>OY728152.1:52491386-53886386 GCA_963277665.1 Viscum album | reverse complement strand
GGTATTTGATGTTTTAATTCATTTTTTTCTCCTCTAGTTTGTTTTTATTCAAAAATTACCAAAGATGTATAGGTTCCACATCACATTTTTTATTCTTTGAGAATTGTTTCAAATAATTCACTTATATTCATTTAAATAGTGTATATACTTCCTATTTTAAATTTTATATAATTTTTATATTCGATTCATTTTATTTAATCTTTCTTTAAATGATCCTTCTTTTATTTTGTATTTATTTAAAAATTCCCAAGTTTTTTTCTTTTAAAACTTTTTTTAAAGGTTTTGAAGTGTTTATCCCAAAAAAAATTCCTCCTTGTTTGTATTACTTATATTTTATCTATAATTTTCACTATATACATAAATTATTTCTAATATTACTTTCAACTATATTTTACTTTTAAAAATTTTGTGAAAAAAAATATTTTTAATATCTATATAACAGTTCTTTTGACTTTCTTTATTAAAGTGTGAAGATAATTTTTTTAACATTTTTCACACGAATGAATTTCAAAAAAACTATGTCATTTCTTCATTAATAAATTCTATTAAAATATTAATTTTTAAAAAGATAAATAAATCAATTATTTTGTTATTTTTCAATTTTATACCATTTCCAAAAAAAATAATACATGTTTTTGTTTTTTAAAGCTTATTTCTAATGATTTTAAAAAAAATATTTTTTATCCATGTCCACATGATTTAATAATTATTATTATTCATTTGTGGACATCCTATAATGATATCATTCAACTTATTTACTTGGTTATATTATGATTTGTTTTTATGGTAAATATTCTATAACTTGTTTCTTTTCCATGAGTTAATTAAGCTATGAATGAATAAGGAATATTTTTCTGAGTTTTATAATGAAAGTGAAATCCCATATAAATTTCATTCATTTATAATTCTTTTACACTATATATGATTATGGTCAGGTCTATAAAGCCCCCTAATGTATTGGTTATTTATGATGCAGTTAACTAGATATTAGTTACTCCTATAAAGATGTAGGAATTAACTAGTTATGTGATTCCATTAAGAAAATATATTGAAATTAACATACCAGGTTGTTCCATTGTAAGTGTGAATTGAAATATTTTATGAATATAATTTCCTTAGTAACAATCAAGATTTTTATTTTTATTTTATTCACTATTATGTGATGTTTCTATAGAATTCATAAGATAATAAGATGAAACTCATCTTTGTTGTGACTCATGGTTATTAACTCCTACTAGTACCCTACATTTACTCAGGTCATATGAGAAACATCATATAATGACTCATGATTTATGATCCATGTTTTATTGTGTAATATTTTCTTATGTTATGTTCTTGAACATTTAATGTGGTCTCATACAAAAATGTTTATCTTATGATGACTTTGAATTTTTTATTAACATTAGATATGTTTAAGCATACAGAGCATTAGAACTCACCCTTTTTATTCCTATATTTCAAGAGGTTATGAAGATTGGTATTTTTTATGATTTCTATAAAAGGGTATCATTTTATAGAGTCTTTTGGGATACAATGAAGACTTATTTTGGAAGAATAAATGAACGGTATAATGGGGATAATATACATTTGATGATAAAGATGTGGGTTTTATTGATAATATTTTTTCTTAAATACCGAAAACTCTAAATGAAAAACTTTTTGGGTATCTATGTTTCTGGATAATTGTTATTTATATTGTAATTTTTTATGGTTAAATTTTGGTCACTTAAATTCATTTCAAAAATAGTATGTAATGAATATTTTTAGCACCAGATCTCGGTGTATAATTATCGGTTATTATAGGAAGAGAATATCCATGATGGAAATGTCGATATACCTCCCTGATAGGGACAATATATATATTTGGGGCGTCCTTAATGATGTTAGAGTGTACCTCCTAGAGATGGTTTCCACATAGTATCTAACGGTACTGGAGAAACTAAGTGTGGATGCTGCTTTGATCGACATCCCCCAAAACAACCATTATATGGTCTTCATATGGCCCGAATAACGAATTTAAGAGAAGTGGTTAGATGTAGGAAATGGAGGTTTTTGACATGGAATCACCTCACATGGTATGTGGTACAATATTTGACATCTCAACATAATCACTCATATTCAGAAAAACCGGTTCTATTTATTCTTTCTCATCCAATCTATTTTATGTGAATTATAGATTCTCATAGAGCCTCGAACCTGACCATTTGGGATTGATAATCTTACTGAAATAGTCCATCCTCTCACTTACACATTTCATCAATATGATCTTACTCTTGATAGGGAGACTTTTTCTTGGGATCTCATCATGTAATACAAGAGAAGTTATGAAATTATCCTCCATCTGGACTTGTTATCAATAAAATTGTATTGGGTAGATTGAAAATGTTTTATGGTAAAATTTTATTGAGTATGTGGCTTGATATTCACCTTCACATATAAGTTGGACCCTCTGGAAGGATGAGTTGATCCAACCATCAAGGGATTGTATCTTCTTATCTATTAGTTATTGGTATTTGATTTATATATAACTAAAAAATTTAATGGTTAATTATCTTATATTGTGTAATATTATATGGAATATTTCCCATATAAAGTGTTGGGATTTCACCATCTTGGAGAGGTTGATTTGGCATTTAATTTCATGTTGATACCACAATGATGTTATAAAAATCTAATCAAATGACTGTAGATTATTTTAGGGATATGAATTTATACTTGGGGGAACTCAAGTTTAAAGAATTAATTATACCCAGTCTATCACCCCTAGGAATCTCCTTTTATCTTCTATAAGAAAGTTACTGGGAGAGTACGTATTTTTTTTGAACATCACAACTTGAATCTAGTGAAATTGAAGAATATTGACATTTTTCTATGTAGTGATGATATATTTCATGATATAAAAGGATAAAATTGGTCATCTATGATTGATCCCAGGGGTCTTGATCACCGTCATTGGGTTTATGAGGAGAATATATTGAATATAGTGTTTAGGAGTCTCAATGGTAACAATGAGTTATTAGTTATTACATTCAGTATGATATACACGCCTTATTTTTCCATGGTACTCATGTACAATATTTTAAATCCATAATAATATGATGATAGTTTTCATTTATGATTTTATAATTTATTTATGAATAGAGGAAGATAATGTTTATCACTTGGGGATTTTCTTTGACATTATTCATGAGTAAGGTCAGTGTAGAAATCACAAAAAGTTAAAATTTTGTATTTGTAATGATCATTAAAGAGTTAATTTCATTTCTTGTAGTGTATATATATTTTATCCTATAATTGTTGTGGAATTGATAGCATGGTATCCATCAAAAAATTTCTTTGAGGTGTGTATTTTACCTGGGTTTACAAGATTAAACTAGTGGTTCCTAGTGGAATTTATTACAACCCTCTTTTTATTAAAAACTTAAACATGATTTATTACAAAAACTCTTCAATTGATACAACATGGAAGATTGAGAGGTCTAGTGTTGTTGGGGATTATTATCATTACATAATAACTTAAAACATTAAATACAACATCTTTATTGAAAAATTCCATTACATGACCACTACATTCCCTCGTACTTAGCATCGCATTAGATAACCTGGGGACTTGCATAAGAAAAGGGTGAGCTATAAAGCCTAGTAAGGGAATAAAAATGGAATAACATGAGGAATAAAAGACATGTTATAGAATAGGCATATCAATAGATCATAAGAGATACATGAACATGAAGGCATGATAAAGCAGGATAATCATAACATGGAAACGTTGCAACAACACTTAACATGGAATTAGCCTGAGCCAAGCCTCATTGCACATAGATCATGTATAAACCCTCATTGCACATGAAGAACAAGTAAAACCGAGTTTCAATTAAATTAGCATGATTCAACACCCATTTCACATGACGTATCATGATACAATACTTTACCCAATGCATTGGAGCGCTATTGGGGGACACCCTTCTTAATCTTTTCATTTCATGAATAAGTGTTCCACATGGATCATATAACATAGAATCAATCAACATCATATGTTATTCCATGATAAATGAATGGGACATAAATAAATTAATGTACCATTAAATATGTATATGTTCTTAAAGGTGAATACCCTTGATAGTGACATGGGTATGGTATTCACTACACTATGATCTTGGCTTTGAAAAACGCGGTGCAATTTCGAAAGCATAGCAGCATGACATAAGATTTCATAAAAATGGTTGATGATAGACAAATGGTTTTCTCAACATTTATACATGAAAAGGATAGTAAGGGGGTGATATAGATACATGTCCCAAAAAAATTAATGAAATTTGGATTCACAATAGAAAATAATTTCTTGAATGCAAATGAGGAGTGGGAAATTATTTACGGAATTTTGGCATGGTAATAGATGTACATGGAAGGAATTAATGAGAGAAAAGGGGTATCCCAACATTCAAAAATGAAGAGGGAAGTACGGTGGATGTGATAAACCATACCCCAACATTTATAATTGAAATTAAAATGGAATAACAACTTAAAGAAAATTGGAAAAAAAATGAGAAAGGAAGAAAACCCTTAATTGGAGGGGTGATCCCAAAGGCTTGGGAGAGGCTTGAGAGTGGCTTCTTGCGAGCTTGGGGAATCTTTGGATGATTATAGAGAGAGGTGGGCAGAGTTTGGATGAACTCCAAAGTCTTTTAGTGAAGAGGAAGTGGGATCTTGGGTGGGTATATATAGGAAAAGAGAGGGAATTCCTTATTATTTAGGTTTGGGACACCTCACATTAAACTAATCAAAACCACAAACTAAACCATGGTTATTGCCCATGGTTTTCCCCAAAAGGGAGTGGAAAAGAATATTTTATAACTCCAATGAACTAACTATTTAAAATAATAGGGTTGCTTATGTGGAGGTGAGTCACACTCTCAAGGAAAACAATTTAAAAAGACAAAATGTTTTATAAGACTTTAAGGGTCCACTAAATCCTAGTAAATTAAATAAAAAATATCCAAAATAATATTATTTTAATATAAAAACATATATTGGCCGGAAATAATGTGTATAGTATTATATTACAACACTATTGGGTAATTATGATGTCATAAGACAAATTATATATTTAAACGGTGTTTAATTTTTACCCAAAAATTGGACTATCTCAGTAAATTATAAAAAATTCAACGTTGGATAATTTCGACATCCAGATTCAAAAAAAATTAACTTTATCAAAATAATTTTCTAAATATGTGTATTTTCTAGTTTTAAAATAAAAACTAACATTTATCGAAAATTCATGGGTTTAAACAAAAACTGCTTTCAAACCTTAATAAAAATTACAATTGTATTCATAAAATTATATGATAATTTATATTTGTTAAAAAATAATTTAATAATAATAATAATAATTTATTAATATATTATTTAATTCAAAAATCCATTATTTAATCAAAATAGATTTCCAAATTGAATATTAAATAAAAATACTATTTGTGCTTTATAAACTATTTGTAAAGTAACAATAATAAAATGAATGCACAATCTTTATACAAAACTAATGAACATAGTCATAGTGATAGGGTCTTGTTACATAAACTCTTATAAAACCCACATTAGATAGAAGGGTATGGTGTGCGATGGTGACAGACTCTTGGGGTGGTTCGGATAACATTGCTCGAGTGGTAATCTCTATTAAATTCCACTTCCCTCGTAGTTGGTTCTGCTAATGATTAACGTGTTAAAGATCATATTGGGATTGGTCAAGAGTGAAGCCCAATGATGTCACCTCCTTTCTGAGCTCTGACAAATGAGCTTCGTAAGGGGAAAGTCTACTGGATGAGTCCATCGCTTACTTTCTCTGAGTAAATTGGATTTTTAAAGCCGTATATTTATACTAATCATGTGATCACTGTTCAACGACTATATTAGCAATGGTCACAATTCATAATGGTATTTTAAAACCCCGAAACATAAAACCAATGACTTTCAAATTTTATATAACCCTAAATGGACATTTAATTAAATCAAGAGGAATTTTCATTAATGAATGTTTGGATCATTAAAATCTTCCCCCCTTAGGAAATTTCACCCTAGAATGTTCATTTTCCAACACTAAAATAGATGTGGGTAACTATAATTCATAATTTCCTCTGATTCCCACGTCGCTTCTTCAAACTTGTGGTTTTTCCACAACACCTTGATGAGCGGAATTATCTTATTTCATAGAACTTTTTCTCTACAAACTATGATCTTCACTAGTTACTCCTCATAGTAATGATGATCCTCTAATTTTACCACCTCTGAAGAGAGTACATGTGAAGGCTCTAGTATGTACTTCCTTAAGAGAGAAACATGAAAGTCATCATGTACTTTAGCCATGGTAGGTGTAATTTCTAGTCGATAGGCTACATCCCCAACACGATCAACAATCTCGAAGGGGCCGTTGTACCTATGTCTTAACTTCCCTCTCTTTCCAAACCTCATGAACATCTTCCATGGAGATATGCATAGAAATACCATGTCTCTAACTTTAAATTCAAGTTTTCATCTATGGTTATCTGCATAACACTTATGTCGACTCTAGGCTGCCTTGATATATTTGTGAATGTTTTTCACCTTCTCCACCATTTCTTCATCCATTTATGGTTCTAGAAGCTTACGCTCACAGACTTTATCCCAACATTCTAGTGTTATATACCTCTTCCCATACAGGGATTCATAAGGTGTCATTTGGATGCTTGAGTCGAAACTGCTATTGTAGGAGAATTTAACCAGTGTAATATGTCAATCCCACCCTCCTTTGAAGATCATAGAACATGATCTTAACATATCCTCCAGTGTATGAATAGTTCTCTTAGAATGGCCATCAGTTTGAAGATGATAGGATGTACTGAAGTTTAGTTCAGTATCCAGAGCTTGTTGAAGACTCTTCCAAAACTAAGAGATGAATCTTGGATCTCAGTCGGATACAATAGATAGTGGTACTCCATGCAGACTTACAAATTCCCTGATATATATCTGTGCCAGTTGATCCAATGATAAATCCTCCTAAATTTCAATGAAGTGTGTAGAATTTGTAAGATGATCCACAGCAACCCAGATTACATTTTTTCCATTGGATATCTTCAGAAGTCCGTGACAAAGTCCATGGTGATCTTCTCCCATTTCTATGTTGGTATTGGTAATGGTAGCATCATCCCCCTGGACTTCTGTCTCTTAGCCTTCACTTTCTGACAGACTGGGAACATTGATGTATAGTCAGTGATCTCCTTCTTCCAATTATCCCACCAATAATGCTCTCAGAGACCGTGATACATATTTGTGTTTCCTAGGTGAATATAGAAATTTTAACTACATGCATCAACCAAAAGATCCTTCTATAGATCTGTACTTGATGGAACATATAGCCTTTTCCCAAATCTCAAATTTCCTTCTTCATTAACATTGAACTCCGAAGATTCCCCTTTTCTGATAGCTCTCACTTTCATCTAAATTCTCATATCATCCTTTTGAGAATCCTTTAACCATTCCTAAAGAGACGGTTGAGAAACCATTTGTGAAAGTATTGATGATATTCCCTTATTTATTATTCCCATGACTATATTCATCAAATCTAAGAATATTGTATCCTTTTAAATTCTAATCAATGATACAATCGTTGGGTCTTTTCTACTTAGAGCATCTGCGACCTTGTTCGCTTTACCAGGGTGGTAATGGATTTAGCAGTCATAGTCTATGATCATCTCTAACCATCTTCATTGGCGCATGTTCAAATATATCAGTGTGAATATATACTTGAATCAACACACATCCTAAGCCCTACTTCGAAGAATCACTGAATACCACAAAAAGATCTCCACATATGGGTAAAGTGTGAACGGGCGCAGTGATAAGCCTTCTTTTCAATTCCTTGAAGATTTCTTCACATTCATCACTCCAAGAAAACTTTACTCCCTTCTGATTTATCTTGGTGAGAGGGTTGGACAATTGTGATGAATATCTCACAAATATTCGATAATATCAAGCTAACCCCAAGAATAAATGGATATCCATTACCAATGTTGGCCTCGTCCATCCCTCCATTGCTTCTATTTTAGAGGGATCCATAGATATCCCATTAAATATGATTATATGCACCAGGAATGAGACCTCCTTTAACCAGAACTCACACTTGTTGTACTTTTCATAGATCTTCTCCTTCCGCAAGGTCTCAAGTATAGTTCTTAGATTCTCCTCATTATCCTCTTTGGTTTAAAATCATATCATAATGTCATCTATAAATACTACTAAAAATTTGTTGAGGTAATCTTTATTGACTCTATTCATCAATTCCATGAAGATTTCTAGAGAATTTGTGATTCTTAAAGGCATTACTATGAATTCATAGTGCCCATATCATGTACGAAAAGAAGTCTTTGGGATATTTCCATCTTCTCCCTTACTTGATAATATCTCGACCGCCAATCGACCTTGGAGAAGTATTGTGCTCCATGCAGCTGATCGAACAAGTCATCAATTCATGGGATAGGATAATTTTTCTTTATCATGATTTTGTTAAGCTCATGATAATCTATGTAAGGGCGCATTGACCCATAATTCTTCTTGATAAAGAGGACCGGTGCACCCCATGGTGAAGCACTTGGGCATATAAACCCTTTATCCAGATTCTCCTGTAGTTGTTTATTCCACTCGTCATGCTTCACAACATCCACTCTATATAGAGTATTGGATATTGGAAATGCCCCAGGTATAAGATCAATTGATAATTCAACATCTCTTCTAGGAGGAAGATCATACAATTCCTCGGGCTACACTTTAGTGAATTCCCTCACAATAGGCATGTCTTCAAGGATGGTTTCCTCATTATGCACAATCATCTGAGCCATATACGCATGCTCATAGGATAGTAATATCCACACATTAGATGTTGGATCTAAAGAATATTAATCTTATTAACTGCACTTTTATAGAATCAGAGGTCGATTCTACACATGGATATTGACTTCCATCTCACAGCAATTCATGTTGGCTCTGTATAAGGAAATCCAATCCATGCCCAGAATTCCATCAAATTCTAGAAGAGGGAGAATGAAGAGGTTCGCCAAGAAATTTAATCCATATATTAGGATGGGGGACGAGTTATATTCATGGGATGCAATGATTTCCCCATTTTTCGTACTCACTAACATCATTACTTCTATGATTTGTTGTGGTGATAGGATGGTTCTACTAAACTTTTGGGATATAAAAGAATGTGTAGAACTTGAATCAAAATTTATGTTCTCTATTCTTGAATGAATAACTAGCATACCTGTCACTAATTCGTTTTAGGGGTTCACATATGTAGTAGTGATGGAAAAATATCTCCCTTACAGCCTTGGAGTTTGTCGGTTTCCTCTAAAACCCCCTGCCTTAGGGAACTAATTTTCAAGATTCCATGGTTCTTTGTAGTTGTAAAAATAATAAACATGTTGAGGTTCAAACGGAGTGTTCCTCTAATCTATTGCAACTACAGCTTTTTCATGTCAGAAGTTAACAGCTAGGTTCCCTTCTCTTCCAAACCTGAAGAATTTCATCGTACCCTTCAGGCAATTTCTAGTGTGCTTCTTTCTTCACCTTTGGAAAGTGGGGTGCTGGATCTTCTTAGCACCGTTGGATTTGTCCATCAGACCACCAGCATCGAAGTCTACCTTATTCTTATTATCCCCATGATACCCCTGAGATTCTGCTATATCCATTTTGACCATGAGGTCACATCATACAATTTCCTCAGAGTTTTCAAAGTCATGGATCTCCAGTACTTTCCGTATGCTAGATTTCAACACACCAAAGAAGCGGTCAACCTTGCATTCGGTGGTAACGACAAAGTTGGAGGCATATCGTGAAAGCCTTGCGATGTTTTCCTCGTACACTCTGATAGATTCGTCATCTTTTTTCTTGATGGAAATGAAGTCCGTTTCCATATTAACTGTATAGTGCATGGAAAATAGTTATCGAAAAAATTCTTCCGGAAATCATTCCATTCCAACGCCTCGATCTCCTCCTTAGGCTACGTATTTTGGATCAACGTCCACCATTGATCAGCTTCACCTTCCATGTGATATGTAACTAAGAGAACCTTCTCTTGTTTAGAACATTTAAGGATTGAGAAGATATTTTCAATGATGTTTATCCATTGTTCGGTGATGGGGGAATCAGATGATTCATTAAAATTTGGAGGCCTTTGTCTCATGAAGTGCTCGATAGAGACTTTTTCTTTCTTAGGGGGGGGGGGGTTGAATGTTCCTCTTGAACCATGTTTTTATTCAAAGCTTGATTTAACTGAGAGAGTATTGTGAAAATGTTTTTGATTCTCACTTCCATCGGATTGGGCATCTCATTAGCATAGTCATCAAATTGATCTTCACATCGGTTTTTAGCCTATGTCCTCCTATTACCGGCCATTGGCTAGAATAAAATGAAAGTTAGGGGTAACACATAAAGGGTAATCCAATGACAAAAATGGATGACTTGTAATTTAATTTTATTTCCTTAACTTATGAATCAATAAGCTTCAATATATGTTATCCATGATCTACTTTCTAACATGAATTCTTAGAGGCGGTTTTTTTATTCCATTTATGATGGTTGATACTAAGCTTGTGAATTTTCCAATGAATATCCCACAAGAGTGTCATAACCAAAAGTTTAGCAAGGCCCATTTTCATGTACCAGGATACCCCAGGTCAAGCTCAAAACTCCAGGTTGGGGTTTTCACCCCTAGGTGCATATGTGCCAGAGCCGCCTCTACATACATGTATCCAGACAGGGATGTATTTTCTTGATAAACCACATAAACAACACCAGAGAAAAATTAGGGATGTTTTTATTATACATATTCTTGTCTCCAAGGCTTCACTAGGGTTTTCTAACCCTAAACCCAAAAATAACTAAACCTATCCTCTAATACCAACTATGACAACCCTTCTTTTATTACAAACTTAAATATGATTTATTACATAAACTCTTAACTTGATACACACTGGAACATTGAGGGGTTTAGTGTATTTGGGGCATAGGATCATTACATAACAACTTAAATCATGAAATAAAACATGTTTATTGATAACTTCCTTTACATGACCACTACATTCCCTCGTACATAGCATTACATGGGATAACCTGAGGATAAACATAAGAAAAGGGTGAGCTATAAAGACTAGTAAGGGAATAAACATGGAATAACATGAGGAAAAAAATAAATGTTATAAAATAGGCATATTAATGGATCAAAAGAGAATTATGAACATAAAGACATGATAAAGCATGATAATAATAACATGGAAATGTGACAACAACACTTAACTTCGAATTAGCATGACCCTAGGATCATTTCACATAGAGAATGAGTAAAACCACATTACACATGAAACATGAGTAAAACCACATTGCACATAAATTAGCATGAGTAAACAACCATTTCAACTGATATATCATGATAATATACTTTACCTAATGCATTGGAGCTCTATTAGGGCGCACACTTCTTAAAAATTTTATTTCATGCATAAGTGTGCCACATGATTCATATAACATGGAATAAATAAACATCATAAGTTATTCCATGATTAAAGATTTTTGAATAAATACATTAAAGTACCATTCAATACGTATATGTTCATAAAGTTGAATACCCTTGATAGTGACAATGGTATGGTATTCGCTACACTATGATCTTGGCTTGGAAAAATGCGATGTATTTTCAGCTGCATAACGGCATGACATAAGAATTCATAAAATTGGTTGATGAGAGAGAAATGGGTGTCTAATAATATATACATGTAATGTAATGTAAGGGGTTCATATCGATACATTTACCAACAAATGTAATGGAATTTTCATTCACAAACAAAAGAGTTTCTTGAATGTAAATGTGGAGAGAGAAATTCCTTATAGAATTTCGGCATGGAAACGAGTGTACATATAAGGAATTAATGAGAGAGAAATGGGTCCCCCATCATTCAAACATAAATAGGGCAGTATGGGGGAGGTTTGAAACCATACCCCAACATTAATAATTGAAATTAAAATGGAATAACAACATAATGAAAATTAAACAAAAATGAGAATGGAAAAAAACCCTTACATGGAGGTGTGATCCCAATGGATTGGGAGAGGCTTGAGAGAGGCTTATTTGGAGCTTGTGGAAACTTGGTGGGATTATAGATAGGTTAGGGCAGAGGTTGGACGAACTAAAAAGGCATTGAGTGAAGATGAAGTGGGAGCTTGGGTGGGTTTATGTAGGAAAGGATAAGGAATTCTTTATTATTTAGGTTTGGGACACCTCACGTTAAACTAATCAAAACCACAAACCGCCCCACTGTATTTTCACATGATTTTTTACAAATGGGATTGGAAACCAATATTTTATAATTCCAATGTCCTAACTTCTTAAAATTATAGGCTTTCTTATGTGGAGGTGAGTCACACTCTCAAGGAAAACAATTTAAAAAGAAAAAATGTTTTATAGACCTTGAAGGGTCCACTAAAACATTGTAAAATAAATAAATCAAACCCAAAATTACATTATTTTAATGGTAAAACATATATTGGCCGAACATAATGTTTATAGTATTTTATTACATCACTATTGGGTCATTATTATGTCATAAATCACATTATAAATTTAAACGGTGTTTAATTTTTACCCAAAAATTCGATTGTCTCAAGAAATTATGAAAAATTCACCATTGGATAATTTCAATGTCCTGATTCAAAAAATAATATTCAAATTATCTAAATAATTTTATAAATATTTGTATTTTTTACTTTTAATATAAAAATTTACATTTATCAAAAATTCATGGGTTTTGACAAAAACAGCATTCAAACCATAATAAAAATTACAATTGCATTCATAAAATTATATGATCATTTATATTTAATAAAAAGTAACTTAATAATAATAATCTTTTTTTAAATATTATTTAATTAAAAAATCCATTAATTTATCAAAATAGATATTTTTATTTGAATAGTAACTAAAAATACAATTTGTTCTTTAAAAACTATTTACAAAGTAACAATAATAAAATGAATGCACATTATTTATACAAAACTAATGTACATAGTAATAGTTCTAGGGTCTTATTACATAACCCCTTATAACACCCGAATAAGACCAAAGGGTATGGTGTTCGATGGTGAAAGACTCTTAGGGTGGCTAAGATTACATTGCTTGAGTGGTAATATCTATTAACTTCCACTTCTGTCATAGTCAGTTCCGCTCAAGATTAACGTGTTCAAGCTCGGATTGGGCTTGGTCATGATTGAAGCCCAATGATGCCACCACCTTTCTAAGCTCCGAAAAATGGGCTTCGTATGAGGCAAGTCTACTGGATGAGGCCATTGCTTACTTTTTCTGAGTAAATTGTATTTTTTAAAGCCATATATTTATACTAATCATGTGATCACTATTCAACAACTATATTAGAAATGATCACAATTCATAACGGTTTTTTAAAATCCAACAACTTAAAACCAATGAAGCTCACATTTTATATAACCATAATAATAATTTTAATTAAATCAAGAGAAATTTTCATTAATGAATGTTTGGGTCATAATATAATTAATCTAGATGTTATCTCCTATGATGAACCTTACATAAAAGTGGTATCCTTTTATCTTGTTTGAGTATTGTCAAGAAGACTATGAGGTGTTGCATCAGAATTTTACCACTACTGCATCTTTTTGGTTTCCAGAGGACGGGATTGACTCTGTGGTATATTATAAAAGTTCTAGGTATGGGATAGGTTATATACTAACCTAGATATGGGTTTTGATTTATTAATTGTATAGGCAGCCTAGACCCTATGATTAGAATTATATAACATGTGAATGGGTACTAGTTGTGGTGGTGTTCAAATTAATGATATAATGACATTAGAATCTCTATAACAACATAAGCCAAAAAACATGAACAGACCCAACCCAATTTTCCACAAGAACACAAGTATACCACTCAATCACCCAAGGCTATCATAAATACTAATTAATAAAAGAAAAAAAACTATGATATGGTTTACCATCCCTAACAACTAATAAAAAAATGGAGAATCTGGATAAAATGAATGCATGAACCTTAGGGACAATGGACCTAGGAGACAAAAACACAAGTATTCACAAGAGGAACACATGTTCATCAGTTTACCAATTAAATAAGATATATATTTATGTTTATACAGATTCATTTTAATATAACCATGGTCCAAATAATATAAAAAATTTAATAAAAGTGAAAAAAAATATTTTCAAACATCTCGAGAAATACAAACGTATACTAAGAGAGAAAAATGTATGACCTATGAAAGTAATATCTCATAGAGGATTATTAGGATAGACCTAATGTGTTTTCTCCAAACACCCACACAAAAATATAAATGGGTATATCCTGACTCCACACAACTTGTGAAATTTCCACCCATGATCTTGTGCACATATCCCTTATGTACAGTCACTTCACCTTTAGCAGGGCCGAGTAAAATAATTTCTACATGAATATTGAAGTAATGAAAGAAGGTTGTTAGTACTTTTTAACCAATGAATTTTACCAACACATTTCATATAGACTGTTATAAATCCAAGCGTTCAAATATGGAAAATAAAGTAAGTATACATTAAAAAATCATAGGTAGTCTTCCATATTAGATAGTATATAAATATTCAATATTTTCTCTTTATTATTCACGTATATATCATGTATTAATCAAATTCTAATATGTTTGTGCAGTAATATCCAATCCATCTTCAATGTATGCTTATAATCAAATAGTGTACCTATCCACCATATAGGACTCTTATTTTGAGGACTTCTATTAGCATCTACTCTCTATAGAAGGTAGTACACATGAACACACATCCATTCACAAACACACACACACAAATATATATATATATATATATATATATATATATAATCATCCTACCTAAGAGGACACTCTCTCATTGTAGAGAGGAACTACACATGTACATTAGTTTCATCCCCACCCAGGAGGACACTCAGCCTCTCATAGGATGGAACGTATACATATATATATATATATATATCTATAATAATATACATAAACATATTCCTCCCCTATATGAGGCCACACTCCTCTTAGGGAGGAATGTTATCACAATTATATATAGAATCTTATGAGTGTAATGAACACTCATCTTGAGATAGAAACTATAAAATAAGTTCTAAATACCATTATAAGATTCACATGGAGGTAAAAGTTTTTAAATATGAAATATCATCCATAAAGCAACTAAAAAATGATAATATCATAATTAGAACATGAAATTAGGGGAATAATTCAAAAAAATAAAAATTTCATCAAAATTGAATTAAGGAGTAAAAATCAAGCATAATATGGTAAAATACATCAATTATCTATTCATAGAAACTAACTATATAGTATCACTAATATCCATATAGGGAATCCCCTATCCATGTATTTGTTATTACAAATAGGTATTTAAACCAAAAACATGATATAATTGTTATAATAAGACATGCTTGGAACCAATGGGGCATGTTTAATTTCATATAGCTTGGGAAATACCTGAAATTGCCTTGTTTAAAAAGTTTCAAGATAGAATATCATAACCACATTATTAATTAATATAAAAAAATCAGGGAAACTAAGGTCCATATTTACATCTCATTATAAAAAAAGGCATGAGCATGGAATAACATTTGTGGCCTAACAATTCCATTGCCAACAAGGGATTGTTAGGTTATGATGGATATAAAGAATAAAAATACACTATAGGGGGTTTGATTTTTCATCTTAATAAACTTTTATGAATTCTATGCACTTCTATTATTATGAATAAAACATTTATATCTCTCAAAATGAGTGAGAAGTGGAAAATAATAAGGGAAATGAACACAATAATGTATAGTGGTTTAGGGTACAAATATCCTATAGTCTACTCCACCAATACTCAAATCTGCTAGTATGGAAATTTTACTATAAGGTCTTATTATACTAAAACCTTAAAAAATACTATGTGAAGGAATTTTAAACCTTACAATAATACTTTATAGAGCCTTATGGTTATTTTATAGGGAACCATAAATCCACAGCATAGGGAAATAAACTAAAACTTCACCACAATTAAGTACAAGCAGTTGAAACTCCAAGAAAACAAAAGAGTTTGATTTTTCTAAAGGTATAGGTTGAACTTCACAGATTACACCAGAAACTAACAAATGAAATAAGATCTTCAAAGTAGCATGTTATAAAATTGGACTTCTATGTTACATCGGCTTTCTTCAAAAATATGGAATGAAAAAACCATACATATGATTAATCATGTATATATCCAAAGTTTATCTTCACCAAATGATTCGTTATTCTTATAGAAGAAGATGTAATAATAAAGTTAAGTAGATATGACAACAATAGCAATGAGCTCTTTATATAGATCAAAATATGTACGTATCCAAGGTATAGCTTTGAAGGAAATGACACACATCTTTATCTTAGGTTTAACGCCTCTTTATATTTTTCAATATTTATATCTCTTTGTATGTACATTCATTGTCTCTATTTTCGATGAAGATTTTATTGATATTAATACATCAGGTCAAACAAATCCATTTGAAACCTTCCCTAGAAATATAGCATAATAAATTGTGAATATTTGAATTCAAATTAATTCTAGAGCATCGTAAATTCTCATTATAACAGAAATGATTTACTCCATTGAATATAATCCTTTAAAACAATCAAAATGAGCATTTGAATTTCTCATAAAAAAGCTTTGAAATGATCACTTCTTTCATCAACACCCTTTCACAAATCACAGATAAAATCACCGATTAAAAACTCCATCATTGAATAGTCAAATAAAGGGTTCTTTTATGTAATGAAAAAATATCAAATGTAGGGTTGATCACAAAAGAATGATTTTTTCACCATTCATTTGTTTCCTCAAACTTAGGGATTCTCAATAAGATAGGGTTGATGATCCATATGTGTTGTTCCAAACATAGGGTGGATTCCTTATGTTTTTTATCAACGTAGGGTATGAACAGTGTTTCTAGAATACATTAAAACCCATTCCAAATTCATCAGAAAATATTTCACATGGATCAAGGACACTAATATAATTCTGAAATAAATATTCTGATGAATAATATTTTCCTACAAATTCACTTAATGTAAATTCATTAAAAACATAAATGTGGGAATTTGAGAACATCGAAACCAAAAAAAATTCAATGATTCTTGAATCAAATTTGCTAAAAAATCTTCTCCTTTTTGTTTAATCTGCCCCTTATTTATAATATTTTTTTTATAAAATACACTTCCCCAAAATAAATACATATTTCTCCCCAAATGATAAGAGAAAAAAATTTATCTACATTAAAAAATAAAAACATCTTTTTTATTATAATCTTCTCCCACATTCCTAAGGGTATTTAAAACAAGTTAACTTACCTCCATTTTTTGGACATCAAAATAAAAAGATTAAGAAACTTAACTCCCCCTAAAATTATTCTTTCATAGGAATTAAAATATTTAACCAAGTTACATAAAAAATTATTTTCATAAAAATCCCCAATGAATTCTAGAGTAAAAGATTATTTAAATTATTTAAAATCATATTTTTTTATAAATAAATACAATTTTTTTTTAAAATGATACACTAATTTAATAAATAATTAAATATTAGGATCATGCATATGTTTTGAAAAAATAAATTATGAAATATCACTTATCACTATTTTCACTACACATCATATATATCATTTCAACAGAAAAAATTAAAAAGTACACTATTTTTCTGAACACTCTAAACATAAAACTTATTCTATTAGAGAAACAATAACTCTTGAGAGTTCTTCTAATATTTTTTGAGAATATATTTTTTTTGATATGTAAAAGGCCAAATTTTCTAAAGTAGAAACAACTTCATTTTATGATGATATTTTGTGATAATGGATTATTTTATGATCATTTCTATTTAAATTAGCATTTTTGTTTTGAAAGCATTAAATTATGCTATTGAGATTGAACTATCCATTATACTCTTTTCTTTTTTGGTAACACAGATTTTGATATGAACCTATATATCCTGATCATTTCATCTCTTGATGTTCTAGTTTCTCATTATTTTTCATACAAAATATTCCAAATAAGAAGATAGGTAAATATAATTCTAAAAAGGATATGGTACGTTCTATTCAGACATACTTCCGTTGACATTTCATATTTCTAAGACAAGAAAACATCGAATAATCATTACATATTTTATGCATGACGAGACATGTTATTTATGAAATATCTTTAGGTTTAATAAATAAAATGAATAAAATTATTTCAAAAAATATTGAAAAAAAACACAAATATTTCATAATAATGAAATCCTATATTTTTTAAAAAGGTTTCAAAAAAATTGTAGTTTTAGAAAAAAAAATTATATCTCTAAAGAAGTGTTTTATTCAAATTTTAAAAATTAATTTATCCTAGTATAAAAGAAATTAATGTTAAAAAATATATAAAATATTATAATAATATACTTCCTAGATTATTGTTTCTAATACTGTTGTTTTTTATAACGATCTACCTTAGAATTGTACACTATCTCTATCAAATCAACCACTCATAGATTTTAGCAATATAGGTCGGTGGTGTAATCCTGCAAAACATCAAATAAGTGTTCCTTTTGGTACCCATATTCTTTTGTGTCTAGAAATGTCAACAAATAATTTTCTTGGTAACCAAATTTGATTAGTTTGAGTAGATATTCTACTACAAGAGTGGAATTATTATTTTGAACAACAAGAATGTTTAACACCATAAATTTGAGGTTTTCTAAACAAAAAGACATTTTTATAATTAAAATTAATACCACAATAAAAAAATTAACCGAATACATGTTCTTAAAATTTTCACAAGGGAAAAAATAATTCTTATATATTTTTACTCTTTCACCTTTTCTTATATTTACATTTTTTCATTTATGACGATTATTTTTCAAAGTTTTTTATTTAAATATTTTTCTCCATTCATCACAATACAAGAATATTGTTTTTATTCATCAAAATAAATCAATAATTCTTTAATATTAATATCAAATAAATCACATGAAAATTTAAAAGCGTTATATTCTAAATATAAAAAATTATTTTGAAAACTTTCTTCATCTAATAAATTAGTATCATATGATTTTATAATTTTTCTATGTTATTTATTTAATGAATCGTATTTATCTTGTAACATAAATAAATATCTATTTAACACATCATAAGTCCATTTTTTCATCTTGTGTTTTGAGAAAAATAAGATTGTACCTCATTATCAATATTATATATGAGACATGCCATTTATGGATTACTCATATCCCCATAATCTATATACAATTCATCATGTGAACAAAAAGTGTTTATGTAAGTAGTTTTTTATTTTTTTTCCCTTTTATCTAATAATAAAATTTCGGTTGTGCTTTGAGAAAAGGAAAGTTATCCTTCATATGAACATTTTTATTTCAATCAAAACATCTATTTTCTCTAGTCCTATACTTTTTATTTATACACATATTTTTAAATTTCACAACAAGATATGGTAAATCTTTATTCAAATCTGGATGAAATGAATTATATGATTTATCCAAAGTAATTTTGAGAGCATATTATTTATGTAAAGTATGATTCTAATATTTTTCCTACATCTTATCTTCATACATCATTAAATTTACAATATATTCTTTTATAAAAACATTATTCAGGGGTGTAGATTGACCTATCGCTGCATATATTCCATTCCACATTGTGGATATCATTCTAAGTACATTCAATGCTTGATCTGATTGTCAAATTGAATCTCTTAAAGTGGAAATATTATTGAGAATATTATTCAATAATTCATTAATTTGATTGTTAGTTTCATCCTCAAACATTCTAAATGTATCAAACATTAGTTTCGTAGTAAGATACCTTAGTTTTCTGATATTTTATTACCTTTATAGCCAACAGAAATAGTCTTCCTCTTCACATATGCAATAAGACATTTTGATACTTGATTGAATTTTTCAAATGCTTAACCACACATAATTACATTCATATCTGTGGGAATGAGATCATATTCTTTTTCTTGATCGTTATTCCAATATTTTAATTTCTCTATTAGTATCTTATAAGGTTTAATAGACTTTAAATAAACCTTTATTCTGATATTGTCAAAGTAGATGGTCATATGGACTTTCTTGTATCTATAACTGTATCCACTAAAATAAGGAATGCAGAATATATATATACATTCATTGGAATCATCCATTTAGAGATTACTTCATTTGATTCATTAATTCAATCTTATTAGATCTATTAAACTTTTATTATATCCCTTGGGGATATAATGTGGAGAAAAAAAAAATTAAAAAGAAAACATACCAGACGATAACCTCTATTTTATGAAAACTGTTTGCTCGGGACGGATATGAAGAAGAAAAAGACACCAGAGGTTTGAATTGTTCACTTTAAAAACATTGATGAATTCTTCACACTTCTCTTATTATGCAGTGAACCTTACCTTCTCTCAAAATGAGCAAGTAGTAGAATAAATAATGGAAATGAACATTTAGATTTATAGTTGTTCAAGGAACAAAGATCACTTAGTCCACTCTAAAGACACTAAAATCCATGATCTTTATGATTATATGATAAATTCAACTTATCATAATACCATTAAATACACAACTGAGGGCAGGTAGTTGACACCTTAAAATAAGACTTTATAAATCTTTCTAGTTCTTTTTTAGGGAATGGTAAATCCACAGATTAGTGAAAGATTATCAAACATAATCACAACTGAGTATGAGTAGTTTAATATCCAATAAATTAAAATAGTTTGATTTATTGAAAGTTATAAGGAGGACATCATATATTGTAGTAGTCACTAACAAATGAAATTATATATTCATTATAGCATAGTAGAAAATAGATCCTCAATGTTGAATAGGATTTATTTGAATAGTTGTAAAGAAAAAATTATAAATAATTTTAAACATGTGTGTCTCCAACGTATATGATAACTAAATACTTCTTTATTATTCTAAAATAATATGTAACAACAAATTATAGTAGCAACGACACCAATAGTAGTGAATTTTTCGAATAGATCAAAAGATGTATGTCTCCGAAGTGTTTCTTTGAAGGAAATGATAGACATAATTTTTTTATGTATAAATCCTCTATATTTTTTTCAATATTTCTCTCTCTGTGTATGTATATTCATAATCTATCATTCTAATGAATATTGTCTTGATATTTATGCAAGAGTTCAAACAAATTCATGTCAAACTAACTCCATAAATATCTCATAATAAATCATGAATATTTGCATTGAAATTTTTTCAAGAGAATCTTAACATTCCCTTGTAATAGAAATAATTTAATCAATTTAATAAGAGAATTTTAAAATATCATATCTGTTCATTTAATTGGTCATAAAAAATAGTTGAAATTATATCTTCTTTCATCAAGACCATTTCACAAATCACAGATAATATCACGGATTTAAAACTCTATCATCGAATTGTCAAATGTAGGGCTCCCCATGTAATGATAAAATATAAAATGAATGGTTGATCACAAAATTTGGGTTTATATACCATATTTTGTATCTCAAATGGATGGTTCCTTAATTATGTAGGGTTCCTTAACCATACTTTCCAAATAGTGTAGGTTTGATGCTCTATATGTTTTTTTTCAATTTTAGGGTTGATTCCTTACATTACATTTATCAATATAGGGTATCAATATTTTTCCTAGAATATGTTAAAATATATTCCCAATTCTTAAGCAAATATTCCTCATGGATCAATGACTTGAACATAATGCTGGTATAAATATACTCCTGAATTATAGTTTCCTAAAAAGTCACATAAATTAAATTCATTATAAACATAAATGTGTTTCCTTGGTGGACATAAAAACCAAAAAAAATTACAAATCATTTTGAATCAATATATAGTAAACACGGAAAATAAATTTAGCATAGTATTAAAAAATAATATTTTATTAGTAAACCATTTAATGAAATTAATTATTCAATCATCCCTCATTCTAACCCATGTATGATTGATAGCCATATTTTTATAGTATAAGATAATGGGAAGATCTCAACAACCTCTTTCCTTATAAATGAAGACCCATAATCCAATAATGTTAAATATCCCACCCCAAATCAACTTATGAAACAAATTTTAGTCTCAAGGTATATTCAAATAACTTCTTTAACTGAAACAATCAATTTTACATGATCAAAAATGGACTTAGCTAAAAATTCTCAATACTAACTCCTAATACCATATATAAGAATAAAAATCAGTAGAGGTCCTTGGATCTATACCGAGGAATCATGTTAGGCTAATAGGTATATAAAAATAGTATAACTATAGTAGAAAACAATATGAGAAGGTACAGACTACATTAGTTTATTCAATAATGGACATCTACAGTCACTATATGACTCATCCAGATGAATAATCACACCTAAGTTTAATGGTATTGAGAAGGATCCAAGGGAGAGATCTCATTTTGATCTACCTATTGAAATGGCGGGTGACATTCAAAACTATAGGTTTAAAGGTCATATATTTTAGGCATTAAGAATAATTTTATCTAAAAACTAAAAAAATTATGTCTATAGGCTGCTAGTTACCTGGGGGTTGATAGATGAAATGCACCCCAAATGGGTCCATCATGTACCTAGTTACACTACAGCTCATTAGGGACATTCTTCTCCCTCTTATTCACTTCCAAATTACTCAAATCCCATATAGATTGGGATTATACCTTAAAAATAATTTCAAGGGATGTATTAAATATAGAACTAAACTAAAAGGTTTTAGTAATTTTACAACTTCTCCGCCATCAAGATTCTAATCATCAATAAGGTTCAACTAGATTCTTTAGAATTCATTCTTTTCTATTTAATCGTCAATTTAGCATCACTCTCCCATGTATCGTCTATGTTTTTAACATAATTCCATTAGAACCATAATAATTTAATGAATTTTACATGTAATATTTCATCGCATATTTCAATTATAAAATTAGTTTTCTCTACATATAAATTTTCTACTTCCAACTCTATATAATAAAATTGAATGACATGGGTAGGGTTGAGCATGTACATCATTAGTTGGGAGGCATGGAAAACACTATGTATTGTAATAAAATAAAGTGTTAAAGATAAACAGAAAACACATATTTTATACATTAAACATGCAATAGGTCTATTAAATAATGGGGAAACATACCATTTATTTATAATTCACTGATGAACCAATTGATTTTTGATTTAATGAAACACATAATCTCTAACCAAAAAATAAATATGTTATATCCTAATATTTTCATATGATTTTTAGATACTTTTTGTAGTCATCATTTACTTACATATCAAAATCCTCTATTGAATAGTCTCTTAAGCTATTCTAGGGCTAATCAATGATGACTCACCTATCTATGTCCATTATAAAAGAGAACGTAATGGTCTACTATATTGAACCTCCAATTGATTCATCTGGATAAACACTTCATAAGAATTTTTTTAGGATTATAGAATAAAAGGTAAATGATCCCCCTGATAGACACTAAAATAAAGGATCCAAGATCATAATAATTTTTCACAATGTGAATTATCATATTATCAAAACCATATATCTATGGGTAATAATGCGTACTCAATTTTTCCTGAGTCCCTACAAATTTGCGTAACCCTTCATAACCTCAGAATGTGAAAATAGGGTCCCAATAAGAGATATTTTTAGTCACAACCCTCATGGATTTTACCAATCTCATAGATGTGGAGCCTTCCTAATTCATAAATAGTGTACCTCCTTACCATGAATAAAATTATCATCCTTGGTTAAGTAATCCAAAAATATCCATATTGCATTTTTCCCATTTATGGAGAGATGTAATATTTTCACAAAATCAATTGTGATTTAAACCAATTTTCATTTAGGTATAAAAAGTTATTTCAACTCGCCCCCGTTATTTTATGTTCTTCCTTAACCCACTAATAACTACCACTTAGATTGAAAAACCATATGATTTCTCATTTTATGCTAGGACACCAGAATTTCCTAAATATATTCCAATACATTTTGTAAATTTTCTGTTACAAAACCTAATGATAGGAATTAAATTCCCTAATAACCTCTTATCAAATAATTTTGGATCAATTAATACTCCATGAAGATATATGTAATAACACTAATAGTAAATCCATTCCTTTAGTATCTCCACAAAATTGTTTCAATATCAGATAATGATATAATACTGGATAGAAATTTGAAAATCCTTTACCCATTACATGACTTACAATTCAATATAAATGGGGTATAAATAAATCCCACCCAAACATTCAATATTATCCATATGGAGTTTAGATTACATAGACCTAATACTGTATTCATCTTTATCACCCAATAATTTTTAGCTCAAAACATTCTATTGAGGGAATCAATGACAATGTTTCCCTTACCACTTCCAAAATAGGATCAATATAAAATGATTTAAAATAATCAACACATAAAATTTATTTAAGGCTAATATCACTAAAATAGAATTCATTTTTGAGGCTCTTATGGTCAATGTATATCATAAACCACTCACTAAAAAAATCCTCTAGAATTTAGGAGAATGTACTATAGGGGATAGCTCTAATTCTTGGGTTGGATAATTCCATTTATGTGGTTTCAGTTATCTAGAACAATATTCCACCACATACAAGTCCCATAACAACACACATCCCATATCCATAAAAGTTTCATAATTTTAAACCTGAAAATATTTTAAAAAATCATAGAAAATCAGCATATTTGATATTGTTATCATATTCATCAGGTCTCTAAAATATATATCACACTACTCTAGCCTAATAAACATTACTCCCTTATTTATTAGAGTATCCATAGTTGGAATATTTGTTAAAATTCATAACTAGAGTGATGGTAAAACCTATTAAGTCCTAACAAACTCTAAACCTCAATGATTTGCTTATGTACTTACCAATATATTACTTATTCAACTTTTTTAGGATCAAAAATGATCCTAGCGTTTGACACTAGATTGACTAAGAATATGACTTCAAAAATATAGAATAGATTTTTAATGAGAATCTCATAATGGTTTTCCCCTATAATTATTCCTATAACAACCTAAAAATTCTTCATATACCATTCCCATGTTTGTCAGTACAAAAGGATATAATCTATGAAGACCACCATAAAATAGTTTTTTATTAAAAAAAAGATATTTTTCATGATATGAATGAAAAATAGGGTGTGTTATTCAGGATAAAATGAATAACTAGATATTAAAATATATCATTCCAACATTATAAATATATCTTTGGAATATATTTAAGTCTTATTTGAATTTGATCAAACCTTTATCTTAAATATCTTTAAAACCCATTTATCCCTTTTCAATTAATCAAACAAGTCATTAATTTGTGATAATTGGAATAGAATATGTATAGTTTCCAGATTCAATATCTGATAGTAGACAAAGTGATGTAGAAAATCTTTGTAGGACATTGGATTACCTTATGTAGGGAACTAGATCACCTCAGTGAGATGTACTATGTTGTACAAACCCTTGGACCCTAGATCCTCAAGATGAGTTCTAAAATATCACAACACTTTAGTTTTATACAATATAATAGATTTAAAATCTGATTAATTCCATTATCTAACTCGATCGAGAACTCCACCTCAGATTTAAGAGGAAAACCTGAGAAATCCTCAAAATATAAATCATGGAAGAAGCCTACCATAGGTGGTAATGCTTCTAATGTCTTTTCTAAACAACCTTTAGAACTAGACATGCGATCTAAGAAGTAATCAATCACAATATCTATAAATCCCATCCATATCATCTTTCTTGGTATTAATATTCATCATCAAGGGTGTATTGGGTTATATTATGTGAAAAGAATGAGAATCTATCCTTATATAAATTGAATAGTGTTTTGAGTTGATTCAACCAGTTCCTACAAAATATAAGATCAATGATACTCAAATTAATAGGAGAAAAGTCCAATATATTAGTGAATAATCCTATAATAAGGGTATGACAGAAACCTAATACTCATATTAGGACATTTACCTAACAAGGTATCAATATTAATAAGGTTTTAAATGTTTCAAAGACTATTCCAAAGAAATAAAATAATTTCTTCGAAATAAAAAAATAAAAATTTGTTAAATCATATAGAATGGTTACAAAGGTAGAATATACAACAGTAATACCTCTCACCATTTAAGGATATCTACGACATCATTCTTCAACTAATCTATATGAAAAACAATGCATTATCGATTATTAGGGCCCTCTAGTGGTGCACATTACACTAGATAAGGTATGAAAGACTTCTGAATCTCTCTCACTCATATTATTACCCATATATATTGGTCAAAATTATGTCAATTTCCTATATAATATTTCCCACCATCCTGAACATGTGAGTTCTAACCCATTTGGGGTCACTAGATAACATTTTGTGGTTGAATATGTCTATAAAAATCTATTTAGATTATAATACATGTTGCACCAGAGGAACACCGTTTCCTAAAAATGATAGTTGGGGATAGTGAAACTAATATTGTTATACTAGAAAACTAATATCAAATAACCAATGGAATAATGAGGATGATAACTCTCACCATTATTGATATACCTAGATCCCCCTTAACTCACATATTCCCAATTTCACCTTAATCTAGTAGAAGAACCACTAGTTCACATGCTCGAATGGGAATAATCCTCATAAACTTGTATTGCCCCAAAATTTTACTATTATCTTCCCTTTAAATTAATATTATGTTGAATATATTATTTCATAGGTAAAATTGAACTAATATAAAATTGTGATAATTTAAAATAAAACTATTAAATTTTACCATTCTCATATAGTTATTATAGCATCAGGTATAAATAGAAGTGACCACATTTTGAAATCAATTTATAAAAAGGAATGAAATATTATCTATCCGTATAATTCTTGCTTATGAATCCAATTTTCCCAGGCTTGGATGGGAGGTGGTTTCACTAGGGTGTTCCCTACAAAAAACCCAATATGAACTTCCATAATTATGGTTTTATTGAAATTGTTTGTGAGAGTAGTTAAATATTCAAGAAATTTCTAAAAGATCCATTATAGATGAATCCCCACCTATGACTACCACAATTTCTTATCCTATCATTAGGTAATATGTAGAGATCTTGATAGGTTTGTTAAGATACTATTATTATGATATAAACATGTAATTATTAATTTAAGAAGTAATTTTAAATATCACATTTATTTTATACATTTCACATGAGAACATTCAAAGAAAAATAACGTTAATTTTAAATATAAATGTATAAATAAAATTTAATTATTGTAGATAAATAGTTTTTAAAATCATATTATACAAAAAAAAATATTTTTATAAAATTTAATTTTTACACGCTTTTAATTTTATATTGTAATTATTAAATAATGATTTTAATTAAATTTATAAACAATATATACAATAAAATAAGTTAATATCCATCCTCCTCCGAATCTATTTTTATTGTATTTTTCAAATCCACATTAAGGATAATTGGTAACCTTAAATAGATTGTAAATTACACAATATAATTCAAGACAAAAACATTGCCAAATTCAAAATTACAACAAGTGAATAATGTAAAACTTTCAATCAAAAACCGTGCCATTCCGAACACTGCCACGTCCCAGTCATCCACTCCAAACATCGACATGACCCAAAGTGCCTCACATTGAGAATGATGTAAAACATTAAAATTTCAAATTTCAAATTTACACCTTCAAATATAAAACTATCAAAACCTTCTTGGTTGATGATCCACCTCACATCACGCACCCTGACCCACACTAAACCTCGGGCACACCAGACCGCCAGTGAGGGCCTCCCACTGGAACCCAACGCAGACACTGAAGATCCTCCAAATAGAACACAAAAAAATAATGTGAACCATTAGATGATGAATCACCACAACCATCTTGAAGGTCAGACCCCATAGAACCCAAAGAAGCAAGTGTGGCCACCATGGGATGCTCCTCTAAGAAGGTTGTTGGCCGCATGAGCTCAAATCCCCAAACCCCTTTAACACCACAACACAACTCCAATTGGGAGAATAATGGTTGAATCCTAGAGTAAGATCATATGAGTGAGTGGACCAAGGCCTCAATAGTGAGATTTTCTCCATGGCCACCAAACCATTATATGAATTTAAAAGACAAAATCTGATGTCGTAAATTTTCAACTGAGAAGAGAACAAAGGGATACTGACACTCCATCAACATCACGTCGAACCAACAAGAAATGATAAGATAAAACCAAAGCCATAAAAACTAATTCCTAGAGGAAGAAAGATCCAAGATACTCATCAACGAACATCAAACATTGAACAGAAAAAAATCCCCTAAACAGTAGAAGAAAATGAAGGAGGAGAGGAGAAATGAAAGACAACACCCTTGGAGGAAAAGAACGTGACCACTGTTGGCCCCCTCCAACACCATCCTAAGATGAACCGAAATCCATAACGAGACTGGACAGAATGGGGTTGAGCAAGATTGGTTGACCAACAAGGGTATTGGAGAATAATTAATGTCAGATGCCACCACCAGAACCAACCCAAGCCTCCATAAGCAGTGGCACCTAGACCCAGCGTGAAGGATCGAGAAGCATGGTTAGGCCAAAAAAGTGGCGATGAGGGCCATATGAGATCCACACCAGTGAATGTCCATGTTAGTAAAGAGATGGAGAAAAAGTTATGGAGGAGAAAACGAATCCCAATGAAGTAGGAGCACCATCGCGCTAGACGGAATAAGAAAAAACCCAAGGAGGAAGGGGAAGAAGAAGGGGCAACGGGAGAGCCGGGAACACCGGGTCAATGTGGAGCAATAAGATTGACTGGATCCTCCAATATCCATTAAATACTTATTAATAATAAATTAATGAATTAATTTTATTCATAGAATATATTTTTTTCAAAAAAATTTCATTTTGTGTGCTTGTATTAAAATTAATTTTTAACACTTTTCAAAATTGAATAATATAAATTGATTTGAAAATATTAAATAAAAAATTTAAAATTATTTAAAAAGATAAATTTAATTTTTAGCTATAAAAATAAGTCATCAAGATTAATGTTAATTTCCTAGATCATGGTAGAAAGTCAAATATTTAAATAATTGTTTTCATTCCCATTTTTTTAATTTTTTCAAAAATAAATAAATTAAACACCATAAAAATAATGAATCTAATGTAATTTTTAAACATATAAATATATATATTTATACTCATTTAATTAATAATATATAGTAACTAAGAAAAATAATAATTAATTTTAAAAAATGCATTTTCTTATGAAAAACATTTTCATTATATTTTATGCTTCAATTTAAAAGATAATTTCCTAGATTTTAGAATTTTAATTTGAAATGATGAACTCAATTCTTGGATTTAGTATAAAAAAGTTATCTTAGTTTTATTTTTTAGGTATTTTTATGAAAATATAAATTTTTAGGTGAATAGTGAAAAATAATATTTTTACAAATATAATGACTTTTATAACATCATTAGGATATAAGAAAAACATAAATTTTATGAAAACATTTATCTTAACTATAGATTCATTTTATAAGTAAAATTGTACTTTTAAAAATTGTATGTTTAATTTTCAGTCTAATATTTTTAATTTTAGAGCTTACATTACAATTTTCCTTAAAACCACTTTTAATATATTATACAATTATTAAGTTAGAATTTAATTCTACCCCTTTTAGAAATAGTATCTAATAAAATTAATTTAAAATTTGGTATAAAATGGTATAAATTATATAATAAGTTATATTTTATTTTTATGCATAAATATAATTACTCATGTGATAATTAGTTACCACGCAAAAAGCCAAAATGGTAAAAGTGTTAAATACAGGGGGAAAATACCTAATATGTGTCAAAAAATTATTATAAATGAGTTTTTGGGAGACTTTTTGAACTAAAATCATCATACCCTCCAGTATTTTCTAATTCGGATCACCATTCCATGTTTGAAATGATTTATTTTTTCTATTAAAAATAATATTTAAAAAACAATTTCTTTCACTTATAAAAGTATCTTCCCACAAAAAGCAAAGTATACACAAAAATATAAAATAATATATCATAATATAACCCCATTTCCTTCAAATAAAATAATATCCCTTATTATTCATCTTTTAATCGCAATAATTTTCCCAAATCCCTTTAAAATCAGAAGGGTTTCCAAAAAGAAATCCAACTCTTCTATGTTGGTATTTCCTCCTCTGTAATCATTTTTTCATTTCTTATCCTTTTACATCTTATGATATCTATTTTACCCACTAAAATATAATTAATTAATAATTATCAGTATACTAAAATATTTTTATATTAATCAAATAACCATTAATTATCTTTCTTATTTTCCCTAAAAATATTAAAACGTCATTACTGCATATGTTCGGACTACTGCCTCCATGAACCACATGTATTAATTTTTGTCTCTAGTTTATATGGACAGTTAAAAAGTGTAACTTAATTAATAAATATTATTTTTAGAAAAAGTAATATTCTAAAAATATAAATCAATTTCTACCTTCTTATCATTCCATGGAAACAAAAACTGTGTGAATGTATACATGCAGACTACCACCTCCATGGAATAAAATATTTATTTTTCATCACCACACAATTTGGAAGAATATAAAAATTTATATGATGGATTGAAATTATTTTTATTTAAATTTTTGATTTTTAATGGTTATATTATTATATAACTCATTATTAATGCAATTACTTATGTATTTGGACAAGTTGAAATTTAGGATATTTTTAGTTTTTCAATTGGGGGGTGGGATGAATTTTAATCTGATCATCAGAATGTAATTAAAAGAGTTGTAACACTTAAAAGAGATTATTTGGGTTAGTTTTGTATATCGAGAGTGGTCTTGAGAGCTTGGCTATGTTTTAGTATCATCGATCATCGAGAACTCACTTTTCTAGAGAAATAGGCATGGGCACACAATTTTGTTAAACCAATGTGTGGATTTATAGGGGTGTCTCGAGGTTTTTTAAACCGTCCACAGTGGGGAACATGGATATGTGTAATTTCCTATCATGATTTTTATGATCGGTGAACGAGATGTATATGGTTTTCGAAACTAGTTGCCTAGCCTGCATGGTTAGTGCCACATCGCAAGAAGCATTCCATAGTTAGTGAATAATTATCCAAACCATGCGAGGTATGCCCCTTGGGCAGTGTGATATGCATATATGGAACACGGTTATCCAAACCCTACCTCTTAACTATATGCCTCATTAAAAGTGGAAAACATAACTTTTTCCCCTTCGAGCATTAAAGGGTTTTCATCCTTTTTCTCATCTTGTTTGGCCATGATTCCCTCTTGCATGATCCTCATTCTCCTCCAATTCCTATATTGATATATACATTGTTTGAGCACTGAATCTGTAATTTTTAGGTGCAATGTAAGTTTATTTGTAATTATAAGACTCATATGTATTCCTTCTTTCATTTATTTCACCGTAACTCTTAAATTTAATTTCCTAGCCTACCATATAGAGCCCTTAGAAGAACCTTTTACATTTTTAGAGGTTAAAACCTAAATTTGGACTACCACATGGGTATATAACTCACATTCCCTTGAAGTAAAATGTGTATAATTATCCAAAACACCACTAAGTGTTTTTTTCTTTTCCTTTAAATAATAACCACTTGTTTATGTTGTAATGAATTTGTTTAATTGATCCCAATAATATATCCATACTTGTCCCCTTGAAATTATAAGGAATTCCATTGATAAAGAATGGATTAGAATGAGATATAAGACTCACATAAATAAATTCTTATGATGACCATTTCCCTTGTGTAACCAACCAACATTCTATAGTGTATTGATTTAATTATTTTTAAGGAAATATTGGACATACATGATAAAGGGGAAGTGTTTCTATACACACTTGCCCTATAATTTAGTGTGTTCAATGTGAATATCAAGAGAAGATTAAAAGTGTCACCAGAAATTGATTAATGTAATGTCCTTTTATATTCTCTTTTACTTCTTTTAGTTAATGGATAAATTATGTAAATTAGTTTATGAAATGGGTGTTCCATATGTAATTTTTTCTATCATAAAGGAAATGGAAAATTTTCATAGTTAAATTATAAATGATTATTTTCATAGGCACATAGACCCTTAAAATTCTTGAACATAGAACTCCTTATTATTATCTGGTGTGGATTCCCTTATGGTTTATATTAATGGTTTCCCTATGAGTGTATTCAATTATATAATGATTCATGATAATGTCATCCCTTACATTATGATTCATGAGATTGGCATCCTTGGTCATTGCATACATTATATTATGAGTCATGATTTTAATGTCCCTTAAATTATGATACTCAAGAATAGTTTCACTTACAATATGATTCATGGGAATTTCATCCCAAGGAATATACTCCCCTATTATAATTCATATAAGATCATTGTTCATGATACACCTTATTAAAAATTAGAACTTATTATATTATTATTATGTGGATGCAAGTTCACTAAGCCATGGGTCCTTGAAGCAACATGTATATCTATGAAGATATTAGTGTCAATGTATATGCATATATATACATGATGGCACTTTATTAGAGAAATTTTTAGCTTAGGATGAAGTACGTTTGGTCATCAAGGTTTCCTTGATGAATCTATGTCAATAGGTTTTCATTTTTATTTATATCACCACATTAATTCTAATATATCTACACATCAATTTATTTTACATTCATAGAAAAACATTCTTTTAACACCATTGGTGTTTTCCTACTAAGTATAACCTATAAAATATCCAGGCCATCATTCCACACCTGAAAAAATATCTTGGTTTCAGTTTTAGGTTCATTAGATTATCTTTTCTTGTTTGTCGCTATCCTTCCTTACATGTATTTAATATTAGAGAAGAGGACTGAATTGGTACCTCTGATTTTATCGATGATAGCAGTGGAGTATTTAATTAATTAATTAATATATTTATTTATTTATATTTCCTATGTATATATTTCTATATCATTTACTTACAATATTCATTTCAAAACATTTCCATTCTTTTTCATTTATTCATTTATAATAAATTTCTAGTTGCTTTTATCTTCTTTTTCTCAGTTTTTTATGTTATTTTTTTTGTTGATTATATTTTTAACATTATTCTACTCTTATAAAGAGGATGTAGTCTCCCCACCACACCACTTTTATACATTCACAAATAATGAGAAACATCTATCATACAGGGATTCAAGCATTAGGCCATGTGATATACTATCTCACTGCACCAATTAGTGGCTCCTCATTTGGGACATAACAAAGTGGTATCAAGGAATTCCTTTCATTTTTTTCTTAATATTCTTGGATGGTAAAAAGGATATTTGGAATGTGTCTACATTTGGTAAATAGATCATTTATTGGTCTAGAAAACCCATGCACGAGGGAAATATCAAGTTTCTAAGGATGGGAATATTTATGCTATTTCTATTACTGTTGATTGATATTTCACCTCAAGTGATTGGTGTTTTCCTACATCATATAGATTGATGGAATATTAACCTTGTCTATTATGGAAAGGAAGTGTCTCTAAATGAATCATTTTAGGACCATATAAATTCCCATTCCATGTACTTGAATTTCCATGTAGGTTGTATTTATTGATAAACTAATACTTGATAGTAGTCTATTGTCTGATTTATCATCATGCTTAACTTTATATTCCCCGATCAGTTGTATATCATGATTTTTTTATTATTAAAAATTTTCGTATGTGTACTATAAGTTTTTATTTTCTTCTTACATTCTTGTATTATTTTTTTGATAGCATTCCTTGTCCTAATTATAAAGCATTAATTGTCATTAGTGTTTTTACATTAACCTAAATGGTGTATTTTTGAATAGATTGATAGTGGCGTATTAATTAACCAATCCTGATAGGATTTATCCATAGACCATTTGTAATGTCCCGGACCTCTCCGGCCCATTCCATTGTCAAAAAGAGGGTCATGAAGTGTTATGGAGGGTAAAATGGACTTTTACCACACTTTTCGGAATTTTGAAACTACATGCCATGTAGTGTGAGTACACGCCGTGTACCCCCTTGCCGGGTATACCCCGAGTTGAAGGTTGTTTCCTTGCTGTGTGAAATAAATGGGTACACACTGTGTACCACATACTACACATCGTGTAGTCCCTCCCCGCGTACGCGTTACCCTCAAACTGTGTGTTGACCAGTCAACGGCCATGTGCCGCGTTGGAGTTGTGTCCTTGCCGTGTGAAATAAATGGGTAAACTCTGTGTACCCCATTCTACACGCCGTGTAGTCCCTCCCCACGTACGCGTTACCCTCAAACCGTGTGTTGACAAGTCAATGACTGCATGCCGCGTTGAAGGCCGTGTTGGAAGCCGCGTGGTGACCGTGTGAAATGGCCGAGTACACGTCGTGTATCATAAAGTACACATCGTGTAATTTTGTTTTTCTTGCCTATAAAAGGAGGGGTCCCCTCCTCATTTTTAACTCACTCCTCTCTTCCCCATTCCCTCGAGAAGAGCTCTCCCAAGAGACTCGAAGGCTCATTTCATCCATAACTTCATCGTCCGAGCTCCTATTTACGATCCGTCAGCAGCCACAGGACCGTAACGATGAGGCGGAACTTCTGAGATTGGATTTGTTACTTTCCTTTCGGCCTTTCCTTCCTATATTCCACCTAAGGAGGTATTTCCGGGTTTTTCCAGAAGTGACAGACGCCGAAGTATGTCTTCTAAAGTTAATCCGGGGGAGCATTGTTATCAGAACCTATTGAGGTAGGGATATTACCGTCATCTCTATAATTTTTACAACATGCGGGGTGGGTATCCTCTTGTTTATGTGAAACACTTTTGAACCCATTTATTGAAGATAATAACTGGCTTATATAATGGGGTTGGGATGTTTGTGTTTACTGTTACATTATTTTATATCCTATAATATTATGTTTTGAATTTAATAGGCTTATGCCTACTAAAAATCATGGTCGTTGGGGGCCTTTGCTTGCACAATTAAATGCTGCCCTATCTTTCTAGACCATTTATGGATGTAAACTTTATGGAATTTCGAAATTGGTTAATCACGTAAAGTTGGATGATTAAATGAAAATCTAGAACCCTTGTTTGATCACCCCGGTTGAACCAAAACTGAAATAATAAATAGGTGGGTGTTGTTTGGGGTTAATTTATGTGAAGGGGGTGTTTTTATGAGTTTTTGTTAATCAGGTGAGTAGTGGGGCTTTAGTTGACTTGGTTGTGGGTTGGTGTGTATGTTATGTTAGTGATGGGCAGTAGGCTGGGATAACTGGTATCAAGGGGTGATGATGTACGGTGTGGTTGTGGTTATGGTGGTTGGTAGCAGTGCTGTAGGGTTGGGTCTGAATGTGAACGAACTATGGGTTGTGAATAATAAATAAAATGCGGAATATTTAATGAATGGTGGGTCTTGGTAATGAAACGGAAATAATAATCAATGGGGTTGGTTGGTCAATAAGAAGGGACTTGTTGTGTTGCTTGTGTTTTCCTAACTTTATTTGTGGATGGCAGGGATATGTTTTACGAACGATTGATATGGTTGGTTTCGGTTGATTGCCCAGTAGTTAAGGAACTAATAAACTGATTATGTTGAAACATGAAAACCTAAATGGGGTTGGGGTGGTTTGTTGTATGCAGGCTTCATAGTAGCAGTGTCGAGGCACGTGCTCAGTTCTATGATTAGAAGCCATAGGTTGGGCTGAGTGTTTGGTATATATATATATATATATTTATATATATTCTCACCTCACCCATGTTGAGCCCTTAGTGCCGAACACTCCCATTTCATGGGAGAGGGTGTTTTCCCCTTAGTTAGTAGCTCCTTCCTGCTCCTTCTTCCATAGGCTGCGATGGGTTGAGGCGACCTTACACCTAAGAATATTCATGTAGGTTTCGATTGGGGTGGTTTTAGCATAAGACTCTTTGGGTAGGTTTTACTATTTCCCAATAACCTTCAGGATGAGGCCCAGGTGTGTGCGGGTGGGATACGTGGTTGTGAGGACCAGGTGTGTGCGGGTGGGATACGTGGTTGTGAGGCCCAGGTGTGTTCGGGAGGGATATGTGGTTGTGAGGCCCAGGTGTGTGTGGGCGGGATATGTGGATGTGAGGCCCAGGTGTGTGTGGGCGGGATGTGTGGTTCTTGAGGCCCAGGTGTGTGTGGGCATGATGTGTGTGGTAGTGTTAGGACATTCACTGTTAGGAAGAGCAGCTAACTAATGTGAAATGGTGCGGGGTACCCAATACTCTTGTTCTTATATATACTACTACTACCTATTGTTTTTTGTTTTGGTGAGCATGGATGGTGAGGTTGGGTGGATAGAATTCTTTGATAGGTTTTGGTTTCTTCTATTGTTCTCACGGGACATTAGGATGTATCCCCACTTGTGCACGAGAGATTTAGGTTTACCTAATTAGTATACTTCTATGCTCACCCTGTGTTTCAATTTCAGGTTTCTAGAAGGACTACTAGGGCCGTTCGGGAGCCTACTAGTCGGTACAGTAGGAGTTGTTGCAGTTGTTATACTCTTGTTTCTTTTGGTATTGTACTTTTTATCTTTCTTCTACTTGTACCTTGTTTCAGAACTATTTAAACATGCATGTGGGATTGGTTTGGGATTATTTACTTTTCCTTCCTTTCTTTTCTTTTGGTGGTTGACTCATCCTATTTCCCAATCTTTAATAACAAAAATGGTAATGCCTCCCATTTTTTGAGAAAACTCATACCCTTGGTGCTAGTCGCCACCCCGGGGCCTACTGGAGGTGGGACACGGGGGGGTCATTATCTCCCTTTCACCATTGCCAGCTCAGGAGGGGAATCTTTGATGGAAGGGGTTCGTGACAGAATGGTATCAGAGGTGATGGTTGAGAGATAGGATGGAGTGTGGAGTTAGGCACAGTGGGGATTGCCAGGGATGGTAGGGCAACAGTGTTAGTTAATATTGGTGTGTGACATAGGCCAGGGAAGACTGGCTAGGACACGAGATTTTAGGGCCCCCCATGATCCGATGCAAGGACTCTGAGCCTACCGAACGACCAAGTGAGACTACATTGACTACAAGGTAGAGACCCTAGGGAAGGTACATGCATCATCATGATTGTTTTTTACTTGATTTGGGTGCTTTGGAAAAGAAATTGAATAAAATGATAAAATGAATCCTTGATAAATTCCTTTTTACTTGGGCTTAGGTGATCCTTGTTTACCGTACAGCTATGGCACCTGGGCGTCATCCCCGGGTGACTCAGACGGTTGAGGCCCAACAGATTCAGGTGGTCGATCAGATGAGGATTGACTGAGAGGAGGAAGATAGACAGTGGAATAAGACTCTCCGTTCTTTCCAGCAGAAAACCCTCAAGAAGTACGAGGGTAGTACTTAGGATACGGAGACAGAGGGGTGGCTTGAGGAGCTAGGGATCACTTTTACCCTGATCCATGCTCTGAGGGAGTATTGGGTTCCCCTTAGTAGTCAGTTAGCTGAGAGGTGTGGTGCGATAGTGGTGGACGCTCTACCTCGGAGAGAGGATAGAGGCAGAGGTTTTGTGGGCTGACTTTGAGAAAGAATTATGAGAGTAATTCCTTTCTTCCATGATTAAGTCAGAGAAGTTGTAGGAGTTACTCTCCCTCTAGTAGGGAAGTATGTGAGTATGAGATATGGGGATCAAGTTCAAGGATCTCATATGCTTTGCTCTGAATCTCTTTCCGGATGAGGAGTCTCGGGCGAGACATTTGGAGGAGGTGCTTCGTCCTTTACTCTAGTATGATGTCACCCCCTTCACCCTTCTGACATACATGGCATTACAGAAGAAGGAAGAGGTTTTAGAGAGGATTCACTCACAGGGAGGTGCACCACGTGAGGGGATCCAGGCAGGTTTGTCGATGGGGAAGGCATTTAGCAGAAGGTCTCCTACGATGGGACCTTCCAGGTTCAGTCCAGTGGGGAGCAGGCCCCAGTAGTTAAAATTCATATCTTCAGGTCCTCGTCCCTTTTTCATGATCCCAGGACCAAAGTGTTTTTCTTGTGGAGGTTTCGATAACATTCAGAGTCGGTGCCTGACCCGAGCTCAGTACGGTGGATGTGGGAAAGTTCAGCGCCCACCTCAGCAGCACCAGTTGCCGGCGAGGCCCTTCCAGCAGTAACAGGACCATGCTCCTCTGAGGGCACACTTTGTGGGAGGAGGCTGACCTCAGGGTGCTCCTCAGGTACCTCGACAAGGGCATGGTCAGGGAGGTGGATGACATCAGAGAGGCAGAGGAGCTGGGAGTGGACAGTTGCACAAAGCAGAGTTGGAAGCTCCAGTAGGACTAGAGGTGGTGCGAGGTACAATTTGATTGTTCAGCGCTCTCATTTCTGCTTTGTTCGATTCAGGAGCTTCGCACTCCTTTTTTTCACCCGATCTACCCCTTGCTTGGGGTCTAGACGTAGAGAGACTTTCTGTACCCCTGGTCCTGAGTACACCAGTTGGAGGCCATACAAGTGTATCTTGTGTTTTCCGGGGATGTGGGCTGACGTTGGGACCGCTTCAATCTAGTGGGGATCTTCTTTTTCTACAGATGCACCTATACGATGTCATCCTAGGCATCGACTGGTTGTTTTCTGTTAGTGTCGTTATTGAATGCTTTGAAGAAGATTCGTTTTCTCCAACGTAGATGGGATGAGTGTATCTTTTTTTGGTGAGAGGAGCTATCAAGTGGGAATCTGGCATGTGAAGCCTCTCCTTTCCTTGTTAGGCAGGTTATTAGTTGATTCAGTTGATGTAGAGATGACGGATGTCCCAGAGGTTGTTGGAGAATTCATCGATGTTTTTCCAAAGGAGGTTGTGACTCAACCCCCCCCCCCCCCCCCCCCCCGACATGATGTTCAATTCGGGATAGACTTACAGCCTGGTGCCCGTCAGATTTCGATGGCCCCTTATCGGATGGAACCTTCGGAGTTGCGGGAGTTGCGGATTCAGATTGACGATCTGATGGAGAACGGTTTTGTTCGACCCAACATTTCTCCATGGGGTGCTCTTGTTTTGTTCATGAAGAAGGCATATGGTGGTATCATGTTATGCATAGACTACCGAAGGTTGAATCAGGTAACGGTTAAGAACCGTTACCCCCTTCCAAGGATAGATGATCTCTTCGACCTGCTGAGGGGAGCAGGTTGGTTTTCTAAGATTGATCTACGATCTGGATATCATCAGCTGAGGGTGAAGGATAGTGACATCTCGAAGATGGAATTCAGGTGCAGGTATGGGAACTTCGTGTTTGTAGTAATGTTGTCTGGAGTTACGAATGCACCAGCTTTGTTCATGGGACTTATGAACTTTGTCTTATGATAGTTTCTAGACCGGTTCGTCATTGTGATTATCGATGACATCCTGATCTACTCAAGATTAGAGGAGGAGCACATTGAGCATCTCAGGGTAGCCTTAGAAGTCCTTCAACACCACCAGCTTTACTGGAAATTGTCGAAGTGTAAGTTCATGACACAATAATTACACTTCCTTGGGAATATAGTGTCTTATCATGGAGTGTCAGTGGGCCCTTCGAAGGTGGAGGTAGTTGTTTCTTGGACAGCACCCAAGAGCGTGGCAGAAGTTCGTAGTTTCCTGGGGTTAGCAGGTTACTATCGGAGGTTCGTTTCGGACTTCTCTCGAGTTGTTGCTCCATTGACAGATTTGACTAGGAAGAACCAGGTCTTCCTATAGAGCGAGCAGTGCCAGAAAACTTTCGACTACCTAAAGGAGAAGTTGGTTAGTGCTCTAATACTCAGGTTTCCAGAGGAAGGGTTATTGTATGAGGTGTTTTGTTAAGCTTTTGGCCTTGGTTTGGGGTGCGTACTGATGAAGAAAAAGGGTGTGATCTTTTATGGGTCTAGAAAGTTGCACCCTCACGAGCCTAACTATGCCACCCATGACCTGGAGCTTACAGCAGTAGTGTTCGTATTGAAGTTGTGGCGACATTACCTCTTTGGGGAGCACTTTGTGGTCTTCTCAGATCTCAAGAGCTTACGTTATATCTTCTCCCAATGTTATTTGAACTTGCGGAAGTGGAGATGGGTCAAGTTTCTCCAAGACTATGACTTCGAGATATCTTACACTAAAGGTAAAGGCAATGTTGTGGCTGATTCCCTGAGCATGAAGTCTCATAAAAAAGTGGTTCGGGAATCCACTGATGTTTGGAGAGATGTGGGAGAGTTGGCTACCTTATACTTGGATACAAGGGTTGAGGGTGTTAGAGGATGCTTGTTTCAGATGACTGTGCAGTCCTCCTTATTACAGAAGGTGGAAGAGTCTCAGTGGGAGGACTCCAAGGCGGATGTAATGTGGGATCGTGTCGATCATGGAAACGCTTCAGAAGGATGGTCATAGGACAACTGACATCGGATGGTTTTCCATGGAAGGTTGTTTGTTCCGGAGGCGATGCGTGAGGGAGTTCTCCGTGAGTTCCATAGCTCAGCCATGGCGGTACATCCAGGAGTTTAAAAAATGTACTGAGGCTTGAGGGAACATTTTTGGTGGCCCAGGGTGAAATGAGAAGTGGCGGAGTTTGTGGCTAAGTTCCTAGTGTGTTAGCAAGTAAAGGCTGAACACCGTGTTCCCAGTGGTTTTTTTCATCCATTAGATGTCCCTTAGTGGAAGTGGGATGACATTTCGAAGGACTTCTTCATAGGACTACCTAGAGCTCAGGGAGGTTATGATTCTATCTGGGTGGTGGTGGATCATCTGACGAAATCGGCTCACTTCTTTGCAGTTAAGGAGTCGGGCCCGATGAGTACCTTTGCAAAGAGGTACGTAGACGAGGTGGTGCGTTTGAATGGAGTTCCGAAGACTATCATCTAAGACCGGGATACTCGGTTTACCTCATGAGTCTGGAGGGGGTTATAGCATTCTATTGGCATCCAGCTACACCTTAGAACTGCTTTCCACCGCCAGACCGATGGGAAGACAGAGCAGACTATCCAGACGTTGGAGGACATGCTGCGAGCATGCGTTCTAGATTTTGGAGGGTCATGGGTACAACACTTGCCTTTAGTAGAGTTTTCCTACAACAAAATAATTTACTCTACTATTGGCATGGAACCGTTTGAGGCTTTGTATGGAATGTTCACCCATTTTCTAGGCAGAGGTTGGTGAGACAGGTGCTCTTGGGCCAGAGGTTGTGCAGAGCACCATAGAGAAATTCCAGCTTGTACGTGAGAGGATGAAAGTAGCTCAGGACCAACAGAAGTATTATGTTGATCATCGGAGGAGGCCCTTGGAGTTCGAGATGGGAGATCATGTGTTCTTAAATTTTTCCCCTAGACGGGGGCAGCGGAGGTTTGGGAAAGGAAGCATGCTCTCACCTAGGTTCATCGGACCTTTTGAGGTGTTGAGGCGAATCGGCGAGGTGGCATATCAGCTAGCCCTACCACCTCAGTTGGAGAAGGTTCATGATGTCTTCCATGTCTCCCAGCTACATCGATACTTACACGACAACTCTCATGTTATCGACTAGGGAGCGTTAGATATGGGAGATGACCAGACTTTTGAGGAATGACCAGTCAGAATCGAGGATCGTAAAGAGAAGGTGCTCTGTGGACGAACCATTCCCTTGGTTCGTGTGTTGTGGAGGCATGGCAGCCTCGAGGAGAGAAATTGGGAGTGAGAGTCTCAGATGCACACTCAGTACCCGGAGTTGTTTTGACTTGTGTTTTCATTGTTCATCTGATCTTTTTTTGATGTTATACTCTGTACCTTTGATATATGGAATGATTGGCTTGTCGGTTATGAGACCTTTTGTTTCCTTGTTCTATGGAATAATATAGCATGTCTGGATGTGTGGGAAAAGGAGAAAACCCTGATCCTTAATTGAGATGCATTAATGAGGATGCAATTAAACCCATGCGGGCGAGTCAGTGCCGCCTAAAGCGGATAATATTTCGACATAGGAGAAGGAATTTCCCCAAACCACATGTTTGGGAAGTGTGTTGGTTGTGTGGTGTTGGGGGTAGTGTAAGTTGAAAAATCCTAATGTATGAAAGTGCGAAGACCCAATTCTTAATCGAGACGCATTAATAAGGATGTGATTAAACTCGTGCAGGTGAGTCAGTGCCGCCTAAAATGGATAATATCTCGACATAGGAGAAGGAATTCCTAACACATATGATTAGGGTTGTTGCATAGATTCCTGTTATAACGAGGGCCATAAGAGGTATCTTGTTGGGTTCCTCTGGGTTGGATTTAGAATTCTCGGGGATGAGAATGTTTTAAGAGCTATCAGGTGTAATGACCCAGACCTCTCCGGTCCATTCCTTTGTCAAAAAGATGGTCATGAGGTGTTTTGGAGGGTAAAATGGACTTTTTCCCACACTTTTTCAGAATTTTGAAACTACACGTCGTGTAGTGTGAGTACACGCCATGTACCCCCTCTCCAGTTATACCCCGTGTTGAAGTCGGTTTCCTTGCCATGTGAAATAAATGGGTACACGCCGTGTACCCCATACTACACGCCCTGTAGTCTCTCCCTGCGTACACCTTACCCTCAAACCATGTGTTGACCAGTCAACGGTTGTGTGCCGTGTTGGAGCCGTGTCCTTTCCGTGTGAAATAAATGGGTACATGCAGTGTACCCCATAATACACGCCCGGTAGTCCCTCCCCGAGTATGCATTACCCTCAAACTGTGTGTTGACCAGTCAACGGTCGCGTGCCGCGTTGAAAGTCGTGTTCGAAACCGCATGGTGACCGTGTGAAATGGTCGAGTACACACCGTGTACCATAATGTACATGCCGTGTACTTTTGTTTTTCTCGCCTATAAAAGGAGGGGTTCCCTCCTCATTTTCAACTCACTCCTCTCCTCCCCATTCCCTCTAGCAGAGCACTCCCAAGAGACTCGAAGGCTCATTTCATCCATAACTTCTTTGTACGAGCTCCGATTTACGATCCGTCAGCGGCCACGGGATCGTAACAATGAGGCGGAACTTCTGATCTTGGATTTTTTGCTTTCCTTTCAGCCTTTCCTTCCCAACATCCACCCAAGGAGGTTTTTCCGGGTTTTTCCATAAGCGACGGACGCCGACGGGAATCTTCTAAAGTTAATCCGGGGGAGCGTTGTTATCAGAACCTGTCGAGGTAGGGATACTACCTTCGTCTCTCTAATTTGTTCAACATGTGGGGTGGGTGTCCTCTTGTTTACGTGAAAAACTTTTGAACTGGTTTAATGAAGATAATAACTGGCTTATATAACGGGGTTCAGAAGTTTGTGTTTACTGTTACATTATTTTATATCCTATGATATTATCTTTTGAATTGAATAGGCTTATGCCTACTGAAAATCACGGTCGTTGGGGGCCTTTACTTGCACAATTAAATGTTTCCCTATCTTTATAGACCGTTTATGGATGGAAACTTTATGGAATGTGGAAATTGGTTAATCACGTAAAGTTGGTTGGTTAAATGAATATCTAGATCCCTTGTGTGATCACCCTGGTTGAACAAAACTGAAATAATAAACATGTGGGTGCGGTTTGGGGTTAATTCATGTGAAGGGGGTGTTTTTATGAGTTGTTGTGGATCAGGTGAGCAGCGGGGATGCGAGAGACTTGGTTGTGGGTTGGTGTGAATTCTATGTCAGTGATGGGCAGTGGGGCTGTGATAAATGGAATCAAGGGGTGATTATGTATGGTGTGGTTGTGGTTATGGTGGTTGGTAGTGGGACTGCAGGGTTGGGTGTGAATGTGAACGAACTATGGGTTTTGAATAATCAATAAAATGTGGAAGAGTTAATGAATGGAGGGGCTTGGTAATGGAACAAAAATAATAATCAATGTGGTTGGTTGGTCAATAAGAACGGACTTGTTGTGTTGCCTGTGTTTTCCTAACTTTATTTGTGGATGGCAAGGATATTTTTTTCGAACGAGTGGTATGGTTGGTTGCGGTTGATTTCCCAGTAGTTAAGGAACTAATAAACTGATTCTGTTGAAACATGAAAACCTAAATGGGGTTGGGGTGGTTTGTTGTATGCATGCTTCATAGTAGCAGTGCTGAGGCACGTTCTCAGTTCTCTGATTAGAAGCCATAGGTTGGGATGAGTGTTTGGTATATATATATATATCTGTATCTTTGTGTTTTGTCGCACCTCACCCATGTTGAGCACTTAGTGCTGAAGACTCCCATTTCATGGGAGAGGGTGTTTTCCCCTTAGTTACTAGCTTCTTCCTACTCCTTCTTCCATAGGTTGTGATAGACTGAGGCGACCTTACACCTAAGACTCTTCAGGAAGGTTTTGATTGGGGTGGTTTTATCCCAAGACTCTTTGGGCAGGTTTTACTATTTCCCAAGAACCTTCGTGATGAGGCCCAGGTGTGTGCGGGCGGGATACGTGGTTGTGAGGTCCAGGTGTGTACGAGCGGGATACGTGGTTGTGAGGCCCAAGTATGTGCGGGCAGGATACGTGCTTGTGAGGCCCAGGTGTGTGCGGGCGGGATACGTGGTTGTGAGGCCCAGGTGTGTGCTCGCTGGATACTTGGTTTTGAGGCCCACGTGTGTGCGGGCGGGATGTGTGGATCATGAGTCCCAGGTGTGTGCGTGCAGGAAGAGTGTGGTAGCGTTAGGATATTCTCCGTTAGGAAGAGCAGCTAACTAATGGGAAATGGTGTGGGGTACCCAATACTCTTTTTCTTATATATAATAATTCTACCTTATGTTTTGTGTTTTGGTGAGCGTGGCTGGTGAGGTTGGGTGGATAGAATTCCTTGATAGGTTTTGGTTTCTTCTGTTTTTCTCACGGGACATTAGGATGTCTCCCCACTTGTGCATGAGAGATTTTGGTTTCCCTGCTAAGTATACATGTATACTCACCCTACGTTTCACTTTCAGGTTTCCAGGAGGACTACCCGGGCCGTGCGGGACCCTACGAGTCAGGATAGTTGGAGTTGTTGCAGTTGTTGTACTCTTGTTTCTTTTGGTATTGTACTTTTGAGCTTTCTTTTACTTATACCTTGTTTCAAAACTATTTAAACATGCATGTGGTATTGGTTTTGGTTTATTTACTTGTCGTTCCATTCTTTTATTTTGGTGGTTGACTCATCCTATTTCCCTATCTTAAATAATAAAAAGGTTAATGCCTCTCATTTTTTGAGAAAACTCATACCCTTGGTGCTTGTCGCCACCCTGGGTCCTAGTGGAGGCGGGACTCGGGGGTCATTATCTCCATTTCACCATTGCCTGCTCAGGAGGGTCATCTTTGATGGAAGGGGTCGTGACACCATTGGTTTCATGGGATGAAACATTTCTCCTTACAATTAAATGTGATCCCATTGTACAATTTATACAGTGTATGGATCTTTATAAATTTCCTAATGGTGACCAACATAATTGAACCACCATATATGGACTTGTTATATTTGGGACAAAATTAAAACCTAACAGTAGTTACATGAATGTAAATTGTTACTTATAATGGAAAGTACCTTTATGATTTTAGAATGGATATTCATCTATCATAATCATGCCACTTATATATTTATATATTCTAAACTGGATTTCTTACGGAAAATGGTTTCCTTTAAGAAGGCTAGTACCTCTATAACCTGTTCATGGGGACTCATATGACTACATCCTAAAAGTATAGTTCAACCCCATTAGGTCTATTGGGGAATGTTTTTTACTAGATAATTCCATTAATAGTGTTTTGAAAAGTTAAACAGTAAACGGGTTTCATTTAAATGGGATACCAGTTGTAATTTATTGGACATTTGAACCATAAATATGGAATGTATTCCCATTTATATGAACCTAAATTAGTATTTCAAGACCTGAGTAAGTCACCTTTACTTCCTTCCATGCATAGTTCTTAGATATGGTCTATGTTTGGGATATATTTTATGGTTATTTAAAGTATATTAAGTCACTTATATTGTGTTACATATAGACATATGGTGGAATATTTCTTTACCAATCACCTTTATAATTAATAAACACATTGTTAACTAATTCTGACATTTATTATCAAGAGGTGGAAGTTAATTAAAATTCTAATTAAAACCTAAAGACTGATTTCTTCTATAGATTTTAATTTAAATTTAATTTAACTGATCTAGTAATGAAAACTTTTTAATTAAATAATTAGTTAAAAAGTAAATTAGAGGTTAATTTTCCTATTATTATTTTTAATGGTAGATAAATAATGTTCTTATTAGAGTTTATTTTAAAATTGGTATGTTACATCTCTTAAATATTTGGTTATTTAAGTATTTGAATAAATGGAAATCATTTAGTGCCTTAAAATGAAACATTGGATAGGTGTTTCTACCATGAACCCTCATGTGAGGATTATCTTTAAAATTTCCTTGAGTGGGAATGTGAATGTTTCCAATGTGTATTAGTTAATTTTTAACATGTTGTCACTTAAAATTAAAGGTTCGGTGGTAGAGCCCAGGGGCCTTTTCGAATGAACCTAATTTTAAATTCAACACATTATATTAAAATGAATGGTTTTCCATGTTGTAGTTCCCTTGGAGATTAGGAATTGGTAGATCCTTGACCTGAATTCCAATGAATGGTGTGTGTCGTTTGTTTGGTCTGATTGAGTGGGGTAGGTCTTCTACATGGTTAAAAATGATATCCTCAGTTATTTATGTGGGTTTCTAGTTAATTAAACCTCAATGGGGTAATAAAGTATGTGAATGTCTAGTGAGTTACTACCCCTATCCATTTTTGTTGACATTTTAACCCTCCAAATAGCACTACCCTATTCAAATTCTTGGTGATAATTAGGTCTCAGATGCCCAACATTTGGTAGGGGATTTCATTATTCTTATGATGAATGATTTTGACCCGTATAGGGTGATTATATCTTACAAGTTTCTTTATAACCATTTTTAAGAGATAGTAAAATGGTTTGTTAGATTTAATGTGATAGTGTCCCTTAAAAGGGGTTATGGTTATCATGACTAAGACCATAGGGCTAGGTAGAAGATCTATAGGCCCTCAATTTTGACTCAAACCTAGAGTTTAGTAATCTATGGTTTATTTAAAGGAATCTTATTAGAAGGTTTTGCTGGGGGTTTAAATTTTCATTAAAGGTAAAGATATTGGTCTTACAGTAGTTTCTTGACCAGTGCATGGTGGGAAAATTTGTTTTACAATATAGGTATGGTGTTGGATTTTCATTTTAAAAATCACCTTGAGTCATTTTTCATCAAAACTATCATCAATTATAATTAATGTTTAGGTATCTATCCTAGTGGACGGGTTTTTATGCTATAAATGATTTATTTTCTGAAATGACTCCTTGATGTGAGTGATAGTTCAATAAAATATAGAAAAGGTTGATGCATGATTTTAAAAAGGAGTTACAACGGAACTTCCAACATTAAAAAATACTTACATTCCATGTATCAGGGTTATCATAATCTTTCTAATAGAAAACTCTTGGGAGCATGGGTCTGTTCATGAATTAGGTTCTATGAGACGTGCACCTTCCACGTATTGTAAATTTATATCACTCATGTATCCCATGGTTAATGTTTATAATTGAACATTACTGAGAATTTAAGTAAATTTAAAGGAAAATGGTTTCATGTCTGAATCTTATGGGTATGGTGACCCAAAACATTGTGATTCCAAAAATAGTACTTGGAATGAGGGAATATTTATGTTTAATCTATTTAACATGAAATATTTATCCATTATGGAACCATGAAATGTGTTATTGGGAGACATGGTGTCTGCTATTATATAAGTAAAATTTATCCAGAATGATTGGAGCATGGTTTTTATGGAGCTATATATTCCTAAATATGAAGTCTTTAAGTAATTCTTTTTAGCGGTGATCATGCCACTTATCTTGAAATCACCCAGAGCACACAAAGAGAGCATCGTCTTTACAATGAGATATAAATTTAACATGATTTTATGTGAATATGGATGGACTAATTGAGATATAATCTCAAGGAATGGTTTAAATGTTATACATTTGGTGCATTTTAGAGCATTGTATGTTTAAGAGTTGTGATCTTGATTATGAGTTTCAATTCAATATTCATAATGTGAACTATTATCGAGGAGAGGGAATGAGAAGTAGGATACATTTGTATTATTTCTCAGGATGAGTGAGTTCTCAGATTTTCATGACCGCTATTTTATCATAGAATGGGAAGTGACAATCTGGTTCTCATTTCCCTAGTGTGACAGCCAGGATTCTCTTAAGCTAATGAGCAGGGTGTTGGTTGTTAGGGAGTGAACCTCATGTGAGTAGGGTTGTGGAAACAAAAAAACTTGTTTTATAATGGTCATTTGTGAAATCTTATTTCTTTTAGTAGATGAAAAAATGTATTTCTGGAATCCTTAGTAAATTTAATGTGCAGCTCAGTAATGGATTTGGGTGAAATCCAAAGGTGATCATTATTCCTGGTTTATATCAATACGATACATGGATACTATATTAGGGTAATATCGTTGATGGTGATATGGAATAAGGATGTTTTTGTTGTGGATATGGTTAGTCTAAGTGACCTCACCAGTTGTTAGGTACATGATTCGATGACCATTCTTAGATAGATCTTTGTATGCCTTGTGATAAAGCCTTTAGAATCTTCTTTAGTGATGTGTCTGATGTATGAGATGATAATTACCAGAAATTAATTTTCCAGAAGTGGATAAACATGATTTATCTTAGATAGTGGAATATAGTTGGCATGGAATCACCTCATGAATTCCATCAGGATGAAATCGTTGAAATTTAAAGGGTCTGTTAGGACTTTTCAAGGAAAAGCTGGTGCAGGTAGTTTGACCATTTTCAAGTGGAGTTCGTCCATTTCAATCTAATTTAGTACCAAGGTTATTTCCCTCATTTTTAATCAGATGTAAGTTACAAGATTATCATTAGTACACTAAATATGTGTCTCCTGATCCACTTATGATGGTGGGAGTACCCTGACTCAAAATTGTCCATTGAAATTTAGAACTAATGGTGGGGGCTCCATAGGCTGTATGAGGAAAAATAGGTTGACATGCTCATGTCTTAGGTTAGATGTGATCAGGTATAATCATCTAAAAATTTAATCTAGGATATAATCATTGGATCTAGTTTATTGTTTTAGGTACCATATGCATAAAATATGGTTTAAAGTAACATTTGGTGTTTAGAAATAAAAAAGGCATTTGAACATAAATTCTTGAACTGAGTAGGTTAGGTGATGTTTTCACTAATTCCATATCCTTTTTAGGGATGATAATTTTTAATGTGGATGGATTATTAGGTCATGTGTTTTCATGCTAGCTGAAATTTTTATGGAATTTGTGTTTTTTAATTACTGTATAGATCAAAATTTAATATGAGTTAGGTAACATAATTCTGAGGGTTTGATCCCTTAAAAGTGTTGTTTTGGGAGGTGGATTAAGTCCCAAGAGTAATCCATGTAGTTTATGTTATTTCTAAGGATTTCATTCATCGAAAACTCAAGTTTAGAGAAATAGGAATGGACACATAGTTTGCCTAAACCAAGCATCCCTCTTAGATAAAAAATGTTTCCCTTAAGGGGATTTCATATGGTTTTTTAATATTTGTAAGGTGGGGAGCATGGTTATGTTGAATGTCTTTATAAACTGAAATTATAGGTCCACTGGCTACATATGGTTTTCCAAATTGTGTGGACAGATAACATGTTTTTCCATATTACCAAAATCACTATATCATTGGGGAATTCTTAGCCCAAACTATGAAACCAAACCATGTGAGGTATGGATCTTGGGAAATGTGAGATGCATGGCTGGTGCACGGTTATCCAAACCATGAAGCCTAAACTTCTACCTCATTTAAAGGGTAAATTAACTCTTCTCCTATAACCCTTAATTTTTTCCTCCCTTTTCTCGTCTTATTTGATGAGGAGGCCCTCACACATGCTGCTTATTCTCCTCCTCTTCCCAGGGTGAGATCTCTTTTGTTTGAGATTCAAATGAAATGTTTTTGGGTGTGTTGGAATTATATAAATAATTAGTCCCCCTACTTCCTTATTTCAGTTATTTGACCTATGAAATTTTAAATACATGCATGATAACTCATTAATTTTCCATGGTGTTTGATGATTCTTCCTATTTATTTATTATTTGTTTGCGAGAATCAATCTCATAAATGAATGAGTAGACCATCCTTAGCTGAGCTAAGTTCTTTATATGCATTTCACTTAAAGTTTCATTATTTTCAAAATATTATTATTCTCCATGCAAATTACTTTTTGACCATCACTCATAAATCTCATTAATCAAAAATTTAATTGTCAATCATAACCTATAGAGCCCTTTAGAAGACCTCTGGAATTATTAAAGTTTTAGACCTAAATTCAGAATACCCCATGGGTATATCATTCACATTCCCATGATGAAGAATGTGTGTAATTAGACAAAATCCCACTATGTGTGTTTTGATTGGACTTTAAATAAGAACCATCTAATGATGTTAAAATGTATAGGTTGAATTGGACATGGGAATGTATCCATATTAGGCCCATGTGAAATTATATGGTATTACATTGAAATAGAATGGGTTTGAATTAGATATATGACTCACATTATCAAATTCTTATGATGAACATGTTCCTTGTGTAACTAAACACCCTTATAATGTATGATACTTTAATTACTTATAAGGAATTACTAGATGAACTTGAAAAAGGAAAAGTGTTCCTATACAAACTTTTCACATCATTAAATGTGATAAAAGTGATTATTGGAAGAAGATTAAAGGCGTCCTACAAATTTTTTAGTGGCAAGTCCTTTTAAATGAACTTCTACTTCTTGATGTTAATGGATTAATTAAGTGAATTATATTATAGAATCGGTGTTTTCTATGTAATTTTTATACATCATAAGGGAAATGGACTAATTACATTATTAAATTAGAAATGGATAATTTTCATGGGCATGGTGACCCATAAGATTCTTGGGCACGAAATCTGTTATTATTCATTGGTATGGTTCCCAAATGATTCAAAGGCCTGGAATCCCTAGCCATGTTGTCCCATATATTATGATTCATTGACCTAGAGTCCCAAGGCATGTCATCCCTTGCATTATGATTCACGGGTATGAAGTCCCTTATATTATGATTTATGGGCATAGAGTCCGTGGAAATGGTGTATTTGACATTGTGATAATTTGGCATGTAATCCATGAAAATGGAGTCCCTTACATAATGTTATGTGGGTATGGATTCCCTTATTATCATTTATCTGAGGTAATTGGGAATGACACCCCTTATTACAAATTTCAACTTACTATATTATTATTATTTAGACGGTCATTCATTAAGTCATTGGTCCTTGTCAGTGCATGTATATCTACGAAGATATTAGTGTCTGTGTATATGAATATATATATATTTATATATTATTTCCCTAGTTTAGTGAAATTTATGGCTCATGTATAAGAAGGCATGGTTGGCTTGGTTCTATTTGGGAACCTTATTCAATAAGTTTTCAATTACATATATTGTACTACATTGCTTTTTATATACCTAGAAATGGATTTATTTTATTTTCATAGACTATATTTTTTGAGAAACTATTAGTTGTGACCAGATGACTATATCTAACACCATATCAAGTCCTCTATTTACTACCTAAAAAACACATGGTTTCAAGTTCAAGTTCATTGGATTTTTCTTGCTTTCATACTGTAATACGACTAGGATGGGATGGAATATAGTAGTACAAGACTATGATAGTGCTCAAGACGGTATCGAAGATGTCTAAGGAATATTATTTTTTATTTATCTATCCTGTGTATTTATTACTATTATATTGAAGCCCAATATTTATGACATATAATTTCCATGTATTTTTATCCTCTCATTTATTATAAATTTTCCTATGATCTTTTCTTCCATTACTTATTTATTTACATTTGTTTTGTTGTTGATTATCCTTTCACCATTTTTCTGACCAAATAATGAGGCTATAGTCTGCCCCACCATACCACCTTTATACCCCCACTACTAGTTGTAGGCCTCTAGTATATAGGGATATGTGCTTGAGGCCATGTGACTAACCAGATCGGGGCAACATTTACTGGCTTCCGAGTTCGGACCATACAATTAATATACAAACTTTTTTCATCAAAAAATACCAAAAAAAACACTCATCGAAGATTCTGTCTTCGTGAATTGTGAAAAAAAATGGAATGAAATAATAAATTTATAAATAATTACAAATAATATATTCCAATACCTAGTAAAAATATAAAAATTATTTACTTGGTATTAAATAAATAGAATTGACATCGATATTTTAAAGCATGCGTGAAACAATCAGAATCACTAACATATGATTATAAAGATAATCTATAATTAAAGTATAAGTATATAATAGATTATTATAATGGATGATCATATATGTTAATATATATTAATAATGTCATGAAATATGTTATTAATCTTATTATGTTTATTATATAATAGGTTAAATATATTTTTTGGATGTTTAGAGTAAAATATAAGGGGTTTTATTTACTAAACATATTTTCTTGAGTTATAATTATTCCTCTTTGACTATGTTTTTACAAAAAAAAAATATTTTAATATGATGTAATTACATTACCTTTCCTCATAATTTTATAGATATTTACATTTTCAGGTTAAAAAAATCTTCTTCATTGGATTTGTTGCCATATAAAATTTGATGATATTAAGGATAATACACCTCCTCTCTAAATGAGCTCCTTTTATTGCATATCCATAGTCACTATTCCTACCAATGTCCTAATTTCTTACTTTTAAATAAAAATATGTATTATTTGTCAAGATCTTGAAATTTATCTTTTCTTATTTTCAAATTGAATGTTATCACCATTTTATTATTTGGCTTTCAATAAATATAATTTAGTTATTGATATTGTTCTTCCCTTTCCTGATCATATATTCCTCCTTTTTCTTTATATAACCATTAAAAACATTTATATATTTTATAAAGGCTTCATAATTGATATTTTTTTAAATTATGTTTGAAACATTCTTCATGAAAACTTATTAAATGTGGACATTATCAAAGTATCTCATAAATTCATCATATTATAACAGTGTTAAAAAATTGTTTCTAAATAACATTTTTTTTAAACATGTAATTTCCTCTTAATTCCCAAAGGATCTATGTCTTATATATAAATTTTGTATAAATAACACAATAAATGCATTTATTAAATACACATTTGGTGTGATTAGATTTTTTGCATGAACAATCTATAATTGGTATCATGTTATGTGATACCATTTAGATATAATTTATTTCCATTTGTTTTCATGATATATAAAATGAATGATATCTTATGAAACGAATAAGTATGTATATTTATGTTTAGGGTCATATAAATCCATAAAACTAATTTTTTAATCTTGTATAACTCATGAAATAATGATGTTGAGACTGGACATGATTTGGTTAGCTATATTCAAAATATTGAGAGTGGACTCAATGCATTTAGTTATATTCACAAAATTGAGTCTGGAAATGGCACGTCTATCTTTTTTAACAATGTTATGATTTAATATAATTATTATTATGAAACATTTATATATTACATGCCTATGTTTTGATCCATATATTATGATTATTTTCTCATGTTTTGACACTCTTTGGACATGATATATGTTGGATTATTTTAGATGATAGGTCTATTTATCTTGACTTATGCAAAACTAGTACTCTTACATTTTTTTAATATGATATTTTTCTCTTGATTATTATTTTTATATTAATATGATAAAATTTTTATGGTTCTTTCGATTACTTAAAATTTCATCTCACCATTTTCTTATGTTTTCATTCCCTAGGTTATGAAGATTACTCTAAATTAGGATAATTCTAGAAGGGGTTCATGTTTGGTTTAATTATGGGAATAATATCACAAGTGTAGTCAAATAAATTATCTTTATGGATAATATTCAGTTTCACTAAATATTTAGTTTTTTCGGTAATTCAATTTTCTGTGAGGCAAAATGGTTATTCATGTGAAATAATGTAATAAGTGTGTTCATTTATTTTAGGTCGTATATGTTGGTATAAAATCTTATGAGTAAAGAATATTTTCTATAATTGGGCCTAGTGTGAGGGTATAGGGCATCAAAGTTGGAATTAAAGTTGGAGTATGGTTATTGTTTATCCCCATTTTAGTTACTTTGTGTGATTATAATGTGGAATGTTTAGTGAACCCCCTAAAAATAAGTCTATGTATAGAATAACATTTTAAATTTTTGGTAGATAGTGTATAGTTTCCTAGAAATTAAATCCATGTATACAAACATACAAGTTGATATATTCTCTAGCATACATTCACATAGAGATAATAACCCTAAAAAGGTTAGTTTGGTATTAACTCAGCCTTTACATGGTGTATAACCCCCTCATATATTAATCTATATACTTTAAAAAATCCATTATGCTCAATAGCTTGATTCACCTGAACCATCTAACTAAAATGAGTTATTACATTTTATATTAATTTTATTAGGAAAATAAAAAAATAAAAAAAAGTACTAAAAATGTAATTAACTCATCAAATATGAATATATTTAGAGGATATATAATTTATATGATTTAATATTTCAAAGGATTTTTCATTCTCAATTAACTGTTTACACAATTTGAAAATTAAAATGAACACTTTTAAAAAATTATTATAATAATTTATAATATTTTAATATTTGAACAATAATATTTCAATTCATCAAATTATAAATTAGTATGAAATGGTAATGAGAACACATAATACATAAAAGGCCATTTTAAAAAAAAACTTTAAATTTCATATTTTTAATTTAAATTCTAAAATTATTAATTTTACAATTTTGATTTTTTAAAATAGAGATCATTTCTTTTAATCATGTCAAAATTACGTTTGGATAAATTTTTGGATTTTTATTAAACAGTTTTATTTTTAAGTGTATATTTAAGAATACAATTTTCATTTATATCATTTCGTTTTTTTTAATTTTCCAAGAACTAAGCATGAATAAAAACATTTATAATAAATTTTTATGAAAATGATATTACTTAATTAATAAAATTATTCATTTAAAACTAATTTGTTTAATTTTGAATACCTATGTCTAATATTTTCAAAATTAATGTAATATTTTCTTCTAATAAAAAAGTATTATTCATATTTTTCATTAATTATGATATAATAGGGTTGATTTTTATTTTAACATTAATTTAATTCCACATAAAGCTCATTTTTTTCAATAATAAACCAATGAATTACTTTTAAATAATAAAAATTTCATAATTTTATCCTAATGGTTATTTTTTCGCATAAAAATACACTTTTCCTAAAGATAGTTTTTATGCATTATGTGTAGTAATATTAAAATTCATGTAAATCACACATATAATTATTATTTCAAAAATGGATTTCGTATTTTTAATCATTAATTATAAATAAGTTAATAACAACCATTTTACTTTTAGGAATTAATAGAAAATTACTTAGGTAAATATTAGTTCCCATGCTAAAAACAAAAAATGGTTAACGTAAAAAAAATAAGATTAAAGGATATAAAAATATTTATAAAACAAGTTTTTTGAGTATTTATTGACCATACCCCTTTCACCTCTCTATTATTGGATATACCAGACCTTATGAGAGTTTCGTTAACCTTTTTATTTGTAAGAATGTCACTCCCATCCCTTATAAAAAGATACATCAATACCCCACTTCTCCCCACACCCAATGCCTCTTATATTCAGCCAAAATATATTGAAATAAATCACTAAAAATACTATCCACTTCCTACATGATCTAGTCTTCTAAAAAAATACATCTCAAATCCTTAATATAATTTTCAAAAGTTTCCATTCCAAGGAGTAAGGTAAATTTATCAATAACTCCTTTTAATTCTGTTTAATCTCTTTATTTATTATTAAACCTCCTATAAATATAATATAATAATTTTAAATAAATATGTATGTAGTATAAGTATGTATAATATTTAAAACATTTATTGTACAACCATTTTCTACCCTCCTCTCAGTTATCTGAAAAAGGAAAAATATTTCTTCTGTTATGCGTGGACTCCCGCCTCTATAAGTGAGGTGATCCAATTTTCAAACCACCATATAAATATGGTTAAAATAATATAATTAATTAAAAAATTATTATATTTAAAAAATTATTATGATTCTAAAAATAAAAACCATTTCTTTCCTCCGTTACATTCTACTTCAATGAACATCTCAGTGGTGTGTACGTGCGAACTACCACATCCATAGAGGTGGCGTATTTAACTTTTCAACTAGTATTTTATTATTTATAAAACTATCATAAAATATTTTTAGAAACTATAAAAACATGTAAATAATATCATTATGATTCAATAATATTGATATTATTCTATGGAATCAGTTTATTTACTATGCTCTCCCATAAATTTTAGATTTTTCTTATTAAAGTCAATTTAACCACCTACTAAAAAAGTGGTATAAATTTTTATCATAATTTACTATGGAGACTTAACTACTAGATTTTTTATAAATTAATGATAATATTTTTTTTGGAATTGGTATATTAATAATTAAATTATTATTATTATACCAACCCTTTTGTTCAATAAAAATTTCCAAAACATGCCTACAGCCTACTTCATCATCTTGAATAATAACTAAAATACCTGGGGAAATAAATTATAAAAAAATAAAAAAAATATTAAAAATATATTTAATTACCTATAATGATATTATAATAATTAAATTTTATTATATAAATAGTGATTGGCACTGCTAATATGAAACTAGTACTAAAAAATCCATTGAAAATAATAAAATCCATTAATAATAATAAAATATCACTAACAAATATATTGTAATAAATTATTATAAATTATACTTATAAAGGCTTATAGGTATGGACAAGTTTCACAAATAGTTTATTAATATAATAGATTTTATTATATAGATGGTTAGAGATCCTTCGACTAAGAGGGATTAAAGCTAAGGTTTTTGCTTCTTAATTCTCAATTAATTGAGATATGATGTGTATTCACCACTTATTTCCTTATTGTGGTGTATATATTGGACATATATTCCATTCATGACAATTTTTCATGAAATATAAAAGATATAAAAAAACCTTATGATTGTCTAATTTTTAGGGTGTTTCAATTAAAAAGATAACAATTATGTAAGGGTTTTTCATAACTTAATTACCTTTAATTGAGTTAAAATGATTATTCTTGAATCCCATTCTTGTAAGATGGTTACTTTTTGTAAAGACCCGTAAAATTCAAGGGAAATTTTTTCTTAATTTTCTTTAGAATTTTACAAGAGCGCGGTTTCAGACGGCACCTGATTCCGAGGCCCGGAGTGCCCGGAATTAATTTCCGAAGTTTGGCTCGGGTACGTTCAGTGAACGAACGAGCGGGAATTCCTAACTTTTGATCCGGTGCTCGGAATTGAAATCTGAGGGCACCGATGAACTCGCAGCGCCGATATTCGCTTAAAGAGTCCTTTTCGGGAGTTGCGTTTGTTGCGGGTTGAGAGTTTCGTTTTGGGGTTTTTAGTTTGAGTTAAATAAAATTGTGTAGAACAATTTTATTTTTAACTTGTTAAAACCTATCTAAGGTGGTTGGGAGTGGGACCCACACCCACTTAACCTCCCTTGGGAGGATTAAGTGTGGTGGGGCCCACACGAACCCCCACCTTTTCAACTCCCCACTCTCCCTCTTAATGGCTTGACAAGTTAACTTATTTAATTATACAATTCATGTATATTAAATAAGTGAGTTAAATGTGGAGTTATCTCTTTTGAATTTCAAACTTTTGAAATCCTTTTGAGTTGTGTGTTAATAAAATAAGTGGTATTCTTATTTTATTGAGAGTTCTTTGTTTGTCTTTGGAGAGCTTTCCCTTCATCTCCAAGATTTGACGAAGAACCTTCGAAGAACGAAGAACGCGAAGAACGTCGTTCTTCAACGAAGAATTTCTTCGCCGAAGAACGCGGACTTTCCGCGACGCCTTATCCGCGACGTGACGTTCTTCTTCCGTATCATCTTTTCCACGACTCCGTCAACGTGCGACTATCGAGGTAAGGGTTCTTGAGATCGTTGCTTTCTTTATTTCTTGACTTTCCTCAAGACTTGACGAGGAACGCTCTCTTTTCCGACGAAGAACGCCGCAACTCCTTTCTTCGTTCACCGTGACAACGAAGGGGACGCCATCTCTTCTTCGGACAACCTTCGTCGGCAAACGAAGATCCGCTATCGTCGTGTCTCTTCGGGCATAGCACTTCGTCAACGGATTTGACGAACGACGACCGCGACGCCCGACTTCCGCGACGCCGTCTTCCGCGGATCGTAGACGATTCTTCGAATCTTAAAACCGAGGTAGGGGTTGTCGATTTTCTTTTGGATTCCTCATTTCATTCTTGATCGTGCTTTTAGCAAGATTAACGTGTGACGTGATTTTTCTTTAGTTGCGTTATTATTATTAACGCGAGGGGGGGCCGGACCGCACGAACACGGCCGAACCCCCCCCCTCCAACGTTCTTGTTGTTCTTGCGGGTGGAAGCAAGTGGCGTGGTGCCGTCGCACCACGCGGATGATTGTGCGTTTAATTTTACGCATCGCCGTCGCGCTTCGCCGAGGAGAGTCTTCAAGAACGCGACGCCGTCGCGCCGCGTTGGAAGGATTCATGGCACGGCGAAAGGGGCGCGGTGCCGTCGCACCGCGCCGGACGACGAACACCGCGGCCGGTTCCGGGCCGCGGCGGGACGAGAAGACCGCGGCCGGTTCCGGGCCGCGGCAGGATGAGAAGACCGCGGCCGGTTCCGGGCCGCGGCGGAAGAGCAGACCGGCGGCCGGGCCGCCGGCGTCGGAAGCCGAAGAGGGGACCGGATTTTCCGGTCCCGTTGGAGAAGACCGGCCGGCCAGCTGGCCGGCCGGATGCCATAAAAACCGGGGAATTTAATTCCCCGGCCGGTATAATAAAACCCCCCTCTTTTAAAGAGGGGGCGTTTCTTTAAAGGGAGGGGGCCGGCTGCCCCCTCGGTTCCACCAGCAGGCCCCCCACGTGGGGGGGGGGGGCTCTTTAAAAATATGGGGCGCGGCCCTTGAGCCGCGCCGCCCTCCAGCTAAACCGCGGGGCTTAGCCCCCGCGTGACCCGCGTGACCACCCCGTGCGGCGCACCCCGCCGCCAGCGCGGCCCGCTGCCGCCGCCAGCGCGGCCCGCCGCCGCCGCGCGCCGCCGCCGGCCACCGCGCCGCCGCCGTCCGCCGCCGCCGGCCACCGCGCCGCCCAGGGGGGGGTCGGGCCGGGTCGGCCCGGACCCGGACCCCCCCGTTTCGAACCTGATTGGGTTTTTGGCTCATAACTTGAGCCTCGGACCTCCGAATGACGAACCGTCTGCGGCAACGCGATCCTTGGATCGAGACGGTCGTTTCGGTATATCGCACTCAAGGTTTCGGATTACTTTGCGTTCGGCCGGGTTGGTTCGTTCACAGAACCAACCGGGCCTTCGGAGCGGAAACGCTCATATCTCGAGCCACGAACGTCCGATTGACGCGCCGTCAGTCGCGTTGCGTTCCTCTTGATGAGACGGAACTTTTGACATACTCCGCCCGAGTTTTGGATGCAGACGGAGTATGACCGGGTTGGATTGTACCCGAAATCCAACTGGGCCCCTGGAACGGGAAAGCTGATATCTTACAGACAGGACGTCCGCTTGACGAGCCGTCAGCGGCGTTGGTGGTTACGTTGAGTAACGGTCCCTTTGAGTATACCCTATGGGAGTTCGGGGTACAGTTGAGATACGGCCGGAATTGGTTTCGCTCTCGAAACCAACCGGGCCCCTAGGACGAAAAGGCTAATAACTCACAGACCGAGCGTCCGATCGACGCGCCGTCTGTTGCGTTGAGACCCCTGTGACGAGACGGACTTTTGAGACACTTATTCGTGGGACTTTGAGATACTTGGAGTATCGACCAGTAGCTCGTGGAGCGGACCCTCCCGGAGACGAGCGTGCAGAGTACGGAGACCGAGTAGCCGGCTGAGACCTGACGACTGCTTGACCGACTCGACTTGGAGTGAGTCGACTAGCCCAGTGGACGGAGCGCCCGGTATTTGGCGGCAGACCCACGGCGGACGGAGCGCCTAGTAGTTGGCAGCAGACCCGCGGTACTCGACAGGAGGAGTACCTCAGCAGGCTATCTGGGTAGCGCCCGGTATTTGGCGACAGACCCTCAGCGGACGGAGCGCCTGGTAGTTGGCAGCAGACCCACAGTACTCGACAGGAGGAGTACTTCAGCAGTCTTAGGTTAGTGAGCAGTACCTCGGAGTCGTGACAGGACCACTGTACACTCTAGAGACGGAGCTCTTCAGCAGTTACGGTTTCGATAATGAAAATCCTGGTTTGAGCTGAGACTTTTGAACTTGTGTTTACTTCATGATTGAGATGGGTCACTTGCTAACTTTGGTATATGTATGGGCATATACCCGGGTAGTGGTTATCCGTCGATTTCACAATTCTTGTGTTTCCTCATGATTGAGATGGGTTACTTGATAACTTAGGTATATGTATGGGCATATACCTAAGTAGAGTTTATCTGTTGAGATCTTCTTGTATTTATCCTTGTTGGTTTTAGTGAGACCTTGAGGGTCTCGGGGTCCCTACTGAGTATCGTTATACTCACCCCTGCACGGGCTATGCCCGCACCTCGTTGTGTTGGTTGCAGACGACGGACAGTGCTGAAAGAAGCCGAAGGTTCGAGGACTGGACGGTACCTGGAGGTGAACTATACGACGAGGCGGTACCCGGAGGAGGACAACTGGGCGAGACATACTCGGAGCGGATGGCGGGACCCGAGGAGCAGAGGAGCTATCTGTACCCACCCTTCAGGTGGGATTTCCAGTGGACATCTCAACGTAGCAGCTTTACTTTTCAGTCGCTGTTTTTCCCTTTCGAGTTGTACTTTACAGTTGGGCTTGTATTTCCGGCCCCTTTTACTTTTCAGCTCTTCTTTTTGTACTTAGTGTTTCACTTCCGCTTGTACTCTGTGGTGCTTGTTTTCTTTTATAAAGGCAATGCCTTCCCAGTTAACGGGATTTTACGCCTTTGGTGCTAGTCGCCAGCCCCTGGCCTATGGAAGGCGGGCTTGGGGTAGTCACGGCACGGGCCCCGAGGACGGGTCGTGACAAATTGGTATCAGAGGAGTTCGGTTCTACCGCAGAACTTATAACTCTGATGTTTCTTTCTGTGAAGCAATAGTGTTGAGAGTACCGAGTGTGGTTTTCAGTTGAGGGAGTCCAGTGTTGGTGCGGGCGGCCGACGTATCCATACACCAGGACCCTGACAACTGATTTCCGACTTTGTGCACGAAAACACTGATTGCGTGTATGTTTTCAAAAGTTTTTCCCCTTAAAACAGCTCAAACCAGGTCAGCTCACCAGGTATAATCGTTTGATCGTGTTACGTTGTTTCTTTCAGGATGGCCCCGCGACGACAGCCAGCAAGGGTTCTGAGAATCGAACGTGACGACAGCCCACCGAGCGACGAGGCCTCGGTGCAGGGCCCTTTGTCAGCAGTGGCACCGGCGGTAGCTCTACCCGCCGAGCCCCCGATGCTTCCAGCAGCAGCCGCTGACGATGCACGTCGCCTCAGCGCACTGCATGAGTTTCAGCGCCAGCGACCGCCCAGGTTTCGCGGGGAGACGGATCCCCAGGCTGCAGAGGACTGGCTGGAGGCAGTGGTACGAGTGTTTAGGCTAGTGAGGACACCAGCAGACCTCATGGTGATCCTCGCTGCGAGCCTACTACACGCAGCAGCAGGTAGGTGGTGGAGCCACTTGTTTCAGTTTTGCGATGAGATGGACTTCGCATGGGAAGACTTCGAGACCTTCTTCAGGGTGGAGTTTGTGCCAGTATCTCTACACCCCGAGCGTGTACAGGAGATTCTGCCTTTACCGCGTGATTTTCGATCAGAAGCCGAGTCATCTGTGGGCAGTAGACAGATGATGCAGAGGTCCAGGAGGACCAGACGAGCAGTTGGGCGATCTCGGGTTTTAGGACCGGTGGTGCGGGGCACCCGAGGTGGGAACAGAGCTAGCCGTGCAAGGAGCAGGTTGTGTTACTCATGCCGCGAAAAGGGACATCTGGCACGTGACTGTCCGACTCCCGATCCGCAGGCTTTGGGAGAGCCACCGAGATAGAGGCAGCGACAAATGCTTGAGCAACAGTAAAGCAGGTGGACAGGGGAGGAACTAGTGGATACGTCTTTTGTACTTCTAGTTCCATGTTGATGTTGCTTTTATGTAGCGTCTTGTATTATGAGCTGCAATAATAAAAGACGCATCCTTTGTGATGTTTTCATTCCTGTCCTCTTTTGTGATGTTACTAAGAGGTTCCAGTTGACTGTTGACTTGACCCTCACTTGTGAGACATCTACTGGAGGAGACCAGTTACCACACACTGATGCCGACAGTGTGACTCAACCCTTGGAGGCGAGAGTAACGGTTGGATCTCTTAGTAGTAGCGTCGAGGCCTTACGACGTCATCCTTGGTATGGATTAATATCATCCATGTTAGGATTGACTGTTTTAGGCAAAGAATGTGGTTCATCCAGGGGATGAGACCAGGTTTCTCTTTTCGGCAAAGAAGAAATCTTGCAGCTCTTGTGGGACCAGAGATGGTCCGGGCCACGTCAAAAGAGGTCCATGTCACCCAGGAGCGGGTCCTACATGGACGATCGATTCCTCTTGTGCGCAACAGATGGCGGCACGGGAATCTCCAGGAGAGCACTTGGGAGCGGGAGGCTCAGATGCGTGCTCAGTATCCCCTTTTTGTTTCCCTAGTTTTTGATGTAGCTTTACGGGGACGTAAAGCCCTGAGGTGGGAGTAATGTAAAGACCCGTAAAATTCAAGGGAAATTTTTTCTTAATTTTCTTTAGAATTTTACAAGAGCGCGGTTTCAGACGGCACCTGATTCCGAGGCCCGGAGTGCCCGGAATTAATTTCCGAAGTTTGGCTCGGGTACGTTCAGTGAACGAACGAGCGGGAATTCCTAACTTTTGATCCGGTGCTCGGAATTGAAATCCGAGGGCACCGATGAACTCGCAGCGCCGATATTCGCTTAAAGAGTCCTTTTCGGGAGTTGCGTTTGTTGTGGGTTGAGAGTTTCGTTTTGGGGTTTTTAGTTTGAGTTAAATAAAATTGTGTAGAACAATTTTATTTTTAACTTGTTAAAACCTATCTAAGGTGGTTGGGAGTGGGACCCACACCCACTTAACCTCCCTTGGGAGGATTAAGTGTGGTGGGGCCCACACGAACCCCCACCTTTTCAACTCCCCACTCTCCCTCTTAATGGCTTGACAAGTTAACTTATTTAATTATACAATTCATGTATATTAAATAAGTGAGTTAAATGTGGAGTTATCTCTTTTGAATTTCAAACTTTTGAAATCCTTTTGAGTTGTGTGTTAATAAAATAAGTGGTATTCTTATTTTATTGAGAGTTCTTTGTTTGTCTTTGGAGAGCTTTCCCTTCATCTCCAAGCTTTGACGAAGAACCTTCGAAGAACGAAGAACGCGAAGAACGTCGTTCTTCAACGAAGAATTTCTTCGCCGAAGAACGCGGACTTTCCGCGACGCCTTATCCGCGACGTGACGTTCTTCTTCCGTATCATCTTTTCCACGACTCCGTCAACGTGCGACTATCGAGGTAAGGGTTCTTGAGATCGTTGCTTTCTTTATATCTTGACTTTCCTCAAGACTTGACGAGGAACGCTCTCTTTTCCGACGAAGAACGCCGCAACTCCTTTCTTCGTTCACCGTGACAACGAAGGGGACGCCATCTCTTCTTCGGACAACCTTCGTCGGCAAACGAAGATCCGCTATCGTCGTGTCTCTTCGGGCATAGCACTTCGTCAACGGATTTGACGAACGACGACCGCGACGCCCGACTTCCGCGACGCCGTCTTCCGCGGATCGTAGACGATTCTTCGAATCTTAAAACCGAGGTAGGGGTTGTCGATTTTCTTTTGGATTCCTCATTTCATTCTTGATCGTGCTTTTAGCAAGATTAACGTGTGACGTGATTTTTCTTTAGTTGCGTTATTATTATTAACGCGAGGGGGGGCCGGACCGCACGAACACGGCCGAACCCCCCCCCTCCAACGTTCTTGTTGTTCTTGCGGGTGGAAGCAAGTGGCGTGGTGCCGTCGCACCACGCGGATGATTGTGCGTTTAATTTTACGCATCGCCGTCGCGCTTCGCCGAGGAGAGTCTTCAAGAACGCGACGCCGTCGCGCCGCGTTGGAAGGATTCATGGCACGGCGAAAGGGGCGCGGTGCCGTCGCACCGCGCCGGACGACGAACACCGCGGCCGGTTCCGGGCCGCGGCGGGACGAGAAGACCGCGGCCGGTTCCGGGCCGCGGCAGGATGAGAAGACCGCGGCCGGTTCCGGGCCGCGGCGGAAGAGCAGACCGGCGGCCGGGCCGCCGGCGTCGGAAGCCGAAGAGGGGACCGGATTTTCCGGTCCCGTTGGAGAAGACCGGCCGGCCAGCTGGCCGGCCGGATGCCATAAAAACCGGGGAATTTAATTCCCCGGCCGGAATAATAAAACCCCCCTCTTTTAAAGAGGGGGCGTTTCTTTAAAGGGAGGGGGCCGGCTGCCCCCTCGGTTCCACCAGCAGGCCCCCCACGTGGGGGGGGGCTCTTTAAAAATATGGGGCGTGGCCCTTGAGCCGCGCCGCCCTCCAGCTAAACCGCGGGGCTTAGCCCCCGCGTGACCCGCGTGACCACCCCGTGCGGCGCACCCCGCCGCCAGCGCGGCCCGCTGCCGCCGCCAGCGCGGCCCGCCGCCGCTGCCGCCGCGGCCCGTCGCGCCGCCGCCCGCCGCCGCCGCGCGCCGCCGCCGGCCACCGCGCCGCCGCCGTCCGCCGCCGCCGGCCGCCGCCGCCGGCCACCGCGCCGCCCAGGGGGGGGTCGGGCCGGGTCGGCCCGGACCCGGACCCCCCCGTTTCGAACCTGATTGGGTTTTTGGCTCATAACTTGAGCCTCGGACCTCCGAATGACGAACCGTCTGCGGCAACGCGATCCTTGGATCGAGACGGTCGTTTCGGTATATCGCACTCAAGGTTTCGGATTACTTTGAGTTCGGCCGGGTTGGTTCGTTCACAGAACCAACCGGGCCTTCGGAGCGGAAACGCTCATATCTCGAGCCACGAACGTCCGATTGACGCGCCGTCAGTCGCGTTGCGTTCCTCTTGATGAGACGGAACTTTTGACATACTCCGCCCGAGTTTTGGATGCAGACGGAGTATGACCGGGTTGGATTGTACCCGAAATCCAACCGGGCCCCTGGAACGGGAAAGCTGATATCTTACAGACAGGACGTCCGCTTGACGAGCCGTCAGCGGCGTTGGTGGTTACGTTGAGTAACGGTCCCTTTGAGTATACCCTATGGGAGTTCGGGGTACAGTTGAGATACGGCCGGAATTGGTTTCGCTCTCGAAACCAACCGGGCCCCTGGGACGAAAAGGCTAATAACTCACAGACCGGGCGTCCGATCGACGCGCCGTCTGTTGCGTTGAGACCCCTGTGACGAGACGGACTTTTGAGACACTTCTTCGTGGGACTTTGAGATACTTGGAGTATCGACCAGTAGCTCGTGGAGCGGACCCTCCCGGAGACGAGCGTGCAGAGTACGGAGACCGAGTAGCCGGCTGAGACCTGACGACTGCTTGACCGACTCGACTTGGAGTGAGTCGACTAGCCCAGTGGACGGAGCGCCCGGTATTTGGCGGCAGACCCACGGCGGACGGAGCGCCTAGTAGTTGGCAGCAGACCCGCGGTACTCGACAGGAGGAGTACCTCAGTAGGCTATCTGGGTAGCGCCCGGTATTTGGCGACAGACCCTCAGCGGACGGAGCGCCTGGTAGTTGGCAGCAGACCCGCAGTACTCGACAGGAGGAGTACTTCAGCAGTCTTAGGTTAGTGAGCAGTACCTCGGAGTCGTGACAGGACCACTGTACACTCTAGAGACGGAGCTCTTCAGCAGTTACGGTTTCGATAATGAAAATCCTGGTTTGAGCTGAGACTTTTGAACTTGTGTTTACTTCATGATTGAGATGGGTCACTTGCTAACTTTGGTATATGTATGGGCATATACCCGGGTAGTGGTTATCCGTCGACTTCACAATTCTTGTGTTTCCTCATGATTGAGATGGGTTACTTGATAACTTAGGTATATGTATGGGCATATACCTAAGTAGAGTTTATCTGTTGAGATCTTCTTGTATTTATCCTTGTTGGTTTTAGTGAGACCTTGAGGGTCTCGGGGTCCCTACTGAGTATCGTTATACTCACCCCTGCACGGGCTGTGCCCGCACCTCGTTGTGTTGGTTGCAGACGACGGACAGTGCTGAAAGAAGCCGAAGGTTCGAGGACTGGACGGTACCTGGAGGTGAACTATACGACGAGGCGGTACCCGGAGGAGGACCACTGGGCGAGACATACTCGGAGCGGATGGCGGGACCCGAGGAGCAGAGGAGCTATCTGTACCCACCCTTCAGGTGGGATTTCCAGTGGACATCTCAACGTAGCAGCTTTACTTTTCAGTCGCTGTTTTTCCCTTTCGAGTTGTACTTTACAGTTGGGCTTGTATTTCCGGCCCCTTTTACTTTTCAGCTCTTCTTTTTGTACTTAGTGTTTCACTTCCGCTTGTACTCTGTGGTGCTTGTTTTCTTTTATAAAGGCAATGCCTTCCCAGTTAACGGGATTTTACGCCTTTGGTGCTAGTCGCCAGCCCCTGGCCTATGGAAGGCGGGCTTGGGGTAGTCACGGCACGGGCCCCGAGGACGGGTCGTGACACTTTTATCTGAGGGTTTTATGAAAACTTATTTATAATATATTTTATATAGATTTATATTTCTTTCTTATGAACTCTAATATAAAGGAATATTACTTCATTGATTATGAAGTTTATAAAGGTGTTTCATCTCAATTTTGTTTCTTTGAGGAAATTATTGTTTTATGTGATTAATTTAAATTAAATGTTGTGGATACTATCTATTTGATAGATAATTTTAGTATATAAATTTATATGCAGATGACACAATACAAGAGGGGTGAATTTAATTTTTAAAATCATATTTATCTCTAATGGAATTTAGTTCAAATGGATTTAAACTAATTAAATTTACAAAGCCTCTTAATGTAGTAAAACAGTAATCAGATAAGGCCCTCAGTATGATGGACACATTATCATAATTGGTATGTTACAATAATTATTCCATAGTTCATAATTAAAATTAACCATATTCATAGTAAGAAAAATATTTAACCCGATTAAGCATGAAATGGATCGTAATCACAATGGTTATGATAAACAGAGTGAAACAATTTAATGATTCTATCATAAAGCGTATATATAACACCCCAAAAATTTTATGGTATGCTTCTCTTAAATATATTCTATTCATAGCCCATATTTCAAAAATAAATGATTTACTTAAAAAAAACACTTGGTTATTTAGGATATAGACATAACTGAGCCATTAAACATAAAATTTCCACTTCAATGTTTTGAATTGCAAAAAATGATCATCTAGAGTTGTGACCAGTAAGTCATTTAGATTCTGATAGAACCGACTGGATTTTTTGATGAATAGTAATATACCCTTATGAATAGTAATATGAATACTAATATTTCCCTTATGAATAGTAAATAATGATAATATTTTATTTTCATAAGATAATAAGGTAATGAGATCTTAATTAATTTTTCAATCTGATATAAAACAAATTACACCGTTAAAATTTTTATTTTTCAAATTAATTATGATTTTATATAAAAATTAAATAAAAAATACTCAAAAAATTATTTTCAAAAAATTTACTTCATTTTTTAATTATACACATCAAAAAAGGGTTCGGGTGAATTTTTGGGATTTTTCTGAAATATTAGAATTTTTTGTAAATAGTAAAAAAGAACAATTTTGAGTTTTTGGTAGTTTAATGACATCATAATGATGTAATAATTAAATATAATAGTTTGGTAGACTTTTTTACAGTAACATATGGTATTAGGTGTCCCAAGTGGCAAAACCCATGGGAAAATACCATGGGAAAGCCCATGTTTTTTCCAAACCCACTAATGAGGTGTCCCTTTCAGTTAATAAAAAACTCCCTTTCATTTAATATAAATACCCACTCACCCCCTTCATTTTATTTCATTCCAAACTCATTATCCATGAATATATAAAATTATTACCTCCTGATGGGTCCTCCCATGGTTTCCTCAAACCCCCAAGGTCCCAAACATCATGTTTTACGAGTTACCCTACAAGGTAAGAGAATCCACCACCCTTCTGTTTTCTTAAAGATTTCATTTTACGTTTCCCTTTTATTTTTAATTGGATTATGTTGGGATATGTCATTAAATATTCCAATTTATATATATATATATTATGTAAGATTTATGAGGGGCCCCTTTCTCTAATAAAACTATTTTATGAAATTTTAAGTGACGTCGTTAGACTGCCGAATTTTTGTGAGATATGTCTCAATTTTTCTTCTATTTAGAGTTCCTTTTTATTATAATTCTTTACTCATAAGCTCTCATCCAAATACTATGATAATTTCATTACCTTAAATGTAATAGAATTATATTATGACAATGTAATATTTCATCATCATCTCCCTTTCCCCCTCCTCTTACACTAAAATGAAAACACCATCTAAGATATGTTAATTTATCACATTCAAGAACGACGGGTTCTCAATATTCATTAGCATGTTCAATTCTATTCATGAAACCATTTATTTTGTTTTAACAGATCATAATATATGAATTTAATCTCATTAATTTTCTGGAATACTTACACACTCATAATATAAAACAATAATACAAAATAAGTACATTTTGAACAAAACCGCCTAGTTAATCCAAACATTTGTAATTAACTTTTAACTAATGAATCATCATATTGGTATATAACCCAAAATAATTATAAGATAATTTATATCTATTTAATTTCAATAATAAGATATATTAACAATTTTTTATGTTTAACTAAATTTCAAATGAACTTCCATTCAGGAATACAAGTAAACGGATCATGAAAACTGAGGAAGAAAATGCTTCCAAAACAATAAAATTGATCCTCTTAAACCCATAAAAAATGCCATGAATGAACATAATAAGTTTATAATAAATAAATTACATGTATATTAGGTTTTGTACTTATTAATTAATGAACCCAAATTTTATTATTCAGGTCATTAAAAAAATGAAGAACACACTCGAGCATTAGGTAAGGGGTTTCTCATCTCACATTCATTTCCTTTAGAATTCCATTATTCGCCACTTATTTATTGTGTGTAGTGTATTGTATAATAACCTCTGATATATATTACCATTATTATCTTTATATTCATGGTATTTTCTGATTCATTTGGTAGTTATTTGTTTTTTTCATACGACTCGATTGATTACATTGTGGTAAGGGATGTTGTCTCAATTTTCCCTTTCATTGTAACTTACTTGGTATTGTGCACCTAATTTTTCTTATGCGGTGTATAAATTGCCCATTTTAGATCATTTTTAATTTGAAATTTTAATTATATTATATATCCATATTCTGGTTTCATGGATATTATTATTGTCTTAAGTTTTATACCCTTTTACATACGGTGTTTATTTGGAATGTTATTTTAACTATGGAAATATAAATGAATCTATACTCTCTAAATTATATGTATATTGAGATGGAAGATTGTATTTTTATTAAACCTAAGTATAAAGAATGTTTTGTACATTCAGTGGTGGGTGGGGCCCACTATATCCCCTCGATGAATTGACAGGTGTCATGATACAAATCAGTTGGTGACAAACCCTTTGAGTTTGTTTCCAAAAATCAGACAGGTTTCTACCCACAGACTTAAACCGCTTTAATGGTATTATGGCATAATGTGCCAGATACATGAAATCCAATTAATAATAATTCTATTTATTCATTATCAGTTATTACTATCCATTAGGTTTTCACTATGACAAATCTATGGATTCATTTTCATACTCATTTTATTAAAGGTGTGAGTTTTTCATTTATTCACCATGCCATATTGATTATATCAAGTTGTTTATGATTTAATTATTATAGAATTCATACGTCCACTATTTTTAACCCTTTTTTAGAGTTTGGTCTCACACCATTCATTTGTTTACCTTCAACGGGTTATGAAGAGGAGACTTTTATTGAGTTATGTGGATGCAGTTTTTAGTTTTTTTATATATTGTATTTTGTAACATTTTACAATGTAATTTTTGTTGCATCTATGTATCTAGTTTATTCAAGACTACAAAATTGTTCATTCCTTAGGGATTTCATTCCTTCTAACTATTCTAATTTACTTAGTATTTCACCGGATCCGGTCTAGAGAGTTTGGGGTGTTATAGTTGGTATCAGAGGAAGTTTAGTAGAAAACATGGAAACTAGAGTATGAAATCTATAGTAGGGAACAAATCCCTTAGGTAGTATTTTGGGATAAATTTAAAAGAACACAGTGTAATTTTTTTAAGTAATAGATTATGTGAATATTTCTAGAAAATACATCCCTGTCTCGATACAAATAGGTAATGTTGGATCCAATATAGATGTACCTAGGAGTGAAAGCTCCGAAAAAGAGTTTCAGGATTGACCTAGGGTATCCTGGTATACAAAAACGGGACATGCTTCACTCTTGGTATTGACACTACTAGCGGATATGCTTTGGATAATTCACAATTCCATTACAATCCATTATAAAAGATTTAAATGTAAATTTTTCCTTATATAAATCAGGTTTATGAGTTCACCTATGCATAGAATATCAGTATATGTTATGTGATTTTATTTTTGAGATTTATTACCTAATATAGTGTTTGTCATTATTTAGAAATGGGACCTAATTTAATACGGGGAATCAATACTCCTAGGAAATGTAGGGATATACCCACTGAGAAATTAAACACAGTCAATGTTGGAGAAGATCTGATCATGACCATATTGGGAAAATTTACTAAGTTTGTGACGAATAACCATGCCAAACCTATTTTTGGATTGTTTCATGCTGAATAATCTCCCATTATTTAGTGGGAATACTAATTCAATGGTTGTTGAGTACAGGATCAAGTCCCTTGAAAAGATACTCATGGCATTAAGATGCAATAAAAATGAAAAGGTAGTGATGGAAGTATATTGTCTCAATAGTGACGCTGATCAATGGTGGTCCTTGATCAAGAATACCACTGAGAAAGAACAAATAGAAGATATGTAATGAAGTAATTTTAAGGAAATATTATTTGAAAAATATTTCAGTTGTGAGAAACAAACCGAAATGAAGAGGAAATCCCTTAGATTAAAGCAAAGGGAAGAAGGCAATGTTGTAGATTTTGAGGCCACCTACACAAGACTATCCAGGTGTGCAATTGATTATGTACAAGACACATATGAAAATATTGATAATTTCTTTGAAGGTCTTAATCCATGTCTTCAAAGGGAACTGGAATATCAAACATTTCCATCATATGATGAAATTGTATCAAGTGCCATCAAAATAGAGAAGGAATTTTCTAGAACAAGTATCTTCAAGGGAAACCAAGATAAGAAGTGGTGCTCTTATAACCAAAGAAAAGGTTAATAATCCAATAAGAAGAAGGGAATGAATAAATTACCATTATGTGAGAACTATGGAAATAATAATATTAGGAAATGCTTGAAAGGCATGAGAGTCTTCTATAAGAGCGGAGAAAACAATCATCGACCTAATGAATAAAATATGGAAGAAAAAAGTCAATGATATTCAATGCTAAAATTGGAGATATATGGGACACTATTAAAATTATTTTCCTAGGTTCCAAGGAAACATTCCTCAAAAATTTCCATGATAGAAAGGGAAATATTATGTGATTAAAACTTCGGAGGTTGAAGTTCCTAATGATGTGGTGGAAGGTACTTTAATTTTTTCCTCAAACATGGCCAATGCATTATTTGATTCTGGATCATTACATTCATTTATATCTTCTCAGTTTCCCAAGAAAATTAGACATGTCCAATTTAATTTAAAAAAGGAGTCACCAATAAAAACTCCTTTGGGATGTATCATTGAAACCAAGGCATGTTGATCAGTCCCCCTCATGAAATATGAACGTGCTTTAGTTACTAACTATATCATCATACTAATGAATGAGTTTGATATAATTCTAGATATGAATTGGTTGTCAATTTATGATGTGAAGATCTATTACAAGAAAAAGGAAGTTACAATTTTTGAAAATGGTGTAGAATCCCTAATTTTTAGAGTAGAAACCTCGCAAACTGATTCTCAACTTGATCCACCCCCAGTAGATCTACTAAATTCAATTATTGGAGAGGAAGAGAACCCAATATCTATGGGTGAGGAAAGAAATATTCAAATTAAATATGTGCGTTAGTATAAGAATATGTTGATGTATTATTAGAGGATTTACTTGGACATCCTCCTGAGCGGGAAATTGAGTTTCCCATTGACTTAATTCCTGGTTCAAGACCCATATCAAAGACCCCTTATAGAATTGCCTCTATGGAGTTAGTGGAGATAAAAAACGACTAGAGGAATTGAGTTATAAAAGATTTATTCACCCTAGTGTTTCTCCTTGGGGAACCCCTGTTATTTTTGTTTAGAAGGAAGATGGGTCTATGTGGTTGTGCATTGATTATAGGGAAATCAATGCTATTACAATAAATATCAAGTATCCTCTGCCACAAATTGATGATTTATTTGATCGAATTCATAGAGCACAATATTTTTCAATGATTGATCTGTGATCTATATATCATTAGTTTCTAGGGAGGAAGGAAGACATTCCAAAAAAGCATTTTGAACTAGATATGGGCATTATGAGTTTACAATAATTCATTTGGAACTGACTAATGCACCATCTATATTCATGGATCTGAGGAATAGTGTTTCCAAGGAATATATTGATGACTTTAGAGTGGTGTTTATTGATGATATCCTGGTATACTCTAAAAGCTATGAATATCATGAATATCACTTGCGCACAATTCTAAAGACTCGTAGAAAAAATGAATTATATGGAATGTTTAGCAAGTGTGATTTTTTTCTCCAATCAGTTTCCTTTCTAGGCCACATTGTCTCTAAGGATGGAATATATTTAGATCCTTTGAAGATAAAGTCTGTCGAAGAATAGCCTACTCTAATGAATATAACTGTGGTACATAGTTTTATTGGTTTAGCAGGTCATTATCAGCGTTTCATTCAAAACTTCTCTCGTTTATCCAACCCAATGACCAAGCTCGCATGAAAAGTGGGTAAGTTCATATAGAAAAATGAATTTGAATAATGTTTTGAATAATTGAAGTTAAGTCTAGTGAATGCTCCAATCTTGACTCTTCCATCAGGGAATGATGGGTTTGTGATCTTTAGTGATGCATCCAAGAAAGGAATTGGTTGTGTCCTTATGCAGAATGATAGAGTGATTTCCTATGCCTCTAGGTAGTTAAAAATTCATGAACAAAACTATCTAACTCTTGATCTTGAGTTAGAAGCTATAATCATTGCATTGAAGAAATTGAAACACTATCTCTATGGTGAAAAATTAGCGATATATACTGATCACAAGATTTTGAAGTATATTTTCTCATAGGAAGAACACAACATGGGGCAAAGATGATGGCTTGAACTACTAAAGGATTATGATTTCACTATACACTATCGCCCAGGGAAGGAAAATAAGGTAGAAGATCCTTTAAGGAGAAAGGATCATGGAGTTCTAAACAAGATGAGATTTGATAGGGATATAATGTTCATGGATCTACTAAATATGGATATGGGAATAATCTTGCAAGGTGAAACATCGATAAATTTTCAAAAGGTTGTCAAACCTTCTTTGTTAGAAAGGATAAAAAGTTCTCAAATTGATGAGGAGGGGTTTCAAAATAAAATTAATGCTATGAATGATGGTAGATTCATTGACTTCATATATGAAGATGGAATTTTGAAATTGGGGAAGAGACTTTGTGTTCCGGATATACCTGATCTAAAAAGAAAATTGTTGGATGATGGTCATAAATATGATTTCTCTATACACCCTGGTAGCACTATGATGTATAGAGATTTGAAGGAACATTTTTGGTTGGAAAACACGAATAGGGGTATTACTGATTACATGTCGAGATGTTTGGTTTTTAAACAGGTGAAGGTTGGAAGACAACATCATAGAGGAGTCATGCAACCCCTTCCTATTCCTACATCGAAATGGGGTGATATAACAGTGGACTTTTTCGTGTGACAACCAAATACTCCAAGAAAGAATAATGTGGTATGGGTCATTGTTGACCATCTTACAAAAACAAAAAAAATTATTATAAGAATAGATTTAAAACTTGATCATTTAGAAAGACAATATATTAATGAAGTTTTAATACTTCATGGTGTACCCTATAAATTGTTACTAATAGTGATCCCCATTTTACATAATAATTATTGAAAAGTCTCCTAAAGGATTTGAATACTGATCTTCATATGAGAACTACTTATCACCCCCAAACCAATGAACAGTCTGAAGGACTATTCAAACTTTAGAAAAAAATCTTAGATCATGCTCTCTGGACTTTAAAGGAATGTGGGATAAATAAATTCCATTGGTGTAATTTTCCTACAACTATAGTTTCCATTCTAATATTTAAATGGATCTATATGAATCATTATATGGAATTATATGTCGAACTCCAACTTGTTGGGACAATGTTTGTGAGAGGAAACTTATATCCACATAACTTATTCATGATACCACAACAAAGGTGATGACAATAAAAGCCCATATTAAAGCTTCCCAAAGTATGTATAAGAGTTATGATGACAACTGGAGAAAGTATTTTGAATTCCAATTGGGAGAAAATTTCTTTCTGAAAGTATCAATATGGAACTGTTTCTTAAGGTTTGGTAAGAAATGGAAACTCAGCCTCGGGTACATCAGACCATTTGAAATTCTCGAAATAATTGGAGTTGTAGCTTTCCATTTAGAAATGAGGCCATGTCTCTCCAAATTTCATGATTTCTTCCATGTTTCATTGTTGATAAAATGCATGGCAGACCCAATGCATGTAATCACCTATGAAGAAATATAATTGGAATTTGTCACACTGTGAAGAGCCTATTGGGATTCATGACACAAGGGATAAGGTATTGAGAAATCCGAAAACTCGTCTAGTAAAGGTTCATTGGAGAAACCATAATATGGATGAAGCAACATGGGAACCTGAGGATGTTATGAAGAAGAACCACCCATACCATTTTGGTGGTCTTTACACATAAAATTTTGAGGATGATATTTCCAAAAGAGGGAATAATATAACACCCCAAAAATTTTATGGTATGATTCTCTTAAATATATTCTATTCATAACCTATATTCAATGAAGCATTGTGTTCCTTAAAAACAACACTTGGTTATTTAGGAGATATTCATAACTTATCCATTAAACATAAATTTTCCACTTCTATGATTTCAATTTCGAAAAATGGTCATCTAGAGTTCTGACCAGTAAGTCATTTAGAGTTTGATAGAACCAACTTGATTTTTTGATGAATAGTAACATACCCTTAAGAATAGTAATATGAATAGTAATATGTCCCCTATGAATAGTAAATAATGGTAATATTTTATTTTCTTAAGGTATTAAGATAATGAGATCTTAATTAATTTTTCAATGTGATATAAAACTAATTATACCATTAAAATTGTTATTTTTTTAATTAATTATGATTTTATTTAAAAATTAAAATAAAAATTCATAGAAAATTATTTTCAAAAAATGGCGTTCATTTTTTAATTCTACACGTCGAAAAATTGTTTGGGTGAATTTTTGGGATTTTTCTAAAATACTTGAATTTTTGTGAATAGTAAAAATATAGTTTCATGTTTTTAGTAGATTAATGACATCATATTGAAGTAATAATTAAATATTAAAGTATGGTATAATTTTTTATAGTAACATATGGAATTAGGTGTCCCATGTGGCTAAAACCATGGGAAAATCCCATGGGCAAGCCCATAGTTTACCAAGAACCACTAATGAGGTGTCCCTTTTAATTAATAAAAAACTCCCTCTCGTTTACTATAAATACCCACTCACCCCATTCTTTTTCATTCATTAAAAACTCATTATCCTCTAGGATTTGGTATAATTACCTCTCTATGAGACCTCCCAAGGTGTTATCCAACCCCCAATGTCCCAAACTTCATGTTTTAGAAGTTACTTTACAAGGTAAGAGAATCTACCACCCTTCTCTTTTCATAAAGATTTCATTTTATGTTTTCTCTTTTTTTTTCAATTGGATTATGTTTGGAAATGTCATTACATATTCCCCTTTCAGTTTATATTATGAAAGATCCATGAATGACCCACTTTTTCTCATAAATCTATTTTAAAAAATTATATGTGACGCTGTTAGACTGTAGAACTTTTGTGAGAGATTTCTCAATTTTTATTATATTTTGAGTTCATTTATTCTATAATTCTTTCCTCATATCCCCTCATCCAAATACAATGATAATTATAGTACCTTCATGAAATGGAATTATATTGCGCTAATGTAATATTTCATCATCATCTCTCTTTCCCCCTCCTCTTATACTAAAAATGAAAACACCGTCCGAGATGTGTTGATTCATCACATTCAAAGACGATGGGTTCTCAATTCCCATTACCATATTCAATTATGGTCATGAAACAATTTTTATGGTTGAACTAGATCATAATATATGTATTTCGTCACATTAATGTACTGGAATCCTTACACACTCATTATATAAAATAATAATACAAAATAAGTTCATTATGAACAAAACTGCCAAGTTAATCCAAACATTGGTGATTAGCTTTTAACTAATGAATCATCATCATTGTATATAACCCAAAATCATTATAAGATAATTTATATCTCTTTAATGACATTAATAAGATATATTAACAAATATACAGGTTTAGAAACATTTTAAATGATCTTCCATTCTTGAATATAAGTAAACAGGTCATGAAAACCAAAGGAGAAAATGATGCCAAAACAATAAAATTAATCCTCTTAAACCCATAAAATGGGCCATGAATGAACCTAATAAGGTTATAATAAATAAATAAAATGTATATGGGGATCTGTAATAATTAATTAATGAACATGTATTTTATTATTCTGGTCATTAAAACAAAACAATAACACACTCGAGCATAAGTTAATGGGTTTCTCATCTCACCTTCATTTCCGTGAGATTTCCATTGTTCACCAGTTATTTATTGTGTGTGGTGTTTTCTATACTCTACTTTGATATATAGTATCATTATATTGTATATATTCATGGTATTTTGTGATTCATTTGGTGGTTATTATTTTTTGGTCATACTACTCGATTGATTACATTGTGGTAAGGTACTTTGTCTCAATTTTCCCTTTCATTGTGACTTACTTGGTATTGTGAACATAATATTTCTTATGTGGTGTATCCAATACACATTTAAGATGATTTTTAATTTTTAATTTTAAATATATTATATATCCATATTCTGGTTTCATGGTTATGAGTATTTTCTTAAGATGTATACCAATTTACATACGGTGTGTTTTTGGAATGTTTTTTTAACTATGGAAATATAGATGAATCCGTATTCTCTACTCTATACAGATATTGAGTATGAATATTGTACTTGTATTAAAAATATGTATAAATAATGATTTATACTTTCACTAGTGGGTGGGTCCCACTATATCCTCTCGATGCATTGACAGGTCTCATGAGACCAATCAGTTGGCGACAAACCCTTTACGTTTGTTTCTAAAAATCATACGAGTTTCTACCCAAAAACTTAAACCGTTTTATTGGTATTATGGTATCATATGCCAGATACATGAGGTCTAATTAATAATCATTCTATTTATTAATTATTAGTTATAACTATCCATGTGGTTTTCACTATGAAAAAAATCTATGGACGCAGTTTCATTCTCGGTTTATTAATGGTGTGAGTTTTTCATTTATTCACCATGTCATATTGATTATGTCAAGTTTTTTATGATTAAATTAATATTGAATTCATGGTTCCTCTATTTGTAACCCTTACAGATCATTTGATCTTACCCCTTTCATTTGTTTACCTTCAAAAATTTATGTGGAGGTGTCTATTTATTGAGTTCTGTGGATGTAGTTTTTTGTATTTGTTATGTATTGTATTTTGTATTCTTTTCCAATGTAATTTGAGTTACATCTATGTATCTAGTTTCTTCAAGACTACGAAACTGATCGTTCCTTTGGAATTTCATTCCTTCTAAACATTCCAATGTAATTAGTAATGCATAGGCTCTGGTCTAGAGGGGTTGGGATGTTATATTATAGAATTGTATTGAGTAAAATAATTGATCATAATCAATAAAATTTTAATTAAAAATATTGTAATCACAGAATAGAGAATAGAAAAATTTAAATATAGACTAATTCATTTTCTATTAAAATAAAGTGGAAATGTAAAACAATAAAATGAATATAGTTCTTTTAACGTGACGATAAGGCTATCCCATAACCCTGGATATAGGTCCCATGATTTATACGTTCAGGAATTTCTATCTTACCCACACTAGGGTAAGCCCTTTATATAATTATCGGATTCTTTGTTTCAATCCCCAAAATCCCTTGATAAAGAAGGTGATCGACACCTCTTTCTTCCTAGCCTTAAAAGACTCAATCTAAAAAAGGTCGGCATAGTTGTCTTACTATCTATTGAATTCCTCTATCGTAAACAAGATGACTGGCATCACATGAAGTAAAAAAACATAAAAATGATACAAGTACTTGGATGAAGCAGTTCACCACTTGTAAACAATCTATGTTTTCACACATAGAAGACCTAGTGGAGCTCTCACGGTGTATAAAAACTTATCATTATCAACAACCAACCAGAGCTACTACAAATGAACTGGTATTTATAAGCCTTTATCCCAATAGTCATCATGATCTCTAAGGGTCAGATTTTCTCCAGAAACCTCTGAGGGACATGGACACCTATAATTCCAAAGGCCATCTTATAATTGAGACAACAATATAGATTTAAATTCATATTGAAGAAGTATACATGACATAATATTTTTTAACGGTTTTCCATTCAAAATGGTTATATTATATTCATTAAGGGAGTTGGTACGATTTATATCATTATGAAAATATTGTCTGTAAGAAAATTGGAATGTTTGTACGAAAAAAATCATATTATCTTGGTATGTTAGAAATCATATCTGAGATCATTATGATAATCATGGAATTAATTATTTCTACAAAGCTTATGAGTATTATTATAATCATATTTATAAAATATAAATCAAAAACTATTAATGAATGTATTGTAAAATGATATATGATTATATTATTAATCATATTAAATATAAATGTATTAGTAATTTAATAATTAATAATGTTTTTTTATTTCTAAGACCAAAGAGAATAGAGAAGTAAAAAAATGAATACTTTGACTCAATAATATCCCCAATCTTGTAAATCACAAACCATTAGTCTAAAAATAGAAAATTACTATGAAAAACTTGAGTTCAAAAGATATTTAGACAACTATAATAATCAGAATTAAACACTTATACTTACCCTCCTTTGTGTTTTAAAACTCTTTTGAATAAGAATTTAATATAAATAACTCCCCCTTAGGAGAACAAAATCCCTAAGGATCGTTTTCTATTTTTTTTAAATAATCCCCATTTCTAGAGGAACTATCCTTCTGTTATTATCATTCTCACATTCTCCTCTATCAAATAGATTATCCTCCAATATAAATCAGTCTCCCCCTTTTTTGATTTACAAAAATTAATGGTGAAATCCTGTTAATGACAAAAAAAGGACTAGAGATACGAAAATACATGAATAAATAATGATTTTGATCATCCTGAATAAGTGAATGAAAATACATCCAAAGAAATGGAATACATTCAATCAAAATATATGTAGATGTTATAGTATATCATTGATGTTTCAAAAATGAATACAACTAGAGTTCAAAAATAATATTTTTTATCATGTTTCTTCTACTTCTTCAAGAGTTATAAGAAAATTCTCTTTATTTTCTTGAATTACATCAAATCATCCATCAGCTTATCAATAGATTATTTCTACGACCGGAAAACATCTTCATTTTATTCAAAAAACTAATATGAGGTACAAAGATTTACTTCCGGTGATTGCAACTTTTCTTCTAGAGTATGAATTATTTGTTCCTTACAATTGATTTTTTGATCCTAAACATCAGTTCTAGAGTCATCAAGACAATTGGGTTTTTCTAATCGATTATACCATCTTCGTAAAACATCATCCTAGAAAATTATGATTGAATAATCTTCATCTCCCATTGTATTTTTTTACTTTTTCTTGATAACAATCATCTAAGCAACTAAATTCATTCATTTTTTCAGTTCTATCACTAGCCAATTTGTTGAATACAACTCTGAATTCATTCATAAGACTTATAATATCCTCAACAGAATAATAATGAAATTTTATACTTGAATCGTATTTATATGACCACTTCACCATTTTATTTAATTCCCTTATTTGTTCTTTAGTAATTTCATTAGTCACTTTAAAATTTACATGACAAATTAGCAGTTTTTGTGTTATAATATTCATTGAGTCAGATCATTTGTTTCGACTATCTATAACCAATTAAAATTTCCCTTCAATCCTTGGGAGATATAAAATTCCCTTTTTAATTCTCTTTCAGTATTGAACAACATACTTATCTCTTTTCAATGAGATAGTATAGTCTGAATCAGTATCTTCATTAAAATCTGAATGTTCTGCAGAATTACTTATAGTATAATCTTTCACCAATTCTTGGTTCTGATTATCATTGTATATGGTCTCTTCCTCTTTATCTGATATATGAGTGGATTTATTAACTTGAGTTTCTTGAAAATCGGTTATTGAAGACTCTACTCCTAGATATGGAATCATGCATGAAGTAGCTTCTGAAGATCTTATTATTATTCTAACAGATTGAGATTTTTTTCATAACCAGCATCATTATCACTATAATTGTTCTCTTCATTATCATCTTCCCCCATTTCTTCTTTTCCCTTTTCTCATTTTTCCTTTTCTTCTTTTTACAGCTCTTTATTTATTTCTAACTCTTCTAAAAGGTACTAATTTATCTCTCTCATTTCACTGTCTTCTTGTTCTTATGAGATTTATTTTTTATCATCCTTTGGTGGAACAGATTCTTCAACAACTTTTAGCTTCTTCTTTCCCTTATCTTGGATAGAGGGAGTAATTGTTTCTTCTTCAATTTCTTACCTTATAGTAATTATAGCACTAAAAATTTCAACTAAATTTATCAACATATCAACATAAAAAATATCTATTTTTTTTATTTTTCAATTTATTTTTCTTTTCTTCTTCTTTGAGAGTTTCATGAGTCCAAATTTTTTTCAGGTAGGACTTCTTCAAGATTAAGACCAAATTGGGGGGCTCTATCTTTTATTTCGATAAGAAAATTTCTAAATTGGAATCTGTTTAATCAGTTACATTTTTTTCATATGTGTTTTAGCAACGGAATCAAACATAGCTTTCTTTTCCTTCTCATAAAAAATCATCACTAATTCTCTTAGAATACTTTGACTTCCTTCAGCTATTTATTTTGGATCTTTGGATACAAAATCTATGAAAAAAATCATGGATTATAATTCGAAATGAATGTTTAACCTCTTTATTGTATCCTAACTAATCCATGGAACATTAAATATTCTCAGCATTGACATCAGTGGAAGATTACAAGATTTTAAACTTTCAAAAATCAACTTACTCAATATCATTGGAAACATAGTCAGTTGAGGGATAATTTCTCCTCAATATATACTGTTGATGGTTAGATAAATATAACCCATGAAATAAATCTACCTCCTATTAAACAAATAATCAAGGACAAATAAGTCAAAAAAAATATAATGTTTCTCTGTCACCTTTTTTATGAAATAGAAATTCTAGAATACAAAGTGTTGTAAGATGATTGTCAGCTAAAAGATGTGTAGTTTATCATTTTTCTTCATGATTCTCAAAAATATGTTGTTTAGATATTTTCTTTTTGAAGTTCATATTTTCTTTTGGATGTTTTTTATAAGGAAAAAAGGTATCTCCTTTTGACGGTACACCAAAAAAAATTGTAGCTTTATTTTTTGATATTCAAATCTCTCCATCATACATTTAAAAGAATATGTATAAATCTCAATCACCATTCAACTACTACAAAATTTTATGACTTCATAAACTACAATAGGATCTTGATGAGTTTTTTGCTTCTATACATAATTAAATTCCCAATCTTTTAATTGAATAATTATTTTCAATAACGAACCATACTAATCATAAAACTATATATTGACTAAAAATTCATTGAAAAAATTCACAGTTGAGATATCATTTGGGTAACCAAATTCTTTTCTTTCCGAGACATGGCGCGAGAGGTTTTAGTAGAGTTTAACATGATTACAATGAAACACTTTTGGAAAAAATAACTTTTCACTTGACGGCTTGAAGGGTGATAGAGTTTTAGGGAAAATTAATCATAAACGATGTGGGATAGGGTAGGGTATCACTTTATATAGGTGAGTAAATAATACCTTTGAGATTTTACAGCTCATATTAGATCAAAAAATATCCAACGGTTTGAAATTAATTGAACTCATGAGGGTTTTAAAGAAAAAAATGTCATATTCAAAATGAATATGATAAATTTTTTAAAAATTACAAATAAATTGAATATAATTGAATATGTATGGTAAGAAATCATACCTTTTGGAGTCTCAGAATACATCTATTGGTTTCAATATTTTGTTCTAAAAAATAAATTTTGGGTATAAAAAAATGAGTGTGAAAATATTTTGTGAGTATGACAAATATGAGTACAAAAATATTTTGAGTACGAGAATTTAAAAGTCCAAAAAAAATTGGAGTAAGAAAATTTCTGAGTATAGAAATTTCTAAGTACAAAATATTTTAGAGTACAAAAATTTCAATGTATGAAAATTTCTGATAAATAAAAAAATAAATCATATGTACTCCACATATTAAAAGGATAAACTTATTGTAAGGAGATGGTTTCAATATGAATTCAATATGAATTTTTTCTTTACTATGATCATTTTGATCTTATATTTAATTTATTCAAATCTATCATAAGGTAATGGTTTTCTAAATATATCATCCAATTGTTCTTGCAGTCTGATGAATTATAAAATGATATCTCCTTCAAGTGTGTGATCCCTAGGTAAGTGATGCCTAATATATATATGTTTTTCATGTGAGTGAAGTGAATGGTTTTTAATTAATTATGTGGAACTAGTATTATCACATTTTATTTCACTTTTAGTAAAACTCATGCTATAATCAGTGTGTGTGTGTTACGTCCATAAAAATTGAGAAGAAAAATTTCAAACTGTCGCATATTCAATTTTAGTAGTGGAATGTGTTACTGAGTGATTTTTCTTACAGGACTATGAAAATAATGTATCACCTAATTAATGAAAATTTCTAGATGTATTTTTTCTATTTATTCTACATCCACCAAAGTTTTAATCTGAAAAAAAAATCAAATCCATTTCCAATAAAATAGAATTGCTCAAAATCAATAGTTCCCATTAAATTAAAAAAAATTATTTTTACATCTTTCAAATGGTATTCCTTTGGATTTTCTTGATACCCTACAAATAAGCTTACTGATAACATTAATTTTGGATGAATAACTATTAAGTATAGTACACTTCCTATCATACCTCTAAATTTTTTTTGACTAACTGGTTTCCCACCTTCATCGAGATTAAATATATTTAAGTTACCTATTAAAGTACTAATATTTTTAGTATTATCATATCAATAATTTTTATAATTATACTTAACATACTTATGTTGGTTTATATAAGTCTTTTATGGTTTTTAATATATTTTAAAACAATGAATAAATGTTAACTCACCCATCATACTCATTTCAAACTCATATTTCACATGATTTGAAAAAGAATCTGGTAAGGATTTCTAAGACCATCCAAATATAATTCCATAAACAAAAATTTGAACTACAAAACATTTTTGTTTTCTTCCTTTATAAGAAGGGTTGGATCAGTATTAATCTTATCTAAATTATTTTATAACAAAAATTATTTTAATCTATCATACCAGGCTACAAGGGATTTTTTATGTCCATATAATGATTTGGTGAGTATGAAAACATATTAAATATCTTTTTTATCTTGAAAACCTATAGGTTTTTCAAAAAAAACTTCCTCTCTAACATATCCACTAATGAAATCACACTTTACATCCATTTTAAAAAGTCTAAAATATAATAATTCTTTAAAGGCTAATAGGAGTTGAATAGATTCAATTATAATGACAATAGCATATTTTTCTTCATAATATATTCCATATTTTTTATTATAAACTTTAGTTATTTTTCTTGCATTACTTCTAACAATGACTACATTTTCATCACATTTCTTTCTAAAAATCCATTTTACTCAAATTACAGAGTTTTTTAGGTCTTTCAATTAAGGCCCATACTTTATTCCTTTTGATTTCACTTTTTCAACATGCACTAATTTTATCCAATATTCATCACTTAAAGCCTCATTCGGACATTTATGTTCAAATTTAGAAATAACTGCTAGATGTATTACTTCATTTATGAAAGAAAATCTTGTCCTTAAATGTTGATTTACATTACCAATGATTTTATTGATAGAATGATTCTTAAGAAACAACTGATTTGGGTTTTGTAAAACCTTTTCATCAACATATGGTATAATTTCTACTAGAGTGAATAATTTAGAAGCAATTTATTAAGTATTATCCTTATTAGAAGAATCTTCTATCATTGTTTTATTATCTATTTTGGAAAACACATTTGAATAAGTATGTTGTGAATGTTTAAAACAAAGGGTTTACCTTCATTAAATTTTACATATACTCATTCCTCAACAGTATAAGAGACTTTATAAAAAACTATATATGCTTTATATTTAGTGTAATTGCCTAAGAAAATTCCGTCATCAGATTTGGATGCAAATTTATGTAAATTATCTTTTGTATTTAAGATGAATAAATTGCATCCAAATACATTACAATAAAATACTTTTTGTTTTAAACTAGTATATAACTCATAAGGAGTTTTATTAAGTAATGGTCTAATTAAAACATGATTTATAGTATAGGAAGCAGTACTAATAGCTTCATCCAAAAAGTGTTTATAAATTGAGTATACACTCAACATGGTCCTTGTTATCTCTTGAATAATTCTATTTCTTAATTTGATAACACCATTTTGGTAAAGAGTTCAAGGGGATAATAAGTTAGGATTAATGCCTTGGTTTCTACAAAAATTTTCAAAATCAAAATTTAAAAATTATCCACCATGATCACTATGAAGAGTTATCAATGGAAGGTGTTTATCGTTTTTTACTTTGGATAGAAAATTGTTAAAATAAAAAAGGGTTCACATTTAGTTTCTAGAAAATAGAACCATGTGTATCTTTTGAAGTCATCAACTAAAAAAATACACAGTACATGCCTCTAATACTAATAGATTATATCAGACCGAATAATTCCACATTCACTAAATATAAAAAATCAGTAGTTAAGACGTAAAAAAAAAATTTAAATCATTACTTATGTTTCTTATAATATTGAAAAGTGTTGTAAAATTTTGAAGAATCAAATATATGTTCTGGTAGATACTTAGAAATTATTTTCATAGAGAATTCAATTATGTTTCTGTGGTTTTAGTGTCCTAACCTTATATTACATAACCAAGATTGATCTTCCATTTCACTATGTAATGGTAAACCTTGGTTCCTAATTTCTTCTATGATAAGTGTATAAATATTCTCATGATGATAGGTAGAGAGAATAAATTCATCCTTGGAATTGTGCACTACACATTTATCATTCCAAAAATTCATAAGGTAACCTTCATCAAAAAATTTAAATATGCCTATAAATTTGTTCTTAAGACCTTTTACAAAAAAACATTTAAATAAAAAAATTTCAGAGAAGAACAATATTACCTATAACAACAATATTTCCTTAAGTATTTCCTCTAAAGGTAACTCTTCCACCATTCATTTCAATCATCTTTTCAAAGAATACATTATTATCAATCCTATACTGGTAACATTCGCTATTTTTGTACCATATTTTTGTTGTTTTTGGTACTTTCTTTCTTTTCCAAAAAAAAAATAATTAAACTTTTGGAATCCAAACATTCTGGGGTCCTAAAATGTTATTAAACAATATTTTAATAATCCAAAATTAATTTGAAAACGGGTATTTGTGGAACCCAAATGATTGGATTTTATTTAAGGAATAGTTATTTATCAATGACCTCAAATTTTACATTTTGTGCAAAAGGGGGTATTTTTTTGAACAAAATAATTTTTACTAAAAATAGTTTTTGAATGAGTATATCCAATTCCTGAAATGTTACCTTCTGAATGAAGTTTTTTATACATTTTATAAAAACATTCCTTTATAGTTATAAAATTTCATAAGAGTATCTTTATATAAAATATTTAATACTTTAATTTAATAACTACATTATTATCTTCATTAGTATTAGTTTCAGAGGTGATTTTTCTTTCGAATTTATTTTCAAAGAAATAACTTTTCAAAAATCATTATAAATCTAACACTTCTTAGAATTAGCATCCTCAAGGTTTTTATAAATAGAATCAATTCCATAAACAATCTTTTAAATATATTTTAAATTAACTGATACTTATTTTTTGAAAACATTTATTCTAGAATTTTCTTTCTCAAAATTCATATTGAATTTTCAATTTTCATTCTGAGGCAATTTTTCAAATCTAAAAACATCTTCATATGAAGGTAATGTATTATCATTTACTGAGGAATTTTCTTCACCAGAAGAAATATAATCTTTCTCATAAGGACGGTTTTTGTTTAAAAAAATATTTTTTAAAGAGTCATAAGTGTGTAACTTATCCATAAGGCAATTATTTTCATAAGGTATTCTGGCCTAGTGACCAATATTCTTCTATCTAGAATTTTCTTTGTCTTAAGAATCATCAGAATAATATCCTTCACAAGAACTCCATGATTCATTTGATTTCAAGACTTTCTTTTCTTTTTAATGGTGATAAATTTTCAGAATTATTTTAGGACTCCTTTTTTATCTATCTTTTGTTTTGAGTTTGGACAATCGGGTCTTATGTGTCCAGCTCTTTTACATTCAAAATAGGTCACTTCATAAATTTTCTTATAATTCCTTTCCTTATTACTTTTCTTAATCCAATATTGAAAAACACATTTTGAAAAAATCTTGTTCATCCTTAGAGAAATGTTGGCTAATTCATTCTCATAATTTTATGATTCTGTTGATTCTAACTGAACAATCACTTTCATTTTATTTGATTATATAACTATCTATTTAGGTGGTTGATCTTTAATTTTATTTCATGTAAAATTAAATAAACCACACGATTATTCTTTTTAACATTCCCAGCATCTGTTTTTAATCTATTATCTTATTTCAAAAGATTTCCAAAAATATCATCAAGAGTTATATTAGTAATCTTTCTTTATTCATCTGCTTTTTTCTCTTTTATTATCATTCATTTAGAATGATTTATAGAATATTTTCCAGTGGGATTTCATTATCTAATCCTTTATCACCCATAACTTGTAAAATATTAAAAAAATTCATAAAAATTCATTATACCTTATTAATAAGTTCTCCATAAGGGAAGTATAAATACTGATAGTCATCTCTTAGCATGGCTCTTCTTGTTTCAACAACATTGGAAGTTCCAAAATGAGTGATTTGTAACTACTTCCAAATACTATAGGATTATTCAGAAAATGAAATCTCGAAATATAAATATCTAGTTAGAAAATAAGGTAAATTATTACATAACTTATATTTTAATTGAAATTACTATTTATCTTTATTGGTAAAGACACTGACTTCCTAGTAATGAATTTTTTAGTCACCATTCATCATACTTTTTTTACTCTTGTATTGATCCCAAAAGCCTTTATTCTATCTATCTAATATTCATTACCATTACCATAAAAAATTGGTAGTCTTGTGGGATTTATATTTTCAATTTAACAGAAATTTAGTCCAAACATCTTTAAAACAATACAAAAAATAATTTTTTCCACAATACAAGTTAGTGAAACAAGTATTTATAAAGAAAAAACGTTTATGAAAGAAATATAAATAAACTGAAAAAATAATGTAATAAAATATATAAGCAGTGGAAACCTCCTCTGATACCAAATGTGAGTATCAGTATGAAAGAGAGTTGGCTCTGATGCCGATTATAGGATCAAAATTTATTTGTAGATGACACAATACAATAGGGGTGAATTATAGGTTTTAAAAAATTTGTTTTTACCCTTAAAGGAATTTATTTTAAAATACTTAAAACAAATTCAATTAAAAAATCCTCTTAATATATTAAAATTTTAATCTTTTAGGGCCCTGGGTCTAATGGACACCATATCTTAAAAGGTAGGTTACAATAAGTATTCCACGGGTTGAAATTGAAATTAATCGTATTGACAAAAAGAAAAGGATTTAACCACTATAAGTGTGATATAGATCATAATCGCAATGGTTATGAAAACATATTGAATCAATTTAATAATTCTATCATAAAGTGTATAGAATAATTACAAAGATCATAATCACATAATAGATAATAGAAAAATGAATATATAAAACAATTCAATTTCTATTACAATATAGCATAAAACTAAAACCAGTAAATGAATACAGTTCTTTTAACACAAAGAGAGTGGTATCCAATAACCCTGGACAGAGAACCCATGATTTATAGAATATATAATATATATATTACCCACACTAGGCTAATACCTAAATATGATAATCATTTTCTGTCTTTCTATCCCTATAATCCCTCAATCAAGACGGTTATCGGCTCCACTATCTTCCTAGCCTCTAAATCCCTCGATCTGTAAGAGGTCGGTACAACTATCTTCTGATCCACATAATCTCTCAATAGTAACAACGATGATTGACATTTCATGAAATGAAAAAAACTTCTAAAAGATAGAAGTATATATAATAAAAATTTCACAACTTCAAATAATGATAGTCTTCACATGTAGTATATTTGGAAGATCTGTCATAGAGTGTCAAAATTCAGAATTAGCATCCACCAACCTGATCATATACTAATGAAATTTTATTTATAATCCTTTGTCCCAATAGTCACTTGATCATCAATGGTTGGATTCACTCCTAAAATCGAGGATGGACATGAACAACTAGTACTCTAATTCCCATCTTATATCTGAAAAAATGGAATCGTTATAAATTCATATTGAAACAGAATACACAACATCATTTTATTTTAATGGTTTTCCTTTCAAAAGGTTCCAATGATTTTTGTTATGAGAGTCAGTGTGATTAATATCATTAATAAAATATTGTCCACACTGAAGCAGTATAGTGTGTAAGATAAAAATTATATTAACTATGTATTATAGAAATTGTATCTGGGATAATTATGACAATCATATAATGAATTATTTATGAAAATCTTATAAGTAGGATTATTATCGTATTAAAAAATATGAATAGAAAATTATTAATGGAATTATGGTAAAATGATATATGAATATATTCTTAAACATCATTAATATAAAGGAGTTAGTAATTCAATAATTAAGAATGAGTTTGTGATTTCGAAGAAAAAGGAATAGATAAGTCAAAATAATACTTTGGACTCAATAGTAATAAATTGAGTAATATTTTATTTTTGGTATTTGATGTTCAATTTCAAGAAATATCTTTCAAGGGGTTTTTATTAAAACTATTCTTCTGTGGTATTTTCTTTTTCTGGACTCGATTTATATTCTTAACTCCCTCTTTGAATATGTTTTTAAAAGATTAATCATTTTTTTGTTGATTGAAATATAACTTATTTCTTTATTCATTTATTGGAAAATAGATTGATGGATTTATTTCTTTAAAAAACATGATCATGGGAGAATATTCTAATTCTCTCCAAATCATCACTTTTTCTTCTATATCAATATTTACTCTTTTAGAAAATATTCTATTAATCATATTTTCAAATACCAATAAGTTTTATTTTTAGTGATCATAACCATTATCATCACATATTTTTGGAAGTATTAATTATCACTCTATTTATGATATGGGTTTCTATAAAATTAATTTCAAAATATTATAAAGTATTTAACTTTATAGTTTATATTTTTGTCTCCCACTCAAAATTTACTATAGAAAAACATTAATCCTTTCCAATTATATATTATTGGAATTTATTTTAAAGTTTTTTATTAAAATTTAGTTCATATTTGTCTTTTTAAATTATTTTTTTAAAAGTGATTAGTATTTTTTCTCATTAAAAATTTTTCAAGAAGTCTTTTCTAAAAGATATTTTCAGGATTTTATTATATTTTCTTGTTTAAAATAACAAAATCAAGTGGTGCTATGTTTTATGAATCACCCTATAAATGCCTTTACCAAAAAATCCTTTTGGGTTATTGAATATTGGCATCAATTGATCCTACCCATTTAGAAATTATATGAATAGAATTCTATTTCCATATGTACTTTATGATATGATTAATGGTTGATTTCTAATGGTAAAAATATGTAATGATGCTTATAGGTGGGGTCCTATATCATTCTCTAATGTATTTTTGATACTCTTAAATTTTATAATATCATAATAGACCATAAGTTTGGAAACCTAAATCACTAAGGGACTATAGGTTTATGAATCCTAATTCACTAAAGGGACATTGGTATATGAAACATAAGTCACTAATGGGTCAATGTTTTATAATGCCTATGAACCTGTGTAATTATTTCCTATTCTCACAAAACATAAATCAGAAATGGGTTATTGGTTTCCACAACATTACATATATTTATTCATATAATTATGATCCATGGATCATGTTCATTATATAATTTTTCCATACACTAAGTCAGTAGTATATGTTTTCTCATTTGATATTAAATTCTTTTCTATCATGGATTATGGATAACCCTAAATTTCTCACATTATTTTTAATAAGATATTTCACCCATACTGATGTTTTATCTTATGATAATAATCTTACCCTTGATAACATGTTGATCAGTTTTCCCAAGATGAGGTTTTGATCTAACCCATTTTTTATATTTTTATTACCCATGTTATGAAGATGAGTATAACATATAATAATTATTGAGGGGAGTTTAGAATAGCCCAATTATAGTGAAAAGTTCATAAGTAGTTTTAAATAAGTTTAATATGTATAATGTTATAAAATCCACGAAACCATTTATTCTTAGTATTGTTCATTTATTTTTGAGATATAATGTTTAACTTATAGAAATGATGTAAAATAAATATGTGTTTATCTTGGTTCACCTCAAATTTTCATAAAATATTATTTGAAAATTATGTGTTTTTTTCACTATTCCATGGAGTGTAGGTCTAGGGAACCTCACGGTTCATTAAAAAGATTCCTAACTATACACTGAGCCTTAAAACCCCTAAATATTTTCTTTGGTTATTCACACGCTCTTTGTGAACCACTATGAGTGATTTGAATATATTTAGGTTAGAGATACAAATAGTAAAATGACCATGGATAATTTATTTTTGAACCAAGAAATTTATAGGTGAGGGTACATATGTCATTTATAATATATTCATTTTAAGTTAATAGATTTAATTATTAAATTATTATTGATTTATTAACTTTAACATTCTATTATATAAGTAATGTATAATGAATGTAAAAAAACTAATTCATTAAGTCTTGTGGAAAATGTGGTGATTGTGTTATTGATAAAATAAATAATATATGAGAAGGAATGAGAAATATTATGGATAATCATAACAATATATATTGAGTTGTGATTAATCATTTTAACTAAGTTGAGTTTTTAAACAGATAAAATATGATAAGGATGGATTTTAATGACAGTTAAGTGATAAAGATCATACAAATTAGAATATTCAATTTCCTAAATGTCAAGAATATAGGTAGAAATGCTTAGGGAAATATTTTAAAAGAACTGGAAGATTTTTAATTTTTGGTAAATAGGTTCATTGATCGTCCAATTACCGATGAAAATTAAGAGTTTGATGTAGGGAACAAATCACACTAATTTACCACTAATAGTAGAATTTATTGAATGTGGAGAACTCAGGCATTATCCAAGTCAATTTCATAATCTAATATATTAAAAGGATATTGAACATCAACAACCTCCAATAATAAGGGAACAAGGAGGAACCTATATATGAAAATCATTAAAGTGGATAATGATAATAAAGGAACAATTATCCACCACACTATAGTTGTGGATTTATTGTTGGAATTTGATTTTACACACTATAATATATCTAGGATGTTTTCTAAGAGTATTAAATTTCCACCCCAATGATTTTATTATCAATGAAAACTTCTTGTTATTGATTATGGTATCATGAGATGAATTTTATGGGAATATGCTTCATGTAAATCTTATTAATTATTCATTTAGATAAATTTAATATAATTGTAGAAATATATTATCTATCTACACATTGACTCCATATTAAAATAAGTAAATCACATTTAATATTTTAATCCAACTTATAATCATATATTAGTGTCAGGAAGACTTTGAATTCCCTTGGAAAACTAATTCTTTGAGTCCTGATATAAAATATAGGGATATGTTTAGATAAAATTATTTTATAACAACACGATATTATGGATAATACTATTCTAAGTAAAAGTATAAGTTTCCTCAAAATTTTAATGTTGATATATATATTGAAATTATATCTTGATTAATTTATATCTTTTTTATAACACTAACTATTTTTGTTTGTAATTGATAATTATAATTGTGAAGATGAAATTTATTTAAAGTGGGAGAATGTAATGCCCAAAAAATTTAGTGTTAACTTCCCTTTAAATAAAAAATAAGTTGAATAGATTTTATCAAATATAATTTCAACCTAAGATGAAATTATGATACATTAAAGTAAAATTAATAAATTTGACTATAATAATAAATTCTTTAAATTTGATATTATAAATAAAATTAACTCCATTATAAAATCTATATAGAAAAATTAAAATAAATAGAATCAAGTAGTATAATACTTCCCTATGTAGCTCAATTTTTTTAACAAGGAATGGATGTAGCTTCAAACTGGTTTTCATAATACAAGTACAATATGATCTCTAATAATTATGATTTGATAAAAAAAATTTAAGAGATACATTCAAGATTGTATAAATTTAAAATTTTAGCACATAAAGAAGCCATTAAATGTAGTTTTTTATATATCCCATGATAAATCCTCTCTAGAACAACAAGATTCCATTTTGAGTCGAAAAGTATATCCCTACTCAAAGAAGGATCTAATTATATTTCAATGTTTTGTTTGATTTCCAACACTCCAAGTGATAGATATTCTTTAAAAATGTTTCCTATTATAATGGCCAAGTGGTGAAAATCCCCTTCTAGGATTAGGCCTTGGATTTTCCAATTACTGATGAAAAGGGGTGTGAAGATAGAAACCAATAGTTTTTAGGACCTTTTGAGCTCCATTTGGTGACGAAATATGATCCCTCGGACACTCACTCACAAATCTTATTTGAATAACCCTAAAATTATATACTAGATTTATTACCAACTTTAAAAGATCATACATGACTATCACATAATTATTTAAGTTAAATAAAATATTTTATTTCTTATATTACCAAGACCAATTTATTGAATAAAATGGTCATTTTAGTTGAAAAATTCATGGTGTTTTTTAGTTAAGAAATTTTATTTATTAAATAAATATCTAAACCTAAAATACAATATTCACATAAGTAACTACTTAGTCAATAATAATTCTTCAACGTCTCCCAATAATTCCTCAAAAAATCTATTCTATAAGACATATCTTGTGTAATATATTTATTCAAAACCTAGGGAAATGGAGACATGAGAAGGATGATCTCAAATTCATAGTGAAGGAAAACATAATAGATACCAATCAAAGATAAAAATTGTGTATAATATTGTATTAAATAACATGATTGGAATATATAACCAAAAATAATTCAATTATACAATGATACTGAAAAAAATATATCTATATATAATAATTAAAATGAAAATATAAAATGTATAAAAATAACCAATTCCATATAAATTAGATGTATAATGTTGAATAGAAAATTGTATGCCCTAATCCAAGACATCATGGTCCTAGGCATCATGATCTTCCAATAAAGTCCCTTAACTAGGAAATTTTTTATAGGAAATAATATACTAGTATACCATATCTATTTTGCCTCATGAGACCTTTGGATTCATAAAGGGGTAATTGAGGGCCCCATCCATCACTAATTTAGACTAATTCAATTAAAATATGATGGAATGAATACGATATATAATCAATAACTATAATTATTTTATAACCAATAAACATACATTTTGGAATAACAAGTAAATGGATTATCAATATCTCCCCAATCAATAAATATAATATAATTCTATGTAAACATCCCTCAAACTAACACTTTATAGAGTAATGGATATATGTTTATTTCATTAATTTACATAATAAAATGATGTATTTAATCTAGGTGAACACCCTTCAATCAAACTAAGGAAATATATAGTGTTCATAGAGGAAATACCTTGAACGAAAAGTTTTCCTTCAATGGAGTATGGTTTCGAATGAAAAAGGTAGTGAAAAATATTTTTGATTTTAACCCACTGTATAAAATAGTATGAATTTATTTTTAAGGAAATAAATGACCAATATATACACCAGAAAAGTTAAATAAGTGGTAAATATGAATTATATGTCAATGAATAAAACCTTATATGAAAAAACCCTTATGGTAGTGGTAATGTAGGAATCAAAAGAACGTCGTAGGGATATTATGAAATTAATATATAACGAAATGAAATATATTTATTACACTTAAAGGATATAGGGTGATAAATACATCCTAAATATTATAATATAGTTTTTAATATCAAATATATATCTTTGAATTGAAAATAGATAAAATTAACACTTAAGGATTTAGACATTTTCAAATAAAAATACAATGAAGGAAAAAATTTTAAATAGAACATTAAATACAATTAATAATTAGAGAATAATGAAATAAAATATCTAGTCAGTAGTAAGTAAGAAATAAAATAGAAAATATGTTGTATAACATAAATATGTCTTAAAGAATTTAAATAAGAGACTAAAAAACCCTTATGGATTGTGTGTCATATAATTAAAACCCCTTGAAGGATAATTTTTAGAACCCCAAAAAAAGGAAGAAATATAATACAATGTATTCATTAGTTAGAATAAATTAATATTTTTATAAGATAGTTCAGTTATAAATTGTTTAATTAGATGGAATAAATTTGAGTTAGCATAAATCATTACCATAATTATTAACATCCAATAAAACCCATGAGTCTCACGTATACCAGAAATAAATATATTACTAATTTATTTAATAATTTTTTTTGCATATATAATATTTTATAAAAATTGTTTTTAGTTATTACATTCATTTGTATTAGTTAATTATTATCTATTTTCAATCTCAGATGTGAGTAATCTTGATTGTGTTGAATATGTTTCACAATAGCGATGTTGTTCTTCATTCTTATCCCAAATTGCGTCTTCCCAATATAATACAAGGAATAATATATTTTCTTTTATAAATATTTATAATTTTATAATTCATTATATGGTAGTTTGGGATACATTTTATGTATATTAAATTAGATACCAGCATGTTTTATTTATTTATAATAAACAAATGATTTTATCTTAATAAATGAGTTTAGTATTGTTATATCTATTCCAGATCCAAAATTAAATCTTTATTTTCATATTTATTTGATATTTTTTTAATTAAGTTTTCTTAGTCTTACGTGATATAATTTATATGATTTTTCAAGTAGGAAGTTAGACTGACCTAAATAAGATCATACTATAACTAATTGAAGATTATGATTATGAAGGTGCATTATTTTAGCATAATATAATTATTATAGATGAATAATGATATAATTTAGATACTTTTTTTAATTTCAATCATATTTGTAGTTATATTAGTAAATAATAAATAAACTAGTGAAAATTTAGAAATGTTACATCATGGATATGGTAATCCACACTATACATTGTTAACATTTTCATTTTTAAAAGAAATAGAGGGAAATATAGTAGATTATAATTTTACTCTTAATAATGATAATAATATTACAATATATGTGAAATTTATGATTCAATTTAAACCTTATTATAAATTATGATAGGTTTTTGGGAAAAACAAAAGTCATCGCTTCATGGAGGAATCATTCTTCATAATGAATAAATGAAATTTCCATTTTTTTAATAAAAAGGGAAAGGTGGTAAATTGTTATTTCCTTAGAATAATAACATTTAGTATTTCCAAAACACTAATGTTATTATATAGTAATAATAACAATATATTTGGGAAACAAAGAATGAAATGAAAAGAAATTAGGGGAAAAGAGTACTCATGTTGAGGACTTAGGCTTTCCCTTGGAAGACTCCTTGGAAATGTAGATCTTGGGATAATATCGTGTGACTATAGTCTCTAGAAATAGGATTATTATTATAGGGAATGTAAAAAAAATAGAATTTAAATAGGAATCATAATTTTTAGGATATAATTGATGGGACCTTTTATAAAAGGTGAGAAAGAAAATTTTGTAAATATTTCAATAAAATATAAATGAGGAATATGTTTTACACGTAAATAAGTATAAAAATAGATAATAATTGAGTGAGGTTATATAAGGTCAAGAATACCCCATCTATGAATTTTATCACATGTTTTTAAGTCCATTTCTCTTATAATTTTCACTTTTACCATTTCTAGTTTTATAGTTTTAACTAGTCTTTACCTAATTAAATATTCCGTTGTGCCTAAAAATAGAATAGTACTAATTAAATAATTTGGAATTATTGATTAAAAATATAATATCCTTATTTTAGGTAAAATTTATATTTATAAGAAAGATAAATATTAACAACATCACATTTAATGTGTAAAAACCAGTTTCTATGGGAAATGTGCATTTTCAATATATAATTTTATGTGCAGTCTAAAATTATAAATGAATTTTATTTTCATGATTTGAATTTTTTGTAAAAATAAAATAAAATTTATTCTTCCTTCAAATAAATCCAAAAGAAATTTTTTCTAAAACAATATTTAATGAAAAAAATACCAAAAACTGTTTGTATTGGTAATTACAACGTAAGTCCTTAAAATATTAATCACATGTATTATAAATTTAACAAATTATATTTAAAATGTATTTTTTTACTTATAATATGAAACTTTTTACAATTTTAAAGTTTTTAAATTATTGTAATTCTTGCTTATAAATTCATAAAAATTACATTTTTGGTAAATACTATGTTTTAACTATTCATTAAAAATCAATTATTTTAAAAAAATGTAAGAATTTATTATCAAAAATATATTCAAATTAAAAATACAAAAAATAAATTTATTTGTTTGAAATTAAAATAATAAAAATTTGAATCTTAACATTTATATAAAATCACAAAATATAATGACAAATTATTTTTATATGAAAAGAACTTTTCAAAGTATTAAACATTATTATTCTTATTTCCTATCAATAATAATAATATTTGTGTCATTATATGATATATATCATTTAATCAAAAACATGCCTTATCTATAATATATATATTATCTTAAAATAAACAACATAATAATACATTTTTATAAAGGTTTCATTTTAAAGCATAAATTAGTCTTATTATTTATTTGCCTATTAAAATTGATTTTTTATCAATTCCATATTTTTTCTAATGAATTTTTTTTTTTTAAATATTTTTCATGTGATGCCCCAACCCCAGTTACCTAGAGTTGGTGAATTATTACATAACATTGGCATGATCACAAGGGATCAAATCCTGAAAGACCGATTAGTTTAGTAGCCTTGGATGTACTAGATACAATCACAAGTTTTACATTACATCATGAAATAAAAACATCAACAACATTTTTTTCTCCTTTTAAACCAACTAATATCCTTATCTTATCCCTAAAGGTCACCCATAAAATACTTCTTCACATCCTGGGAAAAATAAAACATAGAAATAGGTCAGGTCAGATGCTCAGTAAAGATAACAATATAGAGAAAACTTTCATAAATAAGCATAAACATTTTAGGAAATGTATATGACTACAACAAAATCCTTTTAAACATAAACTTCAGTATAATATGGAAAATATAAAATCAACTAATTCCATTTACTTATTCACATAGATATTCTACTAGTTGAATAATCACATGGAATATCAACAGCCACTTTCTTAATGATGGAATGCATAACGCCTGACTTCATAACCACATAGACAAGGCCTTGTGCCAAGTGTAAAAATTAGATTTTTTCAAGGACTTGTTCTGAAACACTAATTTGTCTCATGACACCTACCGATGCATCAAGGAGCTATAGTAGGATTCACCTGTCACTTACTAACTCTAATGCATTCCTCATATGAAAAGGTTTAAATATAACATAAACATTCATATTAAAACTAGCATTAAAAATGTCAATACTTTATCAATAAACCAAGAATGGTCAAAAAATAACACATACACTGTAAAACATATCACAAAACCTTAAATAAAATACTGAAGTTTTGTATCATAATAAATCAACATCAAACAGGCTTAAAATCCATCAAAATATGTTGACATAGATGAAATGAAAACTTTTTTAGAAAAATATCTCTTTCTATATTGAAATCATTTAAAAGTAAAATAATTTTAAATGTAAAAATTTGTATTGAAAATATTCTTATAAGATTTTATAGGATGTTTTGACAATGATATAACTACATAAAGTAGCCACACCTGGTGTATAAGTTAAAAAAAGACATTCTTACCTTAATTTTGTCGAAAATGTAATAAAGTACTTTGTTCTGAAAACGACGAAAAGATTCCTTTAAAAACATATATGGTAAAATAAGGGTATAAATGAATTTAACCCATATTATAGTAAATATTAAAAAAAATTGAGTAAAATTTTTAAGAAAAAAAGGATGTGGGTGATAGAGATGTCCCATTAGATACTTATGTAAAAATAACCTCGGATAATAAAGAGATTGTGAAATTAACCCTTAACTTGTACTTTTCCTTGGCCGAGGGTACGTTATACTCATTTATAATAGTTAAACCATTTTTATTAAATTATACAATAACTATATACATAAATATTATTTCATATATGACCCTCTAATATTGCTTTGTTAATAATATTTCAGCAGTATCATCGTTTTGGGTGTAAACTGAATCATTTTCCTTTATATGCTTGGTTATGTAAGAAATTATTGTTATGGATATAATGTTTTTGATTCATATAAATAATTATATTATGTTTATAAACATTATTTTTAATCATAAAATAAAAATTATTATTGAATGATTTCGTTGGAGAATGAATCTCATCGCGTTCGTGGAGAAGGTAATATGTACGTACGCACGACTGACAATGTCCTTATATTGATTGTGAAATCATACGTAATTGGATGGTACATCATATATAAAGAATAATGAAAGTGTTATATTTATAATTTACATCAGTTATATTCATTATTATTCCCATCCAAAATAATGAAGTGTTTGAATAACAAACTACACCACAACGTGGAGACAGTAGGTCATACGTACGCACCTATGGAGACTTGGTAATTTATAGGATGGATAGAATAAATAATATGGTTGTACCTTATTTATAATAACGTCACAGTATATAGAAGATACTAGAGTTATATATTTATAATTAAAACAACAAAGAAAGAGGAAGTGGAAGAAGAAATTATCTTGAAAGAGGTGATGAAATATTTACCTCCTCTTCAGGTTCTTCATTTTGATTTGATCAAAAGGGATCTATATGTTGGGTTTATGACTGAAGTAAGGCCTCTAGGATTAAGGGAGGAAATTTTAGAGGATATTTGGTTAGGGGTTGGCAGATCCAAATGGCTTTGGAGGTGTGAAATTAAGAGAAGGGGAAGTACCCTTTTATAGGAAAGGTGAGAGTCACATTAGGAAAAGCTTTAAATATTATTTTATAATAAAATAATTTTCAGTTTCTAATGGATACAGAATGATTTATTTAATGGATATGGTGTTTATGGGTCGAATAAATATCAACCAATTGGTTTTAGATAGGTTTAGGTCACCATATTAACCTTATCCTTTAGATTTAACTCTTAGTTAAATATTTTGTCATTCACCGTGTCTCTTTGTATTTTTATATTATATGGTTAAACACCATAATATAACAAGACAATAAAAACCAAAGTGGTTAATTATTAATATATATAACCTTATATAAGTCCTTTTTCCTAACCTTATATTTTTAAGAAAATTTTATCAAGTAATAATATAGTATTTGTTTTAAAAACTGAATTATGTGAAGTTTGACACTATTTAGTATTTAGTTTTTTTTACAATCATAAAAGCATGATTACTTTTAAATAAATTATTTAATCAACCCTAACATGTCATATTAACCTATAAAATTATTTTAATTTATTAAAAGTCTCAAATTAAATTTATTCGGATATTTATAATATCAATTATTTTAATATTTCATTAATAAGGTAATTACTACATTATCATTATGTCATAAATAAATTAAATTATTTAATGTCTAAAAATTATAAATTAAATTAAATTATATAGGAAATATTTTTAGATTTATAATGAACATTTATAGTCGAATTTATATTGCATTTAACCCTATATAAAAAATGGTGTAGTTATTAAACTTTAAATTTTTCTCTTTTAACTCTTATTTAAATAAAATAATAATAAGTGTCCTAATATGACCAAAGTGGTCCCAAGGGGATCATATTTTATTCCTATTTTTTAGTCCAATTACACTAATCAAATAGAATTAGGACATGTTTTAGGATAATTATGATATCATCTTTACCCTTAATTACCCTATTTACTTTTAACCGTGGTAAATAAAATTCCAAATCTACTATTTACCAAAAATTATATTCATCTTATTGAACCAAATTTTACTTACTTATATCAACCATATCACTTGGATTTTTGAAATTCAAATAACAGAAGTGATAAAATTATGTTTTATGCTAATTTTCAAACGCTCCTCGGAGGTGGGTAAAAGACGGTAAAAAGTTCAATAAAATTTTTATATATATTAACTTATTATAAAATAAATCCATTTAATTACATTGAAGTTATATAGGTATTATGAATCTATTTTGACCTAGAATAAAATTAAATAAAATAAAAAATTATTTAAATAAAAAATTCATTTTTTACCAATAACACATTGTTTTTTCACTATTCATCAAAAATTGAAAGTTTTCAGAAAAATATCAAAAATTTACCCCTAGATAATTTTGATATTCTGAATTTGAGAATGAAGTCTGTTTTGTAAAATAAAATTTATAAAATTTCAAAATGTGGGTATTAATATTCATAATGGCTAGTTTGATTGGTCTTGGTGGGTTAGAATCTCGAAGTTGCGCACAATGCAAGCTATTGCATTATTCAAATAGAAATGTATTGTGGAAGGATGGTGTGCTACATTATTCACTCCTTGAAATAATTTTTCCCTCGAAATCTTTAGAATATTAATGCATAAAAATAATTGGGTGGTTCTTCACCATATGTTCATCTGGTTCCCATGTAACCTCTACAATCATATGGTTTCTCTATAGAAATTTTACCAAACGACTCGTCCGGTTTCTCGACACATGTTCTCTTGTATAAAGAATTTTGATAGGATCTTCACAATACGACAAATTAGGTTCCAGATCAATTTCCTCATAGGTGAGTACATGTGTTGGGTTAGGCTTGTATTTTCTCAACTTTGATATGTGGAACAAATCATGATATTTGGAGAGACTTAGAGGCATTGTCAAACGATATGTTACAACTCCAATTCGTACTAGAATTTCAAAAGGTACGATATTCCTGGGACTCAATTTACCCTTCTTACCGAAACATATAACACCCTACCATGGAGATAGATTCATGAAAAAATGGTCTCCTAATTGAAATTCCAAATCCTTCCTTCAGTTATCGGCATAGCTCTTTTGCCTAGTTTCGGCTACTTTGATGTGGGTTTGGATAACCTTCACCTTTTCCGTTGTTTCCTCAACTAGTTTTGGGCCTACGAGTTTTCATTCACCAATATCATCCCAACAAGTTGGTGAGCGACATCTCTTACCATATAACTCTTCATATGGTGACATATGAATACTTTATTGGAAGCTATTGTTATAATAAAATTCCTCCTAAGGTAAATATTGAACCCAAATACCTTGAAAGTCAAGTGAGCAAGATCCCAACATGACTTCTAAGGTTTGAATAGTCCATTCTGATTTTCCATTGGTTTGAGGGTGGTATGAAGTCATCAAAAAAAGTTTAGTATGTAGGTCTTTCTAAAGACTTTTCTAGAATCTTGATGTGAAACAGGGATCACAATCATAAACAATCGATAGAGTTACTCTATGAAGTCTTACAACTTCGTTAATATATCATCTTTCCAGATGTTCAAGTTGTAAATCTTCCCTTATAGCAAGAAAATGTGATCAATTGGTAAGATGATCAACAATGACCCTTATTACATCATTACTTCTAGGAGTCTTTGGTATCCCCATGACAATGTCCATCATAATATTATCCCATTTCTACTCAGGTATGGTAATACGTTTCATTAATCTTCCAGGCGGTTGCCTTCTAGCTTTCACTTGTTGGAAAACCATACATATAGACACAAAATTAGAAATCTCCCTCTTCATGTTGTCCCACAAAAAATGTTCCTTGAAATATATATACATCATGGTGCTCCCAGGGTATATAAAGAAATTGGATCTATGAGCATCATCCAACAATTCCCTTTTTAGATCATGTATATCGAGAACGTAATGTCTCTTCCCAAATTTCAAAATTCCATTTTCATATATTAATTCACTCAATCTCTCATCATTCACAGCTTTAATCTTCTTTTGAAACTTCTTATCATCAGTCTGAGAACTCTTCATCCTTTCTAGTAAAGAAGATTTGGCAACCATTTGAAAATCATTGATTTTCACCTTCCATATTTATTCCCATATCCATCTTTACTAGATCCCTAAAAATATGATTCTTTTCAACTCTCATCTTGTTCAAAACACCGTGATCCTTTCTTCTCAAAGCATCTTCCACCTTATTTTCCTTTCCCAGGTTGTAGTGTATAGTTCAATCATAATCCTTGAGTATTTCAAGCCATTTCCTTTGCCTCATGTTGAGTTCTTTTTGTGAGAAAATTTACTGCAAACTCTTGTGATCAGTATAAATATCAAATTTTTTTCCATATACATAGTGTCTCCATATTTTTAGAGCAAATATTACTGTTTCTAACTCAATATTGAGAGTGGTATTTTTTTCACATGAAATTAGAGCTTTCAAGATGCATAGGAAATAACTCTATCATTCTTCATAAGGAAACAACCAATTCCTTTTTTTGAAGTATAACTATAAAAAACAAAACCATCGTTCCCTGATACTAGAGTCAGGATAGGATCATTTACTAATCTTATATTAAGTTCTTCAAAACATTATTCACACTCTTTTGTTCATATAAATTTAATCCCTTTACGTGTGGGCTTGGTTAATGGGTTATCCAACTGTGCAAAATTCTGGTGGAAACATCGATAATAACCTACTAAGAAAAAAAAAACTACATACCTCAGTTATACTCTTCGGTGTTGTCCATTCATGGATTGCATTGGTCTTTGAAGGATCAATAGAGATTCCATCCTTAGAGACAATATGGCCAAGAAAAGAAATCTTCTGAAGCCAGAATTCACACTTATTAAACTTCCCATATAATTCATTTATTCTAAGAGTCTTTAGAATAATGCGCAAGTGATTTTCATGATCATCATATATTTTGGAGTATACCAAGATATCAAAAATAAATAAAACTACCAAGTCATCAAGATATTCCTTGAAAACTCTATTCATTAGAACCATGAAGACAAAGGGTTCATTAGTCTGCCCAAAAGGCATTACTCTAAACTCGTAATGCATGTTCCTAGTTCAAAATGCATTTTTCAGAATGTCTTCCTTCTTCACACACAACTGTTGATATCCAGGTCAAATGTCAATCTTTGAAAAATATTGAGCTCCATGAATTTGGTCAAATAAATCATCAATACGAGGTAGGGGATACTTGTTCTTTATTGTTATAGCATTGATCTCCCTGTAGTCAACGCACAACCTCATAGATATGTATTTCTTCTTAACAAAAATGACAGGGGATCCCCATGGAGAAACACTAGGGTGAATAAATACCTTTTTACTCAATTCCTCTAGTTGTTTCATTAGTTCCACTCATTCCAAAGTTTCCATTCTATAATGGGTCTTCAATATGAGCCATGAACCATGAATTAAATCAATGGAAATCTCAATTTCTCGTTCCGAAGTATGTCTAGGTAAATCCTCTGGAAACACATCAACATATTCATTCACTATTGGTATATCCTCTATTAAAGCATTATTTTCCTCACCCATGGTTATTTCATTCTATTCCTCCCCAATAAATTAATTTAGTAGAGCTACTGGGGTTGGATCTAGATAATAATCTGGTTGCGGTATTTCTACTCTGAAGATATGGTACACCTTATCATCATCGAAAATTATAACCTCCTTCTTAAAATAAATTTTCACATCATGGTAGGAAATACAATCCATTCTGAGGATTATATCAAATTCAATCATGGGTATGATAACGAGATCCATATATAAAGAATGTTTATATTCCTTAATGGGAACTGATTAACAAAACTTTGTTGCGATGATACTTCCCTTAGGTGTTTTGACTGACAACTCCCTTGTTATGTCATATTGAAAATAACTAATATTCTACAAAAACTGGGAAGATATGAAACATTGTGATGATCCAGAATTAAATAAAGCATTGTCTAAACATGAGAAAACCATTAAATTTTATGCCACTATGTCTTTGGGAGCTTTAACCTCAATAGAAGTGATCACATAATCTTGGCCTTTCTCCCTTATCCTTTTCAAAGGTAAGTTCCCTTGGTGCTTAGGACATTCATTTTTATAATGCCCCTTTTCTCCATAATTGTGGTATTCAACATTGGCATCCTTTGTCTTCCCCTTGCAGTCATGATCTTGGTGGCCTTTTTCACCACACTTGTAACAAACTCACATTCCCTTCAGGCAAGTACTGGGTGGTTTCTTCCCACATTTACCATAGGATGGATATAAAACGTTTCCCTACTTCCACTTATTTCCATTTCCAGAGTTTTTAGTAGATCTCTTTTTACGCTTCTTTGCTTTAAAGTCGTAAGACTTAGAGTATTACTTTTTAGTCTTGATAGTGCATGAGGCAATATCTTTATAGGATGAGAAAGATTATGAGACTAATGCTCAATGGAGAAATGGTTTAACCCATCAAATAATTAATCAATCTTACTCCTTGGATTACACATATATTCTGTTGCATGGCTTGCTAACATTGGGAAGTTAGCCTCATACTTTTCGATATTCTCATCCTCCTTTTTCCTCAGACAAAGAAATTATATTTTAATATCTGCTTGATGGTCACAAGGAAAGTATTATTCTAATAAAGTAACATTAAACCCCCTCCATTCCATGTTCGATACTTTTTCATCTTCGTTTGTGTTTTGGATTAATGACCCCCATTGATCTGCATCTTCTGTGAGGTGATAAAATGACATAACAACTTTCTCCCTTTTGCTACTCCCAAAGCATGAAATATATTTCACTAAAGAATTTATCCATTCCTCAGCTACTAATGGATTTTTACTCCCATTGAATGTTGGTTGTTTTTTTCTCATGAAGCGATCTAACATTGATCCTCTGCGTTGTGGATGAGGGTGCTCCATATGGGTAAGGTTATTATTCATAACCTGAGTGAGTTTTCCCTTTATGGTGATAAGATGATTAGAACCAGTAGCATCACTAGCTACACTATAATTATCTTGAGTAGGATGTCAATACCTACATGGATTCCATGCATTGTTACAAATTTCATTCCTTCCACTAGGCACCATTTCTAAATAATGGCATACCCTAGATTAGTTCATGAATCACAATTCATAATTCGAAACTTATAAAACACTTAACATAAATTAAACAGTTTATGGATATAATCCACAATCATAAAAATGTTTTCTTTGAGTAATTTTATACTCATAAACCTTTCATAATGTTTTTTAAAGATAATTAGAATTATCCTAAGCATATACCCTTGGAGTTTCGTAACCAAGACCGCAGCAAGGCCCGTTGTCATGCACCAGTTCCCATTCGAATCTAGATCAAAGCGGTGTTTTGGGGTTTTAACCCTAGGTACATCTTTTCCAGATCCGCCTCTACCTACCCGTATCTAGACAGGTATGTATTTTTCGGAAAACTCACAAAATCTCAACAATACCAAAATTCTAGGAAGTTATTTTATACAAATCCTTGAAGTCTATATTAGGATAATGTTCTCTAATCAGAATTTTTCTAAATCTTATTTCCAAGGTTTATAATAAACATCCTCTGATAACAATTGTAATGTCTCGACCCCAGTTACCCTGATTTGATGCATTATTAGATTACATTAGCATGATCACAAGGGATCAAATCCTGAATGACCGATCAGTTTAGTAGCCTTGGAAGTACTAGACACATTTCTAAGTTATACATTACATCATGAAATAAAAACATCAACAACATTTGTCCCCTTATGAACACACTTATATCCTTAGCCTATCCCAACACTACAACCATAAAATTATTCTTCACATCCTGGAAAAAATAAAACCTAGAAGGGGGTGGGCTCAGATGCTCAGTAAGGTTGACAACATAGAGGAAACATTTATAAATAAGCATAAACATTTAAGGAAATGTATAAGACTAAAATAAAAGCATTTTAAACTTAAACTTCAACATAATATGGAAAAGATAAAATCAAATAATGTCATTTGCTCATTCACATGGATATTCTACTATTTGAATAATCACATTCAATATCAACAGCCACTTTCATAATGATGGAATGCATAATTACAGACTTTATAACCACATAATCAAGGCCTTGATCCAAGACTTCAAATAAGATTTGTTCAAGGCCTTGTTCCAAAACTCTAGTTTGTCTCATGATACCTACTGATTGATCGAGGTGCTATAGTGGGCTCCACCTGTCACTCACTAAGTCTAATGCATTCCTCACAAGAAAAGGTTTAAACATAACATAAAAATTCGTTTTAAAACTAGGATACAAAATTTCAATACTTTATCCATAAACCATTAATGGTGTAAAATTAACACATCCATAGTCATACATATCAAAAAAAACATCAATACAATATGGAATCTTTGTATCATAATAAATCAATATCAATCAAGCTTAAAATCCATCAAAGGATGTTGACATATATGAAATCAAAACTTTTTTAGAGAAATATCTCTTTATATTTTGAAATCATTTAAAAGTCATATAATTATAAAAGAAAAAAATTATTTTGAAAATATTCTTATAAGCTTGTATGGAAAGATTTGACGAGGATATAAAGGCGGAAAAATATCCACACACTCTGTATAAGTTAAAAAAAGACATTCTTACCTTAATTTTATTGAAAAGGTCATAAAGTACCTTGTCTGGAAAACGAAAGAAAGATTCCTTTCAAAACATATATGGTCATATACAGGTATAAATGACTTTAAACCATAGTATAGTAAATAGTAAAAATGTTTTTAGTTACATTTTTAGGAAAACACAGATGTGGATGATAAAGAGGTCCTAGTAGATACTTACGTAAAAACAACCTCAAATAATAAAGAGATTTTGAAATTAACCCTTACCTTGTACTTTTCCTTTGTCGTGTATATTTTATCCTCCTATATAATAGTTAAATCATTGTTTTTAAATTATACAGGAACTATATACATAAATATGATATCGTATATGACCCTTTAATATTGCTTTTTTTATAATATTTCAGTAGTATCAACGTTTCCGGTGTTAACAGATTCGTTTTCCTTTATTTGCATGATTACGTAAGCCAAGTTTTTTATGGATAGGATGTATTTGATTCATATACAGTATGATATTATATTCATAAAAAATATTTTTAATCATAAAAATAAAATTATTCTTGAATGATTACGATGGGGAATGAATCTCATAGCGTTCGTAGAGATGGTAATCTATACGTACGCAGGAGCGACAATATCATTATATTAATTTCCAAATTGTATTTAATTGGATGTTATTTCATATATAAATAATCATTACCATGTTATATTAATTATTATATCCATCCAAAATAATGAAGTTTTTGAATAACAAACTACACCACAACATGGAGATGGTAAGCCGTACGTACGCACGCATTGTGACTTTTTCATTTATTGGATAGATAGAATAAAAAATATGGTTGTACCATATTTATAAAAACATCATAGTATATATAATATACTTGAGTTATTATTTTATAATGGAAACAACAAATAAAGAGAAAGTGGAAGAAGAAAAAACTTGAAACAGGTGATGAAATATTTACCTCTTCTCCGGGTTCTTCCTTTTGATTTGATCAAAAGTGCTCCGTACATTGGTTTTTTGACCAACAGAAGGTCACTAGGATGAAGGGAGGAATGTTGGGAGGATATTTGGGTAGGGTTTGTCCACTCCAAATGGCTTTGGGGTGTGAAATTATGATAAGGGTAAGTACGCTTTAACAAGAGAGTTGAGGGTCACTTTAGAAAAATCCTGAAATATTATTTTATAATAAAATCATTTTCGGTTTCTAATGGCTCCAAAATGATTTATTTATAGGCTAAGGTGTTTATGGGTCAAAGAAATATCAATAAATTCGATTTAGATAGGTTTCGGTCACCATATTAGCCTTATCGTTTTGATTTAACTCTTAGTTAAATAGTTTTTCATTTACCATGTCTCTTTGTATTTTTATATTATATGGTTCAAAAACATGAAATAACAAGCCAGGTGAACCCAAAGTTTTTCACAATTAATGTATATATCCACATTTAAGTCCTTTTTCAGAACCTTAGATTTTTAGAAATATTATATCAATTAATAATATAGTATTTGTTTTAAAAACTCAATTATGTCAAGTTTGAAACTATTTAGTATTTGGTTTTTTGAAAATCATATCAACATGATTACATTGAAAAAGAATTATTTAATCAACCCTAACATGTCCTATTAACCTATAAAATTAATGTAATTAATCAAAAGTCTTAAATTACATTTATTTGGATATTTATAATATCAATTATTTTAATCTTTCATTAATAAGGTAATTACTGCATCATCATTATGTCATAAATAAATTAAATTATTTAATGTCTAAAAATTATTAATACAATACTATTATATAGTAAATAATTTTAGATTTATAATTAATATTTATAGTCAAATTTATATTTTGTATTACTCTATATTAAGTTTTTTTTAATTATTAAACATTGAATTTAACTCTTTTAACTCTTCTTTAAGTAAAATAATAATAAATGTCCTAATCTAATCCAAGTGGGCCAAATGGGGTCATATATTATTCCTAATGTTGTATTTGGTCTAATTACACTTATCCAATAGAATTAGGACATGTTTTAGGGTAATTATGATATCATTTTTACCCTTAATTACCCTATTTACTTTTAACCGTAGTAAATAAACGTCAAAAGTTACTATTCATAAAAAATTATTTTCATCTTATTGAACTAAATATTGCTTAATGATATCAACTTTGTCCCTCAAAATTTTAAAATTCAACACACAGAGGCATTAAAAATATGTTTTATGCAAATTTTGAAATGCTTCTAGGAGGTGGGTAAAAGACGGTAAAAAGTTTAATAAAAAAATTTATATCTAAACTTATTATAAAATGACTCCAATGAATTACATTGAACTTATATAGGTTTTATGTATCTATTTTTACCTAAAATAAATTTAAATAAAATAAATAACTATTTAAATAAAAATTTCAGTTTTAACCAATAACGTAGTGTTTTTCACTATTCATCAAATATTGAAATTTTTCAGAAAAATACCAAAAAATCACCCTAAACTAATTTTAATGTTATGAATTAAAAAATGAAGTTCCTTTTGAAAAATAAATTTTATAGAATTTCAAAAAGTGGGTATTACTATTCATAATGGCTAGTTTGATTGGTCGTGCTATGTTAGAATCTCGAAGTTGCGTACAATGCAAGTTATTGCATTAATCAAATGGAAAAATATCGTGGAGCATTGGGGTGTCACATTTCATTATTTAATTTTATATTTTTTCCAACCAATTATATGGAAATATTTTAATGGTCATATAACATTATTTGGTTAATTTTGGCTTGGTTTTGGGTGTAAACAAATTTAATGAACACATTTAGCTTTAAAAGAAAATATATAATTTAAATTATCAAGGTGTTATGTCCTCCCCCCACTAAAATTAACTTTTACCTTGAAATTTTAATTATCACTTAATAATAACAATACATAATGGTATCGAAAGATAGTCAATATTCTAGATATATCTCCAAAGAGATACAAACAATTATAACTTATGGAAGATTAGGAAAAATACATTTTCCATACTATATGGAATATATTAAGATTATGAAGAATTTATTCCAAAATTCCTTAACAGTTAAGTCTTATAAATTTCAAGATACATACCTTTCATAGCTACATTTTCAAGATCCTATTTCAAGGAAATTATTTAAACCAAAAAGATTATGTTAATATCCAATAAAATTATAGTAAATTTTCACATGAATATGAAATAACAATCCAAAGATGAATTATATAATAACACCATTATTTGAACTTTTGATACTTTCATTTCAACTATTTCATAATTTCATTATCTTATTATAGCTCTCTTGGGTTAACCAAGATTACTTTATGTTATGTTCTCTCAAGCTTATTAATGTAATTCCTTAACATAATAATTCCTTCATAATTGATTATAAAGAGAATGTCCTTTTGGAGTTTCTATCCAAGTGTGTTGTATTAGACCCACTACTCATGAATTAGATTTAATATTGAGTTAATAGTCAACATGCCTTTTTCAGGGTGATTTCCAATATGTGAATCTGTGTTACAACCTCATCCACTTTCTAGTATCCAGTCTTGGATTTAATTTCTTGGCTAACCACACAATTTCAACATTACCAAGGCTTCACAATGTTATCCTATAAATAGACTTATCCCTTAAACATATCACTTGGATTTTCACTAAATAATTTTTTATCCAATCCCTAAAATATTAAAACTTACCCTAGCTAACCTGAAGGGTTTTCTGTAACTTATAAATTATGATCAACCTTAAATTTTTAACCCTTAAATTATCATCAACTAACATCCTAACATCTAAAGATATGTAGACATCCTCTTATACTGACTATTATATCGTAGACCTACACTCTTAATACCACATACTGTACATATTTACTCTGATACTAACTAAAAAATATTGAACATAAAAATCCCATAATTATACAAATTTAAGAAAAAAATTCATTACATACATTCACAAGACCTTTGGGGTTTATTGAATTAGAAAATTATAATAAATAATAAGCAAATAAATCCCATTACATTCTCAACAAATGAACGTTTTTATACTAGATCAGAAACCACTTATTCCCAGATAATTCTTTAATATCTGAAGAAAATTATCTATAAAATCTATCCTATTAATATTATCATATTTAATACATTTCTTAAAAACATTGGGGAAAATAACATAAAATAAGTTCTTAAAAACTCATTTTGTGAAAACATAAGAGATAACAATGAAATATTATAGGTCTTGATACATTAGAATAAATAATATAGAATGAATAAATAACCAATTATAATTCCATAATCTAATGAAACCGATTGTATAATATAATCATTGATAAAAATTGAAAAGAAAATATCACATGTATAATAATAGTTGGAACCTTAGTGATGATATATATAATTATGGATTGTTATTTACATTCTCTAGGACTATAAATCATGATATTAGACATCATCATATTACCATTCATGCCCAATGTCTAAGAAATATTTGGTTCTTGGAAGTCATACATTAAAATACATGTGCTATTTTGTCTTGTGAAACATATTAATGCATAATGTGGCTATTGTGGGACCCAAATTTCACTAATTATTATTAATTTATTCATAATATAATTTAAGGAATTAGTAATAAATTATATAACTAACATTACTTTTTAATCAATAGACATACATTTTTAATGAACAAATATACATATTTTCCATATTTCACTAATGAAAAAATAAAATATATTTTTATGAAAGAATCCTTCAAAATAACACCATATATAGTAAGGGGTATATATTTAAGTCAATAATTTCCCCAAATAATCTATATGATAAATATAGTTGAAAACCCCTTTAATAAAATTATGGAATATATAGTGTTCATAGAGCAAAGTTATTGGAATAAAAATTATACCTTTAATAGTGGTTGATTTGGAACGAAAAAGGGAGTGATGGATTTATAAGGATTTAATACCCCAAATGAATATATAATGAGTGTATTTTTATGTAATATTTTACCAATATTTACACTAAAAATTGAAATAATTCATGGGTAAATATTATATCTCAATGAATAAAATTATAGATACAAAAACACTTCTGGTAATAGTGACATAATAATCAGAAAGTACATGATAGGGTTACAGTAAAATTAAAAACTAACGAAATGAAAAATATTAATTATAACTAATGGGAATAGGTTATTTCAAACACTATATAAAATAAAATATGGTGTTTAATTTAAAACATATCTCATGGAATTTAAAATAGTGACTAATTACACTTAGAAATATAGAAACATTAAAATAAAAACACTCTGGGGATATAATTACAAATGGAACATTAAGTACCATAAATAATGGAGGTATCTATGTCTTAAAATATCAAATGTTTATTAAGAACACCATATAATAGAAAACATGGTGAATAACATAAAAAATTTCCCAAGGAATTGAAATTTAAAACAAAGAACCCCTTACAAATTGGGGATCATCTAATCCAAAAACCATGAAGATTAAAGAGCATAAAAATGAACATTAAATTACACGAAATATAAATCAGGATATAATATAAAAAATCATAATTATAAACCCCAAATTTAATTTAATTTTTTTTATAAAAATAATCATGTTTAAATAAATTTTAATTAAGAAAAATAATACCCTTTCAAATAGTTTTATTATTGAGGTAATAATTATTTAATAATGATGATATAAGGTAGAATTGTATATCCATGGAAAATAAATTTCAAATACTATAAAAAATATTCATTATTTTAATTAAATAAAAAATTTAACCATATATTTCAATAATAACATTTTTAACTAAATGGAAGAAAATTGAGTTAGCAGTAACCATAACATTGATTCCTGACTTCCACTAAAGTACTTGAATCTTCCATATAAGAAAATTAACTATATTAATAGTTTATTTCCTAAATTTATCCTCATCTATAACCTTTAAATAAATTCATTTATAGTTATTCCTCTTATGTATTTTTGTTATCTAATATATATTTTTAATATTGGGTGTGGGTAATCTTGATAGTTTTGAACTAGTTTAACAATAGTGGTATTGTAATTCATTCTCCTCCAAAAAACATTCATTCGCATATCATAAAATATAAATTAATTGATGACTTATAATTATTTGTAACAATATAATTATATATTATGGTACGTTTTATGGATATTGTAGACAATATTGACAAAAAAAGTATGTTTCAATGATTTTTAACAAATGAACGATGGTATATTAATTAATGATGTTAATATTAATGTTACCATTATAAAAAAAAATTATTATTTATATCATTTATTATCAATAATTATTTTTTAATAGTAATCAATGTTATTATTTTCGATCATTGTTCAAGTAGGTGGTTAGACCGACCAAAACAAGACCAGACCATAATTGACAGATGATTATTATTATGAAGGTGGTTTATATTGGAATAATATAATTATTAAAGAATTATCATGATATTATTAATATAATTTTATGTTAATGAATAATATTTTAAATTATTTAAGTTAATATTAAAAAAAACATAGAAAATGAGATACGTCACTTTGTTGAGGTTGTATTTCGTACAATGCACCATTTGAATTTTCATTTCTCGAAGAATGATAGGGAAAACAATGTATTTATATATATAATCATAATTATAATATATATATATATATATATAATTTATCATTAATTTTTTAAATATAATTATTTAATAGAGGGGGGTGACAAACCAAATTCATCACTTTGTGATGGTGGCATGTCACACAACACATGAAGGTTTTGTTTTTCTTCATAGATATGGGAAAATTTTGTTAATAGTTATTTAAATAAAATAATAAAATAAATAATAATTTATTTATATTGGAATTATAAAATTATATTTTATAAATTAATAATGAAAAAAATAATTTAGGGTAAAAGGATAACTCGCATTATGGAATTAAGCTTTCCATTGGAGAAATCCTTAAAAATGAAGGTCTTATAACTGTCTATTATGACCAAAGTCTTAAGGAAATTTAAAAATATTTTTGGGGAAGTAAAAAATGGAATTTCTTAGAGGAAAATAAATATTTATGGTTTTATTGACTGGGTTTCAGAGGCCCCTTTTATATGTGGAGAAAATTCCTATTTTTTAAATATTTCAACTTCATATAATGAGAAGACATGTTTCAATGTTCAAGAATACTACAAAATGGAAAATAATAGAGCTTGGGATGATTTAAGGATGATAATACTTCAAAAATTAATCCCACACATATTTTAAACAATTTTTTAAGTCCTTTAATCATAGAATTTTCACTTTTACCATTTTTGGTTTTACCATGATATGAATTGTTTTCCAAAGTAAATAAATTTTCTTGGACTAAAACTAAATGTAACGTATTAAATAATATATAATTATATATTAAAAATATTAAATATTTTTTATCAGATAAACTTTCTATGTGTACAAAAAATAAATTTCAAAATTAGCACATGTAAATCGTAAAAAACATTTTTTAGAAAAAAGTTCATTCATAAGTTTAAAATTTATGTGTTGGGTAAAATTATCAGTGTCTTAAATTTCAATAACATAAATTGTTTTATTATAAATAAACTAAATTTTATCTATCTTCCAAAAAAAATCTAAAACTAAATTTTACGGATCTAATATTTAATTAAAATAAAATACTAAAAAATCTTATTGGTTAAAAATTTAATTATAAACCTGAAATATTAATAATAAATTTTATTAATCATAAATATTTTTCTTAAAATGTATATTTTTACTTCCTAAATAAATAATTTACTCATTAAATTTTTTTATACATTTCAAGTTCATATTACTAAAGTCAAAAAATTTATATTTTTCTTAAAAACCAAATTTTTCACTAATCACTTAAATATCAATTATTTTAAAAAACATCCCCAATTATTCTTAAAAAATATTAAAATTATATATACATAAAATTATTTTTCATTATTGAAATTCAAATTATTAAATTTTATATTTTAAAATTTAAATAAAATCATAAAATATATTGTGAAACTTTAATTTAGTGGAAAATAACTTCTCAATGTATTAACCATTAATATTATTATCTATATAAATTAAAAATAAATTTTCTTTTATTATATTTTATACATCATTCATATAAATAACATACCTTATCCATAATATATTTAGTCTCTTAAAATAAATCACCTAAAAACAAAATTTTAGAAATGATACATTTCAAATCATAAATCAATCTTATTAGTTATTTTTATGAAATTTTTTTTAATAAATTAATTAGTTTTAATAATGACCATTGTTTTTATTTCTACATTTTTTTCATAATTAGATTTCATCTATTTTTATCCACCAATTCTAGGGATGTATTTTAATGTCTATATAACATTTTTTGGTTTGTCATTTCATGTAAAACAAGATATTGAACACATAAGGTTTCAAAAGAAAATATATAATTTAAATTCTTATGGTGTTATATGGAAAATGGTTTTCTAGATTTTATACAGAATATTCAGGAGGAATAATTAGCTTACCATGATTCTATTTTATAGACCACAGATCTAATACAAACTTTTGTATTAAAATTTATGACTATTTTAAGTGAGGTTTTGTATCCACTTAAAGGAAATTTGGTAAAAGAAAAAAATTACCATGTAAAGTTTATGTGGACCACATTATAACCATTTCATTCATAGATTGGTGATATAATGATCATGTGAAAATAGGATAACCTCACCTTCTGCGAGTTCATTACTCAGATAGTGTGATAGATCCATCTTACGTGGCTTTTATATGGAGGGCTATTATGGTCACATGTTTTCATATGACGTGATGGAGACCTTTTATGTGTCGTATTTATTTAGAGATCTTGTTGTAACATAATACCTAACCATGTGGTGGATCTAAATTATATGGGTTTTTGATGGATTTCTCATAGATCCATGAGATATTCTTATCCTACATGGATACCTCCCATGGATAGATAATATATCCTTCTTATGTGGTTCATTGGCAGATATCTCATGTTCCAATGAGATATCCTCATATTATAAAAATTCATCATTAAGTCATATTACACAACCATATTATGTGTTTCATTGATGAAATTTACAAGATTCCACTATGTTTGTAAAGGAAGTTTTCCCCCACTACTTATAAGTACCCTATACCAACATCAAATTACTAGAAGATGAAAAAAGACTTGGATTTCTTCATGGTATAATCCTTAGTTGATTATGATGTTCTAAAGTAAATCCTCATCTATAAGACCATTATAAGATTTTATTTTATGTGAGTCCATCAGGTGCAAGCTATAACAGAAAGTCAATTTTATAGAATAAACATGTGGAGATCATCACATAGAAGTAATCATTAGGAGGCCCTCACATTGAGCTATTACATGGAAACATATTGTGTAGAGGGAATTGGTCTATATAATATAGGAGATTATTAAATTTCCCTTGAATATAGGCCATCATACAGAGATATTATATATCTTCTCATTCCCCTATTTTCTTTATGGATCCCCATAAAAAATCCAGATTCAAACCTTAAATTTTTTTGACAAGGGTACATATATTATCAATGGAACTACCTATGCCCTGATTATTGATCCAATAAGAATACCTTTAGGGAAGATACTCCTTAGGGCATGCAAATTTCATAGAGTTTAGATACTCCACACTGTCATCATATATGGGTCTCCTATTATTTAAAGTCCATAACATTATATCAAAGGGTATCTCATAAATAATCCTTACTCAATATCCAATTGGCTTACCTTTTATGGAAAAAGCATTAGTACATGAGCCTATTATTCCTTTAAATCCCCAACTATAAATCTATTTGAATCCCATGAATAATCCCCACTCAAGTTCATATTTTCCACATTTACAGTACAAATATAGGAACATGGGCCTACTATTTTCTATAATATTCAACACCACCCTAATTGGGGAACACCAATGAGTATCCCCCACTCAATACTCCATTGTGCACTCCAATACAATACAAATGATCTCATGTATATTTTATCTCATATACATCCTGACTCACATGAGATTAGAGGTTTAGTTCATCATTCTATTATTATGATTGAGATGCATTGAAAAAATCACTTTTTTAGTCCAAGATTCGTGACTCTAAATTGCATTGCAAGCATCCTTACAGCATGACGTAATCCTACATGGACCAGTACTCAATTATGATATTAAATTATGCCACTTAAACTATAAATGATTTGATTCTTGTTCTCTCATGAAACATAGGATAACTCTTTGAGTATCAAACCCAATTTCCATAAACATGCCTTTTATCTTGTGTGATAAGAATAAGATGACATATTTTAACATCAATAAAAATTATCCTTTTTGGTTCCCCCATTTACCTTGAGTTGAGAAACACATCTTGGATTCCACTTATGTCTTGAGTTGAGATACTTCAAAAGGATTCCTAAAATACACCTAGAGTTAGGATCATCCCCTTAGTACCCATAGGTGGTCCTCTTACTATGTATAACCCCCAACCCCAAGTAGCTACCTCTTATGTGACCAGCATAACAAACCCATGTTATGAAATTGGGTTTATTGAAAAATTCATTTGGTGATAATCCCTAGGTGATAACAAACATCCACCCTTAGGAGCTGATCTTAAGACCCCCCTCCCATGTGATGAACATAGGATATCCTTACCCTGATGACCATCAGTTGAATCATCTTTATCAGGTTATGTGATAGGTTTGTCTCTTAGTATTAATGAGGAATGATATATCATCTCTCATAAGATAAGAAATAGAATTCCTTCATATCATGATAATAGTAATACAATATAAGCCACCAATTTAGATATAAAAACTATCCATACAATCTTATATCTATTTATGTCTATAAAATACAATTAGGTAAGGGAATCTAATTCATAAGTATCATACAAACCATTTTTATGATCCTTTCACTTGAATGTTCTTACTTCCAGACCTTAAATAGAATTGATTGATCCTCATCACATAACCTTAAATGGTATGACATGTAAAAACCCAAGTAAAAAATGAATATGACATTTTCATATTTATCCATATTTTTGAATAAAATATTAATATTACTTTAAAGTGAATGATATGCTCGAGGGCGTACCCAATACGCAACAACGAGTTTCTTTGAAATATTACGTTGCACTCTAATAATAAAATAATATTATTTTAAAAGGTAGTTAATACCTAGTCGTTGTAATGGCGGTAATGAACGGAACTAACTACAAAATGATTATATATGTTTTTCAAATATTTTTACTTTTATCCAATAAATGTTGGAGGCTTAAAATCCAAATGAATCCAATTTTAAGCATAAATCATCTAATATTCTTCAAAAGGTCGATTAACCGCCTTTTGATGGAGAACCCTTTTTAAATATAAATTTGACAATTTTATATGTTGTATTTGACAAAATTAAATCCTTCTTTAGAATCTGGACATCAAAATTGACTTTGTGTAAAAAAAAATATTTTTCCGATGAAGATCATTTTTATTGAAAATGTTGTATTTTAATACAAAACCTCATATTAATCTAATATATTTATATAGATAGATTATATTTTTAATATATATTATAGTTTATTTAGAATATATTTTTACCATTTAATCTAATTTTGGTCATTGGAATTAATTTCACTTTGAAATTTGACTTAAACTAGTGTCAATCTTGTAATAGGTATTGTTTCTTAAAAACACGCTATTTGTTTTGACAGCGGGATTTAATTATTAAATTAATTAATGCAACATATATTTTTTAAATTTTTTAAAATAGACATCATTTTTGAATTCGTAATATCAAATATAGCTTAGGGTGAATTTTTGGTATTTTTCTGAAAAACTTTAATTTTTGATGAATAATGAGACCACTAAGTGGTAGTTTAAAAATTGATTTTTCATTTAAATGAAACTTTAACACTTCTGTTATTTGAATTTCAAAAATCTTACATACATGGTTTTCATTCGGATGTAAAATGTGGTTCAATGAGATTAAAATAATTTTTTGGTGAATAGTAACTTTTAAGTTTTTAATCGCGATTAGAGGTAATTAGTGTAATTTAAGGTAAAAATAATATTTTAATAATATGAAATGACCTAGACACATGTCCTACCCTCATTGGGTGTGTCATGTCCGACCAATAAAACCCATGGGTCAACTTGGGGACCCCATGGAGCCACTTTGGTTGGAAAATGACATAAATAACTTTTTATTTAAAGTTAAAATAAAAATGTAACAAGCATGAGTTGTTTTACTAAAACAATTTTTAAATGGGATTATACAAGTCATTTTTTTTACTATAAATATTCATTAGAAAGATAAAAATATTTACTACATCATGATATTTTTTATATAATTTTTAGACATTAAAAAAATTAAATTATTTATGACATCAAGATGATGTAGTGATTACCTCATTAATAAAAGATTTAAATAAAATGAAAAGATAATGTTAAAACTATAACATACAATTGTCAAAGACCTATTGGATTAGTATATTTAGAACCCTTACCACTGTATCCTCGAAATACATCAATTCAGGACCTTTAAAATCCGAAACTCATTTGAAAATAATGTAACATTTTGTAACTTTCCAAGAGTGCCCCTCCTCTCTTCTTATAAAAGGCCCCCACCTCTACCACCTTACCCACACCTCTCAAGCCTTTTCCTCCACAAAAACCTTCTAATTTTGTCTCTACGCATCCCTCTAATACACCTTTAATCCTCAATTTGGGCAGAAGTCTTCCCAAGGAATCCTTTGAGCTCAAATCAAAGAGAGATACCCGATTTTAAGGTAATGTCTTCACTTGTGTTCTTTTGTTTTATTTTTCCTCTCCAACCCCCTAAACTCTTTTTATTCATTTCTTTTGTAACAAATACAGTTTCTTAAATATAAAATGATGTTTTTATAATAATTATTTGAGATAAACTTACACACACCTACATATAATGGTTAAAGAACATATTGTTTCTGTGGATGGTGAATTTTTGGCTCACGAAACGATGATTGTTCAATATTATTTTAACACCATCAAAGGTGGCCATTAAGATGTCACTATATTTATATATGATATGTAATATGTTTATTATTTACTTAAGATTCTGTATTTTTCATTTATGGCATACCTTTATAGTTTCTATTATGGTTAAACGCGATATCTTCATTTTAGGAAGTGCGGACTTCCGCACCCTCAAAGTGATTTGATTCATTAATACCATATGTGATATGTATAAATTATAGATTTAATGATATTATATATGATACCATACTAGAATTATAATACTATTATGTATAATTATGTTTTAATTCAATTAAATAAGAAATAGAAATGGAAGTAGCGTTCATGGGTACGTACGGCTTACCGTCTCCATGAACGATGCATTTCATTTCTTACCTCTAAATGTTATGTAATATTATAAATGCATGTATATAATAGATATATATGATATATATGATATCTAAATAATGAATATAATTATGTATATAATATATATTTTACCACATGACCAACTTGTAATTATAAAGAGTTTATTTTTGACTCAAGTAGCAATGATCTACAAAACGATCATTATTAACTTAAATAATTACATAGTGTTCATAGCATGGTAGTAAGTGATATAAAAGGAATAATGAACTTGAAAAAGGTTATTAAGCAAGTATAAATTAACTCATGTTTATTATTCAGGAGGTTAAAGAACGATCGAGTCAAGTCGGGCCCAAGGTATGGGATCCTACCCCTCTCTTTCTTTTTAAGTACACTCTTTTATGTAATTCCTTTTATGCTCATCTTTATTATGATTGGGATGTTCTTTTATATTACTCATAATGTAATTTTTATGTTCATATGATGAGAGACCCTATTTTCTCTCATCAATCCATTTTGGAAGTTTTAATTGGCGTCGTTAGGCTGCCGAAATTTCGTAAGGGGCTTTTTATCTCACTTTGTGTTTTCGTGAGATTCATGCTACATTTTCCAATATTTCCTTTTGAGTGGTGTATGTACTGTCCATTATTCTACTCCTTGTGTAACATACCTTAGTTTATGAGTATTTACATCAATTTTTTATAGTCCTTCTTTCATGGGGAGTACGTTTCAAAAGTTACCCAAATTGGTAAGGGAACCATTTACCCTCCTCTTTTTAAAAGACTTCTTTTGTTATGTCTTTTAATTTTCATATTATTTTGTGGGGATATGTTCTTATATATCCTTATTTCCATAAATATTATGTTCAAGTGATGAGATACCATGTATCTCTCTCATCAACCCTTTTTCTAAAATTTGATGTGACGTCGTTAGGATGTCAAGGGAACTTCTTAACCCAATTTCGATTTCTTTGGGTTCAAAATGTAGTTATTGAATATGTCATCCTTTGAATATGTGTGAATGACTTTTGATTATTTTACACAAAATACCCACTTATATTGGGTGTATTTATATTTGTCGCACATAATTATGAGATTGATTTATCCTTAATTTAAGGGTACCATCTTTATAATGGATTTCATCTCAATTTACATTTCCATTGAGACTTAATTGTTGTTATGCACCAATTCACTCTTATATGGTGTATATACTGTCATTTGGAATATTATATCATGAATCCCTTTATTCTCATGATATTATAAAGTTTTTATTAAATGTTATTCCTTAAGTATTGTATTCAAGTGTCTCTCATTTTGTAAAAAACCATATAACTAAAATATCGTTTTAAATGTTTTAATGATTTAATATTATAAATATTTCTCATTAATATCCATGTTTTAAAAATGGTTTTAAGGATTTATTTATATGGATATTAATGGTTTAAAATGTTAAAAGCTTTAATGTGGTATGGGACACTTTGATTTAAAAATATCTTTATTAAATGTTTTAAATGGTTTTGAAAATGGTTTTTAGAATGGATTCATTATTCAAATATCTTAAAATGTTATATTCTTTTTGCAATGTGGGAATGTTATCTTTCCTTTATGCTTAAGTTATGTGCCATGATTATGTTATGGTTCTTGGGCATTGTTATGAAGACGGGTGGTTCCGTGATAAACTAAGGGCGGGTGAGCCTGATATAGCTCTCCAATGCATTGGGTGAGGAGAAGGAGTTAAAAGTTAATGTTTCTCCGAAGAGATTTAGGGAATATAATGTGATGGGTATTCCAAACGTAATCAAGAGGGTTACTCCCCATGTAAGAATTTTATGAATGCCTCAAGTTACCTTTATGTCTTATGATTTCTATGATTTATTCATGATTTTATGAGGTATGTTAAAGTGCTTATGTTTTATGGGTAAAGTATGATTTCATTCTAATGTTTATATGTACTCATGATTCCTTTCCATACTTTTTTAACCCTTATTGAGCTTTTTATTCTCATCCCAAGTTTTTTAAATTTTTTTCACAGGTCAATGGAATGGTACATGATATGATGATAGTGTGAAGGAAGTGTTAAGAAAGAATCCATCTTTTATTTTAAATATGTTTCCGTTGATGGGAAAAATGAATACTATCTTTTATGTAACCACTTTGTTTAAATGTGGAATGTAATGAAAGTTTTATGATCTAATTCTCTAAAACTCTAAACCAAAAAAGATCCTCAATGTGTAATCTTTTAATAACTCAAGATTTAGTAAGGTTTAAGGTTGAGGCCTTATAGTTGGTATCAGAGGTTGGTTTAGATAACTTTAGAGGTTAGAGTGTTGTTTAAGAAAAAGTGACAAGTTGTGTATAACCACAATGGTTAGTATATTATATGGAGTCATCATTGTTTTTTTTTTGAAAGTTAGAATGAGTTTGAGATAACTTGGATAAGTATATCTTGGTGTTTATCTTCCTCTTTTTTATTTGATGATTTTACTGATATACTCACACTGACCTTTTTGGTTTTATTAAATGGATGGATCTAGCAGGAACCAAAGTAACAGTGGATTTGAAGAAAACTGTGACGGTTTTATGAAAGAAAAACTGAATGATATGGGAGCTGGAATGAGAACTCTTGTGGTTATCCTCAACCAACTATCTGGAGTCAAGATTGACCACGTTAAGCTTAGTGATTTTTATAAGGCATCGTGTATGTGAGAAACAAATCCCTACGGAAGTACAGGTAATAATCATAAAGGTAAGTATGTTCAAAAACCTATGTGTCAAATATGTGGCAAGAAACACATAGGAAAATGATTCAAAGGGACAGAAAGATGCAATAGATGTGGAAATTAAGGTCATAAAGCAAGAACCTTCCATGGAAAAAGGAAGCATCTAGTTGACTCTAGGAAAGGGAAAGAAGTTCTTTCTGAAGGATCAATTGAATGTTTTAAATGTGGTGTGCATGGTCATTATGCAAACACATGTCCTATGAAGAAGTTTCGGTAATGGGGTCACCAAGTTCATACAAATATTCATTTACCAATACCTAATTCCATTCCGATTGAGGATTAAGAAACTGACAATGAAGAATTAAAGGTATGGATTATTTATTAACATATGTTTTCCTATTATTGGAATCTTAGGATATGATTCATGATTTTGTTTGTAGGAATGATGTATTTCAGATAAAGTTGAAAAGGAATGGCTAATGGATCATGAATAATGTTGAATGAGTAAGAAGTCATCATATAAGGGATTCAAGGGTTATGGTAGATTTTAGGATGGTGAAATTCTTAGATGTATTAAGTATCTTTTGATGATGGGGTTACATTAGAAGACTTTTTATAGTAACCCTGATGTTTGATATACGAAAATTTTATTCAAGTAATAATTATCCTTTCTTTTGTGGATATAGTTATAAAGAACCATTTGGGTTTATATGATCCTTGAATTTGAGGCAACAACTGGTTAATACTTTTTGGGTTGCAAAATGGAAGTTATTAGATAACCTTTGTGGTTAAAATATGTTATGGTTATTTTTTGATGAATTTATCTCTTTTTTAGGAATGTTATAAAATTATATAGTATTTGAAAAGGGACTACACGCAGACCATGTTACAATCTGTCGCGTCGGACGAATCTTCGGGAATCGAACCCACAACCAAAGTGCAACTGGTATTTATCACCTACCACTGGACTACGTGAAGTCCCTAGTTAGTTTGAATGATTCTTTTTTAGTTTGATGATTTTATGAATTAAGAGTAAGTTGCTTTTTTGGGTTATCAATGGAAATGATTATCCTATCATGGAGGATATGTGATTAGGTTAATTACTTTTCAGTATGAGACTATAAGAGTAACTAATGTTATTTTGGAGAAAAGTGTTAAAATTTATCTTAGGAGACTATGTGATTAAATCCTTCAGAGAATTGGGTTTCAATCTTAGTTTGGTTTACTTTATATAATTTTATGGATAGATGTTTATTGAATGGTATTTGTTGAAGTTTGGGTTTAGATTCGTTTAAGGTCTAATGACATGGGAAGTATATAGTTCTCTTTTGTGGATTTGGTGATTCTCTAGAAGTTTATTATAGCTCTCTTAATGTGAAAAATTCATCCTAAATACTCATCTTTTGGAGAAAATATGAGTTTGTGTAAGAAATATAGTAAAACTTGAAAGTCAACATGACAATTAAGTATGCTTCCTTATGTTTTAGTTATGCTCATAAATAAATTCCTCAATGAAAAGTAACATAAAACAAAAATTTTGTCTGTAAATTTTTCCTACTGGGGAATCAAATACCGTTTAACCCATCACAAGTTTGTGATTTTCTTATTGTTAACTTTCTCCTAGACATGTTTACTATCACTATCCATCAGAAAATAACCCTTTTTTTCCTCCATATCCATATTTTCATACATGGAATCCTCGTATGGGTTATCTCGGGTGACATTTTTACTTATCTCCCATTCTTTTAATGTGATAGTTTTACTGACTCTTGTTCCGATGTGGGATTTTCAATGATGCTTCCAAGGACAATTTTAAAATTGCGAGGATGCAATTCCCAAAAGGGGGGAAGGATGTAACACCCAAGCTAAATAAAGAATATGAAATTTTCATAATTATCTATATTTTTGAATAAAATATTAATATTACTTTAAAGCGAATGCTATGCTCGAGGGCGTACCCAATACGCAACAACGAGTTTCTTTGAAATCTTATGTTGCACTCTAATAATAAAATAGTATTATTTTAAAAGGTAGTTAACGCCTAGACGTTGTAATGGTGGGAATGAATTCAACTAACTACAAAATGATTATATATGTTTGTCAAATATTTTTACTTTTATCCAATAAATGTTGGAGACTTAAAATGCAAATGAATCCAATTTTAATCATAAATCTTCTAATATTTTTTAAAAGGTCGATTAACCACCTTTTGATGGAGAACACTTTTTAAATATACATTTGACAATTTTATATGTTTTATTTGACAAAATAAAATCCTTCTTTAGAATCTGGACATCAAAATTTACTTTGTGTAAAATTTTGTTATTTTTCCGACAAAGACCATTTTTATTGAAAATGTTGCATTTTAATTCAAAACCTCCTTTAAATCTGATTTATTTATATGGATAGATTATATTTTTAATATATATTAGAGTGTATTTAGAATATATTTTTACCATTTAATCTAATGTTGGTCATTGGAATTATTTTCACTTTGAAATTGGACTTAAACTAGTCTCAATCTTTTAATAGATATTGTTTCTTAAAAACACGCTATTTGTTTTGACAGCGGGAATTAATTATTAAATTAATTGAGGCAACATATATGTTTTTAATTTTGTAAAATAGTCGTCATTTTTGAATTCAGAATATCAAATATATCTTAGGGTGAATTTTTAGTATTTTTCTGAAAACTTCATTTTTTGATGAATAGTGAAACCACTAAGTGGTAGTTTAAAAACTGATTTTTCGGTTAAATGAAAATTTACCACTTCTGTGATTTGAATTTAAAAAATCTGACATACATGGTTGTCATTAGGATTTAAAATGTGGTTCAATGGGATTAAAATAATTTTTTGGTGAATAGTAACTTTTAAGTTTTTAATCGCGATTAGAGGTAATTAGTGTAATTTAAGATAAAAATAATGTTTTAATAATATGAAATGACCTAGACACATGTCCTACCCTACTTGGATGTGTCATGGCCGACCAAGACAATCCATGGGTCAACATGGGGACCCCATGGAGCCACTTTGGTTGGAAAATGACATAAATAACTTTTTATTTAAAGTTAAAATAAAAATGTCACAAGCATGAGTTGTTTTACTAAAAAAAATTAAATGGGGTTATAGAAGTCATATTTTTTACTATAAATATTCATTAGAAATATAAAAAAAATTCCTACATCATGATATTTTTTATATAATTTTTAGAAATTAAATAAATTTTATTATTTATGACATCATGATGATGCAGCGATTACATCATTAATAAAGGGTTTAAATAAAATGAAAAGATAATGTTAAAACTATAACATACACTTGTCAAAGACCTATTGTATGATTACATTTCGAACCCTTACCACCTTATCCTCGAAATACATCAATTTGGGACCTTTAAAATTCGAAACTCATTTGAAAATAAAGTAACATTTTGTAACATTCCAAGAGTGCCCCTCCTCTCCTCTTATAAAAGGCCCCCAGCTCTACCACCTTACCCACACATCTCAAGCCTTTGGCTCGGCCAACCCCTGCTCATTTTGTCTCTCCACATCCCTCTCATACTCCTATAAGCATCACTCTGGACATAAGGCTTCCCAAGGAATCCTTTGAGCTCAAATCAAAGAGAGATACCCGATTTTAAGGTAATGTCTTCACTTGTGTTCTTTTGTTTTATTTTGCTTCTCCAACCCCCTAAACTCTTTTTATTCACTTCTTTTGTAACAAATCCAGTATCTTCAATATACTAGGATGTTTTTATAAGAATTATTCGAGATACACTTACACACACCTACATCTAATGGTTAAAGAACATACTGTTTCTGTGGATGGTGAATTTCTGCCTCACTAAACGACGATTGTTCAATATTCCTTTAACACCCTCAAAGGTGGACATTAAGATGTCACTATATTTATATATGATATATAATATTTTTATTTTTTACTTAAGCATATTTATTTTTAATTTATGGAATACCTTTATGGTTTCCATTATGGTTAAATGTGATATCTTCATTTTAGGAAGTGCAGACTACCGCCCCCTCAAAGTGATTTGATTCGTTAATACCATATGTGGTACGTATAAAGGATAGATTTAATGATATTATATATTATACCATACTTTAATTATAATACTATTATGTATAATTATGTTTTAATTCCATTAAATAAGAAATAGAAATGGAAGTAGTGTTCATGAGTACGTACGGCTTATCGTCTCCATGAACGGTGCATTTCATTTCATTCCTCTAAATGTTATGTAATATTATAAATTCATGTATATAATGGATATATATGATATATATGATATTTACATAATGAATATAATTCTGGATATAATATACATTTTACAACATGACCAACTTGTAATTATAAAGAGTTTATTTTTGACTCAAGTAGCAATGATCTACAAAACGGCCATTATTAACTTAAATAATTACATAGTGTTCATAGAATGGTAGTAAGTGATATAAAAATAATAATTAACTTGAAAAATGTTCTTAATCAAGTAGAAATTAACTCATGTTTGTTATTCAGGAGGTTAATGAACGATCGAGTCAAGTCGGACCCGAGGTAAGGGATCATACCCCTCTCTTTCTTTTTAAGTACACTCTTTTATGTCATTCCTTTTGAGCTCATATTTCTTATGATTGGGATGTTATTTTATATTACTCTTACTATAAGTTTTATGTTTATATGATGAGAGACCCTATTTTTTCTCATCAATCCATTTTGTAAGTTTTAATTGGCGCCACTAGGCTGCCGAAATTTCGTAAGGGGCTTTTTATCTCACTTTAAGTTTTCGTGAGATTCATGCTACATTTTCCAATATCTCCTTTTGAGTGATGTATGTAATATCAATTATTATAATCTTTGTGTAACATACTTTCATTTATGATTATTTAAATCAATGTTGTATATTCCTTCTTTCATGGGGAGTACGTTTCGAAAGTTACCCAAATCGGTAAGAGAACCTTTCACCCTCCTCTTTTTAAAAGACATCTTTTGTTATGTATTTTAATTTTCATATTATTATGTGAGGGATATGTTCTTATATATCCTTATTTCCATAAATTTTATGTCCAAGTGATGATATACCTTTTATCTCTCTCATTAACCCTTCTTCTAAAATTTGATGTGAAGCCTTTAGGATGTCAAGGGAACTTCTTAACCCAATTTCGATTTCTTTGGGTTCAACATGTAGTTATTGAATATGTCATCCTTTGAATATGTGTGAATGACTTTTGATTATTTTAAACTTAATATCCACTTATATTTGGTGTATTTATATTTTTTTCACATAATTATGAGATTTATTTATCCTTAATTTAAGGATACCATATTTATAATGGATTTCATCTCAATTTACATTTCCATTGAGACTTCATTGTTGTTATGCATGAATTCACTCTTATATGGTGTATATATTGTCATTTGGAATATTATATCATTAATCCCTTTATTCTAAGGATATTATAAAGTTTTGATTAAATGTTATTCCTCAAGTATTGTATTCAAGTGTCTCTCATTTTGTTAAAAACATTTTAACTAAAATATCTTTTTAAATGTTTTAATGATTTAATCTTATAAATATTTCTCATTAATATACATGTTTTCAAAATGGTTTTAAGGATTTATTTATATGGATATTAATGGTTTAAAATGTAAAAAGATTCAATGTGTTATGGGACACTTTGATTTAAAAATCTCTTTATTAAATGTTTTAAATGGTTTTGAAAATGGTTTTTAAAATGGATTCATTATTTCAATATCTTAAAATGTTATATTGTTATTGCAATGTGGGAATGTTATCTTTCATTTATTCTTATGTTATGTGCAAGATTATATTTTGGTTCTTGGGCATTGTTATGAAGATGGGTGGTTCCGTGATAAATTAAGGGCAGGTGAGCCCGATATAGCTCTTCAATGCATTGGGTAACGCGAAGGAGTTAAAAGTTAAGATTTTATCCGAAGAGACTTAGGGAATATACTGTGATGGGTATTCCAAACTTAACCAAGAGGGTTACTCCCTACATAATAATTTTATGAATGCCTCAAGTTACCTTTATGTCTTATGATTTCTATGATTTATTCATGATTTTATGAGGTATGTTAAAGTGCTTATGTTTTATGGGTAACGTATGATTTCATTCTTATGTATATATGTACTCATGTTTCCTTTACATACTTTTTATAACCCTTACTGAGATTTTTATGCTCATACCATGCTTTTGAAAAAAAAATCACAGGTCAAGGAAATGGTACAAGATATGATGATAGTGTCAAGGAAGTGTCAACAAAGAATCCATGTTTTATTTTAAATATGTTTCAATTGATGGGAAAAATGGATACTATCTTTTTTGTAACCAATTTGTTTAAATGTGGAATGTAATGAAAGTTTTATGATCTAATTTTATAAAACACTAAACCTGAAAATATCCTCAATGTGTATTCTTGTAATAACTCAAGATTAAGTAAGGTTTAAGGCTAGGTCCTTATATGACATGCCCCATTAAGGGAAATGAACTATGTGGGTGTTCATTATTATTCTCACTGGATAGAAAGGATACCTCTTTGATATTATTTAAAAACATAAATAAACAATTTATTCATTACATAGTGATAAATTCTTGAGTTCTTAGGTATTAGGCTTCAAACCAATGCATAAAAAAATAATAAGAGAATTATGGGGAACGTCTACAACATACATTTGTTCACATGAAAAAATGGTTTAGATCATATCATTAGAAAAGGTTTAAAATTTCATGTTTCATGATATGGGAATAATTTGTTAGAAATTATTATAGAAATATGAGTCTATCACATTAAGTAATATTTCCACCATAGTAGGTGTGGATGGGAATGACCTCCTATCCTCTTGACCAACATGCATTCTGAAGCATTGCTGACTAGAAACTCAATACAGTGATGGCCTTTGGAATGTATTGTTGAAATGATGTTCATGATCAACCATAATGTATGATGGAGTTATTGATTATTCTTTTGGAAATATCAAGAAGATATATTCTAGCTAAACTACCACACATGATTTCCATAAGACCATATCTTGTCCTTAATTTTTATGCAGTCATAATGAGGGGTTATATCCCTGGAAATATATTTTCCTAAAAATTTCATTTTTATACACAATGTATTTTATTATATCTGTTTTAGTAATTATTTTAATGAAATATACTAATTATATATATAATAAAATATTTTATCATCCATCTAATAGTTATTACAAGTAATGAAATAAATTAAATTTATGCTTACAAGAAACCTTTTTCTAAAAAATATATCCATGTGTTATGTGCACATACATTTAAAAAAATTTATAAAACCTATTCAAATTGAATCAGATAAAAGAATTTGAATATTTTTATTCATAATTTTCAAATTAGGTAGTAATTAAACAAACAGGAATAAAAATATGTTATGGATATAAATGTTAAAGTCCATAATAAGTGTAAATGTTTAATTTTAACATAACTTTCTTCAAATACATTTTGTAATTTAATCTAAATAAATTAAATTAGAATATTTCAAATAATTACTTTAATTGAATTTTTAAAAATATACACAAATATATTAACACATATTTAATTCATAATTTTAGGAAATAAGAACAAGAAATTCTAATATTTAAAAAATAATTTTCCAATATAAAACATATTCAATATATTTTATAATTCCATTTAAATGTTAAATTCTAAAAGAATATACTTTTAATTTGAAAAAATGAAATAAATTTTTTGTTTCAACATTAAAATATTTTATTAGGATGATTTTTTTTGTATTTTTAAAAAATAAATCTTTAGGTGAATATTGGAAAATATGGTTTTTAAAAATATCATGAAATTTATTGCATTATTTCAATATAATAATATATAAAAAATTATGATTTTTTACATATATATATATTTATAAATAAAATTACACATTTTGAAATAGTATTTTTAATTTATAACCCTATATTTGAAATATTATTTTTAATTTATAACCCTATATTTGAAATATTATAATCTAAGTTATTTTTTTCTCTAAAATTGTTTTTAATGGTTTATAGATTTATAATTTTAGAAATAATATTCACAAAGTTTAGAAATTTTACCAAATAATATTTATTTCATATTTGGATTCATAATATCCAAATTATGTAATAAGTTCTATTTTTTTAGAAAATAATATTTAGGAGAAGTGTAGTTACCAGGGTAAATTCTAAAATGATTAATGGGTTAAACTTATGGGGTAAAGATATAAAACATTTTGAAAAATATCTCCAAATGAAAGGTTATGGTATTTATAAAATTTTACTATTCCTAAAATTTAGTTTTTTAACCTTTTTTCCTCTTTCCATATAGAAAGTGATATCTTTCTTATATAAAGAAATTATATTTATAATAATTTCATTTCATTCTCTTGTAAAAGGATCCTCACACAATCACTTAAATTGTACTATGATAATATAAGTATAAAATATAAGCATCTCTATTTACTTCCCAAAGAATAATCTCCTACATTTTTTATCTTCTTTTCCAAATAGTTTTCCAAAATCTCTTCAAAATCACAAATGTTTCAACAAATAAATCCAATTCTTCTACAGATATATTTTCTCATCAAAAATATTTTTCCCCTTTCTTATTCTTATACTTATTCTTAGATCAATTTTAACAATTTTTAATATAATTATGTCAGTATTATTATTATACATGAATTTTTTAATATTACTTTATTGAAAATTAATTACCTTTCGCCTTTACTTTTGAAAAAGGAATATGTCATTCGTGAATTCCTATAGACTAACTCCACCGTGAACGACTTATTTTATTTTTCAAAATTTCATTACATAGATGGTTAAAATTTTGTATTTAATGTATAAATATGATATTTATATTATTATTAGGATTATTAAATGAAAAATAAATTTCTACATTGAAACCATTCTGTAGAAAAGAATAATGTTGTTTGTGTGTATTTATGGACTACCACCTCCATGGAACAATGTATTTTCTTCACCTCCCTACTTGAATTATTCAAAGAATTTAGATAATTATTTAAAATTATTCAAATAAAATTATTTATAATCTTAAAATGAAATATTAATATTTACCTATTTATTAATAACCAAATCTTTTCGTCAAAAATTACTAAAATAAGATCGTCACTGATTCTATTTTCATGAATCATGACTAAAATTCTCATTGAATGAAATTTGGACATCATACATCATTATAAATCATTTACTCCAGTACCTTATATAATCTAGGAATTATTAAATTGTTATTAAATAATGGAAATTTATATTTACATCTTAGGGTATGCGTGAACCAATCAAAATAACCAACAATTGATGATAAAATATATAATAACTTACTCATTTGTGAATAATAAATTATTATAATTAAAGGTTATATAGGTTAATTTTAATAAGGTTTATAAATATGTAATTAATTTTGTTAGGTTATTTATATAGGATACTAAATAGCTTTCATGGAAGTTTAGAGTAATCAGTAAGGGGTTTTCTTGACTCAAATTCTTTTCTTGAGTCATAATTATTCATATTTATCTATGGTTTCAAAATATTGTTTTATTATATCCTCTGATGAAATTATATTTCCTTTCCTCCAAATTTGTTATGGATTTACATTTTCTTATCAAATACTTATTCTTTTATGGATTAATTTAAATATTAAATTTTATGATGTAATGAATATTTCACATCCTCTCTAAATGAGAACTTATTCATCAATGTACACACTCAATATTCCAACCAATGTTCACTTTTTTCTATTAAAATCAAAAAAAAATAATATTTATTGTGATCAAAAAAATTATTTACCTCTTTTCAAATGGATTATTGATCACTCATTTTATGAAGCATGTCCCAATAAATGAATTCTTAATATTGAAAAGGTTTTTTCTATTAAAAATCATATATTTTAACTTCCAATCCACATTAACATTGAAAAACATTTATATACATTTTCAGGGAATATTTATTAAAAACAATTTAAATATATTTTGAAAATGTCTTGATGATAACTTCTTAAAATTTTACTTTTATAGTTATACTCATAATTATATATCATTATGATTATGTTAAAAAAATATTTTATAAAGACTTGTTTTTAACTTTGTCTTCCATTTTATTATTTATTCCCATAAGATCTATATCCTATCAAGTTATGTTTTATGAATCACGCTCTATATAACATTATGAAATATTTCTATTAGGTGACTGGATTTTTGGTATCAACTGATCTTTGTTTGATATCATATTATGTGATTCCATTTGGAAATGATTTTCTTTCCAAGGTTTGTCATAATATAATTAACAATTGATATCATTCGGAATATATAAGTATAGTCGTTGATGGGTAGGGTCATATATCATCCTTTAATGCATTTTTTATTATTTTATATAACATAAGATTATGATTTTGAGTTAGTACACAATGGGATTATGTATTTTAATATGATTGAGCTTGTACACGATACAACAATATGTGTTCAAAACATTGAGAATGGACATGATTTGGTTAGTTATGTTCAAAATATTGAGCATGGACATAATATCGTAACATATGTTCACAATGTTATGATTTATTATGCTTATGTTTACTCCATATTTCTATGTTATATGTCAATATTATGATCCAAATATCATGGTCATTGCCTCTTGATTTCAAAATCATAGCCCATTCTATATATTTTATCAATAAATTTTACATATACTTCAATCGTGATTTATGGATAACTATTATTGTTCCATTTTCTTTTTATTATGATATTTCTCATATTATCATGTTTTCCCTCATTATTATTATCTAATAATTATTAAATATTTATTATTTCTTCCATTACTAATTGATAGATCTCACCACTTTCTTATGTTTTCATTCCCCAGGTTATAAATATCAATATTTCATATCATAATTCTACCAGGGGTTCTAGTGTGTTTCTAGTATAGAGAATTTTTCACAAGTGTTGTAAAATACATTGTTTGTTTAGATAATCTTAAAATATGATAAAAATTAAGTTCTAGGGACTATAATATTATGATTTAGGTGAATTTATATTTAATTTGAAATAATGTGATATGTAGGTTTATTTAGCTTGGATTAACTCAATTGGTATCTAATCCTATGTGTATAGATTGTGTTTTTAGCAACAAGCACAAGAGTTTTGGTCTGGGGAATCACATATAATTTCCTTATTCACTTACTTAGAGAATATCTAGAGTTTAAATATCACCCCATGTATTTTCAATTATTTCCCCAAATCCATCTCAAATTGTTTTACTTCCTCATCCCCACTTATGTAAGGAGTACAGTAGTGCAGATCAGAAAATCTTGAAAAATATACAATCATAGAGGGTGAACCCTATTTTACCCTTATAAATTCTATAAATTTCACTCAATAAATAATACTCAAATAAAAAGACCATTCATGTCAAGTAAATGATCGTTCTATGCATCGACCATTACATCCTATTAATATTGAACAACTCCTTCCATTATAAATTTTCCTAGATAAATCCAATGTTGTCTCAGATCCTTGATACTCATTAAGATGTGGTGAATATGACCAAATATATTCTATACCCCCAAAGAGAATTTTCACACCAAAAATTGAAGGGTGATGAAATTGGAAATCCAATATAACATTTGTAGTTGATAGTTCTCACTATAGCAATTTCGGACCTACTGCTTGATTTAGCTAAAATAGAACCTCCTGAACCTTGATATCAATGGGATATTTATTATTCATAGTATATTAACTAGATCCCTTCTATGGTTGAGTTTGTAATTTATGTAGTGAGTCATCTACAATATTAAAGAGAATCGAATCATATTAATAACATTAAAATGGGTAATGTTGCATTTAACACCACACAATATGATTCAAGTCATAACCACATACCCATAGTCAAATGTAATTATTAATCTAAAAATTTATTGTATAAAATCAATATTTAAAAATAAAATTTAAAACTCTACTATAAAATTAAGCATGTGAACTCAAGTAAAAACAAGAGAAAGCGTTTTAAAGTTGACTAAATCATTTAAATTACATATACTGAGTTATTCACCATTAATTGATAAAAAGGAAAGCATAGTTTATTTATTAATGGGGTTTTAATTTCTATAATAATGTAAATTATTCTAATAAGGAAGGAAACAACCATCAAAAATCATAAAATATGTCATGTCATCCTACTAATGCCTACCAAAACATGTCTAATCATGGTGCATGAAACTCAAAAAGATATATTTAAACCTTGGAGTAAGACAACATAAAACCTATACTACCACTAAAACCACATTTTTCCTCCATAATTATATTCTCCAATAATTTTTATGGATTATATCCAGTTCCCGGATAATTATATCTCAATACTACATAAGATCAAATAACCAAGACCCTTTCATTTTATTTGATACTATTTTATAATGACATATCACATATAACTGTATAAAACTAAGATGGTCTTCCACAAGATTGTATGTTCTCCTATTAATCACCAATGGATAATATAAATGTCAATGTTTAAAAGAAAACATTATGGGAAATGGCTTTCCCTTACTGATAATGAATCAATTAAAAAATAACTAAGTAGAGATTCTGGCTAAAATTTAGGCATAACCCTTTGGGACAATGGAACTGGAAGACAAAAACACAAATAATCACTAGTGCAACTCATGTTCGTCGAGTTAACTAGTCAAAAAGTACAAAAATATATAAACATTTATATACATCCAAAAATGGTTCAAATCATCTATAATGTCTATAAAAAATTTAAAACTAAACCAATTCACTCTTATAAACCAATTCCATCATATCCTAAAAGGGGAAAATGAAATTCACATATGAGTAGGCTCTCTAGGATAATTTGTAATAATGATATACTATGTCAACTACAATAAAATCATCAAAATCTCTAAGAGGTTCCATCCTATAAACAAAAAATCATCTTATGCTACCATATAACTGGTACCAGCCCAGTCTCATAATAAATATTGAAGGGAATTCTAATCATCATTGGCCAGAGGAATTTGACAAGATTTTCAAAAAGTACACTTGGGGATGATTTTACACTTTAATAAATATATAAACCATCATTTGAAACCCCAAGAAACTGATATGACATATTCAGGTGTTAAGAATCTTATAAAACCAACTGAAAAGATACAAATTAAGATGAAAGACAAAATGGAATAATAATATTAAAATCAATCCAGTACAGATAAATCGATCACCAAATAAAGATAAAGTAAAAAAATATTAAAAAAATATTATTAAACTACTAATAAAATGAACCAAAAGTAAAATTTAACATGAATCTCTCTAAAAAATCATCCAAAATCCTACAATCACCCACTATATCCCACTATGTCTGACCACAATCAAAATGAACCAGATAAACTTTAGGAACCTATGAAAAAATATAAAATATTCCCACAACCACAAACACTCACACATTGGTGTATATGAAGTTTGAAATAATAAAATACCCATTACAATATAACCATAGAATATATGTAGTACCTTTCACAATACAATCCATAAATTCTAGTTTGAACATGCAATATATAATACTTTTTCAGATCTATAATCATAAATAAAAAAATATCATGAATTAACACTTTCTTTATACAACCATGTTAAAACCTTTTAAAGAAAAAATGAGGCTCATCGAGCCATAAATTTTTTAATAAGAATAATACATAAATGGTTTCTTTTAAAATCTCTTTTATATAGTAAATAAGACTCTTTAATTTGTTAAAAAACTATTATTTCTTATTCATTTCCCAAAAAATTCTCAAATTCAATTATAAAAAAAATACTTTCCTTTTTAAAATAATGACATTATAGCCATTTTTAAATTTGTTCGAATATAACCCAGAATTATGATAAAAAGGGTATAAAGATTACTAGAACTAGTATATCAATGGGAAAAAATAAAACAAACCACAACCAAACCATGGTTCCTTGTAACCAAATCAAAAGATATGCGATAAAAATAATGTATTCAAATATTTTAATACACTAAACCGACCTCAATGTGATATAAGATTAAAGGGTTACAAAATAATATCTAACATGAATGGTACTGGACTTGGTTCATCTAATCATTATCTCTAGGGGTATATGGGAAACTATATCATCCCTTGCAGTAATTCTTCAGGTCACTGAGTATAGAACAAACCCCCCAAGAGACCGTCACTTTCCTATGGAACTAGCAAGAATATGCACTCTAATCTTGTATAACGTAAATCCTTACTATATAATTAGCCACCTATGGTTCCTAAGATATCAACATGAAAATGTGATAAAATAAATGAATTATAATCATATAACATAAATCATCATTTAAATTGAAAAAAATAAAACTCATCTCACCTCAAAAATCCTCTCATAAATGATACCCTATTATATCTAACCATAATCATCCATAATAAAAATATCCTAATAATCCATGATCTAAATAAGTATCATAAAAAAGGGTCTTCACAATGAGTGTAATAAAAAATTGAATTCAATTGTTTATAAAGAGTTTGAAATGGTCCTTTTAAAACACCCATTAAATGATAATATGATTTATCAATTTTTTAAACCATTCCATGGAAACATACATTGAAACTAATTAGAGTGAGGAACATCTTTAAAATCACACATTTCCCAATGAACCCACTTTAAAAACCCGTAAGAATAAATAAATGATTATATATGGGAAAAACCCATTTTTCATAAACAATCCCATTAACGAAAAAAAATTACCTTCCAAATACTGGTGGTTTCAAATAGCCCTTAAATCCACTTTAATTAAATTTAAATATCAAATAAATAACTTTTAAAAACAATAGAATGTTATGAATCCATGAAAATCATAAAAAAATTGAAACACAATCCAAATCCCTCATGGTAACACAGAGATATATGATTCAAAAATAAAATCATCTTAATCATATAATAATTTCATAGAATACAATATAAACTAAAATAATAAAAACACTAACCATAAACCATGTAGAAAAAAGATTTAAGTCATCACCTTCAATGACGGATGCTAAATAAATAAAGAAAATTCCCTTATCAAAACCTAAATACCAAAATTACAATGTTTAAGCATATCTTAAACCCTAAAATTAATCCAAACCACAATTAAAGTTCATGGGGAAATTGAAAATCAAGGAGAAATGAAAAAAGGAAAATATAGGAGAAGAAAAGATGAAAAATACCTTGGAAATCTAATTTAATATGAAGTAAGAGGGATAGAATGAAAATAGAGAAGAATGAGGAAGACAAAGGAGCATCAAGGGATCACCATAAGTTTGAAAACTTGTTGGGGGGAAGGGGGTAAATCTGCATAAAATAAATGGGCGGTATGAGAAAATACCCCAAAAAAACTCGTCGATAAGCCACCAATGACCACCTGAGAAGCCCAGATACTATGGAATAGGCCCCTAATACCTCTTCATTTTAGCACCTTACATGGATTTATTCATGGTAGGGTGTTATAATCTATTTCCAACTGGGGAAATACCTTTTGTAAAACACATTTTTAAACTCCATACCTAGGTGTTTTTTCATGTAGTTTCCCACACTAAAAACTCTAAGACCAATATTCCCTCTAAAAAGCCCAATATATGGGCACCACGGTGTTGTGAGGTCAACCATGTAAAGTAACATTCCGGGATCAAAAAAACAAATAAAAATATTGGAAACACCAAAAAAACATAAATATATCTAATTTTTTTTAATAATAAATACTATTCTTATATAGGGGTGCTACAATTCCACCCCAACAATTCCACTTTTTCACCTAGAAATCAGCAAAAAGTGGTAGAAATCATCAAAAATCTGAAAACTATAACACCTAAATAAAGGAAGTGGGAGGGTAGGAATTACTAGAGATAGATCCCATTAATAGGCAACATTTCACGTCATCTAACTCCTCATAAACCATAGAAAAAAATACTAAATCGTCATCAAATAAGCTCAAAAATCATTGAGATCATAATCGTCAAACATGAAACTCAATGAAAAAAATACCTATCATATGTCTCCCCACCATTTATAATTTTTATAAAATTGTGAAATAAAGGTACAATACATCCAATAGATAAAATAATTACTAAAAAATCATTTCTAATTACCATCAATTTAAATTTCCAAATAAAACCATCCACAGATAACAAAAAAATACAAGATAATCCATATAAATAAAGAAAACTCTAGAATAATAACTGAATGTTCATTATAATATATCGCTAATCTAACATATAACCAAAGAAATATTAGAAATTAGTTTGATTAAGAAGATGCCTCAACATGTAATAATATGGTTCTAACATCGGGTCATGAAACTATACGGTGGGGAACTTAGCACCAAACTCATAGTAAAACTACTCATGGTAACCCTGATAGAAAATTCCATCCTTATACAACTCCCAATATGACAAGAAACTAACCACATAACCTAGAATATAACCATATAATTTCCATAATTAATCCATTAAACAAACCTTATCTCACGGTCCACACTATTCACAAACTATAAAAAGTATATGAAATAAACAAGACATAAACATCCAAAATTACTATAACTCAAGAAATTGAAAAAAAAATTAAATCCAAATGATATATATAACAATGTTAACCTTATGACATAGACCACTCTATGATCCTGAGAAATAATAAAAAATCATTACCCAAATCTAGGTCACATTAAAAATTCTTCCACCAATGTCTCCATATAAAACAAAAAAGTAACCCGTGAAGCCATCGCAAAAAATAGAAATAACTCACAACCATCAAGTCTAAAAATTCTTAGGGTTACACATCAAATATATATATATATTTGTTCTAAGAAATTATCTCATCAGAATAACTGAGAAATTGACACTATAGGCCTTCATTATGCGCCCACCCAAAAAGGATGCTTAAAAGTCTAGTTGATTCTCCACTAAAATGTTGTTAAGGTAATTCCATTTAGTTAATAACATCTTGAATAATTCAACAATATTCACTGGGAAACATTGATATGGAAAAATGATATATTACACTCTATCCAAAATCTAGGTAGTTCCAAATGCTTAGAGAACCGTACCTAGGAAACAATGGGATTCACCAAGTGGTTCATCCCAATAAACAAGATTTATAGTTTTCATCGAATCACTTCTAGGATGAATACATTAAAAAATACAATACATGAACCTTACCAGTCCATGTTTTCCAAATTGAATCTAATAGTCCCAACAAACCACTTGAAAAAATATAAAATTACCAAATAATCAAGGAAAAACACATGCCAAAATTTTCCTTTTTATAAATCACACTTTCAATTAAAAACTACCACATTACCTTAGGAATAAAAACATTCCTCCCACAAGAACATGTGTCCTTTAATACATCGAACCATTTAATAATAATTCACTCCATTTAAAATTCTAATTCCGCAAAGAAATTTCATAACTTTTAACCAAACATCAAAACCACTATATTTTATTTAACACAAGATTCTTAATTAATATTCAAAAATAACTCTGTCATCCTCAAACTCCTTATTAAATATTAAATTTTCATTTCAAATAATTTTACACATTGAAAATTTTAAAAACAATTATTAGCTTTCATTTAAAACTAGACCACTCATGTAAACACACTCAGAGGGTCAAAAGTATTTTTCCAAGAAAAAGACAAACTAGACCTAAAACCAAAACAGATTCAAGATTTTGTTATGAAATAAAGCATTTCCCCAAAACAGTTTGAAAAAAATCCATAAATAACTAATCCCTTAGGATTAATTTCAATCTAAAAACATTTTTCATGAAATTTACCATTTACACAAAAAACAAATTTCACAAAAACCATATGAAAAAAACAAACCAAATATCTAAACAAAATCATATATAATAAAAGAATGAAAAAAAATCAACATCACTCACCCCCTTTATTTAATATGACATAACAGAAATCTAAATATTAATCCATGACAAGATGAAAGTCCATGAATGATTTTTCTTCCTTTTATGATATACCATGTGTCTATCATGAAACAGCCTTTGAAATAATTCCTGAATCATGTTCTTAGCCTCAACATGATTATCAAGCCTTCTAATATCATTGTGCATAACTGACTCTTATAAAATCCTCATTGAAATACTCAAATAAACTCAATGAATCCCCAATTAAACTCAAATAAAGTCAATGAGTTCAATACAACATCATCTCACACCATAATCCACCAAAAGGATAAAAATAAAATCCAAATCCCAACTACCCATGGAAACTCCACTTTCATCAAGAAAGGTGGTGATCAAGAACCTACTCAAGAACAACCATCTAAATTCAAATTAAAATCATAATATCTATTATAACATGATTCATCAAAATAAAAAAATGGAATTTCAAAAACATGGGCCCCTTTTGTGAATGTGGGCTTTGTTACCATTTCGTAATGAACCATCCCGAGCTACAACCAAAACTAGTACCCAAACTAGATTAACACAATGACCAAAGATAATAATCAATCCCCATGGGCTAGAAAAAGTTTCCATGGTTATCAAAATTCACACTAGGGAAATATTTCCCCCTAAAATAAACATATAAACCAGCACAAAAACAACCGTGAAATTAGAATGACCAATGAGGCCTTCAATGTCCATGTAAACCAAAAATAAGATATAAAAAAATAAACAATCCAAAAAATAGAATAATAAAATAAATATCTATCCAAAAACTGAAATTTTATCATCATATAAATTTAAAAGGGAATAAAAATATTAAATTCATCAAGGTAAACTTGAAAAACCAATGCCACCATAGTAAAAATAAACACTAACACCTTCGAAAAAACCTAAAATTAACCAATGGTCACTCACAATATACCACTATACCCAATCACTAATCTAATGAAAAATATAACTCTATGAACCTTATACTAAACATAATGGTTGTATACACCCAAAAACACACCATTTAATATTCATCGTGTGATCCAAACATGACCAAAAGGATTTCACTAGGGAGTCTCTTTAGTTCCTTTCATAATATAATATATAAATTATAGTTTTAATATAATTTATAAAATAGTTTTTTGAATTAAAAATCATAAAAAAACATTTCCCTACCTATTTATTTTCAAAACATAGAAAAAACCTTTTAAAGAAAAAATGAGTCTCATCTATCTATAACCATAGATTAAAATACCAATAATAAATTCGTGTTTTCTTTTAAAATATCTTGTAAACCAATAAAATAGAACTTTTCAATTCTTAAAAAAACAACTATTTATTCTAATTTTCCAAAAAAAACTTTATCAAATACCTTTCCAAAATATATATATCATTTTTTTAAAAATACACGATTTCCAAACTATTAGTGAATTAGTTTAAAATTAATCTTAAACCATGATAAAAAAATAAGTAATTTTCATGATAGGATCCAAGATTTCAATGGAGAAAAATAAAACACCTGACAAAAATATTTTTAACCAAGTCAATAATACATGGGGATGAAAATTACATATACATATATTTCGATACCCTAAATCAACCTAAGCATCATCTAAAGATCATGGAAAAATCACTAGGATATAACATTAATGATATTGAAATTGTTAATTGAGTAAATATCTCTAGGGACTTATATGAAACTGAAACATCCCTCTCAGTACCCCTTCTAATCATTGAGTAAAAAACAAACCCCCTTAGAGGGTATAACTTTTTTAGGTTTCTTTCTAACCTACACAAACTAAGAAAGCATGACACACATCCATAACTTCTACTTAGGAACCATGGGATCCTATGATATCAGCAAGAGGAGGTCATAAAACAAAAAGAATCACTATATTATCTCCTAAATAAACATTTATTGTGAATTAAATAAACATCATCTATCCTCAAGACCCTCACAAAAAAAAAACCCCTTTAAATCCATTCATAATCATTAATAATATCTATCGCCCATGGGTCCACAATCCAAACAATTATAACATAAAAGGGATCAATAATGAGGGTAACCATAATTTCAAATCAATTCATTTAACAATGTTCCAAACATTCCTTTGAAAACATTTTTGGAACTCCATGATGCTATATTCACTTATAAAAAAATTCCATGAAAACATATTATTTAAATTAACTACTACAGGAACCCCTTAAAGTAAATTATATAACGTTATACCTACATTATTACCCCATAAGACAAAAAAAGTTCTAAAATCATTAAATATGGTCTAAAAATCAGTTTTTCATATACCATACCTTTAACCGTATAAAATTACTTTGAAACTAAAACCATTCTCAAAACCCACTTCAAAAAAATTTAATTCCTCTAAAAGATCCACTCAAGAATTTTCAAAAACACTTTGCATTCAAAAACTCCAAGACAAGTATATAAATCATTTAAAACCCTTTTAAAACACGTCATTGGTAAAAAAAAATAAAGGTATAATTGTAAATAAAATCATTTTAAACATCCCTGATTTTCATGGAATACAATATATTTATTGTCATAAAAACACCAACCTCTATCCAAATGGAAACAAGTTGCAACACATCTATTTTAATGATGGGATCCAAATTAAGAAAGAAAGAACCCTTATAGAACCCTAACAACAAAAATACCCACTTTTAAGCCCATTTAGAACCCTAAAATCAACTCATGCCATGATTAGGGTTTCTTGGGAAAGGTAAAACTGAGGGTTAAGGAAACAAGGGAATGAGGTGAGAATAAATTAGGTAAAATACAATATAAATATTCTTGAATCTAAAGTAAGATAGGAAAAATTATAGGAAAATATGAAGAATAGGGAAGAGCATGATAAGATCTCCCTAGGTCTAAACCTATGACAGATAGTGGAAGAATGTGGCCAACCCCCTTAAACATTTATGGGGGGAATGATAAAATAACCCCAAATACACACCTTAGAAGGCCACCACAGCAACAACCACTGCATGAAACACACTATGGTACACCCCCAGGTAGCACCTAAGGACCACTAACATGACTATACACTATACCATAGTCCCATTACACTTCAAAATTTCCATAAATTATTTGAATTATTCCATGGTATGGTTGTGTCTATTGATTCCTATAAGGGATACCCCTAGACCAAAAAAACATATAGAAACACCCTGACTGGGAATTTCAACCCTTTATATTTCCCATAGGGGAATCCTGAAGGTAAATAAACAAATTGGAATAATCTAACCCATGGTGATAGGGAATGGTGAATTCATTCAAGGCCAAAAAATCTTGATGCCTCCCAAAAACACTCAGAAAACATTTGGAAGGCCTAGAACCACAAAATAATCCAAATTTAATTAATAATTAATTTTATTGGGACATATTGGTGTCATGATAACTAAACACACCATTTTTTATTTTCATCCATCCTTTAGTTCGCTCAGAACTCATGTGTAAGTGCTTCTCTTTTACTAAGTTAATATAAAATATGGTCCACAAGCATTTAGAATGAATTCAAATAGGGATTGATTATATCATACCATATGTAATTCACCACCCAACCTCATAAAATCTATCATAAATCATGTTTACAAAATAGGAATATAGATTAAGAAGGTATCAAATAATCCTAGTCATTTTACCATAAAATATGTTTGATAAAAATTTAAACATGCTTATTTATTACTTAATTAAGAAGATAGCATGCTTTAATAGTATAATAATATTTTTTAGAAACACTATCCAAACCTATTTTAAGTCATTCTTGGAATCCAAATACCATGTCTATTGGCTTTAAGGGTCCTTTTTGTTGAGGATATTTGTTAAAACTCATCATCTAAAGGAGGCATCATACACACACAATCCCACATGCACGCATGGACACACACACACACACACACACACACACACACACACATATATATATATATATATATATATAATTCCCCTCTAAGAGAACACTATGTCAACATTGGGAGGAAATTCACATTTTCGACTACTTCATCATCACTTAGGAGACCAATCATCTTCTCATAAAAAAATAATATACACACACACACACACATATATATATATATATATTCATTTATATAAAATTATCATTCCTCTATATGTGGCCTCTTTACTTTTTTGTGGGAATATTATAACTTATAATTGTACTCATATGTATAGAAAGAACACTAGTCTCAAGCTAGAACCCCAAAAAAAGTAATTAAAACATGCATGTTCAATACCTAGAGATATAATTCTCTGTATATGTAACATCATCAAATAATCCTCTAAACATTATGATAAGATTATAAACCTAACATTAATGTATGGGAATAAATCTACCAAATAAAAAATTTATTCAACATGGTTCAAGTAATGAAATTAATGTATACCCATTTCAAATAAATCAGTTATTTAATTATGGTTTTAGAAATGATCCCCTTGAAATGATTTTTGGGTTTTTTTATTCACAAAGAATGTGAAATAATATTTAAGGAATATTATTAAATCTTTTGGAGCTACTATCTTGATGTTTATAAGAGTTTTAGGAGTGTTTTGAATGAATTCAATAAAATCCATTTTAGGAAAGATTTTATGAATTTTTATAAGTCAGAGACATCTCCTAGAATATGAAACATGTACTAGAAATGGTTAAAATAAAAATATCTGAGGGTGAATTATATATGTAAGAAGTAGGTTGAGCATCTAAGATTATTAGAGAAATCAATTTTGGAAACTTCTAAAATTTTATGAAAATGTATGACGGTTTTTGGAGTAGTATAATTGAAAATGTGAAAGTAATACCTATATGAAAAATATTATTGAGTTCATAAATATGATAAACACCCTATAATTTTCATCATTCAGCAATGTAAATGCATGTCAAATAGGCGTGGCTGATACATAAGATGTACTAGGGTGATTGATATTTAACATGTATTGAATGTAGAATATGAAAAAAATGAAATATCATATATACGTAAGATGAACCCTGGTGATGCATATGTAATATGTGAATAATTCATAATTTAGTGAAGGTATATTTGTTTACATATTATTTTGATACGTAACATATTATGATAACTAATGATACATCAAAAGAAAAACATAGTCTTTGTAGGAAGTGGGGTACTATTATACATTGGATTGCGGGTACAATCTATTGTGTAGGCATATTACAATAAGCCATGTTGATTTATATGAATAATATAAATTGGTATTTATAGTTAATAAATCCATCAAAATTTCAAAAGGACCATATGGGAATTGTTGAACATTAAATACTATGATTAAGGTAGGACATCTTAAGAAAATTCTGGATTTAAAAATGAATATTTCTATTTTTTATAAATTCTGACATATGGGAGATATTATAGGAAATGTTCAAGAAAATATATTGGACTGAGAATCCCAAAAAAATCAATGATAAGTATCTCAAGATAGATATTAATTTATGATTTCCATATTCAAATATTTCTCACATGCAAACAAGTTAAATAAAAAACATTGTAATATGAAACAAAAAATGAGAGGGAGATGATCATATAGATTCTATGAACATAAAGATTAGTGATACATGATTATTATTTTGAAGAAGAAGATAGATATGTGAAAGGAGGTGATTTTAAATTTTTTCATGAACTAAAATAGAGGGATGATAGAATCACATATGAAGGATAGTAAAGAACAATAATTGTTCCCAAGAGAATGTTTTAATAAAAATTTAAGTATTGTTGGGGGATATAACATATATGGTTTAATTTATAATTATTTATTAAGGAAGATAAATTGAGTTATAGAAGGAAATGTGCATACAACATTTTAAAAAAATATGGAATTATTAATTTATTTTATATTAGTTGTGAACCAAGAGGTTCAGTGAGGCCTCTCTATATTGTAAAGAGAAAAAACTGTTCTTAGTAATTCAAGTACATTAACGAATTTCCATTGCATGATTCTTAGATTAGACTGGCTGGGTGAACCAAATAAATATATATTTTTTTTATCTCTTTGATTTATTACTACTTCATAATTTGATGATAGGAAGATAGAGGTGATCCCATTAAAATTGAGATAGGATCATTAGAAATTTTAAGATCCTAACCTCTTACAAATTCCTCTTGCTTGTTTAAAGGTACTTTTTTACCCTTGTTTTGATTATATATTGGTTGGGTTTTTGTTTGGGGTTGTTTCTGTTGAATATGAAAAAAATTGTGGATGTTTTTTGAAGAAAAAGGGGTAGTGCATGGTGGGTGCTTCTTTTTCCCAAACTATGTAGCTACACCCAAAAAACTATGCAGCAATTTGACATTGTGGCTTTCATGATAAATGCATGTGTTTTAAATCATTTTCCCCTTCCCAGGAGACCATAACTGTAGATTTTTTATCCTCTAAAAATTTATAAAAAAATTTCAAATCTTTTTTTGAAAACCCTTATTCATCACCACTCGACCTTAAACCTATTCCTATGATTTTTGGAGGTCATAAAAGTTTTACAAGGATCCTTCAACCCCATTTTTTGACAAATCAATGACCCTTTCAAAGTATCATCTCCTCATGGGTAAGTGATTCAATACCCATTTGGGTTTCTCTCTCTCTCTCATCACTCATTACCAATGAAGAGGGATTATTATTCCTTTATTAGAGGTTTTTTATATCTAGGTTTTCAAGGAATCTTATCTAGTTTATCTTGATCCTTTTTTTGGTTCCTATATCTCTTGCATCGTTGTGATATTAAACATTCCAATTGAATTGATGGATTTTTGGATTGGAAAATTTCAATCAATGACCTTTAGGTATGTGGTCTAATTTTCGAAAACCAAAGTCTTGATTTCAATTTTGACTATGTATTTTTGCAATTTCAATTACCATATTGGAAAATTTGATTTTGGAATTGGATTAATTAACTGATCAATGGGATTATTAAATTAGAGGAATAATGGGATCATGGAATTGGATGAAAAGTGTGTTTATAAAATTTGTTAATTAATTTGATTAAAAACTAGTTTATAATAGTAATTAAGGTATGGTTGGCTTAAATATTAAGGGTTAATTGATTATATGATTAAATGTTGCTAATGGTACAATGTTGAATTGTTCGTATTATTCCACATGATTTAAGTGAAGAACTTTGATTGTCGCGATAAATTGAAATGGTTCACCATGATGAGAATGTTTGATTAGATGGATAATAATGTTTAAATCTGATTAATATGATCTATGTGATATATATTATTGATTAATAAATGAGGTGTGGGACAGGTAATGATGCTCTAAATACTCATGGGGTGAAAGACATGACATTCTATGACCAAATGTGTGCATGTGAATATTATTGTATCGGATAGGGAATGATTCTCCAAATCACCATGAGGTTTGTCATATGGACTAATGGTCTAAATACCCTTGGGGTTTCAGACATGTTGTTCTAGTCCCATTATATTAGAATTGGATAGGATTCCAAGTGTTCAAGATATGAAAGTGCAATGAATTGATTAATTAAAAATCATAACCTAATAAAATTTGATATACCTTTGAGGATGGTTCCGACATTGCCCTAGGTCGAAGAAAGTATTGATGGATTGGGTTTCAACATGAATGTGGGTAATTATGTGTTTAATTAATTACTCATTAAGTGTGATAACTATTTACCATATTTATTTTACATTATTCTTTATAAAAATCATACACAATTATAGAATAAATGTTGTTTTATATGTTGCTTGTGGTGGTTTAAGGAGCCATACTCACACTATACATAGGCTTCATGTTTAATAACTGAATATAATTCGTGTTTCTAGGAAAGGATAATGGAAAGATCCCAATGTTATATGGATGGGTTTTAATGGATCAGGGATGATGAAATTGGATATAGTGTTCAAACCCACGTCGGAGTTGTTAGTGTGTCTATATTTTGGTTTTACATTTGAAAATTAAAACATATATTGCATGGCATATCTATTATATTGTTTTAGATGTTGTTTTCATTTTTTGGTTTATAATGTGATACTAGTCTCTTTTTACTATAGTATTATTCTAGTTAATGGTTATTATCATTTTGATATTATTATTTATTTCTAATGTTAAACTTCTTCGATAAAGAGGTTATAATCTCCCCATGTTTTATATTAGATCCTCGCTTCTTGTCATCATCCTCTAGCATATGGGGAGGTGCACCTGTGGTCATGTGACCAACCAGCTCGGGGAATTGGAATGTGGAACCTAGTTTAGGATGTTACAAAGTGGTATCATAAGAGTTTTCTTTTATTTTATTTTTTATTTCTATTTTTTAAATGTATACAAAAGATTAGGATGATTCATTCCTTGTTCATGACCTCATGCGTGGGTGTACCTAACACATGTGTGGAGGGAAACCCCATATACCTAGGGTGGTATTGTTGTTATTGATGTGTTGTTGAGGTTGAATGTTATATCACCTTGGGTGATGCACATTTTGTGTGTTATTATTATTTTTTAATAATTTTTCTCCATGTACTAGTATGGAACAAAATTTGAGCATACATACATAACTCTAGGAACTCTTGAATTATGTGACATGCATCATTTTTTTAATGCAAGGAAAAGAAATCTTTGGGTTGGTTCTTTAAATGAGGATTCTTTTCTTTAATTGTGAAATTTAAATGAAAAAGGTTCTAAATATGAAATTAACAGTTTCAAATGGTTTGAAATGTAGTGAATTAAAGTGTATAATGGATTTTTAATGAGATACTTGATTTATTAGATTGTTTGAAACATTTTTATACATGACTTAAATGAGGGATATTTGAGGGTAGTGTTAGTGCCATGGTTCTGAACATGTGGTGGGGTATCAGGGATAAATTTTAATGGATTTATTTAAATAACACTAACATAAAGGTGATAATAATGAATTTTGTTTTTCAAGATGTTTTTTTTTTGAATTATAAAGATATGCCTTCTTGATGAATCTTTTTGAAAGAATGATTGGAAGATATGGCTGGAAATAATCCTCCAGTACTGGAACTAGAGGCTCTGGTAGTTTCATATGAAGGATCTATAGAGAAATTCCATGACCAATTTAATTTTTTATGCAATTTATGGAAAGACACCTTAGGAGAGCTTTATAGAATATATCCAAATTAACATGGGAGTTCCTATTACATCACCCTAAAAAATTCACTATAGAGGGTAGACCTAAGGCATATATGTTCTAGATTAATTTTATCCAGGTGACTCTTTACCACTTAGAGAATCCTATTGAAAATAAATTCAATATGATAGCTTATATGTTATGTGGCTAATAAAATCGTTGGTGTGACATCAAGACTTTGGTTGGACAGTTGCAAAATTTGGATTTGAATAAACTTAAGGATAACTAATTTGAGAACTTTTAGCCTAAGATTATCAAGGAGGAGAGGGAAGTAGATTTAATGAGGCTAACAAATGGGAGAATGTATGTGTTGAACTATGTGTGCTTATTTACTAATTTTTAGTTATTTTATCTGACACGGTAAAGGGATAAGGTTACTGTGGAAAACTTGTTTTAGGATGGGGTTAAATGTGAGATTAATACACAGGTTAATATATTTCTGCTAAAAACTTTTTCTAATGTTGTGAATAAGACTCTCATTTATATGGGGAACATGACGGAGGCATCTAGTGGAATGTTGGTGTTTCCTACAGGATGACCAAGAGGTACGTATTCTAATGGTATGAAGAATTTTATTGAGAATATTAACTAGTGCAGTATAAAGTAGAGTAGAAAAGGGGGAGGATTAGTTTCTCAGGATATTACCTAAGTTCCCCCACACAAGTGTGGTAGGCAGGGTCACTTCTGAAGATAATTCCCTTGACCATTGGGAGAGTGTCAAGCTTATGGAGGTATAAGACATCTACAATGGTTCTGTAGGAAACCATGATAGGTGGGTAATGATGGAGGATCTAGGAAGAATGATATTTATAGAAGGGTTTCTTCAACCGAATTTCAGTATGATAGTTAGAGTTCTTCTAGTTGTGGAATTTGAAGTAATGGATTTATCATGTTAGGGAAAGACAGTATGTATCAATGGATAGGAGAAGCTAATAAGACTCGGGATACAAGACAAGGAAGAGGGGAAGGACAGTTGCATGATGTTCTACCTATAATTTTGGATAGAGAGGAAATATCAATGATTTTTAAAATTACTATACTTATGGATTATATTCTCTACAGTTCCTTAATTTATACAAGAGGCTCTCATTCATTTATTTTTGAAAAACTTTTGAATGGGTTGAATCTGACGGTGGAGTTTGTGAGAGGGGTTATGAAAATTAATACACCTTTGGGAGTATGGTCAAGAGAAATCTATTTATACAAGGTGTGTTCTCTTGGGGTTGGGACGAATTTTTTTCTATGGGATCATTACATCCTTTAAATGAGAGGATTTAACATTATTTTGGGTATGGATTGGTAAGAATCATATTGAGCCCATATTGATTGTTACTATAGGATAGTGACCTTCATGTCTCCGGAGGTTAATAGTTGTGTACATTATGGAGAGTGGGATATCTATATATTCCATGCAGGGATAGTATGTCATGAACTATGGGAGTTCACTACCTAAGTTCCAAGTGTTTTGCTGGATTATGGGGTGTGAAGCATGATGTCCTTACTACCCTAGTGTACTAGTTCTAGGATGTGTATTCTAAGGACTTCTTAGGGCTTCCACCAAGGAGGGATGTTGTTTTTACAATTGATATCATTATTTTTTCTAACCCAGTTTCTATTCCACCTTATATAATGGCACCAAAAGAGCTTTCGGAACAGAATAATAAGTTGAAAGAGTTAATATATAAGGGTTGTATCCATACAAGTAAATCTAATTTGGGTTCTCTAGTCTTGTTTTATATGAAATATAACTAGAATTTGTGCATGTCTATTTATTACAAAAATTTAAGATGTGTAATAGTGAAGAACTGATAACCTTTTTCTCATATAGATGATCTCTTTGACCAGTTAAGAGGATATTTTTTCTCTCAAAATTGACATGAGATTGAGGTATAATTAGTTTAGAGTTAGAACTTTTAACAATCCACATACAAACTTTTAGAGAAGATATAGCCTATATGAGTTCATTGTGATTTTTTTCAGGATAACGAATGCTCTAATAGTGATTATGACCTTGATGAACAAAATATTCCACACATACCTAGATCATTTTAGGTTTTTTGTGGATGAAATTTTGGTATTATCCAAGACTCATTATTATTTTATCCCAAATATTAACATCACCTTGAGTAAACAAAGAGATCATCAACTTTAAAACAATCTATATCATTGTCAATTATAGATTGATCAGTTACATTTCTTAAGACGCATAATCTCATATGAAGGTCCGTCTATGGACCTAGAGAAAATTTCTATAGTGGTTTCTTAGTATTATCCCATGAATGGTTTTGATATCACTAAATTTTTGGGTTTAGTGGGTTATTATTGGATGTTCATCCAAGACTTTTCTGTCTTGGAAGCACCACTTTTGGTTTTTACCAAGAAATATATTAATTTTGAATGGTTTGGATCATATGAGAATGATTTCACAGAATTCAAGAAGCATTTTAAAACTCCTCCAATTTTAATCCATCCGGAGTTGGGTGTAGGGAATATAATGTTTTTTTATGTGTTTTAGATAGTACAAGGAGAAGTGTTGATGTAGGGGGATCGAGTTCTTTCATATTGGTCATGAAGTTAAGTCCAGATTAACAGAACTACCCTATGCATGACCTTGAGTTTGTGGTGGGGTTTTATGAATTAAAGTGTCGGTGGAATTGTGTATTTATAAAAAAATTTATTATGTATATCATTCACAAGAGCTTAAAATATATATTTTAGTGAGATTTCAATCTTTAGTGGTAGATATGGTTTTATTATATATGTCTATTAAAATTTTATCCAGTGTATACACCCATAAAAAGAAATATTGTCTATGACACTTTGAGTAGGAAAACACATACTCAAGAAATTTAGGAGTCCAGTTCTAAATAGATGATGGGGATTTTCTATCTATGATGCATGTGGTTTTAGAGGGCCAGTAGTAAATGACCCTCTTATCAAAATTAGTGGATAACACACATTTGAGTAGGATAATAGAAAGAGAGTATGAGGATTCATAGTGTTTGGAATTGTGGGAAAAACTTGAAGGTGTGGATTCACCTTTAGATTAGACTATTGATAATAATGAGATCATATATGTCTTAAATCATGTTTTTTCGTATATGTATGGGAGAGGAGTGGATTCATGAGTTTCATGCCTCAAAGTGGGAGTTGCATCCACGTTTGACCAAAATGTTCCATGACCTACCTCAATGGTATTGGTGTTCGGGCATCAAAAAGGAAATTCTAGGTTTCATTACATGATTTTACACCTATAAATAGGTGAAATCCAAGCATCAATGGTCTGGTGGTATACTACAACCATTGACCATTTCATAATGGAATTGGGACGATGTTACTATGGACATCTTGGTAGGTCTCGTGATGGTTCCTCTAAATAATGATGATAATTGGGTGATTATGGACTGATTGAAAAAATGATCACATTTATTTCATATTAGGTAGACATTATCAATGGATCAATTGGGAAAATATTATGTTAGAGATATAGACTATCTACACAGGGTGTCACGGGGATGACTCATGTTTCACTTCACATTTCCAGAAATTATTGAAATAATTTCTTGGTTTATAGGAATTTATGAGTACATACATCCACCCACATATAGATGTCTAGTTAGAATGTATTATAAATGTTTTAGAAGATATTCTATGGGAATTTATCCTATACTATGGTGGATCTTTAGAGAAGCACCTAGAACTTTTTGATTTCTCCTATAACAAAAATTAGGGGAATAATATTTATATAGAACTATATGAGGAACTTTATGATAGGTCATTCATATCACCTCTTTGATCGATAGTGGTAGGTGAGTTAGAGTTATTAGGACCAATTCTTGTGCATGAGACATCAGAGCAGGTTCAGTTGATTCAAAAATGTATGGCTCTAGATCAAATCATAAGAATTCATATTTTTATCAACATTGATGACCCCTTGAGTTTAGAGTGGGTGATCGTGTGCTCCATCAGGTGTTTACAAGATTGAGTCACTATAGGATTTACTAATATGGCAAGTTCAAACATTGGTTTTTTGGTACTTTTGAGATTATTGAGAGAATCTGGTTGGTGGCATTCTCATTGGATATTAAATGATGGTATAGTGATATGTATGAAGTTTATCAAGTGTCATAGCTTCTCCAGTATCACCCTAACTCTTCTCGTGTGATCAATTTTGATAATGTTGAGCCTAAGGATGATTCATCCTTTGAGGAGTATTTGATACGTGTTATGGATTTTAGTGAGAAAGTGTTATGGTGTAAAACCATGCTAAAAATTTGAGTATTGTGGAAACATGGTTGTGCTCATGATGAAACATGGGATAGAGAAGAATATATACATGCTAAATGGCCTAATCTTTTTACCTCAATATCATAGAGATTCTTTTCAGAACAACTCGAGGATGAGATGTTATAATGTGAATATATTTAAAGATCCTGACCTTCCTACAGATGTCTCATGCTCCTTTACAGGTACCGTTTACCCTTTTTTATAGTATATCATGGATTAGTTTTTTTTGGTAGTTTTAGGTAAATTTGGGAAGTAGTGGATGTTTTTTGGAAGAAAAAGGGTCAGTGCATGGTTGGAACATAGTTTTCCCAAACCGTACACCTACACCCAGTAAGTCATAAACCCCTTAGATAGTGGGATTCACATGGTTAGTGCATATCTTATCAACCTATGTTCCCACTTATGGTGATAATGTGCACCACTAAGAAGAGATTCTTCATTAAAACACACTGTTTGAAAAACGGTGGGCCGCTTACCAGGAAATTGTGCATGTAGGTTTTTAAAACTATGAAAAATTATAAACAAATTATAGTAACCCCTGGAATTATACCTTATTATCCCCCCACTATACCTTAAACTAATTAACTTGATTTTTTGAGCTCCCTAAAGGGTTACAAGGCTCATCAAACCCTGTACTTCATGAATCAAAGATCTATTCAAAGGATCATCCCTTCCTTGGTATGTGATTCCTACCCTGTTTGGTTTTCTCTCTGTCCTACCTCTCTTTCCTAAAGAATATGGATTAGTTTTCCTCTTATTTTAGTGTTTTAGATCTAGGTTTTAGTGGATGTTAAACCATTTAATCTTGATCATAGTTTTCATTCCTAGATCTTCTACATTATTGTGATCTTGAACATTCTGCTTCAATTTGGGGATTTTGGGTTTGGAAAATGTAAGTCAACGACATTGAGGTTTTTGTTATAATTTTTAATTCTAGTAGTCTTAATATTAATTTCGTGTATGTATTTTGAACCTCCAATTTCCTTGTTGTAAAATTTCATTTTGGAATTTTGTTAATTTATTGATCAATGGGACTATTAAATAGGTAAAATAATGGGATCATAGAATTATATGATTAGTGGGTTTATCAAATTTATTTATTAATGCCATTAAAAATAGTTTTATATTTTAAATTAATGTATAGTTGGATTAACCGTAAAGTATTAATGGATTATATGATTAAATTTTGATAAAAGTTTTAATGTTGAATTGTTTATATTATTCCATGTGATTTAAGTTAAGAACATTGATTGTTGTGAGAAATTGAAATGGTGAACCATGTTGAGAATGTTTCATAAGAAGTTCACTTATTATAAATATTTATAAATATGATATATGTGATATATGTGATTTATTGATAAATGAGGTGTGGGATAAGGATTGATCACCCAAATACCCATGTGGTGATAGACATGACTTTCTAGACCCCAATGCATGCATGTGAATATTATTATAAGGTATGAGTACTTAGGCTCCAAATACCCTTGAGGTGTGGAATAGGGACTGATTCTATAAAACCCCATGGGGGTCCATACATGATGTTCTAGTCCCATGATATTCAATTTTGACTTAGTTCAATGTGGACATGATATGAAAGTGTAATGAATTTATTAATGAAAATCATGATGTAATGAAATGTGATATCCCTTTGGGATGGTTCATACTCCAGCAAGGGCAGAAGAAGGTTTTGATTGTTTTGGTATCATCGTTAACCTGAAGAATTATTTGGTTAATTAAAAATTAATGACAAGTGATACAGATTTATTTTATTTATTAAGAATTATTCTTTATACAACTACAATCACTATTATAGAATCTTTATTATTTTCAACATCATTGGTGGTTTCCAACTAATAAGTACTCATGTGATACTCTAGAAATTGGATCAGTACCTGGATAGACTCCATGTTTTCAGGACAGGGTAAGAGAAAGAACTCCATGTTAGATGGATTAGTTGGGATACCTCATTAACCGGAGAACCATACATGGTTTTAAGACCTCCTTGGGAGTTGTTATTATTTCTATGTGTTGGGTTTTCATCTAACACTTGACACATATATCACATGAAATACCTATAGCTTTGGTTTGGATTTTTTTCCCATTTTTCCTTATCATGTGATACTAATCTTTTTTAGCTATGGTATTATTATGTTTATTGGTGGTTATCATTTGGATATTGTTTTTTTTTTCTATTGTTCTGATATATTGATAAAGAGGGTATAGTCTCCCCATGTTTTATATTAAATCCTCATTGTTAGTTGGAAGCCTCTAACATATGGGGAGGTGCACCTAAGGTCAAGTGAAAACCCATCTTGGGGAACTTGAATGTGTTACCCAGGTCGATGTGTTACAACAAGGGTTATTTAAAATAATTTATTATAAATTTATTCACCCCCCCCCCATCCAGGAGTATTCAATGTTTTTTAAAACAATATTTTGTAACACAACATGGATTATCATTAACACCCAAACAAGGAAACCATTGGTCATGGATTAACTATTTCTAACACATATATCAACTAAAACCATTGTTTAATTATTATAAAAATCATTATTGTAATCAATGGAGCATGTTTGAGTGCAATAGGGATCAAGAAATACAAAATAATACTAAGGTACCCTAGACATGAACTACTAGGCCTAGTACTAAGAACACATACTTCACACATAGGGTTTGATTCCAAGTGTCATGATCACAACTGAATATATATTAATTTTACAATATTTATATAATTTAAACAATATATATCTCAATAATAACACAATCCCATTAATGAAAGGTTTAGTGGATTTGGGGATTCTTTATAGAAGAAACTTATTTTATAAAACTTATGAGAATTTATCAAATAATCAAACTAGAATAAACCCCCTTCTAGACTCCTCATAGGTTATCCTTATCTTCATAGCATGGGGTATGGAATTATATGAAAGGTGTGAGCTCAAATTCTCTATAAGGGAAGACTTATCAACCTTTTATAAATTCATATAATATAAGCTTATTAAATGGTATGATCATGGGAGAAATATAATTTTAAAAACAACATGGAATAATAATATTTTTCCATTAGTCTTTATAGTGTGACTTATAATTATCAAATGAATAATCTAGTACCATGACCTAAGTGCGTGACAAAATAAACATGATCCATGGAGAATAATGATATCCATAGAACATAGATATATTGAATCTCAATAAAACATATCATAATAATTAATTATGGAATAATCAAAAGAAGATGTATTTACAACATTATGAGAAACCACGTGATTTACATGCATTATGTTGTGATAAAACCCATAATTCCCATTATTTATGTTGTGAACAAGTCCATGATGTCCATGATTTATGTTTTGAGAAAACCAATGATGTAGAAGCTTTATATTGGGAGAAACCTCTAATGCCCATGCTTTATGCTATGGGAAACTCCACGATTCTTAGTCGTTAATTTGTGAAAAACCCTATGGTTTCCATACATTATGTTGTGAAGAAACCCAGGATTCTCACACTTTATGTTGTGAACAAACCCATTATATCCAAATTTTATTTTTTAAGTGAACTCATTATAACCATGCCTTAATTTTTGAACAAATCCACGATGTCCATGCTTTACTAACTCATGAGATATAAAAATTATCTAATTTATTATAGGGTGATATAAGTTCCACACATATTAATTTTTATATGAATATAAAAATTATTGATTATATCATGAAACCCAGTGGAAATAAAATGGGTTTAATATCATTACCAAATGGTATCACATAACATGGTATTAAATATAGATCGGTTGATACCAAACATTCAATTAACCAAAAAGGAGTATTTTAAAAAGGTACATATAAGGTTATTCATAAATCATAACTCCATAAAAGTTAAATATGTTAGATTTAATTTTTTTAATTGGACTGAAAATTAAAAGGGTTTTTATTAAAACATTCTTAATATTGTCATAAAAATAAAAATTTGTGTCTCACATTTGGATAGATCAGTTTTGAGAAATTAAAATTATGAATTTTCAAAAAAAACATTATTTGGAAGGAAATATTAATAATATAGCATTGAAAATCACATAATGGTTTCAAAAATTTCTAGTGAAAACCAATTTAAAACATTTTATTTTATAAATAATCTTTAATAATATTAAATTGAAAATCTTATAAATTTTTTAAAAATGTTAAACACAAAAATTGAAAACATATACTCTTATAAATAATATTCATTAATATAGCCTTAAAAAGGATATAAATGTCTGCAGAAGGTGAAGTGTAATTTTTTTTTAAAACATTTACATTTGAAAATAATATTAAATAAGGGATCATTGAAAATTCATAATTCCTTTTTGGAGGAAATTTTGAGTGGAAGATAAAATATAAAATTATAAAGGGAAAAAACTTTTTAATATTCAAATATACTTTTTTTGAAAACCCAAATCATAAAAAGGATGAAAAAATCATTTAAAAACGTATAAAAATAAATATATAGGTCACATGAAATAATTTAAAATTTTGTTTCTAAATAAGGTGAACATTAGAAGGAATAATAAATATTTATATCAAGATGAAATTGTAAGGAAAGAGGACATGAATATTTTACAATTACATTAGAATTTTATGATAATGATATTCATCAAGGAAGAAGATTTGAATTTAATGCCTTATTTTACACATAGATAGAATATTTAACATCATATGAAATATTAGACATGATAATATATTGAACTTATTATCATAAATATTTATAAGTAATGTTATAACCAAAAGAATGGATGTTTCAGTTTACAAAATCTCTAACAGAATTAAAATCGCTTAAACGGGCTACCCAAGGAAAGATAGCACTAGTTTTATTTGTAAATACCATAAATCTAAACTAATTCTTATAAAAGTAACTTATGGTTTATTATATACACCCAAAAAATAAAACATATGGTGAAACTATCATGAGTCTCAAATAATGAAAATTGAGATGATAAAACAACTTATCATATATTCCTACTTTTTTGAACATGATTTAACTTCCTATATAAAATATCAAAACTATATTAATTAATTATTTTAAAACTTTATACATATCTTTCAATATTTTCATTCTTAAATTAAAATTATTTATTATACATTTAATAGTTATTTATAATTTATTTTCTTCATCTGATATTTGAAATTTTAATGTTTTTCACACACATTATAATGTCAATGTAGATCCCCATTAATTGGTACCAATTTAAAAATTATTATATTATTTAAGTAACTAAAATAAATTATTTATAATGACTTATAATTTCAAAATTACATTCTATGAGATTTTTTGTTATTTTTCTTGGATATTAAATTGGTGGAGTGCTAGTTTTGGTAATTTTTAATGAACAACAAGTTGTATATTAATAATAACATAAAAATTAAAATAAACATTTTATAACCATAAAAAAAATTTAATATCGATTTATAATAATATCAATATTTATTCATCTATATTCATGAAAGATGTAAATTTAAATCATTCTTCATGTACATGTTTAAATCGGCCCAAACAAGAATATTCTGTAAATGATGGGTGAGTGTGGTTAATAAAGTTATCATTATTAAATAATTAAAATGATATTATTTATATTTTTTAAGGTGTTTAATTATGTTTCAAATGGTTTTCATAAACAATAAAATTCTATATGAAAAAAAACAAGTGTTTCTTCATGGAGGTGATAATTCATATGTGCATAAGGAAACATTCTCATTTTACAAAGAATGGAAATAATTTTGGAATTATTATATATTTTCATACTATTAATAAATTTTTAAATATAGTATTTATTTATTTAATATCACATTTTAACCTTCAGGGTGTGGTTTTCATGAAAAATGGATTTTGTCTCTCATAGAGGCGATAGTCCACACATTACAGAATAAATGTTTCTATTTTTAAAATGTTTTGGAGAATGAAATAAAATGGTTTTCCCATTAGAATAATGACATTTTTTATTATTATGATAATAATATAATAATTTCAATAATATTATATTATATTAGTAGGAGTTAGAAAAATAAATAAAGGAAAATAAATTTACATTGATTAATTGAAAATTCTACATTACTCATTAGAAGAGATCCTTTGAAAATTGGATTAAACCCATGAGAGGTGATCATTTGAAAATACCCAAACCACTAGAAATTTTCTAGGAGTTTGGGGGAGTTAATTTAGTATATCTTGGTTGAATATATGAGGATTTGTGTGTGGGGAGAAGTGGGGTGGTAATGGATCCTTTTATAAGGGAGAGGACTTGTGTGTTTTATAATAATGTAAAAGGTTAAGTCACTATTCAAATGTAAATCTGATCTAATAAATTTAATTAATATAGTTTTTAAGGGTTAAGATCAATATAGGCTTGATCATACATTATCACATATCTTTATAACTTTTTTTAAAGTCTTTTCCTCCAAGAGTTTTTACCTTTTATCATTTTTTTTACCGTCAAAACTAATTTTTACCTAAGTAATCTAATTTTAATGCCTAAAAATAAAATAATACATATTAGATAATTTTATGAGTCTAAATATTTAATGAATATTTTTATATTAAATTTCTAATTGGGATTGAAATTAATTATTATTTTAGCACAAAAAAATGCATACAGAAAATTTTAGAAAAAGTGTATTTTTATCTATAAAATTATGATTAAAGACAAAATTATAAATTTTTATGAATTATATTAAATTAATTATATTATTATGGAAAAATGAGATCTATTTGGATTTTAAAGTAAACCAAAATTCAGTTCCACCTTTTGTATACTTAATTAATAGGTGCATACCCAAAAAAATTATTAAATGAATATCACTAATGTTTCAAAATATTAAATATGGATTTTATAAATTAAACATAGTAATTTTAAATTAATAATTACTTTTCCTTAAATTTAAATTTGGTCATTTAAAATTTTTTGTAAGCTTATATGTTTTTTTATAAGGATAAATTTTTTAAAGTTACAGTATTAGTAAAAACTATATTTTCAATACCCACAAAAAATTTAACCATCTCCAAAAAGATACTAATATAATTTTAACAAGATGAATTCAAAAATTATGTTTTGTGTATAAAATTATAATTTTAAAACATATTAATTTACGTCTTAAATGAAATTAAAAAATATGAAGAATAATTTTTTTCTTGAAAAAAGAGATATTTAAGTGTCATTACTATTATTTAATGTCAATTTATAATTTAAAAAATTGTAATATATTCTTTCATATAAAATAAAATTTTAAATTTGGGAAATTTAATTATATAGGATAAAATATAAAACACCTAAAAATAATTATTTGATATAGAATAATCTTTTAAATATTTAATCATATTAATTATTTATCCCCTAAATGTAATAAATTTTTGTTGTGTAATATATTTTTATTGACTAGAGGTTTTATTATACATGTAATTTTCATAATAATATTCACTTACAATGGGGTGGATCATTTTATTTTGGTGCTTTGTGTGGAAAAATTTATCGATGATAGTATTAATTTTGAGAAATCAATATTTGAAAACCATGGGGTGTTACATTCTCCTATCATTAAACAATTTAGTTCTTCATAATTTTAATTCTAACTTAGAAAAATAGATAAGTTTAACCGAAAGATAAACAAGGATTAGGATATAATTTCATCCCCAGTATCTTTTATAAGACTATGAAACACTACTGTCCCAAAAATTTAGATTCTTATCCATTTATTTCAAATATGCCTCCTTAGCTAAGTATTTGGAGTTTCTAGAGATATACCATACATAGATTCATTTTCGATATCATGATTATAATAAAGTTCTAAAACAAAAAACGTTTTTATAATATCCATTTAAATAATATTAAATGATATATGGATATAAAAACCCAATCCTAAGATATTTACTCTGAAAACATCTTATTCTAAGACTATGATACTTTCAGTTCAATCTACTTCTCTTTAAGAAGGGTTACCTTATAATTATTTACCAAATATCAAATATAACTATCCAAAAAATATCATGAACTATATTACAATTTTCTAAACTTGATAATCATTAAAATATATTCTCTATCAATTCAACTTAACCATTGTCCACAAAAGAACATATCAATTAATACGAACCAAAATTTTTGAATCTATATATTTTAATTTAATTTATCCATAGTCATTTTATTTTAGGTTTTTTGACCAAATAATTTTCAAATATCTCATAAAGGTTAATAAATACAATTTGAATTATACAATGAATATTCTGTGGGAGTTTCAAACCATTTGTGCAATTTAGACTTTTTATTATGCAATGAGTGGTGATTGAGTCAATACCCTATATTCCCCTTCAGGGTTACTACCCTTATGTATATATATTACAAAGTCTATGTACACTTGCAGTATCTAGATAGATATTTTATTTCCAAGAAAGATACAAACTCTATACTTTAACAAAATTTCAGGATGTTATCCTATACTTACAACTATATTTAGGGCTTTAACTAAGGTTCTATATTTCTTATCCCCAAAAATAACTATAGATTTCTTCAATACCAACTGAGGCTCACTATACCCATACTCCAAATCCCAGTACTAAAAACACAAATAATACATATAGTTTTTTCATACTAAGTGATATTATATAAACTAAACATATCTTTGTTCTTAAAAATTTCAATAAATTAATTATTAAATATCTTAATAATAACATAACCCCAAGAACATAAGGTTTAGTGTATTTTTGGATAATTTATATGATAAACATATTTTATGATACATTTGAACATTTCTCTGTAGTCCACCCTATAACACCTTTTATAATCCTTATAATTGATACTCGTCTTTATAGCCTGGGGAAATGAAATATAAGAAAATGGTGATCTAAAATACTGAGTGAGAGAAATATTATCAACATTTCATAAAGGGTTAGATGATAATCATATGATGAAAAATTATTATTTGATAAATATAATTTTAAAAATAATATGGAACAATAGGAACTGATCATAATATGTGATAGTGGTACATATTAATCTCAAATGAATAAATATGTACCATAATATTGGATTTTAAGACATTAAACATAATATATGAGCCATAATCATAGGCTTATAACATAGAAGAATGAAATTTCATTGAAATATATCATAACCATAGATTATGGAACTATAATACATATAGGTATTTGTGACATTGTGAGAAAATTCATAATTCACATGATTTATGTTGTGGGGAAACCCATGATTCTCATACATTATATTGTCAAAAAAAACAATGATGTCCAATATTTACGTTCTGACTATGCCCATGATTCCCAGGATACATGTTTTGAACAAAACCATGATTTTCATTCGTTATGTTTTTAGACCATACCTTAACTGGTGAAAACCTCAATGATGTCCACACCTTATTTTGTGTGAAAACCAAGGATGGTTATGCCTTATATTTTGAATAAACACATCATGTCAATGATTCACTATATCATTAGATATAAATCATAAATAATGAATTATAGGAATATATAAAACCCCACCCATCATCATCCATACATTCTTGTTCCATAAGATATCAATCATTTATTTTATCGTTGATCCTCATAGAAATAAAATAATCTTCATATTATTTCCAAATAGTATTGCCTAACATGATATCAAAAGTATGTAGGGAGATACAAAAAATTAATTAACCCTAAAAATAGTGTTTCATAATTTCATTTATATGGTGATTTATAACAAATAACTCCACAAGAGAGAAATATTATAGTGTTATATAGGAAAATGTAAGTTAATCTTAAAAGGGAGTTTATAAAATAATTCTTAAAATTTGGGAAAATATTAAAAGTTATGTGTTACATTCAAAAAGTACAATTTTTTAGAAATTAAAAGAAAGAATTTTAAAAATAGTTATTTATATTGATATATCAATAATTAATCCTTGAAAATAAAGTAAATGTTTTAAAAATTAGAAGTGAATATTTTGAAAAAAATTACTTTTAAAAATAATATTTAATAATGGATCCTCAAAAAATATTTAGAGGTTTCAAAAATATTAAGTAATAAAATTTTGAAAACATATACTTTTATTAATAATCTTCAATAATGCATCCATTAAAATTACATTTTCCAGTGGAAATGTGAGGTGGGAGATAGAATAGATGATTATGAAATCAGAAACCATTTTAATATTTAAAAATGCCTTTTATGAAAACACAAATCATAATTTGGAAGAAAAAAATATTTTGAAAAGGTAAAAAAAGAAATATGAATAATCCATGAAATAATTCACAATTAGGATTAAAAATAATAAGAACATTTGTGGTAATATAAAATATGTATATGAAGTAAAAATCACCATCAAAGAGGATGTGAATTATTAAGAAATACATAATAATTTTACGATAAAGAAATTAATCCTGGTTGAATATTTAAATTTATTTTTCCCTTTTTACCTTGAGAGAGAATAAGGAACATTATATTAAATGGAAAATATAATAATATTTCTAGCTAATTAGAATTTATCTTAATAAGTAAGAATATAACACAAATAATGGAAATTTGATTTTAAAAATATCTTAAGGAATTAAAATCGCTTGAATCAAAAACCCATTGAAGGTAAACGTGAGATGGATTAAAATAAATTTTATTTCATTAATGGTATGATAAAATTAAATCATAGGTTAGTATATAAAATAAACAACATAAAATTATTAGTGGACATTGAATGTGTCTCAAAGAATAAAAATTGAGATGAGAAAAATTGTAACCCAGAATTTTCGTATAGTCAAATTTGTAATAACATCATATATAACAAAAACAAAGATATTAATCGCTTATTTTAGAACATTATTCATATAAATTACCATTTATATTCTTAAATTATAATTATTTATTAAAATTTTACTAGTTAGTTATAGTTTATTTTCATCATTATATGTTTTTAATTTTAAATGTTCTTCCACATGATTTGTAATATCTATGTCGATCCCCAATATTTTATACCAATTTAAACATTACTATATTATTTTGAGGAACTATAATTAATTTTGTATAATGAATTAAAAAGTTGAAATTTCATTACCTGAATGTTTTGGTAATGATTCTTGGAGATGAAATCAGTATCATGCCTGTTCCAGAAATTTGTAACAGAAAAAGGATGGAATATTAATAATAATTTAAATATTAATATAAACATTCCCAAACCATAAATAAAATATTATTTCATTATTTATTTCGAGAAATACAAGTAGTTATGTTTAAAATTTCACCCAAGATATTAATTTATATCACTGTTCACATAGGTGGTTAAACCTACCCAAAAAAAACATGCTCTAACTGATGGGTTAGTATGTATAAGAAAGTGATCCATCTTGAATGATATTATTATTAAGGGATTACAATGATATTATTTATATTTTAAGAATTTTTTTTCATTTTTTTATATATTTGGATAAACAATAAATTTCTATAAATAATGATTTGTCTTGATTCATGAAAGTAGTGTTCCACACGTACATGGGCGATGTTCTCATTTTCCATAGAATAGAAATAATTTATGAATTGGTTTATATTTTTAGAATAATAATAAATTTTAATTAATAATATTTATTAATTAATTTTCATCTTTTAATCTGGCATGTAATTTTTTTATCAAAAATGTATCATGTCGCTTTTGGAGGAGGTAGATCGTACAAAACAGAAGTTATATTTTGGTTTTTTGAATCATTGGGGGGATGGTAGAAAATAGTTATCCAATATGAATAGTAAAATTTTAGTATAATAATTTCTCTATTTTAATTATTTAAAAATTTTCACATTATATTTTTATGTGGAAGAAGAATAAATATTGGAAAATAAGTGAAAAATGAGTAATTGATAATTTTACGTTACTCTTTAAAAGAGCTCATTTGAACATAATATTAAATATTTTAGTGTTTTTGTTTTTAGAAAAAACCTCTATAAATTTTATATAGGTTTTGTGGAGTTATTTAGGTTTATTTTGGTTAAATATAAGAGTCTTGGGGTGTGACAAGAAGTTGGGTGTTGACGACCCGTTTTCTAACAATGACTAGTTCCATATTTGGAATAATATAAAGTAAAATCCAATATTCCATGTTCAAGTAGATCCAATATTGAAAAATAAGGTAGTGTTAAAATTATAATTATAATAAATTCTCACCAATAAATTTTAACATGTGGTTATAACATGTTTTTAAGTCATTTACTCTTAGATTTTTGTTAGGCCCACAAGGCTGAAAACCCTAAGAGGGGGGGTAAATCAAGTTATGACTAATTAAAAATTAAAGCCTATTATGATCTTGTTTAGCTATTAAAAAAACACTCTTCTCTCTCTTTCCTGTTGCACAATATAAATAGAACGTAAATCAAGCACATGACAGAGCAATTTTTCTTGGTACACCGCTAAGGGCTACGTCCAAGGAGCATACGCCGACAGGTTGTCAGTCGTTCCAAATTCCAATAAACATCATTGGTTGTGGATTACAAGGTTCAGGCAGAGTCACTCTATCTCAGGCTCACTGCCTCTACAAGGTTTAGGGTCAGATCACTGCTTTCCCAAGGGTCACTCCCTGTTTCTCTCTCTCTGGCTCACTGCCAATTGAGAGGATCACATTCTTCCTCTTCCTTTGCTCACTACTTCAGAAAGGATACACTCACAGTTTATAGACCTGTAGTTCTCTTCATTATCTCTAATGAATACATCCTATGTTATATGTGGATGATCTGTTTAAGTTCAACATTCACCCGTAGATGAATTTCTCTTTGCACCGAAGGAATCGGGCAAACTTCCAGCTTCCACGTAGCCTGAAAACACTACCAGAAAATCAACCTTACTTGGCGTGCAATTCAAATCTGGCATGCAAGTATCAGCGCTCAAATCCACCTTAGACACTTGCACGACACAAGCTTCTTCAACTCCAAACTTGAGAGGCTCACATCCCTTTATTCCCAAACCAATATTGGCGCGCAATTAACAAAAACTGCGCTTCTTCAAATCAGGCGCGCAAGTCCTACTTGCGCGACACACCACCACTTGCGCGACTTCCACACCTGCGTGACGGGAGATCTGATTATTCTAAGTGTTGAACTTCGTGGAAAATGAGGAGGGGTGGTCCGGTATTTATAGGAATTTTGGACACCCTGTGTGATGGCACATAAGTCTCCCCTCGGCGTGCAAGTTTTGCCGTGCAAGTCTTATGTCCTTGCAAGTCACCTGCGCGACCAACACAATACCCACACAACCCATTTTCCTTTGTTGTATTTTGAGATTCTGATCCTGAAAAATAACCAGTGCGCAATTTCCCAATCCTCCAAGGCATCGGCACGCAAGACTCTTCACGGTGCACAAGTCACCTGCGCGACCACACCAATACCTCCACAACCCACTTTACTTTGCCAAGTTTTGTATCTGTTCTTTTTGTACTGCCTCTAGATCATTCATCCCTTTTTCGACCTTATTTAATCAAACATGGATCATTGAACACGGCTCTTGAACTCAAAATTCCACCATGAAATCCCCCTTTTCAAAAAATTTGTATTTCATGGTTTTCTTTGTCAACAATCACAACATAGTTTTCCACTTTATCAAAAAACACAATTACCTCAAAAATGCTTCAATGATACCTTGAGGGATTTTTGCCCAAAAATATCCCCCTTTGGGTTTGTTGACAACACTTCCATAAGAAAATACATCGTCAAACCTTCATCCACCATTCACCTTTTGCGATTCTGATAGCGATCAAGGATTTACTCAACACATACTCTAAAACCACATGAGCAGTGCTCAACATGAGAAACAAGAGTAAATGAAAATTTCATCAATGATTCACTTCATCTCTAACACTCATTTTTGACATCAAACTAAAACCAATTGTTATGAAACTTATACCAATTTTTGGAAATATTCTTACCACTCTCCAACACTACAATTTTTTTATCACGATCCTCAGTTGTCGTGATATATGTTCTTTGATCGATCACTTCTAGCATCGTCAGATCAAAAACGTTCCCCCTTTATGCTCACAGCTTCAATTATTCTCAGCTTCAAAACCTATTTATCCCTATTTCATGTGTTTTCCTAGCTAATCTCTGGCTAAGCACGTTCAACTCCCCCTATCTGGCTGCTCCACCTGCTAGCTTCTCCTCGTATCAATCATGATTTCTCAAATCGCCACACTCTGTCCCCCTCTAACAATCACTATTTTCTCCCCCTTTCTCAACGAACCCAAATGGCACTCCTTTGCAGTCTGTAATAGAGTATAGAACACATATCAGAAAATTAAGGAAAAACACATCATACCTCAGGGAGAGGGGGTGAGGGTGTTCCACATCCACACTATTTAAAGTGTGGGGAGTCGACTGTATACCCAGAGCTTGTCGATGCCTCTCAAAATCTTCCTTGTAAGGCCTTTGTCAGAATGTCTGCAACCTGTAGCTCTGTAGGCACATACTCCAACTTCACAATTCCCTGGTCAACCTTCTCCTTGATTAAATGATACTTTATCTCAATGTTCTTTGTCCTTGAGTGATGGGTGGGATTTTTTCTAAGATTTATATCACTTGAGTTATCACACTAGATTCCGATCGGAGACTTCACTTCAACTCCCATATCTTGAAGCTGCTGCTTCATCCACAATAACTGTGTGCATGCTTGATTAGCTGCAATATACTTAGCTTCTGTGGTACTCAATGAAATGAAATCATGCTTCTTGCTTAGCCAAGAAATACACAATCCACTAAGATAGAATTCACCACCTGACGTTGATTTTCTATCATCCTATGAATCAGCCCAGTATGCATTAGTATATCCCAATAACACTATCTGAGATTTTTCAGTATATGTCAAGCTGAAATCCATTGTGCCTGGGATATACCGAAGTATTATTTTCACTGAAATCATGTGGCCTTCCTTGGGATTACTCTAATATCTTTCTTCTTAGCATGTGGAGAAAACAATATCAGGACTTGTCATGGTCAATTACAACAAACTTCCAATAATTTTCCTGTATTCTATGATATTAACTACCTTGCCATCCTCATCTTTTGATATCTTCATCCGGGTAGCAACCGGAGTTTTTATCTCCTTGGAATTATCCATGTCAAACCTTCTTAAAACCTCCATGAAATATTTGTATTGAGAAATTAAAGTTCAAGTCCTTCCTTTTGTCACCTGTAGACTAAGGAAAAACGTTAGCTCACCAATCATTGACATTTCAAACAAAAGTTTCATGAATTTGGAAAATTGTATGCCCTGAGCTTCATCTAATCCATTAAATATTATGTCATCGACATAAACCAACACCATCATCATTAGATTACTATTGTTGCTGAAATAAATATTGTAATCAACTCCCCCATGTTGGAAACCAAGCTTTTTCAAGTACTGATCAAGCCTTGAGTACCATGCTCTTAGTGCTTGTTTCAGCCCATACAATGCCTTCTTCATCCTGTAAATTTTTTTCTCATCCTCAGGAATGAGAAAACCATCTGGCTACTCAATGTACATCGCCTCTTCCAGGACCCCATTCAAGAATGCAGATTTGATATCCATCTGGAACACTTTGAACCTTCTTTGCACTGCTATGGCAAAAGATAATCGGATTGTCTCCATCCTTGCAACTAGTGCAAATGTCTCATCAACATCTATTACCTCTCTCTAGGAGTATCCCTCGCACACTAGTCGTGATTTGTTCCAAATCACTATGCCATATTCATTCATCTTGTTGTGATAGTCCCATTTAGTCCTGATGACATTCTTTTCTGCTAGCCTCGATACAATCTCCCATGTATGGTTCTTCTCAATCTGATCAAGCTCTTCATTCATATCATGGACCCAGTTTTCATCTTCAGTTGCATTGTAAAAAAATTTTGGATCCACCTGGGATAAAAATTATGTTTTCTATAATTATTTCATTCTTTGAGTCTAAACTAGAGCTATCTAATCACCAATGATATTCTGCCTATAAATTTCAGCTCGACTCTTTGGCTTCCTTGTAGACAGAGACTTGACACTTTCTTGTTCATCATCAGTGTCTTCTTATAAGTCAGCCTCGGCCACTTCTACTCCCCCTGTGTTTCTTACCTCTTCATCACTTTCATCTAGAAACTATTCACTAGGTCATTGAGTATTATGTTCATTTTCAACTATAGTGACATCATTGCTCTCAACAATTTTTCCCAGCCTTTTGTTGAAACATTTATATGCTTTGCTTTTCCAGAAGTAGCCATTATATATCCCATAATCTCCTCGTGACTCAAACTTCCAGTGATTTTCTTTGTTGAGAATTAAACACTTACATACAATGATTTGAAATTATTTCAACGTTGACTTCTTTCCATACCACATTTCATACAGAGTCTTCCCTTGCTTCAAACACAACAGATACCTATTCAAAATATAGACCAATGTCAAAACTGTTTCCTTCCAAAATTTCTCTGGTAGGTCCTTTTCAATAAGCATTGTTCTGTACATGTTGTTGATTATTAGATTTCTCCTTTCAACAACTCCATTCCGTTGGAGAGTTCTCACTGATGAAACTTGATGCCTTATCCCGTGTTTCTCGAGATAGTCTTCCACTTGACTATTGGTGAATTCTATAATGTTATCTGTACGAAACTTCAAAAACTTTTACCCAAGCATCCTTTCTGATTCCATCCTATAATGCTTGATACAACTGAACACTTATTTCTTATGGGTAATGACAAATACTCAATCCATTATTCTATAATCATCAATGAAAAGGACATAGTACCTTTTCCCATTTATGACTCGTGGTGATATAGGTCCACATACATCAGCATGCACCAATTCAAGCACTCTGTTTGATTTCTGTTCCTTTGGACTATATGTATTTCTGATGATCTTCTCCAGTTTACAATAATCACATGTATGAGTGTGATCACGTGATAGTTTGGGAAGGTCTCTAGTAGCATAACATTTTACCAGATCTTCTATGGATGGTTGGCATAGTTGACCAAGTCGCTTACGCCACAGCTGGTTTTCTTCCTCTCTGGATAAAAGGCACATATCTTCTTCCCCACTTACAAGGTAAGGATTTCCCTTTGTCTTTTTTCCTTGTAGAACAACTGCTCCATATTTTTTTTTCACAACACACATCTTCTTGGTAAATCGGATAGAGTGCCCAGAGTCACATAGTTGACTGACACTGAGTAAGTTATGACTAAGACCCTCTTCTACCAAGACATCAGCACGTCTCATTTCTTGTCCCCCGAAATTTGGCCTTTCTGGAAGCAACAATATTCAGCCCTTCATCATTCCCAAACTTGAAAAATCCTTCTTTGTCATATTTTATGCCTGTAATGAGATCCTTGTTCCCTTTCATATGGGATGTTCAACCACTGTCACGAATCCATATTCATGTATGATCTGAAGCTTTAAGGGCAATTTCTGCAACTACTTATTTTTATTCCTTTTTCTTTTTTATCCATGTCTTTGACTTCACACTCGGTGTGGTTTGGAGAACTTGATCTCCCCTGGAGTGTGATGGACCAGCTTCAGCTTTCAACGCTGCAAATCTATTTTTCACTTTTAACTCACCTGTTGGTTTATTGATCTACTGCTTGTGAACATTTTGATTTGGCTTTGGCACATTCCTATGTATGTTTGATGTGTAGTACCTAGCCATGTGCCCAAATCCTTAGTACCAAAACAGTGTCCTTCCAAATATGTTATGGAGAACCGTTCTCTATTTGGAAGCAACCTTTGTTCTTGTTCCCTTTGATATATCTTGGCTGTGGAACACACATAATGTGAATGTCCCAATTCCAAGTGGATCCAATAATGATCATAATTTTATCCAAGTTAATATTGGGTCTAAATATAAACATCCAATGTCTTTTTTGACAATTTTTTATATCATTTAGGGCCTCATGTTTAAGGATTAGTCCTTTATTAATCTAAATTTTCTCCTAATCGCTTTCACTAATATTTTTGGTGAAAAAATTATTTGACCTTATTAAACATTATAAATTATTACAATTACAAATATGAAATCCATTTTAGAAGATTAAAATATCTTATGTGGCATAAATTAATTTAAAATGAATCTGTTCGACATTTCACTACAGCTAGTTTAAACAAAAAATTTTAAAAGTGTGAAATGATTTTATATCAAATTTCAATGTGAAATATCTTCCAATGACCTAAATTGGATTAATTTATATAAAATTTATCTAATTAAACTTTAAAACCAAATTAAAATACAATTTATCTATAAAAATAAACTAGATTAAAAAGAAATTTTGAATTAAAATTCAGGGTTTTTTACTAATCATTAAAAATATAACTTCACAGAAAAAATACCAAAATCTCAGGAAAAGTAAATTTTGATATTAAAATTTCAAAAATGAATTTTATTTTGTCAAATAAAAATTATAAAACTATCAAAATCATTTTTAAAATGGGTTCACCATTAAATGACGGTAAAATTTCAATTTAGAAAAATACACATTTTTATTTATAAAATCGTATTTATTCTTATCTTATACATATAAAATATATTGCATGAGTATCAATAATATTGATTGAATATATAATATATTAATTTCATTTAAGAAACTAATGAAAAATTTTTTGTTTAATTTATTTATATAGAATTTTGTTTGTATATAGAAAGATATTTTTCATATAAAAGTAATTTCTTTATTTTCAAATAGTTATTCAATTCACTTGTACTAATTTATAACAAAAGGATTACTTTTATATACATGTGTAATTCATATTTTCACAATTTATTTAATCTAATTTGTAACTTCTATTCCAACATCTAGGTGGTAGATATAATAATATTTTAATAATCATATTAATATATATTGTAGTTTGGTAACAACTCCAACATGCGTGTAATGAAACCTATCGAAGGGACTAGGTATTGTGTGAAATACTAGAACAAAAGATGGGTTTTGTACCAAAAGATATTCTAATTGTTGTATTTAGTGCAAGATTCACTTTTTTCATATAAAAATAGTTCTTTTATATATAAAAAATTATATTAAGGGATGTGTGAAATGAAAAATATCAAAATGATTAGATTAATTTGAAAAAAAGGAATACTTTACAAAATCTCAGGGTTTTAAATTATATTGTATGATTTTATGTTTTCTAATAGATTATAAATTTTGAATATTGGTTTGGCTTACCAATGAAATATAGTGGTGTCCATAATTTTATTAATGTCTCTCAACAAAAGAATAATCACCTAGATCCCAATCATGTGATCAGTTGGGACTATGTTACTCTTGAGTCAAATGAATGTTTTATCAAAGTACCAATTATATTTTCTGTATAAACAAAATAATATTCCATGAAGTAAAACTACACCTTTAGTATATATTTTTTGGATTTATGGTGATATTAAAGGTAAAACATGAAGTGATAAAAGTATTTGTAGGAGAAATGGATGAACCTATTTCATTTTTAAGAGGATGGAAATATCATTGGTGGGGATAATTTAACACACCTAGTTTGAGTTATTTATTTATTTTATGTATTATTTGCTGATATGGAACGTTTGGGTAAATAATAGGTATTTTTCTGAAAATTTTTGGATGGTTTTGGATGTCCTTTTCGAGGTTCATAATTTTAGAACGTCTAGTAGAAACCATGATCAAGTCCCTATGAAAAAATGTGAGTGGGTTGGGGAGTTACTACGTAGTCACTTTATTACCACATAGTTCAAAAAAATTATGTGGATAACCATATAAATGTGAAAAAAATTGGATAGAACCAGTTCACTTGGGTAGTGCATGGTTTTTCAAACAATGTGGTATAAATATATGAAAGCATTTTAATTATATAGAAATTTCCTTTTTGACTTAAAACTAACTAGAAAGGTATCATTTTTTATTTTCTGACCATGTCCATTTTTTCATAGGTTCTGTTCAGAATTTTTTTGTGATATTTGATATCCATACTCTAATTTTTAGGAGTCTTTTCCAGTTTGATCATTAAAATCAAAGGTTTGGACATCTTTCATCTTTCTTATCTTCTATATCCTTGTTTTTTCTTGAACATATCCATAAATCATTGTTGTTAAACGTAGGTATATAGTATTGTATGTGGTTTTATTTTTTTTCTTGGAATATTTTATATAAATGGAATGAATTGGTATAATTTAATGAATTTTCCAATATTATTTGTGCTAAATGAATATAAGGTATAATATTTTCCATCATTCCACTTTTAATGGAAAATGAATTATCTTAGATTTCATTTAATGAATTTTATTTTGATTTTCAGTGGTTTTAACTTTCTAAAACTCTTTTTATGATTACCTAACTAGTTTTTTTAACTGGTTTGTGGGTTTCAACTATAGTGTGTTTGATATTTTGAGAAAAAAGCCTTATTTAAGAAAAATGGTTCTGAAAAATGTTATTATCAAGACAAAGTTGTATTTAATTACTGTAAAGGTTTATGGTGGGATTTTGTTTGTGATTTTCATAGTTCTGTACCTTTTAATAACAGACCTGGTGCTCAATTCTGTATGTAAAGAAACATTGAGGATTTCCACTTTTGACGCTGAAATATGCATGTCACGAGTGAGGTCGAGGAAGGCATGGATGGTTAGAGGACATTATATTCATAAATGGCCTCTAAAAACTTCTAAATGGGTCTATTTCAGTGATATCAGATCCTTTGTGAAAACCTAGAGCTCATGAAGCTCTTGGATCAATACTTTTTTTTGGAAAATTAAGAAAGGCCTGACGGTACCTCTGTGTGACAACAATTGTAGTCGCGGAGTGCCTCACGAACACGTGAAGGGTTGAAGATGGATTTTTGATAGAAATATTTAGACATCATTATTCATACCCATTCAAGAAGTACAAAATGATTCATGGATTACTAAAATCTTTGTGAACCCCATTCCCAATATATTCCCTCTTTATTCCTATATTTGGGCGATAAAGAGCGGCCTTTCGACTTCTAAAATCACTCTTTTTGTGAACTAGTGAGTATTGAAAATGAAATAGAGAATGGAAAACCAATGTTATCTAAGATATGAGAAACCTCCCTCTTTATGTTCTGAGATCATCCACCTAAAGTGTAGATGCCTTTCAGGAAGGAATACACCATTTCATGCTGGAAGAAGGCCCTTTATGCCACTTGAGGCATCTTGAAGCATTCATCTTTTTTGAAGCACTACCCTTATGAATCATAACTTCAATTTGGGGTATGGGAACCCTAATTCATGAATCTCATCCATTAGAGAACCCTTTAACCTTCATGAGAGCTTTGTACATTTCCAGAACATCCTTCCTGAACCTATAATCTTCATGGAGCACCTCTCGGGGGTGTCTCTATGGATCCTCCCTTCAGCTGACATCCCTTTACAACGTTAGAGTTCCTAGGACCTCCATACCAATCCAACACTGGTTCAGCTACACATTGAGTCCCAATGTGAACCATTCCAAACACTCTTCTATCAACTCAATTCCCCCCAAGTGCATCTTGAGCTTTCCACCTACTCATTTCTTCTAATCATAGGTATTGTGACCCATACTTCTTTTAAGAATATGGACCATAATGTGGACCACGTGATCTACCAATCCTCCATGGAAGTTACAAAACCATGTCCCTACAAAAGGTTCATGAGAATTGGACGCATAATCGCCAGGGGTGAGGAGTGATTCCCCCCACGTTCAAGTTACATGATGTAAAATTACTGAATTCTGCATCTTATTCATATGACATTAAACTACGTGAAAAAATCCTCAATACATGATGTAAAACTGTAATCTAACCTTATGTGATAAGCATAGGATTCCCCATTTATTCTCATCATGGGATACCACCCTCTCCTTCCATTAAGTAAAATTTACCCCCAGAGGGATGCTACCTAATATAATCCCCATATCATTCCCCCAAGGGAAATCATCTTGTGAAGGGTAGCTACCCAACATATTCCCCACACCATTCTCCTAAGAGTAAACCTCTTATTAAGGGAACCTTCTCAAAGTACACCCCCCCAAAATCCCTCATTGATAATAATTTCATGACATGGGCCTCCCTATCACATGATATCAAACAGAAAGGATCAGCCCTATCATACAACCTTGTAATGTGACATCTAACTATGAGGGTTTTGATCCCAGTCTTATAAAAAGGGTATGTAGGATACCTCCTTGAGTTTAAATCCAATAATTGGTAAAATAAATTATGACATCCTACCTCCTAGGTAATCACCTTTCGGATCTTAATCATAGGGTTTTTGATCCACATTGGTGAACTCATGTGTGACATGTTCCCTCAAAGGGATGAACCATTCAGATCCACCTCATAGGTTTTTTGGTCTATAATGGTAGACTATCATAGTTTTCCCTTATAGGGATGTTCCTTTTGGATCCATCACATAAGGTATTCAATCCAAAATGTTAAAATACACTCATGCCTTCTCCCAGAGAAACTCCTTATCTATCCACCTCGGTAGGATGTCTAATCCATCTTCACAACATGTTCATGCCCTGATCCATCTCAAAAAAAATGTAATGATCTATATCCATAAGACGGAGAATCAATTACCTGAACCAAAAATCCTACCCCATGCAATAAACATGAGAATCCTGAGGTAAAAACCCCTATTATATTTACATTCTTGGAATTGTTACTTCATGATTGACACGACGTGCCTCATATTCTATTCCTATTATGTCTCATATGAGATTCCCAATCAAGAGTATGAATACAAGTGACCAATGCGACCAATTTCTAAACATTCCTAATGATTCCCAGCATGGCTACTCTCCTGAAATGAAGGTTACTACCCTATCAATATAGAAGCAGTGTAATTAACTAGCATCCATATAAAGATGGCACTAGGAATGAGTTCTACAAAGATGACTAAAATCATTGAGGGAGACACAAACAAAGAAAAGAGCTCCATAGAGGAATCCATGGAAAGAGAAACTGGAATCGCATCATCCCATTTTGATTAAGGAGTAGACATCACTGATTAAAGTGATAAATCCACCCACCTTGGGAAATTGGTAATGTGGAGAAATAGAAATCCGTCAGAGAACCATTTATTAGCATGCATGTGGGGATCTTATGAAATCGAAAGAAAAAGAAATGGTGAAGCCAATGGGAAATTATAATCCTTAAACCATAGGGACTAGTAACATTGGGGAAATAAGTAGATTAGAATGTCCCTGAATTCTGAAATTCAGTTCCATGTCTTACCAAGAAAATAGTGGTCCCGACATGGAACTGACCTACAGATTTGGGTATTTTGCATTGGGTATCCTTGGTATATGACATTTTCATCAGTGATCCTTATCTACTTCAGAATATTGGATGACATTGATTAATTGTGAATTTATTTTCTTGTACCTTTATAGGTGGTTCTATCCAGCTTCTTTATAGGACTCAAGATTCTATAAATCCACAAATGGTCATCCACAAGAAATGAAGTTGGGTAAACGTTGGTGTCTTAATCCCACATGACCATGATTCTTCCATGAAACCATCGCGACTTCCCCTACTGGGATCCCATGCCCCATATCACCCTATGAGATCTTCTAGAGGGGGTTATTGGTGCTCTCATATATCGGTACGAGAAGGAGGTGGTCATTCCAACATTACAAATGTTCTTTCAATTCTTGGACACAATAGTTCCATGCTGACACCTCCACCCCCAAGGGCCAAACAGGGAGAAACCACCCCCATTCTGATAATGAATCACTTTAGGAGTCTCACACCAGAGTGATCTAAAGACTCATTCCCATATTCCATGAAGGTGGTAGATTTGGGAATTCCACCATCTGTGACTACCACCCAGGAGCCAACAAGGAGGGCTCCCACTATGCCTCAAAAATTCCATCAATAACAACTTTGTTAGGATGAAGAAAAAGTGAATTTCACCACTACTCGAACAACACTAGTCCAAAGCACTTAAGTTTAATGTCAAGAGAAGGATTAAGATGATACCTAATAAGGGGAATCTTTCATGGATCAAGTGGCCCCAGTCACCGTCGGTTCATCCTATTAGATCCCTACAAAAGAAGAGTCAAGATCCACCTTATCCTGATTGGGATCGATACCCCAGCCGCCTCATAGGTAGTTCAGGTTGACTCTTTCAATTTCTAACACAATCTACATCCAATACAAGCCAAACCAAGATGAGGACACTCGATGATAAGGTCCTCCCTACACCATCACCAATCAAAGTATACATCTTTCCTTCTCCTTCAACAACTAGCATGGAGGCCCTCTTCATTACATTCTTAGTAAAGGAGGAGGTCATCCCCACTCTAACACAAACCAAAGAATATGTCCTCCCCTCTCTTTCAATAATAAATATGGAGGTCATCCTGATGCTCCCATCAACTCAATCTAAGGTACTTCCTACTATTTCAATAATCAACATGGTCATCCTCCCTGTTTAATCACTAATAAAAACAAAGTCCCTACCCTCTTCATCAAAAATCAAGGAATATTTCATCCCATATTCATCGACAATTGAAGAAGAGGTCCTCCCCACTTATTTAAAAACTAATACAGATGTCCTCACCATACTCACTCTTCTTAAGATAATGGTATTCCATGAGTTCTTATCAACCTAAGAAGAGGTCCTCACTACTCCTTTACCAATCAAAACATAGGTCCTCCCCATTCTATCAATAGAATATATAGAGGCACTCCCCATGTCCCAAATAATCAAAGAAGATACCCTCCTCATGATACCACCCACCAGTATAGAGGTCATTCCCATGATGAATAGGTACCCTACCCTGAATAACTATTGTATATTATAAGGGAATAAAAACCACCATATAAGGAGAAATATTGGGAAATTTCATGTCATCATGGACCCCATTGAAATTTTAGAATATTAGTGGACATAGGACTCAATGATGGATCCCTCACCCCAAGTGCCGGAATTTATGGTAGGATCATAACAGCTGAAGATCACCATCCTGTAAAATGAGATCTATAGGATCCTCAGATCTGCTCATCGGTACTTATAGGTGGATCTAGTTTTTTCCCCCTTCCAGGGGTTCCCATTGAATCTATCCTCATCACCTTTAGTTTCCCTCCTCTCTAAATCTATACAAGATATGAGAGAGATACGAGGGTCTGGGCTCACACCTATAGATGGTGAGTTCTCTACTAAGCCATAGATGAATGCAACTTTGCTTTCACATAAAGTAGTGTTGAATACTCTATCCTATAGGGATGTGATGATGGGCTTGGTACCACACTCAAAAGACATCCCATCATGAAATGAACAGTTGACTCATGAATTTTCCCCTCTACCATCCAACCGCCAACCAAATTGATCCTCCTTAGTGACGACACCAATTTCTCAACTAACACCGATCAAAAAATTTGATTACCAAGAATAGGGAACTTCCTTTGATCAAGATATCTTGTGGGAGGTTCTAGCCACCGACTAGTTTTCAATGGTGTTCTAGCCACCTACAACTCCAAAATTCAACATCCTGGGGTACCTCGCTCAGGGCCAAACCATGTATTTCCACCAAATCATTTGGGTGATTCTTCACTACCTCCGTGATCACGAGTTTTCTTATCCAGGAATCTTGGAGCACTTGATTCCATAGACATGAACTGAATAAGGGTTTTGAACATGAAAATCCTGATGGATGAGTTCCATGCTTCGTTGGGATACTTCCAAAAACATCAAAATACCTACATCAAGAGCCTCACAGTGCTCTATTGGGTTATGGAAGAGGAATCCTCATATTTACATATCATCTATTGTGAACAATATGATACTCCCCACTTCATCCTTGCCGTGTGATAACATAACCTCTATTCAAATGATGAGGGTTCCCCTCTGGGTATCTATAGGGTAAATATGGTTGTTCCTAAGATTTTTGAGAATAAGGGATCCAACATATGGCTTGATTAAGAAAAATAACCCCAAGGGGTGACATAGTACCAAAAAACCATTAGATAAGTGATCTTACTCATCTCCAAAGAGAGAAATATGGCCTCAATGATCCCTTTAATGAGACATTACCTACCCATCAACAACGCAACAATGGTAAGGAGAATGTTGGTCCCTCCAGTTCATTCAATTTTACACCAAAGATGTAGGAAACCACATAATATCATTCTTTATTTAGTAGCTTGAGGATCATAAAAGGCACAACACATACTTCATTGCTCATTGGAACTCAGATTCGAACACTACCCCAGGGAACCCCACTTCTCCTCCACCACAAAAAAAATTCCTCCTTTTCTAGATTCCCTTAGTCGATCTTGGCCACCCCATGAATCCAAGTAGATAAAATGCCGGAGTATATGGCTAGAGGCCATGTTATGAGTCATCAAACCCATCATATAATTCTAATTACCCTCCTTGGGATCCGGATCTTGAAACCCATCTATTTGATGACCCTTCTCTCTAAGTTGATGATCTTGTCAACACATTGTTGTTAAAGGATCCTCAACATGATTGAAACCCTTGGTAAGATAAATCGATATATTCTCTCACCACTCACATCAAGGCCCTAGAAACATGATAGGTGATGATTCATCCTGATGGAAAGTTGTACCCCACAAGTGTAGATAAATTCTAATGACCCCCAGAGTTTAGAAATCCTAGATTTTCCCCGTTCAATGGGATAGGTGACCTTCTTTACCATTTGTAAAAATTCATCTCAATATGAAAATCCATGTTTAGAACCCCATAATAGTAGGAGGATACCAAGATTTAGTGTTTTTTGAAAACACTGGATGAACCTAAATTCATTTGGAACAATCAGATGCCCATAGGGTCTATCACTGGTGGGAAAGACCTATAAAAATTGTTCTTATACTATTTTATCTCCACCAAGTGTAAGATAACAATTTACAACCTCTTCAAGTGAAATAAAAGGCTTGATGAGTGAGTTGCATAGTTTTTCACCCGGTGGAAAGGCTCCACATACTCACTCAACATGTCACATACTCAAGATAAGAAGCTAAAAATGTGTATGGAGAATTTCATGACTAAGATGATTCCTAATCTCATTACCAATAAATTTCCTATTGTATTTTTTGAGTTTTTGGAAAACACTCAGCGTCTAGAGGCAGCCTTGTATCATTCGAGACAGTGGTGCTTGTTCCCTCTTCTGGATCCCACAAGAAGGTCTTCTAAGGAAAATACTATCACCGATGTATAGTTAGAGGCTCCTCAAGCCAGAAGAGTTTTTGGACCCTTTTACAAAGGAACCTCACCAGGTTCATCCTTTCCAAGCACAACCTCACCCAGTGTAGCCCTATCAGGTGTAGCCTCACCCGGAACAAAAACTTTCAGGCATCACCCTGCTATGTAAATCCATCTAGATATGAAAAGTTGGATTTAATTGTTTTTCAAGTAAAAGTTCCCATATTTACCTTCCCATATAGAAGTAACCAATCCTATTCCCTAAAATATTCAAAGGTTATGAGCTATTTCTTATGTGCCCTAGATAAGGGAATTTCGAAGCATCCCTTAGATGTTAAAAACACTGACCGTCCTAACCATTTCCCACACCATATGATCCTAAAAAATACCATAAAATAACTATATGTTTTCAAGGATTATCTCAAGGACAAATTAGATAATGGTTGGTAAGTTTGGGTAATGTATTGGTGTAGGGAACACATGTCTCTACTGACCGTGGTAGGAACACTGAGGATTTAGGTGAATAGTAGCAGGCTCCCAACCATGGAACCCAGAAGTGTGATGACTGGTTAACTTTTAGAGTAATCTATAATTCTCATGGTATCATCCATACCAAATCAGGTAGGAAAAAAACCTCCTGTGGTCACCACACCTCCATCTTCTACTTCTGCATCTATGCCATAACCTTCCAAATACCTAAAAAGTAGGCGTCGATGGTGTAATAGAAATCAAAGTCCCCCTATGGTTCTGAATTAGTCTCTTTCCCTTTGTGATTTAATGCCTCCCAATTTGGTAACCACACTTAGGCTCCACCCATCACCAGATGACCTTACTGATGAGGAGGAGTATGCATATATCAAGAATGCCTATTTAGATGATCGTGCTTCAGAAATGTTAGTAGACTAAGAATATCATCTATGGATATGTCATTATCATCCAAATACAACAAGATATAATCCTTATCCAACAAATAGTCAGCTAAAATTAGTTGATATTAGTTCATTTGATCATCAGTAGGTTAACTCCAGTACTAGCCATAACCTAGTGGTTCATCCAGTAGCATCAGTTGTGCCTCCCACCAAGGAGCTCCCCATATAGGAAAAATTCCACTGATATGGAAGTACATCATGTTGAAGTACCTCATGAGAATACCTACAAAGATATCAATACTTGAAGATATCATCTTATCGAAATAAATGTGTGACTCCCTAGAAGAATACCTAAAAATCCCCCTCTAATTTGATGCCAAGATATCAATCCTAGAGACCTACTATGAAGAGGAGTTCAAACAAGTTGAATGATTAGACGTCATCTAATTCGCTTTTGGAAGATGAGGGCATCCTCGTAAGGGGAATTTAAACTTATTGTACATTATAAGAAATTTTGGTGGAGTGGATATCCACAGAAACCTGGTGAAAACATGTTGTGGTATAAACCTCATCCTATCTAGGAAGATCCACAAGGTAATATTGGATGATGAAGTCATGGATCCCTTTGACCTAATGATTCTGGGTTAAGACAAAACCAAGCTGAACCTACATGGTGGGGTTTAATTGAAGACCCATTTTTGAGGATTTGTATCAAGTGATGAATTCAAGGAAGTCTCACTGGATAATGCAGAAAATGTGATACTAGGTAGGCCCTGGATTTATTTTCATTCAATAGTCCCCTCTTCATATAAAAAGATTTCAAGTACTCCCTCGATTGTCATGTGGGGGTACTCCAGGGTGATTTTTCTCCCTTCAACTCCTATGAATCCCCCAATAAGGATGTCATCTATTAAAACATATAGGAGAATAATGTTCAAAAAAAGTGTTTTGAGTGCACAAATTATCTGATGACCACCATGTCCAATCCATTGGAAAACATAGATGAAACATTCATTCTCCTAATCCATCAGCTAGATCCCACAATTCTAGACTTGGGAGGTTGATTTTTTTCTCCAAGAAAAAGTCATTAGATTTCCCTACAAATAATGAACCCCCACAGATTACCCTATACTCTAACATAGGATAGACTCCAGTGATACCATAATACACTACTCCTATAAAGTATCAAGATGTTCACACTATGGCCACCATTTCATGGAATTCTAATATGTTCCATATACCATGATTGAATTTCCAGAATTCAACTCACCCCCATTTTTCTTATATTAATAATGGAATTCATGGTCAAAGGATAGATATAATTTTTTAGACAACTTCTATTACCATATATTCCTAATATCATGACCCCTTTAGTGGAGACTTTATGTTTGCCTAAAAATCCACCAGTGCTTCCCCTATGTCAGCTAGCTTGGAAAAGTGATCTCCTCGAACTGATTATCATAATTTAAATAATGAAGAGTATTTAAAAGACACTCCTCCCATATTTGAAGATGTATTATCCACCACCATTGATGAATGGATTCATGTGAACCTTAGTACTAAGAATGAAATGAGGATTACACAGCTCAAAGCAGCCATGCCTCTAGAAAAGAAAATGTAGTATGTGGCCTTCTTAAAGCAGAATCATAATGTATTTTACTCTACATATAAATATATTTTATGATTATACCATTAGATCACCATCAACTGTATGGCTCTAAAAATTAGTCATTACGGGTTTAAAAAACCTCCCATAAATATACACCCTTCCCATGATTCTATGGTCGAGGTCGCGGTTAATTATCTTATAAAATCCATTTTAATTAGGGAAGTCTTGTAACCCAAGTTTCTATCCAAAAGCAACCTATCTAGGAAGAATAATGTGCATATCAAAGTCTTTATATACTTCTAGGACATCAACCATCATTGTCTAGATGATTATTTTTTCTTTCTAATGACAGAGTTGGTAGTTGACACTATGTCCAAGTTATAGTCTCCCTCCTTTATGGATATATATTCTAGGTACAACAATATCTAGATGGCCTCTAAGTATGAGGATTCCACTACCCTTATGGAACCATAAGGTACCTTATACTATCTAGTAATTCCGTTCTCCCAAAATAATGTAGGAGACACGGATCAATGGTCTATGAACAACATCTTCAAATAGATCCTTGGGACATTATTGGAATGCTACATGGATGAATTGGAGGACAAATATCACTCATTTCAAGACCATATCAGAGATCTTAAGAAAGTGGATTGGTTCATTTTCTCCCCATATTTGAAGATAAACCCCTTTGAGAGTGAATTCGTGGTTATCTCTGGGAATTTTCTCAGCTTCATCTTCTGATTTGAAGGCATCAAGATCGACCTGGAGAAAATTAAGGCCATCTTCTAAATGCCTCCCCTAGAAATCTCTAGTTGTTTCAAGGCCTCCAACTCCATTTAAAATACATACACCGATTAATCGTACATATGGTAGCATGTGTAATCCCTTTTTGAGGCTCATGAGAAAGTCACCACCTACTTGTGGGATTAGGACTTCCATATCGTGTTTGATTAGATCAAGTTGTATCTGCTATAATCTCTAGTTATGATGCCCCCATATCAAGAAATACTTCGGTACTCTACATGACCACCTTGAAATGATATCTTGATGACCTTATCTCTTAGAAAAATAATGATACCAGAGAAAATAGTTTATAATATCTTAGTCACATGATCCTTGATGTTGAGACTAGATACTCCCCTACTTAGATGAGCTACATCATGATGGTTTTTTGTAGTGAATAAGTTAGGGAATTATATATAGCATCATGATATATATTTGGTGTCTTGAGTAGACCCAAATAAGTGTATATATAATATCTTTATTCTCATAAGACGATTGGCATGTAGGGAAATGATCTTCTAGAATTTCAAAATTAGGTTTATTCTGCAGAAGGGAGTCAAGGGTCAGGTATTGGGAGAAATTATGGTCCTTCATCCAGGACAAAAAGAACACCACCAAGATGTTGATCTCTAACATGTGTCTATCCACTCAATAGATCAATCTATTCTATGTTGGAAAATTTATTTTGATTGTGCATCACAGAACTCGATCGGTAGAACGCTCAATAACCCCAAGCTCAAAATAGTAAGTCTGGGGATCGTCTACATAACTCTTGTATAGTATGTTTTTTCAAACATGTTAATTTCTTAGAAGTTTGAACCAACAATGATGAAGAGGTTAACGATCTCAATACTGGTCTCAAGATATCCCTTTATGTTGATGTTCCCCACTTTCATGTGAAGGTAAACTCTAAGCTAGTCATCAAACTGATTAATGGTTACTACATCATCTGAAAGTAAGAGATCGTTCCCCTATTAGAAAAAACATATATACTGAGGGCCCAGTTCCTTTCTCATTCAAATGTGACTCATGTACCTCATTAAAAAACTATTCAAGATAAAACATTGGCTAGTTTAGCTACATCTATTTCTGATTCTGACAAGGATGACTTATTCATTTATGTAGCACATTGGAGGGGCATCGCTCCCATCATTTCAGATAATGATGAAGACCAACAGGTTAACCAATTGGATGACATATATTCTAAATTGGGACCATCATATTCCCCCATAGTGGATTATTTTTAGCATTGTACTCGCATGCCAGACTGGGATGAGCATGATTAAATCTATCGGTGTGCAGTGCATTCCACCCTCTAGAGTAGTCCTAACATTTAATCATCTCTCTATAGTTGTGGGTTTTATGGAATTATTGTTTTTTGAATCCAAGGATATTATATTCCCAGGGTTACGTAGCTAGTTCATGTCAAGTCCTATGGGGCCCATTAGAAAATACTGAAGCTCTCCCATCAGATTCGGAGACTGGGATATTTATGGGCTACCATTGTCCATGGCTGCATCAAGATTGCTGAGAGGTGTCACTTATGTCAGATCCTTGAAAAAAACATGCATCATTCATTGGAACTCCTACACATCATCAATTATTCTTAGCCTTCTGCAATATGGGGACTCAATGTTGTGGGACCATACCTTCTTGTAATAGCTCATCAGTGAAGGTTCATTCTGACCATGATGGATTTTGTCTCCAAGTGGGAAGAGGTGATTCCCCTAAACTAATTTAGGGCCCTCTCTATGGTCATGTTCATGATCTCCCGCTTAATTAATCAATTTATAGTTCCTCACTCCATTCTCACAGATAATGGAACCAACATCTAGGCTGCTAAGCAGAAGAATTATTACACCAAGTATAGAATTTCGTCTGAGCATACTTCTAGCTACCATGCATAGGAAAAAGGAAATATTGGGGAATTCAACAAGACCCTATATAAAATTATTCATAAGATAGTGTTCCAAAACAATAAGACTTTGCTAAGAAATCTCCCCATCATAATATGGGCCTATTGGATGGCAACATGAAATTCTACCTAGGTGACCCCATACTCCATGATGTATGGAACATATTTAGTCCTACACATTAAGGTTCTGTTTTCATTCCTCCAAAAAGCTATTTATGACTAAAAAGGGCTATAATGTGGTAGAATTCCATCTAGTTGAGTTAGAATACAGCAAAGAAAAAGGTATCTAAGCCATTAATAATCCATAGAGGCACCAAAATAGGATAACAAGAGAATTCAAAAAAAAGTTCCAACTCCTATCCTTTCTCTAGAGAAACACAGTATTAGATCTCATAACACCAATAATACTTGGAAAGAATCCACCAAAGTTGCATACCAAGTGGGAAGGGACTTACATCTTTCATAAAGTCTATTCTAATGGAGCATACCCTTTTATAACTATAGAAGGAGAGTGTATCACACCTCCCACCAATTCCAAGTTTCTCAAATAGTAATTTACATAAAGGAATGCCATAATAATCATCATGACATTAAACTATGTGAAAACCTTCTTCAGAATTTGTTGTGTGGCCTTGGTCCTCTTATCCATCAAATAATGTCAGGTTTATCACTGATTTTGTTCATTTCTCTGGAGTGACCTGGCATTGGCTTTCATAACACTGATGTTACGTAGACAGAATCCACCAAAGTTAGGTCCCATGTGGTAAGGGCCTTACATCCTTCATATGGTCTATTATAATGGAGCATATTATTTGACCTCTATAGATGGAGAGCATTTCACTCCTCCCACCAATTCCATGTTTCTTAGATAGTACTATGATAAATGGAATTCTAGTTAAAAAATCATGAATTTAAACTGAGTGAAAGACTTATCGATATTTTTGTGCAATGTTGGACCTCCTTACCCACAATTCATGTCAGGTTTTTCACTCTTTCATGCCACAAAAATATGTTTGAGATTATATTTCATTGTTATGAACTCTGCAACCTTTAAACTAAGATCACATGGTCTAAACATTAAAAACATAAACTAATGTCCACCCAAGTCCAAGAATCATTAATTTTAACTATAAAACACAATTCCAAACATTATATCTTTAAACTATTTGTAGCCCCTATATTCTGATGTGTATGACTTTTAACTATGAATCCCAACAACCGCAATACATGATATTAAACAATGATCTAAACCCATTTGAAATCATAATTCCTCATATGATAAGTATTTGATGGTCAACAAACCATACCCTATGATCTGAACATGGGATTCCCCATAATTTTGGGATTCCTTAATTTTTTTTCAGAGAGGATTACCCATACTAGGGTTAGTCACCTACCATATCATGTTCTAGAACTATGTGTGGATTGATTCCCATCCTTATGGGATAAGTAGAGGAACCCAGACTTCTCATCTCTAGACCCATCTACAAATTTACCAACCATTAATCCCCTTGGCCCCATTTACAGTCCAAGCATTATAACCTTAAACTATGTGTTGTTTTTTCTGGGTGTTTCTGTTGCACATGATCCTCCTTGTCTTTATTCATATCGAGTCTTACATTTTTCATTCCACACATCTACCCTTGGAGAAAAAAATTCCCCCATAGTCCAAGAAACATGACATTAAACTTTTTTCCATGGTCAAGAATGTATGACCTTTGACTATGTATAAATAAATTTTAGATTTCCTCATGTGGTACACGGACTCCCTGGCTCGATTCACCTTGGGTTTTTACTCTTTCACAAAATTAACACCCTTTAATACCCTACCTATAGTCCAAGAATTATAACCTTAAACTAATATCCCTTAGTCCAAGAAACATCTATTTAAATTGTTTACCATGGTCCAAACTCTATGACATTAAATAAGGAATTTAAGTCCAAACATCATGACATTAAACTATGTGTGATCCATCTCAAGAATGTGTTTCATGGATTTGGGAATCCTTTACCCTGCATTCAAGTCTTTTCTGTCACCCTATTGTACTACACATGTCTTTATGGGATACTCATCCCCTATAAGAAATTTTGTAATAATTTAAACTATAAATCCTAGCATCTTTAGCATATGATGTTAAACTGCAGTTTTACCCCATCTAAAATCAGGATACCTATTAATGAGAGATGTTGTTACTCTATTTGAAATCGGGATTCCTAATCTTACAAATAATGAGATGAACCACATGTTACCCCAAGTGAAAATGGGATGCCACTTGATGAGAGATGATTTGATATCCACACTAAAGAGGATGTTACCTTATAGGCATCGGTCTTCTACTCCTCCATATCTCTAGTGATCTTCAATTTCCATGACTTAGATAACCATCATCATCTTATATGAGGAGGCTCCCAAATGGTTATGGTTTATAGCCATAATAGCTCAACTGTTATCCTAGGCTCATGCATTGAAGAATCATCAACAATAAAGAGCAGATATCATGTTTCAAACTCAATCAATAGTCAATCTTGCATTTGTTTTTCCCATGATTAACTGATGAAAGTATTGAACTTAGGTTTTGGTCATGGTCATTATTTATTACTAATGCATTGGTTATCCTTGTCTTTCATAATCAAGGTATTGAAAATTTTAATCTTTCTTGTGATATTTTTCAGCCAATTCTTCCCTTAATTGTGTTCTCCATTTCAAGTAACAGGAACTTCTTACAATTCCATGTTTCTCACACTGAGCATGGAATACATGGACATATAATTACATAGGAGGTTTCCTCAAGCATGTTTGTGATGTTTTAATTCACTATGGGTTGAATTTTAGGAAATTAAAATAAGATTCTATGCCCAACCCTCATGACTTTTAAATTGAGTGTAGGTTTTATAAAATACGTCTTGTGAGGAATTAGTGGGCCTCCTAGGCCTCTCCTTTCACATCAGGTAACATTTTCAATTATTTGAACATTCCATCAATAAAAAGAATAAACTTGGTCTAAGAAATAGGAAATTAAACTATTTTCAACCCACCCCTTACGTTTTTAATGGCATAGGTCCTCCTAGGATTTTCTTTCACAACAGGTTACTATTGCTTCATATCACATCATCAATTTTATGGTGACCACAGTATAAGAATTATAACCTTAAGCAGGAGGCTTTGGTCTAAACTCTTTGATCTTAAAATAGGATCCTATGTCCAAGAATCATAAAATTATGTCTTTTCAAAAATGTGGTGTTTGGCATCGGGCCTCCTTTTCCCTCATTCACTTTGGTTATGTCGACTCTCCACATTAAACCTATCTATCAGAAGCACTCTTTGGTCCAAGAATTTTGATGATAAACTATCTAACTTTTTTCTATGATATATGAAATTAAGCTAGGAGTCCTACTCAAATAATCATGACATTATGATATGTGCGACAGGCCTCAAATTATTTATATTGTCATAGAAAAGTCATCTAATCTTCCCTTTCTCATTAAAGGCCTCCTAGGGAGCACCACTATCGAGCTTCCCACCTACACCTCCATCCATCTTGGTTGAGTGGGTATTCTACTTATCGGTTCACTCGTCTCAATTACATGATGTAAAAATACTTGATTTGAAGTCCCAATCCCATGACTTTAAACTGTTTGATATAATTTCCTCACTATATTACGTTAAATTGTGTATCTATAATCCCCACTTGAGGATGTAAAACTACGAGGCATATAATACTTTTTCTTGAGTTCTTTCTTGTGGTGTCAGTCACCAACAGCACCATTCACCATATTCAACCATTTTTTGGAATTCATGATGACCCTACTATAGGAATATGAGTTTGACTTTTGTGAAAACTAATACACCCATACCAATGTGATCTAATCCAAGGAGGCATAAGTTTCGGAGTGTTTAATCCATTCAAACACACCATCATTTCATCTCTAGGATTTTTATACCCTTTTTCTAAATCCTCACCATCTTCTGTGTCTAAAAGGACCCCCTAATAGAATTGTTTTTGGCCAAAATGGATCACCTGCCATCCTAAGCCAATGCCCCAGAATAATTTTCAAGACATTATGAGATAGGTCTCTTGTTTTGAACATGGTCAGTGGTCGACCCTCATTTGTTTGTACTCATTCATGGATAACAATACAGATGTTCTATTTATAACACAATTAGTAGCTTTCCTCAGTTACCTCCTTGTGTTTCATATTTTGGTTGTCATGATTCACACACCCCAATACCCATTTATCAGTTATAATTAAACACCCCTATCATTACCTGGTTAGCACACTAGAGATTGTTATAAAAGAAAGCTGACTATCAAGTGATCCCCATCCTCTAGCTTTATCCCCTCTTGGCTTGATCACTCTTGGGGGTTATTCTGCAATAGTAGACCCCAAGTGTTCGATGATTGTCCAACACTCTCATATATTTGAGAATTCATATTTTTGTCCCTAGTTTCCCAGACTAGGCATGGATTACATGATCATAGGGATTTTTCATTAGTTAACTCATGAATATTATTGAAGTACGAACAAAAGAAATGTGATCAGGTATGAATAATTTTAAATCGAACAAACCAATTTTTCATAGGCTCATACACATATTGGAACCACTTCATTGCAAAATATCTTCAAAGATAGACCCCATTTTTCAAGTGTTTGATCCTAGAAAACATTTTTTGGCTGCTTGCATGGTCCACTAAAATATCACTAGGTCTTATTTATCTTAATTGGATTTGTGAAAACCACGATAGATCTGATCTATTTTCATTTCTATTCAGGACAGTACCAAGACCCTAATGATGTCACCTCTTCTATATTGGCCTCATCCACCCCCAATTGGGCCTTCATACTATTAATGACTCCATCCTTAGTTGGAGAGACTGCCACGTTTTCTTGAACCATCCCTTTTAAGTGAGTGATCTATTCCTCATCTTCCTCAAGCACCTTTGTACCCTTATCCTTGTGATTCTTCTAGTTCAGGTTAAGAACCATCCATTCATCATGTATCCTCTAGATGAGGAAGTCCTAATCGAGTGTGTGAAGTTTTATAGATTTTACCCAACTAGAAATAAGTATAAATAACCAATGGAAGAGGGATACCCTCTTTCTTTATAGGTAATTTATCTATGTGTAGGTGTTTTTTACAAACTTCTACACCTTGGGATGGAAAATATGATCCTCCTCATCATAATCTAAGCCAGAATACTCAAAATGTTCCGATGACACAGGCTCATAAGTATGTAATATTTCCAATAAATTGTCATATGGATCATCTGGGTATAAGTCTTCAGGCTTGAGTGGAATGATATCTATTCTCAAAAAAATCATCTTAAACCTCTCCATCAGTTACAGAAGCCTCTACCACCCCCCCCCCCTGTGGCACTTTTTATGTGCACACTGTGGTACCTGCTTCCCTATATTACCTTGTTCGTGGCCCAATCACATACTGAACTCTTGTGGACAGAATCAGTGGAATATAGAAGTAGGCGCATCCATTACAGCCTCCCTAACCACCTTATTTTCCAACACATTTTTCATCTCCTTCATCGTGGATTCAGCTCCAATAGTATCCCCTGGTAGAACCTCTTTGATAGATTCCACCATAGTGGGTCCTTCATTAAACCCATTCATGGGCATCGTCTTGACCCCCTCTACTAAGGGAACAATCTCATTAGTCCTTTCTAGAATTACCCCAGTTTGTGTCCCAACTATCATAGACTCCATGAAAATTTCCACAAGGAGAATATCACTCTTTTTTTTCCAAATCATCCATTGGTGTCTTCATCTCAAATGTAGATGTTGGTGTCTAAACCTCGAACACCATTTGAACTTCTATTTCAACATGCATCATCCAGGAGCTGATGAAAAGGTGTGAGAAATATATATGTAATAGAAAAATATGCTTTCATGAGTATTATATCCCAATGATAATTTCTTGTAGGTCCACAGGTAATTCCCCTAGTGAGATAATTTCCCTAGAAATGGTCACTACCTTAGTCATTGGAACCTCCATGGATGATGGTTGGATTCTCATAGTTGTGACATTAGGGGAAAACCACAGACTCAACCCTTTATGGTTTGAGGCTACCTCAGCCTCCACCAAAGGCTTGACATGAACCTCTCCCTCTTATGTGATCTCTTATTCCTACATAGGTGAAATAGCGGAATACGTCATAGGTTTAAAGGCAGTGTAGTGCCTAAAAATAACAAATATCAGAGGATTTACTAGGTCAATAGTAGGATTTATGTCTCCATATAATAACTGGTCTTCATCACTTCCCTAAGAGTCTTCTGGTCCTTCAACCTCAGTGGAACCAACAACCACATGACCCACAAGGGAGGCTAGAGGAGAATACAAGTTGGTCGGAATCCTCACAAGGTCAGTCAAGAAATGTTAGGTTCCATGGGAGTAAATAACCCCATTTAGATTCACCATATATTTCACCACCTTTTTGTGAGGATTGTATAATCCCGCCTTTTGTGGCCCAAACCAGTGAGGTATATCCCATCAGTGATGAAATACTGTCAAACCCCATGTGGGGTGGTGAGCTACTTATAGATTCCCTTGGCCCCCAAGGAATTAGGTTACTTGGAATCATTTGGAACATTTGTGAGACGTACCAGCTTCCACGAGCCTTGAAAAAATTACAATGGGACTGCTAGGGTGGGCTCTCATTTTTCTGAATATTACTTTCACAAGCACGTTAGACCTGATTTCACTACTCCACTCTATCCAACCTCTACCTATGTTGGGTCAGGGATCATGAGGCTTGCTACTGTTGCCCTACCTAGATAGTCGGACCTACCTCCATGACACACTCCAACCACCACTCATCCCTGAACTCATGGTTTTGGGGACTATCCTTCTCCATTTTGGGTATTTAAACTCCTAAACATCTCCCTAGGATATTTTCACCTCCAAATTTGAGTGTGTTCATTAATGAGTCCATACCTACTGTTACAAAGTGGAAACCCATTATGTGTTCTCCCAACTTTACACATAAACATGCGCCAAATATTCCCCAAAATTGAAGGTGTAAAATCAATGCACACCTTCATATATACCTCCACTATTATCTAATAATGATATCTGAACTACCTTGTGAACTAGTGTGGATTTTATGGTTCAAATAATTGCTCATAGTTAACTCTTTCCACTAGTACCCCACATTGGAAGGGAATGAGGTAGGATAACTGCTCAATGGTTCTTGTACCATCGTCATTTATCATCCCCATTTGGAGGAGGAATGGGTGAAATAATAATTTATCTTCCAACATAACCCTTTCCATCACATCCACCGAACCCAACATGAGCGGTCAACTCCTGATGATGTTCAGAATTTCCAGTTGAAAGTTTTTTGTTAGAGGGGAGATTGGGTTTGGGTACTCATATCCCAAAACAATATAAACCACCCATATATACAATAAATGTATTGTCCCACACACATATATTAGAGTATTCCCTTTTTGATGTGATGAAGAAACTTTTACATCTTCTCCAATACCAAGAGAGCTAGGGTGATGTGTTTCCTTATTACCAACATTCCTACCATGATGAAGGTACTTGGTCACACCCCCATATGTGAATCCCTCATAGTTATCATCCATTTATAGATGATAATTGAAATAATCCCTGATATCCATGCCACTGGAGCTTCGGTTTTGTTATTGTATGCCCATAGTTTCCATTTTCTTACCTCTAGAATTTGCTAGTGGGAGTGCTCCTTGCCCGGCTAGTATGACCCATGACATGTGTGTGGCCTCCCCAGAAACATATCATCTAGATCCTCCCCCTTGAGTGTCTCTTACAATGGTTCATTCAGGAAATACCGAATCCATTTCTTGAATGGGATGTCCTTAATCCCTGGCATATCTCTATTCATTCCCTACACCAACCTCAGTAATTCCCCTAAAAGAGAAAGAATATAATCATGTTCCTCCCACAAATTCTCTATAGAGAGGAATTCATTGAACATAGACCCATGAATTTGGATCTCATAATTCTAGTGGAGATCCCATAGGATAATTCCTACCTCCACATGATGCATATGTAAAGTGTTGGTCACTTGAAAAAATCTTCTCAACAGCTCATTCATGATGTCCGGATGGCGGTAAATGTGAAACTGCAAGGCCCAAGATGTTTTTTTGAGCTCCAATCACATAACATTATCCAAAAATTCATGTAATTATATTCATTCTTAATATTCCAAATCCCATTCACGAGTATAGTTTCCGACTTGGAAAAGGTCCTAGTTGTCCTTCCATCCATTCAGTAGATCCCCCAAACCCGCCTTGAGTATTGTATCATACTTTGATGGGTTCCTCATCCTCCGTATTTTCACCATAAATATTGATGACATGGTTCTTGAGGTTTTAATCTATGATTGGTTCATTTTACTTCTATATGTGGCCTCCAAAAAACCTATGCCACTGGTACTATTTCAACGTTCTTCTGAACTAGTAAGTTGGTTCACCTCTTCTCACTGCAAGGATAAAAACATCATCTCCTAACTCAAAGTTGTAAAGTGGTAGCCTATTTCACATTGGGTAATCCTTTTTTCTATCTTTTAGAAGTGAATTGTGTGATTTATGATCTAATGCACTCTGAAAACTCTCCCAAAACATGCAGTTCCTGACCATTTACACTCAGCAATCAACAAAATCATTGGCTCCTTGAGCAGTCATTTCATCTGATAGTTAGTTGTTTTCTATGTCTTGATCATGAAGCTCTACTCATAGAGATCTTATTTTCAAATATCATTTCATTATTATTGGGCTCAAATAGGTCATTTTGTGAAGATCTCATTCACAGAGTAGTGTTCACAGAGAATTATTGGAAGAATTATTCACACAAAGAATATGATTTTTGTGAGAGATGGAGATCGAGATCAAAAACCACTCAAGAAGGAATTGATATTTTTGAAAATAGATAATAGGATTTTTATAGGAACTCGGAGCATCCTGAGATGGGAGGGGTGAATCAGGGTGTCAACTTTGTCTTTAAAATCAATGGATCGTGTTCCCACTTTGGTAAGAACTTGTTAAATCTGTCTTTTGGAATAGTGTAGAAATAAAAAATTCACATAAAAAGAGACAACACCACAATTTTACATGGTTCACCACTAGGGTCTAGTCTATGTAGAATAAACCAATTGTTTTTTGGTCAAACCAATGTCCACAAATCTTCACTAGTTTTGGAGTACAAGAGGTCAAAATAGTTACTCTATGCCAAGAACACTACCTTTACAAGATTTTATGGATTGAACACTATGTCCCTTATAAAACTTCCATCGACTCTCCCAATCTCACTACCTCAGGTGAAGTCTATCTTAGTTTATCGACCAGAGGGCCTCTTCAATATATTTTCATTGAAGTCTTTGTCTCTATCTATAATTAGACTCTACTTGCATCAAAGTCCAAAATTGATGAACTTTAATGAACTAAACTAACAAACCAGATATTCGAAAACTATAAATTATCTCAACTCAGTACTTGCGTTAAGCACCTTTCCATGGGAACAGTATTTGGGGTTGTCGCACATGTTGTATTTCATGCAACCATTTTCTTTCGTGCAACCCCTGTATTTCACACATCCATTCTTTTTCACATAGCTACACCATAAGATTCACTTGCTCTTGAAAGACTTAAGAAACACTTGGCATATAACTCCCTTCTTACATGAAACTCACTACATGCATGCAACTCCTGGATTACGCACACCTCTCTTCTTGTGCACAACTCCCAACTTGCACACAACACACCACTTGGGAGATTAAAAGCTTGGAATTTCTTAAAGTGCTGAACCTCACTAAAATGAGGGTGGCTATCTAACTTTTTATAGGCATTTATGACAATGTGTGCAACTTTGTGCAACATTTCCCCAGCACACAAGTATCATCTGTGCAAGTCACTTTTCATGCAAACTCACATAAACTCACCTTTCACAAAAATCTATAACATGCATGCACTTATTTTCATTTCTATTTTTTTATGAAAAGATCTTGTAATATTTTTTTTCTCACAACTTTCCAAATCACCTTCAATGTTGTGTGAAACTTACTTTTCCAAAAAAATCGTTCTCCATTCTCTAATTTTTTGGACAAAAAAATTGGAAAACATTGGGAAATGATGCCACCTCCAATATAGTTATCAGCTTGAGGTCAAATATCTCATTATTTGTAAACTCCATGATCTTCCCTGTGAGGATTGAAGAAAAAAACACAAACCATAGTCCATTTCCAGCAAAGAATAGCCTTGGTTCCAATAATTTTCTCTTCACAAGAGTCTAGTGATCCATATAAAGGGGGACCTTCATAAATTATAGGCATAAAAATATTGATGGGTCCATGATTTCCTCTAAAAATCATGCATTTTTAATGTGCTTCATGAACTGGAGTTCATTTCCAATACTCTGGGATTATCCCTCAAAATATGAACCTTCATGTTCCCCTGATTAAATTTTGATGGGGGTATTTTCTGATGCTGAAATATGTGTGTCACCGGTGAGGTTGAATAAGGTACAACCAGTTTGAGGAGAATCTGACCCCCAAAGGACCCCCAATCCCCTTTAAAAGGTTTTATTTAATGGATCTAAAACACTTTGTGAAATCCTAGAGCCCGTGATATCCCATACTATGAATTTCCATTGTGGATGTGTGAATTCCTAGTAGTACCTATATGAAACAATAATTGGATTCTTAGAGTGCTTCACAAATGCATGAAGTATTGATGATGGAGTTTTGAGAATGACATTCAGAATCACAGAGCTTCACCCATTCATGAAGAAAATCATGCTTCATGAACTCCTCCAATATTTTCAAAACCCATACCATAAAAATACCCCCTTCAAATCAATATTTGGGGGGTAAAAAGAGTTCTTCAACTTCATAAATCACCTTATTTTCGTGAACCCCCTCAGAATCATGAAAAAAAAGAGGGAATGGATCACCCAAGGAATCCAGGCTTCATGAAACCTCCCCCTTTTTCTCTTGAGATCCTCCACATAAAATGGAGATTCCTTTAATGAATACATATGCCCTCCATGGATGAAGACCTACCATTATGGCACATGAGGTTTCATGATGCATTAATCCTTTTCAAAGAACTCACCCTATGAATTAGAACTTCACATTGATGAAGGGGAACCCTATTTCATGAAGAATATCCCTTAGGAAACCCCTTGACCTCTATGAGGACTCCATTCCTTTCTAGACCCTCCTTGAACCTCTAATATTCATGAAGTACCTTGCCTGGGTATCTCCATGGTTCCTCCCATCTGTTGAAATCCCTTCAGAATGGTCATGTTCACAGGACCACCATACCAATCTAGGGAAATTTTATATACACATTTAGTTCCCATGATACTTGTTCCACCCACTCGTGTGTCCTCCCACTCCCCCCCCCCCAAGTTTGGAATGATCTTCCCACCAACAAGTTTCTTCAAAGCATAGGTATCGTAACACCTTTTTCTTCTCATCATGGGGCCTGTAACATATACCTTGTGGTTTACAACTCCTCCACATAAGTTACAACACCATGTCCCTCCCAAAGTCACATGAGCAGTGCTCACGTAATACCTTGGGGTTAGGATTGAGTCTACCCACATCTGAGCTACATGATGTAAAATTTCTCAGTACCCTGTCCCGGTCATATGACATTAAACTGAATGATAGTGTCCTCATTACATGATATGTAAAACAGTAATATTACCTTGTGGGATAATAATAAAATGACCAAATTATTCTAATCATGGAATTTCACCCGCTCCAATTGTGGAGTACGAGCCACCACCAGACGAAATCTACCCAACATAAGACCAACACCATTCCCCCAAGATCAATCCTCTTTCAAGGGGTAGTTACCCAATATAACCCCCACTCCATTCCCCCAAGATAAATCATCTTTTTATTGGATTATTATAAGTTTAATTCCCACACCAGCCCTTACTAATTATCCATTTACAACATGAGAATCCTTACTATATGATGTTAAACTACATCTATTGGTCCTATAACATGAACTTAAAATGTGGCATCAAACTACATGTATTTTTATCCCTATCTTTTAAATAGGGTATGTAGGATGCCTCCTTGAGGTTAAATCCCAATATTTGTAAGTTGAGTTGTGACATCTTCTCTCCTAGGGTTACACCTTCTAAATTCTCCTCATAGGGAATTCGATCCAAATTGGTAAATTCTAGTGTGAAATCTTCTTTCCTAGCGAAACACCTTACAGATCCACCTCATAGGGAATTAGATCCACAATAGTAAACTGCCAAGGTGTTCCCAATAAGGTATGTGCCTTCTAGATCTTCTTCACAGAGCATTCGATACAAAATGGTACACTGCCCAGGTGTCTCCTCTTAGGGACACACCACCTTGATCCACCTACATAAGGTCTTAGATATGTCTCCACAAGACATTAAACTTGTGGCCCTATCTATCTCAATAAGATGTCCTAATCGATCTCCATAGGATGTAAAAAAAAATTCCAAAAAAACATCTACTCCATGTAATAAACATGGGAATCATTAGGTAAAGAGTCATTAAAATATTTCTTCCCTTGTTTTTGTTACCTAGTGATCGAGAAAGGATGGATCAGGTTACCTACCTAAGATGTCAAGTATGAGATTCCCTCCCAAAAGGAAGAATATACGTGACTAATTCTCCCAATGTTCAGACATTCCCAGTGATTTCCAGGGTTACTACTCTCTTAACTAAAGGTTTCTACCCTATCAATATAGAAACTGTGTAATTAACTAGCATCCACATAGATATTTCTCCATAAATTAGTTCCATGAACATGAAACAAATCTATGAGGGAGACCCAGACTAGGAAATGAGCACCAAGGAGGAATCCATAAAAATAGAAACCAAAATTCTATCTTCCTATTTTGATCCAGGAGAATACACCGCTGATGAAAGTGATGACAATTTCACACATCGGGAATGTGTGATTTTGGAGAAACAAAAATCTATCATGGGAGAATTTATTGATGTATAGGTGGGTCCTCGGTGAAAGTTTTGGAAACCTCCACCATGAAATGGCTTGGTGGAGGATTTATCACCACTCGAGAGTATAGGGATGTCATTCATCATGCATTTGGGGGGGGGGCATTTATAATTATTCCAAGTTGAATTAAATGAATTTTATTCCAATTGTTGATAAAAATACTCACATTTGGTTATATTACTTTTGGGGGGTCTATTCTTATGTTTTATCAAATATTTTGAAAATTGTTTAAACTGATTTTTATATTCTCTATATAATTTTTATATTCCGAATATCTAACTTGTTTTTGGTCTTAGGTTCATATGAAAAAAAGTCTCTTAGTGGTTTCCTTTTAGGTATGATTACTCACCACCTCCACATTCATATATTTTTTTACATGATATAGGAAATAGGATGATTTCATACTTCTCTAGTAGTTCTTCTTGATGTTACTATCATAGTTGGTTGAGGATGATCTTAGAGTTGTTCATGTCTTGGTCTGGAGAGTTTATAGTTTGTTTTTGGAGTATATTATTACTTTTTATTTTTAGATTATATTTTTCAATGTTTTGTTATTACTGTGATATTGGATATTAAGTTATTGGTTATTTTCAGTCTGGTCATTAATATTAGGATTGGGTTTAGTGGCATGCATCATTTACAAAGAATTATTTAGATTTTTTGACTTCCTGTTTTATATTGTGATAGTCATGTGTGTGTTAAACAGGATAATTTCCACCCTCATAACTTTATGTTTAAATCGTTGGAATATTTTTATTTCCACTGGTGTTTGGGGAATGTCATCTAAATTTTGTAGCACCTTCGACTTGGACTAGTCTAGTGGGTTGGGTGGGGATGTTATAGGGATGTTATGTGGTCTTTCACCATGATATAATAGTTCCACAATTCAATGGATACCTCCATGGGAGTTTTGGTCGATCCAAAATGTCTAGATAAGGTAATAGCACCACATCACAGTAAGAAAAACCACTCCACTACAACCTGGTTGAAAAATTCTATGGATTTATAGTTTTCTAGATTTAAGGAACACTACATTGTGGAACATGATCAATGTAATATCAATTTTTAATATAGGATATTAGTGGATTAGTCAATCTGAAAAAATTACATATTTCACATTGTAAACTATTTTTCACGCCAAAAATATAGTCAAATATATTATCAAATACTTTGAGATATTTGGTAGTAGGTCCTCCATTCATTTTGGTTATAAGAACCATAAAGAGAGTAGGGGTATCATGTCACATTAAATTTTATGTTTATAAATATGTGGTGAACCAAAAATAATGAAACATGTGTGAGTATAAAAGAGGATAATTTAAGGGATACATCTAGCATTATAGGAGGTATTTTATAGGAATTTTAGGTTGAAACAAGAGTTCACAATAATTCTATATTTGGGAGGCATACCATAAATATAAAGAAAATTTCATTCAAATTTTTTATGCTTATTTTTTATATTTCAATATGGTGTTTCATACGATTCTATTTACACATTCCTTATTCTGTTGAAAATAAATAATAACATGGGTAGTGGGATTATAACCAATGCACACCAAAAATATGCTGATAAATTAAGGGTGAGTGAACCTTGTGAAACACCATATATAGATGTGTTTTCTCTCTTAATCTACCTTCCATCATAACATTCTTACTATTGAGATTGAATTTCACTAACCTATGATGAGAATAATTTTATCTGTATGGGTATGTGTTTTTAATGACCACTCATTCACCCCCCCCCCCCATTGTGGTTTAATCTCTCTAAGTCCTCACATTTGGTATTATAGTAGTGTTTCTTGAATTTGTTTATTATGATTTGAAAAATATGATTCCATGCAATTAATTTCGGAGGAATTATTCATAAGTTATTATAAATATAATTCCAATATATCTATGTTTTCATTCAATTAGTTATATCTTTGATCTATTATACCCATGAAATCAAAGAATATCATCAACAACAAGGGAGTCTCTATTTTCACTAGAAAGGAATTCTATTTGTGAAGAGAGATGATGGTTTTGTATCTTCTATCACTCATCATGTATGTTCTTGATATCTCTAAGAATAATGTTAATATTATGAAATATTTAAATTCATACATTCATGTAGACATGAAGAATATTGAAATGGATATGAGAAAATTCATTCTGTTAATTTCATCACTCTTTGATAAAGTTTTCCCATGAGTTATCATTATGAAGATAGAAAATAGAATTTGGGGGAAACACCATGATATCAAGGAAAGAGACAAGAATGTAAAATTATTTTAGTTGCAAACTTACCAGGGTTAATTTGAGGATATCTAAAAAGGTTAAAACAAATTTTAGGATGAATTAATCATTAGATTTAACAAAATTGTAATATAGATTCAAAGTTATAATAAAACTGTTAGTGATTCTTACTTCATGAATAAGCATAACAGAATCATAGAGGATAAATTTAATGTAAATATTTTATACCTTGAGGAATAATACATGGACAAGTGGACTGTCAAAAAACTCTATAACTTCATAACTACATATGTGATGAGAATAAGGATAAACATAAATATAAAGTAAAAAATAGTGAAGAAGACTCCATTAAATGATTTAAAACAATAAAAAATTATTGATTACAATTTTTTCTTAAGGAATAAACCAATGCTTAATAACTTCCAATGATTTTAAAGAAATTATCTATCTATTCTCAAAAGTAATTCAATGAGGCAGTGGTAAATAAAGTGGTATTCTGATATTTAAATTCTTTAATTATGGAAATTGTAGTCACTTCTTGGTAGGTTCGCTAACATAAAATAAGAATTATAGGAGGTTGATCAACAAAATTTATTATCTAGGAAGCATAATATATCTAGTGGATATAGTTTGGGAAGATTATTAAAATTAAATGGTAAATATAATACAATAAATAATAGAAATATTTTCTATAAACATGATGTCACATATTATGATGAGGAAGGTGAATGAAATTTTTTTTGGGAAAGTTTGATGAGAGATCCAAAGAAGGTACATTTCTTGGGTATACAGTTGGTTCAATAAGTTATTGATGTTTTAATAAGAAGATGATGAAGGATGTATATATCATTGATGTAATTGTGCTAGAAAATTAATGTTCTTTAAAAGAACCACTAACATTTATGTTGTTGAATATTATGAAGGAATTGAACATCTTGAGATAATTCCTAATGATTGGGAATATTTTCATCTCAATCATGTTTATTAAAAAAAATATCAATGAGGAAGCCTAGAGGTAGAAGTTTATATGGTTCAAAAACATTGAAAATTGGTCAACCTTGGAAATATTATTAGAGACTGCAGAAAGGGAAAAACCCATAGAATATTGATAATTTTAAATCGTACTATCTTTCTTTCATAAGTTGAAAAAAATAGTATTGATTATTCTTTAAAACATGGGCATTGTATTTTAGTAATGAAAGAAGATCTAAACTAGATTGAGAGGAGTGGAATTAGAGAACTATTTTCACATCACAAAAAAAGAAAATATGATTAGGATAAATTGGGTTTTTCATTATAAACTTAATGAAATGGGTAAATTATCACAGAAAAAATAACATCATGTTTGAAAAGGATATTCTTAACTCTGGGAAATTAATTTTAATGTGATTTTTTCTCCATTAATAACTATTTAATCATTTGAATTTTTCTTATGATTTTTTATCAACATAAAAAAAAATTCCAAATGAATGTAAATATAGTGTTTTATAATAGTGACCATTTTGAAGAACTCCAAATTGAAAACCCAGAAGGGTTTTCCATTAACACTGATGGTTTATGAGTGTTCAAGATATATAAGGTATTATGTGAGGTTAATCAAGTACCTAAAGAAAAGTATTCAAAGTAGGATAGTATCTTCAGGATTATAAGATTCAAAAAAGTAAAAAAAAAATCAAATATTTATGTCAAGGGAGATGACACCCACTAACTTATCATGATTGTGTATGTCTTTGACATATTTTTTTTAGAAACAAAGGAGGAACTTGTGAGTAATTTTCTAAAAAAATGAGGAAAATTTTCAATAATTCAATTCACTAATATTTTTTATATTTTCTTTTTCTCAGAATGAAATTCTATTTATATCTTTTTTGAAATAATTTAAATTAAGAAATCAATAGAATTTTTATACACTTATTCTTCCTATGACATAGATGAACTCATATAATTAAATAAGGACTTTAAATCAAATAGTGTTATGAGATCTCATTGGAAGTCTAATTATATTTATAGTTACACTTTGTGCATGATTCTAAAGAAACTATAGGATTTGAATTTTAATGTAAAAATGTATATTGAACTACATCAAATGATCTTTTGATCCCATCATGAGGTACAATAAAGATACATCAATACAACTTTATGGATATATCAATAAAAATTGGTGAGGATATATTGGAGATAGAAAGTCAACTTATTAAGGTGATTTATTTATTTTTGGAATATGTATCTAATGGTAATATAAGAAGTTTAATTTTATCATTATTATCTCAAAAATAATTAGTATATTCTGGTGTTAAAATCCAAAACTCAAATGATATTGAAGATTTATTATATAGAAGACATGAGGGTCGATTTTTCATACATGTTGGTGATTATGTGTGATAATAAAAGTAAAATTAACTTATCAAATACCCTTTTACAACATTTTTTTTGAAAATATTGACATCAAGTACAAATTCATTATGGATAAAGAGGAACATAGTGATCTTTACTTTAAATATGTTCTAACTAAAGGGATATTTGTATATTTCATTACAAAACTTCTTTTGAATGATTCCTTCTGACACATGAGTGTATTATTTAGAGTTTAAACATTCCACGAAACCCTATAAGTTTTATTCATTATTTTACCCATTTTATTCCATGGAATTTTTTGTAAAAGGATAAGAATACTAAAAATGGGGGATACTCAAATTCATTTTTTCAGTGGTCCTAAATGGGGACTGAAGTTGAGAAGGATTCAATGTCGGGGGGGGATTGAGTTATTGGAAGTTGAAGCTTAGTGAAGAGATCATGTATGTATTTTCATGTTACAAATAAATAAAAATGGGTATATTAAATATAACCTTGAGATATTATTGATTGAATAGTCCTCATGAAGTAAACTATAAAAGGTGGAGCTGAGTTGATCTCAATTGAGATACGGTCTAAGTGGAATTGATCTTACATGGTAATATAGAGTTCTCTCATAATCACCATTTTTCCTTATGGTGAAGTATATAGATAACATTCATATTTTAGGAATATTATTAATTGATTCTTAAATCATTCCATTCAAGATTTTGTGATGATCTCATATTGTATTCATTGAAAATATGCTCATGGATAAGTTGGAATCACTTTGGAGTTGAATGGTGATGCATACAAATAAAAGTATTAAAGTTATTATATATTTATAAAACCATATCATGATGGTTATGATCAAATAATAGTGTATTTGAGTTAATATAAAGGGGGAAGACATTATTTTATGCATAAAAAAATAGAATCTATGAGTTATTCCTATAAATAAATTAATTAATATCACATTAGATAAAAAAACATTGTGGACATGTTGTTCATGTTGTGATGATTCCATTAAGAGAATGAGTTTATATGAAATTATAAATTTGTGTTGAGGAGCTAATATGATATGGGAAGGATTTAATTTAACATAAATTGAATCACATCACATCCTGATTTGTAGCGTGGAAATGGTTCTACTGAGTTTCTAAGGGAAATACAGTTTTTTGGTAGAGAAAAACAGGGAGAGTTAAGTGTTTTAGTATTTTTGGAATTTAGGTTTTATCATTCCATAATACAATAGTTCCTACCATAATTAAATGGATCTTACCATGAGATCTATGTTTATTTTATAGATTTGAGAAAAGGTAAAACTACAACATCACATAAGTAGAAACATGTCTCTCAAACTAGGATGAAAAGGTTATCAATTTTTTTAGTTCTATAAATTTTAGGCATAACACACCACTATGCATGATCCACACTCTAGTGAGTCTGAATGGAAGATATTGGTGGATTGGTGGTTTTAGAAAAATCAAAAATACCACACAAAAATCTACTAGTAATTCTAAAAAATTAGTAAAGTATATTATAAGATACTCTTAGATCATTGTGGTTTTTTATTTTATATGTAACACCCCAAGCTTCCATGATACTCTTCCTTTTTAAATAATTCAATAGTGTGTGATGTACGCAACACTGAGTTCAAGAACCCCATGACCATAAAACTATCCGTTTAGAAAGCATTTACTAATAGTATTTACCACATTTTTAATTTTATATATCACTTATAATTTTAAAATTCATATTTTATGTTTCTTATACATAATATAAGAACAAATTCAATTTTTCAGATAAAACAAGTATTTTTCAAAAAAAAAGTAGTTTTTCTACCCTTTAATGGTGAACCCTTTTTAAATCCAATATTTGAAAATTTTATATATTCAATTTTATGAAATTAAATTCTTATTTATTAATTGGACATAAAAAATCAGTTTGGATTAATTTTTGGTACTTTTCTTATAACTTTCATATTTTGATGAATAGTAAAATATACTAAATTTAACTTTATAAAATATTTTTTAATCGAAATAATTTATAGAGATAAATTATAAATCTGAGTAGTTTTAAAGTATAACTAGATTATGTTTTTATCATTTAATATAATTTATGTCATTATAATTATTTTTACATTTAAATTGGATATAAAATCATGTCAATCTTTTGAAGTTTTTGCTTATTAAAAACCTGATATCTAGTTTTGATAACGGAAATTAATTTTTAAATTAATTTCTACAAACTGTGTGTTTTGAATTTGGAAAAAGTGATTCAATTTTTGGAATCACAAGGTTAAAATTGTTTAAAAATTTACCTTTTATTTTTTTGATACTATGAATAATACCTTCGGTAATTATTTTATTTACAATGGTTATAGGGTAAATATTTTAAATATGGGTAAAAAATAATATTATAATATTAAAATACCATAACACATGTCCTAACCCTATTTTATGATATATTTCCTACCATGGGATTCCTTGGGTATATTTTAGGACCCCACGGTGCCCCTTGGGTGTGAAAATGACATTTTATAAGAATTAATTTAAAAGTATACAAAAATATAACACAAACATGTATCTTTCACTAAAAAAAATTTATATGGATTTATATAATTTATATCTTCGACTATAAATATATATTAGAAATATAAAAATATTTCATACATCATGATATTTTATTTATAATTTCTAGACATAATATAAATAATATTAATTATGACACAATGATGATGCAGTGATTGCTTCATTAATTAAGGATTCAAATAAATGATATTATAAATATTTAAATAAATTTAATTTGGTTATTTTTATTTCATCCATGGACTTTTTAGATAATATTTACATATTATCTATGATTTAATTCATTTTTTTAATTAATAATGTTGTTATGAATTTAAAAAAAAAATCATGTAAGAATAGTGTCCAAAATTGACATAATTCATAACTTAAAAAAAATAGTTTATTAAGTGATATTAAATTCCTAAAAATATAAGATTATGGAAAATGGTTAATAAATGTACAAATCTATCATAAATGACTCTTTTTGGGTATTTTGACATTATACGGTAATTACATTAACCCACAATGTGTAAATAACATGATTTCACTGTAAGATTAAAAAGGGTAAAATAAGGGTTAAACCAAATCGATAAGGATTAAAAATTATTAAAAACTTGTCTAAAAGTTATTGGATGATGGGAATTCGAAGAAAAAACATATTATCTTTTAATTAAATTAGTTTTGGACCATTTTTAATCAAAATTGATTTTATAATAAATTAATATTTCTAGACTTTCAAAAAGTGCCCCTCCTCCCTCTTATAAAAGGGCACCACCTCTACCCACTTATTCACACCACCAAAGCCCTTTGTCTTGGCCAAACCCTGCCCAATTATCTTCCCAACTTACTTAACTTCATCCTGGAGGTATGCATTTTGAGATAACTTCAACTAAAGGAGTTCTTTGGTGCAAATCAAAAGGAGACACCCAAAGATGAGGTAATTATTTTTTCCCATCTTTCAAAGTCCATTTCTTCTTCTACTTCCTATTACTAAGTTCTTACCATATGAAAATAATAACTCTATAATATAATATATGTTGAGAAATTGTTAATATTATGGTACAACCATATTTATTTTTTTACCCATCCCATGAAAAACAATATCACCATGCATATGTACGTACGGCTTACCGTCTCCTCGCTGTGGTGTAAACAGTTTTTAATCTATAATTTATTTATATAGGTATAGTGATGAATAAAAATGACTTAAATAATAAATATAACATTATATTATTTATTTTAAATTCATATTACATCCAAATTCATAACATTGAACCATTAAGAAAATGATATTGTCGCTCGTGCGTACGTACGACTTACTATCTCCCCGACGCGATGAGACTCATCGTCCAAGTTCACCATCCAAGAACGATTATAAGAATAAATTTTATTAATAATTATGAAAGTTATGACATAATAATGCTACTAGGATGATATATACACATATATTTCATTCACCTACTCTCATATGATATGAAAATGGAAAACGTGTTCATGTGTATGTATGGTCTACTGTCTCTATTAATGGTGTGTTATATTTTATATATATGTCACTAATGGAAACTTTTCCTTTACCAATGGTTTCAAAACGTTAGTAAAGGCCTGAAAACTGTTCGTATAAACTACACCAATGGTTTTCCTAACCTTTGGTTGTAGAGCCATGGGGATAGACTTATCCCAACAGTTCTATGTGAATCGTTGGTATATGGATGAAAAATGGATTCTATACCAATAGTTTCTCATTACCATTGGTATAAATGTTTACCAATGGTTTAAAACCATTGGAAATATAAAAAAACATGTCTATACCAATAGTTTTTAAAACTGTATGTATAGAATTTTACCAATGGTTCCTCACAAACCGTTGGGAAAGGTTATGTAAAAGGATCTATACCAATGGTTTTTAAAACGTTGGTATATACTTTTACCAACAGTTTCATATAAACTTTTGGTATATGTTCTGTTTTCACACATATGTAAATGGTTTACAACCATTGGCATAGGCTTTATGTTGTTGTAGCAATCCTGCCTCCCCCCTATGAACTTGCAGAACATCCACTAGCAGGCCTACCTCCCCCCTGTGCAGAATTCATACAGAATTCTGAAAAATTATAGAATACATATAGAATTCTATATGAATTCATACAGAATTCATACAACACATAATTCATATAGAATCCTAAATAACTCTAATTATTTATTTAATTACCCAGTACAAACATATAGAACTAACACATAATTCATAAGTTAATTACAGCAAGTATACACATACAACAAGTATACCCGTAATGCAATAACACACAATTAATAAGTTAATTAGATATATAAAGAATTCAATTCATAATTCAGAAGTAATTTAACCTATTTAATAAATTATTCGTAATTGGATACATACAATATTGAATTCTCTCTAACATATACATAATTGAATTCAGAATTCAGAATTTAGTAACCCCTATATAAGAAAATCATGTTTCAGGTTTTGAATATGGAATTCTTGTTTATAGGCATGGGTGAATTCAGATGAGATTTGAATTTTTGGATAATGTGGTATTCCATGTTGTAGTAAGGGTTAATGTGACATGGGGAAGTAGTATGTATAAGGGTTATTGGGATGTACAAAAGGGTACGGGGTGTCCAGGGGGTGGGGGGTGTCCAGCGGTGGGGGTTGTCATGGGGTGGGGGTTTTCCTTAGGGGTGGGGTGTCTAGGGGGTAGGCGTGTCTAGGGGTGGGGGTTGTCCCAATTATTTGGGGGGCTGTCCAAGGGGGCGGGGGTGTCTGAGGGGGAAGGGGGTGTCAAATAGGTGGGGGTGTCCAGGGGTGGGTGGTGTCGAGGGGGGTTGGGGTGGGGGTTGTCCCAGGGGGTTGGGGGGTGTCCAAGTGGGTAGGGGTGTCCAGGGGGTGGGGGTGTCCATGGGGTGAGGGATGCCTAGGGTGGGGGTAGTCCATGGGAGTGGGGTGTCTAGGGGGTGGGGGTGTCCATGTGGTCGGGTGGTGTCTAGTGGGGGTGGGGGCTTTCCAGGGGTTGTTGGGGTTGTCTAGTGGGTAGGGGTTTCCAGGGGTGGGGTCTATCCAGGGGGTGGGGGATGTCCATGGGGTGGGGTGGTTTTCCATGGGGGGTGGGTGTGTCAGGGGTGGGTGTGTCCCGGGGGTGGGGGTTGTCCAAGGGGTGGGGGTATTATTCAAGGGGGTCGATGTGTCTAGGGGGTGGGGTGTCCAGGTGGTGGGGTGGTGTTCTAGTGGGTGGGGGCGGTCGAGGGGGTTTGGGAGGGCTATCTATGGGGGGTAGGGGTGTCCAGGGGGTGGGTGGTCTTTAGGGGGGATGGGGGATGTCTAGGGGGTTGGGGTATGTCCAAGGCGATAGGGGGGTGTCAAGGGGGGTGGTGGTGTCAAGGGGTTGAGGCTGTCTAAGGGGGTGGGGGTTGTCCTTAGGGGTGGGGGTGTCCAGGGGTGGGGTGTCCTAGGGGGAGGGGGTTGTTCAGGGGGTTGGGGGATATCAAAGGGGCTAGGGGGTGTCCATGGGTGGGGGTGTCAGGGGGGTTGGGGGTGTCCATGGGTGTGGGCTATCTAGTGGGTGAAGTGGTGTCCAGGGGGTGGGGGTTTTCTAGGGGTTGGGGTGTCCAAGGGGGTAGGGGTGTCTAGGGGGGTTGTCCAAGGGTGGATGTTCTTGGGGTGGGAGCTATCTAGGGGGTGGGGTGGGCTGTCCATCGGGGGTGGGGCTTGTCCATAGTGGTGGGGGTGTCCATGGGGGTGGGGGTGTCTAGGTGGTGGGGTGGTGTCCATGGGTTGGGCTATCTAGGGGTTATGGGGCTGTCCAAGGGGGTTGGGGTGTCCAGGGGTGGGTGGTGTTTAGGGGGTGGGGTTTGTCTAGGGGGTTGGGGATGTCTTGGGGGTATGGGGGGTCCAGGGGGTGTAGGTGTCCAAGGGGTGGGGGTTTTCCAATGGGTGGAGGTGTCCAGGTGGTGGGGGTGGTGTCCAAGGGGTGGGGTTGTCCAAGGGGGTTAGGGTGTCAGGGGGTTGGGGGTTGTCAAGGGGTTGGGGGATATCCAAGGGGTTTGGGGTGTCCAAGGGGTGGGGGTGTCCAGAGGGTGGGGGTTGTCAAGGGTGGCGGTGTACACGGGGTGGGGGTGTTGTCTAGGAGGGGTGGGGGTGTCCAGGGGGTGGGGGTGTTCAGGTGGTGGGGGTTGTCCACAAGGTTGGGGGCTATCTAGGATGTGGGGGATTTTCAAGGCGTAGGTGGTGTCCAGGGGGTTCGGGTTGTCCATGGGGTAGGGCTGTTCAGGGGATGGGGGTGTCCAGGGGGGTGGGGGGTGTCTATGGGGGTGGGGTGTCCAAGTAGTGTGGGTGTCCATTGGGGTGGGGGGTGTCCATGGGGGTAGGGATTTCCAAGGGGGGTGGGGGTGTCCAGGGGTGGGGTGGTGTCCAGGGGGTGGGGGTGTCAGGGGGTGGGGTTTGTCCAACGGTTTGGGGGGTTGTCTTGGGGGTGGGGGTTGTCCCATGGGGTAGGGGGTCTAGGGGGTTGGGGTTGTCCAGGGGGTTGGGGGATGTTCAAGGTGGTAGGGGTGCGCACGGTGTGGGGGTGTCCAGGGGTGGGGGTTGTCTAGGGAGGGGGTCAAAGGGTGGGGTGTCTAGGGGGTTGGGGGTGTCCACTGCTGGTGGGGGTGTCCAGGAGGTTGGGGCTGTCCACGGGGGTGAGGTGTCCAAGGGGTGGAGGTGTCCAGGAGGTGGGGGGCTATCCAGGGGGGTTGTTCAGGGGTTGGGTGGTGTCCATGGGGGTTTGGGGGGGTTGTCCATGGGAGTAAGGGGTGTCTAGTGGGTGGGGATGTCCGATGGGTATCATGGGGGGTTCGGCGGCTTTATAAGGGGTGGGGGCTATCCAGGGGGTGCCAGTGTCTAGGGGTGGGGGGGCTATCCAAGGGTGTCGGGGCAGTCTAAGGGGGTGGGGGTGTCCAAGGGTTGGGGGTCCAAGGGATGGGGGTGTCCAGAGGAGGGATGAATCTATCATAACAAATCATCAAGTTATGTTTTATTATTTATTGATAAAGAAATAAATATAACATGACCTACCTAAACACACATATATTGAAGAACAGCAAATCATCAAATATCAAATGTCAATAATATCATTCGAAAATCAACAGATCAATCTTTCCCTCATCTCCATCATCATCGTCACCATCATCATCAGCCTCACCCCCATCCCAATAATCATCCCCATCATTGTCCCTACCCTCCTTAATGGCCTCCTCCTCAGCCTCCTCCTCCACCTCAGCCTCCTCCTCACCCTCCTCCTCCACCTCAGCTTCCTCCTCACCCTCCTCCCCCTCCAACTTGGCTTCCTCCTTGCCATCGTCTCGACCACCACTAGAACTGGCAACTGGTGCACCATATATAGAATGCATCGACAAATATATTAATCACAAGTTGTGCTATCCATTAGTGGGAGTGTTGGATGTAAAACTTCAATATGTTTCATAAATGCATTGTTTTCCCTAGGAGACTATTCTTCCATATCTATGGCCTTTTTCAGCATGTTTTGCCTATGCTTTAACCTACTAGAACTTGGTGGCACAACAACTCGTACTTGAGGAGGGACAATACATTGTTTGGATTATACACTTCCCAAGTCATCCGCATACTCTTATAGGGTGCTCATCTCCCAACACCTAATGTAAGTGATCATTTGGCCCAAAATTGTTTGGTTCCTGGGGATTAAGGGACTCTAAACCAGCCTATTACAAATATAAATATATTATTAAGATACAAAATAGATACTAAAATTTTACATAAACAGATTAAAACTTTCAATCTGCTGCTAAGTCGGTTCATTAACCACACTTCAATCTCTCTTCCATTGAATCGAGCAAAATTGTTTTGCTCGAGACACCCATCTATCAATATTCCATTTTTTCCTCTACAATGATATTGAATGTAGGAAACCATAATTAAATATATGTTACCAATAATTAATTTCATAACTAAAATTATATAACAACTTTATCAATCAAATAAATTATGGAGGAAACAATAGAAAGTGAAATTCATAAAGAAAAATTATAAACAACTATCATATCTGCTTCCTCTCATGATTTGGAATAGTATTACATCCCAATGTGTGGAGGTTTTTTTTTATTCAATGTTTTTTATTTCTTCTGGATGATTCCTATGTAAAATTAAATTATACAATGATAGTATTAACATAAAACATGAAATTTTTCATTTAAATACCTCAAATGTGAAAAATATCTTAAAATACGTAGTTGTCCAATGAGTAATCATCTATCGATACTGTTATATTGGACATTCATCAATAACAGGTACCTCCTCTAAATCATTTCCAACTCAAGCAAGCTAGCCAATATACATCTAGTTCTTCTAGGCTCTCCAAATCTCACCTAAATCCTTTAGACATGTTGGCCATGTACCCTCACCATCGGGGAAATTAAACTGAAGTTGACACTAAAATATTAAATCATATAAATACAAAAAAAATAATATATTGAATTAAATAAAGCAGATTTTTTACCCATATCTCTTCCCAAGAATTATCCTTTACTTCATTTGGAAACTATCACCATGTGAGTGGGCTGATAGGAATGATGTCAGAGTATTTTGAAAGCATCACAAAAAAACTATTACAATGCTACCCTATTTATTCAATCATTTTATTTTCTTCATTGCAGTCAACCATCAAGTGTGTGCGGAGGTTCCACACCGCACGCATGCGTGTATGCCCCCAACCCTGCATCCTATCAGTAGATGTATCTATTATGAAATAAAAACTAATATTTTATCTATACAGGTTGTAATTAAAATAAATAATGGTATAAAATTTTGATAGGGTTCTATAAATATACCTACATTAGTCTAATCAATGGGCACCACTGGATTTGAAGAAACTGAAGGAACAGCCTATGTAGGTGGAGTGGGTTCTAATGTTTGCTATGCGGGGATAGACTCTGGTAGAGAAAATATCGAAGAATATGGAATATAGAAAATCAGAGAGAAGGAAGTATAAGTAAAAGAAGATGGGATAGATGACAGGTCGAATGCTGGATGGGTAGTGGGAATCATCATCGGATATGGTAAAGACAGGTGAGGAGACTTAGATTTGAAGGCTGGTGAAAACATGGGAGGCCTAAATATCCCATGTGTCCCTAACAACACACCAAGATCAGAATGTGGGATAAATGGTATGTTAGTGGGAGTGGTAGTGTGTAATCGGGTACGCTGACTAGATCAGCTAGCTCTCGTACCACCCCCCCCCCCCCCCCCTCGTACGAACACCTTGAGTACTGGGACCACTATTAGGTTGCTCATCAAATAATTGTCACATGAGAGGTGTATCCTAAAAAATTGTTTAAAAAAATTAATCACATGAAATTGAATATTATTTAAATATATATATTTAAAATCAAATACTCACTATAGGCACTACTAGTGGAATACCCATCTCAAAAATGTGACGATTGCGGTCCATCATCTTTTTTTGTTGCCTCTCTTTAATTGGTTTCATTTCCTTCATTTGAAAAAAAATATGGAAGTAATTAGAAAAGTATAACTAATATGTAACCCAAAAAACAAAATAAATTAGATGGAATATGGAGATTCGTGGATAATTTAATTGTCCATTGTTTTAGGTGAGCTTGAATAGATATATAATGAATTCAATAAATCATATAAGATGTTATAAAGAATTTTAATTTTTAGTAGGATGGTTATTTACTAAGAAGACAAACCATAATGTTCATACGGGGAAAAGAACTTTTCAATATTAAGGAAAATTTTAATTTCATTATCCCATGTAGATGATGTTGGTTTCTATACATGTTTTGGAGAAGAAGAAAAATAGTGGTTTTCATAAGCATAGCACGCATCCGAAATATGTATTTTGAACATGAATTGTATGTGTGCATACCCACATCCAAAAGAAGTTTCAACTCTTTTATTAAAGGTTTCGTGTATACGTTGATATAATTACCAGGATCAGAAGGGCCAGATATGAGTATTCTCATGAATGGGATAGGTTTTTTCATACAAAACCATGGGGGAAGGTTATACATGTGTATAAAACATTTCCATGTGTTGTGAGAAGTAAACATCTTCTCAAACAGATTAAAATTGTCACATGAAAGTCCCAACCTCACATTATGCACGTCAGCTGCAAAATCATGATATCGAGCATCAAGTCTCTGCCATGCAAATCCATATTCAGGGTGAACAAGCTCATCATTAATCTTATTTATCTTGGTATCATGCCATCACATTTTTATTGATATTTCATTAGACATAAAAATATTCTCGAGTCTGGGGATCAATTGAAAGAGCCACGTTACTTTATGTGGAACATGGGATGGTGCTCCATATGATTTTGGCTTCCAGTGGGATGTTCCAGATTTAAAACAATAATTTCATTAAGAAGATTCCTCCCATAATAAATTGCAATATTTCATGCTACCATGAATTTTGTTTCATGAAAATCGAATTTCCTCAACTAACTTCCATGCTATGTAGTGGTTTGAGGGAATAAATACATCATCTAGAAGTAATTTCTTCAAGAAGGTGAAAATTTAATCAGTGGTTGTATTAGAAATCCCATACATAGTTTTCCAATGAAACAATCAGATTAAAAATTATAGATTTTTCATTTTACCACATTGTCGATATACTGGAGTCGTGGCAGCATCATTCAATTTTTTCACAATGACAACATCATCATTTTCATTAGACACATCATGTGTGCTCATATAAAAATCTTCTTGGGTCGGAATCCTTTCTATTTCATGATTATGAATAAATAGAAATCAGTCATATAACAAATTCTCCAATCTAATCCTCTCATTTGGATCATCAGAAGAGTGTGATTTTATTTTCTCCCCATTGTGATAACACGCATAGTAGTTTTATTGAAAACCATATTTGTTTATGTGGTAGCTGAATTCTTCATGACTCAACCAAGGTATTCCAACATAGTTGTGACATGGGAATTATATGTGACCACCATCTAAAGCACTGTGAATTGCAAAATCTAGAAAACTCTCCAAATTGTTTTGAAAATCACTTAAGATCCTAACAGTTTCATACATCCAACTTCTATATATTCTGTAAAAAAATCTTTATAAGTCATTTCATCAAAATCAAGTCAATAAGATTGATGTTTCATCAAAAATATATTTAATTAAATGAGATTTTTTTCATTATATATGAAACCATAACTGACACACTACTCTATATGAGAATCATAATATAAAAGAAAAAAATACTAAATTTATAAAAAAAAGTTGAATTACTATACATGAGTGTACAAGATCGTGTACCCTTGTGGAGGAGAATTATTCAGGAGTTGAGTAATTTTTAGATCGAATAAATTTTATGTTTTAGTAGATTATTTGAGTGGTCACATACACTGCCCAAGGGGGTGGGGGTGTCCAAGGTTTGGGGGTATGTCACGAGGGGTGGGGGTTGTCCAGGGGGTGGGGGTATCCATGGGGTGGGGGTGTCTAGGGGTAGAGTGGTGTCTGGGGGGGCTTTCCACGGGGGTGGGGGTGTCTAGCGGGTGGGGTCTATCCAGGGGCTATCTAGGGGGTGGGTGTGTCCAGGGGGTGGGGGTTGTCCAGGGGGTGGGGTTGTCTAGCAGGGGTGGGGGTGTCAGGGGGTGGGGGAGTCTAGGGGTGGTGGCTATCCCGGGGGTGGGGGCTATCCTTGGGGTGGGGGTGTCCAGGGGGTGGGGGTATCTAGGGGTTGGGGTGTCTAGGGAGTGGAGGTGGGGTAGAGGTGGTGGACTGTCGAAGGGCGTGGGGTGTCCACCCCCAGACTAGGGTCATAGAATCCAATATCTATCCAATTATTCCATTAATTCAATCATATTATTGATGACCCAGATGACTTTTGGTGTAAACCATGAATATCATACATTTAAATCACAATACAACTAATTGTAAACAAACCTCCAAATATCATATATGGGTTAGATTTTATCTTCCACTACAAATATCAAACATGAATTATAAAAAAACTCACCTAACTGTAAACACAACTCCAAATTTTGAGTTAGGTATGTGGATTATTGATGCCTTGAGAGGCTAATTGAGAGTTAATTACAAATTGTTATACCCGGTGTTAATATAGTATTTTATATGTTTTCAAAATTTTGTGTGTGTGTAAAATATGATCATATGTATGTTGTTTAGGCATATGAGCCATGTTTCGATGGGACACTATTCATGGGAGTAAGATCCTTGTTATACGATTAGGTTATACGGAGTTTTACGAATGTTAAATTTGTATAAGATCAATAAGGATAGTGGATAAGAACCTAATTGATATTTCTTTGTAGATATCACTTATTCATTAAAAGGTAAGAGTGATTGTTGGTATGGAGCTTCAAGAAAAGTCTTAACCTGTGAAAGCAATTATACATTGGTTATATGTGACTCGTTTTTTGTAGCATATCAGAGTGGAAAACCCACCTCCACCCTTGGATAGCCCACACCACCCATCCCCACACTCATGTAGACCCTACCCCCCTCCATACCACCTGGACATCCCCCCCCCCCACCCCAACTGGACAGCCACCCCCCCCCCACCTGGACAGCCCCCCCCCTCCCTGGACAACCCACACCCCCCCACTTGGACAGCCCACCCCCAACCCCTTGGACAACCCACCCCCCTATATAGCCTACACCCCCTGCCCCACCTGAAAATCCCGCCCCACCCCCTCACAGACCACCCATCTCCCTGGACAGTCCACACCCTCCTCCCCCACACCCCTGTAGCCCCTCCCCCCACATGGACAGCACCACCCGCCCCCCTCCCTACCACACCTGGACATCCAACTCCCTAGACAACCCCCCCCCCCCTGTATAGCCCACCCCCCTTCCTAGACAGCCCACACCCCATCCCCAACCTAGACATCCCACCCCCACCCCCTGGATATCCCACATCCCCCTCCTCCACCTGGATAGCCCACCCCCTAGACAGCTCGCACCCCTCCCCCACCTGGACAACCAACTGTGACCCCCCTTGACAGCCCACACCCCTCCTTGGATAGCCCACACCCCCCCTTCCCCACACCCTTGCAGCCCCCCTACATCCCCCTTACACCCTGGACAACCCCCCCCCCCCACCAGGACAGCCCCCCACCACCACCACATGGACAGGCCCACTACCCCCTACAACCCCTCTTTGGGTAATTTTATTTGAAACCATTTTATTAATTAAAAAATGAAAACCATCACGCGTTAGACATTTCATTCAAAACCACCCATTGAATTTATAAAAACATGACAAATTCAATTTATAAGTATCTATGGGTCACATAAGAAATGTCATTGGGGAAAGGGGGAATCACCGACATGGTTAATTCCAATTTAAAAATGGGTCTAAGCACTTAGGAGGTGGGGGGTGTGTAGGAGGTGTGGAGGTGTCCGAGGGGGTTGTCTAAGGGGGTGGGGGATTTCTAAGGAGTGGAGGTTGTCTAGGGGGGTGGGGGTGTCTATGGGGGTGGGGGTGTCTAGGGGGGTGTCCAGGTGGTGTGGGTTTCTAGGGGTGGGGGTTGTCCATGGGGGTGGGGTGTCCAGGGGGTGGGGGTCGAGTATCTAGGGGGTGGGGGCATCCGGGGGGGTTGTCCAAGGGGGTGGGGTGTCCAGGGGGTGGGGGATGTCCAATAGGGGTATACAAGGGGGAGTCCAGGGGGGCTATCCAGGGGGGTGGGTTGGGGTGTTCAAGGGTGGAAATACCCATATAATACCTTAACATTTTCTTACACCAAATCTAACCAACAGTTAATTCATCCTCAATATCTCTACACTTCCCATTATTCCATGAACAAAAACTACAAATACAAAATCTAAATCCAATTTTCAACTAAACAAATGTCCTTAGAAACTGCCATATCACCCCACATAAAAATGGAAAATCACCTACACCACTACCCTAGTTGTCCCAATCCCTTCACATGGACCATAATTATATCCATTAACCACCTATAGACCATATGAATAAACAGACCCTTTACCATCTCTGAAGTGTAGAACAAAAAAAACAAATCAAAGTGTTCGGTATACCATGCCATAGACCGTAGGGAACTCTAATTTAGGCCAAATCATAATAGAAAACCAAAAAAATAGATACAGATCATTAAAAATAAAGTAGCACTAACCAATTTGAAGTGTATAAATAAAAAAAATTATTGAACATGGATCTATCGGGTGGAAGGAGTTTCGTAGCCTAGTGTAAAGTGAGACCTTCAGGAGCTTCGAATTAGGGCGCCTGCAATCGGGTGGACTGGGAGCTGGGCTGTTGTGTATTTGGGGGAAATTGTTCCTAATAGTTTTTAAAAACCTTTGGGAAATATACTATTTACCAATGGATTTAAAAAAATCATTGGTATACATAAGGATTTTCCAATGGTTTACTCAAACCGTTGGAAAATCTTGATTATAAATACACAATACCAACGGTTTGAATAAACCGTTGGAAAATGTTATTGTTTTTACAGTATAGCAACAGTTTATTCAAACCGTTAGTATAAAACCATTGGGAAAAAATCTATTCCACGAAGTGTATCTATTAAGTATAATTATATTATTAATATATATGATATATAAATTGAATTATACATTTATTAAATAAGTAAATCATGATCTAAGTAATCAATAATAACAATTCAAAACACGTAGGATAAACAAAGCGATATTACCTTAAATGTTGCATTAACTTGGAATTATTAATAAAAAGGTAATATAAAGTCATAAAAGAATCATATATGATATAATAAATATTATTATGATTCTGATAAAAGTTAAAAATGTGTTTTAAAACATTATATAAAAGTTTCATACACGAACGGACAATATCTGATCAAAGGTAAGGGTTAATTCCTCAATCTCATTATTATCCAAGATTGTTTATAAGTATTTATTGGGACATAGTAATAATCCATGTCCATGTTCTATAAAAAAAATTCAAAAATTATCTATTAAGGTTTTATGGAAGGGTATATTTAACTTGATCATCGTTATAAATGTTTTAAAGGTTTATTTTTCTAAATCTATTTAATTAATGTCCATATTTTCAAATGGATTTCAGGATTTATTTATATGGACATGCTTGTTTTAAAATATTTATTTCTTTCAAAAGTTTAAAAGTGGTATGGTAAATTTTGATTCAAAAATATCTTTTAAATTACATCCTTTATAAATTGTGTGACTTTTAAAAGGTTTCATGAAAAAGATGTATTTCTCTCAAAGAGTTTTACAGATCATTTTGAACTATGTAAACATCCTTTACTAGATATTATTCTTGATTGAGGTTGATTTATTATAGTAAAATCTTCCATATTGTATTGAATGTGTTATGATATGTTAGACTGTGGATGTTCTATTTTTATACTATTCATTGTTTATGGTTAAAGTATTAACATTTCGATTCTAGTTTTCATACGAATGTTTAAGTTATGATTCACCCTTTTCATATGAGGATTCTATTGGACTTAGTATTTGATGGGTGTGGCATATTATATCCCCTTTATGCATCGGTAGGTCTCATGAGAAAAACTAGTATCTTGTAATATGGCCTTGATAGAATATTTTTGAATGGTCTTGGCATAAGGCCTCAACGTAATAGTTATTATGTCCATAATTATGCATTTCCTCATTATGAAATTAGTTAATACATATGTTTATTTGACTAGTAGAATGTCCATGTGCATATTTATATGTTAATGTTGTAATTATTTTTTCCATATTATTTTATAGATTATGTTTTAAAAGGCTGTTATTTTTAACATACATTTTCCTTAAAAGTTTATATCTTCTACTGAGTTATTTACCCTTACTGAGCATCTAATCTCCCCCCTTTTTTATGTTTTATTTTCCCAGGATTCCAATAAGTGTATTATTATTGATATTAAGAATTAAACTAGGTGAATAATGGTGTTCTAAAAGGATTATCTATGCTGAATTTTATGTATGAAATTGTAATGTAAAGTTCATGTATGTAATCTATTTTCCAAGACTGCTAATCTAGTTGTTCCTTTGGGATTTGATTCCTTGAAATCATGCCAATGTATTAAAATAATGCCCCATCTCTAGACTTCTAGGGTAGGGGTGTTATAGTTGTTATTAGAGAATGTTTAGAAACAACCTTGGAAATAGATTTGGAAAACATTGATTAGGGATTATTATGCTAATATTGACTTTGAGGATAAGTGTATATTAACCCCCTAGAATTTTAGTAACAATCAATTATAAGCTGGGATTAAACCTAAGATGTTATATATTGAAAGTAGCTTCCCTTGATTATGTGGTTTTCTTCAATGATATATGTTTCTCACCATGTTATTTTTGGTTTAGTTAATGGAGGAAACTAGAAGGAATTGGATTAACATTGGGTTTGGTGGAAAATCTAGTGATTTTGAGAAACAAAATTGGATAATGACTAGAGAGAAAGATATTGTGATTATGTTGAAACAGTTATCACAATATATGATTTAAAATGTGATCTTTCATGACTTTCCTAACACATTGAATAAGAGGAAGATGAACATTAATAAATTTTCAAATTTTAAGAAGCGTAAAGGAAAAAAGATTCACTTTCCTATATATCAAGAGGAAGGGAAGAAGAACATTGAGGAATACATCAAATAGAGGGGAAGATGTTATATCTGTATGAAAAAGGGTCATATAGTGACCAATTTTTATGGATTTCAATGTCTAATATATATAAATCATGGGAATTATCCAACTCAATGACAAGACATAAGAATCCACCTCTAAACCAAGTAAGGGCCTATTCCATGCCAACAATTAAATTGGAAGGATTGAAGTATTTATGTATTTGGATCCAAGAATTATGAATAGTGATTTATATAATGAGTATTTAGTTTATGTTTTTCACTAAGGATTTTCAAGAATATGTTTAATAGGTATAAAGGACAAGAAAATTGATTTAAGGATAATATTATATTTAGAGAAAATATGATTAAGGTAAAGATAACACTTAATATATTCCATATAATAAGATAATAATGTTAAGATAAAGATATGTTGGATTTGAATAAGTAAATTGGATGATACTAGTTTCTTGTGAACTTATTTCAGATTTTTTGAGAAGAGAGTTATGCTATCATGGATGAAGTATAAAACTTTTTGGGATTTAAAGAAGAATCCACTTAATTTTGGAATAAGGAAACATGAATGTTTTAAATAAGGATATTTGAAAATTCAGTTTGTCACCGTGACTCAAGAGAATACATGATGAAGGTGTTCACATGTTTGGAATGTGACAACCAGGAACTTCCTAATGAGATATGGGAAATTAATGTTAATCCAATTTGGTTCACCTCTTTGTAACTTTGTATATATTCAGTTTTTGGAATGATTGTAAGGTTATCCATTTATGGATATTATAAGTTATACACCAATTGATGTTTGATTGACTAATGTATTATCTCCATATAGGTAGACTTATACATCTGTGATAACTCATGCAAAAAATATTTTGAGACATATGGAATGACCTATCATTCTATTTAGGGATCGCATGATCTTCCAACACTTTAGAAACTATAAATTCAACTTCATTTCCATGAATAAGAGATGAAGTGGAAATTTTTCAAGGAATGACCAATACTGAAAGTGTATTGAAATCAAGTAATAATTTGTTCTCATGTTATTCAACTTTAGGTAAAGTATCTTTAAAATCAAAAATGTTTTCTTATTACTTTCTTTTGAGATGAATCAAATGGTCCTTAGATCAACGTAGATCTATTGCTTTTAGATTGTAAAATATATCCTAATAATATTCTCTATCACTCTCCATCATAACTTGATAGTTAATTTTCTATTTCATATCCATGTTTTCTAACATGGAACCCTAGTATGTGTTATTCATGGAATCCTTTATACCAGCCTTTCTTTATTTTAAAATTGATGTCTCAGTAATCCATTTTTTGATGTGGGTTTTCAAATAAGATATCTTGAAATATTAAACCACTAGTTTTAAATCTCATATTTAAATTGATATAATGAAATTTATTGATGTTAGAGATAATGTTACACCCCAAGATTCCATGGTACTCTCCTGATTTAAATAATTCAATAGCGTGTGATGTACGCAACACCAAGTTAAAGCACACCACGACCTATCAAACTAGCCATTTAAAAAGAGGTTATGAATAGTATTAACCACATTTTGAATTTTATAAATCCAATATAATTTTAATATTCATATTTTATATTTATTATACATAATATAAGTACAAATTCTATTTTTTAGATAAAAGAAATATTTTTCCAAAAACAAATACATTTTTCCGCATTTTAATGGAGAAACCATTTTAAATCCAATATTTGACACTTTTCTATATTAAATTTGATGAAATTAAATTATTATTTATAATAAGGACATAAAAATTTAGTTTGGATAAAATTTTGTTACTCTTATGATAACTTTCGTATTTTGATCAATAGTGAAAAATACTAAAACTTAATTGAAAATAAATTTTTTAATCAAACTAATTTATATTGTTAAATTATAAATATGAGTTGTTTTAAAGAATAATTGGATTATATTTTTATATTTTAATATAATTTTTTTCATTATAAGTATTTTTACATTTAAATTGTACATAAACACATTTTAATCATTTGATAGTTTTTATTTCTTAAAAACTCGCTTTCATTTTTGACAATTGTTATTAATTTTAAATTAATTTATGCCAACTCTATGATATGACTTTGGAAAAATTGATTCCATATATGGAATCAAAAGTTAAAAATTGTGTTAATAGGTACCTTTTATTTTTTTGATATTATGAATAGTAACTTTAATAATTATTTTATTTAGAATGGTTAAAGGGTAAACCTAGTAAATAAAGGTTAAAAAATAATATTATAATACTAATATATCTTAACACATGTCCTAATAATACTAAATGAGATATGACCAACCATGGGCTTCCTTGGAACTATTTTGGGATCCCATGGAGCCACATGGGTGTGAAAATGACATTTTATAAGAATTAATTTAAATTATAGAAAAATATAACATAAACATGTATCATTCACTAAAACAATTATTATATGAGGTTATATAATTGATCTATTAAACTATAAATAATAATTAGAAAGATAAAAATATTTCCTAAATCATGATATTTTATTTATAATTTTTATACATAATATAAATAATGTTAATTATGAAACTATGATGAGGCACTGATTGATTCATTAATAAAGGATTCAAATAAATGATATTATAAGTGTTAAAATAAATTTAATTTAGTTATTTTGATGTCATACACAGATTTTATGGATTATATTGATATATTATCTTTTATTTAAAGAATTTTTTCAAAGGAATTAGGTTTTTATGAATTTGAAAAAAGTCAAGTATGAATAGTGTCCAAAATTGACATACTTCATAACTTAAAATATAAAATAGTTTATGAAGTGATATTAAATTCCTAAAAATATAATATTTGTCCAAATGGTTAAAAAATGTCCAAATATTTTATAAATGCCTTTTTTTGTTCTTTTGACATGATATGGTAATTGAAATAACCCATAATGTCAAAATAACAAGATATCATGGTATGAATAAAAAGGGTAAATAAGGGTTAAACAAAAATGATAAGGATTAAAAAAATATTAAAAACTTGTCTAAAAAATATTGGATGATGGGTATTATAACCAATAACATATAATAATTGAATTAAATTATTTTTGGACCATTTTTAATCAAAATTTAATTTATAATAAATTAATCTTTCGAATCATTCCTAGAGTGCCCCTCCTCCCTCTTATAAAAGGGCACCACCTCTACCCACTTATTCACACCACCAATGTCATTTTGATGGGCCAAACCCTACCTAATTCTCCTCCAAAATTCCATAAATTAATCCTATAGTCAAAAAATTGGGCATAAAGCTAACTTAAGGAGCCCTTTTGTGAAAATCAAAAATGAGACATCTGAAGGAGAGGTAATCATTTTATCCCTTCTTTCAAAGTTAATTTATTCTTCTACTTCCTCTTACTAATTTGCAACCATAATAAAATAATAATTCCAAAATATAATATATTATTATATGTTTTTAATATTATGATACAACTGTATACCTCATTTTACCCTTCCTATGAAAAATAATATCACCATGCATGTGTACGTATGGCTTAACATCTCCTCACTGTGGTGTAAACAGTTTTTCATATATACATTATTTTGATGGGTAAAATGATGAATAAAAATGAATTAAATAGTAAATATAAAATTGTATTATTTATTTAAAATTCATATTCCATCCAAATACATACCATTGAACCATTAAGTAAATGATATCGTCGCTCATACGTACGTACGGTTTACCATCTCCACGGCACGATGAGACTAATATTCTATGATCAACATCCGAGAATGATTATAAGAATAAATATTATTAATAATTATGAAATATATGACATAATAATTCTAATTTTATGATATATATATATAGACATATATTTCATTCACTTACTTCCATATGATACGAAAAATGGAAATAACATTCATGCGTATGTACGGCCTACCGTCTCCATGAACGGTGTGTTCCATTTTATATATCTATCTTTTATATATATTTATATTGTAAATATATAATATATATAAATAATATTATACATTCTGGAAGTAGGTAAATCAGGATCAATGTAATCAATCAAAAAAATTCAAAACACATATCATAAACAAAGCGATATTACCCTAAATGTTGCATTTACTTGGAATTGTTAATAAAAAGGTAATATAAAGTCATAAAAGAATCATATATGATATCATAAATATTATTATGATTCTGATATAAGATAATAATATGTTTAAAAACAATATTAATGATTTTTAGACACGTATGGAGAGTATCAGATCTAAGTTAATGGTTAATTCCACAATCTCATTATTATTATAGATTATTTATGTGTAAGTATTTATTGGGACATATTTATCATCCATGTATATGTTTCACAAAAATGTTTTCAAATGTAATATTTTAAGGTTTTATAGAAAGGTATATTTAACTAGATCATCATTTTAAATATTTTAAAGATTTATTTTTCTAAATCTATTTAATCATTTTCCATGTTTTCAAATGGATTTTTTTGATTTATTTATATAGACATGATTATTTAAAAATGTTAATTCCTTTCAAAGGTTTCAAAGTGGTATGGGAAACTATGATTCAAAAATATATTTTAAAATAATTCTTTTATAAATTTTGTGACTTTTATATGGTTTAAAGAAAAAGTGATTATTCATGATGGTGGTTATTTTATTATAATACAATCTTCCATATTGTATTGAATGAGTGAAGATATGTTTGACTGTGGATGTGATATTTCTATAGATTTCATGGTTTATGGTTAAAGTATTAACATTTTGTATTCTAGTTTTTATACAAATTTTTTTGTTATGTTTCACCCTTTTCCTATGATGAATGCATTGGAATTAGTAATTGACGGGTGGGGCCCGCTATATCCCCTCAATGCATCGGTAGGCCTCATAAGACAAACTAGCCTCTTGGAACAAGGCCTTCACAGAATATTTATGAATAGTCTTGAAACAAGGCCTTGACAGAATATTTGTGGATAGTCTTCGCATAAGGCCTTGACATAGTAGTTATTATGTTCGGCATTATGCATTCCCTCATATTGAAATTAGTTATTTCATGTGATTATTCGACTAATAGAATATTCATGTGAATGTTTATATTGTAATATTTGAATTATTTTTTCCATATTATGTACAATATTATGTTTTAAAATGATTATATTTTTATTATACATCTTTCCTTAAAAGTTTATAGCTTCTGCTGAATTATTTATCCTTACTAAGCATCTGAGCTCACCCCTTTTTCATGTTTTATTTTTTCAAGATGACAGGAAGTGGATTATTTTTTATATGAAGGATTAAACTAGGTGAATAATGGTGTTCTAAAAGGATTATATATTCTGTATTTTATGTTAGAAATTTTCATGTAAAGTTATTGTATTTAATCTATTTTCCAAGATTGATAAACCGATCGGTCCTTCAAGACTTGATTCCTTGTAATAATGTCAATGTATTAAAATAGAGCACCATCTCTGGGATTCTGGGGTCTTGGAATTACACCATATATTCTAGATATTAGGGTCATTCCACAAGTACAGGTATTACTAAACAATTCATTTTATGTTTATAAATATATGATAAACTATACAAAGACAAGTTGTTGCGACAAAAATAGAAGACTCATGGGGATACATTCACCATTCCATGAGGGATTTGATAATATTTTGAGGAGCATAAGAAATTTTTCCACAAAATACAAAATTCTTGAACAACATAACATATGGAAAGGAATGATCATTCATCTTGATGACACTTTTTTCACATTTTAGTTAGGACTTCCAGACAATCCAATTTCACATTTCCTAGTTCCTATGACAATAAATAGGAACATGCATAGTGGGATCTAATTCTTTCACACCATATACTATAAAACTAATAATAATGGAGAGTCCAAATTATAAAAAAATATTTTTTCATGTGCCTTCTCTCTCTTCCAAATCCATGCATTCCACCAGGGTCCACCAGGTTCCCAGTGTCATTACAACACCTTGGATATATTTTCCTCCCTCCCATTATCTCTTAAAATATTCTAATACCATTATAACTTATTATTAGAGTAAAAATATATTTTAAGGATGAAATTATATTATGTAATCACATGGAAATTATTTGTATTTTTAAATTCTTTTTGAATGTTTTGTGGCATATATAAATCATAATTTCCTCAAGGTAAATATTATACAATAGAAATATCAACATATATAAGAGTCATTAGTTTGAGTGTCTATAGATTTATGATTTTGAGATACTTTATACCCTTTTAAATTTCAATATAGTGGAAACCCCCTTACTAATAATTATTATGCTCAGCATATAAAAGAGGAATCTTGAGTAGTTAGACTCATGATGTTTAGATTATCTGAAGGAAGAACATATTGTTGAAATTAAATTTATGGTGGTGGAACCTACACTTTAATGGGTGAAAGAGACCCAACTGGGAGATATAAATTTTTATTTATTATTTGATCAAATAACCTCAATATATACACCAAATATATTTTTTAAAAGGTGGTGATCATTTCATCCTATTTTAGGGGAAGGCAATAGTTTCAGTTAAGATACATGAGAATCTATGGAGATAATTTCACACATCTCCCTTAGAGATACAACCAGGCATAAAAAATTTGTACCAATATAAAAAAAGTTTTTTTTTATATCCAAAAATGAATAAAAGTTTTAGTTCATATATCAATTCCTAACCTATCAATAGGTGAAGGATAAGAACTAGGTTCCAATAGGTTTAATGTAACCACTATAGGTTTCTTAGTGGAAGTGGGATAGTATATCGATATATTATGTGGTATGAATTTTATGTTTGTTGAAGTATATTGATACTATATTGGTGATCATTGATTGACTGACCAATACTTATCATTTTCTCTCTATTTGATAGTGAATATTATGGATATTTTGGGAAATATATACACTGATGAGATCATACAATTACATGGGTTACCCTTATAAATTGTATCTAGACATGGAAATTGATTTCTGGCATGATCGAAGAAGAGTTTGTAAGGTATTATTAATAGCTAGATGTATTTTAGTATAAAATTACACCCCCAAGCAGATGGCCAAATCAATGGGGCAACTCACGTTATTGAGGATATATTGTAGGTATATATGCTAGATTTTGGAAAGAGTTTGATATATCACATTACTTTAGTGTAGTTTTTTGAAAAAAATATATACCACTATACTTATAGTATAACACCTTTTGAATATAATTATGAGAGACCTAGTAGATTTCCCCTATGTTGGATTGAGTTTTGTTAGTCATCTCTTATGGGGCCGGAGTTGGAAGGTTTGAGGACATATAAGTTGATAATGATCTAAAATAATGTGAATGTAGACTATATTCATTAAAATTACTACAAAAATAGAATATTTATACCATGGGATTTTATGAGGGATACCACGTATTCATGAAAGTATCTCATTAATGCAGTTCTTGGATATATGGCCAAGGAATCAATTTATCACTAATATTTATCTGACTATTTCATATTCTGGTCCGGGTAGGTTATGTTTCTTATCACATAGTGTTACCTTCATGGTTGAACCTAGTGTATATGTTTTTCCAAAGATCACAATAGAGGTGGTATGTCCACAATATCACATTATCAATTAGGGTGATCAAGATATAAAGGATTAAATCGCCCTTTAGGAGTACCCAATTATGATTGAGGATTGGTATGTGAAGATCCTTCATGGTTGAGTGATTTCATTAGTGTACATTCAATGGAAACATGTAAATGACTCAAGGAGATTGTGGGTGTTTGATAATTAGATGCATGATTAGTACACTATCCTCTTTGTGTGTGTTTATTCTTTTTTAGATGAAAATATTTTATGGTAGATTGATATTTAAACAAAGATTGTTTTATAAATTCCCTTTTTATATAATAAATATTTTTTATAAAATGTGGTCATGAGTTGGTTCATTTTCATTAGTGGCATGGGTATTCAAAAATAAATAATTTAATGGATATATTATCTTTACCTATATGCATGATAATAACTAATAACTCTTTAATAGAGGGTCAAATGGTATTTTTAACACTTTATTTGTGTCCGGAATGGAATTATTTTCCTAAGAGTGGTGTAATATTTATATTTCATCTTTAGGACACATAACGATAACAAATATGTTTTTTGAAAAAAACACAATATAAAAAATTCATAACTTATAAAAATAAAGTATTATATATTTCATTTTTTTAGATTCATAGAGAAAAGGAGGCTATATTAGAGTACATCATGAAAATTTATATTTTTAATGCAGTTGACAAAGCATGTTTAGGGAGTTAAAGGTGAAATTATGTATGTGTTGAATGATTTGGTGAGAATACTTAATATAAATTAATTGCGGGAGTTGTAGATTTAATTTTATGAGGTAAAAGTTAATGGATTGATCATTGGGAGATTATTTTTACACCACCTAAAAAATCTCCCTTGTTTTTCATCAAATATATTTTAAATTTACTTGGGAAATAAACTCTTTGTGGTGTTTTCAAGTCACTATCGATTAAGGGTAATATGAATAAGAATTTGATTTATATAAGAAAATATTTTAGGTCCCCATGGTAGGGAATTTTTTACATTCAACATCGACTCAATATTTTTATATTCTGACTCTTCCCCTCAAGATTAACTTCCACTTTTCTTTGTGAAGAATCCAATACAATAAACCATAAATAAATTTCATTAAAATTATAATTCTTAAATATATATGTTCTAAAATTTTATTCATGTTTTATTAATTTGTTGAGTTTTCATTATCATGAAATAATCCTTTGGAATTTTCCTAATAATCAGAATTTTATGGGGTTTTATTTGAGTAATTTATTATAATCGGTTTTCTTTTGATAATTAATAAAATAATATTAATCAAGTAATTTCATTCTTTTAATTTATGCGAAAAAATATTTACCTTATAAATTTCCTAGGAAGAATCCCCCCCATTATTTTTTTTATTCCTATTAAATGGATATTACATAACCAAATTCATTAAAAAATTATAATGTAACCTTGAATTTGAGTGGTCGGATTTTATACATATCAATGTTCTTATTTATCCTTTTCCTCATCTTTCTCAATATATTTTGACCATTGAAAGTGTTGAAATGATGAATGGATATCAGTTTAAGTGTATTTTAATATGGTATCTATGGTACAACATATATGATAATGGGCCTCAGGTGTGCCTTTGTCATACAAAATATTGTTTGGAAAGGTAGTTCAGCTCGGAGAAGGCAACGATGGTGAAATATCCCAAATAGAACTCTAATGATGTGTAAAGGAGACTCTAGGAGCATTAAAGCTATTCAATAGTATCCTTAAGAATGCAATGTGTGTTAGGAATCTCTTTATATGATATTGTTGGTAAGATGGACGAATGGAGTAGCTGAAAATATGAAGAACACGAATCGGGGACGGGTGAAATTTACTAAAAAAATGTATGTTGTCTATGAGATAAACATCATGTATGTATCAAACTTTAATATTCATGTTTATATGGTTCTATAAATATAACACAAAGTGTGACATAACATTACATATATTTTTCTTCAAAACTAGGGGCTTGGCATGTAGTATATTATATGCCTACATAATTGTTTGTCCTCACACCCCGTATGGGCCAGTGTATATGTCATGGGTAAATGAGACTCACCAAAAACTCCCATATAAGTACATGCACAATTTTTCAATAATTCCCACACCTCATATACCATAATTAGGAACACCATATAGGTTAACTCCATGAAATATATGTAGTGGTGGTACACACCCATCTATCACCCAATGTCTACAAATTGTGAACATAAGAGTACATTTTGTGTACTAGATATAAAATTCATATCTTCTTTCCCATGTGTTAGAATCTTACATATAAGTTGTAGATTCTAATAAATTTACATATAGAACATGATAATACAAATTAATTTATCATCCAAGGATTATAATGTGATGTTTTGAGTAAATTAGGTTCATTAACTTCGTGCAGATGAAGACAAAAAGTTTGAGAGATGGCTAGAGTAGACATAGAGTCAGAAACCCCTAGGTTACATATTGATTTTGAGTTTCAAGTCCTTTGTATAATTATTGTTTTATCAACCCCCCTTCATTACAGGGTACACATCCTCCACTTATTGAGAATGGGACCCCCTATATCTTTTCATGCTTTACACAATGAGGTTTGGGTCATCCATATTGGTCGGTACCCTATCATTTTAGTAAGTTATGGGCCCCCCAATACCACTAATGAGTTGTTCTCTAGTCTGGTGAAATTTTAGGTGATCTTGGTTCCCATCATTGTATTGCTTTTGGGGAGTATATCTGTGATGATTGAGATCCTCCTTAACCTTGGATCATTTATTCTACTAAATCATGTGTGGGTTTATCCTATATAAGTTTTCTTATTACCCTATTTTTTTATTCATTTAGGTAATCCTACTAGAAATATTTATACACACCCCTACATAGGTATCATTCCCATGCATATTTTTTTTACAAATAATGATCATTTTAGTTGTGACTTATGTAGATGTTGCCTTGGTGGTGTCAATGCAAAGATGATCAGAGTGGTGATTATTATTGGTGGTTCTTGAGTAATTGTGGGATTGACATGCAGTAAATATATATCTATTTTTATAGATTGTTCTTGATGTGTTTTGTGGGAAATCACAATGTCCATTTCTTGTGCAAGTAAACTAAAAACTCATGAAAATGTAAACCAATTGTGGAATAGATTAGATGAATAAGAAAGTCCATAAAAAGAATATACTAATTGAGACATATCCAAAAGAATAATGGGTATACGATATACATTAACATATCTAATATGGCTCGATATAGAGATATCATGTGTGAGGATATCCATTATTCCAATACTAACATACCCTTTATAGGAATATTTTTTGATGTGACATGGATATATCATATAACTAATACCTCATCCAGTTGTAATGTACGACATGATCATATCATAATGTTGTGATTCATATTATATGATATCCATAGAATAAGATGATTAATAAGAAAAAATAGTAATTTTTAACATTCTATAATATTATAAAAATGGATATCATTATTCGTAAAATTTCATGGGATGAAATGTTTGGGAGTTATATTGGTTAAAGGTTACAAAGAGTTATAAATCTAGTTACATTTTCTCAGACTTTTCTTAACATAAAAGTAAATACATGAGATGATTGGGGATTTTCGTTAAAGCCTATATAAGAAAGTAGAAACCATTAAAATGGGGTGTGTGATCCTTGACCAAGTTTTCTTTTATGAGTCCCATACATCTCTCTTCCTTCTCCATAGTTATCTTCTGATAGATGCTAGAATATCATGTCTGTGAGGAGGATCCCACCCAAGAGTTAAGTGATTTAATCGATCTATGGATACAAATCAATGTGAAGAGTAATTGGGTTGTTCCTTGTAATATTTAACAAACCACTATTACTGAAGAAGGAGGATCATCCATACACAGTTAAAGGTGCATGTTCTTCATTTAGTTATATGTGGTCTAAATTTTTTATCATAGTGATATTTGTTTTATTATTTTTACTATCTTTTAAAAGGTTTATTAGGTGCTATTAAACATTTAGAAACCCATTAGTGGAATAAGTGATTTACCATTCTTCTTGGCTCAAAAATCATGTTTAAAATGAAGAATTTTTTTATATTTTATTGCATATCGTAGGTAACAATATATATTTTCTATTGAGAAATAGATATTGATTTTCCTGTCATTATAAGGGTATACAATTTTCAATGTGGCATAGTTTATGATATATGATATCATAATCAATGATATATTCATTTCTTGTGATATTAAATATTGGATAATATAATCCAATATGATCATTTAGCTTTTTAGTATATTATAGCATACGATATGGGAATCATAGCCAACAATATAGCTAATTGATTACTGCAAAAAAGCGCCTATCATCATCATTATAATATAAGTTATACCATAATATATGGAAGGAAATATCAAAAACCATGATTATATATCATAAAAATGATATAAAATAGGGGATGATAGGTATTACGAAATAAATTATATCATAAAATACGTTAAACATAAAAAAATATTTTTAAAATTTTCAATTCTTAATTTAATTATATAATTTATAAAATGATTATAAATTATAGAAAATGTATTCTCGGATATTAATTTAATTTATAAAGTGTTTATAAGTTAATTAATTATAACATTTTTAAAACTATTTTATTTAATTCTTTTTAAAAAATTATTAATGGAATATCCTTGATATTAATTTAAAATATTAAATAAATTTTGATTTATATGGAATGATTTAAAAATTTTATATAATGTTTTTATATAGAAATTATAAATTGGTTTATTAAGTGTTTATCATTTACAAAATAATAAAAAAACATATAGGTTTTTATATTAAAAATTAATAATTTTTTATTGTAATTAATTTTAAATGTTCAAATTAAAATCCCTTATTTGAGAAAATTATTTAAAACATATCAAAAGTAAATTTTATAATTTATATGATCAAGTTTTAAATAATATTAACTATATGATATTTTAGATATTTTATAATATATATGAATATTTCCTATATAGAATATATATATTTTGGATATCATATATTTAAATAAAATTCCATATAAATGATAATATAAAAAATATCATATTAGGAATGAATATAAAGTGTTTATATTTAATTAATTATGGAGTTTCTATAATGCATGGATAAATTATAATAATAAATTGTTTATAATTTTTATATTTTTAAATTATTCATAAATATATATCTCTATTTTAAATGTATAAATTTTTTGTTTATTTAATTTATCCCTTGATTTATTATTCAAGGATATAAATTTTTTAGATTATGAATTATGATATATGATTTTCTTACTTCGGTTAAACTTATTAATTTAATTATCATTCATGCATTTAAAGTGTTAGATGGGAGGGATAATTGTTCATTTAACTTAATTATACCTTGACTCTATCATGTTTATAAGTTGTGAAAAGAGTTTCACATCAATATGATTTGATTATATTGATTTGTTGAAAGGAATATATATTCTAAACTAAATCATTAGATGAATGTATATATGTTAAGGGAATAACATGGGGTAATATTATGAGATTAAATACCCTTTAAAAAATTATTTGTCCAATTCTTTCCAAAGAAACACTTATCTAGACATCAATCATCAAACTAGGTAGGGAATTCCAAACATGGGTGCCCTGGGATTATCTCATCTATGTAAAGAAATTAATTAGTTGAAATTAATAGTAAGATACCTCATTTTTGGTGTATTCATTGGGTTATACTTATATTGTTTACCCTAACCATTATGATTCCAGATGTAAATACCTGGGTATTCGAGTGAGTAATTTTATGTCAGATCATAGGTTGGCCATGTGTATTTGGATTCAGTTGAAGTGTTGTGGGTGTTAGTGTAGGATGATAAATTAGTCTCAGAAACCTAGCTGGTATTGGGGAAAATTATAAAGAAAATAAAACACCAGCCAACAAAGTATGGGATTCTGATGTGGTGATGGGTTGCATCTGATTAAAAATATCAAGCTAGTTGAGGACCATGCCATAGCTAGAGGATTTTCATCAGGGTGGGTGTTTCATAAGAATAGATTTTTCAAGAATACAATTAAAATATATAAGTTGGGATTGGATCATTTTTAAAGACATGGGGTTTCATCATGAGTACATAATTTTGTTGAGTTAATAAGGTTTCCTTATAACTTTTCGATTCCTCTATGTTTTGAAAATGAAAAACACATTTTCTTAAAGAAAATTTTCTTTCTCTATGAAAAGTTTTATCCTTACCATTGGTTTTCAAGGTCTTTTTTAATTACTTCTCAAACCAAGTCTATGCTTTTTTTTATTATGCCAGAAATTTTGATCCTTATATAAAACCTCAGAATATTAGAGTTCCTTAGACACCAAGTCTTACTTTTTTTAGACACTGATTTCTCTAAAATTAAGACTCCCAATTCATTAAAATTAATACTCTGAATTCTATGAAATTCTAACTCAAGATTCTATTAAATTTATACTCCAAATTTTTCAAAATTCTAACTCCTAATTACTTATAATTTAGACTCTTAATTCATTAGAATTTAGACTTTGAATTCATCATAATTCAGACTCTCAATTCTTCACAATTCAAACTCTGAATTCCTAAGAATTAAGAATCCCAATTCCTCAGAATTCTGACACTAAATTCCCCAAAACTCTGATTCTGAATTCCTCTGAATTCAGACTTCGAATATCTATTTTTCTAGAATCTGATTATTTATATTTTCAGCTCTGATTATTTTTACAATATTCTGATTATTCATATTTTTTAAGCTACTTTATATTCCAAACATATTGTTTCAAATTTAGGAGATCCTAGTTTCTTAAACGTGATATTATTTTCCTTATATATTATTTTTTTCTTAAGAATGATAATATTTCCCATGTTTTTTATTAAATTAAATAATGTCATACAATCTATTTTTAACTAACCACTAGTTGAGTGACACATGTAAGGGTCCCTCTGAGATTTAACGAAAAATATGACTGTTGGAGGAGGGAGTCTATTATTTAAATCCTTTCATATAAATAGGATGGTATTTGAACAAGCTTAAGAGACACACAAATCTACCTAGAGATTGCATGTTGTGATGTTTTGAAGTGATTTCTAGAGATAGAGACTCTTGTGCCCAGTGCGATTTGTGGACATATTGTTCAACCGTGAACAACTTGTTAAGCTTTCTTAGTGTGACTCTAATTGTTGTTGTGTACAATTGAGGTCTTCTGGGGATAGGAAGAAAAAGGTGCCGACTACATTAAATTTCGAGTAATTCTGGGTATAACATGATAGAGGTACTGACTAAAAGTTTGAGGGATTGTGGGGATATCAAGATAGACTCTGATATTCTTATTGAGGGATTACACTTGTGTGGTTAAGATATACTTTCTTGAAATTATAAATAAGTTTTCTTTATCAAAGTTTGTTGGATACCCTTCTATTTGGGTTAAAATTATTCCTACTTTTTTACTTATTGTTTTTTCAAGTTTTATTTCTACTCTATTTTTTTAAAGAGGGTATAAATTTATTATACTTTTTTTACTTATACTTACTCTAATAAATAAGATTCTATAAACTTTTAGGAAGAGTCTTTCCCTAAGATAATCATTCTTAATTTAACCTAAGTTTAACTTGTCTAAAATTAGGTTTCTTACAACTGTACCTGGGCCCTTCCAACTATCCCTTTGAGCTAGAACCAAATAGGGTTTGTGAATTTACCTTGTTTAACTTTATTAAACATATATTTCCTTAAGGTTAAAAGTAAAAGTATTTTAACCTACAAGTCACCCCCCCCCTCTTGTAATTGATCATCAATATCTATATTTCAATCATATAATTTGGTGAGGGTGTTGTGACGTGATCCCAAGGAGGAATGCTATATTGATACTATGGGTAGAAGTAGTTTTGTTATTGATTCTAGGGAGGGGATATGTGTCACACAATACTCAAGGGTACATTTCGGGAGGGGGTATGTATGAGCTATTATATCAGGAGCCATACGTTCATTTCATGATGAATATTATATCCATTTACTTAAAAAATATGTGAATTACTGAATTGATCCTTAAATTTGGGTTTTTTCCTCATTTGATGTCATCCACATCGGGTAGTCAACTTAACTTTCCTCTCACTCAATCTTATCCTTCCAAGTGGGTTTTCAATCGATTGTATCTTTTTCAATGATTGGTCTATGGTAGGGGTTACACTAATTAATTCTAGTTATCCTTTGTGATCTATTTCTATTTTTTTCACTACCTTTTTATTGAGCCATCAGTTGTGCCTTCAAAATTGGGCTATGCTAGATTTTGAGACTTCTTTCATTCGGGGACAAATAATGGAATGATATTTAATGAATTATGTTTTATATATAAGAGTTAGGGGTACCAAGAAATTTTTTTTATATATATATATATATGTGTGTGTGTGTGTTTATATATTTGTGTCTATGTGTTCATCATGTGGATTCATGTGTGGTTAAATTTGTGGTAGAAACTAGGAATCGAGATTGTATAAGATTTTTGATGTCCATTGTTTTTTTCCCAAGGTATTCTAGGGTGTAAACTATGTAGGTATGTTTGATTCTAAGTGTGAAATTGATATGTGACAGTTAATGAGAATTTTTTTATGTTTATTATTAGGTTGTCTCTTAAATTTTAAATGGTTGGTATCCGAAACATTGTGGTGATGTGGGTTTCTATTGAAACATGTGAGTTATGTTGATCACTGGTTAATATGGTGGAAATATAGGTTCAACAAGTTACGGATGTAGGGTTCTTATGATACCAATGAAGATGTGGATGAGGTATTTTAATTTCATATTCACACATAATATGATCCATGTGGTGGTTTTTATAACTTGTTTTTTGGAGGTATAATATGTAGCTGAGTGATATAAGAAGGTTACATTGATCATAATGATGGAGGATGGATACTCCATAGGTAGCCATGGTAATTGGGTAGTGATAGAGATCATCAGTTGTTGTCATGATATTCCCTTTCTGAATGTGAAGTATCGTGACTACTGAGCTTGGAATAGTAAAGGGTTATCATTTTTTTCTTGAATATAAAATCTTGAATAAGTGTGTCAATGTGTGTACCTTTAAGGTATCACTATTGATTTTACTTGGTAATATTTAGGTTTTAATGAAATTTTTTTCATGTGGAATGGGATGGTTGGAAATCCATGGTTCCTCCAGGTATAAGAGACAATGGGTATATTTCCACTCTATGTAATTGGATTAAGTATATAAATGGATCATTAATGGAGAATTAAACATATAAGGGAGTAGTATTTTGTCTTTTGTATCATGTTTTACTCATATATGATGACTTTTATACAAATATATAAAACAATATGTCAGTTATGGAAGCACCGGTGGAGGCCTGCTATGTTTTTTACTCAACACCCTACACAATCAATTTAATAAATGTATAAAATTTATGTATTGTTTATAATTTAATTGTAAAGGATCACCTTATAAATCTTAGTGGCTGGTGGTGTAGTGGATGTAATGGTATAATGTTGTATGTTGTAATTACAAAGACTGGATGAGTGGAAGTTCATTGACTTTCGGTTTTAACTTTTTTATTTTCAAAATCTATGTATATAATTGATAGAACTATATGAAATTTGTTTATTCTATGTGACTAGTATAACCTTATGTGATTATATTTTCTTAGAGAATATAGTATGTTTTTTATTCCTATTATTGTATTTTATTTCTAGTTATTTATTATGGAATTTTTTATTTTGTTATTCCAGTTGGTATAGTTTCAATGTGATCACATCTCAAACCCCCACTACTAGTTGGTAGCCTATAGATTATAGGGAGGAGGACTAGAGGTTTGTGAGGACTAGATTCAATCATGGTTTAGGTTATTTTCATCCTGGAATATAAAAAATCTGTATTAGATAAAGGTTTCCACAATGTGGTACCAATCTAGTTGGATTCTTGTTATTTTCAAATGGTAATTATAGTTTTTTGGAAGAATATGACATGGCATTTGATCTATATAGGGTCTTATCAGACCCCTGTATTTAGAATATTGATGTTACCTAGGTTCAGGATGTTGTTTTGGTTTTCACTATTATCATTTTTGGTTTTTTAAAGTTATGTGTATTTCATATTTATATAATTTATTATGTAATTCTAGTCCAGAATAGGCAATAGGTGTTATATACCATGAATCATTTTAGATATATAATTCTCCCATGATATGAATATTCTTGAGTGTGTTTTTACCTAGTTTTGGAAAGGTTGGATTTAGTTTATTAAAGTTTCAATAACAAGCTATATTTTTTCCATAAATAGTATATTAGTGGAAATCTACTCATCTAAACCATGAAGGATAGTAGTTCTAGTACTTCCATATGGGTGAATAATACAAGTCTATATGTGGTATATGAGCGTGTGGTGGGTGGGTGGGGTCATGATTCCAAAATGACTGAGATCTAGGAATTGGGTACCGTGGTGTATGGGGTAGTGGTTCATGTTTCATGTCACAATTTCCCAAATCTATGATATATAAACCATGATATATGCTTTGGGTATTGTATTTATCTTTCATCTATATTCCACCCCATAAGACACCATTTCAGCATTGGTATGGTTGATATGGGCATGCATAAAGATATTATCTAGATGGATTCCCAGAGAGTGAAGATGATCATGTTATATATTTAGAGGTTTTGGGGAATCTAGGTTAGCCATATTAGAAAATCAAGCTGTTGTAGTGGTTTGATAATCAAATCAGGGAGAGCATAGTGAAATTCAAATAGATCCTAGATTAGGGGACTTAGGTATTTGATCCATCTATAATATTCTTAGAAAAAGAGTTCCAAACATAAAATCCTTATTTTATCGTGGGAGATTACATACCCTTGGTAGTTTAGTTTTGGATTGACTTGTTATAGACTATATTTCAAAAGATCAAGATGCCTCTTTGGTATATGGCGAAACAAGAAATATATACAATTAGACGAAAAATAAAACTATAGTGGGATTTACATGTTTAGGAAAATATGAAATGTGGTAATATTCAAAAATAATTCAAGGTTATTTTCTTTGGAATGCTTCTCCTACTAATTAAGGGTGGATAGATCTATAAATTTCACGCCCCTGACAAAGAGATATATATTTTTTATATAATATTCAACTAGGTCCAAAAAAATTAAAAAAAAATACACCAACTTTGGTATGGGATGAGTTCAATAAGGTATTAAATTTCTAGGATATACTTTTATATATGATTAACGTGAAGGTATATTGTTTCATGCTGACATAATTTTCTGAGTTAGAAAACTAGGAATTTATATAATAGTTTGACTTGAGTGATGGGGATTAACCCAAATAGATAGTGTCTAGAAAATTAGATAGGGGATAACTGAGTATCCATATGTAGGGATATAAGGAGACCCAGTAAGGTCATTAGAGTAGGGGTTAATGTTTCCAAAATGGAGTGGGTCATTAGAGAAATGTTTCCAATCCATGAAGACATGGCATGTTCACACTCAGTTTGAATGGACACTGAAGGAGTGTTGGAAGTGTGAACATATGTGATATCTATAGATGTTATATAATGAATCCTCACTTGCATCTATAAGATGGTGATTGGGTCAAACTCAGGTGTGTGTAGTGGGACCATGACCTAGAGAGACAAGAAATAGTTGAAGTTCAACTACGGATATAAGTCAGGGCAATGGAAATTGTGATTAGGAGTCAGGAGTCGTTGTTGTTTTTTTCTTAAAATACCTTATGTTGGTCAATATTTAGGATTTTATGATAATTTTAGCTGTATGTGATTAGTTCTACCTTCTTGGAGTAGTCTTATGAGATTTTGATAGTAAAAGGCATCCTATTAATGTATGGTTTTCATTCTTTCATGAAGAATTTAGGTGAAAATTTGTGTTTTTGTGTTCTTTGTGGAATGGACTGACCATGTTCTAGTTTACTTTTGAGTACTATGTATGATAATGGGATGATGGTTTTTCATGGTTGGAATGTGTGTGTTCCAGTGTAATAGTTGGTATAGTTCTGTTATTTGTCAAATTAATTTGGTTAGAGCATTATGGGGTAGTTAATTCTTATAATTAGTAGTAATATAGATGGAATTAGTCTACTTGGGTTATTTATATGATGAAATTAGGAATAGAAGAGTGTGTTTATCATCACCTATATATTTTGCGGCTAATATGGGTGAGATAAGGGTTTAGTTCATGTACAATTAGTATTGCGGTTTTATAATGTGTAGGGACAATTTTTCATATATCGCAAAGGATGTAATAGAATGGGTACATAAAAGAGTTAATTTGGATTATATAAAAAGTTAAAAATGTGTATTTGGACCCATTTCAGGTCTTAAGAGTGTCAAGAGTGTCAATGTAATATGATATTTGTGTCTCGGTAAGTCACCTCGGGCTAGGGGTAATTCTATAGTAGGTGGAAAGTCACACTAAAATGTTGGGGATTGAGACATGGTCAAGGGATGTATTAGATTAAAAAGGTTAATAAGTTCTAGAAATATTCCATATATAAGGGATTTATAGCATGGAAAGTTTCATATAATAATATGTGTATCTTTCGTATGATTAAAATATTTGTGCTTCTATTGTGTCAGTCTTTACCATATGGGGTTACACTATTGGGACCTGATTGGTGAGGGTGTTACATCATGTTCCTAAATGGTTATGAAATAATGAGACTATTGGTAAGGGTTCTCAGGTTATTGGTTCTATATAGGGGATATGTGTTCCATCATAACCTAAAAGGATACTATATGTGGTTGTTCTGGCTGAGGCAATGCACTGTGATTCATTTGGAAACATTGTGATTGACTTTAGGTCTAGGTTTTTTTAAGAAAATATTGACTAAAATTAATAATAAATGATGGATTTAACCTCAAATGAGTAAATTCAGATATAGGAGTTTCCTTAACTCTTTTTTTTACACCTTTCCACATTCAAGTGGGTTTTACTCTAATTGGGGTTAGTTCGATAAGGGGAATGAGGTATGGATCACTGCATTTAAGGATGTACACCCTTTATCATCAGTTTTTGGTTTCTTCCAAATTTCTTTCATGATTCGTTAGTTATTCCTTAATAATAGGGTTATGTAAAATTTTATGATTTTTTCTATTTGGGTTGAGTCAGGGCATAGGATTAAAGAAGTGGGGTCCTACAACTAAGTGGTAGGGGTTCCCAATCTATCTCTACAATATATATATATATATGTGTGTGTGTGTGTGTGTGTGTGTAGATGTTCATTGTACAATTATGATCGTGGTTAGGGTTGTGTGATTGGACAAGAATCGAGATCTACTTAGGTCTATGATGTCCTAAGGAGTTGACATAGTGTATTATAGGGTGAAATTGTGATGATAAGGCTGATCTTTAGTGTGACATTGATATATTATTGACAATATTCTCATTTTTCATGTATATTCAGTTAGATTTGGTGCCCTAGAAACCAACTACTTTTACTTTTATGATAAATCCGCATTCATTAGATGAATATTGATAAACTACTTATCACATCATGATTGTTCTTCTACATGACATAGTATGTGATAATGTCTTAAAAATAAATTTCTCACTAAAAGGTCATAGAGGATCCCTGCTATGATGACAACTCGTAAGTGTCATGAGACTATTCTTGAATATATGTTCTATGGTTGGATGATATCATTTTTATGGAAAAAAATGATACATGATATCAGGGTAGGGGACTCATTAAACTTTGAGACACCTTCTCATGGTGTGCGACTGTGGTAATATCTAGGAGGATATTGTGAGAACAAGACATGTCAGTAGGAAGTCCACATTCATGGACACAGTGTTCTCTAGGAATGTTCAATTTTGAGAAGTCAATGAATAATAAATTGAGCAAATGGGTTGAAGTAAATTTCATGCAACTCACTTTATTAGAGATATCGAGAAAAAGGGATTATATTACATGGTAATCATTCGTATGAGGTGACATTTTGTGGTGACATCAACTTCTTTCTCTGGGTTTCTAGGACCCATTTCTATATAGTAATCTTGGACTTAAGGAAAACCAGTATAATGCCAGTGCGAAAGAGTCCTAGAGGGTGACACAGAAGGTGCATACAGTATCTTAGATAAATAATTTATTTATTTAATAAATTTAAAAAATATTATTCCTTGTTTTTTTTAACAATTATTCAAATATGCCTAATCACATTTATTCTGTCCCTAGTTATTCGAGAAAATATATTCCGGATGGAATATTTATTCATGGGTGAATAATACCGTTAATTGTTATTTAAAAAATAAAAAGTCATTATTCGGGGCACAATAAATATTGAGGAGGATTGGCGGACCAAGTTATGGGTCTACTGAGAAATAATATTAAATATTATATAGTTAAATAATATTTAAATATAACTGTCAAGTAATGCACATTTAATGGAAAAAACTAAAATCCTATTATTATTTGACATGGGTTTCACATGGAATAATAAATTATGTAACACCACAACCCTAGTTACATAGAGTCAGTGCATTTTTACATAACATTGGCATGATCTCAAGGGATCATGTACAGAAAGACCGATCAGTTTTGTAGCCTTGGATGTACAAGATACAAACATAAGTTTTACATAACATTATGTGATAAAAATGACAAAAACATTTTTCCCCCTTTGAACAAACTTATATCCCTTAGCCTATCCTTCCAATTCAACCATAAAATTATTCTTCACATCCTGTGAAAAAAAACATAGAAAGGGGTGAGCTCAGAAGCTCAGTAAGGATAAGAATATAGCGGAAACTTTCATAAATAACCATAAACATTTAAGGAAATGTATAAGACAAAAACATAAGACCTGTATACTTAAACTTCAACATAATATGGAAAATATAAATCAAATAATTTCATTTACTTATTCACATGGATATTCTACTAGTTGAATAATCACACACAATATCATTAGCCAATTTCATAATGATGGAATGCATAATTCCAGACTTCATAACCACATAGTCAAGGCCTTGTGCCAAGACTACAAATAAAATTTTATCAAGGCCTTGTGAAAATACACTAGTTTGTCTCATTAGACCTACCGATGCATCTAAGAGATATAGCAGGATCCACCCGTCACTTACTAAGTCTAATGCATTCCTCATATGAAAATATTGAAATATAACATAAGCATTCGTATTAAAACTACCATACGAAATTTTAATACTTTAACCATAAACCATGAATGGTATAAAAATAACACATCCACAGTAGAACATATCAAAAAACCATTAATACAATATCGAATATTGTATCATAATAAATCAACTTCAAACAAGTTTAAAATCCATCAAATGATGTTGACATATATAAAATAAAAACTATTTGAGAGAAATATATCTTTCTATTTTGAAATAATTTAAAAGACACATAATTATAAAAGAAAATATTTATTTTTAAAATATTCTTATAATATTGTTAGGAAAGCTTCTAAGGTGTTATAATGGAAGAAAATAGCTGCACTCGCCGTATAAGTTAAAAAAACAATCTTTCTTTAATTATGTCAAAAAAGTCTTAAAGTACCTTGTTTGGAAAATGACGAAAATATTCCTTTATAAACATTTTATAAAATTAAAACAAGGGTAAAATGACTTTAACCCATAGTCTATTAAATAGTAAAAATGTTTTTAAATACATTTTTAAGAAACACGGATGTGGATGATAAAGATGTCCCAGTAGATACTCATGTATAAACAACCTCGGATAATGAAGAGATTGTAGAATGAACCCTTACCTTTAACTTTTCCTTGGTAATGGGTACATTAACCTCCTATATAATTGTTAAATAATTGTTACTAAATTATACAAGAACCACATACATAAATATGATATCATATATGATCTTCTAATATTGCTTTGTTAATAATATTTCAGTAGTATCATCGTTTCAAGTGTTAACTGATTCATTTTCCTTTATTTGTTTTGTTAGGTAATTCATGTTTGTTTTGGATAATATGTATTTGATTCATATTCATTATGATATTAAGTTCATAAACTTTATTTTTTAATCCTAAAATGTAATTTATTCTTGAATGGTTATGATGGGGAATGAATCCCATCACATTCGTGGAGACGTTAATCCATTCATACGCACGAGAAACAATACCATTCTATTGATGGTGAAATAGTATGTAATTTGATGGTATATCATATATAAATAATGCTTAACATTTTATATTTAATATTTACATCAGTTATACTCATTATTATACCCATAAAAATAATGAAGTGTTTGAATAATAAACTACACAACTACATGGAGACGGTAAACTGTACCTACGTACGTGTGGTGACTTTGTCATTCATAGGATGGATAGAATAATGAATATGGTTGTACCATATTTATAATAACAACATTGTATGAATAAATAACTGGATTTATTATTTTGGTTTGGGAATTATAAAGAAAGATCTAGTGGGAGAAGATAAGAAATTGAAAGAGTTTGTGAAATAATTGCCTCTTCTTCGAGTGCTTCCTTTTGATTTGATAAAAATGGCTCTTTAGGTTGGATTTATGATCAAAATTAAGGAATCTAGGATTAAGTGAGGGTAGTTTGGAGGATATTTGGGCAGACTTTGGCCAAGACAAATAGCTTTGGAGTTCTGATTTTTCGAGAAGGGGAAGTTCCCTTTTATAAGAGCGTTGAGGGTCACTTTTGGAAAAGCTTGAAATATTATTTTATAATAAAATAATTTTCGGTTTCTAATGGCTTAAAAATGATACATATAAAGGATAAGGTGACTATGGTTCAAAAAACCTTCAAAAAATATGTTTTAGACAGGTTTAGGTCACTATATTAACCTTATCTTTTAGATTTAACTCTAAGTTAAATAGTTCAACATTTAGCTTGTCTCCATGTATTTTTATATTATATAGTCAATAAACTTAATATAAACTTCCCAGATAACCCCAAGTGATTCATTATTGATATATCTAACCTTATCAAAGTCCTTTGGTCCAACCTTATCTTTTTATGAATATTATATAAATTAATAATATAGTATTTGTTTTAAAAACTCATTTATGTCAATTTTGACACTATTTAGTATTTGTTTTTTGTTAAAGTCCTAAAAACATAATTATATAGAAAAAAAACATCTAATAAACCCTAAAATGTTATATTAACCTATTAATTTCTTGTAATTAATCAAAAGTCTCCATTTACATTTATTTGGATATTTATAAAATCAATTATTTTTATCTTTCATTTTTTATGTAATTACTACATCATCATTGTGTCATAAATAAATTTAATTATTTAATGTCTATAAATTATAAATAAAATAAAACTGTTTAGGAAATACTTTTAGATTTCTAATGAATATTTATAGTGGAATTTATCTTATTTTTATTCAAATATTAAAAATGTTTCAGTTATAAAAATTTGAATTTAACACTTTTAACTCATCTTTAAATAAAATAATAATAAATGTCCTAATCGAATCCAAGTGGACCCAGAGGATCGTATTTTATTCCAAATGTTTTTTCTAGTCGAAATAAATTTATCCAATAGAATTAGTACAAATTTTCGGGTAATTATAATATCATTTTCTATCATTAATAACCCTATTTACTTTAACCGTTGAAAAAAAGTCAAAAGTTACTATTCACCAAAAATTATTTTCATCTTATTGAACCAAATTTTACTTATTGATGTCAACCGTGTCTCTCAAATTTTTTAAATTAAATTTACAGAAGCGGTAAAATTACATTTTTATGCAAATTTGAAAATGTTCCTAGAAAGTGGGTAAAAGACGGTAAAAAGTTCAATAAAATTTTATATATATAATATTATTATAAAATGACTCCAATAAATTAAATTAAACATATATAGTTATTATGTATCTATTTTTTCCTAAAATAAATTTAAATAACATAATTAATTATTTTAATAAAAATTCAGTTTTAAACAATAACGCAGTGTTTTCATTATTCATCAAAAATTGAAATTTTTCAGAAAAATGCAAAAAATTCACCCTAAGCTAATTTTGATATTCTGAATCCAAAAATAAAGCCCATTTTAAAAAATAAAATTTATAAAATTTCAAAAAGTGGGTATTAATATTCATAATGGATAATTTGGTTGGTCGTTATAGAATTTTTAAAGTTCTGATGCACCTAGGACTTAATTTTCTATTCTTACCGAATCGTATTACACCCTTCCATGGAGATACCTTCAAGAAAAAATGATCTCCTACTTGAAATTCCAAATCATTCTTTCGGTTATCGTCATAGATCTTTTTCCTACTTTGAGCTACTTTGATGTGTGTTTGGATAACCTTCATCTTTTCCATTGTTTCATCAACATGTTCTGGGCCGATGAGTTTTCTTTCACCAACATCATCCCAACAAGTTGGTGTGTGACATCTCTTTCTATATAATGCTTCATATGGTTCCATCTGAATACTTAAATGGAAGCTATTCTTAGAGGAAAATTATACCAGAGGTAAATGTTGATCCCACAAACCTTGAAAATCAAGTGAGAAAGATTTCAACATGTCATCTAAGGTTTAAATAGTCCTTTCTGATTTTCCATCAGTTTGAGCATGGTAGGTTGTGCTCAAACAAAGTTCAGAATCTAGGTCCTTCTAAAGTCTTTTCTAGACTATTGATGTAAAACAAGGATCACAATCAGAAATAACCGATAGGGGTACTCCATTAAGTCTTACAACTTCATTATTATATAGTCTTATTAAACGTTCAACTGGTAAATTTTCTCTTATAGCAAGAAAATGTGCTGACATTGTAAGACGATCAACAATGACCCATATCGCATCATTCCTTCTAGGAGTCTGGTAGCCCCATGAAAAAAACCATCGTAATATCATCCCATTTCCACTCAGGTATGGGAAGAGTTTTCATGAATCCTTTAGGATGTTGTCTTCTATCCTTTAACTATTGACAAACTATACATCTTGACACATAATCAGCAATATGCCTTTTCATGTTGTCCCACCAAAAATGTTCCTTCAAATCTCGATACAAGATAGTGCTACCAGGGCGTATTGAGAAATTAGATCTATGTGCATCATACAAAAATTAACTTTTTAGATCAGGTATGTCAGTAACACAAATTCTCTTCCCAAATTTCAAAATTCCATCTTTATATATGAAGTAGATCAATCTCCCGTCATTCACAACATTAATTTTCATTTTAAACTCCTCATCATCAGTCTGAGAACTTTTTATCCTTTTTAGTAAAGATGGTTTGTCAACCATTTGAAAATGTTCTAATGTTTCACCTTCCATGATTATTCCCATATCCATCTTTACTATAACCCTAAACATAAGATCCCTTTCAACTCTTATCTTGTTCAAAACTCCATGATCCTCTCTGGTCAAAGCATATTCCACTTTATTTTCCTTCCCCGAGTTATAGTGTGTAGTGAAATCATAATCCTTGAGTTGCTCAAGCCGTCTCCTTTTCCTCATGTGGAGTTATTTTTGTGAAAAAATATACTTCAAGCTCTTATGATCGATATATATCTCAAATTTTTACCATAGAGATAGTGTCTCCAAATCTTCAAAGAAAATATTATAGCTGCTTACTCAATATCATGAGTGGTATAGTTTTGTTCATCAATTTTTAGTTGTTGTGATGCATAGGCAATAACACTATCATTCTTCATAAGGACACAACCAAGTCTTTTCTTTGAAGCATCACTATAAATAACAAACCCATCATTACCTGATGGTAGATTCAATATAGGAGCATTGACTAATCTTCTCTTTAGTTATTTAAAACATTCTTCACACTCTTTTTTTTTCAAATAAAATTAACCCCTTTACGTGTGAGCTTGGTTAGTGGGTTATCCAGTCAGGCAAAATTATGGATGAAGCGTTGATAATAACCTACTAAACCAATAAAACTGTGTACCTTAGTTACACTTGTCGGTGTTGGCCAGCCTTGGATCGCCTTAGTCTTTGAAGGATCAACAGATATTCCATCCTTAGAGACAATATGGCCAAGAAAGGAAATCTTCGGAATCCTAAATTCACACTTTCTAAACTTCCCATATAATTCATTTATTTTGGGGTCTATGAATAGTGCACAAGTGATTTTCATGATCTTCGTATCTTTTTGAGTAAACCCATATATCATCAATAAATACCACTACAAAGTCATCAATATATTTATTGAAAACTATATTCATTAGATCCATGAAAATAGAGGGTGAATTAGTCAGTCCCAAATGCATTACTATAAACTCGTAATGCCCGTACCTGGTTTAAATTTTTTTTTGGTAATGTCTTCCTTCTTCACACACAACTGGTGATTTACATATGAGTTTCAATCTTTGAAAAATATTGTGCTCCATGAATTTGGTCGAATAAATAATCAATGTAAGGTAAGGGATACTTGTTCTTTATTGTTATAGCATTGATCTCCCTGTAGTCAGTGCATAGCCTCATAGATCCATCTTTCTTCTTAACTTAAAGAACAGGGGCTCCCCATGGAGAGACACTAGGGTGAATAACTCCCATATTACTCAATTCCTCTAGTTTTTTCTTTAGTTCCACTAATTCCACAGTGGACATTCTATAATGGGTCTTCGATATGGGCCTTGAACAAAGAATTAAATCAATGGAAAACTCAATTTCTCATTCTGGAAGATGTCCAGGTAAATCCTCTAGAAACACATCAACATATTCTTTCACAATAGGTACGTCCTCTATTTGAAAATTCCTTTCCTCACCCATATTTATTTCATTCTCTTCCTCCACAATAATTAATTTTGGTACAGCTACTAGGGGTTGATCTAGATAAGAATCAGGTGGTGGTGTTTCTGCTCTAAAGATAAGGTACACTTTGTCATCATCGAAAATTGTAACCTCTTTATTATTACAATAAATTTTCACATCATGGTCTAAAATCCAATCCATTTCTAGGATTATATCAAATGTAGTCATGGGTATGACGATGAGATGAGCAGATAAATAACATTTACATGCCTTAATGGGAATTGATTCAAAATAATTTGTAACAATGATACTTCCCTTAAGAGTTTCGACTGACAACACCCTTGTTAAATAAAATTGGAAATATCTAATTTTCTTAAAAAACTGGGCAGATATGAAACAATGTGATAATCTAGAATCAAATAAAACAGTGGCTAAACTTGAAGAAACCATTAAATTACCTGCCACCACATCTTTCAGGGCTCCAAACTCAGTAGTAGTGACCGCATAAGCTTTCCCTTTCTCCCTTGGCCTTTTATAAGGTATGTTTCCTTGGCGCTTAAGAAATTTGTTTGCATAATGCCCCTTTTCTCTACAATTGTAGAATTTTACATTAACAGTCACTTTATTTCCCTTAAAATCTCGAGCTAGGTGGCCTTTTTCACCACACTTGTAAAAGACTCCCATTCCCTTCAGGAAAGTACTCGGGTGTTTCTCCCCACATTTACCATAGGATAGATATTCAACTTTTCCATACTTCCCCTTATTTCAATTTCCAGAGTGTTCAATAGTTCACTTCTTCTATTGATTTGCTTTAAATTTGTAAGACTTAGAGAATTCCTTTTCTTTCTTGATAGCACATGAGATAATATCTTTGTTTGATGAGAAGGATTGTGAGACTAATTCTCAATGGAGAAATGGTTTTAACCCATCAAATAATCGATCAATATTACTCCTTGGGTTACGTATATAATTTGTTGCATGCCTTGATAACCATGTAAAATTAGCCTCATACTTTGCGACATTCTCATCCTCATTTTGCCTCAGACTCATAAATTGACATTCCATATCTACTTGATGGTCATGAGGAACGTAGTTTTCTAATAAAATCTCTTTAAACACCCTACATTCCATATTTGATACCTCTTAATCCTCATTTGTGTTTTGAATTAATGACCACCAATGATTTTCATCTCCCACGAGGTGATAAACTTCTATGATGTCCAATACCACAAAAATAGTTTTTTCTGGCACCAACCTTTATCAGCGCTAACGAAAAAGCATTGATAAAGGGGGGTACCTTTATCAGCACTAAAAAACACTAATAAAGGTACCCCTTTATTAGAGGTTTTTTTAGCACTGATAAAGGTACCCCTTTATTAGCGGTTTTTTGTAGCGTTGATAAAGGGACCCCTTTATCAGTGCTTTTTTGTAGTGCTGAAAAAGGGGGGCATTTATCAGTGCTTTTTTTAAAATCAATGATAAAGGGTCGACTTAAAAAAATTAACTAAAAATACGATATTAATATATTTATATATTTATATTGATATAAATATAATATATAATTTTTAAATATATTTTAGATAAGTATAAATATACATTTACAGTTAATATACTTAATATATAAGATATTTATTGAAAATGGCTTATAAAAAATTAAAAAAATATTTTTAATTAATAATTTGATAATTATTATGGAGTAATAGTAATTTAATAACAATTTAAAGACTAAAAAATAAAAATAAAATAAAAAAATGATCCAAAATATGTTGAAAACGCAACTCGAAATTCAAACGGTCATAACTTTTGATCCGGGTGTCCGTTTGAGCTCTACCACATATCAAATCGGGGCATACGATGAGCTCTACACCTTTATAACCCTATGAGACCCCGTTCAAGGTTTTTTAGAGGATAAAATAGGCCTATAAGGCCTCCAAAACTGAGTTTTTAGTCGGGATACCCTGATTTTTTAACATTTTGTGGATTTTCAGCCTCATTTAAGGGGGTATTGTTGGATTTTTTTGGTGTGGACTGAATTTATTCCAGGGTATTACGTTCATATTGATATTATTTCTTTGAAATTTTATCATTTTTTATAATGCACTTCTATTTATAATCAAATATATAACTATATGTAAATATTTTTTATATATTCACACCTTAAAATTTAATTTTTTAAATAAATAATTAAACATATTTACATATAAAATATGTTAGCTTTATCTAAATTATAACTAATGTCCATTTTAATTAAAATACCAATATATGAATATTTATATAACTATATATTAATATAACTATATATATATTAGTATAACTATATATATTAATTTAACTATATATATACATTAATATAACAATAAATATATATATAAATATAACTATAAATATATATATTAATATAACTATATATATATAATAATATAACTATATATATATTAATATAACTATATATATATTAATATAAATATATATATATTAATTTAAATATATATTACTATACGAATAAATATAACTAAATATATATATAAATAAATAGATATATCATAAATAAGAGAAAAAATCAATATAGGGGAGTGGCAAAAGCTTTCGGCTCGTAGGGGGAGGTCTGGAGATCAAATCTAGGTGGGGGTAGGGGCGCGCGCGCAAGGGTGAATTAGAGGGGATAGCGCTAATAAAGGTGGGTTATCGTGCGGATAAAGGTTGGAGGCGGTGCATGCGGGCGTTGGAGGTGCAGGAAAGTGATGATAAAGGGGGGCTCAAGCGCTATAAAAAGCCCCCCTGGGATTGGAAGTATTTTTTTAATTTTAATTAGTTTTATCAGTGCTAAAAAGAAAGCACTAATAAAGAACCCATTTATTAGCGCTGATAAAAGACCCCTTTTATCAGCGCTTTTTTTTAGCATTGATAAAAGGGGCCTTTATCAGCGCTTTTTTGAGCGCTGATAAAGGGGACCCCCTGTCTTCGCCGACTTTTACAGAACTTTTCTAGCACTATTAAATGCCATTTTTAACACTGATAAAATGGGTATTTGTAGTAGTGGACAACTTTTTCCCTTCCGCTACTCCCCAAAGTATGAAATAGTTTTTCTAAGGAATTTATCCATTGCTCAGCTACAAATGGATTTTTAGTCCCATTAAATTTTGGTGGTTGTTTCCTCATGAAGCTTTCTAACATTGATCCTCCGCGTTGTGGACTAGGGTTCTCTTTACGGGTAAGGTTATTATTCATAACCTGAGTGAGTTGTCCTAGTATGGTGATAAAATGATCAGCACCAGTTGCATCACTAGCTCCTCTATAATTATCTTGAGTAGGAGGTAAATCCCTATATGGATTACGTGCGTTGATACTGTTTCCATTCCTTCCACTAGGCGCCATTTCTAAATAATGGCATACACTGGATTAGTTTATGAATTTCAATACATAATTCCAAACTTATAAAACACTTTACATAAATTGAACAGTTTATGGATATAATCCATAATCATATAAATGTTTTCTTTGAAGAGGTATATACTCATAAATCCTTAATAATATTTTCAAAGGAAAATGTGAATTATCCTAAGCATATCCCCCAAGAGTATTGTAACCAAGAGTGCAGCAAGGCACGTTGTCGAGTACCAGGATACCGCAAGTCAAGCCTAAAACTCCTTGTCGGAGTTTTCACTTCTAGGTAAATTTGTGCGAGAGCCGACTCTACCTGCTCATATCCAGACAGAGATGTATTGCATGGAAAACTCACAAAATCTCAACATTACCAAAATTCTAGGAAGTTCTTCTATAATAATCCTCAATGTTTATCTTAGGGTAGTGTTATCTAATAAGAGTTTTTCTAAATCTAGATTCCGAGGTTTTTACTAGAGTTCCACTGATACCAACTATAATGCCCCGACCCTAGTTACCCAGAGTTGCTGCTTTATTACATAACAAGGTCCTGATCACAAGGGATCAAGTCCCAAAAGACTGATCATTTTAGTATCCTTGAAATTACTAGATAAAAACATAAGTTTTATATTAAATCATGAGATAAAAATGACAACAACATTTTTCCACCTTTGAACACACATATATCCCTTATCCTATCCCTATATGTCTACCACAAAATACTTCTTCACATCTTGAGAAAAATAAAATATAGAATGGAGTGAGCTCAGATGCTCAATAAGGATAACAGTATAGTGGAAACTTTCCTAAATAAGCATAAACATTTAAGGAAATGTATAAGACTAAAACATAAGACTTTTAAATTTAAACTTCAGCATAATATGGAAAATATAAATCAAATAATTCCATTTACTTATTCACATGGATATTCTACTAGTCGAATAATCACATGCAATATCAAAAACCAATTTCATAATGATGGAATGCATAATGTCAGACTTCATAACCACACAGTTAAGGCCTCATGCCAATTCTACCAATAATATTTTGTCAAGGCCTTGTTCCAAGACACTAGTCTGTCTCATGAGACCTACCAACTCATCTAGGAGCTATAGGAGGCTCCACCCATCAAATACTATGTCCAATGTTTTTCTCATGTGAAAAGATTGAAACATAACATAAACATTCGTATTAAAACTAGAATATGAAATGTTAATACTTTAACCATAAACCATGAATGGTATAAAAACAACACATCCACCATCAAACATACACTACTACAAAAACGGGATTTATCAATGCTCAAAATGGGATTTATCAGTGCTAAAAAACAATTGTAAAGCTCAGTACTGATAAAGGGGGTCCCCTTTATCTGCGCTAAAAAGGTGCTGATAAAATCTACCTTTATTAGTGCTAAAAACAAGCCGATAAATGTGTTTTTGTCAGCACTCTTTTTGCGCTGATAAACTGATCCTTTATTAGCGCTTTTTTAGAGCTGAAAAATTCCATGCCTGCTGTAACAAAAAAATTTTGCTACAGCACACCCGAACAACACCTACAAAAAATTCAGCATCTCAATAAGTATACTCATACAAAATTAATTCAAAAATAATAAGATAATTGCACCAAGTATACCCATAAAAAAATTATACACATACACCATTAACACATAATTCATAAGTTAGTTAAATACATAAAGAATTCTATTCATAATTCAGGCAGTTGGGGGTTGTTTAGGGGTTTGGGGTCGCTGCCCAAGGGGGGTAGGGTGTGTCCGAGGGGAAACAGATGTCTAGGGGTGGGGGCGGTCCAGGAGGTTGGGGGCTGTCCAAGGAGGGTGGGGGTGTCAAGGGGGGCGGTGGTGTCTATGTGGTGGGGTGGCGTCTATGAGGGGGGTTGTCCATTGGGGTGTCCAGGGGGTGGCCTGGCGTCTAGGGTGTTGGGGGGGCTTTTCTAGGGGGTGGGGTGTCTGGAGGGTGGGGGCGGTTCGGGGGGTTGGTGGGGCTATCTAAGGGGGGTGGGTGGTGTCCAGGAGGGTGGGATGGAGTTGTTTAGGGGGATAGGGGTGTCCAGGGGGTGGGGTGTCCAGGAGGTGGGGGGTTGTCTATGGGGTGTCTAGGGGGTTGTCTGGTGTCCAGGGTGTCGGGGGGATTTCTAGCGGTGGGGGTATTCGGGGGTGTGGGGTGGTCTAGGGGGTTGGTGGGGTTGTCCGAGGGTGGTGGGATGGTGCCCGGGAGGGTGGGGGTTGTCGTCCATGGGTGGGGGTGTCTAGTGGTGGGGGTATCCAGGTGGTGGGGTGGTGTCAAGGAGTGGTGGGGGTGTCGTCTAGGGGGTGGGGGTTGTCCAGGGGGTGGGGTGTCTAGGGGGGTTGGGGGATGCCTGAGGTGGGGGGGGGGGCTTTCCATGGGCGTGTCTAGGGGGTGGGGGTGTCCAGGGGGTTGAGGGGGCTTTCTAAGGGGTGGGGGTGTCCAGAGGGGTGGGTTGGTGTCCAGGGGGTGGGGAGCGGTCCAAGGGGTTGGTGGGGTTGACTCGTACTTTTCACAAAGGACCGATGGATCGTTCTCATAAATGATCAAGACAATCCGAATGCGTTTGGTCGAATTTCTGTTGGTCAGTTGTTGTTTTCACTTAAAATTGTGTCCATTTTTAACAAAAGAGAGACTGTTTGAGTGGTATCGGCCCCACCGTGCCACGTATTGAGGAAATGTTGACTCATACACATCACAATATTCCCATGGGTTGTTATCCTAATGTATTAATACAATCCTAATGCATTTGGTCATATTTCCGTAGGTCAGTTGTTATTTTTCACTTAAAAATTTGTCCATTATAAACAAAAGAGAGACACTTTGAGTGATTCCGAAAACACCATTCCTTAGATTCAGATGGGGTTGACTCATACACATCACAAAATACCCATGGATCATTCTCCTAAAGGATCAATACACTCTGAAGTCGTTTGGTTGGATTTCCATATGTCAGTTGTTGTTTTCACTTAAAAATTTGTCCATTTTAAACAAAAGAGAGACCCTTTGTGTGATACCGGGCACACTGTGCCTCAGATTGAGGAGAGGTTGACTCGTACACATCAAAAAGAACCCACAAGTAGTTATATTAATGTATCAACACAATACGAATGCGTTTGGTCAGATTTTTGTGGGTCAGTTTTTGGTTTCACTTAAAATTGTGTCCATTTTAAACAAAAGAGAGACCCTTTGAGTGATACCGGCCACACCGTGCCTCATATTGAGGCGAGTATTACTCTTACACATCATAAAGGACTCAAGGATCATTCTCCAAAAGTATCAACACAATACAAATTCATTTGGTCAGATTTTCGAAGGTCAGTTGTTGTTTTCACTTAAAATTGTGTCCATTTTAAAAAAAAGAGACACTTTGAGTGATACCGGTCACATTGTGCCTCATATTGATGCGGGGTTAACTTTTACATGTCAAAAAGGACCCATGGATCATTCTCTTAAAGTATCTACCTAATCTAAATGCGTTTGGTCTGATTTTTGTAGGTCAGTTGTTGTTTTCACTTAAAATTGTGTCCATCTTAAACAAAAGACACACTTTGAGCGAGTGCCTCAGAGTGAGACATGATTGATTCTTACAAATCTAAAAGGACCCATGGATCGTTCTCATAAAGGATAAATAAAATCCAAAATATTTTGGTCAGATTTCCATACGTCAGTTGTTGTTTTCACTTAAAAATCTGTCCATTTTAAACAAAAGAGAGACCCTTTGAGTGATATCGGCCACACTGTGCCTCGGATTGAGGCAGGGTTAACTCGTACACATCAAAAAGGACCCATGGATATTTCTCTTAAAGGATAAACTCAATCTGAATGCGTTTGGTCAGATTTCTGTAGGTTAGTTGTTGTTTTCACTAAAAATTGTTTCCATTTTAAAGAAAAGAGAGACTGTTTGAGTGATACCGGCCACAATGTGCCTCTAATTGAGGAGTTGATGAATAGTACACATCAAGAAGGACCTGTGGATCGTTATACTAAAAGATCAATACAATCTGAATGCTTATGGTCAGATTTTCGTAGGTCAGTTGTTGTTTTTCACTTAAAATTTTGTCCATTTTAAACAAAAGAGAGTCACTTTGAGTGATACCGGCAACACCGTACCTCGGATTGAGATGAGGTTGAGTTTTACACGTTTTAAAAGACCCATGGATCATTAACCTAAATGATCAATACAATCCTAAAGCATTTGGTTGGATTTCCAAACATCAGTTGTAGTTTTCACTTAAAAATATGTCTATTTTAAACAAAAGAGAGACCCTTTGAGTGATACCAGCCACATTGTGCCTCATATTGAGGTGGGTTTGACTCATAAATGTCAAAAAGGACCCATGGATTATTATCATAAAGGATCAAGACAATCTGAATGTTTTTGGTCAGATTTCCATTGTTCAGTTGTTGTTTTCACATAAAATTGTGTCCATTTTAAACAAAAGATAGACCGTTTGAGTGATACTGGCCACATTGTACCTCTGATAGAAGCGAGGATAACTCTTACACATCTCCAACGCACCCATGGATTGTTCTCGCAAAGGATCAATATAATACTAATGTGTTTGGTCAGATTTTTGTAGGTCATTTGTTGTTTTCACTTAAAATTGAGTCCATTTTAAACAAAAGAGAGACACTTTGAGTGATACAGGCCACACATTTCCTAAGATTGAGGCATGGTTAACTTTTACACATCTCAATGGACCCATGGATCGTTCTAATAAAGTATCAACACAATCCTAATGTGTTTGGTCAGATTTCATTAAGCCAGTTTTTGTTTTCACTTAAAAATCTGTCCATTTTAAACAAAAGAGAGACCCTTTGAGTGATATCGGTCACACTGTGCCTCGGATGGAGGTGATGTTGACTCGTACACTTCAAAAAGTACCCAAGGATTATTTTCTTAAAGGATCTACATAATCTGAATGATTTTTTTCGTATTTCCGTAGGTCAGTTATTGTTTTCACTTAAAATTGTGTGCATTTTAAACAAAAGACAGACCGTTTGAGTGATATCGGCCACACCGTGCCTTGGATTGAGGTGGGGATGACTCATACAAGTACCAAAAGACCCGTGGATCATTCTCCTAAAGGATCAACACAATAAAAATTCATTTGGATTGATTTCCGTAGGTTAGTTGTTGTTTTTCACTAAAAATTGTTTCCATTTTAAACAAAAGAGAGACACTTTGAGTGATACCAGAAACACCGTACCTCGGATTGAGATTTAGTTGACTCTTACATGTCGCAAAGGACCCATGGATCATTCTACTAAAGTATCAATACAATCCTAAATCATTTGGTCAGATTTTCATATGTCAGTTTTTGTTTTCACTTAAAAATATGTCTATTTAAAACAAAAGAGAGACCCTTTAAGTGATACCGGCCTCACTGTGCCTCAGATTGAGGTGGGGCTGACTCGTACACATCACAAAGGACCCATGGATCATTCTCATAAATTATAACGACAATACGAATATGTTTGGTCAGATTTCTGTAGGTCCGTTGTTGTTTTGACTTAAAATTGTGTCAATTTTAAACAAAAGAGAGACAGTTTGAGTGATATCGGCCACACCGTGCATCGGATTGAGGAAGGGATGACTCTTACACGTCCCAAATACACACATGGATTTTTATTGTAAAGGATCAAGACAATTTGAATGCGTTTTGTCGTATTTTCATAGGTCAGTTGTTGTTTTCACTTAAAATTGTGTCCATTTTACACAAAAGGGAGACACTTTGAGTGATATCGGCCACACTGTGCCTCGGATTGAGGCATGGTTGAATCATACACATCCCAAATGCACCCATGGATCTTTCTCTTAAAGTATCAACACAATCCTAATGAATTTGGTCAGATTTCCATACATTAGTTATTTTTTTCACTTAAAAATATGTTCATTTTAAAGAAAAGAAAAACACCTTGAGTGGTTCATCATTATTCCATGTTGCTAGTGCATATCTTCTATTAAAATGGTAAAATGACTCACTGTAGAAAGGATTTTTTATTTAATAACAATTAAAATTTTCCTACGAACATTTACATACAACAATGATTCATCTTTTGATCCCCTTAACCCCTCCCAAAAATGACTGCCAATTGTACACGTCCCCAAGTCAGATCTTCGTGCTATTTGTGTATAATCTGCCATTAGGTATGTGGCCCACTCATTTCTAAACAAATCTATATCTTATTGTGAGTATGCGGCTTTCCGTTAATCATAGTAGTACTGAAAAATATAAAAATAAACAATTAATAAATAAATTAAATGAACTACTAGTTGTTTTTTACAATACCTCTTTAGGGATGCTAGTTTGTTGATGAAAAACGATCTCTTTCATAAATTTACAAACATAATAACCACAATCATTATCGTTTGTTTTTCCTGGACACTACAAAAAAAATTGACCATTAGGAGAATAAGTAACTTCTGTTGATATGTGTTTGGATAGTGAAATTTTATTATATATACCCTGATATTTTTCCAGACGTAGTACTTGTTCACCTCCTTATGCTTATCCCAAATCCACATTCATTTTTTTAGATGATAATGATACATTGCCCTATCATAGTAGAATCCTCATTAAAAGAAAATATAAATTATATTACTTGATGTTTAGACCTAAAATGTAGGATATAGTGTCTTACAGATGCACAAACTCCATCATGTGTGGTCGGTTTGATGGATATCCTTGCTTTGAATCCAGAAAATAAATCTTTGGTGTATCCAAGTTCACTACAATTATAATCCAATGTTTCCTAAAAACACAAAAAGGAATAAGTAATAAATGAAGTGAAAATATAATTGATATGCTTTAATCATAGTGTTTTACAACTCCATGGATAGTATTAGGAAGAGTCTATCATCTTTAATCTTGATTTCAAATGTTTTTAGCAATCCATTCAATATTTAGTTATTTTTTGATGGCTCTAATTCCAATAGATTTGTTGATATGGTGTGAGGACTAATGAGTAGGAATTTTGGATCATGGGAAAATTCCTTCAACTATTTTTCATATATACATATGTCAACAATATAAAATTCATTTAGTCATAATTTTCACATTAGATCATCATTTAGAAAATCAATTCATGAAAACATACATCATATATATATTTACAATTGTGACACCTATCCAACCATTTTGAAGTATCTCATTTACATTTTCAGCAGCAACAAAATCTTGACTTTCCTCTCCGTATATATTCTTTTCGAAAACCACTATATGACTACTACCACCTTTTAGCTTCGTATCCACATGGTTATTCAATGCTAGTAAATGTGGATAGAGAACATGTGGTGTTATTGTTCTTTCAGTAGCTCCATGGAATCGTTTGGTTGATCCTTTAGATGGTTTTGATCCGACGTTTGTCACCCCCTTCCCTTTCTCTATCTATAATAACAGTCATTGGTTTAGAACATTTTTTCATTAATTGTTAAATGTTTCACTTGAAAAAAAGGAAATAAATACTATTTATCTGCATGTACTCTTACAAGTTGTGACTACCATGAAATGAATGTACCAATATCCTTTTCGACCGTATGAATATCATCGTCATCAAGTGGAATTGGTAGCTCTGCATTTGGCTCATGAGCTACAGTAATCGTCACTTATAGATGATCTTTTGGAAGTGGTATATTATACATCATGTCATCTGGGATGTTGAACATTGTAACCCTCGCTACAGGGAGATATGTGGGTGTTGATATATATAAATCACAATCATTATCATCCTGTAGAAGATCAGTACAGGAAAAGTATCAGTGTTTTTCTGATTGACATTTCATGGGAACAATTATTAGAATATTGATTACCACAGCTAAGACAGATCTTTGAGGGGAATGGCTCACCTCAAATATGGTGGGGGGGTGGGGCAGGATCTTCACGCACTGGTTATTCCAGAGTTGTGTCTTCTCCTTTCTTCTGACCCATAAAATTTGCTAGCAGCTCTCCCTGCCATTACAATCATTCTTCCAGGGTTTCTAGTTTTTCATTCATTTGTTCCAATATTTCATCTCTATCATCCTTTTTTTCTTCTTCTAAAAATATACTCAGGGTGTCACCCCAAACCCCGCACCTCTAACACGACCGTATTTTTCTAGCAGATTAAAATCCGTTGATAATAGGTCTGCATCTGCTACAAGAGTAGCTGATTCCTGTGACTGTCGGATATTGTAAAATTACTAATTATGTTTATGTAATAGCAATTTAAAACACATATTTTTATCATCATGTCATACTTACACATATTTTCCACACTTTTTGTGTGTTCTAATCTACTAGATTCCCTTCCTTATTCACATGTTCCTCCTTCAATAGCACATGATGTGGGATAGAAGTGTCTTTGGTTTTAGACTCATCAATCTACATATAAACATAGGAAGATAATTATGATGTTGTTTATTGGCACCTAACAATATTATTGTAAATTTAAAATATGTACCATTTTCTTTTCTAGTGAAGTGTACCTCATCCTTGCTTTACGATAGGGGTATGTTGGTTTTGATGCACGTTCCTGATTTTCAGTATAGAGTTGTTGTTTCATAAATGAAATATTGACAATCAAAGTGATGAATACATGTATCCTCAAACAATGTATTATCACCCACTATGAACCTGAAACTTCTCATCCCTATGGCAGCCAATAAATTCATCCCATGCTTCTTGGGATATCAGGTGAGTGTAGACAATGGGTGGGTGCAGGTTTATTTTACCATTGGAATCTTTCAGGTGACATCTTGTTAAAATAGTGGGAAAACTTCGATGAATCCTTCCTGTAAGCCTTAGTACATAATCCATGTGTGAATCGTCTACTATAAATGTACTCAGCAAGATATTTTGAAGAGTAAGAAATTTTTTCATTATTTTATTTGGTAGTATATTAAAGAAATAAATTCATAATGTTACTGCAATTTCTTCCCAGATAACTGCCTTCATCCCGGACACAACATGGTACCATGAATCTATGTCAATCGGCACGTGTTTCCGAGTGACAACTCTAATGTAACTACTAAACATAGCCTTGTTGGGATTCACTTGTTGGCCTTGTGCATTCCATCTGACATCAAATTTTATGTCTTTGCTTTTCTCCTTAAGAACTTTGGCTAACACCGTCAAACTATGATGCTCCAGTGTTTTCTGCGACGTCGGTCCTTCATTCCTGACCATTTCATCAATGTCAACATCATCTATATGTTCATATGAAATGGTACCAACATCATGTGCTTATGGTTTTTGGACCTCAGAACTAGGAGAAACAACAGGTTCAGAAACTTGTTGTTGCTATGCACTATGAGCAGCCGCAGGAGGAGCAGCAGCAACAGTAGCAGCAGCAGCATGAGAGACTTGTTCAGCCTCAAGGTTAGGAGCACCAGAATGTGCAGAATTCATTATCTTCAAAAGTGGTTGAATAGTTAATTTATATTACATAAATTTAGTAATGATAATATAATAACATGAGATAACAAGATCTATATTACAAACAAAATACAACAAGTTTATTGAACTGTCTTTCTTTTCTTCAAAGGCTGAATGGATTTGACATCTATATCGATTATCCAAATCCCTTCATTGTGGTCTCCACTAAAATAAAAAAACATCATATACATTGGGACCTTTGCAAAATGATTACGACATCCCACTAAAAGGATCGTCCTCTACTGAATTTTCATCGGACCCTTCAGTAGTATTGGGCGATAAAAGAATAATCAACCACTTTTGGTTTGCGGGATCTGGAACATAAAAAACGTGTGCCACTTGTGATGCCATTATAAATAGTTCATCTGTGTACCCTTCTTTACTAAAATCAACTCTCACAAATCCCCATTCATCTATTTTAACACCACTTTTGTTATCAACCTATTTGCATTGAAAAATCAGCGATTGGAATGTAGTATAATCCAACTCCCATATTAGTTCGATAATGCCAAAGTATGACATACTTGCATAAATTGGATTTTTGTCCTTACTACCAGAAACATGCATCGCTTCAGCCACTAGTGTAACTCCACTATTTTTCATGGTGTTATCTTCATCATGTTCATCTTTATAGAATGTATAACCATTAATTACATTACCATTGTAAGATAATACATACACACTTGGTCTTGTGGCTAGCCATAGAAGTTGTTCTAAAATTGAATTTGGATTTTCATCCAACTGCTTAAAAATATGGTCCTGAAACCATCCACTAAACTGGTGATTATGTGTATTTGAAAACCATTTTTCAGACCTTGATGGATTCAACTTCCTAAGAATTTCTTCGTGAGTTTCAATATATTTAGCAACATCCCAACTGTTATAAAAAAAATAATGGTGGGCTTGCTCCCAATCTGTAATACCGACTGTCACAACATCTCTTCCAGAAATTACCTCACCATCAATGCATCTAGTGTGATGATATTTTAGGAGACCAATTCTTTCCATATCATATTGGTATTCGGTACAAAATTCAATGGCTTCCTCTACAATATATCGCTTCACTACACAACCCTCTGGCTGACTTCGATTTTTGACATACCCTTTCAAAATATTCATATATCATTCAATGGGATACATCCATCTATAGTGCACAGGAACGCAAAGTTGAATCTCTCTCACCAAGGGAATCATCAAATGAACCATCATATCAAAGAATGTTGGAGGGAAGAACATTTATAATTCACATAATATGATTACAATTTCTTTTTCCATAGCTGGAAATTTCGCCGGTTCTAAAACTTTGCTACATATAGCTTTCAAAAAGAAACAAATTTTGGTTAACATATGAAGACAATTCCTTGGAATAATTCAACGTAAATCTATAGGAATTTGATCTTGCATTAAAATATTGCAGTCATGTTATTTCAAACCATTTAACCTCAAATCATTCATTGACACAATGTTATTGATATTTTATGAATACCCCTCTAGAAACTTTACATCATTTAAGAAGTTGAAAAACTGATATCTCTCCTCCCTAGAAAGAGTTTAAGCAGCTCAAGGAAGAAACATTTGATTTTCACCCTTCACAGGAGCCAACTCTTCTCATATTCCCATGTCAACCATGTCCAACCTTGCCTTAATTCCATCCTTTGTTTTTTCAGGGGAATTTAGCAATGTTCTAATAACAATGTCACCTACATTTTTTTCTACAAGCATCACATCAATAAAACGTCTGACATACAAACAATTCAAGTATGGTAATTCATAAAAAACTGATCTCTTTTTTCAACCGATTTTCGTTAGGTTTTTCGAAAATGGTTTACCAAAAATAGTGTTCACATCTGTTACTTTCTCAGATAGCTGATCACCTGTTATAAGTGGAGGCGGTGCTGCGCATTATTCTGAAATTCCATTGAATGATGTCATCCAATATCGGTACTTATGCCAACGAGGTAGAAATCTACGATGTCCTAGAAACACATATTTCAATGAATGTTTCAACCTAATTGATTATGTGTATTCTTCGCACATGGGACACCCTTGATTTCCATTAATGTTATAGCCTAACAAATTTCCATAAGCAAGGAAATCATTTATTGTCCCATACAATATCTCTCTCAACGTGAAGTATTCACTTTTATAAGCATCATACAACATAACTCCTGAATCCCACAATAATCTCAAATCCTCGATCAAAGGAGACATATAAACATCAATATCGTTACCTGGTTGTTTTGGTCCTAATATAAGCATAGATAACATGATGAATTTCCACTTCATGAAAAACCAGGGTGGAAAGTTATAATTTACCAACATAACAGTCCATGTACTATAAGTACTTGTTTGAAAACCAAAAGGATTCACTCCATTTGTAGATAACGCAAGACGAAGGTTTCTCGGCTCTTTTCCAAATTCAGGATTCTCATGATCAATTTTCTTCCATTGCGGAGAGTCGGTTGGATGTCATAATTTTCCATCTTTATTTCTTTTATCTACAAGCCACAATAATTGTCTTGCAGTTTCGTCACTTCCATATAGACACCTAAACCTTGGAATGATTGGAATGTACCATATAACTTTCATAGGAATGGATTAATCTTTCTTGTATCGAGAAGCAACACACTTTGGGAATATTGTAAGTGATTTGTTCTCCTTGAGAAAAAATATACAGTCTTTCGGGTAGGCATCTATTCTTTTATAAATCATACACATCGAGGGTAGCATTCATTTAGCTTCATATGTCCAGATTGGGAGCCCATTATCTTCTGGGAGCATGTCATTCAAGAGAAGAAGTAGTTCCGTAAAACTGACATCACTCCATTCGTTGCTTAATTTCAATTTATACAACTTCAGTACAGCTGACAATCCTATATATTTAGTGCAACCAGCATATAATGGTGTCTTTCCACAACTCTTTTACTTCTCAAAAAAATTTGGGCAATCACGGAGTTCATCTTCAATTGTCTTTGTGATTTCCTCAATAAGATCTTCATCATCATTGACATTTGTAATCACATCCTCCATATGGTCTTCTTCATTATCCATATTTGAATTCATATCTGATGATCCATAAAATGCAGTTTTATCCCAGCCAGTAGCTACATTTGCCTTTTCTCTGTGTTTATTCAAACATTTGTAACTCCGATCTATTCCGTGACATATCAAATGTTCTTCCAACTCCTCTTTAGTAAGTAGTCTAGAATAACAACAACGTAAACACAGACAAAGGATTTGAGAAGGATCCTTTACATGATTTATTTCAAACTTGATTAACTCTTTCACTCCGTTCTCATACTCTATTGTCAAATGATTAGAATCCATCCAATCTTTAATCATCTCCATCCTATTTGAATCTCAAATATTAGTATTTATGGTACAATTACAAAAAACAAGACTTCCAAATACAGTATAAGAGAACCACTACCTTATAAAAATAGAGATTAATTGAGCCTAACCCATTTCTAATAAAGATTTGGAAATCAACAGAACCAGGATGGACCCCCCATCAAAATCAACACATTTTCCAAACACAAAGGGGTTTGTGGGGATAATCACTTGTGTCATAGATGGTAAAACTCACACGGCATCATCCTCTATGGCTCATCCTCCTCTATCGGGTCAACCCTTCTAGGGTCAACTAGTTCATCCCTTTATACCTCACCAACCTAAAATACATATGGATATTAATCCACTGAATGAAGTTTTTTAGTTCCTAATACATGTTTCTAGGATCCCATTTTTATTGAATAATATTACTATGATTTGGTACCTCTCAATATTTAGGATTCCATTCCACTAAATGGGGTAGTAAAAACATGTAAAACCCTCTTCAAGTGGGTTTAATGTCTTTACAAGATGTAAATCTTCAATGCTTCCATGCAATAATGCTTTGAGTGATCAATCTTTCCACATTGGAAAAAGTCATTTGGCGTTTACAAGACACTATATATGATCTGGATGAAGTTTTCTATAAAATACCACCACCACTATTTTCACTATGAGGCTCATTCTACTTTCAATTCCACTTATATGAACCACTAAAACTACCATTGGGCCACTTTGTTTGATTTTTAGAATAATGGAATAGGGGGCTATAGATTGGTTGCAGACCAATTACACATTATGTAATTGGAATACAAGACATGTATAGATTGTACAGCATGCAATGGGTTGGGTAGAACCTTTCATGTTGTGTTAAGGTTTTTCTCCATGAGAAAAACCCTGAGCATTACATGATGTGTAAATCATTTACATATCAGGTAAATTCTTGAGAAGTTTTTTAAAAATTAGAGGTAGAGCCTCCCTTTTTTGGATTTAAGAACTAACCACCCCTCTCTTGTGTAGCAGCACCCCAAGGATCCCTAAGGTAGGTTCTTCCGCCATTACTCTATCTACACTCTGATTTTAAATCTATCTATCATGTTTAAAGTGAACCGGTAAGTGATTCAGTCCTTTACCCCACTTTTTTGTTCTTATTTCTATCAGAAACACTCTTCATATGTAGGCTCATATTTCACAATTTCATTTAATTTATCCATTCTTCAGATATATTCTAATCCAGGAAAAACTATAGGGTGATGGTGGATGAAGATAGTTGTATGAGTATAATGTAAGTACTCTATAACTCATCCCTTAAGTATCATCATTTTATAAATTTTCATGTCATCACATTGATTGGATCAGGCATTTCCTATTAAGTTAGTATTCTTTTATTATTGTCACTAGAACCATGTTCTTATACCCTTGCAAAATATTTCATTCTTTATTGGTGGTTATGTCCACAACATCAACCACCCCAAGTAGGGTGATTCCATATTTATTCCCTTATTGGATTGTTATGCCTTGATGGTTGGTTATGGCTTATTAGCTCTATTGTTCGAGTGTGTGGCTTGACCCTGATAAGGGTAATCCTCTTGAACTAAATGACTATTGAATTTTTAAATGTCTTGTACCATGTTGCTTCCACCAGACCCACCTAAAGTAAGTACTTAAATTTGATTAATCATTGTTAAATGGAATTAAAAAGTGTATGGTATATATATGACTTGGCCTAATTGAATGAATTTTCAGTTGCATGTTCATAGAATCCATTTCCACTTATGATGGAAGGTAGCAGAATGAACCTAACGAATTAAATGACTTTAATAGATAATTAAATTATTGTATTTCCAATTATCCTTGTCAAACTAATTAAATGCAATAAATTGAACCTTATGATATATTAAATGTCTTATGTATTAAATGGATTGATTAATTAAATTAATTAACTATAACATGGAAAATTATATATGGTACAAGACATTATTATAGGAGTGGTCAGACTCGAGTTAGATTTTGGATTCCCAAGGGAATGCCAAGAGCACTTGAGACATCATTCCAATTCAAGGATGTCTGATTCCTTGGTTGAGACCCTCCTTAGAATCTGATCCTTATAAATTATAGGATTATATGTATTCCACCATAGGATCCCACCTTTATTGTTACAAGATCCCTTGGATACACTCCTTGGATCCAGTATGGATTCTACGAACAAGAAGTTCCTTGGTTACATCCTTGGGCCTAACCATTTCTTATCCAATTTTACATTGCATATATTCCTTGTAATTGGTTAGGTCATCAAAATTAAAAAATTCCTTGGTTTATAATCCTTGGATTATACTCTTACCCCTAATCCATGTTGTAGTTACTACTAATTTTGCGACCGTTAAGGTCTTGGATTCCTTGTTTATCACCTTGGGTCCCTTTTATTTTTAATATCAATATATATTTCCTTGTTACATCTTGGAAACATTAATATTACTATCACAAGGTGATGTTAGTGCTGGATATTCCTCACATGACCTAATAACCTTAGATGAGGTTGAGAAACTCCATGGACTTACCTGATACCATTGAATCTAGATATAATTGCTCGGTAAAAAATTTCTTGAAGTATTTACAATCTAAAACCCCATTTATCATAACTATAACTATATCACCACATTCACATACATATTCCAAGCATCATAACCACATAAGGATATCACCACTTTCACATTTTTCATATTTTCACATGTATCCAATGATCGAAATCTCACACCAATCCACTATTTTACACAAAAATCCACTTTCCATTTCACATGCACACTAAAACCATTTAGAAACACATTTCACACCACTTTCAAAATTTATGAAACAAATTTGGAAACAAAACAAGAAGAACACATATGCAATCCAACCATTTCCTTGAGAAAATCCCCTTTCAAATTCATTTGGATCTCAAAAACCTTTCCAAAACATATTTCGCACCAAAAAAGTAATCTATAGAACACATTCATGAAACTAAGAAAGAATATCAAAATCATCTAATAATGTAAAGGAATTGAATAACTTACCACACACTTGAAAACTTCCAAAGGTGCAGGTTCATGGGAGGAGGTTCACAGGAGGAGCCGCCAACCGAAGAGAAAACAGGGTTCGTGGGGATTAGGGTCGAGCGAAGAGGAGTAGAAGTAGGGTTTGCGGGGAGGATGATCTGTCGAAGGTGTTCGAGGGGGAGGATTAGGAGAAGGTCTAGCGGTGGAGGTTTGGAAATGAAAAGATCGGGGACGGGTGAGGTCCGGCAATGCGAAGCTCGGGGGCGGTAGAGGGGAGTCACAGGGTTATAGTTCCACGAGAGCTTTAGTTCGCGATAAACTGAGGACACCGTGTGAGCGATTTTATAAAATATGGGACTACGGTTTTATGAGCGCTAAAAAATCACTGATAAAGGCTACCTTTATCAGTGCTAAAATTTTAGCGCTGATAAAGGAACTCTTTATCAACACTAAAAAAGCGCTGATAAATCCTTCATGTATGAGCGCTAACATTTTAGCGCTTATACAAGGTCTCTTTGTCAGCTCTTTTCTAGCGCTGATAAAGGGTATCTTTATCAGCTCTTTTTTAGCACTGATAAAGGTTTCCATGTATTAGCTCTAAAATTTTATCTCTGATAAAGGCGCCCTTTATCAATGCTAGAAAAGCACTGATAAATTCTCCCTGTATCAGCGCTAAAATTTTAGCGTTGATACAAGGCGTCTTTATCAGTGGTTTTTGCTTAGCGCTGATATAGAGTGGCACTTACCTTGCCCAGTTTTGTAGTAGTTATATCAAAAAACCTTTAATACAATATGGAAGATTGTATCTTAATAAATAAACATCAAACAAGTGTAAAATCCATAAATGGATGTTGACATAGATGAAATAAAAACTATTTTAGAGAAATGTCTCTTTCTATTTTGATATCATTTAAAAGTCACATAATTATAAAAGAACACATTTATTTTGAAAATATTGTTATAATATTTTAAGGGAATATTCAAAGGTGTTACAATGGAAGAAAATAGCCTCCCCCGCCGTATAAGTAAAAAAACATTATTTCCTTAATTTTGTCAAAAAGGTCGTAAAGTGTCGTGTTTGGAAAATGATGGAAATATTCATTTATAAACATTTTATAAAAGTAAAAAAAGGGTATAAATGACTTTAACAGATATTCTAGGAAATAGTAAAATTGTTTTGAAATACATTTTTAAGAAACACGGATGTGTATGATAAAGAGGTCTGAGTAGATACTCACGTATAAACAACCTCAGATAATGAAGAGATTGTAGAATTAACCCTTACCATGTACTTTTCCTTGGTAGAGGGTAAGTTAACCTCGTGTATAATAATTAAATAATTGTTATTAAGTTATATAAGAACCACATACATAAATACGATATCATATATGATCTTATAATATTTCATTGTTAATAATATTTCAGAAGTATCATCATTTTGAGTGTTAACTGATTCGTTTTCATTTATATGTTGTGTTACATAAGTCGTGTTTGTTATGGATAAGATGTATTTGATTTATATCTAGAATTATATTATGTTCTAAAAAATTATTTTTTAATCATAAAATGAAATTTATTCTTAAATGTTTATGATGGGGAATGAATCTCATTGCATTCATGGAGACGGTAATCCGTACGTACGCACGACGGACAATACCATTATATTGATGGTGAAATCATATGTAATTGGATGGTATATCTTGTATAAAGAATCCTTAACATTTTATATATATTATTTACATCAGTTATACTCATTATTATATCCATCCAAATAATGAAGTGTTTGAATAATAAACTACACCACGACATGGAGGCGATAATCCATACATACGCACATATGGAAACTTTGTCATTCATAGGATGGATAGAATAATGAATATGGTTGTAACATATTTATAATAACATCATAGAATGAATAAGGTACTGGATTTATTATTTTGGTATGGGAAAAAAATGAAAGAGGAAGTGGAAGAAAAAAAGAAATTGGAAGAGGTGGTGAAATAATTACATCTTCTTCGAGTGCTTCCTTTTGATTTGATCAAAAGGGCTCCTTAGGTTGGCTTATGATCAAAGAAAGGCCTCTAGTATTAATTGTGTATAGTTGGGAGGATATTAGGGATGGGTTTTTTTGAGCCAAATGTCTTTGGAGGAGTGATTTTTAGAGAAGGGGAAGTGCCCTTTTATAAGAGAGGTGAGGGTCACTTTAGGAAAAGCTTGAAATATTATTTTATAATAAAATAATTTTCTATTTCTAATGACTCAAAAATTATTTATTTAGAGGATAAGGTTTGGATGGGTCTAAAACATTTCAGCCAATAGGTTTTAGACAGGATTATGTCACCATATTAAACTTATATTTTATATTTAACTCTAAGTTAAATAGTTTAACATTTACCATGTCTCCTGGTATTTTTATAATATATGGTTAATAAACTTATTATAAACTGCCAAGCAAACCCCAAGTGGTTCATTATTGATATATATAACTTTATCAAAGTCCTTTGACTGGGCTTTAGATTTTTTGGAATATTATATCATTCAATAATATAGTATTTTTTTAAAAACTCATTTATGTCAATTTGGACACTATTTAGTATTTAATTTTTGTTAAAGCCCTAACAACTTGATTACATTGAAAAAAATAATTTAATCAACCCTAACATGTCATATTAACCTATAAAAGTCATTTAATTTATAAAAAGTCTCAATTTACATTTATTTGGATATTTATAATATCAATTATTTTAATCATTCATTAATAAGGTAATTACTACATTATCATTGTGTCATAAATAAATTTAATTATGTAATGTCTAAAGATAATAAATATAATAACATTGTGTAGGAAATATTTTTAGATTTATAATGAATATTTATAGTAAAATTTATCTTATGGTTAACCCTGTATTAAAAATGTTTTAGTTATGAAAATTTGAATTTAACACTTTCAACTCTTCTTTAAATAAAATAATAATAAAAGTCCTAATGTAATCCAAGTGGACCCAAAGGATCATATTTTATTCCTAAGGATGTTTTTGGTCAAAATACACTTCTCCAATAGAATTAATACATTTTTTAGGATAATTATAATATCATTTTTTACCTTTAGTTACCCTATTTACTTTTAACCATGGTAAATAAAAGTCAAAAGTTACTATTCACCAAAAATTATTTTCACCTTATTGAACCACATTTTACTTACTGATGTAAATGGGGTCTCTTTGATTTTTTTAATTCAATTCAAAGAAGCGGTAAAATTACGTTTCCATTAAAATTTGCAAATGCGCGTAGAAGTTGAGTAAAAGACGGTAAAAAGTTCAATAAAATTTTACATATCTAATATTATTATAAAATGACTCTAATGAATTACATTGAACATACATATGTATTATTTATCTATTTTTTCCTAAAATAAATTTAAATAAAATAATTAATTATTTAAATAAAATTCAGTTCTAAACAATAATGCAATGTTTTTCCCTATTCATCAAAAATTACAAGTTTTCAGAAAAATGCCAAAAATTCACCCTAAGCTAATTTTGATATTCTAGATCCAAAAATTATGTCCATTTTGAAAAAATAGAATTTATAAAATTTCAAAAAGTGTGTGTTACTATTCCTAATGACTTGTTTGGTTGGTCGTGGTGTGTTAGAACTTGAATTTGCGTACAACAAAAACTATTGTACTATTCAAAGAGAAGTGTATCGTGGAAGTTTGGGGTGTTACAAATTAAGTAATGGAACCGGTGAACATTATTTATTATTTCTTGGTTAATTAAATTCCATGTTATGTTATTATTCTATATATAAGCCAAGGGGTCATTTGGCAGGCTAACCAATCGTTGTGTGCACAATATCCCTGGATAAAAGCTCTCAAGCCTAGAGAACTCTACCCTCTCCAAGAATACTCTCAAAAACGACAGAGATCCTTCTTCCACCAGATCAAGGAGAATTCTTTAGAAGTGATTCTCAATGTGATTGAAGGCGAACATCACAAGCACAAGGATCTTCCATGCTAGCACTTGGAGATTCCTTCTGCAAGATCTGGAGATACGTGGAGCACATGTGGATGACAGCTAGTGGATTCCCTTCCTTGGATTCTACATCACAACGAAGCCACACCTTGGACCCATGGTTCTATGCATAAATGAAGAAAGAATAACCAATGAAGTAATTCTATAATTTAATTTAATTAATTATAAACAAAATATGTCAATCATCTCTTCTCGGTTTCGAGTTCTCTCCTTAGTCTTTTATCTTTGATTCAATTATGTGGATACTGGCATTCATCGGTGTATTGATCCTGGATTAATCATCAATTATGGAAATTTGAAAAGTAGGGTACATGCCCATCTTGTTCTTCTGCCACCATGGGAAAAATAGCTTTTTGCGATGGGCTATTTGTGACAGGTAGAATCCCCCATCACAAAAATGTGGTTATTTGCGATGGGATTTGGGGTCCCTTCGCAAAAGGTTTGGCACGGTTTGTGCTGCAAACCGCAAGAAGGTTATTTACGACGGGGGGTATTCCCCCGTCTCCAATAGTGCGCCAGTCTGAGGGTATTTGCGATGGGTCTCATCGAAATACTCAGCGGCGATAGATAGGTTTTTGTGACGGGATGTTCTCCCATCACAAATAGTGTGTCGACAGGTACCTTTTGTGACAGGTCCCGTTGAAAATACTATTTTAACTGCCGACTGTATTTAATGCTGGCGAAGGTTTTTGCGACAGGTCCCATCGTAACTAATCTAACCTATATATACCCCCCATCCGTTTTTTCAAATCCACCTTTCATTTCATACTCTCTCTCTCTCTCTAAACTCTATTTTCTTAGAGAAAATTTGGGTGAGTTAGTTTTTTTTTCACAAAAAAGTTGTGAAGCATCTACATCCATAGGAGTTCAAGTTTAAAGGTATTTATAATTTCGTTAATTTAGTATTTATTTCATTTTTTGATGTAAATTTTAATTATTTTTGATAAGTTCTAGTTAAATTAGATTTAAATTGTTTTGTTATCAGTATTTATTTGTAATAATAAATTGAAATTATTAGTACTAATTTTTAATAATTAGTAATAAATAGGAATAATTAGTAATAAATATGAATAATTAGTAATAAATAGGAATAATTAGTAATAAATAGTAATAAATAGTAATAATTGGTAATAAATAGGAATAATTAGTAATAAATAGGAATAATTAGTAATAAATACTAATAATTAACAATAAATCAGAATAATTAGAAATAAATAGGAATAATTAGTAATAAATATGAATAATTAGTAATAAATAGGAATAATTAGTAATAAATAGGAATAATTAGTAATAAATAGGAATAAATAGTAATAAATAGGAATACTTGGGAATAAATAGGAAAAGTTAGCAATAAATAGTAATAAATAGCAATAATTATGAATAAATAGTAATAAATAGCAATAAATAGGAATAAAAATAGCAATAATTATAAATAAATAGTAATAAATAGGAATAATTAGTAATAAATATGAATAATTAGTAATAAATAGGAATAATTAATAATAATTATGAATAATTAGTAATAAATAGAAATAAATAGAAATAAATAGTAATAAATAGTAATAATTAGGGATAATTAGGAATAATTAGTAATAAATAGGAATAATTAGGAATAATTAGGAATAATTAGGAATAATTAGTAATAAATAGAAATAATTAGTAATAAATAGAAATAATTAGTAATAAATAGTAATATATAGCAATAATTAGTAATAAATAGCAATAATTAGTAATAAATAGCAATAATTAGTAATAATTAGCAATAATTAGTAATAATTAGCAATAATTAGTAAAACAATAGCAATAATTAGTAATAAATAGAAATAATTTGAAATCAATATAAATAGATAGGAATAATTAGTAATAAATATCAATAAATAGTAATAATTATAAATAAATAGTAATAAATATGAATAATTAGTAATAATTAGGAATAATTAGTAATAAATAGGAATAATTAGTAATAAATAGGAATAATTAGTAATAAATTGGAATAATTAGTAATAAATAGGAATAATTAGGAATAATTAGGAATAATTAGTAATAAATTGCAATAATTAATAATAAATAGCAATAATTAGTAACAAATAGAAATAAATAGCAATAATTAGTAATAAATATCAATAATTATTAATAAATAGCAATAATTAGTAATTAGTAGCATTAATTAGAAATAAATAGAAATAATTAGCAATAATTAGCAATAATTAGTAATAAATTGCAATAAATAGTAATAAATAGGAATAATTCCTAATAAATGGTAATAAATTGGTATAATTAGTAATAAATAGGATTAATTATCAATAATTAGAAATAAATAGGAATAATTAGAAATAAATAAGAATAATTAGAAATAAATAGAAATAAATAGGAATAATTAGCAACAAATAGGAATAATTAGATATAATTAGGAATAAATAGCAATAATTAGAAATAAATAGCATTAATTTGAAATAAATAGAAATATTTAGAAATAAATAGGAATAATTTGAAATAAATAGTAATAATTAGAAATAAATAGAAATAATTAGAAATAAAGTGTTATAATTAGGAATAATTTTTAATAAATAGGAATAATTAGTAATAAATTGTAATAATTAGTAATAAATCATAATAATTAGTAATAAATTGGAATATATAGTAATAATTAGTAATAAATAGTAATAATTAGCAATAAATGGTAATAATTAGCCACAAATATTAATAGTTTGAAATAAATAGTAATAATTAGCTTCATGGATGTTGATGAAGGAGCCCTATATATTTTTAACTGTATTAATCCCATGACATCCAAAAAAGAATATTGATGTTTATTTGAAACCATTAATTGATGAGTTAAATGCATTGTGGTGTAATGGTGTTAGTATATATGATGTTGCTGAGAAACAAAATTTCATATTAAAAGATACATTGATGTAGATGATTAGTGACTTTTGGGCATATGTCATGTTATCTGGATGGAGTACACATGGTCCAAAATTAATTCCTTAAAGTACAAAATAAAACAAATCCTTTATGCTCATCAATGGGAAAAAAAATTATTTTGACTATCATCACAGATTTCTTCCAACCGATCATCGTTTTCGAGGGAACAAATCTCATTTCAGAAAAGGAACAATTGAAAGGGATGAACCTCCAAAAATGATCTCAGGTACAGAGGTAAAATCAGTTGTATTTTCATTACTTTCGATCACATTTCGGCCAACAGTAAACCAACAGAAAATTCATGGCATTGGAAAAGACCGTAATTGGATAAAACAAAGCATTTTTTGGGATCTTCCATATTGGTCTGATTTGTTGGCCCACCACATGTTGGATGTCATTCATATTGAGAAGAACTATTTTGATAATTTATTTCATAAATTTTTGGATACTCTAGATAAGACCAAAGATACTGTAAAATCACGATTAGATCATACCAAAATTTGTAGGCGACCATAACTTGAACAGTTTGAAAATTTCAGATCATAGAGTTTAATGAATCCAAAATCATCTTATACAATGTCCAAAGAGAGTCGCTTAATATTTTGTTAGTGGATTACAGATTTGAAACTTCCAGAGGGCTATGATTCCAATTTGGGAAGTTGTGTTAAGAATGGTCATATTATTGGATTAAAAATTCAAGATTGTTATGTTATAATGGAAATACATATGCCAATTGGATTCAATGGTTTGTTTAATTCTATGATTTGGGATTTGATAACAGATATATCATATTTTTTCGAGACATTTGTGCAGTGACAACATACTATGATGTACTAAGAAAATAAGAATAAGATGTTGTTGTAACTTTATGTAAATTGGAAAAAATATTTTTGTCGGCTTTCTTTGACTCAATAGAACATCTGATATTACATTTTCCACATAAAGATAAATGTGGAGGTCTAGTAAAGTTTTGATGGATGTACCCATTCGAGAGATGTATGCAGAAATTGAATAAAAAATTACGCAACAAAGCATCAATTGAAGGCTCAATTGTTGAAGCTTATTTTCAAGAAGAAATTGCTTTTTCTGATCTCACTATTTTGAATTAAAATATCCCTCAAAACACAACCACATGGGATGTAACGAGGGAAAAGTTAAAGACAAAATGAAAAATCAATTATCAGTTTTTAATCAGCCAAATATTGGATTTGGTGGAGTTCAAGAACGATGGCTTTCAGATGATGAACTTCACAGAGATCATACATTTGTTCTGCTTAATTATGAAGAAATAAAACCATTTGTATTAGTAGTTCTTCTATCACATATTCTATAATTTATGTTACAGTATGTAAACATATTTTATTTGTAGGTTATATGATAATCATATAAAGAAATAACATCCAAAAATTACAACAGATGCTCTTGAATAACGCAGATAAAAAAATTTCTCAATGGTTTCAAAAACTGGTAACATAAATTATTGATTGTTTAATATCAATTTAGTTTACTATTTTTTATATTGATAATTGTTTTACAAATTTTCAGGTGTCTCAACATGCTGATAAAATTGATAAGCGGATGTGTATATTGAGTAACCCACCATCAAAAATGGTTAAATATTATAATTAATATGTGGTGAATGGTTTTCGATTTCATACACATGCGTATGGGGAATAAAAAAACAATGAATAGCAGAGTTTGTTTGAGAGGATCACATTATATAGAAAATAAAGTTGACTTTTAGGGCATTTTGGATGAAATTATTGAGATATGTTATCTTAGACAGAATTACATAACAATGTTTAAATGTCAGTGGTTGGATACTGAGAGAGGATTGCGTGTTCATTAGACTCATGGAATCATCGATATTAAATATAAAAGTCAACTTCAGTAAATGAACAATTTTTACCGATTCAACAGGCACATCAAATTTTTTACGCAAAGTATTGTGCTACTTCATGAGACCTGAGTGATTGGTGGAGCATAATAAAAATGAAATATCAGGAAAATAAGTTTACTCAAACTGAATGTGGTTCTGCTAAAGTGGAAGGAATTGATATTTTTTAAGAGACTACTCAAAATCCATCTTTTTCACAAAGAGACCTGAATATCAATGATGACACCCCACAATTGAGGGTTGATGGTGAAGAAGATGTTAATGATGTTACAAATGAATTTGAAATGAAAATATATGATTAAGCTGAAACTCATATAGATATTGATGATGTCAAGGAGGAATATGAAGACATTGACTTCGTCAGATATGAAGATGATGATGATGGTGAACATTGACATAGCTAAATGCTGCTTAAAATCATAACTAATATATATCTATATATAATAGTTATTTTTAACTATCTTCTAAAAATAATCATTTTGTGTTTTAGATAGACACTAATATATTTCATGAGTTACAGGAGGCTGAGATACCTTTGGATGATAGGGATTTGGGATCATCTGACCCTTATCCTACTCGTGGTTCTAGGGGTACACAAAGGGGGAAAGGTCTTACGCGAATGATGATTCCTGACCCTACCCCTGAGCAACGTCTACATCTTGGCTTCAATACACACACATAGAGGTATGGTGACCTGTATATTTTAGTTAGCTTTCATTAATTTATTTAAATATATTCTAATTGTTTGATTATTTCTTCTTTTTTCATAGTTTTGTGCATGTATCTATTAGATAGGGGAGAGCTATCTTGCAAAATTATTATTCTCATCCATGGATCACATGGGAATATATTTGTAGACGCAGGAAAAGTCCGTTGTTCCCAAACGAAGTTCCGGATGCGGAAAGCGAGGTCATATTTGGAGTCGGAAGAATGTTTCGGAGGGCCCGGAGGCCTTGCGCGGAATTTCAGAGGCCTGCGCGCAAAGATGATGATCCGCGCGCAAAACCCCCGGGATGCGCGCAACTCCCTTGCGCGCCGTGCCCGATTCCGCGCCCGCGAGGAGAATTCCGCGCTCGCGCCTTGGATTCCGCGCCCGGGGTTGCCTATAAATACTAGGCGACCCCCAACGTTTCAAAGGTTGCTGGAAGTCGAACGGTCTCCCGCGCGCGCAATTCAACCCCTTCTGCGCGCAATGCCGATCTTCAGGTAACCTCCTTTCTTTCACGCAATAGAGCCTTGGGGTTCGCCTTCGCGCGCAATCCCCTTGGCTCCTTTCCTTTGAATAATTCTTAACCCGAAGGCCTTTGCGCGCAAAAGAAGCCTCTTGTGCGCAATTGCCCCCCGGGTGCGCGCAATCCAGCCCGATTGCGCGCACCCCCCGTTTTCAAAGTGGCCATTCGTTAGAGAATGAGTCGTTGCCCCCGCGCGCTACCCGAAGCCCGGTGCGCGCAATCCCAATCATCCACGCGCGAAGCGCTGGTCCAATTGCGCGCCAGCCTGCCATTTTGCGCGCCGACCCGCGGTTTTGCGCGCAAAGTTCCTCTTTTGCGCGCAATCCGCTAGGGTCGCCTCCCTTGACCCCCTGAGGGTACCCGCCTGCGTGGCGCCCGATGGTCTTCATCCTGGGTGCCCGCACCGTGCGTTGTCTTTCCGTGCGGCCCGCCAGGCTTGCGCGAAGTGACATGGACCCATGTCCAGCATGACGTTAAACTGCCCACATGTCCAGCATGACGTTAAACTGCCCACATGTCCAGCATGACGTTAAACTGCCCACAGGTCCAGCATGACGTTAAACTGCCCACACGTCCAGCATGACGTTAAACTGCACATTCGTCCAAGCTGCACGACGCTAAACTGCCTAGCCCCCCATCGTCCGCGCTGCAAGACGTTAAACTGCCAAGTGTTTCATCCTCAACACACGACGTTAAACTGTGCTTCGTCCGGCAAGACGTTAAACCGTCCGCTTCGTCCTCAACACACGACGTTAAACTGTACTTCGTCCGGCAAGACGTTAAACCGTCCGCAACCTGATCTCGTGCTCTGCACGCAGGGTCCCCCCCGGTTTGGATGTGGCCCCCACCCGCTCGTCTCTGCAGGGATGTCGGGATTGTCCCGCTTTTGGGACGATTTAATGGGAGTGGCTTTTCCCTACGGGGGCAGGGTATTACAAACCCCTAGTTTCTTGTGGGGGGCTGCACATGTGTATCTCCATTGCGCTCCCCCACTGCCGAAGCCAGTAGAGGGTGTGACTGGGATCGAGGTGTCTCCTACTTTCGGTCCAAGTCCCTTCCAACTGAGTTTTGCCGCATCCGGGCTGCCTCAAGTGCGTAAGTCCTGACAGAATGAACTACGTGGACTTTGATCCCTGTCTTCTAAACAGGGTACGTAGGAAGCCTCCCTGAGGTCCAAGCCCACCACCTGGTCGTCCCGGTCGTATTTACGTCGGTTCGTCCATCAGTGGACCCCTCCAGGGTTCACGCTTGTGTCGATTCACCTATGAATCCGCCCCTGTGGGAGACTGCCCGTGTGTATCTCCACTGTGCCTCCCCACAGCCCCTTTTTCCATTTCTCCTTTTATCGTCCAGCATGACGTGAAACTGTGATCCACCCGGCCGTTCCATCCCCCTCTGTGCGAGGTGGTTCGGTTCAATCCTCCGCCCGGCGGCCTAGACTTCTTCGTGAGTCGGCTTGCCGACGTCCAACATGACGTTAAACTGTATACCCGAACTACGTTGACTTTGATCCGTACTAACGCGCGGTACGTAGGAAGCCCCTACGGGGTCCAAGCTCTTCACTCCATCATCCATCCTGATCCTTACCCGGGCCGCCACATCCCGGTGGGGTCATGCTACTTCACTCCACTCCACGTTACTTGGGTAGCCGCCCATGCGCTGACCCCAGCGTCGGAGGTTCCCCGCAAGGGGTTCTGTCATCCGATCCACTTTTCGTGTTGATCGGTCCGATGCCATCCCCACTGGACGTTAAAATCGCGGCATACCCCGTGTTAAACATGGGAAGCTGAGGAAAACCTCAGGTGACACAGTTCCCCGCACCCAGTACGGGATGCCTCAGGCCATCATGCCTTCGAGAAGCCTTATTAGGGACGGAAGACAGACGTGCAGAGCCGCAGTGTCACGACACGCCCCCAGCACCCAGAGCCACCCGGCCTTCTCACTGCAGGTTGCTGCCCCGCCCAGACTCCTTGGAGCGTCCGGGCGGAAGCAGCGTAATTAACCGGTGTCCATGAAGATATGGCGCCGGGAACGAGATTCACGAACATTCTTAAGTCTATGAGGGAGACCCGGATTAGGCGACGAGTTCCGAGGAGACGTCCAAGGAAGGAGGAGCCGACATCCCATCATCCCGGTTTCGATCAAGGAGCAGACGCCCCTGAATAAGGGACGAATGCCGCCCGCCCTTGGAAAGCGGGACTGCGGGACCACAAGCCGCGCGCCCATCCCCTCGGGTTGACGGGTGCACGCGCGAACGCGTCCTGGCGGAACAGCGTAACCCGACGCACATCCGCACCGAAACAGAAAAATGGTGAACCCGACGTGAATCTCTTCTCCTCGATACGAAGACCGATGGCTTTCAGAGGTGTTGGAAGACCGGCGTGTTTCCCGGCCAAGCATTCAGTCTTACCCGCCAGGGGCTGGGGAAGGGACATCGGGCACTCGGTCTCGCAACGTCGAGGGCCTGGGTTCCCCCCACGGAAGGCGTCGTGGCGCTAATGGTTGGTTGTCGATTCCTTTTTCCTGTCAGTGTTAATGGGTCCTTCTCCCTGCTTTCAGAAATCAGGTCGCCCGATCCAGTGCCTGATCGCCACCCGCCCACTGGCACAGAGGTAGGGGAAACACCGACGCGGCTACTCCGCGCGGTCCCGCCCGTTCCACAGCCGTCCCAGCAGCCGCAATTGCGGGACGACCACGCCCTCTCTCCCCCTCGGAGGTCATCCAGAGAAGGGTGATCAACACCCTGGTGCGGAGATACGAGGAAGAGGGAGTCATCCCCACTAGGGAAATGGCTCGCCTAGGCCTTGAGGAGGCTGCGCCTCGCCACCACCGCCGCCCCCGAGGGCCGCGCAGGGAGGCACCGCTGCCTACCTCAACGTCCAACCGCTTCGGGAGCTTATCCCCGGAGCGCTCTGACAGTTCCCTTCCCTATGCGGATGAGGTGGAAGATGCCCGGGATCACCCTATCCGGGATTCGCTCCAGGGATCTACGGTAAGGACTCCCGCCAGGCCACGGCGACACCGCCGCCAGGCCTCTCCAGTCGAAGAGCGGGCTCTCCACCTGCCCGCGCCGCTCATCCCGACTCGTCTGTCTCGACGCCAACGTCGGGCACGAGCGGAAGAGGATGCCCGCCTTGGGGCTCTAGCAGCAGTGGCCGCATTGGCCCAAGCCACTGCTGGCTCCAGTCGCCAGGCCTCTGCGCATCCTGAGCAGGGGAACTCCTATGCCCGACCTGGATCGAGGCCCCGACCGCCCCAAAGGCAGGTTGGGTCGACTCTCCCGGTTGCTGGCACTGGCAGTAGCCACCGCAGACTACCTCGCGGTAGTGCTATTCACCGGCAGGATCTACTCTGTGTGGCCGATCCAGGAGGCATGCGTCATCCCACCTTCCGATCCCGGCCCGGAGGCCTGCCCGGAATCATCTCTCCCCGCGTCCCCTTTGATATCTGTCCCGGTGCCCCTCGCACCTCGGTTCCCAGTCCTCTTGGCCCCAGGACCAGTGCGGCCGGAGGACGCCAGGACAGAGATCAGCCCTGCCCCGAAGAACCACCCAGGGGCAGGAAGGCAAGGCGTCGACGCCGAGGGAAGAATGTTACGGAATTCCGGACAGAGATCCGACCGGTTTGCTTCTCTGACTCAGAGGCGGAGTACGATTCGGCGACAGAGCCCCTTCCCCAATCCCGCCAGTCAAGGGCAGGGGTAGGAATGCGGCACGTCAGCCTCGTGCTCCCCGAGAGCGAGATCGATGTGATCCCCGCTTCTCTCCGAAGGTATATCCGGAGTAACGAGGGCCTGGTAGACCCCCAAGGATCAAGCTTGCGGTTGGTACCGGCCCCTCCGGAAGTGCCTTCCGCCTCGATCGGAGAAGCCGGAGACTTTTTCTGGGGACCGACGGTCGAACCACGATCTGGTGCACCCTCGGCGAGCACCGATGCTATGGCAGGATGTCCGCTCGCCGGCCCGTCCTATCGTGATGTGGTAGCCAGGGCACCGCCACCCTCAGAGGGCGGCCCGGGATATGGAGGCCAATCGGCCTGTTCGCCGTATTCACCGTCGGCCAGCCCGTCGGCCCGGTGGCCCGCCTCGGCACCACTACCAGTTCCCCGTCCGTTCCCATCCATGGAAGAGGACCAAGGAGATCTGGGTCCCGAGTTTGAGTCGTGGAGCTTCTGGACCGTCCTTGCAGAGGGCCACTTCCCTGAGAAGTTTTGGCCAGTCGCAGGACCGGGCTTTGATGCACCCGAATCGCTCACCCCGGATGAGTTCGAATGCTTCCGCCGAACTCTCCGGGAGACTCGCTCCTGTCTTCACCACCTACAAATGCCATACCCCGGGAGTCAAGCGCACCTAGAGGATATTGGTGAGCAGTGCCGTCAAATTGACCTGGCCATGCTCCCCGCGGTTCGGCACCCCGGGTCATTTGGGCACCACGAGGCCCTCCAACAACGATGCGTTGAGTGTTTTCAGGTACTCCGCAAAGTTATCGAGGAAGCCACTCCCCACGTGTATATCCGTGGATGGGGGCAGTACGCTGCCCTGCGCTTCAGTGTGATTCGCCGACAGCCCGATTCACTGGGCGGCCCTGAGGGTATATCCACAGGGACGGAGACAGTCAATATGGCTGACCTGTCAGGAGAGGGGAACGACTTGGAACTTCTCGACGGGGGCTTCCCCCCCGAAGACAAGCCGTCGTTAGATCCATCGGTGAGAGTTACTCGTCATCAGAGGAACCTCCTGGGGCTCCCCGCACCCACTGAAGCACTGACGTTGAGCCGAAACGTCAGCAAAGGAAAAGAGCACAGCGAGGCCATAAAGCCCGCCGACCCATCTGCCTCCGTGCAGAGGGCAGAGGAGGATCCCGAGAAGGCTACGCTACGTCAGCAGCTCGCCGAACAGAAGAAGCTGGTTGACTAGCTCCTCGCCGAGTGCGCTGCAGAACGGCGGCCTGACTACGGTGATCCCAGGCCAGGACCGCAGGGACCGGAACAACCGCTCCTCGATGAGACTCTCCCGGGCAACCGTGATTACGCCGTGTTCGCCGACAGGAGAGAGGCCATTGCCTATGGCAAGAGGGCGCGGTATGTTTCGCCACACCCTCCCGAGCGGCGTGACTACCTGAGAGACCCCGCTCGGATTCCTCCCGCTGCCCCAAGGGCCGCTCCGCCAGCCATCCCACGAGCTGCCGAGTTCGACGACCCGGTCGACGACCCGGTTGAAGGGCCATGCAATGCGCTCGTGGTTAGAGATCCTCGCCAGGACTGGAACCCATGTCCGGATGATCCGATGGCGGCACTCATTGCCCGCTTGGAGGCCTTGGAGACTCGGCAGGTGGCGATCCCACCGGACGGCAAGCCCTACCCAGCATGGGTGGATGACATGCCGGCGCCTCCGGGATTCGGGAATCCCACTTTCGCCCCCTTCAACGGAACTGGAGATCCGCCACAGCATTTAGCCCACTTCAACTCGAGGTGCGGGCCTATGTTGGGGACTCCGGCGTAGCAGGAGGCCGCTAAGCTTCGCTGCTTTGTTCAGACACTGGAAGGGCCAGCATTTGTCTGGTACAGCCAGCTCCCCGTCGAGTCAGTAACCAGCTGGGAGGACCTCCGTAGACAGTTCCTCTACCAGTTCAGTTCCACGACCCGGAATACAAGTATCGCAGACCTCTTCAAGTGCAAGCAGAGGCCTGATGAGCGAGTCGCGGACTTCGTCGCCCGATGGAAGGGTCTCACGTATTCCCTTGACATGCCATTGACTCAGGAGCAGTTGCTGACAATGTGCGTCGGGAACGTCAAGACCGAGCTGGTCCCTTCCCTGATCACTCAAAATTACCCCGGAGGGTTCAGGGACTTCTCAGACAAAGCTCAACGTCTTGAGGAAGCCCTGCAACAGGCCAGCCAGGCACACCCGCTGCCTCCTATGATTCCTGCAAGGAGAGTCAGCAGGGCTGAGCCCGCTGCTGTTGCCCAGATAGAGGCCCCCAGGCCATTGGAGCTGCTGCCGGCGAGGCCAGCTCCACAGCCTCACAGGAACCCGCCTCCACGGGCTCAGTTCCCGGCCCAGCAGCGGCAGCCTCAGAACCGTCCGGCCCCTCCGCGTAATGTACCGCCGCAACCCAGGCGAGATAATCAGGGTCCACCTCCTCGGCCGGCCCCTCCAGCCCCTCGTCAAGACCACGCTCCCAGGGGCCCGCGACACCTGACTTACTCATTCCACGAGGATCAGGTCCCCGGTTATTTCCGGAGCGCCCTGGAGCAGAGAATTGTGCGACTGCCTGAGTGTTGGAGGCCAGAGGAGGCACATATTACGAATAACCCCCGCTACTGCCCCTACCATCGGTCCCTGGGGCACACCATCCAGCGGTGCTACGTGTTTAAGGATTGTCTCCAAGACCAGATTAACAACAATGTAATCAGGTTGGGCCCAGCTCCAACACAAGTGGCGGGCGTGTTCGTGGGATCAGATGACGATAGTGGCAACGAGGACGAATGGCAGCTGGTCTCCGACCGCGGATCCCAGAAGTATAATAACTGGATGGCCCGCAAGACGACCATTCGCGCCCATGGAATCATCCGTGCGCGCTTGAATCGGCCTGAGCCCCCAGAATCTGCGGGTGCTGCTTCGGCATCGTCGTCCCAGCCTGCCTCTTCCAAGATGAGCAAATGGCGGCAGCGCAAGAAGGAAGAGCGCGCCCCGCCGGTTCCGCCACTATCCCGCACTCTCGGCGATTTCATGCCCCCGGAGATGGGGGTCCCTCTTCGGATCCGCCCGGTGATGGATGATTCGTCCGATGATGGTATTGGGTACGCTTCGGTTAACACCGTCGAGCTGGTAAATCCCTTTTCGGTTCCCGACGTTGAAGAACACCAGGTGGACCTCCCTAGTGTCCCCGGTCGTCGCTACCGTCGGAAGAACCGCAGCAACAGGAGTCGTCGGGGCACAGCCGTTGGTACCTCCAGCCAGGCCTTGCACGCCACTGAGACTAGGCAGCAGGCTCAAAACCGAGCACAACGTGCGCCGCCCCCCCATTCGGGGATGACGGATTCGCCTCCACCGCTGTTTGTGGTGTGGGACCAGGCAGAACCGCCTCAGCCGCGTCACGACCAGATCCGCCCTGCCACGGGTCCATCCCGGCCTCCTGACTCCATTACGGTGACCATTTCCCGGACTGCGACCAGTGAACAGCGAGATGCGCCAAGTACCAGTCGGCCGCCGATCCAACCGGCAAGGCCCGTCATGCCACCAACCGCAGAGCAACCTCCTGCAACCAGGGGCTCGCGCTTGGCCAAAAAGTATGATGTCCTGAAGCACTTGGCTGACATCCCAGCAAGGCTCTCCATCCTTGAGGCTCTGCGCATGTCATCTGAGATGCGCGAGGCACTCGCTGAATCCCTGAAAAGCCCCCTCCAGTTTGAGACAGAGGTTGCGGCTGCAGAGGCCTTTCACGCCGAAACGATCGAGGACGCCGAATGTCAGGCAGTTATCTCGTTCTCTGGTAAGTATGAAGACCCTCCTATACAGGGACATATCCGTCCGCTGTATGTCACTGGCCAGTTCAATGGCCTTGAAGTCCGGCGCTGTCTTGTCGACACGGGGTCCGGGATTAACCTGATTCCAACTCGGACGCTCCGGAGATTGGGGTTGTCTGAGGATGACTTGATTCCCTCCGACCTCAGGATCCAGGGGTACGACCGCACCGAGCAAACCCCGGTCGGCAAGATACGTTTGAAGACCCAGTTCGGTGACTTGGTTGCCGACACCGAATTCATGGTAGTCTCTCAGGACACTGCGTACAACGCATTGATGGGCAGGCCATGGCTCCATCTTCACGCGGCGGTTCCCTCGTCATACCACCAATGCCTCAAATACTCCCTTAATGGTCGAGTAGGCGTGCTTCAAGGAGATGCCTCTCCTTTTGCCTCGTGTGAAGCCCGCTATCTGGACGCGGACTATTACAAGAGCAAGGATAAGCAGATCCTGGCAGGTGAGGTTGAGCCTGTCGCTGTTTCAAGCGATCCCTGGGCAAGTCTGGATGACGCTTACGTCCTCCCGATTCACCGGTTGGACGTCGCCATGGTCTTGACGGTCCACGAGTCTCCTGATGAGATGGCCGCGACCGCCCGCGCCAGCACCAGTGGCCCAGCAGGATCTGGTAGCCCCAATGCAGTTTCCAACGCAGTCTCTCCCGTGGACGATCCCTCCCCGAGCGGAGAGGACGTGGAAGATGCACCCCCAGCCTTTGAGGAGGGCGTCCCCGCCACGGTCGATGAGTTAATACAGGTGAACCTTGGAACCGAGGCCGATCCAAGACCCACATTGGTTAGTGCCGCCATGCCCTCTGAGGAGCGGCAGCAGTACGTGGACTTTCTCAGGCAGCACCGTGATGTGTTCGCTTGGGGCTATGACGAGATGTCGGGGCTAGATCCTCAGGTAGCCGTCCACCGCCTTGGTCTCCCGGCGAACCATCGCGGGTTCAAGCAGCCTCCCAGGAAGATGCACCCGTCCCACGGTGCCATGGTTGAGGCTGAAGTTGACAAGCTTATCAAAGCCAACTTCGTGAGGGAAGTTCAGTACCCCAAATGGCTGGCCAACATTGTGCCGGTCAGGAAGAAGAACGGGCAGATCAGAGTCTGCATCGACTTCCGCGATCTCAACCGCCACTGTCCGAAGGATGATTTTCCCCTTCCAGTGACAGAGCTGTTGATTGATGCCACGGCAGGGTTCCAAGCCCTCTCCTTCATGGATGGATACTCCAGATACAACCAAATTCGGATGGCCCCTGAGGATGAGGAGTTCACTGCCTTCAGGGCCCCCCAAGGTACCTTTTGCTACCGGGTCATGCCTTTCGGCCTGAAGAATGCAGGTGCCACCTATCAACGGGCGATGCACCGCATATTCAAGCCAATCCTCGGCACACTGGTGGAATGCTACGTCGACGACTTGGTTGTCAAATCGCGCCAGCGTCAGGACCATCTCAAAGATCTTGAGAAAGTGTTCAGCTTCCTCCGGTCTCGATGCCTGAAGATGAACCCGTTGAAGTGTGCCTTTGGGGTCACCTCCGGAAAGTTCCTTGGATTTGTGGTAAGATACCGGGGTATTGAGATCGACCCAGAGAAAATCAGGGCGATTAGCCAGATGCCTCCCCCAGGTACCGTCCGGGAACTGCAAGGGTTCCAAGGCCACTTAGCCTATATACGCCGATTCATCGCGAATCTGGCCGGCAAGTGTAAGCCCTTTTCTCGGCTCATGAAGAAAGGTGCCACCTATGTATGGGATAAAGAGTGTCAGACCGCTTTCGAGGAGATCAAGCAGTACCTGATTCAACCTCCGGTCCTGATGCCGCCTGTATCCGGGAAGCCACTGGTCCTCTATGTGACCCCCCTAGAACGGTCCCTGGGTGCCCTTCTCGCCCAGAAGAACAACGAGGGAACGGAGAATAGCCTCTATTACCTCAGTCGCATGCTCCTCGATGCGGAAGTTAGGTATTCCCCCATCGAGAAGAGCTGCCTGGCGCTCGTATTTGCCGTACAGAAATTACGACACGACTTGCAGCACCATGAGGTACAGTTGGTTTCTCGGGTAGACCCGTTGAAATATATCCTGAGCCGGCCTATGTTGACTGGCCGCCTAGCGCGGTGGGCTGTGATTATCCAGCAGTTCGACATCAGGTATGTGTCTCAGAAGGCCATCAAAGGGCAAGCATTGGCAGACTTTCTGGCAGCTCACCCGACCTCCGCGGATCAGCCGCTGGATCTAGGCTTTCCTGATGAGACCATTCTCTCGGTTGATCGAGCCGATCCATGCTGGCAGATGCACTTTGACGGTGCCTCCCGGAGCCCCACCGGTAGAAGACTCGATAATCCTAAACTCAACAGAGTGGACTTGGGCATCGTCTTCATCACCCCGGAGCAAGCCGTGCTGCCATACTCTTTCCTGTTGTCAGAGGGATGTACCAACAATGAGGCGGAATACCATTCCCTCATCACCGGCCTCGAGTTGGCTCTCGAGATCGACGTGCCCCGTCTGTGCGTGAAAGGGGACTCCGAGCTGGTCGTTAAGCAGATCAATGGCGACTACGTTGTCAGGAAGCCGGAACTTGTGCCATTGTTGGAGTGCACCCTCCTTCTGATGGACCGGTTCCCTTCTCGGCCGGAAATTGTCCATGTTCCCCGGTCGCAGAACGGTCGAGCAGATGCTTTGGCCAGCCTCGCTGCGTCACTTGCGGAGCCTGAACAGGACAACCTGATCGTCCGCGTGACGCGCCGCAGGCTCATCGCTCCCGTTATCCCAGAAGAAGATCGCGGCCCGTTGGTAAGTAACCTCACCACGGTTGCCCCTATGCCCGGAGCCCCGAGTACCCCAGATATGACAGTCGGATCAGCCCCTGATTGGAGGACGCCTTTGGTTGAGTACCTCCAACATGGCATTCTTCCATCGGATCGGGCCGAGCGCGAGCGAGTTCGACGCCGCGCATCGCAGTTCGTCCTCCAGAGCAGTCCCGGCCTGGAGCAGATCCTCTACAAACGCGGATTTGATGGTGTTCTCCTACGTTGCCTTCAGGGAGTTGAGATCCCACGAGTCATGCAAGAGGTTCATGCTGGTTCATGTGGCGCCCACCAGACTGGGCCGAAGCTGTCCCACCAGATTCGGAGGTTGGGATACTTCTGGCCCTCTATGATCCATGACTGCATCGAGTATGCCAGGAGGTGCCATGCGTGCCAGGTTCATGCGAACTTTGTGCATCGGCCGCCGGAGCCTCTCCATACCACAAGGTATTCCTGGCCCTTTGCAGTCTGGGGACTGGACGTTGTGGGACCTTACCTGCCGGCGACAGCTCGCCAGTGCCGGTTCATTCTGACCGCCACGGACTTCTTCTCCAAATGGGCAGAGGCGATTCCGCTCAGAGAGGTCAAATCCTGTTCGATCGCTGACTTCGTGACCTCCAACATCATCTATCGATTTGGAGTGCCTCACGCTATCCTCACGGATAACGGAACCAATTTCCGAGCAGCCGAGTTGAAGAAGTTGTACGCCAAGTATAACATCCGCTCGAACCATACATCTCGCTATCATGCGCAGGCGAATGGACAGATCGAGGCGTTTAACAAAACCCTCTCTAACATTCTGCAAAAGATGGTTGGTCAGAACAAGAAGAGTTGGCCGGACAAGCTCCCCAACGCCCTCTGGGCTTATCGGACGACGACTCGCAATTCCACCCAGATGACCCCTTATTCCCTGGTGTATGGAGCTGAGGTCGTCCTGCCCATCGAGATCCAGTTACCGTCCTTGCGCACTGCGGTCTACGACCAGCAAGCGCCGGACAGAGTTGCTGAAGCCCGTCTAGTCGAGTTGGAAGCACTGGATGAGAATAGACTTCGCGCTTTGCACAACTTGGAGAGGCATCAAAGCAGAATGGCTCGAGCTTTCAATAAGAAGGTTCGCCTCCGCTCCTTCCTGCAGGGTGATCTAGTGCTAGCCCTAAGAGCGCCGATGATCCCCGGCAGGAAGCCGCCCAAGTTGGAGCCCAAGTGGGAGGGACCTTTTGTTGTCCACAAGGTCTATCCCAATGGCGCGTACTCCCTAGCGACTATGGATGGTGAGCGTGTCACTCCTCCCACCAACGCTAGGTTCCTCAAGCAGTACTTTGTCTGAGTGTACCAACGTCCAGCATGACGTTAAACTGCACAACGTCCAGCATGACGTTAAACTGCACATTTGTCCAGCATGACGTTAAACTGCACATCGTCCCGCATGACGCTAAACTGCATACGTCCTGCACGACGTTAAACTGCATACGTCCAAGCTGCACGACGTTAAACTGCCCAGCGTATCGTCCATGCTGCAAGACGTTAAACTGCCAAGTGCTCCGTCCAACATGACGTTAAACTGTACATCGTCCTGCATGACGTTAAACTGCCTCTCAAGAACTACGTGCGGCTTGATTCCCATCCTTATGGGATACGTAGGACCGCCTGAACCTTCATGTTTCAGGCCCAGCCCCATCCTTCGGGAATTTCCATCCCATCTCGGGCCCTTGGCCCAGTTGCCCCCGGGTGTGCGGCGTATGGTGTGAGCACGGGGCTATTCCCTCATTCACGTCGGTTTGCTCGTCACGCTGTACGCCCCCCCCCCCACGTTTGGGGATGCCTTCTGCTCCCCCCTTCCTGTTTTCTCTCATCGTCCCGCATGACGTTAAACTGCCCCTCAAGAACTACGTGCGGCTTGATTCCCATCCTTATGGGATACGTAGGACTGCCTGGACATTCATGTTTCAGGCCCAGCCCCATTTTCCGGGAATCCCTATCCCGCGTTGGGTCTCTGGCCCAAGTTCCCCTCCTTTTTGTGCGAGGCGTATCGCGTGAGCGGGGGATTATGTCCTCATTCACGTTGGTCTACTGGCCGCGCCGTACGCCTCCCCCGTGTGTGGGACTACCTCACACCCCTCATCGTCCTGCATGACGTTAAACTGCCTCTCAAGAACTACGTGCGGCTTGATTCCCATCCTTATGGGATACGTAGGACCGCCTGGACGCTTGTGTTTCAGGTCCATCCCCGTCCCTTGGTTGATCACGGGGATCTGCCCTCTTTTGGTTGCTCTCAGGGTGAGTCCTCCGACCCTTTCCGGTGATCTGTTAACATGTTTTGGGTACTTCGGTCTATGACTCGTAGTGTCAGATTCAACCCCGACAAGTCCTGTGTTGCTTGTCAGGCCTCGCGCTTCCTCTTGTTCGAGCCTTCACTCAAAGGGATCCTCGTTAGCGGTTTGGGTACGATGCCTCAGTGCTCTCCTACCGCTCCGGGTCGATTTACCGGCGGGTCTTGGGCCGCAAATCGATATGAATCCTGCGATTGAGCGGTCGATGCTCGTTTTCTTACCCCGTCTTAGGCTGACGCGATCGGATGTTGTGTTGCGAATGCGTCAGCAACATCCTTGATCACCATGTTAGCTCTTTCAGGCTCTGAACATTGGATTGCGCAGTCCTCATCACACTCCGCTTTTATGCGTTGTAGTGGAATCTCGACACTCTCTTCATACTGACCTCCAGTACACCTCTACACGTTAGGCAGACCAACCAGGGTAATGATGTCGTTCGAGGCTCCCATGATCTGAGCACCAGGGATATATGCGGATATCCTCCCTAAGGGCCATGCGCAGCTGGACCCTCGTCCCCATAAGGAGGAGGGAGTCGCCCGAACAATCGCGTTCTGGGCCCAGTATATCTGGAGGCTAGCATCTCTGCCCCTCGGGTGATGGACATACGCAGGCCCCTATCCCAAGACTCTTCTCCTGGAATCGTGCGTGACCGCAGGGCTGGGTATGCTCCCACCTCCGCCGTGTCCTCCGTACCGCGATAAGCGGATTCCTCCATGGTCCGAACCACATGACCTTAAATTGTGTTGTCTGGTCCTACCACACGACCGTAAACTGTGATCGTCTTGGCCGCCCGACGAGAAACGGCACTGCATCGTGATGTTCCCCTCATGGGGCACTCATGTTGGGCGCTGGTTAATAACCACGCCATTCATCAATGCCTTCCGTGGCTTGATTATTGTGGCGACGCCAGAGATCTCTCAATCACAGGCATGTCGCCGCACAAAGAAAAACCATTCATCTTTAAGGACAAACAAGAAATATCAAATGCCGCTCCTTCTGTGTGCGAGGGTCAGACCCGCACTCCTCCCCGCGCTGGTGCCCGATTGTGTTGCACCGCGCTTCAAGAACTACGTGCGGCTTGATTCCCATCCTTATGGGATACGTAGGAACGCCCGGATGTTTGAAACTTCGGGTCCAGCCCCCCACCTCTTAGAGATTCCCCCTTCTCTGGGGAATCCGCCGCCTTCAGGTCACCCTCAAGGCGTGTTCCCCGACCCCTTGCAGTGGTCCACCGGTGTCAAGAGTACTCTGGTTTATTGCCAGGAGGGTCAGGATCCGCTTGGTCAGGTTCCCTCCGCTTTTCAGGCTTCGTGCTCCCTTTCATTCGGACCCATCGTCTACGCCCTGGGTGGAGCCCCCGTGAACGGTTCGGACACAATGCCTCAGTGCTCTCCCACCGACTCGGGCCGGTACCCCCAATGGCCTCGGGCAGCAAATCGATATGAATCCTGCGATTGAGCGGTCGATGCTCGTTTGCTGCCTCATTCCACCAACGGTTAGTGCGATGTTGATGCTGCTTTTCCGCCACGGTCGGCAGTACTCTCATATCGTCACGCCGGTGCTCCCGGTCCTCGAGTGAATGGCCGCATGATTTACATCATCCACCTCCCATTCCGGCCAGGCGAAACCTCGACACTCTTGACACTATCCCTCAGTGCATCTTCGCATATCCAGGGGATATGACCAGATGCGGCGTACTTTGAGGTCTTTATGGTCCGAGCTCTAAGACCTTAAACTAAGATCTCTCCTTATGGTCCGAGCTCTAAGACCTTAAACTAAGATCTCTCTTTATGGTCCGAGCTCTAAGACCTTAAACTAAGATCTCTCCTTATGGTCCGAGCTCTAAGACCTTAAACTAAGATCTCTCCTTATGGTCCGAGCTCTAAGACCTTAAACTAAGATCTCTCCTTATGGTCCGAGCTCTAAGACCTTAAACTAAGATCTCTCCTTATGGTCCGAGGTCTAAGACCTTAAACTAAGATCTCTCTTTATGGTCCGAGCTCTAAGACCTCAAACTAAGATCTCTCTTTATGGTCCGAGCTCTAAGACCTTAAACTAAGATCTCTCCTTATGGTCCGAGCTCTAAGACCTTAAACTAAGACCTAGCCCTTATGGTCCGAGCTCTAAGACCTTAAACTAAGATCTAGCCCTTATGGTCCGAGCTCTACGACCATAAACTAAGATCTCCCCAAATGGGGTCCTACGTCCTGCATGACGTTAAACTGCACTCTCAGAACTACGTGTGGCTTGATCTCCAGCCTGATGGAGTACGTAGGAATGCCCGAGCATTCCGACTCGGGTCCAGCCTCAGGGATCGTTAAGTCCCGCCCCTCCTCGTCGTCGGCCGTCTGGCCTGACTTCGGGTAGAGTGGTGCAGTTGTGATATTCTCCCCGATTCAGCTCGGGATGCCCCATCACAAGGATGGGAAGCGACGGTTTCCTCGTCAGAGAGGTGCTGTCTGAGAATTGAGGTGACTCACGGCCAGGTTAGTGCATCCACCTAATACGCTTTCCCCACGGTGGCGCAATTTTGAGAGCGTTGGATTCTGTCCGAACAAATCGTCACTTCGCCCCACGCTTCGCATGCCCTGTTGATCTGGATTTCCACCCTTGTGTCTGAAGGAACCCCAAAGCGGTATTCATGATGACATGTGGTCCGCCTCCTGCAATATGAATGATGGCCTTTTTCGGTCCGTCTATTGCAGTTGTTATGGTCGATCCACTGTCCGCCTACCGTCTTGGGCATTTCCTGGAAGGCCGACCGTTGTGGATGTCCGGATTCGGGACACGCGATTCACCCTTTCTCATTTCCCTATGTTCGGATAAAATCTCAACGCCCCTAGCGTTGTCCCGCTCGTGTGTTGGAACAGGTTGGGGGGATGGTACATTGATTAGGTCTGAGGTCTCCTTTCCTAGGAATGACCTCCCTCTTTTCTCCAGCAATCCAGGCCCAACTATGGATGCCTGATGCTTGGTTAACGCTCCCGCAAGACAACGAATTGTGATTGAGCATGTTAAACCAAAAGATGCAGATAAATATATTGATTCATACAGATGGATCAAAGTAGCGGAAGCAAATGTTTTGGGAATGGCAAAACAAATCCCTTAGGGATTAGCGTGCTGAATGAGTCTTTCTAATGCCGCTACCCTTTGGCTGGTGGCCTCCAGAGCTGCTTCTCGCTCTCTGCGTTCCCTCTCTTCGTCGGCGGTCGCAGCGCGCAGTTCGTCGATTCTGGCCTGTGCACGCTCCCGCTCGACCTGAATTGTGACCATCTGTTGGCCCGCCTCCGTCAGCTGTACCTGGGCGTCAACCAGCTGGGCTGCTAGTTGCTCCACAAGCTCGGTACACGTTGCGATGAAGGCCTCCTTCTTTGCCGCCTGCCCTTCGAGACGCCGGACTTCCTGCTCCGCCGCGAGGAGCGCCCGCGTGCTCTCCGACATGTCACGACTTTGTGTGACGTCGGCACGCCGGCAGCTCTCGCGCATCTTTTCGGCCATGAAATCACGGACCGTCAGATGGAGGCGTTGAGCATCAGCTCCCCCGGCACACAGGAAGCGCAGCCAGGTTTGAAGTGATCCCATGTGCCCCAGCCACTCCGATGGGTCTCGCTTGAGGAAGCGCTGGATGCACTTCCACCCCCTGCGGCGCGTTATCCGGCTCTCCTCGACCGCCTCCGCGTCCGAGTCGTCCATCTCCTCGGGGTCGGCAGGCCGGTAGGCAGGGAAGGCAGCCAGCAGGTCTGCTGCAGGGTCCGCCCCTGGGAGGTCCTCACGAGGGATAGGTTCCCCAACATCCGGGCGACCTTCTTCTCTCTCCCCAGCGGCGCTGACACCCTCGTCAGCCCCCAACCTCTCTCCGATGGCAGCACCGCCGACGTCCGCAGCCCCTTGATCAGCAGTTGGTGGGGCCGGCTCGGGTTGGGAAGTCTGTTCCGGAGCAGGCGGCATGTCTGCCACCGGTCCACTCGTGGATGGCCCGGGTTCGGCAACCCGATGAGCCTCCAGTGTTGAGATCACTGCGCAGGGCATGCCATGGTTAGTCACGGATCGTCAACGGCAAGCACCAGCAGTAAAGTAGGGAGACTTACGGGAGTTCGGAGCGTCATATTCCGCTGCCCCGGCCGCCGCAGGAACAGTTGCAGCAGGGGACCCTTCCGCGCTTGTCAGTTCGATGATGGGTGTCTGGCCCCCGCCTTGTCCTGCTGGCGCCCCTCCTACTCCCGCTGAGGACGCCTGACCAACATCCGTGCGCTCCTGAGAAAGATGGAGAAATGGGTTAGAAGCTGCATAAGAGAATGGATGAAGCAGATTGAGTAGGGATAGAAGCGGACCTCGAGGAGCTCAGTGACATCAACGTCGTCAGAGCCGGCCACCTCGCCACTCTCCCGCGGACTCCCCTGATGGGATCTTCCCTCGGAACCTTCATCCTCCCCCGTTTCCTCCTCCTCCTCGGAGTGCTACTGTCATCTTCTCCCGGCGACATCTGTTCTGGAGCGGGCTCCAGACCGAGCATCACCTTCACCAGAAGGGATGGCTCCGCACGCTGACCACGTTGGCGCGCGTACTCGTCCATGGCCGTCAGATACGCATACTGCCGGTTGAAGTCCACCCTGCCGGCGATCTGGAGGCGCCCGACCTCTGGCAGATCGATTCCTTCTCTGAGTATCTTTCGCCAGATGACGTCGGTCCCCAGTGACTGCCGCAGGGTCATCCAGGCCGACCACAGCGCCGGGAAGACTGCATCGTGGGAGGGTTCGAGCAGACGCCTCACCTACTTCCCGGGCCACTCCCCGACCGCCGCATGTGCCCCCTCTCTGGGCACCGAGGTCGTAGCGGCAGCCTGCGATGTGCCCGCCGCCGAAGTCCCTGCTCGCGTCGGCCCCGCTGCTTGGCGCGCCTCCGTTCTCCCCCGTGTGGCGGCGCCTCGCCTCCTCCCTTGACGCCCGGTCTCCGCACGGGTGACCTCGAGCCGCCGAACTGGCTTCCGTAGAAGCCCCTCGGGGTACGCAATGGCCCAGTGTTCGGCGTACTCGGTTGCCAAGCCTGCGTCGATCCCGGTAGGAGGGAGAGTGATGACGTCGCCAGAGCCGAAGGCGGCGAACATCAGCCACATCTGACGAAGGACGCAAGGGTTCGTCTCCTCCCGGACAGAAGTGAATACCCTCTTCGGCATCCGTTGAAGGCACCCGAACTGCCTGGCGAACCGGGTCGGCACGTAAGGCTCGCAGATCACCTTCCCGTCGATCCGAGCCACGAGCACCCCGCCCCGCATGTTCAGGAAGTATTCATGCTGCTCCAGCGGGCCCTGTCCATTGTCGATCATATGGCCGACGGGAGTGGGGAACGGACTGAAGTTGAAATTGGCATGATTGCCAATCCGAATCCTCACGCCCTCCTCACTTAGGGTCATCGGAGCGACCCCCGCGATGTTCAGCAGGGAGGGTCGCAGGCCGTTGCCCGGAGGAATGATGGCGTTCGGAAACGTGTACCCACCGAGGTGAGCAGCCACCCAGCCGTGGAAGAACTGAAAGGGCCCACAGATCCTTCGTGGCGACCCCCCTCGTGAGATGCGTCCCATGATGGCATACAGCCTCGCCAACACTGGGACCCCGAGGTTGTATCTCTTGTTGGCGGCCATAGCGCCCGCCATCGCCAGTGTCGTCGGGCGAACGCCCATTCTCGCGTCCCGCACTGGCAGGAGCCACCCACTCAGAAAGGCGGCCAGGAACGCCGCGTACCGGACATTTGGGTCCCGGGCCTCGATGACGCGGTACCCCCATGAGCGGTAGTCGCCCGTCTCTAGGACCCGCCAGTACGACCCGTTCCGGCTCCTCTGAGCTGCGGTCGGGCACCGCTTCCCCCTGCCTGGCATCTTGACCGCTGGGTCATGCTCCAAGAACTGGCCGAACCACTCCTTGTAGGCTATGTCCTTCTGGAAGTCTTTGATCCCAAGCCGCTGCGTAGCCAGGTCAAGGAGATGCCATGTCAGGATGGGAGTCCGTGACCTGTCCTCCCAGATGTTCTTCGGTGGCAGGAACTCATCGTATTGGTAGCCCTCCAGCGGGATACCTCCGATGCAGTGGATGTCCCAGAGACCGATGCCGACCTCCCCATGGTGAAGATGGAAGGTGTTGGTATCCGGAGACCAGCGGGTGAACAGCTCCGGCCCGAGCTCGGACTGCTGGTAGAAATGGAACTGCGACGTCCACACCGCCTCGAACAGGCCGATGTACCGCAGCTCCTCTGCGAAGTGATCGCAAGTGTGGCGTACCCAGAACGCCTAGGCCCACTCGCTGGTGAAATTGCCCCCAGACCGCAAGTCCCAGTCCTTCAGCCAGCCCTTGGTGTCGTCCGTGACGCTCTGGCGATATATGCTCGAGTAGAGGGCTGGAGAATTCTCCGCAGTAGGCTCACCCCCGTCAATGGTTCGCGTCCTCGGGTTCAGGACATAGACGTCCAAGTGCCTGGTCTCCCTGGCAGGATGCCCATTGTTGGTGATGTTATAGCGGGGAAGCTCGTCCTCCCGAGTCACCCAGGTCCGCGGCGCATCAATCTCGAACCCTGGCACCAGGACCTCATCTAGGATGCCGAAGTTCCAGAGCGGCAGGTTGTCCGACAGCGGATATGTCTTCTGGGCCGGCGTCAGCAAGTCGAACAAGGATTGATTGTTGGAAACAATCTCCTTGGCTCCGTAAACCTCCTCGTTCGTCGCCATCTCAGCCCTGCGAGTGGCGGCATCCCCCTCATTTCCTTGATTCGCGGCCATCTCAGAAGTTCCGGGGGTCGTGCGGGTTAAGGGATGAAGTGTGCGGAATCGGACGAGGCTGGTGGAAAAGTTTGAGAGTCGGCGCGCAATCCTAGTGGACGGCGCGCAATCGGGAAGTCGTTCGCATAAAACCCCGGGTATTCGCGCAAAGACAGAGCGAAATCCGGACGGTTTTGCGCGACGAGCAGGCGAATTCCGCGCCGGAAAAGGCAATTTCGCGCACGAGAGCAGAGATGCTTATCGCGCGGAAGGCCAGTGTACGGCACGGAGGGACCCAGTGCCCCTATTTATAGGCGAGGCCGGGGTCCGCGCTGCGCGGAAAGCGCTTTGCGCGACCGCAGCGGCGAATTTCGCGACCGGCGCCCCTTTTTGCGCGCCTAAGTCCCGCGCCGCCCAGGACTTCGGCATTCCGGCGTCTCCCTCGGAACCCGATCGTTGCGACCTCTCGCCGATCAGATTCCGAGGGGGGGATTTTGTAGACGCCGGAAAAGTCCGTTGTTCCCAAACGAAGCTCCGGATGCGGAAAGCGAGGTCATATTTGGAGTCGGAAGAATGTTTCGGAGGGCCCGGAGGCCTTGCGCAGAATTTCAGAGGCCTGCGCGCAAAGATGATGATCCGCGCGCAAAACCCCCGGGATGCGCGCAACTCCCTTGCGCGCCGTGCCCGATTCCGCGCCCGCGAGGAGAATTCTGCGCTCGTGCCTTGGATTCCGCGCCCGGGGTTGCCTATAAATACTAGGCGACCCCCAACGTTTCAAAGGTTGCTGGAAGTCGAACGGTCTCCCACGCGCGCAATTCAACCCCTTCCGCGCGCAATGCCGATCTTCAGGTAACCTCCTTTCTTTCGCGCAATAGAGCCTTGGGGTTCGCCTTCGCGCGCAATCCCCTTGGATCCTTTCCTTTGAATAATTCTTAACCCGAAGGCCTTTGCGCGCAAAAGAAGCCTCTTGTGCGCAATTGCCCCCCGGGTGCGCGCAATCCAGCCCGATTGCGCGCACCCCCCGTTTTCAAAGTGGCCATTCGTTAGAGAATGAGCCGTTGCCCCCGCGCGCTACCCGAAGCCCGGTGCGCGCAATCCCAATCATCCGCGCGCGAAGCGCTGGCCCAATTGCACGCCAGCCCGCCATTTTGCGCGCCGACCCGCGGTTTTGCGCGCAAAGTTCCTCTTTTGCGCGCAATCCGCTAGGGTCGCCTCCCTTGACCCCCTGAGGGTACCCGCCTGCGTGGCGCCCGATGGTCTTCATCCTGGGTGCCCGCACCGTGCGTTGTCTTTCCGTGCGGCCCTCCAGGCTTGCGCGAAGTGACACGGACCCATGTCCAGCATGACGTTAAACTGCGCACATGTCCAGCATGACGTTAAACTGCCCACATGTCCAGCATGACGTTAAACTGCCCACATGTCCAGCATGACGTTAAACTGCCCACACGTCCAGTATGACGTTAAACTGCACATTCGTCCAAGCTGCACGACGCTAAACTGCCTAGCCCCCCATCGTCCGCGCTGCAAGACGTTAAACTGCCAAGTGTTTCGTCCTCAACACACGACGTTAAACTATGCTTCGTCCGGCAAGACGTTAAACCGTCCGCTTCGTCCTCAACACACGACATTAAACTGTACTTCGTCCGGCAAGACGTTAAACCGTCCGCAACCTGATCCCGTGCTCTGCACGCAGGGTCCCCCCCCGGTTTGGATGTGGCCCCCACCCGCTCGTCTCTGCAGGGATGTCGGGATTGTCCCACTTTTGGGACGATTTAATGGGAGTGGCTTTTCCCTACGGGGGCAGGGTATTACAAACCCCTAGTTTCTTGTGGGGGGCTGCACATGTGTATCTCCATTGCGCTCCCCCACTGCCGAAGCCAGTAGAGGGTGTGACTGGGATCGAGGTGTCTCCTACTTTCGGTCCAAGTCCCTTCCAACTGAGTTTTTCCGCATCCGGGCTGCCTCAAGTGCGTAAGTCCTGACAGAATGAACTACGTGGACTTTGATCCCTGTCTTCTAAACAGGGTACGTAGGAAGCCTCCCTGAGGTCCAAGCCCACCACCTGGTCGTCCCGGTCGTATTTACGTCGGTTCGTCCATCAGTGGACCCCTCCAGGGTTCACGCTTGCGTCGATTCACCTATGAATCCGCCCATGTGGGAGACTGCCCGTGTGTATCTCCACTGTGCCTCCCCACAGCCCCTTTTTCCATTTCTCCTTTTATCGTCCAGCATGACGTGAAACTGTGATCCACCCGGCCGTTCCATCCCCCTCTGTGCGAGGTGGTTCGGTTCAATCCTCCGCCCGGCGGCCTAGACTTCTTCGTGAGTCGGCTTGCCGACGTCCAGCATGACGTTAAACTGTATACCCGAACTACGTTGACTTTGATCCGTGCTAACGCGCGGTACGTAGGAAGCCCCTACGGGGTCCAAGCTCTTCACTCCATCATCCATCCTGATCCTTACCCGGGCCGCCACATCCCGGTGGGGTCATGCCACTTCACTCCACTCCACGTTACTTGGGAAGCCGCCCATGCGCTGACCCCAGCGTCGGAGGTTCCCCGCAAGGGGTTCTGTCATCCGATCCACTTTTCGTGTTGATCGGTCCGATGCCGTCCCCGCTGGACGTTAAACTCGCGGCATACCCCGTGTTAAACATGGGAAGCTGAGGAAAACCTCAGGTGACACAGTTCCCCGCACCCAGTAAGGGATGCCTCAGGCCATCATGCCTTCGAGAAGCCTTATTAGGGACGGAAGACAGACGTGCAGAGCCGCAGTGTCACGACACGCCCCCAGCACCCAGAGCCACCCGGCCTTCTCACTGCAGGTTGCTGCCCCGCCCAGACTCCTTGGAGCGTCCGGGCGGAAGCAGCGTAATTAACCGGTGTCCATGAAGATATGGCGTCGGGAACGAGATTCACGAACATTCTTAAGTCTATGGGGGAGACCCGGATTAGGCGACGAGTTCCGAGGAGACGTCCAAGGAAGGAGGAGCCGACATCCCATCATCCCGGTTTCGATCAAGGAGCAGACGCCCCTGAATAAGGGACGAATGCCGCCCGCCCTTGGAAAGCGGGACTGCGAGACCACAAGCCGCGCGCCCATCCCCTCGGGTTGACGGGTGCACGCGCAAACGCGTCCTGGCGGAACAGCGTAACCCGACGCACATCCGCACCGAAACAATATTCTAATTTATGTGCAGCTCAACATGTTCAAACATTGGATGGTACATAAATAAATAATATTTATTTTGAAATTTATTTTATTAATAACTTGATTTTATAAATTATTTATATGGCTTATGGTATCCCATCGATGATAGATTGCATGACGCTATCCATGTGGAATGGGAGGAATCTATGTGTGACTGTTTCCGTCAGTTTTTGCACAATTTGAGAAGGATGGCCATTAAGAAAGTATGAGTGATAAATTTTGATGAGTGGTGTAGAGCCCACCGACGAGAGTTCATTTCATCTCACGTTTGGGATGGATTATATTTACACTGGTTGAGTGGTGGATTCCAGAGGAGGTATTTGGTGGGACGGTAGAACCGGGAGAGAAAGGAGGTAACACATCGAGCTGGTAGCAGTATATTCAGTACGCATAGAGAGCATCTGGAAAGTATATTTTTTAAATATTTTATATAACTTTAAATATAAATAGTATATTATATATTTTTATCAGCATTAAAAAATACAGATTTTATGGAGTACGGCGTTTATCAGAGGATGTACAGTGATACAACCACTGGAGAGATTAGAGGTGGTCACCAGTGTTAGATTGTGGTTAGTATTATATTTTCAGTTTGACAATTAACTACATATAATATTTTCAAAATTTTAATTTCAAATTGGAATTGAAGGAGTCATATGAGGCTGCGACCTCTCAGACACAGGCTGGGAGTCAGGATGAGGTGACTGGTAAGACCAGTTCCCACTATTTTGATGAGGCGGCATGGATGCAGGTGACACGGTATGACTTTAAGATGGGTCGAGTAGTTGGTATAGGCTCTCATGTGAATCCTGGTACTTATTATGGTACTGCTGCAATGTCGACATCCAGCTCGAGAGGAGCTTGTGGAGTGGAATCATCTTCTGCATCACAGTATCAGAAGAAGTTGTAAACTCAGGCTGAGCTTATAGAGACTTTGCAGAAGCAGTACGAAGTGATGCGTCAGCAGCACCAGCATCACGATGAGGAGATGTGTCGATGGCAGCAGCAAGATCACAAGTAGATGGAGTACATGCGTCATCTGACTCATAGTTTTGGGATGGAGTTTCCTCTACCATCTCCTATAGCTCTTGTACCTCCTCTAGAAGACGACCCCACTCAGTGGTTTTTTTTTTATTTTTAAAACATTTGAATTCATATTTTTTTGTAATAAAAACTATTTTCAGTTTTTTTCTTTTATATTGGTGCGAATATTGCATAATTTTTTCTAATATTTTATTATTTATTATTACTATTATATTTTTTAATGTTTGTATATTTTACTAGTAATAATAATAATATTTTATGAGTTTTTTTATATTTTTTGTGAATATTGAGAATTTTAATATTTTTTTTATTTTAATAATATTAATATTATTTTTTCATTAATCATAATTTTATTAAATATATTTTTTAGTATTATATTTTTCAATGTTTGTTTATTTTACAAATAATAATATTATTATTATTTTATTAATTCTTTAAATTTTTTTTTTAGAATATTGATAATTTAATTTTTTTTATTTTTATTTTTTAATAATATTAATATTATTTTTTAATTAATTATAATTTAAATAAATAAATAATTTTATTTTTTTTATTTGTGACAGGATATTTTGTGACGGTATCCCATCGCAAATATTTTAAAATTATATTATTAAATAGTATTTGCGACGGGCCCTAGGTACCGTCACAAATACTATTTCCAACGGGCCTGTCGAAAAACGTTTATTTATATATAATGTATACAATCGAATATTTTTTTTCAATGGTGAACTTCCCCAACGCAAAAAATATTTTTTTGAGATGAGCCCATCGCAAAAAAAAATGTTTTTTGCAACGCCGTTTTCGGCAACAGGCTATTTGTGACGGGATCCCGTTGTAAATAGCCCACTGAAAATAGAACAAATCTAGTAGTGTGCTACACTCAAAACCTATAAATGGTATTAGAGGGGTCATATTTTCATTTTTAATTATTTAAATTTTTTTTATGATTTACACTTTAATAATTTATTATGTTAATTCCTGTTTAATCATTCTTGTAATCTGAATTTTAGGATCTGTTCCTCCTTCATTGTTTCTTACAGTTTTAACATAAATGAATAATTTTATAATTAAAATTAAATCAAGGATCTCATCATGAGGTGCCGACAGTTTTTTTTAGATAACACAATAATACAAGTTGTGTAGTCGAATCTATGTGTCGTGTATTTGTGTTCAATACATTTGGAGTAATTCAGAAATTACTCAATACATGTGAATTAATGAAATGTTGTGTAGTTAAAACTTATAACGCGTGTTGACCATAACAGACTGGTGCATGTTCAGCCATACTACTCATTGTGTGGCCCACTAGACATAGCGTGTAGTCCCATCAGGTTAGGGTCAATTCATGTATCTGATACACGTCTTTCGTACATAGTGACCATGTAACGTAGGGTATACATAGTGTGTGTCCCACGGGACACACCGTGTACTTGGAATAATTCCTAAGTACACCTCACACATCGTTTCCTCATGCATGTACATCAGATGGACGGTGAGGAAGGTACATGATGTGTTGTTAGATCTACATGTCATGTACTGTTTCTAGATTACACAGATTGAAATTTTTATTATTATATTATCTAACCCTTGAGACATGTACCTTTTTGTAGGAATAAAGCTTGGACACAACGTTTTATAGGTGTTTGATATAAATATTTTTTTGTTTAATAAACATTTGGAAAACGTTCAAAGATATGCACATCATGTATGAGTTGTATAACAATTATAATACGGTTTGCATGCTACATGTCACAAAGAATAAAGTGTATACAAGTATGCATACATGCTGGGTAGTTTTCTGTTGGTGTTCGTTGGGTTGCCTCCAAGGTACAATTTATGTACAAGGATGTGAATGATAATCTCAAGGAAATTTATAAAAGGATCAAGTTAAAAATGATTGATTAAGTAAAGATAATGATTAATTGATTCAAGTGTAATTTATCTTAATAACAACAATTAAATAATTGAATTCTATTACTATGAAATGCGTAATTCTTTGCATGTAAGTGGATGATCATGATCTAGACCAGACCTTTTTATAATATTGATTCCCTTTTAATTTATTTATTAAATTAAAATTGTTGGCATGTGTGACTTCTCCTCATTAATATATAGGGAATACGTGCCCATGGTTTATTTTAGGTAAACCCCCTTTTACCCCTCACCTATGTGTGAGTTAGAATCATATGTAATGTATGGATCTTCCAAGATAGTGGAGTTGGTACGCATTAGGATTCTAGGAGAAACCAATCCAAGGAGATAAAATAGTGGATAGGTGGAAAGTTGTAAACATGTACCTTAAATGGTTTGAGGTATTTCTCTCCGAAGTGAGGGTTATTTTATCAACCGCTAGATAAAATAACAAATAGTAAATCTCATGATTATACCCTTTATTTTATTTCTATTAGTTTCATGGTTATTCAGTATGAATGTTTGATGTGATCACATAAATAATGAACAAACAAGCATACAATATAGAACTAAAATAAAAATGGGTTATACATCAATGTTATCTATTCATGTTTAACCACTGAAGTATATCCCACTTAACATTAAAAAATATTTCAAAAGATAATAAGTGTAAATTTACACATAAAAGATAAAATCCATCAATTAAATATTAAGTCGTTATAGTCTTCCACTACTTCGGTTATAATCGAACCATAGTTCAAAATTCTTGACCAACCCTAGTTGGGTGATTTAAATTATTGGGGAATTCTAATTCGATGTTTTGGGTTTAATTAACCTATTATACATCATGGATTGACAACCCTAGAAGGACATGGTGTAATACAGAGGAAAAGGTTGAGGAAATCCAAAATGAAGGATTTCCAGATTGGGCAGTCCACTCAATAGATCAAGGAGTTGTGAGTTAATGAACATGGAATTTGGAATTCCTACCTAAAACCTATCAAGTTGCTTGACCAACCCTAGTTAGGGTAATGCAAAGGTAAATATGGATCCTTACCACTACAATGTCAAAGAAACATGATATTCTAAAACAAATGGTAAGGACTATTGGGTTTCAAAAAATAGTGGCATACTAGTAGATATTATTTTACTTTATCCTCAATATTTGTCAATATAAAGTACTAAAACTCCACTCATCTTAATTTTTAGAAACAAAAATCAAAATGACACCAAACATATCATTGTGATACATACTTGAAAAGGAAAACATTCTCACCGGCACTAATTTCCGAGAGTGTCAAAGGTGCCTTTGGGTTATCCTTCGCCATGAGAAGAAACTTTATGTTATGGAAGATCCTTTACTAGTTGCGCCTAAAAATGAGGCAAGTAATGAGGAACTCTCTATGTATGAGAAACATCTAAATGATGCTACAGATGTTCAGTGCCTCATGATATCATACATAAACAATGTTATCTTTAAGAAACATGAGGAAATGGATGCTTATATCATGATGTATCACCTTCAGGATCACTATCAAGAGAAGGCGATATAGGAGAGGTATGAGACCTCCAACTCTTTGTTCACTACACAACTTGGAGAGTCTATGCCAGATGGACCACATGTAGTCAATATTTTTGGCCACATTGAGTGTCCTTACATCTTAGGGATTAAATTTCCAGATGAGTTTCATACAGATCTCATACTATAATCGAAGCCTAAGACAATCTCTAGTTTTATTTTGAATTGTAATATGAGAAATTATGAGAATATTATATCGAAACTTATTACCCTAATTCACGCAGTTGATAAGGACATGGGGTATGAAAAACATGAAATACTTATAGTGAATAGGAAGAGGAAGGAAAATGAAAAGGGGCCTAATATTTATATACACTCTAAATCCTCCAAGCACCGTCTGACCTAGAAGAAGAAGATCTAGAGGCAGGGTAAGGAAAAGGAGGTAGTATTCTTTGCATGTTGAAAGTCAAGCCATTGGAAGAGGAACTGCCCCCAATTACAAGGGTAATCCAAAGTTGCATTTTTTATTGAGTTCAATCTTTCCATTTCTATACATTGGGTATTAGATAAACTTGTGGTGATCACATATATATTCAAATGTAGGAACCATGTAGATTCTAAAAAAACAACTAGAGGAGAGGTGGATCTGTGAGCTGCCAATGGTGTGAGGTTGGCTTCTCTTTCCATTAGTGAATACCTCCTAACATTACTGAAGGGAATGGTTTTGGTTTTACATGGATGTTATTTTGTACCTAGTGTTACTAGGAACATAATTTATATATCAATTTTAGATACATGTGGATTTATTTTCATGTTTGGAAATAAATGTTGTTACTTTAATAAGGAAAACATATGTTATCATAAGGAACATTTTAAAAACGGTCTACATTTATAAAATTACAAAAACCAATTATTGGAAATTGATAATGAACCAAGTTAAAATGACTCATACAACACCCATTTATGGCATCACAGCCTTGGTTATGTAAATAAGAATCACCTGAAAAAGCTCTATCAAGGTGGTTATTTAGACTCTTTTGAGATAAAACCACTAGATAGATGTCATGCTTGTTTACAAGGAAAAATGACTAAACCACCATTTGGTGGACATGGTGTAAGGTCCAAAGAGATTATAGGATTGGTAAACATTGATATGTGTGGACCATTTCTAGTAGAATATAGAGGTGGATATTCTTACTTCGTTACTTTTACTGATAACTTGAGGAGATATGGTTATTTCAACTTAATGAGGTACAAGTCTCAGTACTTTGAGAAATTCAAGGAGTTCAAAAATGAAGTAGAGAATCATCTTGGTTAGAATATAATGAAGATTCGATAAGATCAAGGTGGGTAATATATTAAACAAGATTTCATCGACCTTTTATAGGATACTAGGATTCCATCTCAACTCACACCACCTTATACACCATATTGTGATGGTGTTAGTGAAAGGAGGAACCATAACTAATTGGACATAGTATGGTCAATGATGAGTCATGCAGATCTTTCATTATCCTTTTGAGGATATGAATTGCAAACTGCGGCATACACATTAAGTCAAATACCATCTAAGGTGGAAAATTGGAGTCCATTTGATCTATGGAGTGGAAAGAAACCCACTTTGTCACATACACATGTATGGGGATGAAAGGTGTTTGTTAAGGCTTTCTCAGGAAACAAACTAGCACCTTGGGGCACAAAGTGTATCTTTAGAGTGTATCCCAAGGAAACAAAGGGATACTACTTATACAACCACTCAGATAATAAAGTGAATATTTCTAGACATGTAGTATTTCTTGAGAGGGAGCACATACTCAAAAAGGATTTTGGGAGAAAGGTCGACTTAGATGAATTTGATGCTCAAGATACATAGGAGTTGGTATAGGAACAACTTCCATAGGTTCCCATGGAAGAGGTAGTTCCTGAAACACAAGTTCTTCATAAGAGTACAAGAGAGGGAAGGGAACCAGAGAGATATGGTTTCCCTATCACCAAAGATGATAACTCATTATTATTGGACAATGATGAACCTCTCTCCTACAAGGAAGTATTAAAGGGCTCATAAAATGTTATATTCGTAGAATATATGAATTATTAGATGGATTTCATGTATTAGAACCAATTATAGGTTCTAGTCGATGCGCCTGTTGATGTAAACCCTATTAGGTGCAAATGGGTATTCAAAAAGAAACTGGACATGGAAGGTCATGTTAGTTCCTATAAAGTAATTATTTGGTCTAATGTTTTAAAATAACTTCAATGAATTTACTATGATGAATCCTTTTTGGAAGTTTCCATGTTTAAATCCATAAGAATCATACATGCCATGGCAACTTTCCATGACTATGAGATTTGGCATATGGATGTTAGAACTGCATTCCTTAATGGGGACATTTAGGAAGATGTCTATATGACACAACCAGAAGGGTTTGTGACACAAGTTTATGATAAAAGGGTATCCAAGTTGTAGATATCCATTTATGTAATAAATAAAGCATCCATATCAGGTAACATTCGATTCGATGATTCCATAAGAGAAATTTGGTTTCATTAAGAATGAATGTGATCGATGTGTTTACAAGAAGTTTAATTGGAATATGGTTGTTATCCAATTAGTATATGTTGATGAAATATTTCTTATTGTAAATGTCATACCTGTATTCTATTCAGTCAAGTAATGGTTAAAAAAGTGCTTCTCCATGAAGGACTTAGGCTAAGCATCCTATATTCTAGAGATCAAAACCATTCATGATAGATCCAAGAGGCATCTTGGACTGATTCAAAGTACATACATTGACTAGATACTAAAGATATTTATTATGGAACAAAACAAGAGGGTATTGGTTCCAATGTCACATGGAATACATATTTCCAAGAAAATGTTTCTTTAGAAATAACATGAGATAGATATGATGAGTAAGACTCCATTTAATTCATTGATAGGATCTATCATGTATTTCATGTTTTGTACCAAAATTGATGTTGCCTATGCACTGAGAATGGTTGGTAGATATCAAGAAGATCCAAGGAATAGAATTGGACTACTTTCAAAGAAATCCTTAAGTATCTGAGAATAACTCAGGATATATTCCTCGTGTATGAAGGAGATAAGGATCTTGTCATCAGAAGGTATGTTGATGCTGGTTTTCAGATATATAAGAATGATCTGAAGTCACAATCAAGATATGCTTTCTATCTCAACAAAGGATATGTGAGCTAGAAGATTTCAAATCATCTTGTTTTCTCTGATTCTACATCAGATTGAAAATATATAGTTGCATCTGATGTAGCTAAGGAATCCGTCTGGATTCGTAACTTTGTCCAGGAGCTTGATGTGGTGCCAAGAAGTAAAGATCCCATTACATTGTATTGTGATAATTCTCCAGTGGTGGCTCCTGAAAAATATCCGAGGTCACATCAACGGACAATGAAAATACTCTGAAAGTATCAACTCTTGAGGGATTTCTATCAAATGAGTGAAGTTTCAATGAGCAGAGTGTTCATAGAAGATAACCTGGTGTACCCCTTGACTAAATGCCTATCTCATTAGAAGCATTAATATCATGTGAGATCAGGCATACTAAAGGTTGTAAGCAGTTATCTCTATTTCAAGTGGGAGTCTGTTGGATTCGGTGCCCAAGAAACCAACTTAATTGTACTTTTATGATAAACCTATATTCATTGGATGAATATTAATAAACTGCTTATCCCATCATGATTTTTCTTTTGCATGACATAGTATGTGATAATGTCCTAAGAATATATGTCACACTAAAAGGTTATAGAGGATCCCTTCTATGATGATAACCCATAAGTTCCCTGACACAATTCTTTAATATGTGTTATATGGCTAGATGATATCATTTTAAGGGACACAAATGGTACAAGCTATCGGGGGTGGGGACTCATGAAACTTTGAGGAACCATCTCATGGTGTGTCCCCTTGGTAATATCCAATAAGATATTATGAGAACAATACCCACCATATAACGACCCACACTTTACATACATTGTTAATACTTCAAAATTGAAGCACACTTATTACAACATATGACAAAACCACAAAGGACCGTATAGGTATAGTGTCTTTAGAAACTGGGAAACATAAACAACTGGTTCATAAATCTTCTACAGTGTCTCCCATTTATTTCATCATATCTAGGGTCCCTTTTAGCATATTCTACTTAATATCCATCTTCCTGACCTGGGGAAAAGAAAACATAAAAGGGTGAGCTCAAATGCTCAGCAAGGGCAAATAAAGGAAATAAAAATCATATCATATCTTTATGAAAATCAAAACCTGCAAAAGAGATCATAATATCTTAACATGGAATAAATCATAGAAGTGAAAATGAGATCCCCAAAATCATAACATAAAACTTGAAACTTTGTGGCATGCACACATAATCATGGAAAATCATTTCTTGTTAGTCATGACTCATTGCCAAGACTATCTTAGTGGACAAAGTCCCTTTCTGAACCGAGTTCACTCCTCGTTTCAGCCCTGTATCACTGAACCGAAATAACCTTCCGTTCCAGCCATGTCTATCTCATGAGATATAAAATCATTACCCAATGCATTGGAGGGAGATATAGGTCCCACCCATCTTATAATGAATCCTTTCTTATGTGTGCCACATAATCATAAAACATACATCATCGCATAACACATGTAACAAAAATGGGATTCTTGAAACATCATGACATCATAAAACAAATCTTATAAGGAAAATGACTTCATAAAAATAATTCCCACATAACATAATCAAATCAATGTAATTAAAGGGATAAAAACAGAACCCTTTATTATCTTAGATGGAAAATAATTCTGATAAAACACTTGAACTCCATTCTTGAGGAAAATATCCTTTCTTATTCAAAAACACTTTTCTTTTCTTAACATGTCATACTAAAAGAAGTTGATCAAAAATAAACTTTAAAACTTATAAAGGATGATTCTTGGAAATAATGTTTTAAAAATTCATTCTTGCCGTATAAGTTAAAGAAAAACATTCTTCGTACTTTTGTCGGAAAAGTCAAAAAGTACCTCGTATGAAAAACGACAAAAGATTCCTTTCATATTCTTTACTAAAAACTCACCGAAGGGTAAAAATGGATTTAAACAATTGTAGGTGGATGGAAATAATATTACATATTGATGAAACATGGATGTGGATGATAAAATACACCCCAGTAAATACTTACGAATAAACAATCTCGGATAAAAATGAGATTGTGATATTTCCCTTACCTTAGGTCCGATTAGCTTTGTACGTGTCCGAAGCTCCTGTATAATGGTTTAAATAATGTTATTGACTTATTCCAGAATCATACATATTGATATGAGATCATATATGGTCATATTATTAGCTTCTTGTTAGTAATATTTCATTGTTACTTGTTACTCGGGTCTTTATAACTTTTTGTTCTTATGCGTGTTTTGTCGAATAAATTCTTATTATTATATTTAGGTTATAGATAATTCATTTCCAGAATGGTATTAGTGTATTATATACCATATTCATTCATTCAATTCATTTATACAATCATTATGAAATGAAGATCATGTAGAACGAGTCGCATCACATCGTGGAGACGGTATTCCGTACGTACGCACGAGTGATGATATCGTTCCTATGATCGTGGAATTGTATTGGAGTTTATATATATATTATTTCAGTATCAATATTACTTAATAATAATCATATATAGTTACTCATTACACCATTATACCCATCCTTGTAAGGTGATGGTGGAAAATAGATTACACCACGGCGTGGAGACGGTATTCCGTACGTACGCACGCGCGGTGATTTCATTTTTCCGTAGGATGGATAGAAGGTGAATTAGGGTTGTTTCATATTTATAATAACATATCAGTATGTAAGTAATACTGATGTTATTACTTCATCATGAAACAACTAAAGAAGAAGAAGTTGAAGAAGAAAGAAATTGAAAAGATCGGTAATGGATATTACCTCTTCTTTGGAACGCCTCTTTGAATCCTCCACTTAAGGAACTAAGATTGGTCTTTGGAGAAGACCAGGACCTCTAGGATTATTCTAGGGAAGTGGAGAAGGGAAAATGGCAGGGGTTGGCCGAGCTTGAGTGCTCAAATTGGTGTGAGGAGGAGGGGGAGGAGGTGCCCTTTTATAAGGGAGGAGAGGGGCACCTTAGGAATATCTCAAAATATTATTTTATATTAAAGTCAAAATCGGTTTATAATGGTTCCAAAGGGTCTTATTTCGAAGATAAAGTGGGGATGGGTCGAAATCCTATCAACCAATAGAATTTAGACAAGTTTAGGATATTATTTTAACCTTATCAATTAGATTTAACACTAAGTTAAATAATTTAACTTTTACCATGTCTTTTTGTTTTCTTTCACTATATGGTTAATAAACTTACTATAACATGCCAAACGAACCCCAAATTGTTTATTATTAATATATATATCCTTATCTAAGTCATTTGGCCGAACCTTAGATTTTTAGGAATACAATAACAATTAATAATATAATATTTGATTTAAAAACTATTTTGTGTCAATTTTGACACTATTTGATATATGATTTTTGTGAAAGTCATAACAGAATTATATGTTCGAACCAAGTTGATTAAATCAACAATAATATATCATAGTAACCTAGAAAATTAGTGGAATTCATAAAAAGTCTCAAATTACATTTATTTTGGTATTTATATTATCAATTTTGTCAATATTTCATTAATAAGATAATTACTGCATCATCTTTGTGTCATAAATAAATTAAATTATTTGATGTCTAAAAATTACAAATAAAATACCATCATGTAGGAAATCTTTTTATCTTTCTAATGAATATTTACAATCGAATTTATCGTATGTATAACCCTATATTAAAAATGATTTACTTATTAAACTTTGATTTTAACTATTTTAACCCTTCTTTAAATAAATTAATAATAAATGTCCTAATCTAATACAAGTGGGCCTAAATGGTCATATTTTATTCCTAAGTTTGTTTTTGGTAGAATTACACTTGTCCAATAGAATTAGGACATGTGTTAGGGTAATATTAATATCATATTTACCCTTAGTTACCCTATTTACTATTAACCGCGGTAAAATAGTAAAAAGTTACTATTCACCAAAAAATTATTTTCATCTCATTGAACCACATTTTAGTCCTTGATATTAACCGTGTCTCTCGGATTTTTGAAATTCCATTCACAGAAGCGGTAAAATTAAGTTTTATGCAAAATTCAGTTTTTAACCTACCACTTAGTGGTTTCACTATTCATCAAAAATTGAAAGTTTTCAGAAAAAATACCAAAATTTCACCCTAGGCTAATTTCGATATTCTGAGTCCGAAAATGAAGTCCATTTTGAAAAATAAAATTTATAAAATTTCAAAAAGTGGTTATTACTATTCATAACGACTAGTTTTAATAGTATATTGCTGTTTAGTGAAACTCGGTATTGCGTACGACGCAAGCTATCGAGGAAGGTTGCGATTGCGTGTAAAGCAAGCCAAGCAAGTGTTGTGTAGAAAAAGATTCCTTTGATGATTTATATAACATAAAAGTCTCGGGTGTTACATTCTACCCCCCTTAAAAAGAATTTCACCCTCGAAATTCGTCACTTTGCAACAAACAAATGAGGATACTTCTCCCTCATCATATCCTCAAGCTCCCATGTAGCTTCTTCAAGTTGGTGGTTTCTCCATAAAACTTTCACCAAGCGAGTGGTCTTGTTTCGTAGGACTTTTTCGCTACGATCCAGAATCTCTATCGGCTGTTCTTCATAAGAAAGATCTTGCTCCAGCGGTACAACTTCTGAGCTGAGTACATGTGAAGGATCTGGTATGTACTTTCTCAGGAGAGATACATGGAACACATCGTGAACTTGAGAGAGATTCGGTGGAAGCGCCAATCGGTAAGCTACCTTCCCAACACGATCCAGTATTTCAAAAGGACCGATATATCTAGGGCTCAACTTCCCCTTCTTTCCAAATCTCATAACCCTCTTCCTGGGAGATATTCGTAAGAACACTTTATCACCCACTTCAAACTCTAGGTCTCTTCTTCGATTGTCGGCATAACTTTTCTGTCGACTCTGAGCTGCTCTTATGTGTTGTTGAATAGATCTGACCTTTTCTGCCATTTCATCAACGAGATCAGGTCCTAATAGCTTTCTTTCCCCAACTTCATCCCAGCAAGTTGGAGTCCTGCATTTCTTTCCATAGAGAGCTTCATAAGGAGCCATTTGAATACTGGAGTGAAAGCTATTATTATAAGAAAATTCCACCAAAGGTAGGTGTTGATCCCAACCTCCTTTGAAATCCATAGAGCAAGCTCTCAACATATCTTCTAGGGTTTGAATTGTTCTCTCAGACTGACCGTCTGTCTGGGGATGATAAGCAGTGCTGAAACTCAACTCTGTATCCAGAGTATGCTGAAGACTTCGCCAGAACTTCGAGGTAAATCTCGGATCCCGATCAGATATAATAGAAAGTGGTACTCCATGCAATCTTACCACTTCCTTTACATATATCCTGGCAAGCTGATCTAGAGAGAAATCCTCTCTAATAGCAATGAAGTGTGCAGACTTTGTAAGACGATCAACTATGACCCAGATAGCATTATTGCCTTTGGATGTTTTAGGAAGTCCTGTGACAAAGTCCATAGTGATGTTTTCCCATTTCCATTCGGGTATGGGTAATGGTTGTAACATCCCCTTAGACTTCTGTCTCTCAGCTTTAACTTGTTGACAAACCAAGCATCGAGAGACATATTCAGCAACATCTCTTTTCATGCCATCCCACCAGAAGTACTCTTTCAGGTCCCTATACATCTTCGTGCTTCCAGGATGAATAGAGAATGAAGAACTATGAGCCTCATCCAGCAGCTCTTTCTTTAATTCGGGGATGGGAGGAACACAAACCCGATTCCGGAACTTTATTATCCCATCACAATCAAGGTTGAATTCAGGAACATTTCTCACCTTCTTTTGTAACTCGACATCTTCTTTCTGTGCCTCTTTAATCTTCACATGTATAGATGGTTGAACATTCATTTGAGAAAGATAAGATTTTTCCCCTTCCATTATAATTCCAAGATCCATCCTTTGTAAATCCATAAATATTGGATCTTTTGTGATCCTCATCATGGATAAACTAGCATGGTCTTGTCGACTTAATGCATCTGCCACCTTGTTTGCTTTCCCAGGGTGGTAATGGATTGAGCAGTCATAATCCTTAATCAGCTCCAACCATCTTCTTTGACGCATATTCAACTCCTTTTGTGTGAAAATATACTTTAAACTTTTATGATCAGTATAAATATCACACCATTCACCATAAAGGTAATGCCTCCAAATCTTTAATGCAAAGATTACCGCAGCCAACTCCAAATCATGTGTTGGGTAATTTTGCTCATGGATTTTCAACTGTCGTGAGGCATAAGCTATCACCATATCATTTTGCATAAGAACACACCCCAATCCCTTCTTGGATGCATCACTGTAGATCACAAACCTTTCTCCACTACAAGGCAGTGTGAGCACAGGTGCACTGGATAACCTTCTTTTCAACTCCTTGAAATTCTCTTCACATTCCTCTGTCCAGACAAACTTAACTCCTTTCCGAGTCAACTTGGTGAGTGGATTAGATAATCATGAAAAATCTTTTACAAAACGTCGATAATATCCAGCCAAACCAAGAAAACTTCGGATCTCAGTTACTGTTGTTGGTCTTGACCATCTTTCGATAACCTCTGTTTTTGCTGGATCCACAGATATCCCCTCTTTTGAGATTATATGACCCAAAAATGCAACTTTTTGAAGCCAAAATTCACACTTGGTAAATTTGGCATAAAGCTTCTCTTTTCTCAGGGTCTTCAATATAATTCTCAAGTGATCTTCATGCTCTTCCTTGCTCTTTGAATAGACAAGAATATCGTCTATAAAGACTACCAAAAATTGATCAAGATAGTCTCTAAAGACTCTATTCATTAGATCCATGAAGATAGCAGGGGCATTAGTAAGACCAAATGGCATCACTATAAATTCATAGTGTCCATACCTTGTACGGAAAGCCGTCTTTGGTATATCCTCCCTTTTGACCCTTAATTGATGATACCCTGAACGAAGATCAATCTTGGAAAAGTATTGAGCTTCGCGTAGTTGGTCAAATAAGTCATCAATGCGTGGGAGAGGATATTTGTTCTTGATAGTGATCTTGTTAAGTTCTCTATAATCAATGCAGAGTCTCATTGATCCATCTTTCTTCTTAACAAATAGAACAGGTGCTCCCCAAGGTGACGCACTAGGGCGTATGAATCCCTTATCAAGATTCTCTTGGAGTTGCTTCTTCAATTCCTGCAACTCAATTGGGGCCATTCTATAAGGTGTCTTTGAAATAGGCAAAGCACCCGGTACGAGTTCTATTGAAAACTCAACTTCACGATTCGGTGGAAGACCCGGTAATTCCTTCGGAAAGACATCATCAAACTCCCGTACAATGGGCATATTCTTAATCGTGAGTTTCTCACCAACCATTTGAGATAAATAACCTTCATTTAGTGGAATCAATACCCATAAGATGGAAGAAATTTCCACTGGAAGGTTATGTTCATCCTTGCATTGATAGACGATCGTAGATTGATCTGGAATATGAAATGTGACTTCCCTTCTTTGGCAATTGATATGAGCTCCATGTAGAGAAAGCCAATCCATGCCAAGAATCACATCAAATTCCACTAAAGGAAGGATCACAAGATTTGCAGGAAGCACTTTCCCACAAACTTCGATCGGAGAAGAATTATAAACTTTTGATGCGATTGATGTGCCATTAGGTGTTGTCACGGCTAACTCAACATCTAATTGTTGAGGTAATACGGTGATACCCTTAGAAAAGTCTTCAGAAATAAAAGAGTGGGTGGATCCAGAATCAAATAAAACATTTGCTACTTTAGAATGGATGGTAAGTGTACCTTTCACCACATCGTTATCGTACTCCACATCGCTGATAGAAATTGCATGTGACTTTCCTTTGTCTTTAGCCTTAAGATTTTGTTGACGTCGACCATCATCATCAACCCTTGGATTTGGGCATTGATTGGCATAATGCCCCATCTCCTTGCACTTGAAACATTGAAGTGTAGTAGGTTCATTCTGTGTATCCCTTCCTTTGTTTCCATCATTAGACATCTTCTTCCCATTATCACGGCATTCAAATGCCCGATGACCTTCCTTTCCACATTTAAAACATTTACTTGTCCCTTTAAGACAACTCCCTCCATGTTTCTTTCCACACTTTGAGCATAAGGGAAAGTTCATCTTCTTTTCCGTGTGCTCTTTAGATTTTTCTTTGAATTCCATCTTCCTCTTCTTATCAAACCCATGTGACTGATGGGTTACTCCAATCTCCATCTCGACTTTGAGAGCACATCGAACGATTTCCTCGTAGCTATTGAAGTCCCTTATGGCTAACGCCCTTCGAAGACTTGGTTTTAAGCCACTAAAGAATCGATCGATCTTACTCTCAGGTTGGATAATAATACCAGAAGTGTACCTTGCAAGTCTTGTAAAATTTGCTTCATAGGTACTAACAGATTCATCATCCCTTTGCTTCAGTTCAAGAAACTCTTTCTCCATCTTTGTTCGGAGAATACGAGGGAAGTACTTATTGAAAAATAAGTTCTTGAACTCGTCCCATTCCATAGACTCAATTTCATCCCTTTGCCTCGTATTCTTAACAAGATTCCACCATTGATCTGCATCTCCTTCCAAACGATACACTGCTAGGATGACTTTATCATGCTCAGAACATTGAAGAACTGAAAATATCTTTTCAGTAGTACTAATCCATTGTTCAGCAACTAATGGATCAGTAGACCCGCTGAAAGAAGGTGGACGCTGCCTCATGAAGGATTCAACAGAATGTTGCTCCCTCCTTTGCTCGTTTGGAAATCCTGCATGATTCATAGCTTGAGAAAGTTGTGTGAGCATGGCTACAAGATTTTGCATTCCAGCTCCCATATCGTTTGGTTGCTCAGGGGGACAATCATTGCATTGCCCATCGCATTCCGCATTAACACGGTTCCTTCGGGTTCCAGCCATTGACTAAAACCAAGAAGAATAGTGTGAGCAACACTAATTATAATAGGAAACCACATAATTCAAGAATAAAATTTTCATGCTTATGGTCTTATCCTAGGTTATTCAAGGCCATTTCTAAAACACTAAGATTGTGTTCTATGCTTAGACTTATCCTTAGGGTTCTTACTAAGGCTTTCACATCCTAGTTTCCAAAGGTTGACTATACCTTTCCTCTGATACCAACTATAACGACCCACACTTTACATACATTGTTAATACTTCAAAATTGAAGCACACTTATTACAACATATGACAAAACCACAAAGGACCGTATAGGTATAGTGTCTTTAGAAACTGGGAAACATAAACAACTGGTTCATAAATCTTCTACAGTGTCTCCCATTTATTTCATCATATCTAGGGTCCCTTTTAGCATATTCTACTTAATATCCATCTTCCTGACCTGGGGAAAAGAAAACATAAAAGGGTGAGCTCAAATGCTCAGCAAGGGCAAATAAAGGAAATAAAAATCATATCATATCTTTATGAAAATCAAAACCTGCAAAAGAGATCATAATATCTTAACATGGAATAAATCATAGAAGTGAAAATGAGATCCCCAAAATCATAACATAAAACTTGAAACTTTGTGGCATGCACACATAATCATGGAAAATCATTTCTTGTTAGTCATGACTCATTGCCAAGACTATCTTAGTGGACAAAGTCCCTTTCTGAATCGAGTTCACTCCTCGTTTCAGCCCTGTATCACTGAACCGAAATAACCTTCCGTTCCAGCCATGTCTATCTCATGAGATATAAAATCATTACCCAATGCATTGGAGGGAGATATAGGTCCCACCCATCTTATAATGAATCCTTTCTTATGTGTGCCACATAATCATAAAACATACATCATCGCATAACACATGTAACAAAAATGGGATTCTTGAAACATCATGACATCATAAAACAAATCTTATAAGGCAAATGACTTCATAAAAATAATTCCCACATAACATAATCAAATCAATGTAATTAAAGGGATAAAAACAGAACCCTTTATTATCTTAGATGGAAAATAATTCTGATAAAACACTTGAACTCCATTCTTGAGGAAAATATCCTTTCTTATTCAAAAACACTTTTCTTTTCTTAACATGTCATACTAAAAGAAGTTGATCAAAAATAAACTTTAAAACTTATAAAGGATGATTCTTGGAAATAATGTTTTAAAAATTCATTCTTGCCGTATAAGTTAAAGAAAAACATTCTTCGTACTTTTGTCGGAAAAGTCAAAAAGTACCTCGTATGAAAAACGACAAAAGATTCCTTTCATATTCTTTACTAAAAACTCACCGAAGGGTAAAAATGGATTTAAACAATTGTAGGTGGATGGAAATAATATTACATATTGATGAAACATGGATGTGGATGATAAAATACACCCCAGTAAATACTTACGAATAAACAATCTCGGATAAAAATGAGATTGTGATATTTCCCTTACCTTAGGTCCGATTAGCTTTGTACGTGTCCGAAGCTCCTGTATAATGGTTTAAATAATGTTATTGACTTATTCCAGAATCATACATATTGATATGAGATCATATATGGTCATATTATTAGCTTCTTGTTAGTAATATTTCATTGTTACTTGTTACTCGGGTCTTTATAACTTTTTGTTCTTATGCGTGTTTTGTCGAATAAATTCTTATTCTTATATTTAGGTTATAGATAATTCATTTCCAGAATGGTATTAGTGTAGTATATACCATATTCATTCATTCAATTCATTTATACAATCATTATGAAATGAAGATCATGTAGAACGAGTCGCATCACATCGTGGAGACGGTATTCCGTACGTACGCACGAGTGATGATATCGTTCCTATGATCGTGGAATTGTATTGGAGTTTATATATATATTATTTCAGTATCAATATTACTTAATAATAATCATATATAGTTACTCATTACACCATTATACCCATCCTTGTAAGGTGATGGTGGAAAATAGATTACACCACGGCGTGGAGACGGTATTCCGTACGTACGCACGCGCGGTGATTTCATTTTTCCGTAGGATGGATAGAAGGTGAATTAGGGTTGTTTCATATTTATAATAAAATATCAGTATGTAAGTAATACTGATGTTATTACTTCATCATGAAACAACTAAAGAAGAAGAAGTTGAAGAAGAAAGAAATTGAAAAGATCGGTAATGGATATTACCTCTTCTTTGGAACGCCTCTTTGAATCCTCCACTTAAGGAACTAAGATTGGTCTTTGGAGAAGACCAGGACCTCTAGGATTATTCTAGGGAAGTGGAGAAGGGAAAATGGCAGGGGTTGGCCGAGCTTGAGTGCTCAAATTGGTGTGAGGAGGAGGGGGAGGAGGTGCCCTTTTATAAGGGAGGAGAGGGGCACCTTAGGAATATCTCAAAATATTATTTTATATTAAAGTCAAAATCGGTTTATAATGGTTCCAAAGGGTCTTATTTCGAAGATAAAGTGGGGATGGGTCGAAATCCTATCAACCAATAGAATTTAGACAAGTTTAGGATATTATTTTAACCTTATCAATTAGATTTAACACTAAGTTAAATAATTTAACTTTTACCATGTCTTTTTGTTTTCTTTCACTATATGGTTAATAAACTTACTATAACATGCCAAACGAACCCCAAATTGTTTATTATTAATATATATATCCTTATCTAAGTCATTTGGCCGAACCTTAGATTTTTAGGAATACAATAACAATTAATAATATAATATTTGATTTAAAAACTATTTTGTGTCAATTTTGACACTATTTGATATATGATTTTTGTGAAAGTCATAACAGAATTATATGTTCGAACCAAGTTGATTAAATCAACAATAATATATCATAGTAACCTAGAAAATTAGTGGAATTCATAAAAAGTCTCAAATTACATTTATTTTGGTATTTATATTATCAATTTTGTCAATATTTCATTAATAAGATAATTACTGCATCATCTTTGTGTCATAAATAAATTAAATTATTTGATGTCTAAAAATTACAAATAAAATACCATCATGTAGGAAATCGTTTTATCTTTCTAATGAATATTTACAATCGAATTTATCTTATGTATAACCCTATATTAAAAATGATTTACTTATTAAACTTTGATTTTAACTATTTTAACCCTTCTTTAAATAAATTAATAATAAATGTCCTAATCTAATACAAGTGGGCCTAAATGGTCATATTTTATTCCTAAGTTTGTTTTTGGTCGAATTACACTTGTCCAATAGAATTAGGACATGTGTTAGGGTAATATTAATATCATATTTACCCTTAGTTACCCTATTTACTATTAACCGCGGTAAAATAGTAAAAAGTTACTATTCACCAAAAAATTATTTTCATCTCATTGAACCACATTTTAGTCCTTGATATTAACCGTGTCTCTCGGATTTTTGAAATTCCATTCACAGAAGCGGTAAAATTAAGTTTTATGCAAAATTCAGTTTTTAACCTACCACTTAGTGGTTTCACTATTCATCAAAAATTGAAAGTTTTCAGAAAAAATACCAAAATTTCACCCTAGGCTAATTTCGATATTCTGAGTCCGAAAATGAAGTCGATTTTGAAAAATAAAATTTATAAAATTTCAAAAAGTGGTTATTACTATTCATAACGACTAGTTTTAATAGTATATTGCTGTTTAGTGAAACTCGGTATTGCGTACGACGCAAGCTATCGAGGAAGGTTGCGATTGCGTGTAAAGCAAGCCAAGCAAGTGTTGTGTAGAAAAAGATTCCTTTGATGATTTATATAACATAAAAGTCTCGGGTGTTACACACCAGTAAGAAATCCACATTCATAAATTTCATTGGATGTTCCTATCTAGGGATGTGTGTATTGGTCCTTGTACATTAAGATTATTATTAGTGAGTAAAATGACTTTCCCACTTAGATGTATTGATGGAAACCATGACGATAGATGTTCATGGTGAGGTTGGATATGTTGGGTGTCTCATGAGTAATATTGTGTTAATGAATAATGAGAGAAAGGATTTGTCACTTCTACAAAAGTAGATACCTCATACCCTTTGATGGAAATGATATAGCCTAACTAAATCCATGGCCATGTTGTTCTCTAGGAAAGTTCAATTTGGGGAAATCAAAGAGTGATAAATCGAGCACATGGGTTGATAGAAATTATATACAACCAACTTGATTGGGGACGTTAAGACAAAGGGATTATATTACATCGTAAGTGTACGTATGAGGTGACATGTTTTTGGGATATCAAATTCTTTCTCTTGGGTTCCTTGATCTATTTCTAGACAGTGATCTTGGACTTTAGGCAAGCCCTCCTAATGCCAATGAGAAAGAGGCCTCACACACTATGTATATCCAGTATCTCAGTTAAATAATTTATATATTTAATAAGATGAATAAATATAATTCCTAGTTGTGGTTTAATAATTATTCCAGTATACCTAATCACATTTATTTCATCTCTAGTTATTCGAGAGAATATTTTGCTGACAGAATATTTATTTATCGGTGAATAATAAAGTTTAATCTATTTAATAAATAAATAGTAATTATTCAAGGCCTAATAAATGTTGAGGAGGATTGGCAGACCAAGTTATGGGTTCAATGATAAATAATACTAAAAATATTGTTTTTTAAAATAATATTTTAATATAATGTGAAAGTTAAGCACATGTCATGAAAATAATTCCTTGTTATGTTATTATTCTTTATATAATCAATGGGTTCATTCAATTGGATAACCTATTATTGTGTGTACAACATCCTTATAAAAAATCTCTCGATCCTAGAGAACTCTTCCCTCTTCAAGAACACTCTAAATAATTAGAGAGATCCTCCTCTATCAGATCAAGAATAATGATTTGGAATTTATTCTCATGGCTATCAAAAGAGGTCATCGCAAGTACATGGATATTCCAGGCTAGAACACAAATAATCATTTGGTGATGTCTGTAGATACTTAGAGCATGTGTGGATCACTACTAGAGGATTCCTATCCTTTGATTCTATATTTCAATGAAGTTTCACCTCAGACCCATGGTCTGACACATTAACGAAGAAAGAATCACCTTGGAGGTAATTCTATATTTTAATTTAATTAATTATAAATAAATTTTGTTAATACCATCTTATTATTTTGGGGTTCTCTCCTTTATCTTTTATCATTGATTCAATTTTGTGGATACTAGCATTCATCGTCATATTGATCCTGGAATAATCATCGATTATGGAAATTTGAAAATTTGGGTACACGCATATCATGCGCTTCCCCTGCTCCTAAAACCAAAATATTCTAGGGATTACTCTTAAATTGGAAAAGAGTGGGACTCGGGATATAGTGGGGATATGAATGTAAGAACCCAGTTTTTGCTGCAAAAGTCTTTGGAATATTCTTGATATTATTCCAGAGCAGCGCCTTCAGACGGCGTGCGATTCCGAGCCCCAGAGTGGCTGGAATTAAATTTTCAGTGCGTTCACAATGTAAACACGAAATAAATGTGATAACTCCTAAATGGTGCTTCAGATAAGAGATCTGAGTGTACATATGGGTCCGGAATGGAGTTTTTACCCTAGTAACGACATAAAACATGTCGGCACGGGATGTTTGGACCCCTCGCTCGCTTTCAGAACGTTAAACGGATAAATTCATTCATTCATTCATTCATTTAATGATGAAACTCAAGTATCTTTTAAACGGTGGCTCGGATTAGAAAAATGAGGGCACCGTTGAGTCCGTAACATGCTGTTTACCCAAGGAGGGGTGTAAGTTTCGCGGGCGCGGGCCGTCTGTGAAAAATGGACCCAGGGGCGTTTTCATAATTTGGGGGCTTTGGGCGTTCAGTTTTATAACTTTTGAATAGGGCCTTGGAGTAAAATTCCGAGACAACCATTGCGTTCAAAACGTGGTTTTTAGCCTAGGGGAGGCTTAATCCTGACCCCATCGGGAGTTCGAGTTCGGGCCGACGGGCGGGTGGTTAAGTGTTTTCTATTTAAACACTTAACTCACCCCCCTCCCTCTTCTTCTTCCTCGCCTGGACAGTAGTAGGCCACAACCCTCCGTCTCCTCCTCCAGCTCTGGCGAGGCTACTCTGACGAGGCGCGGAAACTCCGACGGTCCATCTGTGAAGCATCGGGCGATTCCCAATGAGGTTGGAGGTTTTTTTTGCGTTTTTATTTCCGAACCTTTATTTTTGATTCATTTATAACGTCGAATTGTCATCGATTTTTCAATCAAATCCCATAATCGTGTATTATAATTTATGTGCTTTCCATTGCCTCTTTCGGTTTCGAATTTGGAGTCTCGAGGCCTCCGCAATCGCCCACCAAAGTTTGCGGGTTTTTCTGTTTCCGGCGGGTTTGAGAGGCGGAGCGGCGACCCTAGGAGGCAGCGACATGCGGTGGTTCCAGCGGCGGGGGTCCCTCGGGCAGGCGGTCAGAGCGAGCGGTCTCGACAGTGGCAGGCGGCAGCGGCTTTCAGACGGCGGCGCAGCTAAGGCGTAGGGTGGTCAGTCGTGGGCTCCAAGCGCGGCAGCGGAGGAGGCCGGCCATCCAACCGGCCGGACGGCGCCTCGCCGGTGCGGGCGAGGTGGGTTCGCGGTGCGCAACCCCGGTAGGAGACCAAGACCCACCTATGGTAGGTCTTCGCGTGGAAAGGACCAGCCGTGTCGGCCGGTCGGGGGTGGCAGGCCACGACCAGCTAGCAGCGGCGGAGTGAACCGGACCCGCGGCTGGGCGGCGGGCCGACTGTGCGGACCGGGCCAGCCGGCACGGGCCGGCCTAAGCAGGGCGGACCGGGCCAGTCCGGCCCAAGGGATTTTTCCCCTCCAACTTCGGGTGCCCATATCTTAAGCTAAGGGTGTCCGTTTTGCGTGCCGTCAGCGGCAACGCGGACCTCGCGTCAAGACGGACCTTTTGAGATGGGTTTGGGAATATTTTATTCCAAAAACGAGGGGCCTCAGAGACCCGACGCGTCTTTAAGGGAGTTGACGTTTTTTCAGGAATCTTGTTTGGGATGGTGTAGACGCATCCGACGTCCGATTTGAGTGCCGTCCGTGGCGTTGGGACCCTGCTGCCGAGACAGAGTTTTCCAGTGTGGGTTCGGGCGTTGAAACCAGATTTGTGGCGTGGGCTCCACGGCCCGTCTTTTGAGCTACGAGTAGCATTTAGCGACTTTCTCATCGCACATCCGTTCGGGGCATGCAAGCAGTCGATTCTGGATGTTTTTCCGAGGGGATTGCAATGGTGCAATCCGCCCGCTCTAATTCGGCACGATGGTGCGGTCCCCACGACGGCCATTTGAGCGTTGATGGTGATTTTCCATCTCTATCACCGGGAGACCATTTTGGTCAAGTGATTAGTCAAACTTGTTTACTTTTTCGAGAGGATCACAATGGTGCGATCCGTTGGCAGCGCTTCGGGACCAGGGTGCGGGTCCCGCGTGGTACCGCTCCTGCGCGGTAATCCGGAATGTATATTTTTCTCCGGTTATCCGTTCCACTCTGGTGAGTAGTGTTTTTGACATGTTTTTTCAAGATCATTGTGATGGCGCAGTTCGCCCGGCATTTTTCAGGGACGTGGTGTGGGTCCCACCCGACCCGGCTACGCTGAATAGTACCTTTTTCACCGGGTGTCCATTTTGGGCGATTGAGTATTCAATCCCGTGTGTTTTTCCGAGGGGATCACAGTGGTGTGATCCGTTTGTTCAGTTTTGGGATCTTTGGGTGGGCCCACACGGGTTTGTTACGGTGAATAGTACCCTTTTCACAGGTTGACCGTTTCGGGCGAGTAAGTAGTCTCTCTCGCGTGTTGTTCTACGGGGATTACAATGGTGTAATCTGTTTAGGCAAGTGGGGCCTCATAGGCGATCTTATTAAATGTTGAAATATGAAAGGTTCCCCAGTGGTGGTTCTTCTACCGTGTTTGTAGCAGACCTTTGGCGTGTGATCGCATGCACTCTTGGGAGAGTGAGGTTGGTGTTTAAAGAGATGTGGTTGGCTGTGCCTCATCCGTTGAGGTGGCAGGTTGGGGTTGTTACATTACGCCTTCGACTTGACATTGGGTGTCGTGTGCACGATGTCCTTTGGTCTGGAACGTGGTATACTCTGGGAGTATACGGGAACGCTTGGAGGTACTTGTGGTTGTTTGTACCTGAGAACGTTTGTTCATTCAGTTGAGCTTGACTTGGGGCCACACGTCGTGTGGGCCCCATGTGTGTTTCATGCTTTGCTTTACGTACTTTTGACCTCTCACGACGTACAGGGTCCCTTTGTTCTCATTTGTTGACCAACAGGGTTGAGTTTTCCCCTGGTCCTCTTCTCGATGGTTTTCACCAGCAGGGTTGAGCGTTTTCCCCCTGGTTCTGTTCTTGATGGTTTTGGCCAGCAGAGATGGTTTGGTTCCTCTGTTTCTTCATCTCTAAGGGTTTTAAGTGTCTTGCCCCTTTCATTGGACTACGGAACCGTTTGCGACTATATGTGCTCGTACAGCATGGAAGTTTTCCCACTTTCTGGGATGAGTTGTCTCGATCCGCATCGAAAGTGACTCAGTAGATTGGAGTGGGATTTCCTTGGGAGGCCTGGGGAGATTCTCCTATCACTTTGTTTTCCCTAGTAGAGTTCTTGTGGATTCGGTGTGACTAACACTTTACGCGGGCACCGATCCTCTACCTAGGAGGTTGTTTCCAGCAGGGCTGAGGTTGTTTCCAACAGGGATGAGGTTGTTTCGAGCAGGGCTCGCTAGTTGTACCATCCAGCATGGATGGCCAGTACAGCAGTGTTCACCTAGCATTACCATCCAACAGGGATGGCTAGAGCAGTTCCAGGTTTTCCTCTAGCGGGGCTGGGCAGTGGTCCCCGATGTCGGGCTTACCTCCAGCGGGGCTGGGCAGTGGTCCCCGATGTCGCATTTACCTCCAGCTGGGCTGGGCAGTGGTCCCTGATGTCGGGTTACCACCAGGTGGGCTGGGCAGTGGTCTCGTCGCCGAATTTAGTCGGGTCTCCCTCCAGTGGATTACCCTGTTACGGGACTGGGCAGTGTGGCACCCGTCGACTCTTACCCGGTCTCCCTATAGTGGGAACCCGTTGACTTTCAAGGACCTTCCAGAGGGGCTGGGCAAGGGGTCTCCTGTTGAATTTGATCAGACCTCTCGACCGCGGGTCAGTGACAAGGTGTGGTTTGACGTAACCCCAAAACACTAAAGTACGAGGGGATCTTTCCCCACCGAGACGCGTCCTTGTGATGCATCCTAAAACCGTGCGGGCGAGTCAGTGTCACCCAAAGTGGATAGGATTGAGGTGCGGTGATTAGATCCCCCGACTTGCAGTTCGGGGCAGACGTGTGGGATGTTGGGCATCGATGGTGTTTATTTCTGGGAATGTGTGCAACTCACTTTCTTGGACTGAGCTACGGGATATATATCCCCTTATTATCTTGTTTGGTATTCTTTGATTGACCATATGTATCTGTATATACCTTATTCTAGTACCCCCTTCTTGGGTTTGGATACTCTCCTTCCAGGAGAGGCGGAGACGTGCGGGGTATGCCACGTGCTTTCCGTGTCTATCTTCTCATGGTTGGAAGAGTTTAATCTCCTGCTATAGGTAGTGAAGACTTGACGGGAAGTTCATCTTCTCACCGTTTACAGCTCCTTGTGTCTGGACAAGTCTACCTTATTTCCTCTTATTGGGTTGAGCTGGACTCTTTACTGTACTCTTTACTGAACTTTCGGTTCTACTCCTTTACTTTCCCTGTTCGATCTACTGATCACCCTTCGGTACCTCCTTTCTTGCTCCCTCGAGCCTTCGGGGTATCCTACTGAGTATTTTTATACTCACCCCTGCTTGGGCTTTGCCTGCACTTGGTGTGCTCTTGTAGATGACAGACAGGTTGGTCGTGACTTTAGTGGAGCATTGGAGTTCGGGAGCTTAGATAGCGTGCAGTGGTCGTAGTCGGGTTCCATGTGGGGAACCCTTCCAGCTCTTTTTCTTCTCTTTACCTGTTGCCGGGTTGTGGCACTTTTTGGTTGGGTGCGTGTTTTTTCCCTTTTCTTTTCAGTTTACTTTCAGCACTTTCTTTGTACTTTTAGAGGTCGATTCACATTGTGGTTTATTTGTAGCAGTTTACCTTTTCTTTACTTGCCTATTCTTTTACTCTGAACTTTTGCATTGAGTGTGCTGTGTGTGGGTGTGTACAGGTACTTAGGCAAAGGCCTCCCCGAGTTTTTGTGCCTTCGGTGCTGGTCGCCAGCCCCTGGCCTATGGAGGCGGGCTTGGGGTAGATACGGCTCGAGCTCAGGTAGGGTCGGGTCGTGACAAAGTGGTATCAGAGGTGTTTCATTCCTTGGGACGTTGTTCGGACGTCCCTAAAAGAGGAATTGGTTGGTATTTAGGGAAACAGTGTTAATGTGTCTCGAGAGCGGCTCTCAGGCTAGGGAGTCTACTGATGGTGCAGCGGCCGACGTATCCATTCACCAAGACCCTGATAACCCTCTTGTCGGCTCGACATGCTGAGACACTTGTTGTAGAGAAAATTGGTTTCTTCATCACATAGGATTGATTCTTTGACTGTCCTTATTGAGTCATATCCCCATTGTTGTTATTGGTATATACATATATGCTCATCTGATCGCGGCACTCCTTCATAATATTCAGGATGTCCCCGCAAAGACAGCCAGCCAAGATACCAGCTTTGGTGCGTGAAGATGACCCTGTGAGCTACGAGGTCTCAGTACATGACCCATCATACGAGCCCCTTTTCTCCGGGTGGGCCGGTAGCAGCACCCCCACCTGTTGAGCAGTATACAGCTTCAGCAGAGCAGGCTGAGTTTGAGCATAGGTTGAGCTCACTCCGTGAGTTCTAGCGGCAGAGACCGCTGAGGATCAGTGGTGAGCCAGACCCTCAGGCAGCAGATGATTGGCTAGAGACAGTGTTTCGCCTTTTCATGCTTGTGCTGACGTCGACAGATCAGAGAGTGGCTTTGGCAGCCATCCTTTTTCGTGGGGCATCTCGGCGTTGGTGGAGTCTGGTGACTTAGTTTCATGATGAGTCGTCACTTTCATGGGGCGACATCCAGTTGTTGTTTCGTGAGGAATTTTTCCCCTCCTTCTTACGCTCCATTCATATTCAAGAGCTCCTAAAGTTTCAGCATAGAGGGATGACGGTGGCCGAGTACACGGCTAGTTTTTCAGACCGTGCACGCTTTTACTCGGACTTGGTCCACGATGACAACACCTGAGCGTGAAGTTTGAGAAGGGTCTCCACCAAGAGATTTATGCTTCCATAGTACCCTTGGGAATTTCCACATATTATGGGGTGCTATAGTAAGCGCTGGTGACAGAGATATTCCTATCATGTTCTAGAGTTGGTGGTGGCAGCAGAAACATTGGAGCCGAGATGTCTGTCGCAGCTAGTGGGCGTCGACAAGAAGAACCTCGACGTGGGTGGCTTTCCAATAACCGGACTCTGGGGTGTGGTTGTACACCACAGTGGCACCAGAGGGCACTAGTGCAGCCCGGAGAGAGTCGGTGCTATGCTTGTGATGGGCGAGATCACTTGGCACGAGACTGCCCGACCAGGCATACAGAGAGCCTCGGGCAGGCAGCAGGTGCACCACCACGATGGAGGCAGCATCGTGATCGGAGTAGCGCCCAGAGAGGTGGTGCTAGCAGAGGTGCGGGAGGAACTGGTATTGGAGGACGACCTTACGAGGTCTTCCCATCCCCAGTAGGCGGCCACGTCAGGCTCCGGGAGCTGACAGTTGGGACCACGGACAGCCGCGAGCTTTGGATGTCTACGATCCTGGAGAGCATGAGGTGGTAAGAGGTACACTCTACAACTCTTCTACTTTTTGTAGTAGAATTTTTAGACATTGTGTGTGGAATGCTTTCCTCCCTTCTCCTTGCTTGAGGTGTTACCAGGGTGACGCAGGGCGTCGGATGTAACCCTGTGTTGGTAAGGTAAAAGGTGTGGGTCCTTTTTATCTAGTCGATGGTGTCGACTTCTTCACCTTTCGAGCGTGTAAGATAGCCTTGGTTGTGGGGCATCGACTATGGAACCTTGCATGACCAGATATCCTTGGGTGTTTCACCATATGGATATTCTGAAGGAGGGAATCACCGGACCTTGTTCTAGGTGCGGGTGGTGATTCCAGTTGCGGCATGCGACGTAGAGGTTTGGTTGGGGACGTGAGCAACCCCCGAGGTCCTTAGGACCATTTGAGACTGTACAGAGGGATGGCGAGGTTCCCTACCGCCTTGCCCTAACCCCAAATGCTAGTTTGGGTGCATGACGTCTCCCATGTGACTCGCCCGAGAAGAGGTGTGTGTGGTCCTATGCACGACATCGGTGAGGGCAGACCTCGTGTGAACAGATAAAATCCTCTGGTCTGTGTGCGGTGGCGTAGGGCTGTAAGAGAATTATTCTGGGTACGGGAGAGCCAGGTGTGGGCTTAGTACCCTAAGTTGTTCCCTGGTTTTTCTTTTCGGGGATGAAAAGCTTAAAGGAGGTAATTATGTAAGAACCCAGTTTTTTCTGCGAAAGACTTTGGAATATTCTTGATATTATTCCAGAGCAGTGCCTTCAGACGGCATGCGATTACGATCCCCGGAGTGGCTGGAATGAAATTTTCAGTGCGTTCACACTGGAAACGCCAAATAAATGGGATAACACCTAAAAGGTGCTTCATATCAGATATTCGAGTGTACGTATGGGTCAGGAATAGAGTTTTTATCCTAGGAACGACATAAAACATGTCGGTACGGGATAATTGTACCCCTCGCTCGCTTTCAGAACATTAAACGGATTAATTAATTAATTAATTAATTTGTTTAATGGTGAAACTAAAGTATCTGTTAAACGGTGTCTCGGATTGGAAAACTAAGTTCACCTTTGACTCCGGAATGTGTGTTTTACATTAGGAGGGGTGTAAGTTTTGAGAGCGCGGGCCGTCTGTGAAAAATGGCCCCGGGGGGCGTTTTTGTAATTTGGCGGCTTTGGGCGTTCAGTTTTATAACTTTTGAACGGGGCCTCGGAGTAAAATTATGAGACCGCTGCTGCGTTCAGAGTGTGGTTTTTTAGCTTAGGGGAGGCTTAATACCGACCCGTCGGGAGTTCGGGTTCGGGCCGACGGGCTAGTGGTTAAGTGTTTTCTATTTAAACACTTAACTCACCCCCTCCCTCTTCTTCTTCCTCACCTGAACAATAGCAGGCGGCAACCCTCCCTCTCCTCCTCCAGCTCTGGTGAGGCAGCTTTGGCGAGGCGCGGCAACTCCGGCGGTCCGTCCGTGAAGCATCGTGCGAAGCCCAACGAGGTAGGAGGTTTTTGTTGCGTTTTTATTTCTGAACCTTTCTTTTTAATTCATTTATAATGTCAAATTGTCGTCAATTTTGCAATCAAAGACCATAATCGTGTAGTATAATTTATGATCTTTCCAATGACCCTTTCAGTTTCGAATTTGGAATCCCGAGGCATCCGCAATCGCCCGCCGATGTTTGCGGGTTTTTGGTTTCCGGCGGGTTTGAGAGGTGGAGCGGGGACCCAAGGAGGCGGCAGCGTGCGGTGGTTCCAGCGGTGGGGGTCCCTCGGCAGGGCGGTCAGCGCGAGAGGGCTCGACGGCGGCAGGAGGGAGCGGCTCTCGGACGGCGGTGCGGCTAACGCGCAGGGCGGTCGCCCGCAGGCTCCAGGCGCGGCAGCGGAGGAGGTCGGCCATCCGGCCTGCCGGGCGGTGCCTCGGCGATGCGGGCGAGGCGGGCTCGCGGTGCGCGACCACAGCGGGAGACCAAGACCCGCCTATGGCGGGTCTTTGCATGGAAAGGACCATCCGTGTCGGCCGGTCGGTGGTGACGGGCCGCAGCTAGATGGTCGCGGTGGAGTGAACCGGACCCGCGGCTGGGCCGCGGGCCGGCTGTGCGGACTAGGCTGGCCGGCGTGGGCCAACCCAAGCAGGGCGGACCGGCCGGACCAGGCCGGTCTGGCCCAATTGATTTTTCCCGTCCAACTTCGGGCGCCCGTATCTTGAGCTACGAGTGTCTGTTTTGCGTGTCGTCAGTTGAAACGCGGACCTTGCATCAAGGCGGACCTTTTGAGATGGTTTTGGGTATTACTAATTCCCAAAACGAGGGGCCTCGGAGGCACAACGTGTCTTTAAGTGAGTTGGCGTTTTTCCAGGGATCTTGTTTTGGACGGCGCGGACGCATCCCACGTCCGATTTGAGCGTCGTCAGCGGCGTTGGGACCCTGGTGCCGAGGCAGAGTTTTCCAGTGTGGCTTTGTGTGTTGAAATCAGATTTGAGGCGTGGGCCCCACGGACCGTCTTTTGAGCTGCGAGCATCGTTTAGCGACTTTCTCATCGGACATCCGTTCGGGGCGTGCGAGCTGTCGATTCTAGATGTTTTTCCGAGGGAATTGCAATAGTGCAATCCGTCCGCTCTAATTCGGCACGATGGTGCAGGCCCCATGAGGGCCATCTGAGCATTGACGGTGATTTTCCATCTCTATCACCGGGGGACCATTTGGGTCAAGTGATTAGTCAAACTTGTGTACTTTTTCGAGAGGATCACAACGGTGTGATCCGTTGGCAGTGCTTCGGGACCGGGGTGCGGGTCCCGCGTGGTACCGCTTGTGCTCGGTAAGCAGGAATGTATCGTTTTCTCCGATTATCCGTTTCACTCAGGTGAGTAGTTCTTTTGATGTGTTTTTCCGAGAGCTTTGCGATGGCGCAGTTCGCCCGACCTTATTCGGGGACGTGGTGTGGGTCCCACCCGACCCGGCTACGGTGAATAGTACATTTTTCACCGGGTGTCCATTTTGGGCGAATGTGTAATCAATCCAGTGTGTTTTTTCGAGGGGATCACAGTGGTGTGATCCGTTTATTCAGTTTTGGGATCTTGGGGTGGGCCCCACACAGTTTGGTTATGGTGAATAGTACCTTTTTCACTGGTTGACCGTTTCAGGCGAGTAAGTAGTCTATCTCGCGTGTTGTTCTGTGGGGATTCAAATGGTGTAATTTGTTCAGGCGAACGGGGCCTCATACGCGATCTTATTAAATGTGGAAATATGAAAGGTGCGCTGATGGTGGTTCTTCTATCATGTAGTGGACCTTTGGCGTGTGATCGTGTGCACTCCTAGGAGAGTGAGGTTGGTGTTTAAAGAGATGTGGTTGGTTGTGCCTCAGCCGTTGAGGTGGTAGGTTGGCGTTGTTACGTTACGCCTTCGCGTAGACGTTGGGTGTCGTGTGCACGATAGACTTTTGGACTGGAATGTGGTATACTCTAGGAGTATATGGGAACGCTTGGAGGTACTTGTGGTTGTTTGTACCTAAGAAAGGTTTTTCATTCAGTTGAGGTTGACTTGGGGCCACACGTCGTGTGGGACACATGTGCGTGTCGTGCTCTACTTTACGTACTTTTGACCTCTCGCTACGTAGAGGGTCCCTTTGTTCTCATTTGTTGACCAGCAGCGTTGAGTTTTCCCCTGGTCCTCTTCTCGATGGTTTTGACTAGTAGGGTTGAGCGTTTTCCCCCTGGTTCTGTTCTCGATGGTTCTGGCCGGCAGAGATGGTTTGGTTCCTCATTTTCTTCAGCTGTAAGGGGTTCCAGTGTCGTGCCCCTTTCATTGGACTGCGACACCGTTTACGACTACATGTGCTCGTACACGTGGGAGTTTTCCCACATTCTGGGATGAGTTGTCTCTGTCCGCTTCGACAGTGACTCAATGGATTGGAGCGGGATCGCCTTGTGAGGCCTGGGGAGATTCGCATGTCACTCCATGATCCTTGGTAGAGTTATTGTGGATTCGGTGTGACCAAAACTTTACACGGTTACCAATCCTCTGCCCAGGAGGTTGTTTCCAGCAGGGCTGAGGTTGTTTCCAGCAGGGCTGAGGTTGTTTCGAGCAGGGCTCATTAATTATACCATCCAGCAGGGATGGACAGTATAGCAGTGTTCACCTAGCAGTACCATCCAGTAGGGATGGCCAGAGTAGTTCCGGGTTTACATCTAGCGGGGCTGGGCAGTGGTCCCTGATGTCGGGCTTACCTCCAGCGGGGCTGGGCAGTCGTCCCTGATGTCAGGCTTACCTCAAGCTGGGTTGGGCAGTGGTCCCCGATGTCGGGTTACCTCTAGCTGGGTTGGGAAGTGGTCTCGTCACTGACTTTAGCCGGGTCTCCCTCCAGTGGATTACCCTGTTACGGGACTGGGCAGTGTGGCACCCGTCGACTCTTACCCGGTCTCCTTTTAGTGGGAACCCATTGACTTCCAGGGACCTTCCACTAGGGCTGGGAAGGGGGTCGCCTGGCGACATTGAGATGACCTCTCGACCGCGGGGCAGTGACGAGGTGTGGTTTGATGTACCCCCAAAACTCTCAAGTACGAGGGGCACTTTCCCCACCAAGACGCGTCCTTATGACACGACCTAAAACTGTGAGGGCGAGTCAGTGCCTCCCAAAGTGGATAGTGTCGAGGTGCGGTGATTAGAGCCCCTGACTTGCAGTTCGGGGCGGACGTGCGGGATATTGGGCATCGATGGTGTTTATTTCTGGGACTGTGGGATACTCACTTTCTTGGACTGAGCTACGGGATGTAGATCCCCTTATGATCTTGGTTGGAGATTCATGATTGAGCATATGTATCTGTATATAATTGGTTCTAGTACTTACTTCTTGGGTTTCGATACTCTCCTTCCTGGAGAGGTGAAGACGTGCAGGGTATGCCACGTGCTTTCCGTGTCTAGCTTCTCATGGTTGGATGAGTCTACTCTCCTGCTATAGGTAGAGAAGACTCGACGGGAAGTTCATCTTCTCACCATTTCCGTCTCCTTGTGTCTGGACGAGTCTAACTTCTTTCCTCTTGTTGGGTTGATCTGGACTCTTTATTGTACTCTTTACTGCACTTTTGGTTGTACTCCTTTACTTTCCCTATTCTATCTACTGCTCACCCTTTTGTACCTCCTTTGCAGCTCCCTCTAGCCTTCGGGGTATCCTACTGAGTATTTTTATACTCACCCCTGCTTGGGCTTTGCCCGCACTTGGTGTGCCCTTGCAGATGATGGACAGGTTGGTCGTGACTTCAGTGGAGCATAGGAGTTCAGGAGCTTGGACCATGTGCGGTGGTCATAGTCAGGTTCCAGATGGGGAACCCTTCCAGCTGTTTTTCTTCTGTTTACCTATTGTCAGGTTCTGGCACTTTTTGTTTGGGCGCGTTTTTTTCCCATTTTCTTTTCAGTTTACTTTCATCACTTTCTTTGTACTTTTAGAGGTCGATGCTCATTGTGGTTTATTTATAGCAGTTTCCCTTTTCATTACTTGTCTTTTCTTTTACTCTGCACTTTTTCACTGAGTGTGTTGTGTGTGGGTGTGTACAGGTACTTAGGAAAAGGTCTCCCCGAGTTATTGTGCCTTCAGCGCTGGTCGCCACCCCCTGGCCTATGGAGGCGGGCCTGGGGTAGTTGTGGCTCGAGCCTGGGTAGGGTCAGGTCGTGATAGTGGATTACTGATAGAACATGTGGGTGATGTTAATCAGCACTGAATATGGTGGAGATAGAGGTTCACTAGGTGTTTCTTGTAAGGTATGGGTCATGCCATTCACTATATAGATGAGGTTGTTTAGGGTTGTGTGCACATAGAACAAGAAGCATGAGGTGTATTTGACCAATCTTTCGAGGAAATAATATTTGTGATTGAGAAATATATAAATTTGAGGTTTATAACTAAGATAGTGGAGGGATAAATCCTAGGTTTCCATGCGAATTGTGTGGTGATCATGATCACTAATTTGGGTCTTGATAGGCCTACCAGGAAAAGAAATTATTGGGGTCGTTGATCTTGGAACTGGAAATTTTTATAGCTAGTTCATTGAATTGTGACTCTTGAATAGGTGTGTGTATACCTTTGGGGAATCACAATTGGTTTTACTTGGAAGGATTGAGTTTTTAATGGAATTTTTCTTCATTTGGAATGAGATTTTTGGAGAGATATGGTCCTTCTATGAATGAAAGGTCATGGGCATCTCTTCCCAATCCAACATTGGATGAAAAAGGTAAATGTGTCATGCATGGATCATGTAGAATATAGTGTAGTTAGATTTAGTGTATATTTTTTGGTTTAATCATAAATTACACCTTGTATACACTTATATACAGGTGGATGTAAGTCATGAATACTAGTGGTGGAGGCATTCTAGGTTTTGTACTCCACCTTTAATGGGTACATTAGGGCATATGCAGATTTAATTTATTATTTATTAGGTAAGGAAAAGTACTAGATTCTATTTTTTAGTGGATGAAGGTGTGGGGACACATGGGTAGTTATTTGTGTGATTATATTTTGAATATGTGTTGGGTGGATTTTTTTACTTTTGGTTTCCGATTTTTTTTAATTTTTTTAGTACATGTGTATATTTGATTATCCCACAGGTGATAAATTTATTCTTTTCGAATATTCTAACCACGTAAATACGAATTTTTTCAAAGAATGTAGTATATTCAGTTGTGGATTTTTTTATATTTTATTTCCTATTATTTATTGTTTCTTCTATTGTTTCTTTTTTTATATTAGAGTTTATTGTCTCTTTGTGGACACCTCTTAAACCCTCTCTACAATTTGGTAGACTCTGTTAAATGCAGAGATATGTATAATGTTTTTGGAACCTCTGTTTGATCATGGGTTAGGTTGTTCAGGTCATGTAATGCTACAACTGATGAATAGAGTTCAGATAATTCATATGACATATCGTTAAATCGTTATCCACTCAACTATTCAAGAGTTATATGTGATTTTATTGACATGATTATCTACCAGTTATAGTTATGACATATTTATTTACATAACCTGGGTATTTCATGACAAAATATAGATCATGGACCACTAATGTATATGTTTTAAATAAAAACGGGGTCATCAATTTCTTTGAGAGAACATTTAATATATAATTACTTATTAAATGAAAGTAAAACATGATACTCATTTGATGAAATATTCTGTTTTAGATAAAATGGTATAATCGTCATTAAGTATGAATTTAAGATCAATATTTGAGTAGTTTAATCTTATTAGAAGAAATATATTGGATAATTATATAAATATTATAATATTTATAAAATAGTTAGTAAAATTATGTCTTAGAAAAAAACAAATTCCAAATAAAAAACCTTGTAAACAAGATAGAAAATAGGAGAAGAGTGTTTGTTATAAATATATAAATGATTTTCATGATTCATCTACATTTATTGGTGTATCTAGGGATCCTAAACCCCAAAAGTAACATGAAAATATGTATTTATATATGATTATTGAAAACCAAAATATGTAATATTAGGTTAAAGTAAGACATGAATAAGTTTAATAACTCTTTTAGTGTAAAATTATAGAAGGTACTTAATTCTCTTCTCATTTACTCAATATTATTGGGTATATAATTAAATTAGAGAGACTAGGATCACCATGAAATCATTATCTAGATACTAAATTTATTTTATAGTCTTTACTATAATGTTTCCAGTAATTCATTTTAAATTTCACTATTAATAAAATTAAGAAAATTTTACTTGAACTACTCAATATATTAAGTAATGGTGAGAAGAATATGGGAGGTCCAGGATCCAGGGGTAAAAGTACAAGCCATAAGAAGAAAATATCTATCGGGAATTCTAAAAGTGTTACTTATAATAGTTGATCAAATTCATCAAAACAAAAGGGTGGAGTTGAAAAGGAATTATAATATTCACACTATAATAATCCTAGACAATATCTATGCAACTATATAGAGTACCAAAAGGGTCTCAAGAGACTCAATGGAGATTCAATAGCAGGTATGATTCTATAAAAATAAATTATTATATTTTTAAATATAATATTATTCCAGTTGTATGTAATAAAAGTGTTGTCAATAAGTAGGAGTTTAAAAATGAAGAAATATTGTTATATTGATCTTAAATCATAGATACACTAATGAATAAAGGGTTTGATAAATTAAGGAGTTAGATATAATAGATGAATTTAAATACCGAATAGATCAAAATTAATATATTTTTTATTATCATATTATTTTTCTCTTATATCATAAGAGATAATAATATATAAAAAGTGTTTATATCAATAAAATAGATGATTTTTTATACAATTTTTTGGTAAATTATTTAATTATATATAATTTTTAAAAATTAGATAATGATAAAATAATTTCATTCCTAAATAAATGAGTTTCTATGAAACATTTGTTAAAATATGAGTAAAAGAACTCCTACCACCCATTAATGGAATATTTGAAAATATAAATTTTTGTTTTCAGAATAATTCTCTAAACACATAGAATACCATATATGATATGAATAAAATAGCTTATTTGTAAAATAGTCCCATTAACGAAAATAATTGTTAGTTCTTGAATGAAAAATAATTTTTGTATCTTAACATGATATTATGAATATAATATAGTATCTAAGAGGATATTTGTAGTATATTTAGGCTTATAATAGTTCAAATTTTTACAAATAAAATATTATAATTGTGAAATTAAAAGTTATGTCACTTATTATTATGAAACAGTATAGGATACGGTGGTATATTGAAATTTAAATATTTTTACTTAGTTACTGTAATAAATAGAATGTCACTTTATATCCTGAAGGATTTTAGGTTGTTTTGGAAAATAAAATATAATAAGTTACTTTGTTTTACCAAAATAATATCAAGAAAAAGTTTTTACGGAAAATTTATAAGGATTATAATGATGATGAAAATAAAACTTGTTTTTAGTATATGAAAAAAATCAGTAAATGTAATAACATTTGATTTTATGAAGTTAAGGATTTTGAATACCTTTTTCAAAATAGTTAAAAAATATTAATATGATTCTTAAGTCTCACTATTACTCATTCTTTCTTTCTTATTATATTTTTCTCAGTAATGAGTTTACTGAGAGGATTTTATCATATGGTTAGTTAGAGATGTGCAAATAATTACAAAGAGATGTAATGATATTTAAAAACCTTAAAAATACAGTGAACATAAATCCTCTATAGTGGTTTATCATCTTTTATATGATTAAATGGGTGCTTATGTATAGTTCTATTAATATTCCTAAAATATTTTAATAACTAAAAATGTATCATGGTATACAAATTAATACTCCATGTTATCTTTTTTTATGATTGGATGCATCACACACTCGAAGTGAAATTATAATTAACCTCATAAATTATAAATTTAAGTTATCCATAGCTTATTTTTATCAAGAATTATTATTGGTTATAATGAAATATTGGATTTTTCGTGGGAAGGATTTCTTATAGAGATACAATATGTGATCATGAGGAACACAATGAGTTTTTGTGGTGGATGTCCACCCAATTATACCACATGAAGTTCCATACACAATGTATTTAGTACATCAAAGGTTCATATTTCATGTTTTTGTTTCTTTATTATTGGATTTAGAAAAATACATAGTATGATAACCCTAATACATTGATACCTTTCTTATAAAAGCCTTCATGCATAGCTAATGAGGGTGTGGTTGGTCTATTTATTGATCTTTCTGTCAATCGAGGCTCAACCTGGGTGATATTTTTCCTCTAGTATGATGACTATAACATTCAAGCCCTCAATTTATATTGACAAAATGAGTGTATGGGGATACCTAGATAAAAAATGTGATGTACTTTTTTATTGGGTTGTGTTATGTGAATTTCACAACAATCAAGGTTAATGACATGGGATGTTTTTGTATTTTTGGACAATCTATACTCATAGAATCAATAACATGTGAGTAGCTATATATAATTGACATACATTGGGTCCCAAGTCTACAATATGTCTTAGATAAAGGTATCATAAGAAAATTAATACTTTTATAATATACAATTATTAGACATATCTATTGTGATACATGTTTTTAAAGAAGATCAGGCTAGATACATTTGTAAAATGATTAAAAATAATGATTTTCTAGAGGATTATATTTTATTTAAATTTAGGAATTTAGGAATTAATATTTATTATAAATTCTAAAATAGTCTTTTGGGGTCACACATTATGGTAAACTTGAGAGGGATTTAGTTTTATAAAACTCATAGAGATACTCTAAAAGTATTTATAGTATTTAAAAAAGAAGTTTTTTTATGGTAATTCACTTGGTATTTCATTGATTTAACACATGGTGTATTTGATAATGGATTTATTAAAATTTTAAGTAAATATATAAAAGTTGTTTTGGATATGGTTTCACATGATATTTTATATGATTCAATATAAGTTAAAATGAAATAAGTTCTATATCTCTTTAGTTCAAGTGGGAGATTGATAGAAATATGGCATATATTCAAATATGAATATGATACTTGTTAGCCAATATCATAGGGTATTATATAGGGATATCATATGGGATGGTTTCGATTATTCTGATCCTAATATACCAATGATAGGAATATCATTTGATGTGATATGGAGATATCATATAATAGCCTCCTCAGTCTGTAATAACGTATGACAAAGGAATATCATAAGGTAGTCATTTTTAATGTATGATAACTATAGAATAAAATAATAAATATGGAAATAAAACATTAATTATTAAAATTTTATAATTCTCTGTAAATTTTTATCATTATTAGTAACATTTCATCTGATGAAATTTTTTGGAGTTATATGGGATAAAGGTTATAACGAGTCATAAGTATCATTCCATTTACTAATACATTTCATAATATACAAGTAAAATCTTGAAAGGATCTAGTTGTCTCTTCAAGGTCTATATAAGGAATAATTTTCCATAATAATTTTGTTTGTAATCCTTTCCCAATATTTTCTAGCTAATTTTCCTAAATATCTTTTCGATCTCCTTCATTAGCTTCTGAGTGATTATATCATATCTAGGGTGGTGATGAGGATACCACCCAAGCATTGATTGATAAATCCAGTCCATGATACAACTCCAAGAGAATATTTTTTTTACCCTTTAATCTTTAAAAATTAACTATGATTTAAGAATTAGGCTTGACCATCTTTGGTGAAAGGCACATGTTTATTTTTTTGTTATACATGGTTATTTATTTTCGTAGCTTGATGATTTAGGTTTTGTGGTTTGTATTTACATATGATGCATTGAATAAATATTTTATAAACTTATAAATAAATTACACATCCCACTATAAAATCTTTAAATCATTATTAGAATTGAGTTGGATCAAGTTCCCTTAGAAATAACTACCAGATTCTTTCCACTGACGATATCCACTGGCAATTGGAATTACTGAATGCTTTAATAATATCAAAGTTTTCTAAAATTTGTATTATAACATCCTCCAAAAAATTTAAAATAAAAAAATCAATTAAGAGTTTAATATAAAAAAATGATCTCTACTATCATGAATGAGTTCCATGAAATTTCACTTTATAGACCCCTTTATTGAATTGTGGAGACTCTTGAAGTTTCAATGATTTATTACATGTGAAATGGGAAACCATTTCAATTCATAAATTTTAATACATTATAATGGTAACCACATTCATGTTTAATTATTAAACTCATTTAACAAAAAATAAAAAATATATACATCAATACATTATGTATAAATGGCCAAAATATATGTAAAACCAATATGGAAGGATCATTTGAATCATATAAAATATTTTTCACCATATGGAAATGACATGGTAAAAATTACCACATAATATCATATAAAAAATATGGTGAATTTCATTATGTAATGGTCAGTGATTTAGTCTATAAAACTCAATAATATCCCAATTGTACTAAATCTACACAGACATTAAGAAAAACATTGGAAATCTTTCTGAATCCATCCCAACTGTTTTGGATATTGTCATTATAATCTCCTAATGATTAAAATCATTTTATAACAATATTAATAATCATTATATTACCTTATATACAATAATATAATACTTTATGGAATTGAAAACAATTATTAATCCCCCGATTCATAATTTTAAGTAAAGAGTGGCCTCCAGTAAAACATAATTTCTACTAAATCTACAAAGGGATCTAGCTTGATCTTAGTCAAACTCACTCATATCTATTTATGAACATGAATTTAAAAATATGAATCTCAATAAATCAAATAAATACTTATATAATCCATTTATATAAGAATCAAGAGTCCATTAGACATGGAACAAGTCAATCAAGTATCATCCATCTCTCGCATTCATGATTCTTTGAAATAGACAGGCTAGATTCAATAAATATATCACATTTCATTCATCCTAGTAGTTAAGAACATCACATTTCACTCAACTAATAATCAATATACATTTCATAATCTTAATTCAATCATGTTCTTATTTTCATACTTTTCATACAAGAGGATAAATCCCACCTTGGTTAAACTCAACTAACGACATGATTGATAACGTACCCATCCACCCTTTGATCAACTCAGCCTCAAGACTACCACAAAAATGAATCAAAGTATGGAAGTTTATGTGATAACTTTCCATAAAAATCTTAAGTGGTGGTTCTCTAAGTATATCAATGATCATATGACATTCCATGTGAAATACTTTCGTGGGTCAGTCCAGATAATAAGTATCCAATTATTGTCACATGAGACTAAATTGTATCATATATAGTATACTTATCATGATAATATTAACATATCACCATAAATCATAATATTCAATTATGATCAATGATTAGGGTAACTCAAAGTATTAATTTTAGGGGATACACTACAATAAACCTATACCCATGGTTGGGAACCCATGGTATATACCAAAAAACATGGGTATAGGCTATACCCACAGTTCAGAAAACTTTGGGAGCATAATAAATTGGTATAGCTCTGAGATATATAAATGGTTTGAAAATTCTTGACCCACAGTTATGGAATGTGGGAATTGGTGTACTCCCTCATGTCAATAACTTTATACCCGTGGTTTTGAAACTAAGGTTATAGGATATAAAAAATTTCCTTTTGTCGACTTCGATCCCTAAACTACTTGTATACAATTCACGCACCTAACCACTACACAACATTGGGTTGTTAGTAAATAAATATATATTTACATATATATTTATCTAAAACGTGGATATAAGTGGAAAATTATGCAAATATATTTTCCATAGAAATTGTTTCCCCGTCAAATGTTTCCCATCCTAATACCTAAAAGATATGCCCACGGTTCTCCAAAACCATGGGTATAGAAATGAACAATACCCATGTGTTTTGGAAAATCATGAGGATAGGTTTGACCAATACAAATAGTTTTTGGAAATACTATGGGTATAAGTCTTCAACCAAAACCTATACCCCTTGTTTTGAGAAAACCGTTGGTATAAGGGTGACCTAAACCCAGATTTTTCAAAAAAAAGGGTATAGGTGGGAATTATCAACATATACCCATGGTTAACCAAAAAATTGGGTATAGGTTCCCAACCAATCCCTATAACCATGGTGTTTTAAACAACATGGGTATAAGTTCATTTCAAAATAGTGATATTATATTTCCATGTTTCATTTAATATATATAGCACACATAAAAGAATGATAAATAGATATTTCATTTATGATAAAATTAAGATATACTTTACAACCATTACATGTAATCCCTTATGTATCTAATAGAAATAGATTCTATATAAAACTAATTATTTTTCTTTGTTAAGGGGTTTTTTAAAGGATTTTATCTTTAGCCACCCAATAGTGCTTTATATCACCCATCTCAACAATCTATTAATTGAGATAGTTTTTATGAAGGATTTTTTAGTCTATTTATGATACATAGGTTACTATTACTAATAAATATATCTATTTTTATTATCGTAAATCTCATTATCTCCCTCAATTATGGGAACCACCCTAAGTACAGAAACAGACTTCTTAATCAAACCATTTTCCTTTATAGTATCTGATGTGGTGATGTACTCTACCTATATTACTGAGTCATCCATCATATATGTTTTTGGAAATTTTACAACATATACCTCCAAAATTGAGGTGAAATAAGAAATCATATTGAGATGTCATGTCATCTTTATCAGTTTTGAAACTAGAATCATTTTTACCGTTTATAGTGATCTCAACCTTACCACCAACCACCAAGAATATTTTTTTACTTCTTATGTACATAAGGATATTCTTGATAGAAATATAATGAATCTATCTATGATTGGATTGGTATCTAATAGTTATAATCAAATCATAAGTGACATCAATTATAGTACATAATGTGGAATAAATGATGGATCCTTTGTAATATACATAATTAATTCTATCAATCCATTCAAAATATTTATAAGGACCATGAATATTTCTATGATTATTTACATGAAACACTGGTAAATACTCCTTGTATTTTAAATGATAAAACTATTTAGAAAAACACTAACATATGTATTTTAACTCATTACAATAAATCTATTTGGTCTATGTCTATATATCATCATACGTAGTATATAGGATTCTTCACCCATGTCTTTTGTGAAGATTCACTTTCCCGACAACATTTTATAGAATGTAAAGTCATAAAATTATTTTTGATAAAGATTATTCTGGAAATATAAAATATAAAAAATAAAATAACACTCCAACTAGAATTATATTATAAAAATAAATCATCTATATTCTTAATGAATCCAAAATCTTTGATTTCATCATTAAATTAGATATTCCACTGCTAAGAAGCTTTCTTAAATCCATAAATGGACTTTTGTAACTTGAAAACCATAGAGAACACATTTGGTAATTCAAGATCTTTTAGTTGTATCATATATATGAACTTGAATAAATTCTTAATAAGTAAATTAATTTTCAAATACATTTTATATATCTCATAATCATAATGAATTCTATGAAAATAAATATCTCAATATACATCATCATCATCATTAGAGAATGGGTCATTCCATATTCAATATAATGAATTTTTTAAAAAATTCTTTTCCACCAAACAATATTTATCGATAAACACTCTACCATATGTGTATGTATTTTTATGAAAATAACACTTTCATTTTATGGGTATTACCCATTTAGGCAAATTTACCAACTTCCAAAAAAAATTAGTGTATAAGGATTCCATATCATATTTTAAGGATTTTAACTATTTCTTGGAATTAAAACACTTAATGCTCTTTCTGTGGGTTGTAAATTCATCATCTATGTACATTACTTCATCATTATTTTTTATAATAAATCCATATTTCTTAGGATCCTAGTATATCCCCAGTCCATATTGAGAACTTGGATTTGGGGAGAATCAATGGTTTATATTTATGAATTATTTTATTTTTAATTACAACTCTTTAAAATGTTATGGTTATCTATATATTCGGTGATAAATCATAGTATCACCTCATACATGTAAATGATAAGAGTGAGAAAATCACAATATATTTAAAATATTATTATGAAAGGCCTACTCCTTTCCCTGTTGGTTATACCCCATTATATATATTCTACACTATAATATTATTATCAACTAAAACAGTCAATACAGAACTACACTATATCTTAACTCCTGAATCCAAACAGAAGTATATTATTATTGAATCACATAGTGTTACCGGAATCCACACTATAATTCTCTAGGTTTCCTATATAGTCTTCTCCTAGTCCTAGAACCAACTAAGATACTTCTACTACTTCCATATCCAATTGAAAAACATCCTCTACTCTTGGCTTCAACCAAGAGACTTTTCCTACTTTGGGATTCTACAAAAATAATTTTTTTTTCTTTAAGGATTTATCCACTATTGAATTATATTTTGGTCTTCCACATTTATCTTTCTGAATTACACATTCTCATGTAAACTTCGTGTACAATTAATAACCACTTAATGAGTTTTTTGGTCTTACTCAACTAAATCTTATCAACTATGTATGACCAGTTTCTTTAGTGCAAAAAATTATCTGTGAAATTATTCCTTCTCATGTTGAATTCCCAAACTCAATAATATGTGCGAATATGTTTCACCAAAATTCATCAATATTATTTTATGAAATATAGTACATTCAAAATCTCAATGTATCTTCCTTATTGAATTCTATATTCAATAGTCTCACTTGTACTACCTGCAAGCATTGCATAGGGTTCTCAAGTTCATATAACCTAGAATGTAGCAGTTCATTATAATTATTATTTTGAATTATATTTAAATTATATTTATTATTCTCTTAGTTTTTCTCAAGTGAATATATATATTCACAAATGAATGAAACCATGAATGTACTATTCACTTTCTTCTTTGTGTAACTGAGTATGCAGCCTTATCAAACCAAAATTTATTCTTTAAATTACTTCATGAAAAGTTGTATGGGTATTCAATGTCAAGATCCTCCACAAAAGTCTGTAATTTGAACTTATTTTAATCAAAAAGTGATGTATATTGGTTTTTATTTATGCAATATCTATCATGGACCAATCATGCATAAACCAGAAAAGTTTCACAGAACTAGGTTTTTATGAAATCAATGAGTGTTAAATTTGTATGTAAAGAGGCCTTGAGTACTATTTTTCATTAAGGAATTAAATTTCTTCATGGAAATATCTACCCTTAACATAGTGGGATAGCACAAAGATTCCTAATTTTAAGAGCACTCTCAATGATGAATGGTGGAACCATTATAAGCCTTAGTGCTCTTCCTTATATAGGTGAGTTCTACTATATCATTTCTGATATTTATACCAAGTCATGTAGCATCACTAATAAGCCTAAAATCTCCTCATATCTTAATATTTTGAAATGCGTAGCTTTGGGAATCTATATTCTCTTACTCAATTTTCCATATCCTGAAACCCAAATTAATATGGTGTCTTTATGATGAAGTGATCATGTTTATATTAACATGAACACATGCCTCATTTTTTCACAAATCTAAACTCATCCATGCACTCAAAATCTTACCATGACTTTATTTGAATTTGACAATTTTACATTATTCTGATAGCATCATGTATGAAATATGAAGATTATATGCATAATGTTTTTTAATAACTTTTTCTCAAAACAACATCCTTAAAATAACCCTGGAAACCTTGGGATTGATCAATGGTGGTCCATCCATATAATTAGATGAAAGGAAACCATAGAGTTATGGTAGGTTAAATATGACATTATCATATGATCATACAGTTAATATCAATCCCATCTGATGGAAAGAGATATGTCTATATCTTTTAAATATGGAAGAATGATAAATCATGTTCTACATCCAACATTATAAATTAGTTATATCATACACTAACTAGTAATAATTCTTGTTACTTGGACCATTTGAACTAGCATTGGGCTTCAGAACCCACAAAACTATACACTCCACATTGGGCGGGCCGACCTACACTCCTTCTGCACACCCTATGGGCGCTATGCATCCCACTATGCATATGTGTGCTTTTATGAACACCATAATAATCACATAGGTTCTTTCCCTTTTTATCACTATAGACTCTTTACAACCTACTTCCACCATGTGGGATACTCAGGTTGGATTTCCCTCATGGTGGAGCTAGCTCCTACATATGATGTTAATGATCTGGCCCTTGTGGCATGTAATGTTTGGCCCTTTTATGATAATGTTCCACTATAAAATAAGACTTATAATAAATATAAGTATACAATTGAATTTCAATACATTATAAAACCCTTCATGTATAATAATATATTTCTTGTTCTTCTTTTAATTATTATTCTTCTAAAATCTTCAGCATGTAAATAAATATTTTCATGGTATTTACATTATTAAAACTCCTCATAAAAGAATGTTTATATTGTATGGCCTTGCTTAAAATATTCCTTGATCTACAAAATGTTTCATCATTAAAATAATATTTTAGTATTAAAACACAACACATAAAATTTCATAATTCAAATAATAATTACTCAATCATGGCATCTAATTCCATTAAATGGGTTTATAACAATTCTCCAAGAATCACCACTTTAGCAACACATATTGACTAACTTATTGAAAACAAATGAAACACTTGGGGTCAATAATATCCTCCTTTATATTTTTTTTCAATATCTATATATATCATAAATGTAAATATGTAGTGAAAACATTCTCCTTGTTATTTATAGTCAAATGAAATGGATAATTGGGGTCTTCTCATCTCATATTCCTTCTAAAAAACATGTTGTCCACTATTTTAAAGTTCTTTCATGAATATTTATAAGATAGAGGGAATATAACATGCTTATCTTAGAAATGATCCTTTAGTTAATCAACTCTAAGTCTACATAACAACCCCTATGTAGAAAATAAGAGGGATATAACGGATGTTGTCTATGTTGTCCCTAAACAACCAAATATGTGAAATCATGATTGGAATTTCTCAATTTTCATTTAAGGGGATACCAATAATCAGATTTTTTAAATGAAATGAAAAAACCTATAGACAAATCAATAAACACTACATAAATTTCAGGTGGAAATAAATAAAACCCCATTTTTATCTCAATAGAAAATCCCACTTAATGATAATTATCAAATTCATCCTGAGTTTGGGTAAGGGAATGATTGATATACCTCATCTACCAATTTTATAGCGTTATTCATAAATCCCACCTTTCACTGTTTAATGTATATTCAATATCTTCATATCATCAATACTCCCCACAAGGGATGAATGCATCTCTTTTAATTCCCTTTATGTTTGTACAAAATCATATATATAAGGGAATAAAGTGGGACCTCTTCATTTTTTTGAATAAATTCTAAGGATGACTGCTTCCTCTCAACCTAAGCTACTATTTCCCAACTCATCCTTTCCTTTGTATTAAATATCCTTTTAAATATTCATCATTTGATCATATTAATACTATGGTGATTGGATTTTATTTTTAAATGTATCTAACTATCTAAGAAGTCATTTTGAGTATTTTCTTGTATTTCTATACTTCTGGCACCTTTTACAAAATATTCTAGCCACCTTACTTTCTATATTCACTTTAATTCCTTTATCTTTATTAATTTTTTTAGTTTCCTCCTATTTCTTATCCAATTTTAGTTTATTTTTCTAAAAAAACATTCATTCTTCCCAAACATTATCTTCTTCTCAAAATATTCACATGAATTGCCACTATTTTTCTTTCAAAGCCTCTTCCCATTTATAAAATAGGTAATATATCTTTGTAGTACTCTCATGAATTTCTTAGTTATGTGGAATTTATTTTTATATCTACTAAAAAACTCTTTAACACATTAATATCTATTTTCAATTGGTATCTTGGATGGATTTATGGTCACAACATTATTCTTTTGATGATAGTTTGTTTAAAGTTATTATACTTTTATTCACATCTCCAGACTTACTTATCACCATATTTTCATACCAACCTCCTAGTTTTTCATGGACTCCTCTTAAAAATTTCATAGTATTTTTTCATGATTCATATATAACAATACTCAATATTACAGTGAAAACTTATATTGAAAAACATTGAAAATATTCAAGGAATTAAAATCAATTATTTTAGATAGATTCATTTTCTATATAGTTATCTTCCACGGTTAAGGTATTCGCTTTTCTTCATATTTTCTCCCACTAAATTCAATATTTATGTTATTTTCTTTAATTTTCATTTTATCTCAACATTCTAATGTCTTATTCCCATAATTCCAGAAACATCAATAATAGACTATGAATCTCCTTCTCTTCTTTTATAGTTTTGTCTATCCAAATTTCACAAACTGTGAAACATTATATTCTTGAGTGGAACCACCAGTATTTGGAAATGTTCATGGGGAATATTTTCTCATAAATATTTTCTCATCTACCCATGATTTGGTAATTTTTTAAATATTTTTGGTAATTTATAATTTTCTAGATCTTAGTTTAAAACTTTTACTAGAACTTGATATAACATTAGTACATAAGAAAAATTCTGGGTTTTGAGATACCTTATTCTAGGAGAATGATTCCATTTTACAGGAACATGATCTCATTATTGTAACATCCCAAGTAAGTAATGAATAATAGATATTTTTTATCTATGTCTATTAATGATTAAGATAGTGTTATAGAGGCTTAAAATGAAAATAAATACAATCTTATGCATGGAATACACTAATATTCTTAAAAGATTGTTTTACTGCCTTTTGATGGAAAACCATTTTTGAATATATATTTTGACAATTTTATAAACTATGTTTGTCAAAATAAACTTATCCTTTATGATTGGGACATCAAAATTTACCTTGTGTGAATTTTTGTTATTTTTCTGACAATGTTCATTTTTTTAATGAATAGTGAAAAATACTGCATTTTACCTCAAAACTGCTTTTTAATCTAATTTATTTATATGATTAGATTATGTTTTGAATTGGTTTTGAAGTTAAATTAGAATATATTTTTACCATTTTATCCAATGGTGGTCATTGGAATCAATTTCACTTTGAAATTAGACTTAAACTGGTGTCAATCTTTTGATACTTATTGTTTTGTAAAAACACGCTATTTGCTCTGGCAGCCGGAATTAATTATTAAATTAATTAATGTGACTTATATGATTTGAATTTTGTAAAATAGACTTCATTTTTGAATTCGGAATATCAAATATAGCTTAGGGTGAATTTTTGGTAATTTTCTGAAAAACTTCAATTTTTGATGAATAGTAAAACCACTAAGTGGTAATCAAGCAAACTGATTTTTCAGTTAAATGAAAGTTTACCACTAATGTGTATTGAATTTTTAAAATCCAACATACATGGTTGTCATTAAGAAGTAAAATGTGGTTCAATGAGATTAAAATAATTTTTTGGTGAATAGTAACTTATTAAGTTTTTAATCGCGATTAGTGGTAATTAGTGTAGTTTAAGGTATAAATAATGCTTTAATAATATGAAATGACCTAGACACATGTCCCAACCTTATTGGTTGTGTCATGGACGACCAAGACAAGGCATGGGTAAACTTGGGGACCCCATGGAGACATTTTGGTTGGGAAATGACATAAATAACTTTTTATTAAATGTAAAAGTAAACATGACACAAACATAATATGTTTTACGAAAACAATTTTTACATGGGGTTATAAAGATCAGATTTTTGATTATAAATAGTAATTGGAAAGCTAAAAAGATTTCCTACATCATAGTATTTTTTTATGATTTTTATACATTAAATAAATTAAATTATTTATGACATAATAATGATGCAGTGATGACATCATTATTTGACGATTTAAATAAAATGGAAAGATAATGTAAAATCTATGAACTACACATGTCCAAAACTTATTGTATGAGTGGATTTCGAAGCCTTATAACCTTATCCACGAATTATATCAATGTGGGACTTTTTGAAACCGAAACACATTTTCAAATAAAGTAATATTTCTTTACTTTCCAAAAGTGCCCCTCCTCTCCTCTTATAAAAGGCCCCCACCTCTACCTCATTTCACACACTCCTCAAGCCTTTGGCTCGGAAAACCCCTGCCCATTTACTCTCTCCACATCCCTCTCCTAATCCTAGAGGATTAACTTTGGGCAGAATCCTTTCAAAGGAAGCCTTTAGGCTCAAATCAAAAGGAGTTACACTTTTTAAGGTAATTCATTCTCTCATGTTCATTTGTTTTATTTTGCTTCTCCAACCCCCTAAACTCTTTTTATTTAATTATTTTGTAACAACACCAGTATATTAAATATACTAGGATGTTGTTATAAGATTTATTTGAGCTACACTCTCACACAACTGCATCAAATGGTTAAAGAACATACAGTTTCCGTGGATGGAGAAATTCTGCCTCCCGAAATGATGATTGTTCAATACTCATTTAACACCTTCAAAGGTGGCCATTATGATGTCACTATTTTTATATATGATATATAATATGTTTATGTTTTCCTTAAGCTTCTGTTTTTTTCATTTTGGGCATACCTTTATGGTTTCCATTATGGGTAAACACGATATCTTCATTTTAGGAAGTGCGGACTACCGCCCCCTCAAAGTGATTTGATTCGTTAAATACCATATGTGGGACATATAAAGGATGGAACTATGATGTTATATATGATATTATACTGTAATTATAATATACCTTTATATCATTATGATTCCATTCTATAAAATACGAAATAGAAATGAAAGTAGCGTTCATGCGTACGTACGGCTTAGCGTCTCCATGAACGGTGCATTTCATTTCTTACCTCTAAATGATTATGTAATATTATAAATGCATCTATGTACTGGATATATATGACATATATGATATCTACATCATTAATACCATTATGGATATAATGAACCTTTGACCAAATTAACAACATGTAAGTGTAAGAAGTCTATTTTTGACTTAAGAACCAAATACCGACAAAATGAACATTATTAACTTAACTGATTACATGATGTTCATAACATGGTATAAAAGGAATAATGAACTTGAAAAAGGTTCTTAAGCAAGTAGAGATTAACTCAAGTTTATTATTCAGGAGATTAAAGAACGGTCGGGTCAAGTCGGATACGAGGTATGGGACTTCGTCTCAATCTCCTTTCATTGAGACATATTTTATTTATACACAACTTTCTTTTATACGGTGTATAAACCCCTTTGAATTTTACGTTTATTCAAAAGGAATCTTTTTTATACGAAGCGTTTACTAAACGACAAAAGGGAATGTTTTTGTCGTACGTATGCGGCGACAACGACTTCTCCGCCGTTGTGACCGTTATTTGAGTTTCGGCTTCCTCTACAAGCCATACTTTTTTTTTAAAACGAAAAATAAATACCATGTTTTACTTTGGTATTGAAAATGGTTTTCATAATGTTTTTATTATATCAATGTGTTGTATTTATATCTCATGATTGAAATGTGGAAATGTTATGTTTCCTTTATGCATGTTTTATGTGATATGATTATGTTATGGTTCTTGGGCATTATTATGAAGACGGGTGGTTCCGTGATAAACTAAGGGCGGGTGAGCCCGTTATAGCTCTCTAATGCATTGGGTAACGCGAAGGAGTGAAACGTTAAGGTTTCTCCGAAGATATTTTAGGGAATATACTGTGATGGGTATTCCAAACGTAACCAATAGGGTTACTCCCTACGTAAGAATGTTATGAATGCCTCAAGTTACCTTTATGTCTTATGATTTCTATGATTTATTCATGATTTTATGAGGTATGTTAAAGTGCCTATGTTTTATGGGTAAAGTATGATTTCATTCTTATGTATATATGAACTCATGTTTCCTTTCCATGTTTTTTTTATAACCCATAATGAGTTTTTATGCTCATCCCAAGTTTTTGAAATGTTTTTCATAGGTCAAGGGAAAGGTACATGATAAGATGATAGAGTCAAGGATGTGTCAAGAAATAATCCATGTTTTATTTTAAATGTGTTTCCATTGATGGGAATGAAGAATACTATCTTTATGTAACCACTTTGTTTATATGTGGAATGTAATGCAAGTTTTATGATCTAATTCTCTAAAACTCTAAACCCGAAAAGATCCTCAATGTGTAATCTTGTAATAACTCAAGATTAAGTAAGGTTTAAGGCTAGGGCCTTATAGTTGGTATCAAAGGTCGTTTTAGATAACTTTAGGAGTTAGAATTCTATTAAATGATTATCCAAAAATATTTTTTTTTCGAAATGATATAGCATATAAAGATTACCATGTTGCTTCATCTAAGACATGTTTGTTCAGAATGGTTTTCCGCAGAGGAAACAGGGAAGCAGTGCTAGGAAGGCATACAGAAGGAAATAACCTTCCGAATCAGCATCCAGAAATGGTCGGAATTGGAACTGAACAGTTTGTTGCAGTAATGGCGCAGTTGACTCAAGCGATAAATGGCGGTGGTATCCATGCACGAGATCAGCTAGAACAACCGTAGAGGAACATGTCAGTGGTGGAACATTTCATGAGGCAACATCCACCATCATTCAGAGGATCATCTGACCCTGTGCTAGCTGAAGGGTGGATTAAAGCACTGGAGAAGATTTTTGATGTCATGGGGTGTTCAGACAATCAAAAGGTTAGTCTTGCTATTTATCGTTTGGAGGGTGAAGCAGATCAGTGGTGGTCTATGGTTAAAAATATCCGGGACGCCGATGAGATTGATGCTCTTGACTGGGATGAATTCAAAGGTATGTTTCTTGAGAAGTATTTTCCTAAGGCTGTTCGACTTAGGATGGAAAAGCAATTCTTGGAATTGAGACAAGAGGAAGACTCAGTGGCTGCCTATGAAGAAAGGTTCACTCGATTGGCAAGGTTTGCTCCAAATTTTATCCAGGACCTTGATAGTAAAATCAATCGTTTCTACTCAGGATTAAAGCCAAAGTATCGAAGGGAATTAGCTTCTCGTGAGTTTAAAAGTTATGAAAAGCTTGTTCGATGTGTTGAGAAGGTGGAAATGGAGTTTGCCGATGACCAAGTTTTCTATAACAACCAGCAGAAGAAGAGACCGAGGTGGCAGGAGAAAGGTAAGAATTCTTCAAAAAAGTATGATGGTAAGAGAACTAAGTTTCCAGTTTGCGATAAATGTGGCAAAAGGCATGCTGGGGAATGTCTTCTGAATTCTGGGAAGTGCTACCGATGTGGTAAGATGGGACATATGGCTCGTGATTGCACTGGAAAGGATGAAGGTGAAGGTAATAACAAATTTGATTTACAGTTAGTGAAATGTTATAAGTGCAATGAGATGGGTCACTATGCAAACGAGTGTCCGACAAGGAGTTTGAGTGATGGGAAGCAGTTATACTACAAGCATAAAGGGGTGGTGAAATCCTTTGCAACTACTTCAGCAGATGTCGGGCCATCAAATGAAGTTGTATCAGGTACTTTGTTTGTTTTTTCAGATTATTCCAGTGTGTTGTTTAATTCGAGGTCTACACATTCTTTCATCTCTAAAACCTTTTCTAGTAAAATGGGAATACCATCTCAAGAAATGACTCCTGAACTTTTGGTAAAAACACCTGGGGGAAGTGTCGAGGCAAAAAGAATTTATAAGAATCTTCCTATCCTTATCTGTGGAAAGAACCTACGTGAAAACCTTATTGATCTACCTCTAGTAGAGTTTGATGTTATCCTGGGTATGGATTGGCTCTCTATTTACCATGCTAAGATTGACTGTAGAGCTAAAGAAGTTTCTTTTCAGAAAGAATTTCAGTTTGTTTACAGGAATGAACCCTTACTTTTGATAACATATCAAGAGGCCGAGAAACTTGTAAAAGATGGAAATGAATGTTACCTTGCACACGTTGTTGAAAATAAAGGAACTGTTCAGATTAATGATGTGCCAGTGGTAAATGAGTATCCTGATGTTTTTCCTGATGAGTTGCCTGGAGTAATACCAGATCGGGAAGTTGAGTTTACTATTGACTTAGTTCCTGATGCTAAGCCAATTTCAAAACCCCCTTATCGAATGGCACAAATTGAACTTTTAGAGTTGAAGGATCAATTGCAAGATTTATTAGAGAAAGGTTTCATTAGACCTAGAACATCACCATGGAGTGCTCCTGTTTTATTTGTTAAAAAGAAAGATGGTTCTATGAGACTTTGCATTGATTATAGAGCCTTGAATAATATCACTGTTAAGAAAAAATATCATTTGCCTCATATCGATGATTTGTTTGATCAGCTCCAGGGAGCTCAGTTTTTTTCAAAGATTGACTTGAGATCGGGGTACCATCAACTGAAGGTAAAGGAGGCATACATTTCGAAGACCGCGTTCCGTACGAGATATGGCCATTATGAATTTGTTGTAATGCCTTTTGGGCTAACCAATGCACCTGCTGTATTCATGGACTTAATGAATAGAATTTTCCATGAGTTCTTGGATAAGTTTGTGGTGGTTTTCATTGATGATATTTTGGTGTTTTCTAAAAGTAAAGAGGAGCATGAAAAACATTTAAGGGTTATCTTTCAAACCTTAAAAGAAAAGAAACTGTATGGGAAATTCAGCAATTGTGAGTTTTGGTTGCAACAAATTTCTTTCCTTGGTCACATTGTTTCTAAAGATGGAATAACTGTTGATCCTGCAAAAACAAAAGTTGTGGAAGAATGGCCAAGACCCACAAATGTAACTGAGATTCGTAGCTTCCTGGGTTTGGCGGGCTATTACCGAAGGTTTGTTAGAAATTTTTCATGGTTATCTAGTCCAATGACTAAGCTAACTCGGAAGGGTGTTAAGTTTATCTGGACAAAAGAATGTGATGATTGTTTTCAGGAATTGAAAAGAAGATTGGTGAATGCTCCAGTTTTGGCACTACCTTCCAGGAATGGTGAGTTTGTTATATACAGTGATGCTTCATTGAAAGGACTTGGTTGCGTCCTAATGCAGAATGATAAGGTAATTGCTTATGCTTCACGACAGTTGAAAACTCATGAGGTAAATTACCCTACACATGATTTGGAATTAGCTGCTTTTGTTTTTGATTTAAAAATTTGGAGGCATCATTTGTATGGAGTAAAGTGTGAAATATATACCGATCACAAAAGTTTAAAGTATATATTCACTCAGAAAGAGTTAAACATGAGACAAAGGAGATGGCTGGAATTAATCAAGGATTATGATTGTACAATTCATTACCATCCGGGAAAAGCAAATAAAGTGGCTGATGCTTTGAGTCAAAAAAGTAATGCTTCATTAACAATGTTGCGTTTGGAACGTGATCCTTTGGTTAACGATTTGATGAACTTTGGCATAGAAGTTGTTGGTGCAGGAAGTCCTTCTGTTTTGTTTCAGGTATCAGTGAGATCTTCTATATTAGATAGAATCAAGCAGGCACAGAAGCAAGATAGTGAGTTGCAGAAAAAGGTAGAGATGGTTCAAAAAGGTAAGTTGCCTGAATTCAACATTGATAATGATTGTGTTTTGATATATGGGAAGAGATTTTGTATGCCTTGTGATTCACAGTTGAAGAGAGAGATGTTATGTGAAGCTCATAGTTCTCCGTTTTCAGTTCATCCGGGCAGTACTAAGATGTATAGAGATCTGCGGGAGTATTACTGGTGGGATGGAATGAAAAGAGATATTGCTGATTTTACTGTGAAGTGTTTGACATGTCAACAGGTTAAAGCAGAGCGGCAGTTACCGAAAGGGATGCTTCAGCCTTTACCAGTGCCAGAGTGGAAATGGGAGAATATATCCATGGACTTTGTTGTTGGATTACCGAAGACATCTCGATGTAATAATGCAATCTGGGTTATTGTTGATCGCTTGACCAAATCTACTCATTTCCTTGATATACAAGATACTTTCTCTCTTGATCAACTTTCCCATTGGTATCTTAAAGAGATAGTCAGGTTACATGGAGTTCCTCTCTCCATTGTATCGGATCGTGATCCCAGGTTTACTTCTAACTTTTGGAAAGGCCTTCAGAAGTAGTTGGGTACTGAATTAAATTTTAATACAGCTTTTCATCCTCAATCAGATGGGCAGTCAGAATGAACAATTCAGACATTGGAGGATATGCTACGAGCTTGTTCTATGGATTATCAGGGAAGTTGGGACCAACATCTTTCTTTGGTTGAGTTTTCATATAATAACAGTTTTCATTCCAGTATACAGATGGCGCCATTTCAGGCATTATATGGGAAGCGGTGTCAAACTCCAGCTTTCTGGGATGAAGTGGGTGAAAGGAAGTTGATGGGACCAGAATTGGTAGAAGAGATGGCAGAAAAAGTTCAGCTGATTCAGAAACACATGAGAACAGCTCAGAGCAGGTAGAAGAGTTATGCGGATAACCGGAGGAAGGATCTATCTTTCGAGGTAGGTGATCATGTTTTTCTCAAGGTTTCCCCTTGGAAAAGTGTGATGAGATTTGGTAAGAAAGGAAAGTTGAGTCCAAGGTTCATTGGACCATACGAAATTCTAGAGAGAGTTGGATCAGTTGCATACCGAGTGGCTTTACCTCCGAGTTTATCCCAGGTGCACAATGTTTTTCACATTTCGATTTTGAGAAAGAATATGCCAGATCCATCTCATGTTTTGAGTACAGAGGTAGTTCAGCTGGAAGAGAACCTATCTTATGAGGAACAACCGGTCCAGATTCTTGACCACAGGGAGAAAGTGTTACGAAATAAGGTGATTAAGCAGGTAAAGGTTTTGTGGAAAAACCACATGATTGAAGAGGCAACATGGGAATCTGAAAATGCAATGAGGGATAAGTACCCCCATTTATTCGATAAGTAAATAAATTACGGGGACGCAATTTTCTAAAGGGGGGAAGGATGTAACATCCCAAGTAAGTAATGAATAATAGATATTTTTTATCTATGTATATTAATGATTAATATAGTGTTATAGAGGCTTAAAATGAAAATAAATACAATCTTATGCATGGAATACACTAATATTCTTAAAAGATTGTTTTACTGCCTTTTGATGGAAAACCATTTTTGAATCTATATTTTGACAATTTTATAAACTATGTTTGTCAAAATAAACTTATCCTTTATGATTGGGACATCAAAATTTACCTTGTGTAAATTTTTGGTATTTTTCTGACAATGTTCATTTTTTTAATGAATAGTGAAAAATACTGCATTTTACATCAAAACTGCTTTTTAATCTAATTTATTTATATGATTAGATTATGTTCTGAATTGGTTTTGAAGTGAAATTAGAATATATTTTTACCATTTTATCCAATGGTGGTCATTGGAATCAATTTCACTTTGAAATTAGACTTAAACTGGTGTCAATCTTTTGATACTTATTGTTTTGTAAAAACACGCTATTTGCTCTAGCAGCGGGAATTAATTATTAAACTAATTAATGTGACTTATATGATTTGAATTTTGTAAAATAGGCTTCATTTTTGAATTCGGAATATCAAATATAGCTTAGGGTGAATTTTTGGTAATTTTCTGAAAAACTTCAATTTTTGATGAATAGTGAAACCACTAAGTGGTAATCAAGCAAACTGATTTTTCAGTTAAATGAAAGTTTACCACTAATGTGTATTGAATTTTGAAAATCCGACATACATGGTTGTCATTAAGAAGTAAAATGTGGTTCAATGAGATTAAAATAATTTTTTGGTGAATAGTAACTTATTAAGTTTTTAATCGCGATTAATGGTAATTAGTGTAGTTTAAGGTATAAATAATGCTTTAATAATATGAAATGACCTAAACACATGTCCCAACCTTATTGGTTGTGTCATGGCCGACCAAGACAAGCCATGGGTCAACTTGGGGACCCCATGGAGACATTCTGGTTGGGAAATGACATAAATAACTTTTTATTTAATGTAAAAGTAAAAATGACACAAACATAATATGTTTTACAAAAACATATTTTACATGGGGTTATAAAGATCATATTTTTTATTATAAATAGTAATTGGAACGCTAAAAATATTTCCTACATCATCGTATTTTTTTATGATTTTTAGACATTAAATAAATTAAATTATTTATGACATAATAATGATGCAGCGATGACATCATTATTTGACGATTTAAATAAAATGGAAAGATAATCTAAAATATATGAACTACACATGTCCTAAACTTATTGGATGAGTGGATTTCGAAGCCTTATCACATTATCCACGAATTATATCAATTTGGGACCTTTTGAAACCGAAACACATTTTCAAATAAAGTAATATTTCTTTACTTTCCAAAAGTGCCCCTCCTCTCCTCTTATAAAAGGCCCCCACCTCTACCTCATTTCACACACTCCTCAAGCCTTTGGCTCGGCCAACACCTGCCCATTTAATCTCTCCACATCCCTCTCCTCATCCTAGAGGATTCCCGTTGGGAAGAATCCTTTCAAAGGAAGCCTTTAGGCTCAAATCAAAAGGAGTTACACTTTTTAAGGTAATTCATTCTCTCATGTTCATTTGTTTTATTTTGCTTCTTCAACCCCCTAAACTCTTTTTATTTAATTATTTTGTAACAAAACCAGTATCTTCAATATACTAGGATGTTGTTATAAGATTTATTTGATCTACACTCTCACACAACTGCATCAAATGGTTAAAGAACATACGGTTTCCGTGGATGGCGAAATTCTGCCTCCCAAAACGATGATTGTTCAATACTCATTTAACACCTTCAAAGGTGGACATTATGATGTCACTATTTTTATATATGATATATAATATGTTTATGTTTTCCTTAAGCTTCTGTTTTTTTCATTTTGGGCATACCTTTATGGTTTCCATTATGGGTAAACACGATATCTTCATTTTAGGAAGTGCGGACTACCGCCCCCTCAAAGTGATTTGATTCGTTAAATACCATATTTGGGACATATAAAGGATGGAACTATGATATTATATATGATATTATACTGGAATTATAATATACCTTTATATCATTATAATTCCATTCTATAAAATACGAAATAGAAATGAAAGTAGCGTTCATGCGTACGTACGGCTTACCGTCTCCATGAACGGTGCATTTCATTTCTTACCTCTAAATGATTATGTAATATTATAAATGCATGTATGTACTGGATATATATGACATATATGATATCTACATCATGAATAACATTCTGGATATAATGAACCTTTGACCAAATTAACAACATGTAAGTGTAAGAAGTCTATTTTTGACTTAAGAACCAAATTCCGACAAAATGAACATTATTAACTTAACTGATTACATGATGTTCATAACATGGTATAAAAGGGATAATGAACTTGAAAAAGGTTCTTAAGAAAGTAGAGATTAAATAAAGTTTATTATTCAGGAGATTAAAGAACGGTCGGGTCAAGTCGGATACGAGGTATGGGACTTCGTCTCAATCTCCTTTCATTGAGACATATTTTGTTTATACACAACTTTCTTTTATACGGTGTATAAACCCCTTTGACTTTTACATTTATTCAAAAGGAATCTTTTTTATACGAAGCATTTACTAAACGACAAAAGGGAATGTTTTTGTCGTACGTATGCGGCGACAACGACTTCTCCGCCGTTGTGACCGTTATTTGAGTTTCGGCTTCCTCTACAAGCCATACTTTTTTTTTAAAACGAAAAATAAATACCATGTTTTACTTTGGTATTGAAAATGGTTTTCATAATGTTTTTATTATATCAATGTGTTGTATTGATATCTCGTGATTGAAATATGGAAATGTTATGTTTCCTTTATGCATGTTTTATGTGATATGATTATGTTATGGTTCTTGGGCATTATTATGAAGACGGGTGGTTCCGTGATAAACTAAGGGCGGGTGAGCCCGTTATAGCTCTCCAATGCATTGGGTAACGAGAAGGAGTGAAACGTTAAAGTTTCTCCGAAGATATTTTAGGGAATATACTGTTATGGGTATTCCAAACGTAACCAAGAGGGTTACTCCCTACGTAAGAATGTTATGAATGCCTCAAGTTACCTTTATATCTTATGATTTCTATGATTTATTCATGATTTTATGAGGTATGTTAAAGTGCCTATGTTTTATGGGTAAAGTATGATTTCATTCTTATGTATATATGAACTCATGTTTCCTTTCCATGTTTTTTTATAACCCATACTGAGTTTTTATGCTCATCCCAAGTTTTTGAAATGTTTTTCACAGGTCAAGGGAAAGGTACATGATAAGATGATAGAGTCAAGGATGTGTCAAGAAATAATCCATGTTTTATTTTAAATGTGTTTCCATTGATGGGAATGAAGAATACTATCTTTATGTAACCACTTTGTTTATATGTGGAATGTAATTCAAGTTTTATGATCTAATTCTCTAAAACACTAAACCCGAAAAGATCCTCAATGTGTAATCTTGTAATAACTCAAGATTAAGTAATTTAAGGCTGGGGCCTTATAATTATCTTCATCGATTCATGGTCCTCTATTCCAACTTGTATTGAAGAAATGTTTTTTCCAGTAATTTGGGAAGTTCTAGCTTGTGGTGATTCCTAATTCTTTAGTCCACCTCAAGATCAAAACACTTCAGGTTGAGTAAGTTTTTCTCATAATTAATTATTCTCAGATTATCTTACAAATCCACCTACAATTTCATTATTTTTTTCCTCATGTATCATTATTAATTGTTGTAAGTAATTTTCAAGCCCCTTTACCATGTTTTCTTTATCCTCTAGTTTCGAATATTTTATAACTATAGAAATGTTTTGAAAATTTTCAAGTGCATGGAAAGCTTCAATAAGCACTAACTCATAAAAAACATTTTCATTGTCATACCTTTAAAATTATTCCTTGGTATCAATAATGTATTTCTCCACTAATTCTACCATGTATACGAGATCGATTCACTTTCTAAACTTATTACATAGTAAATACCATATTTTATCAACTTCTTCTTCTATATATTCTTTATTAAAAAATAATTCCTTTTATACCTCAAAAAATATTATTTAAAACTTCCTTTTGGAATTTATTCATATGTTATTTGAATTCAAAATAATGATCACAAAGAAATCTATCATCATCACAACTTGACCATAATTTTCATGAATAATTTCAATCAAAATATTTAATACAATATATACCACTTTTATTACCTTCAGTAGGTGATGTCTCTACAATTACTGTAATATTCTTCTTCAAATTTATTTCCTATATTTTCATTTTTTTTCATCAATGTATTTGTAGAAATAACCAAATTAGTATCCTCTAGAGTAACTTCATTTTTCATTATCTCAATTAGGTCACTCATTTCCAAAAATATGGAATAAATAAATAATAATTTGGATCTTTAAATGGATCCAATTATGATAGCACTTGTAGATCCCTAAACCATATTAACCACTAAGAGGGAGGTGAATTGGTTGTTTTCTTTCATGAACTCCTTTATTTCTAATTAAACTTATTCAACTTGGTATGTTTATTGATCCAGTCAATAATAACTAATAGTATCACCTCAAATTATGAAATGATAAGAGTGATCACATCACAAAGTATTTACAAGGTTTGGATGGAATATATACTCCTTTACATGTTTATGAAACCCCTTGACATGGATTATCCACTATAATATTATTACCAATTACATTGGTAGATACATAATCACATCATATATTAACTCTTTAATCCACACTGGAGTATCCTTATACTGCATCATAAAGTGTTACTAGAATCTATAGTGGCCTACTCTAGAGTTCCACTGGAACTTCTCATGCTCCTAGAAATCACTGAGGGGCTTCTTTTTCATCCATCTCCAACTGAAAGACTCCCCCTTCTCCCAGATACAACCGAAATAATAATATTTTTTCTAGATCCAACCAAAATACTTATTCATTTATTCAAGTATTGATCTAATTTAGGATGATCTTTTGATCTTTCCTCATGATCTTGGTGAATAATACTTCTCATGTACACTTAAAGTACCTTAAATAACCACTCAATGAGTCTGTCATACTTGCTCAATTAAATCTAATAATTTTTGTATGATCAATTTCCTCAATGAAAAAATAAATAAATTATTTCTTCTGATGTTGAAGTCTCATCCTCACAAATAGTTTTACAAGTGGTGCACACAAATTCATAAATTTTATTTAATATAATATTGGACATGTGAAGTATCAATACATGTTACTTATTGAATTCTCAATTTATGTATCTTGCTTATACTTTTTGTAGGAATTTCACAAGGTTTACTAATTCATAAAACATAGCGCATAAAAATTCATTAATTTTATTATTTTATCTGATATTTAAATTCTACTTATTATTCATTAATTTTTTTTACATGTGAAGATATATTCACATATGCATGAAAATATGTAGTATTTTTTACTTCCTTCTTCACATACCTTTTTATGTAGTGTTCTTAAACTAAATCCATAATATATCAATTACTTCACAAAAAATAGTATGGTTATTAGATTTTTGGATAATTCACATAGTTTTATCATGTGAACTTTTGTTCTTCACAAAGTGATGTACGCTATTTATTCTTCACAGAAGATCCATAATGACTTAAGAACATGCAAACCATGAAGGTTTTGGGAAACCTAGTCTTCGTGAAACCTCTGAATGTGAGGTTATCAGGTTAAGAGTCCATGGATACTCTTCTTATTTATAGAAGTAAAGTGCTTCATGGAATCCTCTTCCATCTATTCGTTGGAAACACACAAAGATTCTATGTTTCATGAGCTCTCTCAATGAATAATGGAAACAAAATTCCCATCCTTGATTCGCTTCCATTTATAGGTGACTTCCCCCACCTCATCTTTGATATTTATACCATGATAAGGAAAATCATCAACGAGCTGAAAATATCTGTGTATCTCAATTATAGAGACCCAAAGCTTGACGAACATGGACATTACATTAATTTTTGGGAATAATTTATACATAAAGAAAACAGACACACAAGGACCGTAATAGTTTAGTGTCTTTGGAAACTAGGAAAATAATCTTCTAATCGTGGTGAAAGATCTTCAATATCACCCATAAAGATCTTCCCCTTTTGTTTTCTTACCTAAAACCTTTTATTAAATCCTGGGGAAAAGAAAACATATAAAGGGTAATCTCAAATTCTCAATAAGGGTAAGCATGGATAAAATAAAACAAATCATATACAATTGAACTAAAAAACATGATCATAATGTTTAAACATAAAAACCTTGAGCAATGACATAAAACATGGCAGTACATAAGGCATAGCTCATAAAGAAACATTAATCATGATAAAATAGCATGGGAATAAAACAAGTGAGTGTGGAAACCATTAAGAACATGATATGATTTCCATAGTAGCCAAGGCATTGCTGCCAAGACCATCTCAGTGGACAAAGTCCCTTTCTGAATCAAGTTCACCCCTCTTTCTAGTCCTGTATTACTGAACCGGATTAACTTACCATTCCAGCCATGTCTATCTCATGAGATATAAATCTCTACCCAATGAATTGGAGGGAGATATAGGTCTCATTAATCTCATAATGAAATCATTCATACATGTGACACCACATAAACATAAATCATTCATCATAACCCAAACAATAAAGTTGGTTTCACAAACATCATCCCAACATAACATAATCCATATAAAACAAATGGATATGTAATCATAAGAAAAGTAAAACCATGTAAATCATAGAGACATTATACTTGAAATATATACATATGAAATAATCTCATCTTAGATGGAAAATGGTTTTGATAAAACACTTGAAATGAATTCTTGAGGAAAATATCCTTTCTTCTTCAAAATCATTTTATTTTCACAAAATGCCATGCAATTTTAAAAGAAATGTATTTTTTTGAAAATAGTTATAAAATCTTGTAGAGTAATCTTCATGAAAATGAGATGTTATGAAACCGTAAAAATCTGTTCACGCCGTATAAGTTAAAAATAACATTCTTCTCGTACTTTTTTCAGAAAAGTCAAAAAGTACCTCGTATGGTAAATAAAAGAATGATTCCTTCCATACGATGTGGTAAAAGTAAAAAAAAGGTAATAAGGACATTAAACATACTTGGAAGAAAAGTAAACATTTTATGAAAACATTTTGAGAACATATGGACATGGATAATAAACATAACCCCAGTAAATACTAACGAATAAACAATCTCGGATAGGAATGAGATTGGAATAATTATCACTTACCTTGTGTTCGATATGCTTCGTATATATCTGAACCTCCTATATAATGATTTAAATAATGTCATCGACTTATTAAAGAATCATATTCATTGTTATTATATCATATATGGTTCACTTACGTATTTATATTACCCGTTCATTTTTCAATTCGATGTTAAAGTAGCGTTTTGGGTAAAATTGTTTCATTTATCGTACGTGTTTGGACTTGTTGTTCTTGATATTATTATTACTTATATCATGATTTAATTACTTCCAGAATTTAAAACATGATTTATATATCATATATATTCTGTATATTTATATATATATATAATAGATAGATAAATGAAATGAAACACACCGTTCATGGAGACGGTAGGCCGTACATACGCATGAACGTTGTTTTCCTTTCTTTATTGACTTGAATGGAAGTAAGTAGATGAAATATATATATATATATATGTGTGTGTGTGTGTATACATAAATCTAGTAGCTTCATTATGTCATATATTTCATTACTATTCATTATATATACTTTATAATCATTCATGAATGGTTAATCATGGAAAACGAATCTCATCGCATTTGTGGAGACGGTAGTCCGTACGTACGCACGAGCGATGATATCATTCCCATGATTGTGGAATTGTATTGAAGGGTATGTATAGTATTAAAAAATCAATATCACTTTACAATAACCATATATAGTTTTTTATTTACACCATTATACCCATCCATGTAAGGAGGTGGTGGAAAAACTGATTACACCACAAAGTGGAGATGGTATTCTATACGTACGCACGCGTGGTGATTTCATTTTCCATAGGATGGATAGAAGGTGAAATAAAGTTGTTTCATATTCATAATATCATATCAGTATATGATTGATACTGATTTTATTACTTTATAATGAAACAAATAAATAAGAAGAAGTTGAAGAAGAAAGAAACTTGAGAGAATCGAAAGAAGAGAGTACCTCTTCTTCGACGCACCTCCTTTAAGCCTTCTCTTAAGGAAGTAGAGTTGGTCTTTTGAGAAGGCCAGAACCTCTAGAATGTTTCTAGGGAAGTGGAGAAGAGAAATAGTTAGGGGTTTTCTGAGCATCAAGGCTCAAAAGGGTGTGAAGAGAAGAGGTAAGGGGTGCCCTTTTTATAAGGGAGGACAGGGGCACCTTTGGAAAAACTCAAAATATTATTTTATAATAAAGTCATATTTGGTTTATAATAGCTCCAAATTGATTTATTTATAATCTCAAGTGGGTATGGATATAAATACTCTAAACCAATATATTTTATACAAGTTTAGGTTAAAATATTAACCTTATCATTTAGATTTAACTTTAAGTTAAATAATTTTACTTTTACCGTGTCTTCTTGTTTTCTTACACTATAAGGTTAATAAACTTACTATAACAAGCCAAACGAACCCAAAGTTGTTTATTATTAATATATATAACCTTATATAAGTCATTTGTCTGAACATTAGATTTTTATGAATAAAATAACAATTAATAATATAATATTTGTTTTAAAAACTATTTTATGTCAATTTTGACACTATTTGGTAATTGATTTTTATGAAACTCATAACAGAATTATTAGTTCGAAAAAGGTTAATTAAATAACTACTAACATGTCATATTAACCTAGAAAATTAGTGGAATTCATAAAATGTCTCAAATTACATTTATTTGCGTATTTATAATATTAATTATGTGAATATTTCATTAATAAGATAATTACTGCATCATCATTGTGTCATAAATAAATTAAATTATTTAATGTCTAAAAATTATAAATAAAATACCATTATTTAGGAAATATTTTTATATTTCTAATTAATATTTATATCTGAATTTATCTTATGTATAACCCTGTATTAAAATTTTTTTAGTTATTAAACTTTGATTTTAACTATTTTAACTATTCTTTAAATAAAATAATATTAAATGACCTAATCTAATCCAAGTGAGCCTAAATGGTCATATTTTATTCCTAAGGTTGTTTTTGGTCGAATTAAACTTATACAATAGAATTAGTACATGTGTTAGAGTAATAATAGTATAATTTTTACCCTTAATTACCCTATTTACTTTTAACCGTGGTAAAAAAAGTAAAAAGTTACTATTCACCAAAAATTATTTTCATCTCATTGAACCAAATTTTAGTCCTTGATATTAATTCTGTCTCTTGGATTTTCTAAATTCCACTCACAGAAGCGGTAAAATTAAGTTTTATGTAAATTTTCAAATTCTCCGAGGAGGTGGGTAAAAGATGGTGAAATGTTCAATAAAATTTTTATATATCTAAAATTATTATAAAATGACTCCAATGAATTACATTGAACTTATATAGGTGATATGTATCAATTTTTACCTAAAAAAATTTAAATTAAATAATTAATTAATTAAATAAAAAAAGTCGGTTTTTAAATAGGAACCCCGTATTTTCCCTATTCATCAAAAATTGAATGTTTTCAGAAAAATATCAAAATTTCACCCTAGGCTAATTTCGATACTCCGAATCCAAAAATGAAGTCCATTTTGAATGATAAAATTTACAAAATTTCAAAAATTGGGTATTATTATTCATAACGGTTAGTTTTAATAATATTTTAATAGCATATCATTGTTTAGTGAAACTCGATATTGCGTACTACACACGCTATCGAGGAAGGTCGTGATTGCGTGTAATGTAAGACAAAGTAGGGTTGCATGTAGTGCAAGACTCCTTTTTTGTTGCGTATAACAGAATCCAACCATATTTCATTTATACATTTAATATATATATATATATATATACACACACTCAATGTTGCGTATAACATAATCAAAACTTATTTAATTTATACATTAAACAAAATCTTTAGTTAATGTTGCGTATAATAATTTCCACAAAACGAACATGAAATTGTGTGAAACATGAGCCAAGAATAGTGTTGCGTATATTTCAAGCTAATACGATGTTGCGTAAAACACAAGATAATCTTAGTATAGCGTACAACAAAAGAAATCAAAGAAATTAAAAAGAATAATTCTCATAAAATCTCGAGTTGTTACATTCTACCCCCCTTAAAATGAATTTCGCCCTTGAAATTCATCGGGGTTATAAATGGTTTTCTACTTGAAATTTTCTTTAATTGAAACCCACATCGTAAAATGGAATACCAAAACTAAACTTTAAAAACTAAAGTATGAAACATAAAGGTTACCCAAATTAACTAATCACTGGGTTTCCACATAAGATAACATAGGTGAAAATATGGATATGGAAGAAAAATATAACCATCATATTCTGATGGAGAGTGGTAGAGAACATGGCTATAAAAAATACAACAATAACAAAGCCATATATTTGTGATGATTTAAGGTACCATCTGATTCATCGGATATAAGGGTAGTAGGACAACATTTTTGGTTTTCAAGATCATTTCCCTAAAGTTGATGAAATTGGAGTAGGAAGAAATACTTTCTTGATTTTGGTACAGTCTCACCGTTGGTCGTTATTTGGAAAATTTCCACTTCATCTCTTAAAGAAATGAAGTTGAATTTGTCATTCGTGAAGTGTTAGCAGATCATGTGATAGAATGATGGGTCCTTCCATCTGTCTTAAACAAAAGGTTAGAAAATAGTTATCAAAAATACATAAGTCCATCTATAGTGACATTAATCATATATGGTTCCTAAAATGGACTTATACTTCATATATCATACTTCTTATTATAATAAAACTGGTTTCTACTAAACAGGGACTTCCTGTAGGCCAGTGGTAGGCGATAAAGGCCTGTCGCACTTCAGTTGTGGGTTCAATTCCCACAACCTTGTTCGGCGTGACGGGTTGTCTCCCATCTTGTAGGTTGTCCCTTTTTCTAAAACTACATTATAATAACATTCCTACAATAAAATAGAAAACATATTATCTTATGTCTAACTTAATTCATTTCAATATTTAGGCTTATCCAATATACTTTTGTCCAAGCTCATAGTAAAAAGAAAACAATTACTAGAAATTTCATCTACCGAGCATGTGAATACCATCATTTATCCCCCATATATCATACGATATATCATGTTGGTCACATCCCAAACATGTGAATACCTTAATCATGTATTCTTTTGAACCATAGTGAAAACATGAATGATGTCACAAGGTAACTCTTTCCATATACCAAAATCCCAAAAATTCTATATACTCAAACCATGATGTCACTTTTTCCTTATATTAGTCATGAGCTCGTCAATACTATCAAACATTTCATTATCTCCTTATCCTTATTAATGTGCATATCATCTGCTTTCCAAAGAATTGGAATCACTTTTCATGGTTACCGGTACCATATAATTATCGAAAACCACAATAAACCATTACATAGATATTCCAATGTTCCATAATACTATAAATGAGATTCCACAACATTATTTTGGAATCCCTTTATATAAACAAATAATCATTCCACCACATCGTTTTCATACTCAACATTTCTAATAGTGATCACATGTGACTTCCCTTTGTCCGTTACCTTAAGAGGTTACTCACGTTGATCATCATTAACACTTGAATTAGGGCATTGATTAGCATAATGTCCCATTTCCTTGCACTTGAAGCATTGAAGTGTTAGTGGAGTGTTCTTTGTAGTCTTTTCTCTATTCAAATCATTAGAAACCTTTTTCCCATTACTTCGACAATCAACTGCTCAATGACCTTATTTTCCACACATAAAACATTTTCTAGTCCCTTTAAGACAATCTCCACCATGCTTCTTTCCACACTTTGAGCATAAAGAAACATTCATCTTCTTTTCACCATTATTCTGAGATTTCTCGTTGAACTCCATCTTTCGTTTCTTGTCAAAACCATGACATGGATATGTTACACCAACTTCCAGTTCTACCTTGATAGAACAACGGAAAATTTCTTCATAGCTACTGATGTATCTTATAGCTAATTCCCTTCGAAGACTTGGTTTTAAGCCACTGAAAAATCTATCAACTTTACTTTCAGGTTGGATGATATAGACAGATGCATACTTTGCAAGTCTTGTAAAATTCGCTTCGTATATACCAACAGATTCATCATCCTTCTTCTTAAGCTCAAGAAACTCCCTTTCCATCTTTGTTCGAAGAATACGAGGGAAGTACTTACTGAAAAAAAAGTTCTTGAACACGTCCCATTCCATGGATTCAATTTCATTGCAGGGCCTCGTATTCTTAATTAGAGTCCACCATTGATATGCTTCACCTTCTAAATGGTAAATAGCCAGAATGACTTTTTCATGTTCCGAACAGCGAAGTTTGGAAAATATATTTTCAATGGTACTAATCTGTTGTTCAGAAACAAGTGGATCAGAAGACCCACTGAAAGAAGGTGGACGTTGCATCATGAAGGACTCAATAGAATATTGTTCACTTCTCTGCTCATTTGGAAGTCCAGAATGATTCATAGCTTGTGTAAGAATAGCAATAAGATTTTTCACTCCATCTCCCATAAAAATGGTTTGTTCAGGAGGACAATCATTTCATTGTCCATTACATTGATCAACACGGTTCCTTCGGGTTCCAGCCATCGTCTAAAACCCAAAAATAATAGTGTGAGAGGAAAAAATCATGCTAGGGAAAACAACATAATAAAGGGGGAGTAACTTCAATATCTAACATCTTAGGTTTAATTCTAATATCATTACCATAATTATAGGACTATAACCTATATGTATACTTATCCTTAAGGACATCCCTAGACATACCTTAGAAATATCTCTAGGGATCTCATTAAAGTTTTCACATCCTAGTTTCCAAAGGTTAACTAAACCTTTCCTCTGAAACAAACTGTAGAGACCCAAAGCTTGACGTACATGGACATTATATTACTTTTGTGGAATACTTGATACATAACGAAAATAGACACATAAGGACTATAATAGTTTAGTGTCTTTGGAAACTCGGAAAATAATCTTCTAATCGTGGTGAAAGATCTTCAATATCACTCATAAAGATCTTCCCCTTTTGTTTTCTTACCTAGAACCTTTCTTTAAATCCTGGGGAAAAGAAAACATATAAAGGGTGAGCTAAAATGATCCGTAAGGGTAAGCATGGATAAAATAAAACAAATCATATACAATTGAACTTAAAAACATGAACATAATGTTTAAACATCAAAACCTTGAGCGATGACATAAAACATGTCAGTACATAAGGCATAGATCATAAAGAAACAATAATCATGATAAAATAGCAGGGGAATAAAACATGTGATTTTGGAAACCATTAATCACATGATATAATTTCCAAAGTAGCCAAGGCATTGCGGCCAAGACCATCTTAGTGGACAAAGTCCCTTTCTGAATCGAGTTCACTCCTCGTTCCAGTCCTGTATTACTGACCCGGATTAACTTACCGTTCCAACCATGTCTATATCATGAGATATAAATCTTTAACCAATGCATTGGATGTAGATATAGGTCCCATCCATCTTATAATGAAATCAGTCTTACATGTCCCACAACATAAACATAAACCATTCATCACAACCCATAGAATAAAGTGGGTTTCACAAACATCATCCCAACATAACATAATCCATATAAAACAAATGGATATCTCATCAAAAGAAAAGTGAAACCATGTAAATAATAGAGACATTATACTTGAAATATACACATGTGAAATATTCTCATCTTAGATGGAAAATGGTTTTGATAAAACACTTGAAATTGATTCTTGAGGAAAATATCCTTTCTTCTTCAAAATCATTTTCTTTTCAAAAAATGCCATGCAATTTTAAAAGAAATGTATTTTTTGAAAATAGTCATAAAATATTGTAGAGTATGCTTCGTGAAAATGAGGTGTTATGAAAGCGTAAAAATCTGGTCACACTGTATAAGTTAAAAATAACACTCTTCTCGTACTTTTGTTGGAAAAGTCAAAAAGTTCCTTGTATGGTAAACAAAAGAAAGATTCCTTCCATACGATGTGGTAAAAGTAAAAAAAAAGGTAAGAATGAATTTAAACATACTTGGAAGAAAATTAAACATTTTATGAAAACATTTTGAGAACATATGGACATGGATAATAAACATAACCCCAATAAATACTTATGAATAAACAATCTCAGATAAGAATGAGATTGGAATAATTATCCCTTACCTTATGTCCGATATGCTTCGTATGTATCTGAACCTCCTGTATAATGATTTAAATAATGTCATTGACTTATTACAGAATCATATTCATTGTTATTATATCATATATGGTTCACTTAGGTATTTATATTACCCATTCATTTGTCAATTCCATGTTAAAGTAGCGTTTTGGGTAAAATTGTTTCATTTATCGTACGTGTTTGGACTTGTTGTTCTTGATATTATTATTACTTATATCACGATTTACTTACTTACAGAATGTAAAACATGATTTATATATCATATATATTCAGTATATATATATATATAATAGATAGATAAATGAAATGAAACACACTGTTCATGGAGACGGTAGGTCGTACGTACGCATGAACATTGTTTTCCTTTCTTTATTGACTTGAATGGAAGTAAGTAGATGACATATATATATATATATATATGTTTATACATAAATCTAGTAGCTTAATTATGTTATATATTTAATTATTATTCATTATATATACTTTATAATCATTCTTTAATGGTTAATCATGGAAAATGATTCTCAATGCGTTCATGGAGACGGTAGTCCGTACGTACGCACGAGCGATGATATCATTCCCATGATAGTGGAATTGTATTGAAGTATATGTATAATATTACAGAATCAATATCACTTTACAATAACCATATATAGTTATTTATTTACACCATTATACCCATCCATGTAAGGTGGTGGTGGTAAAACTGATTACACCACGACGTGGAGACGGTATTCCGTATGTACACACGTGTGGTGATTTTGTTTGCCGTAGGCTGGATAGAAGGTGAAATAGGGTTTTTTAATATTAATAATGACATATCAGTATATGAGTGATACTGATGTTATTACTTTATAATGAAACAACTAAAAAATAAGAAGTTTAAGAAGAAATAAACTTGAGAGAATCGAAAGAAGAGATTACCTCTTCTTCGACACACCTCATTTAAGCCTTCTCTTAAGGAAGTAGAGTTGGTATTTTGAGAAGACCAGAACTCAATAATGTTACTAGGGAAGTGGAGAAGAGAAATTGGTAGGTTTTTTCTGAGCATCAAGGCTCAAAAGGGTGTGAAGAGAAGAGGGAAGGGGTGCCCTTTTTATAAGGGAGGAGAGGGTCACCTTTGGAAAAACTCAATATATTATTTTATAATAAAGTCATATTCGGTTTATAATAGCTCCAAATTGATTTATTTCAAAGATAAAGTGTGGATGGGTCAAAATAATCACAACCAATAGATTTTAGACAAGTTTAGGTTACAATTTTAACCTTATCATTTAGATTTAACTTTAAGATAAATAATTTTACTTTTACCGTGTCTTCTTGTTTTCTTACACTATAAGGTTAATAAACATAATATAACAAGCCAAAAGAACCCCAAGTTGTTTATTATTAATATATATAACCATATCTAAGTCATTTGGCCGAACCTTAGATTTTTAGGAATAAAATAACAATTAATAATATAATATTTGTTTTAAAAAACTATTTTATGTCAATTTTGACACTTTTTGGTAATTGATTTTTGTAAAAATCATAACAGAATGATTAGTTCAAAAAAAGTTAATGAAATAAATACTAACATGTCATATTAACCTTTAAAATTAGTTGAATGCATAAAAAGTCTCAAATTACATTTATTTGGGTATTTATAACAACAATTATGTCAATATTTCATTAATAAGATAATTACTACATCATCATTGTGTCATAAATAAATTAAATTATTTAATGTATAAAAATAATAAATAAAATACTATTATGTATAAAATGTTTTTATATTTCTAATGAATATTTATAGCCTAATTTATCTTATGTATAACCCTATATTAAAAATGTTTTAGTTATTAAACTTTGATTTTAACTATTTTAACTATTCTTTAAATAAAATTATATTAAATGTCATAATCTAATCCAAGTGGGCCTAAATGGTCATATTTTATTTCTAAGGTTTTTTTTTGTTGAATTAAACTTATACAATAGAATTAGGACATGTTTTAGGGTAATAATAATATCATTTTTACCCTTAATTACCCTATTTAATTTTAACCGTGGTAAAAAAAAGTAAAAAGTCACTATTCACCAAAAATTATTTTCATCTCATTGAACCACATTTTAGTCCTTGATATTAACCGTGTCTCTCGGATTTTCAAAATTCCACTCACAGAAGTGGTAAAATTAAGTTTTCAGTAAATTTTCAAATTCACCTAGGAGGTGGGTAAAAGACGGTGAAAAGTTCAATAAAATTTTTATATATCTAAAATTATTATAAAATGACTCCAATAAATTACATTGAACTTATATATATGTTATGTATCAATTTTTACCTAAAATAAATTTAAATAAAATAAATAATTAATTAAATAAAAAGTCGGTTTTTAATAGTACCATAGTGTTTTCACTATTCATCAAAAATTGAATGTTTTCAAAAAAAATACCAAAATTTTACTCTAGGCTAATTTCGGTAATCTGAATCCAAAAATGAAGTCCATTTTTAAAGATAAAATTTAAAAATATTCAAAAAGTGGGTATTACTATTCATAACGACTAGTTTTAATAATATTTTAAAAACATATCGTTGTTTAGTGAAACTCGATATTACGCACTACACACGCTATCGAGGAAGGTCGCGATTACATGTAATGTAAGTCAAGTTAGGGTTGCATATATTGCAAGACTCCTTTCTTGTTGTGTATAACAGAATCCAACCATATTTCACTTATACATTGAATATATATATATATACAATCAATGTTGCGTATAACATAATCAAAAATTATTTCATTTATATATTAAACAAAATCTATACTTAATGTTGTGTAAAATAATTTCCACAAAATTATCTTGAAATTGTGTGTAACACGAGCCAAGAATAGTGTTGCGTATATTGCAAGCTAATACGGTGTTGCGTATAGCGCAAGATAATCTTGGTGTAGCGTACAACAAAAGACATCAAATAAATTAAAAGGAATAATTCTCCTAAAATCTCGGGTTGTTACATCAATATTTTGAACCCTAAGGAATTCAGTATTTATATTCCCAAACATGAGTTTCCATGTCATGTGATGCTGATAAAGGTGTCAACTTCTTATTGAAGTGATAATGTAAATGCGATGATAAATTCATGCCTCGTATTTCATAAATCCAAACCCATCCACGAACTTGAATTTATTTTGTGACTTTATTTGAATTTGAAAATGTCACATTATTCTGATAAATTCATTCATGCAAAGAAAATATTGCATTTATAAAGGTTATTAAATGGATCACCTCAAAATCATGGTCTCATAAAAAACATGGTGATATTGGGATTGATCAATGGTGGTATGTCCATCTTCTTTAGAAAACCAAAACCTTAATGTTATGAGAGGTTGAAGATAATGGCCTCATATGATCAGATAGATTAAATCAATATCATATGATGGCTAGTGAAATATCCTTATAGTTTAAGTATGGAGTATTTATAACCTATTTTTCATATCCCACATAAAAATTTGGTTATTCTATGCACCACTAAATAAGAATGCCCATTTTTTTGACCATTCGAGTCAGCAGTGGGGTTTTGTACCTTCAATGTTGCACACACCACATAGGGTGGGCCGACCAACTCACCTACCCATGCACCACCTACACACACTTTGAGAACTATATGGCCCACTTTTCATCTTTTCTGGTTTATGAACACCTATATTCCAATGAAATTTCTTTAACATACACTAACTATGTGTGCTTTACAACCACCTTCCTCCATACAGGTTACTCGAGAAGGATCTCCCATATGGTTGATCTGGCTCCCACATAAGAGGATGATAATATGTCACTTGTGGCTTGAAATAGTTAATTTTTTTTGATAAAGTACCACCATACAATAATAAATATAATAATTCTAATTATATAAAATAATTTCAACCCATTCTCAAACCCCTCATGAAAAATAATATTTTTCACGATCTTAATTTAATTTTTCTTCTTCAAAACAATTCTTTATAAAAAAATAATATTTTTATTATCTTTATTTAATAAAAACTTCTCATACAATAAAGTTTATATTTCATGGAATTTCCTAAGATCTTAATTATTGTACATAATGTGTCACCATTGAAATAAATATTTGGTATTAAAGAACCACACATTAAATGTTACTATTCATAGAAGAATTGCTCAAGCATAGAATCCAATGACACTGAACGAGTCCAAACAAATTCTCCAAGAATAACCATTTCACCAACGCATACTTATTGAATCATTTATAACAAATTAAACACTTGGTCTAGACAACCATAGTGAGTCCTACCAGACCTCAAAGGTAATTTTGTAACCTCAGTTGATTCTTCTTCCATAACTCTTTACAGATCCAGCCCAACCTCTATCTCAAGAACACTTCATGTTTATTGATTCTAAACATATCCATGTAAAATTTTAATCACATATAATCTTTGATTTATAAATTTATTCTCCATAAATATACAATTTCATTCTATAAACACTTTGTGCTTAGTAAGATTATAAAAATAATATTTTGTAGTCTATATATATTAAAAAAAGAGAATAGATTTTTTTAGGGTTATGTTTTCTAGGTAACATGCATCGTAATTATTCTTCACATCCCTAAATTATAATGAAATAAATTTTTGGACATTTCTAGAGAATATCCCAATAATGATATAGGAAGGTTACTCAAACACTTCATTAATAAAACCATGCCCCAAAGGGTTAGTTCCCTCAACTCGTATGTATCATTCCACTATGGTGTTATAGTAAGAGTGAGTTGTGAAACAATTCCATAATATCTTATAAGACCAATGAATTTTTGGATTAATAATTCTATACCCCGATATAATTGGATAATTTTATTATTTTTCTTTGTTTATTATGTTCTTAATTTTTAAATTCCTTTAACTTTTAAATGGTTTCAAACTTGAGAATTATTAGAAAAAAATAACCAAACCAAAAAAATCACCAGTAAATGTTGTAAAGTACCAATTCCCACCACTAGAATGATTACTCACTGGTCCACATCTGTCACTATCTATAATATTTAATAGACTACAAGCCCTATAACGTTTTCCAGTAAATATTATTTATTTATTTTTCCTAATAATTTTTTTTATACGTCAAATGATTCATAATAGAACGAGTCCAACAATCCCCCTCTATAGAGTCATTAGATGTGTTTCTTGATTATATTTCAAAAGAAATAATTTCAAAGATAAGTGGCCTTTGAATAAAGTTTTCCCTGCTTTTAATGATGGTTATAAATGGTATTATCCATATCTAGGATATATAAATGATTTATCACATTCCAAATATCATGAAACATTTCATTCACACATATAAAGAAAGTCTTGTTATTAATAGTGATTAAAACACCCTTTATGTCCAAACAAGATATATATATATATAAGAATATATAAAGTTTTTTATGGTAGAAATACAATAATAGTTTCTTAATTCCATAACGAGTCATATTTTTGGACTTATATCATAAGTACCCTGTAATCCTACATGAAAAATGGGGGTTCAAAACACATTGGGCGCAGGTACTGTAGCAGTACTGTAGTGATACTGTAGCAGCGGTGGTACTGTAGATCGGCGAGTACTGTAGCGGCAGAAGGGCACTGTAGCGGCGGAAGGGCACTGTAGCAATTGGGCCAAAAAATTGGGCCTAATGGATATGTATGGGCAACAAGTCCACTAGGCCTTCGGGCTATGTAATGGGTCTCCCTCTACCCAGTTAAAAGAGGTCTTTGATTTGTTTTAATAATAAAATGAGGCTTCAGCCCCAACCTCTAAAAAAAATATTTAGTAGTAGTAGTATATCTACTTCACTTTTCATTAATTCTCCCTTATTTATGAGTTTATGTTTATTATCATAAATATGGGATGGACACTCATTATCCATTTCTCATGATTCAGAATTAAAGAAATAGAAATCTATAACATTCATATCCATGTGCATATAACAGTTATTTATTAAATAAATTAAGAACCTTAGATACCAATATAGAATTAAATTATATATTATAAAAATTAGAGACCACAATATGATAATAATTATGATTTCCATAATCATTAAAAAATACTAGTCTATGTGGAAGTGTCATGTTTTAAATAATTTCATTAACAACTTTTAATAAATGTAAGTTTTTCCCCTATCAGGGATATTACCCTAAGAGGGTTGAATTAGGGTATTACTGATTAAAATCTTATCCCCTTAAAAATGACCTTGTTACATAAATGTGAGGAACACCTTATTCTCTCCCTTAATTTCTGTTTATGAGTGATGAATGAAATAAAGTAAACCTGTATTTTTAATTAGTTCACCTGAATCAGTCTAGTCCTATGATAATTCATAAGCGATGTATATTTTAACTTGAAGCAATAGAGAAAATATTATTTATTTTTTCAAGAAAAATAGAGTTTACACTAACCCTATGAACTCACTTTTCTCACAAATGAGAAAATATCACTTCATTTTATTCAAATTAGGAACTCACTTCTCCTTTCATGATTGTTTTATTTTTTAAAAGATATATATGAGAAAATATTTCAGGATTGGTGTATAAATTTTTCCCAACCTGATGAAATTCTAGTGTCATGAAGTTTATGGAATATCCTTCTTATTTATCAAATTCAATTTTCTATAAATACTATAAGTATCATATTTATTTATTCTATAAGATCCTCTCTACAAATCCCAATAAATTCTTTATCTGTCTTAATTTCTAGAAAATTTGTGCATGGTTGTTGAAAATAATTCCACTTTGATCGAATATATGGTATAAAATCAATTAGTTCTTATTTTATCTTCATCAGATCACTCAATGTAACATTCTCGCTTGAATGTGATGACTGAGGAAGATTTAATTAATATTAAATGCACCAAATCCCAAGCTCATCTTCTTTAGCAAAAAACATATTTATCTATAACTTATTGGTTGTGATATGATCATACATACTATGGAATAAGCACCTACTTCCAAAATTTCACCATGGTATAGCCACATTCACTATAGTTATGAAAAGGTATTCAATAAAATTATTTTCTATATTATTTTATTATATGGTATGACTTCCAATGATCTAGTCCATATTCCTCATATAATAACTCTGCTTGATGAACTACACATGATCATGCAATGATCTCTTGAAACTTCTTGGTCCACTAAACCAACTATATTGTAGAAATTTACACTACAGTGTGGGATAATATAGTATTTAAAGAAATAAAATTATATTCACTACCTAATTCACATCTTTCATGGCATAAAAGATAGCTCCATTGTGGAAATCTTGTTTTCAATGGAGTTATAGTGAATCCGTTTATGCACGGAGTAGGTATCCTAAATCCAGTGATATTGAAAATCTCATGTTCACTCTTTCCAAATCACGATATGTTTATATGGAAAATGAATTTCTTCTTAAAAAAAATACATAATAACCTTTCCTTAATATCATAGTCTTCCTCAAAACTCTAAAGACATTTAAAATCATTTGTTAATCCCTACATGACTCCTCACAGAATAAGCTTCTTTCCAAAGAAAATGATCCCTCAAAACTCAAGTGAAAAAAAATTTTGTTGATCACCTCATAATACATAACATATGATCTATGGAATAGAATCATTACATGTAATTATTTATATGGTATCCCATTGTTATGCAGCATAGTTTTTGTTTCTCAAACAAATTTATCATGCAATTATAACCCTTCTGTATTTAATAGATCAATAACAATACTCCAAGTATCACTTCTTCACCAAAAACTTCTTCAACATTGAAAATAAAATTAAATTTTCAACAAAAATAATCAATACCAAACATAAAAGGTATTTTAAAAAAAATACTTCTTTCAATTTTTTGATAATTAAAAAATATTAAATTCTCCACTCAAAATAGTGCATACATGATTCATCAATCACAAACTCTAAACTCATGTCATGCTCACATTGTGTGAGAAAAAAGTGTGGTATGATGGAATACTTGTGATAACAACTCATTTAATAAAATTCTTGTAAACCACTTCATGAACTTCCGACATGGAAACCACTACACTTTACAAGCTTCTCCTTAAAATCTTTAATCAAACGCCCTCCCCCTAAGTGGAACCCTCTTATTTTTTTCAACACAAAATATATCCCTAATATGTAACCCCAATATGAGTACTTTATAAGACCTTTTAAATGGATATAAATAGAATTTACTTAAATGTTCACAAGAGATAGTTTGAAACATAATAAATTAATAGAGTAAAGAAATAATACCTTTTTAAAGAAGTAATTTCCAAGGCGAAGTCTGGGTCTCCGTCTCCATATCTATCTTGAGATATGGTTTCACTTATAATCCTAGAGCTAAACTTTATTGTTCAAAATAAATTTTGGGTATATCCCTAGTCATAGTATCATCCATTTGATTTTTAATTATCACATACTCCAGTTTTACAAATTATTTCTCAACCTTCTCCTTAAGAAAATATAATTTTATTTCAATATGCTTCATTCTAGAATGTTGAATGGGATATTTAATGGTGTTAACCACACTTGAGATATCACAAATGTTTGGAATAGGATATACTGAATCAATACCAATGTATTCGATATATTTTTGTATTCATATCAATTTTTTACAATCTTGAGTCACTACAACATACTCCACCTTTGTTGTTTACAATGATAGTAAATATTTCTTTTTTTACTTTTCCAATAAAAGAACAATATTCCAAGACACAACACACCTCCATAAGTATATTTTCATTCATCAACCAAACATTCCAAACATGCATCTATATATCTCGTCATTTTTTGTCATGATTTTTTTTAATAATACAGTCCAATGTTTACTATTTGGTTGATATATTGAATTCATCACGTCACAGCCTTTAGTTGTTTATTTTTTAGACAACTCTGATAAAGGGTGACTTGAAAATTGTAAAACATAATGTCTGGTGGAGTTTTTTTAATTAAATTAATCTACTAAGGATCTTCTATTAGGGAGTCACAAAAACCCCATCACCTTCTCCATTTTTTTAATATTTTATATGGGTCTCCACCATAGTAAACATCAGTTTGGAATCATCCATATGAAAAATATTTAGAGCCTCCTCGGAATATTTATTCTGGGAGATAAATATCTCATCTTTTCATTTAATAACTTATACAACAAGAAAAAAAGTATATTTCACCAAGTGGAGACATCTTTAATTCATACCTCAAATGTTCAAAAAATGGTTTTTGTTGAGTGTCATCTAATCCTCCAAAAATGATGTAGTTGGGATATTTAAGTAAAACCATCCACTACCCATTATATTTATTGATATGGAGGTTGTGATCAAACCCACCTCTAAGATAATTTATTTTTTAAGGTACTAATCCAACTATGAGTACCGGGATCTTGGTGCTTGTTTCACTCATATAAATATTTTTTCAATCGACACACCCATCTTAAATCTTCATGAATTATAAATTCATATGGTTTCTCAATATAGATTTCCCCATTAATGAATCCATTCAATAACACTTTATTTATTTCTTTTTGATACACTTCAAACAACTTTTTCATAGTTGTATCCAAGAATAATTGAATAATCTCCAAACATAACACAGGTAAAAGTGTCTCAACAATATTAATGCCTTCAATCTAGAAATACTCCTTGGAAACTATTTGTGTGTTATTAATTTTAAATTGACCATATTTATTTAAAAAATTGGAAACCTCACACTAGTTTTGATCATGTTCTTATTGTTTGGTCTTAGGAAAACTAAATAAATGTTATTCTTCTCAACATGATCAAGCTCCCAAATTATTTCTTTGACCTAACATACATCAGTGGAAGATTACTCAAATATATTTGATTCCAAATTAGTCAATAATAAAGTATGTTGTTTTTTATTCAATCACTTGATTTGAGTTATAAAGTGTTGTTATAATCTCTTCATTCCAATACTTCTCTAATATTGAAATTTCAATAATCATAGTTCTTTCCATGTTGTTTTTTCACAAGTAGGGGAAAACCCCAATTTATTAAACCAAGGAAATACCACTTTTCTCATCGAGAAGACAGAAACCCAATACATGACTTGTAATACCATTAAGAATTCAATACCAAAACATCTGAATCATTTCCCTGACATGTATGATCTAACATGATCCATAGGTCCAACCCATGCACTTTGATCAGTAGATTAAACAACCACATGCACTACCTAGAATCCCTACTACCCTAAAGCCCATATTCCCATGCCCACAAGGTCTATTCCTTAAGCCACGTTAATGATAACATTATTTTTTTCTCCCAAAAAATATATTATATTGAGTATTTCTCATGGATAACACTAAATGTTGAGTCACATTTTTTTTCTGATACTCTTCCACATAGATACTATAATGACTCAAAACATCAGGTGCCAACTAGACTATGAAAGACTAGGATTCCCCAACCCCAACCTTCCTCCATAATACATGGGCTGATGAAAATCTCTTAGAAGGAATAACTAAAATGGGAGGCATTTTCCTAGAATACCTATACACATTCCCCAAAATATATCCATACAGAAGTGCAGATGAATTTTAAAACAATACAGTAATATCTTGATTAAAAACCATTCATCTAAAAAACTCTAGGGAATACAAAATTGTGTAATGTTGTAATCCAAAATTTAAATTTGAAAACACACACCCACCTAGAAATGATTTCCAAACCATTTAACATCTAAAATGGAAAAATATATGATAGAGTGTAACATCCCGACCCATGTGCCACAAATCAAATACTCTAATCTAGTTTTTTACGAGTCATCAAGTGTACCTCTCCATAAGACAGAGTCTAGTGACTAGCATCGTGGTCCTAGGGTGTGTCCATGGAGAGACTATTCCCTTATATCAGAGTAAAGATGGTGGAAATAACTAGGTAACATCCAAAGGAGTTAATAAACAGAGTGATGAAATAGTAAATAACTAAAATATAAAATGTATTGATAATAAATGAAATGTATTAAAAGCCCAATCATCCATTTCATACATAAAATATAGGTCCCCCAATGGTTTGACCATACATACAGGAGTATATATAAAGAAAATGAAATAAAAGCGTAGTGCTTTACTACTAACTTTGAGATAGACCACGTACCTAGTCTCCATGACATAGTTGAGCTGCTCTATCCCAATCATAAAAATCCACACAATAATCTCCACTCGATCATGAAACCCTGGGATATATCCCTATTCATTTTGCAATCAGTGATCAACCTGAAAATTAGACATAAGGTCTACATGCACACTGAGGTACACATACAAGGGTGAGAAATAATCTTAGTAGGTCACCCCAATGAAGAACCTATAATATGATACCATAAGTGCATTCTCATGAAATATTCTCAGCCTAGTTGAGACATAACTGAAAATATAGTCAAATAAATAAAAGGAAAAAATTCCACAATTGATCCTTATGTTTGTGATCATATTCATTTGGAAATATTTCCATAATATATCAGTATATTCATTTATGTGTATGTATATATCCCATTAAATATATATATACACGTCCTCGTATACATACTCACATAATTGGGGATAAAATAACATAAATGACTCAATCCATAGTCAATCCTTGGATAACATCTGATTGACTGAACATCTTGTGACTTGGGACTTGAGTAAGATGTTATACCACCTAATGCGTGTATAATTAAGTTGATCTATGGCTCTGTAATCCCAATCAGCCATACCTAATTCATCGAGTATTGTAAATGTCTTTGAACGGGTTACATCAACACTAGGGGATACTCATCCTAAACTAAGGTTCACCTGTACTAGCCTCAAATCACTATAAAGAAGTATTATGGGTAAAATATAGAAATACAATAAATGGTAACTAATCTAGACATCATGACACTCATTCCATATAAACCCAGTCCAATTTATGAGCATCGATATCCAATCTATAGGAGGTCAGGACATTGTGACTCGGATACTCCCTAAGGTTTTAACCCTTAGGTGATGTCAGGAGTTCCCATCAGTGATACATCATTCCTACCCCTCATGATTACTTGTCAAGGTGAGTATAATCATCCCTTCCACTCAAGATAGGGTAATCATCCATGAGTATCTGAGGTTGCGAGAGGATTTTTCCAATACTGTGGTCAAACAATTGATCAGAGATAGTGTAATCATCCCTGTCACTTGAGAGAGTGTAATCATCCATGAGTATAATCAGATTGAGAAAACCATAATCACCATATTAAAATTCCAGAAATAGATTTAGGAAACATCTTAATCACTCTAGAGAGTGTAATCATCCACAAGTATCATTATTTGGGACTCCATGATCATATATCATAATCATAGGCTAAAAGTTGGATCCTAGAAAACACATCTACAAATACCAAAAATATAATAGTTAAACAAACTGTATCAGTAGAAAAATCCTAGGTGGTACCACTGGGCATGCCAATAAACATAATAAAATAATGGTTCAGAATCTGGATCCCCAGAAATATGTATGGGCATCCCAAAAATACAGAAAGATGCTCCACGACAGTCTCATCATCCATCAACTAGGAATAAACTCTAGAAACCATCACTGCATAAATAATAAACAATTGAATACAATATATAAAAGAGTGAGGGTGTCCAAATTACTGAACCCACCACTACTTTCATAGCCCTTCTAAATTAATTATTTTCCATTTCTTGTATGATGACACCCACTACTACCACAAAATAAACCCCCAATGCACTAGCTTAGGGTTGATCAAATATCGGGGAACCCACTGGGTCCATAAAGTCAAAACACTAGAGCAGAATCATACTCGGGATCCTCCACTGTTATGGTAAAATAAGTAATACTACATGGAATCATCGAACTGATAAGAATGTATAGGCATCCTACACTATATTCTTATAATGGAACATAGGAAGGGTCATCCAACATGGAACCCATTACAATAGAGTAAATAGGAAGATGAATCCTATAGGGGATTGTTAGAAAAGTAATAAGGTAAAGTGATACTATAAGGGATTCCTTATTTAGAATGTAAATGAAGTCATCCCATAGGGTAACCTTAGTAATATAAATAAGATAGAGGCATCCTGCATGGGATCCTCTAAGTTGAAACTTAATAAGAGGCATCCAACCCTGGATCCTCAAAAAAACTAATATTATGGACTCCTAGACTAGAAGGTCACATATCACTAGGAATATTTCCTCAAGGGAAATATACACAAGCATTGGTCTTGCGAGATGGATAATGGACCATCTAAGATCAAGTTCTAACCCTCTCATGAGAAAACTAAATTTGATTACTGGAGGAAGAACCTATCCATTTAATAATGTCCCGAACACCACTTAGGTGTCCCCATATTACCCCAAGGGTTTCATCATCACGATATATTTATAATGATACTCATAAATTACTACTCATGGTTCCAATTATTACTTTGGGGAATAAAGATATGAAAAATAGGAAAACCCCTAAAAAGAGTAACAAAGGAGGAGTAAATGGCGTTTCAGCCTTAGCACATAGTGTGTTCCCTCACAGTCCCACAAAGGAATGTACTTATTCTAGAAGAGGAATTTCAAATCCCATGTACATGGCCTGTTGATCACATACAAAATATGCACCCTACATAGGGTATCTTTTGATCACCCCACGATTCACTATTTTATTTCCCCCTTACACCACTATATTAAAATAATTGGTATTGAAAATTCCAAATATAATAACAAATTAAAATTCATGTTTGATGAAATTATTTAATTTTTATCACTATTAAAAAGAAAATTTTCACTTTTTTTATTATATCATTATAGGAGGAGGTGGTTTGGAGAGCCCACAATGGAACTCAAGAAAAGCGGGAAAAACTGTGTAGGATCCCAAACACAAATGTTTACTCAAAATTGAAATTCTACTATAATATGCATCCAATTGGGATTAAACATGGTGAATGAATGAAAAACTGTGTGCGATAAATTTCTCTCAAATACCAAAAATCCTAACTCATCCATTTTGAGTCCCTAAATGTGCCATCATTAAAGAGAATCTTCACTATTCAATATCTCAAGGTCAATTTTGTATTTCATCCATATATCAAACTTTTAGGCTTCCAAATTATGCCTAATTTTAATTTTAGATAGTCAATTTGTGGGGGAACAAGTTTTTAGTTTTTTTAAAATCAAGATAAGATTTTATGAATTCCCAAAACTATGTTACAGGTGGTTTCACTAAATCTGGATGCCCAAAAAAACCTTACACTTTTCTTATAATTTGGAACCTCGGGAACCCCATTTTTAAGTTAGAATAGAGAGAAAATGTGACGTATCAGACCCAAATGCTACTTAACGGGTGCCCCAAGCCTGGCAGGCCGCATGGCCTCAAGTGCATCTCCCCAAACACTAGAGGTTGCTGACTATCCGCGAAGGCCTAGGGTGTTCTATGGGAATACTATTACCTCAGTAGCATAGTCTAGCACAGTGGAAGGAATATAAATGAATAGTGAATAGTTGAAGAAATGTAATTAAATAGTGGAAGAAAACTGATGTAACAGATAAACAAGAATAACAACAATTGTATCAAATTAAACAATGATGATGTAATAACATGTCACTAGAAAACTAGAAAACATGGATAAAAAACAACAGGAATAACATATTCCACAAAGTAAAAGAAAAAAAAAGACTACATCAAGCATCTCGAGATCCAACTTGGTCATCTACTGTCAAGCTCAATCCTATCAGCAAGCAATCAGGTGTTCGAAGCTCTATGCTTCCCTTTGTAAACACTTGTAGTCATGTAATCTACTCCAGGTACCAAACGGTGCCTGGAAAGGGTGTGAGATAAATCACCATGGGCCACCACCAATAGTGTCTATAACCATGGGCCCATGTAATGTAATATAGCAGGGTTCAGGAATACATATATAAAGTAAATCATCGGCACAATATAACTAAATACCCAGTACCTACTTTATTCCTTGGATAGTGTCTGAACATGTAACCAGTTCATTAATTTAGTAATTCCCATTTAATGTCAATAGGAATTGTGAGGCATATCTAGAAGTGACATCACCTCATCATAGTATAAGTAGTGAAGGTCGCAAGATGTATCAAGGTAACCTGAAAATGATATTTGGTGAGGGAGTTCTAGGGTAATAACCAAGGTAACATAGATCACATGGAATGCTAACGCATTAGTACCTGAGTCTAGCTAAGGGGTAAGAGTGTAATCTAAGGAGTGTAATCCAAGGTATTCCAAAATAAGGTTGCTATCTAGTCCAAGGTGATCGACCCTGGTAAAATGGGGCTAGGCAAGGATGGGGCCCTAAGGTCATTCACCATGGCACCTACTAGTCAATGCAGGATCCAAGGATTGTATCCAAGGTATCACGCAATATGGTAAAATTCTGAATGGTAGTATAATGGGAATCTAAGGAAAATACAAGAACCAGAGTCTACGTGGGTGTCAACCTAAGAAAATAGCATCCTTTAATTGGAATGGGGTTCCGGAGTCCCAAGGTATTCTCCCCTGAGAATCCAAGGCGAGCTAGAGTCAGTCCATTCCTACCTGATATTATAATCATGTAATCATTCATTAGGTTTAAGCCTGGTCTTCCATTGGTGTGGATAGGCCAGGTAGTGTTGAACCCATTTAATCAAGTCCTAATTAACCATTAAGGAATATTCAATTATTTAGGTTCACTCCACCACCTTCCATCAATATGGAAATGGGTGCTACGGACATGTAACCTTTATTCAATCTCATTTGTTACGGCCATGTTATATACTTCGTCTACTTTCAATTTCTCATTTCACATTTAATAACCAAATTGAATCTCTTACCTTAGTTGGGTCAAGTGGTGAGCATACATGGTACATGCCATTATAAAATTCTCATTAAAAAATAAACAATTTATTATAGAAGGGCTTGTCTTTAGGAAGTTCAAGAGAACGCACACCCTAACGGTGGATTAAACGCACCCAAACACTAAAACACAAATATGGAATAACCTTTGACATAGGTAGGATTGAATTATGGGAGTAACCGCTAACAACTAATCACATATTTGGAAAGATAATAACCATACAATTATAACATGTATTATCATGAAATGTACATTTAAGAGACGGTTTTTGATGAAATTAGTGGGCCCTACATGAATAATCTAAAATCAAAAAACTTTAAGGGTGAGTTATAGACCACCCACCTTAGGGTTTTATGGCTCTCATCCTCCGGTATCATCCCTTGATATTCCTCGTATCGAAGTAGATCTAAGAAAAGGTGAAAAACACTCAAATGATGATATCTTGGTTGAGATAAAGAGAGAATAAGAATGGATAAATATGACTTGAGTACTTACCATTGTGAATCCAACATGATGAACAAAAGCTCAATCATAAGTAGAATATAGGTGATCTCTTAATCCCTATATTTGGCCTTGAAAAATATACAAAATGAGAAGAAATGGGATTAATACCACTGGTCCTTAGGTTAGGGAAGATTAGGAGAGTAAATATGTCATTAAGTTAATTTTGGACATTTTTCCTAGAATTTTAGTCTTCACACGGTTTGTCATCACTGTTTGTCAAACTATGGGAAAACCGTGCGATATGATTCTGCATGAAAAAACATCCTCCACACAGTTTGATCAAACTATTCCCAATCCATGAACGGGTACCTGGGAAAAAGGGGTATTCACATGGTTAGGTCTCACGTCCGTATGCCAACTGTTTAAGGTGGCTCTGTCCAAAAAAAACACAATCTGCACAGTTTTCCAAACCTTGTGGAATTCCTGCATGGTTTAATCTAAACCATACGCCAAGACAGTATTCCCCAAAAAGAAGGGTTCTAGGATCCAAACAATCCCCATACACCCTCGTAACCTTTACTAACTCATTATTCATACATATTAGGTCCAAAGTAAAGAACTAGACTGAAAATTAAAAGATCCACACCTGTGTGAAAAAATGGGTTCTTACAATCTTCCACCATTAAAAGAACTAACCCCCAAGTTCTCCTTCCGAGGGTAAAGGAACATTTTCTAAGAACAACTCTGGCCATTGGGAACGTACGTCAGCTTCCCTCTCCCAAGTCTTGTCTTATACTCGGTTGTGCTTCCACAACACCCATACGAGAGGGATCGACTTTCCTCGACGATCCTTCTTGCTTTGGTCAATGATGCGTACTATATATTCCTCAAAGGTAGCATCAACATCTAAATCAACATCCACAGGATCAAATCTATGTGATGGCTCAGCATGATATTGGTGAAGCTGTGATACATGTATGACATCATGAATGGCACAATACCTCTAACGTAGCAGCAACCGATAGGCTACTGGTCTGACTCTCTCTAGAAATTCAAATTGCCCAATATAATGAGGGGATAGCTTTCCCCACTACTTTAACCTTATATTCCCTACCATGGGATATAGCAAAATTAAAACATGATCCTCAACCTCAAACTTGGGAGATCTTTGATGGAGATCGGCATAAGATTTCTGTCTAGACTAAGCCGTAGTCATATGCTTCTTGATCAATTGAACCCATTTTGAAGTCTCGTGAACAAGATCAAGATCTAGTAGGGCTGCCTTACCTACCTCTATCCATCACAATGGTAAATGGAATGGGCTACCATATAAGGCCTCAAAATGATCCATCTGAATCGTCACCGGAATACTGTTATTTTAAACGAACTCAATGAGAGGAATATGCTTCTCCAAAGAACCACTAAAATCAAGGACACATGATCGGATCATATAATTTAGAACCTATATAGTCCATTCGGATTTTCCATCAGTCTGAGGGTGAAAAGCTATGCTTAGAAGCACTTGAGTCCCCGTAGCTTTCTATAAACCTTTCCAGAATCATGAAGTGAAACGAACATCCCTATCTGAACAATAGTATGTGGAACCCCATGTATTGGTATGATATCACATACATACAGTCTTACCATCTCATCTACTAAGAAAGTATCCATATAATAATGAAAAGGGATGACTTTTTTAGTCTGTCAATGACTACTAAGATAGCATAGCTACCCCTCAGTGACCTAGGTAAGACGACTACGAAATCTATAGAAAAATCTTATCATTTCCATTTCGGGACTGGAAGAGGCTGTAACAAGCTAGAAGGTCTCTAGTGCTCCACCTTCACATATTGACAGGAGGAACACCTAGTGATAAAGCCTTCTATCTGATGTTTCATCCTAGGCCACCAATACTGGCATCGCATATCTCGATACATCTTCGAGATTCTTGGATGAACTGCCCACTGAGAAGTGTGGGACACTTTCATCAACTCCTCCCTCATGTATGTGGGAACCCAGACCTGTCCACATATACAAAGGATTTCATCTTTGTCCATAGACCAGACTAGAGGTGGGTTATCTCCTGAAATACTCTAATGGAGAACCAAACCATCAAAATCTAAAAATTGCCTACTCTTCACCTTCTCTGGGAGGGAATAGGTTACTATTAAGTCTAGGAGGTAAGACTTCTCGTGACTGTCATGAAAATATAGATGAAGTGTAGAAAAGAGGTATATTATCTTCTATTTATCACTAGATTCTTGTAGGGATTATGTTTGAGTTTTACAACCTAGTGCATCAGTGACCACATTTCCCTTTCTAGGTGTATAGGCAAGATCAAAATCAAATGATTGTAGATATTTGACCCATATTTGTTCTATGAAGTTCAATACCCACTAAGAAAATCTATAATTGGGAATATTTTGGTTTTTTTACCCCACAAAGCAGTCACCTAAGAGATAATGTCTCTATAAATGTAAGGCATAGACAACTGCTACTAGATCAAGTTCGTACACCAGGTAATTTCTCTCATGAGGCATCAACTGTCGAGATCTGTACGTAAAGAGTTATTCTTCCTACATCAACAATGCTCCCTGTCCAATGCATGATGCATCACTAAATACAATATAACCTTTAACTATTTCTGGATGAATCATAATTGGTGCCAAAACAATCCTCCCTTTCAGTTCCTGAAATGCTTTCGCGCATGCTTTTGACCATAGGAACTTAACACCCTTATTTTTAAGTCCAGTAAGAGTTGAATAAATACATGAGAAGTCATATATGGAATACCTTTAATATCTATAAATCCTTTAGAAACTCTTGATATCAAACACATTTTTAGGTTTCTATAAATAAACTATAGCACTAACCTTTTTAGGGTCAACAGATACTCGTGATTCTGATATAATATAACCCAAGAAGTGGACCTTGTCAATAAAAAATTCTCACTTAGAAAACATGGAATAAAGCTGATTCTCTCTCAATTTAATCCGAATGATCTCAAGATGTTTTCATAGTCCTTATAAGTGAGATAATACACCAAGATGTCATCCACAAATATTATGACAAAAGTTTCTAAATAGGGGTGGCAAACCCCATTCATCAAATCCATCAAAATGGCAGGCTCATTCGTAAGAATGAAAGGCATAAAAATATACTCATATAGACCATACCTACAACGGAAAGTTGTATGAGGTATGTCTAATGATATGACTCACACTTGATGATAACCTAATATCAGATCGATCTTAGATAACACATTTTCTCCTCAGAGCTGGTCAAAGAGATCATCTATTCGAGGAAGTGGATATCGATTCTTGACTGTAAGCTTGTTCAACATTCTGTAATCCATTAATAAATGAATAGTTCCATCATCATTATTGGAAAAAAATAATGGGAGAACCCCAAGAGGGTGTACTAGGCCGTATAGGGACTTTGGACTCTAGGTCCTCTATTTGCTGCTTGAGCTCCTGAATCTTAGTGGGTTCAATCCTGTATGGAGGAATGGAAACTGGTGCTACTCCTGGGACAATCTCAATTTTAAAATCCACCTCTCTCTTAGGAGGTAAGCTAGTAAGGTCAGTGGGAAAGACTTCCCAGAAATGATCAACTACTTGAGGGAAATCTATTTGAATAAAACCCTGATCCTCCATGAAAGTATTTTCAATCTGGGCAGTCACTCCACCTAGACCGTGATTATTTTTTCCATCTCTCCCAACCTGAACATCCCATTCACCTTTGAAAAGGAAACTACTACCTTCTGGTGATGTAAAAGAGACCCAGCGGTGATAGTAGTCTACAAAGGAATGACAGTGGACAAACCATTCCATCCTGATAATGACATCGAATCCCATTATCTTGAGAATAAATAGATTCCACAAGAAATGGTAACTACCAAGCTTAAGGGGACAGTCCATGCACTAGTGTATGCCCTCCATACTAATTCCCAATGTTGTATTGAGCGTCACTACACTATAGTTATGTTGTAACTCTAGTCCAAGACTTTCCATAATAGATACAGAAATAAAAGAGTTTTAAGAACATATATCAAACAAAACAGAATCAATAGTGGAGGCTACTAGAATTTTACCTCATACTATAGATGGTCCCACAGCCTGATCCTCTGGTATTAGTTGTGAAGCATGTAACTGACCTGATCCATGGCCTTGTGCAACAGATGGACTACCACGATCATGACTGCTCTTCAAGAACTACTAGTGATTAGGGGTCAGACTACCATAGCCACAATCGCCTCCTCAGCCAAACCTACCAATGCTATTCTAACTCCCTTACTAACGCAGTGCAAAAGAACTCACTCTTGAAGGTGGAGTTGGAGTTGATCCTATTCTACATGAAGCTGGTGGAAAGGTCCTACAGAAAAAATGAAGATGACTCATATGGATGAAAGACCAACACTCCATAGGTTCTCTGTAACATTGGGGATTCTTATTCCCTAGTATTCCACATTGATGACACACCACAGAGCTATCAAAATGGATACTCTAGCTGCCATTAACATGACACAAACCCTCAAGGAAATGATTCCAACCACTGTAAGAACTACTAGCCTGATGCAGCACTAATCCATAAAACCTGGAACTTGTGTCTTCCCTCAGGTTATGCTCATTGATAAGTGCCTGATCGACTATTTGAAAAAAAATTGGAAGGCAGAATACATTCACCTGAGTTTGGATGGTGTACCGGAGGCCATCCTCAAAATTTCTAGCACATGAAATCTCATCACTAGCTGGAAGTTGTGAAAAGCACTATAAATCAGTGAAACATTCTTAAAATTCCATAACAAACATAAAACCATGTTCAAGATGCATGAAATATCTATCTCTGTAATCTCTCATTGCTTGAGGAAAGAAAAAATCATTGAAGGAATTATAGAAATCATCCCATAACATGCCCGGATGATGATAGGCTTGGGTAACCATATCCCACCAATGCTTATCCAAATCCTAAATAATGTATGTAGTAATCTTGACTCTCCACTTTGGAGGAATTTCTAGGTGCTCAAAGATACACATCATGGCCTAGAGCCAAGACTCAGCAGCCTAAGAACTCCCATCCATTGAAGAGGTAAGGGGATTCTACTGTTGGAAATCGTAGGTCAGATCAGAAATCGTAGGTGAAACCCATGGAGCACCAAGCATGGACTTCATTAGACATAGGTAATTATCTCGAAATTGGGAATCAATTCCCTGATCAGGTACAGTAGGTGGTTCCTTAAGTGGAACTTCAAGAGGTAAGACTGGTGGCTCAGGGCCCACCACCTTTGGAGTGTGGTCATCACCACCCACCAGGCGAATGACATGAGGATGGAGTGGAGGCATTGGTCTACATATTCCAAGCACATGCCTTAGAAAAATCATAGAAGCAAGTAAATAGCATCACTAATGGAATATGAAGATCAGAAAACTCAATAACCAAGATATACTACCCAATCTACCCGCTTAGACGGTCAGTTATTGGTATATTCTCAAGTATAATTTTAATTTCATTTTGTAGTTAATTTCAGTGTTCACTCCTTTACCTTTCATAGACATGAAATGGCGGGAAAAGGATGTTCAACCAATTAATTTTAGATTTTAAGTTTCACTTTATAATCGATATCCATTTATGATGAATCAGTTCCCATACACCTATCACTAGAAATGGTACCTACTTACTTATAGCATAATGGCCCAACTTGGTAAATTGCTCATCCCAACACATGAGGGCCCATAAGCCTCATGAATTATGATAGTAAATCACTCAATCTCAGCCAAAGTAATACAAGTAGAAGTAAACTATCCCAACATCCTTAAAAAAACCAAAGAATTTTAATCTATGAAAATCCCTAAAATGAACCTATATAGTATTGAAAAATGCCTGACATGTGAGCTCTAAGTGAGTATAATGATGCATATAGCAACCCTCCTTATTGTCATATCATCAGGATAAGGATCAAGTAAACTATCAAATAGAGTAATAATCAACAAACCACACAACATGTGTGTCACCCAATAGTGTTTATAACCTCCAGTCCATATAATGGAATATAGCTGCGAGCAGGAATATGTATATAAAATAAAGAAAGTGGAACAATATAAAAAAAATACCTAGTACCTACTTCATCCCTCGGTTGGTGTATGAACATGTAACTAGTTAATTAATTATGTAATTACTATTTAATGTTAATAGGTCACGTGAGGCATAGATAGCACTAATATCACCTCGAGATAGTATAAGTAGTGAAAGTTCAAATATGTAACAAGGAAACCTGATAAAGATATCCAGTGAAGGAGTTATAGGGTAATAAACTAGGTAACTTAGATCTCACAGAATGCTAACTCAGTAATATTTGAGTCTTGTTAAGGGGTAAGAGTTGAATACAAGGATTAAAATCCACTAAATTCCAAAATAAGGTGCCTACCAAGTCCAAGGTGATTGACCAAGGTAAAATGGGGCTAAGAAAGTATAGGGCCCTATGGTCTTTCACCGTGGAACCTACTAGTCAATGCTGGATCCAAGGAGTGTATCTGAGGTATCTTGTAATAAGGTAAAGGACCCTACGGTAGTATATTGGGCATCCAACGAAAAGAAAATAACTAAAGTCTAGGTGGGTGCCATCCTAAGAAAATTGCATCCTTAAATTGTAATGGGGTTCCCGAGTCAAAAGGTATTCTCCTCTCAGAATCCAAGGTGAGCTCAAGTCATTCCATTCCTGTTTGATATTGTAATGATGTAATCATTCATTAGGTTCAAGCCTTGTCTTCCATTAGTGTGGATAGGCCAAGTATCATTTCAACCATTTAATCAAGACTTAATTAACCATTAATGCATATTCAATTATTGATGTTCACTTTGACACATTCCATCAATATGGAAAGTGGTTCTATGGACATGTAAACTTTATTAAATCTCATTTTTTAAGGATGAGTTATATACTTAGTCTACTTTCCATTTCACATTTCACATTTAATAACCAAATTGAATCACTAAACTTAGGCGGGTAAAGTGGTGAGATAACATGGTACATGTCATTATGCGATTCTCATTAAACAACAAACCATTTATTATAGAAGGGATCACCTTTAGGAAGGTCAAGTGAAGGCACATATAATTGGTGGATTAAATGTTCCAAAACACTAAAACCCAAATATTGCATAACCTTCGACATAGGATGGATTAAGTTGTGGGTGTAACCGTTAACAACTAATCACATATTTGGAAATAACATAACCAAATGATTCTAACAAGTATAATCATGACATGTAAATTTAAGAGACAGCTTTCAATGAAATCGGTGGGCCCCACATGAACATTCCAAAATCAATGAACTTTAGTAATGACTTATGGGCCACCCACCTTAGGGTTGTACAGCTATCCTCCTTCGTTATTAGCCCTTTATTTTCCTCAGATCGAAGTAGATCTAATAAAAGGTAAAAAATTCTCACAAGATGATATCTTGTTCGAGATAAAGAGATAAGAAGAACAACAAAAGAGGACTCAAGTTCTTATCATTGTACATCCAATGTGACGAATGGAAGCTCAATCGGATATCGGATGAAGGAGATATCTTGATCCCTATATTTGGCCTTCGAAAAGATCCAAAATGAGAGCAAAAGGGCTTAATCCAACTGGTTCTCAGATTAAAGAAGAAGAGGGGAGTAAATTGATCATTAAGGGCCTTCTGGAAATTTTACCTAGAATTTTATTCTACACACGATTTTTCCACACGGTTTGTCAAATCATGCACAAACTATATGAGATGGTTATGCCTGAAAAAACATCCTCCAAATGGTTTGATCAAACTGTGCTCAATCCATGCATGGGTACCTGGGAAAAAGGGGCATTTGCATGGTTAGGCTACATGGTTGTGTGCCAACCATGCAAGGTGGCTCTGTCTGAAAAAACACAATCCGCATGGTTTTCCAAACCATGCGGAATTCCTATAAAATTTTCTCTAAACCGTGAACCAAGCCGTTTTTTCCAAAACATATGGGTTCTAGGCTTCAAACAAGCCCCATACACCCTCAGAACCTTTACTAACTCATCAGACATCCATATTAATGATCTAGACCAAAAATTAAAGGATTCATGCCTGAGTGAAAAACCTAGTCCTTGCAAATATATATATTAAATTTTGGATACCCAAAGCAGTCCTTTTATCATCATTTAAGTTCTAGATGCCCCTATCCTCATAGGAGGATCATGGATAAAGGTGAACTTCTATGCGAGCCTCTTCCTCCTCTCAATTGCAAGCTAAATAGTTTACGGTCATTTCAAGGAAGCTGCACACATTTGGGAGGGAGTTCCATCAGTTTTTATTCTACTTGTTTTTTGTAATTTTTGTTTGAAATCCTTCACTTATGTTTTATCTTAACATGATTATCTACAAAATTCATTTATTTGTTTAAATAAAGTGAACCATTTTTTATTTAAATACTTATTTTTTTGATATTTAAGTGGGAATCGTGGGTTTTTTTGATTGGATAAGGCAAGCATCCTCTTTCTCTCACATATACATGAGATATTAGTATTATGTGGAATCATTCACTATATTATTAAGGTCCAAACCTTTACAACATAATTTTTGTGTCATGGGTTGGTTCTTTATGCATCATTTTAAGAGGCAAGAGGTGAATTGAGATCTTAACAACCCGCAACCAAAGGACTCTATTAAACCAAGTTTATTTTTCAGAACGATGAACTAAACAAGGTGTGTAGTAAACTTGAAATGACCCCATTATCTCATTATTCTAAAAACACCACCTTTATTTATTAACTATTAAAATATTTAATTATTTAATTCTATTTTTAATTTTTTTTCAAAACCACCACCTCTTTTAGTACTTTTAATTAAAACTGAAAACTTCAAACTCCAATGCTTATTGAGAGATGACCTAGGGTCTTCAATATGCCATAAATCACCTTCCAAAACAAAATAAATTTGACCTTTCATGAAAATGAGGTAACCTTACTTTGTACCTCACATGGACAAGCCTTGTACTTCACCAGTCATTATACCTCTACATGGTGTGCAACCCACATGGGGTTCTGGCCATGTACTCTAAATGAATATGTACCCTTACACGGTCTGTCTATCCAGGTACTCGGCAACACAGCCGAGTCCTAGAACATTTCAGGTATAATCAATAAATGGCATGTAATTATAAAATATTATCTTCCCTGAAAGTAAGAACACATGGTGTGTGTCCCTAAACTATATGCCATGTGACCAGGATTTCTGAACAGAAAACCCTCAAATCATCTCAAACCATCACCCCCCCCCCCAAATCAACTAATGAACCTAAAGGGGTCCTAAGTATGTATATAATGGTTTTAAAACTAGAAAATGGAAGATATGTAGGTAAATTTGTGAAAAACTAAAAAACAGCTGAACTTTGGGAAGAATCAACCAAATCTTTGCCCATTTCCACACTCCACAACTATCACATGACGATTCATCGCATCATGAGCTTCACAGTTGTAACGCTGTTTTAAAATCCATATTTCTATCTATCCCTCTCTCTTTTATCTCTATTTCATGGTGAATGAGATCCCATAGGGGCCTGCATGAGAAACCGGGGTGGAAGAAAATAAAATAATTAAAAGAAAAGGTGGGAAAAGGGGACCCAAGCCAGCCCCAGTGCCCGACCTAGGTTTATTCCCCACCTTGGAAAAACTCATTATTCAAGATTAAAGGTTGGATATGGAATCCCAAAACAATTATACATTAAAAATATATGGTCTCATGAACTAGAATAAATAAATTAATGTTTAATTAATTAAATATTAATTGTTAGTTATTCCGCTAAAAGTTGAACGGTTTGGATTTCCACCAAACTCATATCCTATAGTAAAAGACACATTCTGGGTCTAGTAAAGTGGTCGTAAAAATTATCTAGGATCATATTCTAGGGTAAAATTACCATTTTAACCCTTATAAGCATTTGAAGGAAAAAAATTCAAATTTCTGATCAAAATTTCAGTTTGAAAAAGCACGGGTCCTTATAGAGATCCATGTTCCTAATCTCTAATATTGAACATTTTACTCGGTCTATGAACTTGAGAATCCCTATGCTCTTATGAAATAATCAAGGATCTATTCATCATCTACATAAGACATGAAACTTATAGGAAAATCCCATGTAGAGGTGAGTATATACATACCTAGTAGGATGCCCCAAATATTGAAGATGGAGCAACATAATCCAGGATATAAGTAGTCATTCAACCCAAAGAAAGAGGGAAATGAAACCCAAAATCATATATATATATACATATATATATATATATCAATAAATAATCCCAGATTATAGATAAATAGTATATCTATCTTACAACCCATCCCTGGTTGATGAGTCTTCCAAAAGTGCAATGAATTCCATCTCTAATTCCCAGAATATCTTGTGTCTAAAGAAGTAACAATGTGGAGGATCCACACCTCACCACTATGTCACGCAGTCGATGTGGAACAATATCCAATTATAGAAACCATTCCCAATTGTATCAGGGGGTTCCACTCAGTAGATAGAGGACCCAATCCCTTGTGTGTTAGGGGTTCCATTCAGAAGATAGATAACGCATGCCCTAGTGCATTGTGGTGGTTCCAGTCATAAGGTAGAGGACTTTCACCCTAGTGTATCGGAGGGTTTCTACTCATTACATAGAGAACCCACATTGTAGTGCATCAGTGGGGTTTCCACTCAGAAGGTTGGGGAACCATTCCCTAGTACATTAGAGGGATGCCACCCAAACCAATGCAAGGAGTATGGAGGACCCACACCCCAGTATGAAAGGGAAGTTACTAACCCCATCTTATATTTGATGATAATTCATGATCACTTACATTATCAAGTTTAACTCAAAGAATCTTCAAGCTCATAACATTCCATGTCATACCTCAAAATCCACTACAAAGGCCACCATCATGTTTTATGTGAAAAAATACTAGGGATAGGCTACTCACGGGCCAAAAACTGAGTCCTTCCAAAAGCCTAAAAGGAACATGAGGCTCGTCATCATTTATTTAGGATAAAACCTCAATCCACCAATATGTCATTGAAAACATCCATAAATGGATAAATTGATCAAAAATTTGTGATACTTAGGTAAAAATACGAAGTATTTGATATTCACTTTCCAAAATCAGGCACCCAATGAGAAAAATTTTTTCAAAAAATATGAAGGTTCTGGGGGCAGCAGATGCATGGTTGGGCCAACACCAAACTTTAATTTTTACCATGATCGGTGATTATTACATGATCAATACGACGATGAACTCCAGTCTCCATGGAATAGAATCAACAATTTAGATAAATAAGGAAGAAGCATGAAACATTTTGATAGGATCTTCCACATCATGTTTATAATTAATTTAATTAATTTCATAATGAAAAGAATACTTGGATCTTTAGTATTTTCTTTCTTGATGGTGTTGATCGTTTATAATGAAACTTCTAGATTATCTCATTGCACTTGCGAGGATCCAAACTAGAATCCCTCAAGCAGTGATCCACATGTGCTCTGATAGCCTCTGATCGACACCACTCATTCTCTGGGAGCTAGCACGGTGAAGTGAGTGTCTTGTGTCGATTGTTCTTTATCGATTGTTCCCCAGCCTTTAATAATGTCTCTCATTCTTGAGAGGGGCAGGAAGAGGACTTGAGAGAGAAATTTTTTACCTCAACAATTCTCAATTCACCAAGCATGCAGTGTGTTCTCAATGTCACAATAGACGTACTTGTCTATTTATAGGCATGGAACTTCAGTTACAATATGTAATTACATGACATACATTAAATACTTTAATTAACTTAGAGAAAACCTATGCTCATAATAATAATAACACGTTATTATTTATGGTGTGATAACTTGAGAAAAATTGAATTATGAATAAAATTCCACATCACAAAATAATAGGAGCGTCATTATTATTTTAACTTGTGTGAATTAATAATTATTTACCGTACCAGACTGGAATTGGTCCACTTGAACTCCACTTCCATTTTTTGAACACCGAAATAAATAAATAAATAATTTATTCTCTTAAATAAATATTTTATTTATAAACTAGTAAATAAATATTTATTAAATGTTCAATAAAATAAATAAATATATTTTATTTAATTTATGCGATCATCTTAACTTGAATAAAATTATTCCACGGTCTTGTGAATAATATTAATTTCATTAATTAAATTCAAATAGAATTTGAGAGAGACCACCAAAAACACTTAGTGTGTGACCCTCTAGGATTCTTTCTCATTGGAATTAGGTTGTCTTGCCTAATGTCCATGAGTAATGTATATAACTAGGTCAAGGCACCCAAGAGAAAGAATGTAAAGTCACAGTAATGACATCCACATATGAATTCTCACTGTGTAATACAATCCCTTCATCTCAATATATCATAAATCAGGTTTCATGATTGTGTCATCAACCATTATCCATGATACATTATTATTTGACTACCTGAAATAAACTCATCATTAAACCATGGCCATGGAATTTCACATGACAGTTATATTTCAATCAAAGGGCCAAGATATCAACTTCCATAAATGGAAGGGACAAATCCTTCCTCAACTTATCCGTTAATAACATGCCACCCATGACGCACCCAATGTACCCTACTTATGACCATCTGTTTTCATGACTATTTTCATCAGTAAATAAAAGTGCACGAGTCATGACACGTATTAATGATAATATTAAATTCTAAGGATCATTACACACACTCAAAGATAGAAATATCTGATGACACCAAAACATGAAGAATTCCTTCTGGCATGTTTGTTCTAATAATCTCTTTTCTTGGAGATTTACCAAGTGCGAACTTCATGATAGGAAGTCTCATCTGCTTACGAGTACTCGAACCTGATGGTCTACATGATATGTGTCACTTCATTGTATTTCATCTAACTGTATAAATATACTTAATAATGTTGTTATATCATTTCAAGGTTCTCATCATAGCAAGGAACCTCCATGACCTTATCAGTGCAACAAATACTCTAGTACATTATTACATCATAATCATGAAGAACAGTGAACAATATGTAATAAGATGTTTAATATTTAAATACATTAAATATCCATGTAATTGATTCAAGGCTTTATTCAAGGGGTTTGCCACGTTGTCTTCTGTGGAAATATTGCTCACTGCAACTTCACCTCTCTGAGAAAATTCCCTTAAGAGATGATACTTCTAAAGTATGTGCTTCATTTGCTGATGTGACCTTGTCTCTTTTGGGAGACCCACCATTGTAGTATTATCACAGTATAGTGTGATTGGATATTTACTACTACGTATCACATCTAGATCCTAGATGAATCTTCACATCTAAAATGATTCTTTAGCTACCTCATAAGTTGCAATATACTCAGACTCTACTATGGAATCTGCAACCACATTCTTCTTTGAGTTCTTCCCTCTCACTTCACCTCCATTCAAAGTGAAGATATATCATGTTTGTGACTTCATGTCATCTTGATCAGTCTGAAATATATCATCTTCATATCCTTTTATGACTAGTTCATCGTATCTTATATAAACATGGAACAAATCCTTAGTACGCCTTAGATACTTTAGAATAGTCTTGACTGCCATCCAATGGTGGTCACCGAGGTCAGCTTTATATCTGCCTACCACAATCAATTAATAGGAGACATCTAGCCTAGTACATATCATGTCATAAATGACAGACCCAATCACTAATGTGTATGGAGTCCTTGTCATTATCATTATTTCCTCATGTATATGAGGACAAATTTTCTTGAAAATATGAATTCCATGTGACACTGGAAATAAACCCAACTGGGATTATTCCAAAATGAATCTCTATACTATCTTACCAATGTATGTACTTTGACTTAGTCCTAGAAAACTCTTGAATTTATCACAATGAATCTTGATCACAAGAATATATGTTGCCTCTCCCAATTCATTTATGGAAAAGCATTGATTCAACCATGCCTTAATGGACTGTAATAATGGTATCTCATTTCCAATACGTAATATATCATCAACATATACTATTAGGAAAATGACTAAACTCCCACTAAACTGTTTTTAGACACAAGGCACACATTCATTCTTGATGAAACCAAATTTTGTTATGGATTCATCAAAACTAATGTCCCATGACCTAGATTCTTAATTAATCCATAAAATGATTTATGCAACTTGCATACCTTATTGGTATCCTTTAGAGTCATAAATTCTTCAATTTGTGTCATGTAAACATCTCTCTGAATGTTCTTTTTAATGAATGATGGTTTGACATCCATTTTTCAAATCTCATAGTCATGGTAATTAGAAATGGCCAATAGAATTCTGATGGATTTCTGCATTGCAACTGGTGAAAATGTTTTTTCGTAGTCAATGACTTGATTCTATTTGAACCCTTTTGCAACCAGTCGTGCCTTATAGGTACTGACTTGTCCTTCCATGTACAGTTTCTTCCTGAATACCCATTTGTAGCCAACAGGCTTTACATCAACTGGAGGATCTACCGAAATTCGGACATGTTTTTGGTAAATAGAATCTACTTCAGAATTAATGGCTTCTTGCCACATGGAAATATCTGTCCCACTTACTGCTTTCTAATCGGTTAGAGGATCATTATTATCAACTAATAATGAGTCACCATCCTCGGTAACTAGAAAAAAGTACCATTCCGGTTCTCAAACCTCTCTTATACTCTTATGCAGTTCTTGGGTCTCTGGAATAGTTCTTTCTTCCATAGGGCTTTGTGGAATCTACTAATAAACCAACTCTGGTGTACCTTAAGCCTCAACTTTATCGAAGTCTATCTCACTACAACTATCTCTTTTGGAGATGTTCTCCCTCTCAAGGAATATAGAATGTCTTGTCACTATAACCTTTTTGTCTGAGGGGTTGTACAGGTAATATTTCCTTGTTTCCTTTGGGTATCATATAAAGTTACACTTCATGCCTCAGGGTGAAGGTTTGTTACCTGAAAAGGACATAACAAATGCATCGCTTCCCCATACAAGTAAATTTGATAAAATTCCATTCTTTCCACTCCAGAACTTGTATGGAAAACCATTTATCGATTTAGTTGGTACTTGGTTTAGTATGTGTGTTACTTTTCGTAATGCATATCCCCAAAAGGATAATGGAAGACTCGCATGACACATCATTGATCTCACCATGTCAACTGGGTGTGGTTCCTCCTTTCGCTCACATCATTTCACTGGGGCATGTAAGGAGGAGTGATTTGGGATAGGATCCCAAACTCCTGTAAGTAATCAATGAAGTCTTGATTAAGATATTCTCCACCTCGGTCTGAGAGGAGTTTCTTATTATTTTTACCAAGATGGTTCTCAACATCATTCTTGTATTCTTTGAACTTATTAACAGAATCTGACTTATACCTCAATAAGTATATATATCCATATCTACTAAAATCATTAGTAAAAGTTATGAAGTATGGGTACCCTCTCTTTTCTTCAACTGGAAATGGTCCACACACATCGGTATGAACCAATTCAAGAATTTCTTAAGCCCTTTCACCTTTCCCACTAAATGGGGCTTTGGTCATTTTTCCTTGTAAACATGCTTGACATACTCCAAGTGGTTTTAGTTCGAAAGAATCAAAATATCCTTCTTGATTTATCTTTGTCAAGCATTTCTCAATTACATGACATAGCCATTGATGCCAAAGTTGGGTGTGGTATGAGGCATGTGAAGTATCTTTTTTATCGATTTCCATTACTTGGTTTGTGTAATCCAACTCGTAAAGACCATTGTATAAATGTGCCCTACCAAAACAAATTCTATCTTTGTAAAAGAAGAAACATTCATTTCCAAACATGAAAACAAAAACCATCTGTATCTAATATGGATACAGAAATAATGTTTTTTTTAATAGACTGCAAAAAACAGCAAAAAATTAACACCAAGATCATCCTAGTTGGAAAATGAGGAGGTAGTACCCAACAACTATGACAACAAGTCTGGCTCCGTTGGTTGCTCGCAGATCTACATCCCCTCGATCGCTGTTCCTGAATATACTTGGTTCATATTTTTTGATACAAATGTGAGAACCACAAGCTGTATCTAATACCCAATTTTTTGATACAAATAGATTAAATTTTATAACAAACACTCATAAATATTCCCCTCGATTCTTAGGCTAGGTGCAGTTCTTCTTTTAGTGGCCTTTCTTGCCACATGCGAAACAAATAGCCTCGTATTCCCCTACCTCCCCTTTGATCTTCTATTTCATGGAAGGTCGTGAAGAAGATTTGGCCTTAAAGCTCTTTGCCTTCCCTTTCCTATTATTCACCATAAGGAAAGAAGGATTTTCACGCTTCATATCTTTGTCCACATGGAAATGAGGACAAGAAGATAAGATAGATACTTCTCAATGTTTTTTATGTTAAAATGTACAACAAAGATGGAGAAGCTCTAAGAAAGTGATGCAAGAATAAGATCGGTTCCCAGTTCATCTTGGGTTTTACACCCTAGAAACTCTAGGTGCCCAATGTAGCCAATTATCTTGACTACATGAGGCCTAGTTGGCGCACCCTCTCCAAGTTTACTTTGAAAGAGTACCTTGGATATCTCGGCCTTCCCTATATTTCTCTCTCCTTGTAAAGACCACGGAGGTGCTCGAGCCTACTATATGCATCCATTTTTCATGAGACATCATGATCTCACTATACATTGATGATATCATCAAACATTGAACATCGACTGCATTGTTCATATGTTTCTCATAGACTAGAAAATCCTCATAACTTGCCTCTATGGCAGGTGGATCAGTTAATGCTGACTCCAACACATAAGACTTCCTTTTATGGCGTAGGATAACCCGAAGGGGTATAAACAATTCCTGGGAGTTACTACTGGTGAGGATGTTGTCTCTATCCAGAATTGATCACAGAGATAGTATGGCTGACGAGCTTGTCATTTTTTTATTCTACAATTAAAAGAGAATATCATTATTACTTTCTTGATTAATTTTTTATGAGAAATAATAAATTATGTCTCCCACTATATTATCAAATTCCAATGGCCCTCACCATTGAACTTGGAATGTCCAGTTTCCATGACATTCCATTGGAAAGGATCCATATTCCCCTTCACATAACCCCAACAAGGCTTGGTCAAGATATTTGAAGGTATTTATGTAGGCATGTCTTTGCCAACTGTGGGGTTGTAGCTCCTTGAACTATTGAGTGGACTCCCCAATCCTAAAATCATGACTTTGGATTTCCTCAACTCTTTCCTCCAATATTACACCAAGTTATGAAAGGGCTACTCCTCTTGATGTAATATGGTTAATTTAACCCAAAAACTTTCATAAGGGCTTCCTATATAAAAGTATGTGTCCCAACAAGGGTTGGTCAAACACATAGTTTTATTGATTTTACCCTTAATCAAGTAGAGGAACACCAATTCTAACTTAATATTTTATTTGAGGGATTTTTATATCTTATACGTGAATTTATTATTATCATTATCACATGATTTTTAATATTAAGTGGAGATTATTAAAGTGATTAACCATATCTAGATAATATTTATGCTTAAGCCTGGTTTATTTTATTTCCATCTTGCATGCATGTTTAATTCATTAATTATGTGATCCTAAAAACACATCCATAACGGTAAACCATGCATCTAAAAGAAATAAAATAAAGCAAAGGGAAGGATCTTGATCTTTTATAACAGTTATTTTATCTAGTGGTTGATAAACTAACCCTGGCCTAGGGAAGAAACACCTTGAACTTTTTGGGATCGTGTTTATATCTTTCCACATGTCCACCTCTGTATCTTATGGGATTGATTTCAACTCAACTCCAACATGAACTGACTCTACTATTACATATGCATTTTTTCAACTCACATGCATGTGAGGTGTAAAAGAGGTTTTACAAAAAAGAATCCTTGGGCACGAAATCCCTATATATTATTGAGGAGAAGGCTCTCAGGCCAACAATTTTAATTTAAATAAATAAATTTAAAGAAACCATCCACATACAAAGGTCTTGGTCTGGCTCATGATCATCCAAACATGCAATGATATTTACACATAAATAAAACTAGAATTTAATTATTTAATCATTATTGTTTAAGATATATCCCGATAAAATAAATTAATTATCTTTAATTAATCAATCCTTTTATCTTAAACCATTTTCTGAATTTCCATGAGATTCTCATCCATCATAATTTTAAACAAATAAATTCATTTAAAATCATCTTTGTACGTAACTTGTACCTTGGAGGTAACCTAGTGAATTCTCATTCATAACAATATAATGTATAGAAATGAACATTTCGCAAATGTTAAATTAAACACATATATATAAAATACCTATCACATGTTGTGCCTCATCTTTACACCCGCACTATGGTATACGTATCAAGGGTTTGTATAATATAATAATAAATTTTAATAAATCTGTGTAATTTGGATGAGTACACAACATGTAATTTTGACTACATAGCATGTACTATTGTTCACCATCCATCTAAAGTACACGCCCGGGGACATGGTGTGTAGATGTTCCTCAAAAAATATTTGTAGTACACTGCATGTTTAGTGGGCCACATGCCATGTAGTATCCATACTACACGGTTTCTATCCACGTAAGCTGTGTATATGGCACACGGTCTAACACTAACCCTAAGGGACTACACACTATGTCCAATGGACTACATAGCGTGTAATCTGAAAATCATGTTCCACTTGTTTGTAGTCAACACAAAGAGTCATTTAAGACTTAGAAAGACTCCAACACATAGCTTGGTTTGGCAGACTAGTATGATTCATTGAATCATGACTACATGGCATATACTGCCGAATACACATCTTGTTTTCTGGTGTTGTATGTCCAGGAAGGTTTGGAACCTCCGGATGAGATCCTCTATTGTATTTTAATCAAAATTAAAAGAAAATACTATTTCAATTAGGTGAATGAGAAATGAAAGAGGAGGAATAGATCTCAAGATTCAGATTTGTAGAATGATTAACATGAACTAGAACAACTAAATTATTAAATGCGTAAATCATCAATGAAATATTTAAATAATTATAAATTGTGATGTAACCCCTATGATACCATAAGAAGGTTTTGGGCATAGTGGAAGTGTTGTTAGGCCAACACCCAACTTTAATTTTTACCATGATCAATGATTATTCTGGGATCAATACGACAATGAACATCAATCTACATGGAATTGAATCAAAGATTTAGATAAAGAAGAAAGAGGAATGAATCCTTTAGAGAGGATCTTGTGCATCATGTTTATAATTAATTTAATTAATTTCATAAAGAAAATAATATTTGTATCTTTGGTATTTTCTTCGTTGATGATGTTGATCATTCGTAATTACCCATCCAGAATATATCATTTCATTTGCAAGGATCCAAACTAGAATCCCTCTAACAGTGATCCACACGTGCTCCGATGGCCTCCGATCAACACCACTCGTTATCCGGGTGCTAGTAAGGTGAAATGAGTGTCTTTTGTGGTTCGTTCTTGATCATGTGTTCCTTTCCTTGAAAAACTTCTCTCATTCTTATGAGCAGTGGGAAAAGGATTTCAGAGAGATGTTGTTTAACTCAACAATTCTCAATTCACCAAGCGAGTGGTGTGTTCTATATGGCACAATAGATGTACTTGTATATTTATATGAATGGAAATTCATTTAAAATATTTAATTTCATAACAGTAATTAAATACATTCATGAAAGGATAATTACACACACTCATAGAATAATTACACACACTCATTCAATTCTTCATCATTATTTATGTTGTGCCAACTTGTGCCAAACGGAATTTTGAATAAAATTTTGTGTCACAAAATAATAGCAGTGTCATTATTATTTTAAATTGTGACAACTAACAATCATTTACTTTCTTGAAATTAATTATTTTACTATCGGATCGGCCTTGGTCCGTTCAAACTCCACTTCCATTTATTGAACACCCGAATAAATAAATAAATAAATTATTCTCTTAAATAAATATTTTAATTATAAACTAGTAAAGAAATATTTATTAAATGTTTAATAAAATAAATAAATATATTTTATTTAATTTATGTGATCATCTTAACTTGAATAAAATTATTCCACAGTCTTGAGAATAATATTTATTTCATTAATTAAATTAAAATATAATTTAACCGAGACCACCAAAAACACTTAGTTTGTGACCCTCAAGGATTCTTTCTCTTTGGAATTAGGTGGGATTGCCTAAAGTCCAAGAGTTCTCTCTAGCAACGTGTCAAGGCACCAAAGAGAAGGAATGTGAAACCACAACAATGAAATCCACATATGAACACTCACTGTGTAATATAATCTCTTTTTCTCAATATCTCATAAAGTAGGTTTCATGATAGTGTCATCAACTTTTTTGTTGGATAAGTCATTCTTTGACTACCTGAAATAAACTCGTCCTTACAACATGACCATGGAATTTCTCATGACAGTTCTATTTCCATAAAAATTCTGAGATATCAAGTTCCATAAATGTAAGGTAAAAATCCTTCCTTGACTTATCCCTTAATAACATGCCACTCATGACTCACCCAATGTACCCTATTTCCTGCCAACTGTTTGTGTGATTGTTTTTATTAGTAAATCAAAGTGCACGATTCATGACACGTATTAATGATAATATTAAATTCTATGGATAATTACACACACTCATAGATAGAAATATCTGATGACACCAAAACATGATGAATTCCTTCTGGCATGTTTGTTTTAATAATCTCTTATCTTGGAGATTACCAAGGGAAAACTTCATGATAGGAAGTCTCATCTGCTTACAATTACTCGCACCTGACGGTCTACATGCTACGTGTCCCTTCATAGTATGTCATCAAACTGTATAACTATACTTAAGAATATTTTTATATCATTTCAAGGTTCTCATCATAGCGGGGAACCACAATGATCTTATCAATGCAACAAATACTCTAGGACATTAATACTTCATAGTCATGTAGAACAACGAACAATATGTAATAAGATATTTAATATTTAAATAAATTAAATATCTATGTAATAAAAGTACAACCAGTTGGTTCTAGGACACCAACTCTTACAAAAACACATATATACGTCGCTTCCTAGGCCCAATCCATGAGTCTAAAAAATGTTCCCAATATGGGCCTTTAATTTCTCGTCTAAAAAAGATGTCCATCATTCCATAGATTGATCATCAATCCAATGTCTTATCTTAAAGATATAGCTAAAAATGGATTTGAAACAATAATAATAATAATAATAATAATATTATTATATTATTACTAATTTAATAAAAATATCGAAGGAGGGAAGAGTCACCACATTGGGGGTGTCTAAACACATCAAACATCATATGCACCCAACTCATTCAATATATTCCAAAGAAACTAAATGCATTAATTATTTATCTTAAATTAATCAAAAAATTATATTCATATATGCATAAAAGTGGTCTCCATCTCTCACCCTTGTTACCCACATCCAAAACAAACCCCCTATTATATTTATTTTCATTTATTTTTAATTAAATCAATATCATTATTAATAAATAAAATATCACATGTTATTATTATTAAAAATAATAATAACACACGCCGCCCTTATAGAAACCTGGCCCAAGAAGCCTAAAACCAGTGTCTGCTTTATTACATTGTCATTAGATACAAACAATCACATCCTAAAAGTCCAAATAGTTTAATAGTATTGGTAAAATAGATACTTTCTTGAGACTTAAATTAAATTTAAATATACTATTTAAAATACATTTTTTTAGAATAAACTTATTACCCATACCATATTCTTTAATGTCAATCATAGTACACTTCGTGGATACTAGGTAAGGGAAACAAAATTAGGGTGAGATAAAATTCTAAGTAAGGGTTAAGTATAGTGGAAGTCATTAAGAATCAAAAGTCATAATCAATATGGAAAGGTAAATCACTAAACACGCATGTAATTTAATTAATAGGATAAGGAATAACCAATATGGAAAGCTAAATAACTAAACATGCATGCAATTTAAATAATTGGATAAGTAATAATCAATATATAAAGATAAATAACTGAACACACATTCCATTTAAATAATTGTGTAAGGAATAATTAATATGTCAAGGTAAATAACTAAAAAACATGTAATTTAATCAATAAAATAAGAATGAAATGCATCCATAAATAATATCATTAATAAAATTTCATGGGTAATAATTACTAAATTACTAATGAAGGTGGTTCTTAATTATTGGTTGTCGTGTCTTAGGCACATGATACCTATACCATTAAAACCTTTCAAAATATAGTTTAAAACTACTGGGTACAAACTAATATAGTTTTTCCAACTTTATCACTACTTTCAATATCATTCAAAAGATAGTTTAAAACAATTGGGAATAAACACATAGGATCCGAAAAACTAATTTTTTGTCTCAAGAGACCTACTAATGCATCAAGGGGATTTATTTAAAGGGTCCTACATGTCAATTTCATATCCAAAGAATTCCTAATATATCTAGTAATTGATTTAATTCATAAACAATGTTCCTTATCATCAAATATCTATATAAGGTAAAGTATATAGATTATCAATATTTCCTTATTTAATCAAATAACATTCAAAGTAAAACACAATATGTATGAATGAGATATGGTTTAAGTGAAAAACATATTCATGATAAATAATGTGAAAATTTCAGGGAAATTTAATGTTTAATGATCACATTGAAGTTAATATTTCTAGGTAAAGTTAAAGACTTCAAAAATGAATCAATGAAGTTAATTTCAGTACTTTCCTTAGTCAAAATGATCATAAACTATCTAAATGAAGAATAAGGATTGTATCAATAAAATATATACCAATTATAGTAAGAATACATGTTTTTTGAAATTGATAAATATAGAAAAATAAAAATATATTTATAAATATTCTTGAGGGAAATATCATCATCATTTTTGAAATCACTTTTCTTAAACATAAAGCATTTTGGAAACCACTTTCTTTGAAAATCAATTTTAAAGAACATTTTTTATAAAAATGACCTCAAAAACATTCAAAGTATGCTTCTAAGAAATAATGGCCATGATGGAGTGTAATTATTTACATGTCTTACAATTTAAATACAATATTCCATTTTTACTTTTAAAAGGTTAGGAAAGTGCATCGTTTGAAAAATGAAAAGAAGATTCCTTTCGAATTTTAGGTAAATGACAAAAGGGATTTTTTTTTAAAAATCACATAAGATTCCTTTAAAAAATATTTGTAAAGAATAAAAATGATAATATTTCCTTTTATATATAATTTTTAAAAGGTTAATAAAATTTAAAAAACATTTTTTTGGAAGAAAATAGAATTCTGAAAAAAGAGAGAAATGAAGTCTAATTTTATTTGAAATAATTATCAATTATTTTAAGTAAAAATAATGAGAAAATGGTAATATCACTTGAAAATATCATAGATAAACATAGGATAAGAAAATTAAATAGTTTAATTCGATAATGATCAAATAATTACCTTTAACATAAATTCAATAATAAACAATCTCTATTAAATTGAGATTGTGAAATAAACCCTTACACTGATCATAACATTGAAGTGAGAATTAATAAATGAATTTAATAAATTTACCCACTATAAATCATTATAAAAAAATTTAAATACTACATAACATATTAAAAATTCATTATACACATAATCTTATAATGATGTAATCAATGAAGTGGAATTTTAACCCAATAAATAGAAATGGTGTTAAGAAATACCTTACCACTTGGTTATATTCATGTCAAATCCACTTATATGAAAAAATTAAATAGAAACCAAAAATAAAATGATTTATATATTATTTATGATATTATATGTTAAATTGGAAATGCATACACCATATAAAATAAATTGGTGCATAACATACAAAAGTGCCTCAATGAAAGGAAATTGAGATAGAATCTGTTATCTCACAGTTCCCTTTGGTTGAACATGATTTAAACTCTTGTATAGTGGTCTTAAACATGTTATTAACTTAAAAAACTATATTAGTATTTATAATATCTTATATGATTCTTTTATGTAATAATATCATCCATTCATTAATAATGTTTCATTATTTTCATTGTTTCGGAGGTTAATTTCTCTGTTTTCTTATGAGTGTTTTTTCATTAAAGATCTGCTTCCCGCACACATTACATAGTTTAATCATATCCAAAATAATAATAATTACATTATTATAATATTTTTACATCAATTTTAATTTCAAAACTAACCATGAAATATGGTTAAGAATAATTAAGTACATTATGATCATGGAGATAGTAGGTCGTACCTATGCATGAGTAACGTTTCCATTTTCCAACGATTATTATAGAAATAAGATAATTAATATTGTATATAACCATAATTATAATAATATAATTTATACCATATTATATACAAATATATTTCATCCTAGAGGTGTGGGGATGAAAAGAGAGACACATTTCTTTATGAATATGGTTGTCTACATGTACTGGAACATTGTGATCATCTTTAAATGAGTGAAAAGTTAAGAAATAAAATGATATATTATCTTTATATAATGATAAATATGTCATTAATATCATAATTATTTCATTTATATCACTTATAATTATTAAATTTATCCTTATCACCTTCTATATGATGCGTTAGTGAAAGAAAAATCGCATCGCTTCGCGAGGCAGTAGTCCACCGTATACAGAATCAACATTATTGTATCTTCTATGGAATGGAAAGAAAAGATATGTGTGTGTGTGTGTGTGTGATATAATGACTCCAAAGGTATAAATATGAAATAAATATCATATATGTATACTTTATATACATCAGTATTTCCAACCATGAAAGGTATTAACCGAAGAATGAATGACATCGGTTCGTGCAGCGGAAGCCCGCTGTACACATGAACAATGACTTCATAACCCATTTGATGGAAGTTGATATGTTTTTAAATCATTACCTTAATATAAAAACATCCCATTATATAAAATATATTTAGGTTATTATATTATCATGTTTTAATAATAATTTAATGAGTTTGATAATGAAAAAAATTAAATATGATCATTGAAAAAGATTCCCTCTTTTTCGGGTATCCTCCTTAGGTTTGCACAAAAGCCTTCCTGGGGTAGAATTATGCACAAACTATGAATTCTAAGATAAGTTTTGGATAGTTTTAAAGTTATTTTGGTTGGTATTTTTTGAACCTATGCCCTATTAATATGTGAATAATATAGGAGAGTGGGTGTCCTTTTATAAGTGAGGTGGGTGGCACACTTGAAATATTTTGAAAAGATTCAATCATACACATGTTTTTATCATGAAAAAAGCTTTCAAAATAGGCCATTATAGAACCAAGAAAATATAATGCGGAAATATAGCCAGAAGATGGTTATTTTAAAAGTTTTTAGGTCATTTTAAACCCTTATCATCTTAGTTAACCCCTCGTAAATCCATTTTTACCTTAATCACAGTAATTAATTTTTAATGTTTTCACATTTCATTTTGGTAAAAAATTAAATTGAAATTATTAGACTTAATAATTTAATAATATTCCAATTATTAAATCCTTTTTTCCAAATTCAATTCACAAAATTACAAAAATGTAATTTGAAATTAATCCTACAGACGTGACGGGAAATCGGGTTTTAAAATAGAAAATGTTCAAAAGTTTAAAATTTTATTATTTCAAAATTATAAATTAAAATGATTCCAATGACAAAAATTACATTACTTTATATATAATTTTACTAATTTTACTTTAAAAAATTAAAAAATTAACATTATAAATTAATTAAACAAAAAGGCAGTTTTCAATTAAAATTCAGTATTTTTCACTATTCGTCAAAAATTGAAACTTTTCAAAAAAACAAAAATTCACCAAAGATAAATTTTGTATTATTAATTCAAAAAATAAGTTTATTTTTTCAAATAAATTTAATAAAATTGGTAAAAAATAATTTTAAATTATGTTTGCAACCCACTTTTAGAAAAATACATTTTTTTCAGAAAAAAAAAATTATTTTTCTTTAAAATGTTTCTTATTTTGATCACCATATTTTTAATAATTTAGTTTTTACTATTAATAACCACAAATTTAACTTATATTTTATAAATATTATATTAAAAAATATTATGTTAAAAATATTTAACATTTTCTTTAAACTTGGGGTTGCATAAAACACAAGCTAAACATAGTATATGTGTAAGGAAAGATATTAAATAGATTGAATTTATTTAAAAATAAATATATCCTAAAGTATAATGTTGTTATAAATTATTATAATATTAGTGTTTAATTTCACATATGATATTGAATAAAATTTTCTTAATTTATAATTTCGGGGTTGTTATATTCTACCCACCTTAAATAAATTTATTTTTTGTAATTTAAACTTGATCTTGGTAATCAAGGGTTTGATATTTGAAGATTATTTTGTTGAAAATACATATCATAAAAAGATTTACTAAAATATCCTCTTAAAAAAGATATAAAAATAAGTTTTAAGGTCATCTAAAATAATACATAACTTGGTTTCTAAGTAGGTGAGCTTAGTTGGGGAACAAAAACATGGATATGGATGAGAAGCATAAATAATTATAGAGATTGATCACAAGAAAGTTAATGATCAATGGAAAGTTTAGGGACTAAAAACTATAAATTTGTGATTATTTAAAAAATCATCTGATTCGTTGAATATGAAGGTAATTGGATAAGATTTTTTTAGGATCATTTTCCTAAAGTTAAAAAATTATTTTACTATCTAAGAATATAAGGAAGTATACTAACTTGATATATTTCAATTTCATAAGCATAATTTCATCTATTGGTTATGATTAGATAAATTTACAATATATAACTTACTCCATAAATTGAATATCCAAAAATGAATTTTTTATTCTTAAATCACTAAAATTCAATTTTAACAGATTATAAGATCCAAAATAGAGTGAAAAGTCATTCCTTCTCTCTATAATTATATTACAAAACAAATATTGTTTTCAAAAGTTATAAAATATAATAAATTAATCTCTAAACCTATAAAATTAACACCAATGCTTCATCATTAATATTTATTTTTCAAATAGTTTAACTAAAAATAATGACACATTGACTTGGAAATCACGCCAGACAGTGGTAGTTGGTAAACCCTTTTCATACTTCAGACATGGGTTCAAGCCCCATGGAATCACCAGACTTAATGGATTGTCACCTAGAATGCATGTTTTCTTTTATAAACTGATATTAACATAATTCCTATAGAATTCATAAAACAATTATTCTCATCGTTGAAATAAAATAAATTATTAAATAAAATTTTACTAATGTTTTCAATAAAAACACAATACATAAATACCTCATCCATTTTATTTCTACATAAGTCCTTCATTGGTCTATGTTTTTTCCCTTAGAAGAGGTGAATGAATCAAATAATGATTAGGTTCTCCACATTTAACAAAATTAACTATAAATGGTTCCCGAGGATGATATTCAAATTCTTCCATTATACTCTTCATTTTTTCAAGAAAATTATATTCATTAAGCACATATTTTCCACACAAAAATCATTTTTGTGTTCCCTTAAGACTTTTTCCTGAGTGTCTTTTTTCATATTTCTTATATAATGGAAATTGATCCTCCACCACTTGAGTTTTTATAAACTTCCATCCTTATTTTCTTTTTTTAGTATAGGAGTTAGATAATGTATAGGTTTTTAATCATATTTAAGGAAAATAGATTAGGCACAATCATAGTATCTTACACTCCTATAATCACCCCTTTTGGTTGCTCATAGTCACCACATTTTCCATCTTTTTTTAATTTATAATGATTCCTTTGGGTTCCATCAACTGAATAAAACCAAAAACCATATTGTTAGAAATGAAAAACATAGCTGGAATATAGTATAATCATTTATAAGGTGTTTAAATCATGAAATAATTTTTCTAGTCGAAGACACATTAGGTTTAACCTAGGTCATTCATTTTTATAATCTATTCAAATCCTTCATATTTGCTTATAAATATTATGTACATTAACCTAAGAATATCCCTAGGAGTATCTAACCAAGTTCACGGTAAGGCCCATTTACATGAACCATGTGAAAATTGGGTAAAACTAATGTGTTATTTTCAGATTTATTACCCCTAGGTATATCTATTCCAGAACCTTGTCCAATTGTAGTATCCAGACAGGTACGTGTTTCAAGGAAAACCACATAATCTCTTGCTTACCAAAACTTTAGGATGTTCTTCTATTCTTATCCTCAAAATTTATCATAGGGTTATTTCCCCTAATCTATTTTTTCCTAAATCGAGTTTACAAGGTTTCTAAAAAATCCTCTGATACCAATTGTAGTGACCCAACCCCAGAAGCCCAGAGCCAGTATCTTCTTTATTATATTTCCATAATATATAAGGAATCAATACCTAAAGAACCAAATTTTTTAGTAGTCCTAGTAAACTAGATACATACTTGATTTTTATATTACATTTTAATATAGAATTTATAACACATTTTTTTTAGAATATCATTATTCCTCCTAACATATATTTTCATTTCAATCATAGTATACATCATGGATTTCAGGGAAAGGAATCAAAATATGGGTGATCTCAAATACTCAATAAGGGTTAAGTATAGTGGAATAAATCATGATTCAACAATAAAAATCAACATGGAATGGTAAATAACTAAACACATGTTTCATTTAAATAACTAGATAAATAATAATAAATGTGGATAGGTAATTAAATGAACATGCTTGTCATTTAAATAAGTGGATAAGGAATTATCAATTTGGAAAGGTAAATTATTGAATAAATATAGAATTGAAATAAATAGTTAAGGAATAATCAACATGGAAAGTTAGATAACTAAAAATATATTTCATTTAATCAATAATCTAATGAAATTCATCGAGAGATAATATCATTTTGAAAATCTCATGGATAATAATAACTAAATTTTTAATGAATGCAATGCTTAATTATTGGATTCCATGTCTCAGGCACATCATACCTCTACCATCAATTCATTTGACAAGATGGTTTAATACCACTAGGAATAAATTTTTCTGGTTTTCTCAACTATATTACTAATATAAATACCATTCACAATACATTTTAAAACTATTGTGTACAAACTCATAGGGTTTGTCCAAATGATTTTGTCGCATGAGACCTACCGATTCATCAAGAGGATTTCTATAAATAGTCCCACCTATGCTTTTCTTGTCTAAATAATTCCTCATATATTGACTAATAAATTTAATTCATGAAAATTTTTTCTTATAATCAAATATATTTATTTAGTAAAAGATACAAATTATAAATATATCAACGGTCAATCAAATACCTTTCAATAAAAAACAAAGTATGAATGATTGAGATATGGTTTAAGTGATAAACATATCCATGATAAATAATGATGATATTTAGGTAAAATTTAATGTCTAATGATCAAATGGAAGTGAATATTTCAAGGAAAATTTAATTCCCACAAATATAAATCAAGTAAGTAAATTTAAATACTTCCTTGGTCAAAATGATGATAAACCATCCAGAGGAAGAATAAGGATGATATCAATATAATATATAGTAATTGGATTAGGAATAAAGTTATTCTATGATTGATAAATATAAAAACCATAAAAAGGACTTTAAAACATTATTAAGGAAAATATCATTTTTATTTTGAAAATCACTTTTTTTACATAAAATATTTTGTAAATACATTTCCTTGAAAATGACATTAAAAATTTTATTTAAAAATATCCTCCTAAAATTTCAAAGGAAGATTAAAATATATGACCTTCATGATGGAGGTTAAATCTTTAAAAGTCATAAAATTTAAAGAAAAATTCCATTTTCACTTTAAAAAAGGTTAGGAAAGTTCATTTTTGGAAAAAAATATTCCTTCAAATTTTTTTAGTAAAAGACAAAAGGGGATTATTTTTAAAATGACATAATATTTCATTGATAATAATTTTTAAAGAATAAAAATGAGGTAAATTCCTTTAATAAATAATTTTTAAAAGGATAAAGACATTTTTTAAAACATTTTAAGAAAACATGGTTTTTGAAGAAAGTAGATTTCCAACTGTAGATCGAAATGAAGTATGTTTTTCTTTAAAAAATTATCAATTAATTTAAGTACCAAAGAGTTGGAAAATGGTAATATTACTTGAAAATATCTTTTATAAATATAGGGGAATAATATTAAATGGTTCTATCAGACAATTATCAAATAATTTCCTTCAACTAAAATTCAATAATAAACAATCGTGATTAGAATGAGATTGTGAAATACTCCCTGATAGTGATCATAACATTGAATTCAGAATTAATAAATGAATTGATTATGTGAATACACTATAAATATAAAAAAAATTATAAATAATACATAATATAACCAAAATTTATTATACACAAAATCATTGAATGTTATAATCAATGAAGGGAAAGTTTAACCCCATAAACAAAAAAATTGTTAAGAAATCCCCATCCACTGGGTAATTTTGATTCCAAATACACTTAATGAAAAAATAAAATTTAAAAAATAACATTAAGTATGAATTATTCATGATATAAAATGTTAAATGGGAAATCTACAGACCGTATAAAATAAATTGGTGTATAAAATACAAATTTTCCTCAATGAATGGAAATTGAGATGGAATCGCTCTCATGGTTCTTCCCTTTGGTTAAACATGGTTTAAACTCCTTTATAGTGGTTTTAAACATGTTATTAACTTATAATACAACCATATTAATATTTATAATATCATATGTGATCCTTTTATAAAATCATATCACCCATTCATTAATAATATTTTATAATTTTCATTGTTTCGGATGTTAATTGTCATGTTTTCTTATGTGTGTTTTTTCATTAAAGATACCATTCTTTAACAACATATACAGTTTCATCATCTACATAATAATAATAATAATAATTACATAATTATCATATGTTTACATCAATTATACATCTAAAACTAATGCTTAAATATGGTTATGAAAAATTAAGTATGTTACAATCATAGAGACAGAAGGTTGTATGTATGCATGAGGAATGTTTCCATTTTCCAATGATCATTATTTAAAGAAGGTAATTATTATATTATATTTCCATTATAGACTCTAGTTTTTCATGTTGGAATATGTAATTTTTCTAAGAATATTTTCAAGGACAGGTGTGGATATGGTATGTGATTCCAAGGCCCGATGAGCCTGAAATTAATTTTATAAAAATATTAAATATATTTTTATTAATCACACGATGTTTTCTGAAAAAAATAGAATATCTCATAAAAAAATTCTCTTGTTAGAAACATAATACCATGGTTGAATCTAGAATGTGGAGTTTTCCTAAGGTGTGACCTAATTTTGGTTAGCATAGGATGTTCAGATGGGGCAGTCGATGGTGGATGCATATGATAAATTAGTTAATTTAATAAATTTATTTAATAAACCTAACTTGAATAACATGTAGATAGAGACTCATATGAGAAATATAAGACCACCATTGATTTAGGAATGCATTTTTTACCCTAAGTGTGACCTAAAATTTTTCAGTGCGAGATCTTCGAATGAGGCAGCCATTGGCGGGTATCACCACTACAAAACCGGCATTTAACTGCACTGGTATTTATCAGCACTACAAAAAGTGTGGATAAATGGAATCTCTACCAGTGATAAAGAATGAATTGATAAATTTAACCTTTTATCATCCCTTTTTTTAGAGTTGGTAAATTGAAGCTTTATCAGTACTTTATCTTTATAATTGATAAATAGTATCCTTTATTAGTGCTTTTTTGCTAGCACTGATAAAGGGTACCCTTTATCATAACATTATTTTTATTGTGGATAAAGATAGATTTTATTAGTGCTTTTTTAGCACAAATAAATGTCCGAATAAATAAATTAAAATAAAAAAATGAATAAAAAAATGAGTTTATTAAAAAAATATTTCAAATAGTAAGGTATTTAGTGAATAATGTCTTATAATTAAAATTTTATTTGAATTAAAAATAAGGACTAATTTTATATTGAAATGGATATATAATTGAATGTACCATTTTATTTTTAAATTTAACATATATCAAATGTGTGTTATATCGATTTCACATATACAAAATCAATTCATTTTTATATAGGATGCACACAAAAAAAGCTTATCCATTTTTTCAATATTGTTAAAGTGTACTTATTTTTAATTTATTCAATTTTACTCTTTTTTAACACATATTCATATTCATGTACATAAACTTAGATATAATTTTAATTTTTCAAAAATATTTCTATAATTAAAATTAAATAATTATGAAATTATATTAAATATATTTAAAAATGAATATATTTACTATATTTATATTTATATTTATTTATTAATTATTTATATTTTTATATTTTTTATTTATAATTATAATTATAAATCTTTTATTAGTGCTTAATTAATAACAGCTGATAAAGGTATGTCTTTATCAGTGCTTTTTCAGACTGATAGAATTAGACTTTATCTGTGCTAAAAAAGTGTTGGTAAAATGAATTTTTATTAGTACTAAAACTTTAGTGCTTATAAATATGGATTTTATTAGTGATTTTTCATCACAGATAAAGACCTACCTTTATCAACACATATTTGTAAGCACTAACAAAAGTGTACCAATGTATTTAAAAAAACTAACCATTTGCGAACCTGTCACGATATCAGAAGCTTTCTATAGAATCCACCCTCTGTCAATGCTCCTTCTTAGTTAATAGAAGCTCGGATCACACCACTAGACTACCTCCACTTGCTATAACATCATTAAAACACTAATGTTTGGTTGTATTTGGGGTTTCTAAAGTGGATTTCTTCAACCTCGCGAGGTTGGCCTTGTGATTTTCTTTGTCTTTTTTTTTATTTCTTGTTTGATGATGTCATGAGTTATTTTTGGTTCAGTCCTTGTATACTATTTTGAATTTAGATTATGAACATAATAATTTTTTATTCTTCGTAGATTGATGGACTACCGATTTGGATATCCTATTTTGGTATTTTTAAATTATTATTTTGAATCAATTTTCTTTGTTGTCTACATTTGTACCCCATCTTTCTCTACAAGTATAATTCCTAGTTTTTAATTTAAATTGATCATTGGTTGATAATTTCTCCATTTATTCCATATCTATTTCTATATAATTATTTTGTTCATTGATCCTTGTTCAATATTTCATATTCCTCTTAATATTTAAGGTATTATAATTATAATTCCATTGTGAGTTAATATGTTCCATGTTCATTCCATGGATTTTTTTGGTATGGTTCCCCAACACGGAATCTATAACATTCTTGTTTCTGTAATTTTTCAAAAACATAAGGGTGTTTATTAAAAATAGATTAAATTTTCATTTTACCTTTATAGAACCATAAACAAAATTCCATTCATTATAAATATAAAATTAATAATTAAAATTTTTTTCATAACAATCCATGATATAATTTTATATAATCCTTCATGTTGGTGGTTAAATTGACCCAAAAAATAACATGTGATAAGAAATTGGTTAGAATTAATATGAATTTAATTTTAGTTTAATATTTTTATTTGAGAAGTATAATTATTTTATTTTGATTTTATTAAATTGGTGAATTGGTATTAGGAATTGGTAGCTGAAGAAGCTAAATGGAAAATAAATATTAGAATTTTTAAATTAAATGAAGTAATTCATATATTATATTCAAATATTTCTTCTTATTAAATAATTTACGACCACTTATTGGGGATATGGCCTCTAAAAAGTGTTAGGGATAAAAAATATAAAGATTATTTGTATCTTATATTGATGGATCATAATTCTAGTTGTTATTATGAAAGGGTGGAGGAGGAATTCCAATATAATTGAGAAGGAATGTCATTTTCTCGAATACCCATTCCTTAATGTGTGATAAATATAAACATACATCACATTTGGATCAAATGTGTTGAAATAGTATATATGTTTTTCACATTACCAATAAATATTAAGGATGGGTATGCATCAAGGAAAATGAAATGTGGATGAGTTTTCAAAAACTTTCACCTTTGAATTAATTCATAGGATGACACCTTCCATAGTGGAGTAATTATTTTCTTAAATCCAATCACCCATTTTCTTCAACATATTGAAATTATTTGAAACTATAAAATGTTGAGTTTCCCTTATTAGAATTGTCTAAAACTATCACCTTTAATAATGAATATATTATGTGTATTTATTTATATATTGTACAAAATTTATCTTTTATGAATCCAATAGGATGGATATGAATTGAAAATGGATACATGCTAATCATTTGAAAAATGAGTATGAATATGTAGTTAAAGATTTCATCAAGTTTGCAATAGAGCATGCATATGGCCCTTGTAAAATCCTATATCCATGTTTACATTATTGTTATTCAAGAGAAATTAGTTCAGAAGAGTTGGGAGAACATTTTATTTCTCCTGGAATAGATCAAATCTGTAAATGTTGGACAAAACAAATGGAAATTTTGAATTTGGACACCGATTGGGATAATATTGTGGTTTATGAATCATTTCATATGAATACCATTGAAAATGATCATGGATATTGCATGGAAGAAATGAAAATGGAAATTGAAGATGGCCTTTGGGACTATCCAAAGTTGTTAGAGGAGTTAAATAGTTGTTCCAAGAATCAATTCTATACCAGTTATACTAAATACACAACCATATTAGATGTATTGAAGTTATATAATTTTAAATCTTGTAGTGGATTGAGTGACACCAACATTATAGAACTACTTGGTCTCCTAAATGATAAGCTACCATAAGAAAATAAACTACCATGCCGAAGATATGATTCTAAGTGATTTTTTTTCTCAATGGTCATGATCTCTAAAAAATACATTCTTGTATAAATGATTTCATATTGTTTCTCAAGGACCTTGAATCACTCATAAAATTCCCTTAATTCTGGCATGTATTAATAAAAGAAAATTGAATCAAGCCCTTCAAAATCTATATGGTACTTTCCTATCATTCCATGGTTTAGAAGACTATATGGATGTTAGGAAACTGTGAGAAAATTAACATGGAATGTAGATACAAGAATTAAAAATGGGAACCTATATTATCCAGCATATTCTCCCCATTGGAAGAAAATTGATTACGAGTTTCCTAAATTAGTAAATGAGCTGAGAAACTTCTGCCTAGCATTATCTATAGATGGAATAAATCCTTTTTTTGTAAAGATTATTACTCATAGTACATGCCCTGTCATGTTGGTAAATTATAACTTTCCACCATGGTTATGCATGAAGCGTAAATTAATTATGTTTTCTCTACTTATATCCAGACCAAAGAAACCTAGTAATGATATTGATATCTATTTGGATCCACTTATTGAAGATTTTAAATTGATGTGGGATACAGGTGTTACAATATATGATTCCCAGAGAAGTGAATAATTCACATTGCGAACAATGTTTTTTTGAAAGATAAATGAATTCCCTGCTTCAGGAAATTTATCAGTCTATAGAATTAATGGAATGTTGTGGTATCCCATTTTTGAAAAATTCACATACTCAATTCAGTTGAAACATTCCTCGAAGACTGTGTTTTTAGGATATCGGAAATTTTTACCTCGATGAATTAAATATTGATCTTCAATGACAACGTTAAATGGGAATATCAAACAAGGTGAAACATCATCTCTAATAATGTGTGATCAACGGTACAACAAAGTAAAAAATATTGTCACTATTTTTAGTAAACCTTTTTATGAAAATCCTTATGAAATTCGGTGGGAAGAATAAATCAATTTTCATTGAATTTATGTGTTGTAATTTTTTGTATGTCTAACATTTTCGTGATATCGTACATGTAGATAAAAATTATTCAATAGTGTTATTGGAAAGTTACTAAATGTTCTTGGAAAAAAATATGGCATCAAGTCTAGGCTGTACTTGATTGAAATGGGGATAAGGGAATAGTTGTCACTTGTGAAGGGTAAAAGGTAGACATTTCTTCCTCCAGAATCATACACACTATATAAACAGGAAAATTTCAATTTTTCCTTTTCTTTACTAGTGTAAAATTTCCACAAGGGTATTAATAAAATATCAAGAATTTTGTTTCAATGAATAATTTTATGTTATAAGGACTAAAATAAAACTAATGTCTTGTTTTGATGCGACATTTAATACATGTTGCTTTTTGTTTCATTCTGCCTCAAAATTTATGACATACATTAACTAGAATAAACTTATTTTTCAAAGCCATATGAAAAAAATGTTTTATACCTAGAGAAGATTCCCATAACTAATAAGGTCATTTTAGTCATATTATTTGAATAGGATATTTTCTTCCCACCATCATTCTTTCATATAATGGTCCACCAGATGGTTCACATGGTTAGAGAGTTTCAACTTCTTGGTCATGTCCATTATAGATGGATGTACCCCATTGAATGGTATATGAAGATTTTGAAAGGGTATGTCATGGATAGAAGTCCTCCATAATGTTGCATTTTAGAATGATATATTGTTGGAGAATCTATTGAATTCTGAACCAAATACCTATCAGATGATGAAATCATTGGTCTCCCAAAGTCTCATCATAGTGAACACCTTCTAGGTGAATAGATTTATGGAAAAGATGTTGTTACAATTACCTTGATAGAGTGGGATAAATCACACCTTCACATATGACATAATATTGAATATGTTGATCCATACATTGAATCCCAAAAAGAAATTCTTATAGATTTGAATCCATCAAAGGCAGAAGGATGGATATCAAATAAACATAATCAATATTTTATAGGATGGTTCAGAGATAAAATTTATAAGGAGTTATCTAAAAATATGAATTCAATTGTTGAATGGTTTCAATGGATATCTATAGGACTGAATGAAAATGTTATATCTTACACTAGTTTTGTAATCAATGGTTATATGTTCTATAAAAAAGAACATGATGAATTCAGTATGATGAAAAATAGTGGTGTTATGATTACAGATGAAGTGATGCACATATCTGGTTCTAATGATAGCAATCCAATTTATGTAAATATGTCACATTTCAACATTATCGAATATATTAATGAGTTCTATTATACAACATTTCACGTTCCTCTTTCCCGTTGAAAACGGGTTGACAATATCAATGGAGAGAAAGTTCAGGAAATGGGCTTTGTGAAGGTTAATTTCAATGTAGAAGGGGAAAAGGAAGATTTATTCATAATGGCATCAAAATCAGTGAAAGTATTTTATGCATGTAATTCAAAAAACAAGAATTGTTTGATTGTCCTACTGGTGCCTAAAACAAATTTTGAGTCAAACGAAAATTTAATTGAGGATAAACCTTTTATTGGGATATAACAATTAGTTCATGTTAGTACCAATGTAGAAAATGTATTATACATTATAGGATACCTCTTAGAGTGTATTTTGATTCATGATAGAGGAACCAAATCATTGAAACCTTTAATAAAATAAAGAGATTTCAATGATAAGTTAAAAGTGTTTTTAATATATTATGTTTTTACTCATAAAATTATATGATCTATACTGCATTAACATAATCAAAATTAAATGTCTGACATCTCATGCAAACAATGTATTCTACACATGATGATGTTACCAATCCCATAAAAGGAAAAAATATAATGAATTAAACACTCTATAAATATGTAAAGGTAATGATACGATATACTTTCTCTATTTTACTAAAAAAATTATATAATGAAACATTGATTTAATTTTGATTATTAATTATAGAGTTTATTTATTTTAGAAGATTTATATCCATTTGTCATGCCTTTTCAAGAAGAACAAAAATGATGTCACTACTCAATCACAAAGGTAATGTTGATGTTTTCACAGAAAAATCATTATCCATCGAATTAATGTATTGTTTCATATTTATGTTTAATTTATTTCTTTTTAGTATTACTCACATAATAATTTTTTTCTTATACAGGTGGATTCTTTTGTTCATGTTGGGGTGGTTTATACATCTTTTATGTCTTTATGAAACAAAACTTCCATAGAATTATTCTCCCTCAAAATATTATCACACCAACAGTGTTTTATTTATCAATTTATTTCATGTTATTTACACGGCCTTTATAGGAAGAGAAACGACGCTACCTCTACACAATTACAGAGGTAATCTTGATATTTTCATAGTAAAATAATTGTCCATAGAATTAATTTATTGTTTCATATTTATGTTTATTTTATTTCTTTTTAGTATTACTCACATAATAATTGATTTTTTATATAAGTGGATTATTTTATTTGATTTTTGGTGATATATCCATCATTTATTAATTTCTACACCCAAACATCAATAGACTTCTTCTCCCTCAAAACCTTTTCAACACTGTCTTGTTTCATTTATCTATTTCTTTAAAGTTATCTCCATTTCCTTTGTAGGAATAAAAATAGCACTACCCCTACTCAATTACAGATATAATCTTGATATTTTACAAGTACAATAATTGTTCATATAATTAATGTATAGTTTAATATTTAGATTTAATTTATTTATTCTTATTATTACTCATATAATAATTTTCTTCCCATACAGGTGGATCTTTTTTTTGAGTTGGGGTGATATGTCCACATTTCATGCATTTCTGCTCCAAAACTTCCACATATATATTCTCCCTAAAAAACATTCCACCCCTACAGTTTTGACATTTATCACTTTCCTTCAAATTCCATCCACTAGTCAATCATAGAGTTCAACTTGAAATTTGCATAGTAAAATCATTGTCCATAGATTTAATTAATTCTTTCATATTTAAGTTTAATTTATTCCATTTTATTATTACTCAAAGTAATTGTTTTCTTGTATAGGTGGATAATTTTTTCAAATATATTTAGGTTGTTAGAAGCTTCTCATGCACGGTTGGTAGTTTGACAAAGAATTTTAATGGACCTGTATGAATCCAAGTACTTCTTTCTATTTAAAATTGAAATTAATTTTAGTAAAAAGGGAAATTTACATACTCAAAACCAATAAAAAATATTCATATTGTATTTATTCTTTAATACAATGATCTGTATTTCATTTCTGACATGTAAGAATGAGCCTCACCTCAATCTGATACATGGTGTACCAAATATGACTCAATGTGTTCATTATTAGTTTAAAATTGAAATTTGACTTTAAAAAGTTTCACTCAATAAAAACCAAGAAGATGCACTCCTATTTTCTTGATAATTTATGGCATATATTCATAAATCATTTGTGACATGTAGGAATTGGTCTCGTGTGAAACTGATACATGATGTGATCTGTATGAGTAAAAGTGTGTGTTTCAATTTTAAAATGACATTGTAGTAAAAAAGACAATTAAAGAACTCAAGAAAAAACATTCATATTATTTTGATACTTTAGGAAAATAGTCCATAAGTTATTTTGTAACATTTAGGAATCAGCATCACCTGAATCTGATGCACGATGTGACTGGTATGACTCTAAGTTCATCTTTATTTAAAATTGACATCAATTTTAGTAAAAAACTAACCAACCTACTCAAAACTGAAAAAACCCATTAATATTGTTTTGATACTTTAGAAAACTATATATATAAATGATTATAGACGTGCATGAATCATCTTCACCTTAATTCGATGCATGATGTGACCGATATGACTCCAAGTGCTTGTTTTTATTTAAAATTGACATTAATTTTAGTAAAAACGCCGACTCTCCTACTCAAAAAAAATGCATTAAAATTGTTTAAATACTTTATGAAAATGATCTATAAGTCATTTTTGATGTATAGGAATTAACCTAACCTTAATTTGATACACAAAGCGATCGGTATGAGTCGAAGTGCATGTTTCAATTTTAAAATAACATTTTAGTAAAAAAGACAACTGATATACTCAAAATCAAGGAAACACATTAATATTGTTTTAATAATTTAATAAAATAATCAATATGTCAATTGAGACATGTGTGAATCAGCTTCATCTCAATCATATGCTCGGTGTGATCGGTATGACTCAAAGTGCGTCTTTTTATTTAGAATTTTCATCAATTTTTGTATAATGGACACCTGCCCTACTCAAAACTGAGAACTCACATTCATACTTTTTTGATAATTTATTTCAATGATCCATAAGTCATTTTTTAACTTTAGGAACCAGCCTTACTAAATCTAATACACGATGTGCTTGATATGGATCGAAGTGTCTGTTATCCTTTTAAAATTGATATTTTAGTTCAAAAAGTGTCACTCACTAAAAAGCAACCAATCACGCTCATATTTTCTTGATAATTCCTGAAAAGATTCATAATTAATTTGTGATATTTATTAATCAATTTAACATCAAAATGTTACATGATTGGATCATAATGAGTCAAAAGTTTGTGTTTATAGTTTAAAATGACATTTTAGTATAAAAGAAAACAGATATACTCAAAACTGATAAAACACATTAATATTACTTTGATACTTTAGGAAAATTATACATACATCATATGGGATGTGTATCAATCATCTAATCCTTAATATGACACACAATTTTATCAATATAATTCAAATTGTGTCTTTTTATTTAAAAGTGTCATCTAGTTTATTAAAATATTCAATTATCCTACTCAAAACTGAGCAAACAAATTTGTATTATTTTGATACTTTATGATAATAATACCTAATTCATTTTTTATGTTTAATAATCATATTCCCCTAAATATGATACCTGATGTTCCTGGTATGACTCAAAGTGTTTGTTATCACTTTAAAAACAACATTTTAGTTCAAAAAGTGTCACTCAATGAAAATATACACTACTAGAAATAAATTATATACCAATGGTTTGAAACCATAGGTATAGGCAGCAGAACCATTGGTATAATATATACCAACAGTTTTGAAAACAGATGGCTAGTAAGCCATTTCAAAAGGACTATACTAATGGTTTTCCTATAACCGTTGGTATATGGATCTATGACCTTCAATATGCCAACGGTTTTGTAGAAACCATTGGTATAAATATATACCTACAGTTTATTAACTGTTGTTATAAATAGATTATAAGTAGTTAACTAACTGTTTGAATCTGTTCGTATATATTTATACTAACGGTTTCTTCAAACAGTTGGTAAAAATATTCTGTAAATGCAGTATACCAATAGTTTTGTATTGTTAGTATAGTGTATTACCAATGCTTTATTCAAACAATTGGTAAAACTATTCTCTAAAAACACTTTACCAATGGATTAAAACCATTGGTATAGTGTTTTTATAGAAAACAGCATAGCAGCCCATTCCCTCCACTGCATACACATGAAAACATAGGTTTGCACAGCATACACCTGCAAACACAGCTGAAAACAACACTTAAAATAGAACACTTAGCACTTAAAATAGAAGAAAAAAACACAAAACTTAAAATAGAAAAAATTTCACTAAAAATAAAACAAAAAAAAACACCAACAATATCACATAAAACGTTAGACTGTTCCAACCATGACATATACCACGACATAGGTTTCCCCATTTCAATCTTCATATGACAACCACTCTTCCAACTATCCCATTTCTATTTATTTTGTGGAGAAATCTCATAATGGTGAGAGGATAATCACATTTATGAGAGCCCATCATAGTCATAGTTGCATACACCATTAACAAGATTAACACATAAGTCATAGGGTAATTATAGCAAGTATACACATACAACAAGTATACACATACAACATTAACACATAATTTATAAGTTAATTAAATAGATAAAGAATTAAATTCATAATTCAGTGGTTGAGGTGATATTTAGGGGTTTGGGTGGTTGTCCAAGGGGGGAAGGGGTGTCCAGATGGGTGGGGTGTCTAGGGGGATGTGAGTGTCCTGGGTGGGGGGGGGGGGGACTGTCGATGCGGGTGTCCGGGGGGTGGGGTGGTTTCCAGGGGGTTTGGGGGTTTGGGGGGATTTCCAGGGGTGGGGTGGTGTCCAGGGAAGGTGGGGGAGGTCCAGAGGTGTGGGTCTATCTAAGGGGGTGGGGTGGTATCCACGGGGGTGGTGGTTGTCCAGGTGTGGGGGCTGTTCAGGGGGTGGAGGGGCGGTCCACAGGGGTGGAGGGGCTGTCTAGGGGGTCAGGGTGTCCAGGGGGTGGGCGGGGCTGTCCACGGGGGTGGGGATGTCTAGGGGTAGGGGGTGTCCATGTGGGCGGGCGGGGCTATCCAAGGGGGTACGGGGTGTTCAGGGGGGTGGGTGGCTTGTCCACGAGGGGTAGGGGTGTCCAGGGGGTGGACGGGCTGTCCATGGGGGTGGGGGCTGTTGACAGGGGAGGGGTTGTCCAGGGGGTGGGTGGGGCTGTCCAGGGGTTGGGCGGGGCTGTCCATAGTAGTGGGGGTTGTCTAGGGGGTGTGTGGGGCTGTCCAGGGGGTGGGTGGGGCTATCCACGGGAGTGGGTGAGGTTGTCCAGGGGGTATGGGGTGTCTAGTGGGGTGGGCGCGGCTGTCCAGGGGGGTACGGGGTGTCCAGGGGGTGGGGAGGTTGTCCACAAGAGGAGGGGTTGTCCAGGGGGTGGGTGGGCTGTCCACGGGGGTGGTGGGGCTGTCCCGGGGGTACGGGGTGTCCAGGGGGTGTGGGGGGGTTGTCCATTGGGGTGGGGTGGGGGGATGCTCAGTGTGGTGGGGGTTGTCCATGGGGGTGTCTGGGGGTGGGGTGGTGTCCAAGGGGGCTTTCCATGGGGTTTCTAGGGGTGGGGCGGTGTCCAGGGGGTGTCCAGGGGGTGGGAGGGCTGTCCACTGGGGTGGTCGGGCTATCCAGGGTGTAGGGGGTGTCCAGGGGGTGGGTGGGCTGTCCACAGGAGTGAAGAATTTTTTCAAGAGTTATCAAAAGTGAAAGTTAAAAAAATAAGAGTAACATGTTTTGAATAAATTGGAAAAAGGTTATTAACATGTTACACAGACATGTATAACACCATTTTTCTATAATAATCACATGCATAGTTGTATTTATCATAGAGATACATAACTGCAAGTGCGTATCAAACTTTCTTTTATCCACACTAAAGGATTTTTTTCTTGTGGGTTGTGTGGTATTGGATTATTTCCAAACCATAACATGGATGTAACTATTCTTGTTGAGTAGTGAACCATTTAAATAATTTAGTTCATGTGGAAGTGTGATTTTTTTTGTTTTTAGAAAAGTGTTAATTATTTAACATGAGGCAAAGATTTTTTCAATAGAAAGGATAAATAAAAGAAAAATATATCCTTGATTCCCCCCTCTCAATGTGTAAGATCCTGACCTTATCATCGGTTTTCCAGGGGGTTGGGCGGGCTATCCACGGGGGTGGTCGGGCTCTCCACGGGGGTGGGCGGGCTGTCCACGGGGGTGGGTGAGTTGTCCAGGGGGTAGGGGTGTCCAAGGGGGGTGGTTGGGCTATCCACTGGGGTGGTCAGGATTTCTAGGGGGTAGAGGGTGTCCATGGATGGTGGTAGGGCTGTCCGTGAGGGTGGGTGGGGTTGTCCAGGGGGTACTGGGTGTCCAGGGGGTGGGGGGCTGTCCACAAGGGGAGGGGTGTCTAGGGGGTGGGCGGGATGGCCACGGGGGTGGTCGGGCTGTCTTGGGGGTAGGAGGTTTCCAGGGGCGGGCTTTCCACGGGGATGGGCGGGGATGTCTAGTGGGTACGGGGTGTGTAGTGGTGGGGGGTTTTCCACAAGGGGAGGGGCTGTCCAGGGGGCAGGCTAGCTATCCACGGGGGTGGCAGGGCTGTCCAGGGGGTACTCGGTGTCAAGGGGGTGGAGGGGCTGTCTAGGGGAGGGGTGAATCAGTCACAACAAATCATAAAGTCAAGTTTTATTATTTATAGATAAAAAAATAAATATAATGTGACCTACCTAATCAATCATATATTCAGCCACAACAAATCAATAAACATCAAAGGTCAGTAATATCAGTCAAAAATGTAATAGATCAATATGTCCCTCATCACCATCACTATTATCACCATAATCATCACCCTCACCCTCATCCTCATCGTCATCCCCACCACCATCCCCTCCCTCCTCCTTGCCCTCACACTCAGCCTCGTCCTCCTCATCACCCTACTTCTCCACCTCGTCCTCCTCCTCATGCTCCTCCTCCGCCTCAGCCTCCTTCACGCCCTCCTCCCCCCCCCCCTCAGCTTCCTCCTTCTCATCATCTCGACCACCACTAGAACTACCACCTAGTGCACCATATATAGAACGCAGCGATGAAATATATTCATCACAAACAGTGTGGGCCTCCAGTGGAAGTGTTGGACGTAAAACTTCCATCAGTTTCATAAATGAAGTGTTTGCCATAGTATACTATTTTGCTATCTCTATAACCATTATTTCAATGTGTTCAACATGTGCCTTAACCTGCTGAAACTCAGTGGCACTAAAACTCATACCTGAGGAGGGCCAATACCTCATTGGAACTATACTCTTCCCAAGTCGGTAGTGTATTCTACCAGGGTGCTCATCTCCCATCACATGATTTAAGTGATAGTTTGGAAAAAAATTGTCAGGTTCCTGGGCATCAAGGGCTACTAAAGTATCCTGTTACAAATATAAATAGATTATTAATTTACAAAATAGGGATTGAAATTTTAAATCTACAAAGTAAAACTTACAATCAGCTGCTGAGTCGGTTCAATACCCGCACTTCCATCTTTCTTCTTTCTACTCGATCAAAACGGTTTTTCTCATGGAACACATTCATCTGTATTCAATTTATGCCTCTATAATGACATTGAATGTAGGAAACCATAATTAAAAACAGGATACCAAAAAAATATTAATTTCATAACTAAAATTAAATAACAACTTTAGAAATCAAATAAATTATGGAGGAAGAAATAGAAAGTGCAAGTCGTAAAGAAAGATTATAAATTGTCGTACCTGATTCCTCTTAGGATCTGGCATCGTAGTACATCCCAATGTGCGGACGTATTTCTTAGCAATTATGTTTTTTTATTTCTTCCACATGAATCCTAAATAAAATTCAATAATTAGTATTAACAAAAAACATGAAAATTTTCATTTAAATACCTCTAATTTGTATAATACCATAAATTGGTTAGTCATCTAATAAGTAATCATTTGTTGGTACTGTTCTAACAGACAATAATCCACGACAGGGACCGCCTCTAACTTTGTGCCCACTCTAGCATGCCAGCCAATGTACAAATCATGCTTATAAGCTCTCCAAAGCTCGCCTAAATCCTTTATACATGATGGTCGTGCACCCTCACCATCAGGGAAACTAAACCACAGCTAGCACAAAAATATTAATTCATATAAATACAAAAATTAATATATTGCATTAAATATAATAGATTTTTTAACCCATATCTCTTCCCAGGCTTTATCCTTGACATTATTTGGCAGCTATCTCCATGAGAGAATTCTGACAGGAATGATTTTAGAGTATTTGGAAAGCGTCACAAAAAAACTCTGACCTTGTTACCCTGATTGTTCAATCATCTGGCTATCTTCATTGTACTCCACCATCAACTGTGTGCGGCGGTTCCACACCGCACGCATGCGTGTACGCCCTCCCCCCCACCTCTTATCATTATATTTATCTGTAATTAAATAAAAAAAATATTTTATCAATACATGTTATAATGAAAATAAATAATGGTGTAAAATTTTGTTAGGGTTGTACAAGTATACCTGTGGTATTCTGATCAATGGGCACCACTAGATCCACAAAAACTGAAGGAACACCCTGTACAGATGGAGTGAGTCCCAATGTATGCTCCATAGGGAAAGCCTCTGGTGGAGTATGAGTCAAAGAAGATGGAATATAAAAGTTTGGAGATAAGTAAGTGGAGGTAAAAGAATATAATAGGGATGGATGGTCGAATGCTGGATGGGTAATGGGAATCATCATCGGATATGGTACAGATGGTTGAGGAGGCTCAGATTTAAATGGTGGTGAAAAAATGGGAGGCCTAAATATCTTGTGTCCCTAATGACACACTGGGAACAGTATGTGGGATGGATGGTATGTCAGTGGGAGGGGCAGGGTCTAATCGGGTACACCGACCAGATCACCTATCTCTCATACCATCGCCCCTCGCATGAACACCCTGAGTACTGGGACCACTACTAGGATGGTCATCAAATAATTGTCACCTAATAGATGGAACTTGAAAAAATGTTTAAAAAACATAATCACATGACATTATATATTATTTAAATATATATATTTGAAATAAAATACTCACTCTAAGAACTAGTGGTAGAATGCCCAGCTCAGTCATGCAAAGATTGTTGTCCATAATCTGTTTTCATCGCCTCTCTTTAATTGGTTTCATTTCCTACATTTGAAAACAAATATGGAATTAAATAGAAAAGGATAACTAATTTTGAACCCAAAAATCAAAATAAATGAGAGGGAATAGGAGTTTTCATTGATTATTCAACTAACCATTGTTTTAGGTGAGCTTGAACAAATATATAATGAAGTCAATAAATTGTACAAGATGTATTAAAGAAATTTAATTTCTAGTAGGATGGTTATTTTCTAAGTTTAATCATTCTATTAAAGAGAGGTCTTAGATTCATACAAATTTTATACAAATCACAGTTGAAGCATTGAAATGTTCACCAAGTTATAAATGTTGGTTTTGTAGGTTTGAATACAGTTCAATTCCAAATTAGAAAATGAAATTCAAATAAAATTACAACCAATAAATATTGAAAATTCACATAATGGTCAAGTCGGGTACAACATATTTGTAATTAATATTAAATCAATTTTAATAGTACCAACCATAATAGCCCATGTCGAGGTAAACCAAAATAATTGAGAACATGAATGGATGATTTTATATATTTCCCACCACAACTTTAGGTTCACAGTCAACTTTGAAAATTTTTCTATTGGAGTCATAAAAACTAATAAATGGATCATTTCTAATGGAGGTAGGGATGGTGTCAATTCCATCATCACCATCATCAAAAATATGTCTTGTAATTACTTCAATAATGACACCAAATTCAGGTCGAAGATGGTCTTTGACATAAAAAAATTGTTTCACCATTGATGCAAATACATATGGTTCATCAATAGAAAGCATACAATTCATACCAATTACTCGAAATCCACAATAAATAATAAATCTACCCTTACTCATCATTGAATAAATCCACTTACATTTTATCAGCATGACTTCCCCATGAGAATAATAATCCAATATTATTATTTTTTCAATGACTCCGTAATAACATACGTTTTCAAATCATGGTGTGCTATCTGATGCACTATTATAAAATTTTGTTTGTGGTTGTAACCGTAACATCATCATGTTGTGTTCTAATGTTCTTTGCTCGTTCATTGATAATAAATATGTACCCATTGATATCAATTGATTTACAGTCACGAACCATGGTATTTGGACCAAAAGCCAAAGATCTTATTTCCTTAGAGACAGAGTCAGCGGGCAAACTGAATACATGAAATATAAATCAATATTAAACATTATTAATTATTTTTTTAATTATTTTAAACAGTAATATTATACCTTCAATTTTAACCAAGCAGAAAAATCATTGCTATGAAAAGTCTCCCTCCTTATCGAAAATAAAGAACGATGCTTTCTATTTATCATCGCTTTATGTTCCCTGTAGATAAAAATAGGAATAGTTTAACATATATATATATAGATATATATAAGATATAAATATACAATTTACTAACAAGATGTAGTCATCGAACAAGTCATAGTTGAACAAAACTGTAAGATTTTCCATCTCCCACTCTTCAAGGCTTAATGTCATCAATGTATATAATCCAGGAATTTCTCCTGTTTAAGGAAGTGATGGAAAACTGGGTTCAGTTTTCTCATATTGTTATTCTTTTTTTCTCATTGGTCTGTTATTTCTTGTAGTAAGATCAGAGAAATACATAGAGCAGAAATCCATACATTCTAGAGCCAAGTAATCATTCATGATAGAACCTTCAGGATGATTCCTGTTATGGACATAAGACTTTAATATGTACAAATTTCTTTCAGTTGGATACATACAACAAAAAAAATGGTCCTTTGAGAAATATTTCAGTTGGAATATGGACAGTCAGATGCAGCATGCATGTGAAAAATTATGGAGGAAATATTTTCTATAACTCACACAAAATTAATGGGGCAACTGCCATCATTTTTTGCAAAAAGGACTTAGACAACTTCTTAGCACAAATATCTCTAAAAAATGGAACAACTGAAAAATATCCACCCTTACATTATTGGAAAAATACGATGAGTTGCTATTGGAATCAACTCGTGCAAAAGGATGTGATAATCATGAGTCTCCAAATATTTTAGCTTCAACTCTCTTTTGTTGACCAGTTTGGATATGTTTCTTGAATAGCCATCAGGAACTTTAATAGTCTCTATTACTTCCATAAATTGCTTTTTTTCTGTAGGTGTCATCACATAAGAAGCACATGAAAGTTTCCATTTATTTTCACTAATACGCACAGGATGAAATTCTAGTTTTATGCCCAAATCCACCAAGTCACTCCGAGACCATAAATCATATTTTGACTTTCCCTATACATTTAGAAGAATCAAAGGCAATATTTCACATATATTTTTTTTAATGTGCATTACGTCTAAGAAATTATGTAACAAATTGGTGGACAAATAAAGAAAATCAAAGAAGATACTTATCTTATTCCAATTGTAATAGGTTTCAGTGGAAATATTATTTCTCTTTTCAGATTTTATTTGACCCTTACCATATAAAAAACAGAAATCTTTCAATTTATTAAGAACATAAGTTCCATACATACACTAAGGTGGATCATCCGTCTTCATGGTATTTTGAAATCTTCAAGGATTATTTCAATATAGATGGTCCATTGGCAAGAATCTTTGATGTCCCATAAAACTGAAACTACAATGATGTTTTATTCTTCTAGATCATTTATTATTCATACAAACATGACATGATAGTTTTCACTTTGTGCTCCATCTAGACATCATTGCATATGTAGGGAAATCATTGATCATCCCCATAAATACAGCACACATCTGAAATATGTCTTTCTAACATGCATCGTATGTGCGCACACCCACATCCCAAAGAATATTTAACTCTTTTATTTCAGGTTGCAGGTATATGTCTATATCTTTTCCAGGATCAGAAGGTCTAGATATGAGTATACTAATGAAATTGAAAGGTTTTTTCATAAAAAACCACGGGGGAAGATTATAAATGTGTATAAAAATTTTCCATGTGTTGTGTGAGGTAAGCATATGCCCAAACAGATTAAAATTGTTACATGGAAGAACCAACCTCACATTACGCACGTCAGCTACAAAATTAGGATATCGAGCATCAAATATATTCCATGAAAATCCATCTATAGTGTAAACCAAATCATCCTTAGTCTTCCTTCTCTCGTTATTATTCCATGGAATTTTTATTGATATTTCATCAGAAATAAAAAGATTCTTGAGTCTAGGGATCAATGTAAAGTGCCACATTACTTTTTGCGGCATAAAGGATGGTGTTCTGTTAGATTTTAGCTTCCATCGGGATGTGCCACATTTTATACAATAATTATGTTCATCATTTTCCTCCCAGAATAAACTGCAATAATTTGGGAAAGCATGAATTTTTTTTCTTGAAAATTCAAGTTCCTTAACTAACTTCCATGAAAAATAGTGGTTTGAGGGAATATCTGCCTCATCTGAAATTATTTCCTTCAATAAGGTAAGAATGTAATCGATGACAGTATTAGAAATTACTTACATAGTTTTCCCATGAAACAATCAGAATAAAAATTCCAACTTTTTCATTTTACCACATTGTCGATATACTGGAGTTGTGGTAGAATCATTCAATTTTTTTCACACTGAAAACATCATCATTTTCATTAGACGCATAATGTGTGCTTTTATTGAAATCTTCTTGGGTTTAAATCCTTTCTTTTTCATGATAATGAATAAATAGAAATAGGTCATATAACAAATTCTCTAATACAGTCCTCTCATTTGGATCATCATCAATTTGAGATGTCATTTTCTCCCCATTGTGATCCCACACAGAGTAGTTTACTTGAAAACCATATTTTTTTATGTGGTATCTGACTTCTTCATAGCTCATCCAAGGTCTTGAAACACACTTGTAACAGGGGCAGTGTATGTGAGCACTATCTGAAGCATTGTTAAGTGAAAAATATAAACATCTCTCAAAATTGTTTTGAAAATCGCTTGAGCTCTGATCGGTTTCATACATCCAACTTCTATCCATTCTGTTAAAAAAATTATAAGTCATTTCTTCAAAAGAAATTCAATAATATTTAAGTTTAATTGAAATATATATTTAAGTAAATGAGAATTGTTTACTTTATATCAAACCATAATTGACACACTACTCTATATGAGAATCATAATATAAATGACAAAAAAATACTATATGTATAAATAAATATATTTGAATAACTATACATGACTGTACAAGATCATGTACACTTATGGAGGAGAATTATTCAAGAGTCGAATAAATTTTAGATCGAAGAAATTTTATATTTTAGTAGATAATTTGAGTGATCTAATACATTGCCCAAGGGGGAGGGGGTGTCCAGGGGTGCGGGGTGTCCAGGGGGTGGTGGGGATATCCAGGGGGTTGAAGTTGTACAGGGGGTAGGGGTCGTCTAGGGGATTGAGGTGTCCAGGTGGGCGGGCTGTCCATGGGGGTGGTCAGGCTATCCAGGGGGTGGGGGTGTTCAGGGGGTGGGCAGGCTGTCCAGGGTGGTGAGCGATGTTTCTTGGGGTAGGCGGGGCATTCCAGGGGGTGCGGGGTGTCCAGTGTGGTGGGTGGGCTGTCCATGGGAGTGGTGGGGCTGTCCAAGGGGTACGGGGTATCCAGGGGGTGGGAAAGTTGTCCACGTGGTGGGTGGGCTGTCCACGGGGGGTGGTCGGGCTGTCCACAGGGGTGGTGCGACTGTCCAGTGGGTCAGAGGTGTCAAGGGGGGTGGGGGGATTTCCAGGGGTGGGGGAATCCAGGGGGATGGGGGTGTCCGAGGGGTGGTGGGTGGGTGTCCGTGGGGTGGGAGGGCTGTCCACGGGGGTGGGGGTTGTCCATGGGGTATGAGCTATCCAGGGGGTGGGTTGGCTGTCCACCGGGGGTGGCGAGGCGGTCCAAGGGTCGGGGGTGTCTAGGGGGTGGGGGTCTTTTTAGGGGGTGGGAAGTTGTCCAGGGGGTACGAGGTGTCCAGGGTGTGGGCAGGCTGTCCAGGGTGTGGTGGGGGAGGCGGGGCTGTCAAGGGGGGTACGGGGTGTCCAGGGGGTGGGCGGGATATACACGGGGGGTTGTCGGGTTGTCCATAGGGGTGGCAGGGTTGTATAGTGGGTTCGGGGGAGTCAAGGGGGTGGGGGCGTCCGGGAGGATGGGGCTGTCCGGGGGGTGGTGGGCGGGTGTCTGAGGGGGGTGAAGTCCATGGTGGTGGGGGCTGTCCAGGGGGGTATGGGCTGTCCAGAGGGGTGGGTGGGCTATCCACGTGGGTGGCGAGGCTGTCCAGGGGTTCGGGGTGTCCAAGGGGGTGGGGCGACTTTCTAGGGGTGGGGGGTTTTCCAGGGGGTATGAGGTGTTTAGGTGGTGGGAAGGTTGTCTAGGGTTTGGTAGGGGTGGCTGGGCTATCCAGGGGGTACGGGGTGTCCAAGGTGGTGGGCGGGCTATCCACGGGGGGAGGTTAGGCTGTCCACGGGGGTGTTCGGGCTGTCCGTGGGGGTGGCGGGGCTATTCAGTGGGGTCAGGGGTGTCAAGGGGGGTGGGGGGGCTTTCCATAGGTGGGGGACATCCGGGGGGATGGGGGTGTCTAGGGGATGGTGGGAGGGTATTCGGGGGGAGGGGGGTTGTCTACAGGGATGGGGGGCAGTCCAGGGGGTATGGGCTCTCTAGGGGGGTGGGTGGGCTGTCCACGGGGGTGGGCGGTGCTGTCAAGGGGGTCGGGGGTGTCCAGGGGTGGGGGGGGATTTCCATGGGGTCGGGGGGGCTTTCCATGGGGTCGGGGGTTGTCCAGGGGGTAAGAGGTGTTCAGAGGGTGGGCGGGCTATCCAGTGGGGTGGCGGGGGGGTGGGGGGTTGTCTAGGGGGTTACGGGGTATCTAGGGGGCAGGCTGTCCAGGTGGGGTGGTCGGGCTGTCCATAGGGGTGGCGGGGCTGTCCAGTGGGGTCGGGGGGGTGTCTAGGGGGTGGGGCTCTTTCCAGGGGGTGGGGGTGTGTCCGGGGGGGATGGGGGTGTCCGGGGGTGGTGGGTGGGTGTCCAGGGGGTGGGGGCTGTTCACGGGGGGTGGGTAAATCCACGGGGGGATGGGTATCCAAGGGGTTGGTGGGGTTGTCCAGGGGGTACGGGGTGGGTGGGCGGGCTGTCCACGGGGGGGTGGCGGGGCTGTCCAAGGGGGTAATGGGTTTCCAGGGGGTGGGCGGGCTGTCCATGGGGGTGGGGGCTGTCCAGGGGGGTATGGGGTGTCCAGGGGTCAAGCGGGCTATCGACGGGGGTCCTGGGGCAGTCCAGGGGGTGGGGGTCCAAGGTGGGGGGCTTATAGTGGGTACAAGGTGTCCATAGGGTTGGCGGCCTATCCCGGGGGATGGTGAGGCTGTGTAGGGGGTACGGGGTGGGTGGGAAGTCTGTCCACAGGGGTGGAGGGGCTGTCTAGGGGGGGTACAGGGTGTCCAGGGGGTGGGCAAGCTGTCCACGGGGGGTGTGAAGGCTATCCATGGGGGTCGTAGGGCTGTCCATGGGGGTGGAAAGGCTGTCTAAGGGGTGGGGTGTGTCCAAGGGGGAGGGGGCTGTCTAAGGGGTAGGGGTGTCCACCCCCAAACTAGGGTCATAAAATCCAATCTTTATCCAATTTTAGCATGATTTCGAGCCAATTATAGATGACCGAGAAGACTATACGTGTAAACCATGAATATCTTACATATAAATCACAACACACCCAATTGTAAACACGCCACCAAATATCATACAAGGATCTGATTTTATGATCCATGTTTCGATGGGACACTACTCATAGGAGTATGATCCTTGTTATCTCATTAGGTGATATGGAGTTATACGAATGTTAAATTTGTATGAGATCAATATGGATAGTGGATGAGAACATGAGTGATATTTCTTTGCATAGATCACTTCTTCTTGGAAGGGTAAGAGTGAGTGTCGGTAAGGAAGTTCAAGAAAAGTCTTAACATGTGAAATAAACTATACATTGGTTATATTTGATTCCTATTTTTTGTAGAGTATCGGAGTGGAAAACCCACCCCCCCCCACACCCCTACAGCCCCCCTACCCCCCTGCACCCCCCCCCCCCACCCACCCGGATAGCCCTGCCACCCCACCTAGACACCCCCCCCACCACACCATAACATCCCCCCCCTCCTCCCTAGAAAACCAACACCCCTACCCCCCTCCCCCACCTGGACATCCCAGCCCCCACCCCCTTGGATAGCCACCCCCATGATATCCCACACCCACTCCCCCACCAGGATCGCCCACCCACCACCACCCCTGGACAACCCACCCCCTCTATGGACTACCCACCCCCCTCCCCTGCATCCCCCCCCAACAACCGCCTTGGACTGCCCCCCCCCCCCCACTTGGACAACATATGCCCCCCCCCCCCCCAGCCCCCACTATACACCCCCCCTCCTTGGACAGCCCATACCACCCTCCCCCAGCTGGATACCCCCCCCCCCAGGATAGCCCACCCCTCCCTGGATATCCCACACCACCCCCTCCCCTGTAGCCCCCCCCTCCCCACCTAGACAGCCCCCCCCCCCCCACCTGGACAGCCCACCCCCCACCCCCAACCTGGATAGCCCACCCCCCACCTGGACATCCCCCCCCCACCTGGACACCCCCCCCCCCCCACACACACACACACCTAGACAGCCCACCCCCCTCCCTGGACACCCCACACCCCCTCCCCCACCTAGACACCCCACCCTAAACCCCTGGACATCCCACACCCCTTCTTGGGGCAGCCCATACCTCCCTCCCCCCACACCCCTATAGCCCCCCCATAGCTCCTCTACCACCTGGACAACCCACACCCCACCCAGATAGTCCCCCACACCTGGATATCCCCCATACCCCTCCTATATCCCCCATTAAGGAATTTTTATTTAAAATCATTTTATTCATTAAGAAAGCCAAACTATCAAGCATTATCCATTTCATTCCAAATAACCCATTAAATTTATCGAAACATGACAAATTCAATTTATCAAAAACATGACATATTCAATTTATCAAAACATAAAAAATTCAATTTATAAAGATCTATGGGTCACTTAGAAAATTTCATTGGGAAAAGGAGAAATCAAAAACATTGTTAATTCCAATATAAACATTGGGTCAGCCACTTAGGAGGTGCGGTGGTGTCTATGAGGTGTGGTGGTGTCCAGGGGGGTTGTCTAAGGGGGTGGGGTGGGGGGTTATCCAAGGGGGTAGAGGGTGTCCAGGGGGTGGGGGTGTCTAGGGGTGGTGGGTCTATCTAGGGGTGGTGGAGGTGGGGGGGATGTCCAAGGGGTGGGGGTTGTCCATAGAGGGTGAGGGGTGTCTAGGGAGGGTAGGGGTGGGGGTGTCCAGGGGGTGTGGGGGGGTTGTCTAAAGGGTGGGGGTTTCCAGGTAGTGGGGGAGGGGTGTCCATATGGTGGGGTTGTCCATAGGGTGGGGGTTTCCAAGGGGATGGGGTGTCTAGGGGTGGGTTGTCCATGGGAGGTGAGGGGTGTCCAGGAAGGGTGGGGTGGGGGTGTCCAGGGGGTGGGGTGGGGGGTTTTCACAATTCCTATCTATAAAAAACAAACTCTTTACCCCCTACACTAAACATAAAACATAAAACCACACTAAACAAAAAAAACATAAAACAAACAAAAAAAACCCATTACCCCACTAAACAAAAAATATAAAACAAACCCTTTACCCCCCGCACTAAACAAACCCCACTAAATAGACCATTTACTATGTATGAAGTGTAGAACAAGAAAAAATAAAACAAACCAAAGGGTTCGGTACTCCAACAACAATAACTCTAATTTAGCTAAAATCAAAACATCAAATAGAAAAAAAAAAGTGGAATAACACTAAAACTAAGGTAACACTTACTAATTTGAAGTGTAGAAATAAAAATTTGTTTTATTGAAGAAGGATCTTTGGCTATAAAGAGTTTCACAGTCTAGAAGACTTTAGGAGGAGGTCTAGATTATGTCTGCAATCGAGATGACTGGGAGCTAGGGCACTGGGTATTTGGAGGAAAATTTTCCCAACAATTTTTAAAAATAATTGGGAAAGCTTATCTTTACAAATACTTTTGATGAACCATTTGTATAACTTAGAGAAAATAGTTATTTCCCAATGATTTTGGAAAAACCATGGGAAATCTTAGGAATATATACACATTGCCAACAGTTTGAAAAAACTGTTGGAAAATTTTTCCATCTTTTACACTATAGCAACAGTTTCATAAAACCATTGCAATATTACTATTGGGAAAACACCACATTCCAGTAGTGCTATCAAACAATCTCATATTTCCTTGATAATTTATGATAATGATTTATAATTCATTTATGACTATTAGTAATCCGTTTTACATCAAACTGATTCATGATGTTATCAGCGTGATTCAAAAGTGCATGTTTCAAATTTAAAGTGACATTTCAGTAAAAAAGACAACTTACATACTCAAAAACAAGAAAAAACATTCATATTGTTTTGATACAACAGGAAAATGATCCACAACTAATTTTGGAGGTTTAAGAATCAGTCGCACCTCAATCTAATGTACGGTGTGACCGGTATGAATCCAATTGATCTTTTTATTTAAAATTGACATCAATTTTAGTAAAATTAACACTTTTTATTTATTTATTTATTTATATTATTACTAACATAAGAAATTTTTTCTTATATCGGTGCATTATATTTCATGAGAAGGTGTGGTTTTTTCGAAAATAGCATGAGTTGGGTCAATATAAAAAGATAAAGTAATGTTGATGTTTTTAATGTGTGTAATAATTTTTATTTATGTAATTGTAGAAAACAATGTTTGAAATGTGTATAATATAGTCTGTTTTTTCTTATGTTTTTGTTGTGAATTTCATTAAATTTAAATCCTATATTGGTACTTGATTTTTTTTTATATTTGGTGTCTTTCTTGTGTTGTAGTGTGCAGTTAGAGCACATTACAGTGGTGATACAGTGTGTTTTTACAGCACGCTATAGTATAGACCTTTATCAGCACTTTTAAAAGCATTAAAAAATGACACATTTATCAGTGATATTAAAAGCACAGATAAATGTCTACTTTATCAGCAGTTCTATGAGCATTGAAAAATTTCCTTTATCAATGCTTCTATAAGAACTAATAAAGGAATACTTTATTGATGCTTTTATAAGTAGTGATAAATGACCCTTTATTAGTGCATTTATAATTGCTAATAAATCGAGCCTTAATAAGCCTTAAAAACCCATTGATAAATGGTTTCTTCATCAGCACTTTTAAAAGCATTCATTAATGTCCCATTTGTCATCACTTTTTTAGCACTGCTAAAGGACCCCTTTATCAGTGTTTTTTCAGCATTGATAAAAGACTAGGGCTTTTAACCTCACTCATATAGTCATCGCTTTTCTAGCACTGATAAAAACCATTTCTAGAATTGTTAAGGGCCTATTTTGTAGTATTGGGTGTTTAATTAAAATAAATGAATAATTTATCGATTTTTTATATTAAAAACCTAAATAAATCCTCTATAAATACCCTCTTATGAAAATTTTCAAAGGTTTGGTCGCATATCCCATGCTTTATTTATGAGGAGGAGGATAGTGTTTCGTTGGCGAATTGAGATCAGACAATGACTGGTGGTCGGATTGAGGTAAATTGGCTGGTGACAGATGAATTAGATCATCTTTATCACTAGGATATGTGTTATTCACCAAAAATCAATCCATAATTGAGGTAGGACTCATCAATTTTACTTTTCTTCCATTTTGATTAAAATATTGAGCATGGTTGAATTGTTTTCTTTGATATGTGTTAATTTGGGTATTTTCATGATACGGTCTAATCGAAATATACTATTCTTTTAGTTTATTTTTTTCCATTTCATGCTTCTCACACTGGTTACCCAGGTATGAAATCATTCATCAATAATTCTTGGCCATCGATATTTAGCACCTTTTTTATTGGTGTTTTCCCACACCATTATTCACATTATTCATTATTAGGCCATGGGGTCCCAATTCAACATTTTCAGGGTGGGTTCGATTGTGATTGAACCACTAGATTTATATTGGTGGCATGAATGGCATGTGAATTCATGGTTTGAGGACAGATTTATAATTTAGTGGATGGTGTTTTGTGAACAAATCGGATCAGTACCACGGGTGTGGGTTTGTGATCAGAGGTGTCTTGAGATCGGACCAATGATCCTTGTTTTCCTGTTCGGCATATAGTAATGAAATTTGGTATGACGGGGTTGATTATGAGTGGAGTCCATGGATAGATTCTCATGGTGGGGGTTTCTTGGCGTGAATGAGATGGTAACTGAACTCGAATCTCTAGTGAGGTGTTCAGATGTGGTCAGCATGGTTATTATTAATAATTATTATAATGGTGATAAATTGATAAAAAAATAAATGAGAGTTTATTATTATCATTATATTAAATTATAATAATAATAATGGTGACATAAAAATGTGGTTGGTTAAAAAACTAAATGGTTTTAGTTTAATAAGTTACAAGTGTTTTATATGATTAGTGAAATGAATAAAAAAATTAATAAATAAAAAGTGTGGTTTGAATAGAGGGGGAGGCGCCCCAACCCCACCTGGATGATGTATAAGCTTATCCATAAATTGATATATTGTATTAATATATTAAATTAAGGTAATTTTTAATAAATGGAAAATTATTGAAGGAATGGGGATTGCGTATAGAAAATGAGTCGAGTTTGTGCGTGAAAACCCATGGTAGAAGAGTCAATGTGCTCATTTGAAGAGGGTTAAAAAATATTCATAATAATATTAAAATATTTTTTTTTAGTTAAAACCTTAATTTCGTCATAACTCCATCATATGATGTTCAATCAATGGACCATAAATGGTAGCATGACCTTGGAATTGAGACTTCATTTTAAGACCAATTTTAGATACCTTTTTTGGAAATGTGCCTCAGGTCAACAAAATGCCCAATAATAATAAAATTATTATTATTATGAAATATTGTATCTTATGTATCTTCTTCATATGTTTTCAGAACAAAACCCATCAGTGGAATCATGACCCAGAAATTAAAGATATTGTTTTAAGACCAATAACGATTATTTAATTCAGGTCCATGGCATTGGAAAAGGAAGCACCATTCATGCGTTATATGGTGAATTGTGAATTTTTTACCAGATATTCAATTTAACCAAGTGAATTTCCCATCCTAGGAATTTTTCTATGAGGATCACAATGGTGTGATTAGTTTCTCTATTTGATCCTACTTTCACATGCATATCAATGAAAATATGTTTTTCCCATTGGACCGATGATAAGCCTCGTGCATTCATCAGGATTTTGGTTGAGACATGTCATGTAGTACCCTAACATGACTTGTAGTACTATATGGATAATAATTCATGTTCTATAAAGGACATGTCCCAATATTAGAGTGGTACCACACACCATTCAGGTCCCTTACTTGTTATGTACTACTTTATGAATCTTCAAGATTCCATATCTCTTTCGTTTGAATTTGGATTATTAGATTCGGTTCCCAAGAAAGAAAATTCTTTTTACTTTATGATAACCCCAATATTAATTGGTTGAATATTAATAAACCATTTATCACATCATTATTGTTCTTCTGCGTGACATAGTATGTGATAATGTCATATGAATAGTTGTCTCACTAAAAGGTCATTGGGGATCTCTGCAATGATGAGAACTCAAAAATTCCATGACACTATTCTTGAATATATTTTCTATGATCGTATTATATCATTTGAGGGGACACAAATGATACAGGCTATCAGGGGTGGGTACGCATGAAACTTTGAGTCACCTTCTCATGGTGTGCTCCCATGGTAATATCCAGGAGGATATTATGAGAACAAGACCCATTGATAGGAAATCCACATTCATAAGTGTCATTGGATGTTTCTATCTATAGACATATGTATTGGTCCTTATACTTTAATATTATTATTAATGGTTATTATGACTCATGCACATAGATGTATTGATGAAAAAAGTGACGACAGATGTTCGTGGTGAGGTAGGATATGTTGGGTGTGTCACAATTAATACTACATTAAAGAATAACACGAGAAAGGATTTTTCACTTCTATCTAAGTATATATCTTAGGCCCTTTAATGGAAATGATATATCCTTACTAAATCCATGGACATGGTTTTCTCTAGGCAAGTTAAATTCTTGGAAGTCAAAGAATGAGAAATCGAGCACATGGGTTGATGGCACTTGCATGCAACTCGCTTTATTTGAGATATCAGGCTGAAGGTATTATATTACATGGTAAGAATTCATATGATATGACATGTCTTTGAGATATCAAGTTCTTTTTATTGGGTTCCTTGACCCATTTATAGACAGTAATCTTGGACTTTAGGCAATCCCACCTAATGCCAATGAGAAAGAGGCCTAGTGGGTCACATACTAAGTGTAGCCAGTATCTTAGTTAAATAATTTATTTATTTAACAAGTTGAATAAATATTATTCCCGATTTTGGTTTAATAATTATTCAAGCATGCGTAATTGCATTTATTTCGTCGCTAGTTATTCGAGAGGATATATTGTGGATGGAATATTTATTTATCAAAAAATAATGATTTTATAATTTTTTCATAAATAAATAGTCATTATTTAAGGCAAGGAAAATATTGAGGTGGATTGGCGAACCAATTTAGGGGTCTACAAAGATATAATATTAAATGTTATTTGGTTAAATAATATTTAAATATAATATTAAAATTAAGCACATTTCATTGAAATAATAGCATTTCTATAATTATTTGACATGGAATTTCACATAGAATAATAAATTAATTTACAACACTTTTAATAATTATTTATTATTACCTGGTGAATTAAATTCCCTGTTATGTTATTATTCTCAAAATTATCCAAGGGGTCATTCGACCAGCTAACCAATCGTTGTGTTCACAAAATCCTTGTAGAAAATCTCTTGAACCTAGATAAGCCTTACCTCTCCAAGAACTCTCTTAGGAATGAGAGAGATCCTCCTCCTCTGGATCAAGGAGAAGGCTTTGGAATTTATTATCAAGGTGATCGAAGGTGGACATCGCAATGTAACGATCTTCTGCACTATCACCTGAAGACTCCTCTGGTGACCTCAGTAGATATGTGGAGGACGTTTAGATCACCTCTAGAGGATTCATATCCTTGGATTCTAAATCATAATGAAGACACACCTAGGACCCATTCTCAGACACATCAACGGAGAAATAATCACCATGTATGTAATTCTATAATTTAATTAAAGTAATTATAACCAAAGTATGTCAATCCTCTCATCTCAGTTCCAGGTTATATCCTTTGTCTATTTTATTTGATTCAATTACATGGATACTTGTGTTCAATATCATATTGATCCTAGATTAATCATCGATTATGGAAGTTTGTCAAAGTTGGGAACATATCCATCCTGCACTTATGTTCCGCCCATAACCGATACAGATTTTTTCCTACAAGTATCATATCCTGAGTTTTTTTCTGTGTAGACCATGATGATTACCTAAGTTGTGGCTTTGTATATATGATTATAAATGTCCAAATGTTATAACTAGATAATTAAATTCTAAATGATGTTAGTGATCATGTAGTATCACTAGATACCTTCCGAGTGGTACCCTCCAGTAGAGCTGGGCAGTGGGTCCTTTATGTCTTCCAAGTGGTACCCTCTAGTACAGTTGGGTAGTGGTTCCCTGACATCGTCTAAGTGGTACCCACCAGTTGACCAAGGAAGTGTTTCATCGATGTCCTCTGAGTGGTACCCTCTTATTGAGCTGGTCAGTGGGTCTTAAATAGCTTTAGAGTGGTACCCTCCAGTTGATATGGGTTGTGGGTCCTCAATGCCTTCAAAGTGGAACCCCCAATCAGTATGCGTGAGGGTCCTCTATTAATTCTTAGTGATTGGAAACCCTAGAAGCACTAGTGAATGTATCCTCTAATTCTAGTTTGTGGGACCTCGACTATGCAGCATAGTGATTAGGCATGGTTATACTTGGACAGTTAATTCTGGGAATATGTGTGAGATGTTTTGAATCGTTGATGGAATTTTGAAACTATTAGCTACTCATTTTCCATGGGAGGTGAATACACATGGGTTATTCCAAGTGCTTTCCATTTTTATCTTCTTGTGGTTGGATGAGACTACTCTCCTACTCCATGTGGTGAAGACTTGATGTGTAGTTCTTCTACTCACCATGTTGAGACCCTTATGCTTGGACGAGTTTACTCTGATTCTTGGGTAGAGATGTGAGATGGAGATCCCCTTACTCTATCATTTGTGATTTTTTGACTTAGAATATATATTCTTTTTTATCCACACATTGTATTTTGTTACTCTATTTCTATGGGATTTTAAGACACGTGGGGTATGTAATGTTCTTTTTGTGTTTAGCTTCCCATTGTAGGATGATTCTACCCTCATACTATAGGTGGAAAAGACTTAACATATAGTCCTTCTACTCACTATGTAGTCCCCTAGTGTTTGGATGAGGTTACTTTCACACTTGGTTTCGGTTGAGAAGTTCTCTTTGACTGTATCTTGTATCTACTATATTTTATTTCCTATTGTATTTCTTACTTCTCCCCCTTCAACTTTTAGGGTGTCCTCTTAGGTATGTTTATACTCACCCATACATGGGATTTTTCCACATGTTTCCTATCTTATGCAGATGAAGGATAGGTCAACGATGACTTCATAGGAGATTAGGGACACATTGTACATTGGACCACATATAGTGATCGTAGCTTGGGATTTAGGAGATGGTCTCTCTCAGTAGTTTACTTTTCAAATTTTTTCAATTTGGGACATATTTTTTGTTGGGTTTGTAATTGTTTCCTTTACTTTTCATCTTTCACTATTGTACTCTTGTACAAATTAGATGTTATGAATGTTTGGTTTACATTTTAGAAATGACTCGTCTTTCACACTTTTCCTATACACCTCCTCATTGAGATGGATTTGTGTGTGTGTGTGTGTATTTTTATAGGTAAAGGCCTCCTTGAGTTAGTTATTTATTTGGTGCTTGTCGTCGCACCCTGGCATATGAAGATGGGCTTGGGGTAGTTGCGCCTCAAGCCCCAACTTGGGTTGGATCATGAAATATAAATAATGATAATAATATTATATATACCATGTTACATACTTATATATATATATTATCCATATGGTTTGGTGATGAAAATAGAGTCTTGTCGCTTCATGAAGGTGGTAGTCCACATGTACATGAACATAGTTATCATCATTAAGTGAGTGAAAATTAATAAATTAAATGATTTAGAACCTTTAAATAATTATAAATATGTAATTAATATCATAATTATTTCATTTATATCACATATAATTATTAAATTTATCCTTATCACTTTCTATATGAAGCTTTAGTGAAATACAGATCTCATCGTTTCGTGAGGCCGAAGTCCGCCATAAACACGACCAATGTTATTGTATCTCCATCTAAATGGAAGGTAAAAAGGATATATATGATATAATGAATCAATATATATAAATATTTAAAAAATATAATATATATACATTATATCCATCATTATACCCAACCATGAAAGGTATTATTTCAAGAATGAATGACATCGGCCCACGTTGTGGTAGTCCTCCACACACACAAATGATGATTGTATAACCAATTTCATGGAACTGAAGATGGTTATAGAACATTAACTTTTTATAAAAATGACATATTATATAGAATATATTGATGTTATTATATCATCTAGTTTTAAAAATAATTGAAGGATGTGGAGAATGAAAAAAAATAAAGATTCTTATTGAAGAATATAACCTCTTTTTCGGGTATCCTCCTTAGGTTTGTTGTAAATACTTCCTATGTTTGATTTATGCCCAAAATAAAGATTCCATAATAAAGAAAGTTAGGTTATAAATTGATTTATTTATGTCTTGGTTAATCCAAATAGATTTTAATGCCTTAATAATATTGGAGATGTTGGCCTTTTATAAGTGAGTTGGGTGGCACACTTGTAATATTTTGAAAAGATTAAATCATACCCACGATTTTATCATGATAAAAGCTTAAACAATAGGACATCATCAAACATAAAAATTATAAGGTCTAAACATGACCAAAAAATGGTAGTTTTACAAGTTTTATGTCATTCTTAACCCTTATCTTCTTAGTTCAACACCCTGATAAATCCATTTTTACCATAACCATGGTAATTAATTTTTATAGTTTTCATTATTCATTTTGGTAAAAAAATTGAAATTATTAGTAATTAGAAATTATTATTATTCTAAATATTTAATAAATTTTAGAAATTCAATTCACATAATTGGAAAATTTTAATTAGAAATTAATCCTACAAATGAGATGAGAAAGTGGGTTTCAAAAGAGAAAATTTTCAAATATTTATAATGATTTTGTATCCAAATTCTATATGAAAATTATTCTAGTGAAGTAAATTGTATTAATGGAAATATAATTGAACTAATTATATTTTTAAACTTATTAAAAATATAATTTAATATTACAAATTGTTTAAATTAAAATCCAGTTTTCAATAAAAAATCTGTATTCTTCATTATTCATCCAAAATTGAAATGTTTCAGAAAAATACCAAAAATTAACACTAACATAATTTTGGTGTTATTATTTCAAAAATTATGTTTATTTTCTGGAATAAATTTTCTGAAATTGGTAAAAATAATTTTAAATAATGTTCATAATGAGCGATTAAACAGACTTTTCGAAAAATACAACTTTTTAGATAACATTTCTTTTCTCTTTAAAATATTTCATATTTTATTTATAATGAATTATCAACCATATTTTTCATAAGTTAGTTATTAAAATTATACCCAATAATTTGAAATCTTTTTTATAATGTTTATATTAAATAATAATATTTTAATAATATTTTACATTTCCTTTAAACTCATTGTAGTGTGTAAAACAATCTAAACTCAGTATTGCTTGTAATTTAATCTATTAAAGAGGTTGAATTTATTTAAAAATAAATATATTTTAAAGACTTTGGGTGTTATATTTTATACTAATATTTTTTTTCATGTCTTATTTTCTATCGTTTACAATATTTCTATTTTATAATTTTATGGAGTTATATTCTACCCTCCTTAAATAAATTATGGCCTCATAATTTAAATTTGATCTCTATAATCAAGGGATTGATATTTAAAAATTATTTTTTTAGAAACCCATATCATAAAAAGGAGTTCATAAAATATCCTCTTAATGAGAGATAAAAGGAAGTATGAAGGTTATCTGATAAAACACATAACATAGTTTCAAAGTTGGTGAAAAAAGGTTGGAAATGAAAACATGGACATAAAAGAAAAGAATAAATAATTATAAAGATTTATTAAGGTTATTGATCACAATAAATTTAATGATAAATATAAATTTAATGTCCAAAAAACCATTAATATTTTATTATTTAAAACACCATCTAATTCATCATATATGAAGTTTATAGGATAAAATATTTTTCAAAATACTTTTCCTAAATTTGAAGATTTATTTTACTATCTATGAATATAATGAAGTATACTAACTTGATATGTTTATATTTCATAATCATTATTTTATACATTGGTTTCAATTATATCAATTTCTAATTCATCACCTACTCCGTAAAATAAAAATCCAAAAATGAATTCTTTTTCTTGATCCAATTAAATTCACTTTTAATGGATTATAAGATCCAAAAAAGAGGGAAAAGTATTTCCTTATGTTTCTAACTATTTTCAAAAACCAATATAGTTTTCATAAGTTATCCAATGTAATAAATTAATCTTTAAACCTCATAAGTAACAACATTGTTCCATAATTAATATTTATTTTTCAAATTGTTTTCCTTAAAATAATGACATATTAACCAACATATTACGTAGACCAGTGGTAGGTTATATACCCTTATTGTCCTTCATACATGGGTTAAATCCCTATGTACTTTCCAAATGGAATGATTTTTCATCTATCATGTGGGTTTTATTTTAAAAACCCATATTAATATAATTCCTATAATATTCCCATAAAATTACATGGTCATGCATGAAATTTAATTTATTATTAAATAACATTTTACTATGGTTTTCAAAATGACACCAATACATAAATACATCATCCATTTTATATCCACATATTTCCTTCCTTGGTATAGGGTTTATCCTTGAAAAGAGTTTAATAAATTGGATAATACTTAGGTTCTTCAAATTTAAGTCGAAGAAAAATAAATAGATCCCTATGATGATATTGTTTTCCTTACATAATAATATTCATTTTTCATTGGTAATTCTTTTCATTATTCCCTTCTTCTAAACACACAAAAATATTTTCATGTTTCTTTGAGACACTTTTCTAGGATTTCATTTCCAAATTTCTAACATGATGGAAATCGATCCTTCCTCCCTCCATGGTCTCTTACACATGAGTTCTTAGAAAATTACATCCTTATATTCTTTTGTGAGATGAGGATTTAGTCGATATATAGGTTATTAATCCTATTTTAGGACGGTTAATTTTTCATAATCACAATATATTTCACTCCAATAATCATCCCTTTTGGTTTCTCTTAGTCACCATATTTTCTTTCATATACAATTTTATTATGATTCCTTTGGGTTCATCTGTTGAATTAAACCAAATTGAAAAGTGTGAGCAAAAATAAACATAGTTGTAAGATAATATAATCACTTATAAGATGTCCAAATCTTGAAATATATTTTTTAATCGAAGAAACATTAATTTTAACCTTATTGATATATTTTCATAATTTATACAAATCCTTTATAGTGGTTTGTAAAGAAAATGTGAATTATATTTAGCATATCCCATGGGTGTGTCAAACCAAGTGTGTTATAAGGCACATTTTCATGCATCAAGTTATGACTGGGTCAAGACAATGTTCTATTTTTAAAGTTATTACCTCTAGGTACATGTGTGCTGGAACCATGTCTACTTGTAGTATCAAGAAATGGATTTGGTTCTAGAAAAACCACATTATTTCTATCTTACTTAAAATTTAGGATGTTATTCTATTATTATTATAAAAGTTTATCATAGGGTTATTTACCCTAATCTATGTTTTCCTAAATCTTGTTCACAAGGATTCTACTAAACATCCTCTGATACCAACTATAGCGAACTGACCCCATAAGCATGGGGCTATTATCTTCTTTATTACATTTCTCTAAAATACATCAAATCACATCCTTAAAAACCAAATAGTTAAGTAGTCTTTGTAAACTAGATACAAACTTGAGTCTTACATTACATTTTAATACACATTTTTCAACACATTTTTTTGTTGAGAATAATGTTATTCTCCCTAAAATATCAATACATGTCAATCATAGTATACTTTGTGGATTCCTGTGAAAGGAAAAAAAATAATGGAAAACCAAAATTCTTAGTAATAGTTAAGTGAAAGTATATATATTATGAATCATTAATCATAATCAACATATAAAGTTAAATAACTAAACACACATGTCATTTAAATACCTAGATAATAATAATCAATATGGAAAGTTAAATAACTAAAAACACATTCCATTTAAATTACTGGATAATTAATAATCAATTTGGGAAGGTAAATAACTAAACAAATTTTTCAGTTAATTAACTGGATAAGAAATAATCAACATGGAATGGAAAATAACTAATAACACATTCCATTTAATCAATAAAGTAAGAATTAAATGCATCTAGATATAATATCGTTGTGAAAATATCATGGGTTTTAATAACTGAATTATTAATGAAGGCAATGCTTAATTATTGTATGTCATGTATTGGGCAGATGATACCTCTACCATCAAGACATTTCACAAGATGGTTTAAAGTGATAAAAATATCCATGATAAATAATATGTATATTTAGAGAAAAATTAATGTCAAATGATCATCGGGAATTGAATATCTCATGTTAAAGTTAATGATTACAAAAATGAATCAAGGAAGTGAATTTCTATACTTTCCTTGGTCAAAATGATTATAAACCATCCAGAGGAAGAATAAAGATGGTATCAATACAATATATACCAAATAGATTAAGAAGAAAGGGTTGTTTTATTGATGAATATAAATAATATAAAAATATACTTAAAAACATTCTTGAGGAAAATATTTATTTCATTTTGAAAATTTCTTTTTCAAAAACATAAAACATTTTTAAAATATTTTTCTTTGAAGATAACATTAAAAAACATTTTATTTAAAAACAACCTTGTAAATTTTAAAATCAATATTCAAATAAATTATGGTCATGATGGTGAATAATTTCATAAATTCCATACAAATGAAAATGAAAATTTTTTTACCACTGAAAAAAGTTTAAAAAATTACTTTTTTAAAAACCACAAGAAGATTCCTTTAAAAAATTTAGTAAATTAAAAATGTACATTGTTTTGAAAATGACATAATATTACTTTGAGAAAATTTCAGGAAGGGTAAAAATGGGAAAATTTATTTAATAAAACATTTTGAAAATATTAAAAACATTTTTTAAAACAGTTTTAGAAAACATTGTTTTGGAAGAAAAAATATTTCCGAATGAAGAGAGAAATGAATTCATATTTTCTTAAAAATATTTTACCAATTAATTTAATGTACAAAGAGTGTATAATCATAATATTACTTGAAAATATAGTAAAAAAAGAGTATAAGAAATATAAATGGGTTTATTGGACAATTATCAAATAATTTATTTCAACTAAAATTCAAGAATACCCAATCTCGATTGGAATGAGATTGTGAAATAATCTCACACAATGATCAGAACATTGAAGTGAAAACTTATAAATGAATTGACTATGTGTATACACTATAAATTCAAATTAAAAAATTTTAACCACTATATAATATAATAAATAGTCATTATACACATAATATTATAATGATATAATCAATGAATTCTAAGTTTAACTTAGTGAACAAAAATTGAGTTAAGAAATCCCTTACCAATTGGTAATATTCAAGACAAACCCAAGAGGATAAAAAAATAAAATTGAAACATAAAATGACATGAATTGTAAAGTATTAATTATATTAAATGTGAAACGGGTAGTATATAAATCATATAAAACAAATTGGTACATAATATACAAACTTAGCTCAATGAAAGAAAATTGAGACAAAATATATCATCTCACGCTTCCCTTTGGCTGAACGTAAATTATCCTCATATATAGTTGTTTTAAGAATATTATTAACTTACATAATAACCATATTAATGTTTATAATATCCAATATTTTCCTTTTATAACATCTTATCACCCATTAATTAATAATCATTCATTATTTTTGTTGTTTCAGGGGTTAATTACCTTATTTTCTTATGCATGTTTTGTCATTAAATATTCAGTTCTAGAAATCATTAAATAATTAAATAATATATTCAATAATAATCACATAATTATTATCATATTTTTAAATCAATTTTACTTTTAAAACCAATCATGAAATATGGTTATGAAAAATGAAGTATGTTGCAATCATGGAGATGGTAAACCATATATATGCATGAGTAACATTTTCAACTTCCAATGCTCATTTTAAAAAGAAGGTAAGTAATATAATATATTTATAGAATAATAATGACATCATATATACAGTATTTTATACTTATATCTATCATCTCTGTGTTTTGGTGATGAAAAGGGAGTCATGTCACTTCGTGAAGGCGGTAGTCCACACGTACATGATGATGTTATCATTTTTAAGTGAGTAAAAATGTAAGAATTAAAATGATATATTATCTTTAAAAAATTAGAAACATTTATTGAATATCATAATTATTTTATTTATATCACATATAATTTTTAACTTTATCCTTATCAACTTACTTTTAAGCCTTAATGAAAGATGAATCGCATCGCTTCGCAAAACGGTAGTCTACCATACACACTAGAGACATTATCGTACCAACTATGGAATAGGAGGTAAATATATATATATGATATAATGACTCTAGATATATAAATATATTATAAAAATCATATATTTACTTTATATAAATCATAATACCCAAACAAGAATGGTGGTAATGGAGGAACGGATGACATCGGTTTGTGAGGCGGTAGTCCACCGTACACACGAACGATGATTTTATAACCAATTTAATGGAAGTAAATATTGTTGTTGATAATGAACCTATTATAAAAAAATCCCAGTACATTAAATATTCTAAGGTTATTATTTCAGGATGGTTTAACAACAATTTAAGTGGTTTTAGATAGAAATAATATAAATATGCTCGTTCAAAAAGATTGTCTCTTCTTCGGGTATCCTCCTTTGGTTTGATCTAAAACCTTCCTTGGTAAGATTAATTCTCAAAATAAGGATTATAGTATGAGTTTAGGAAAGTTGGGAACTGATTTGGGTTGGTTTCAGCCGAACCAAATAGGTTTTAAAGTGTGAATAATAGAGGATATGGGTTTCCCTTTTATAAGTGACGTGAGTGTAACACTTGTAATGTTTTGAAAATATTCAATCATAACCTCATTTTTATCATCCAAAAAGCTTCAAAAAAGGGTCATTATCTAAATTATGTAATATAAAATTGAAAAATGACCGTTTAATGGGTTTTTTATAAGTTTTTAGGTCATTTTAAACCCTTATCTTCATAGTTAAACACCTGATAAATCCATTTTTACTTTAACCGTTTTATTTAATTTTACCAATTTGTACTATTCATTTTGGTAAAAAATTAACTTGAACATAATATAAATTATAAATTATTATTATTTCAGATATAGAATCCATTTTTCTAAATTCAATTCACATAAGTGGAAAATTTTAATTTAAAATTAATCTCATAGACCTGATGAGAAAACGTGATTTTAAAGAGAAAATGATCAAAAGTATACAATGTTTTTATATAAAAAATAAACATTAAAATTATTAAAATGAACTAAATTGGATTTATTGTTATATAATTTACTACTTTTACTTTAAAACAATTAAAAATATAACTTAACATTATAAATTATTTAAACAAAAATGCATTTTTCAATTAAAAAACAATATTTTTTCGCTATTCATCAAAAATTGAATCTTTTCAAACAAATCCCAAAAATTCACACTAAGATAATTTTAAAATTATAATTTTAAAAACTAAGTTTATTTTTTACAAATAAATTTTATAAAATTGGTAAAAATGAACTTTTAATTATGTGTGAAAAGCGTGATTAAACCGTCTTTTAGAAAAATACAGTTTTTTCAGAAAACATTATTTTTCTTTTAAACTAATCTTATTTTATTTATAATAAATAGATAATATTATTTTTCACAGTTTATTTATTAATATTAATACCATCCAATTTAACAAATAGGTTATAACAATTATATTAAATAATAAAATTTTAATAATATTTCACATTCCCTTTAAACTCAGTGTTACATGTAATAGAAGTTAAACTCAGTGTTGCATGTAATGAAAACTATTGAAGATATTTAATTTATTTAAAAATAAAAATATCAAAAAATATATATTTTTATATTTTATTCTAAGAATTGTGTTTTTTTCATATATGTTGTTGAATACAGTGTTCTTATTTTAGAATTTTGGGGTGTTACATCCCTCTACAGCCAGTCAGAAATCAGATTCTGACCATTCTTCCCCAAAAAACCATCCATAACTATCTCTAGAAACCACATGTCCCCAGACATTCCTTTTTTAAACTTTTCACTAAATCTCATCAACCCTACGGATCCAAGATCCATGGAGTATCACTCATATCCCATGTCTTTCATCAATTCATTCACAAATAGTAACTTTGTCTATCATTCATGTGAAAACAATGAATCTAGGGATTCAATCATACTCGAACCCACCCCTGTAATGTCAAAAAACATCCCCATTTACCAACAATGAAGAACGCGGTGAAAGGATACAAAAAATCACATGAAAAAAGTGAACCATCATTTTCCGAGAGTTATTGGCCAATGATTGTATAAACAGGGTGATGTCAAGGGAAATAGGGGGATTAATGGATCAATTATACAAAAAGGCATCAAGGATCATGAAATGGAATAAATAAATTGTAGGTCACAATCAAATAATTAATCCATGGTCAGTATTTTAATAAAAATGTTGAAAAAAACACTTGTAATGACCTACTAAGATTTAGGATCAAATGTTGGTGAAGAATGTGTTCACCAGAGATGAGGTAAGACCCACATTATTCTCTACCTACCAATCCACCTCTATATGATCATCATTTTTCATTCAATATTAATCCACCAATGAAGTATTCTCTCTAAATTGTCTTGGAAATAAAAAGGGTTATGTGGATAACCCATATAAAATCATCAGAAGATGGTATTTATAGAGGATTTTAATTAGTCTATTTAATAAAACAAATTAATGAATTATATATTTATGTTAATTAAATGAACTATCCAAAAAATACCTTAACTGAAAGTCCAGCACCTTCCAACCTTAGGTCATGCCTAGGGTAAACCCAAAGCTCCATATTCAACTATGGTCTTAGATTTTAAATTCAAAACTTATTTAATTAGACAATTCATTATTTCTGAAAAATTTTGTCCTTGTGAAATTAATGTATTTAATATTGTAATAATATCAATTCTGGGATCACCAGTTCTCAGAATTTCACATTTTCACTATGTCTAGCAATAAAAATATTTATTGATATATTTCAAAGTCTTATAAAGAAAAAAAAATTCTATACATTATTCCCCACATTAATTATTTTTATCCTCAAAAATAACAAACTAAAAAAATTTAAGGACACTGAGCATGCATCTACTTCTCCCACTCCCAAGAACTCTGATGTATTCTAGCATGTTTCCATAGTAAATAAACTAAAGGAATGATCTATCCTCAAAAGATCCTCTCATGTCAATCCTCAATTATCATTGGGTACTCTGGGAAGGTGCCTTCGTCATCAATGTACAAATCTCCCTATTAAAAAACATGTGTAGTATCATGTTCTTATCTCCCCAGCTAAAACACATGGAAGACATTATGAACCCACTCCAACTGTGGGAATAAGTCTTGGTGTTAAGTAACCATGACAACTATCTGTAGGATCTCAAACGTACTGATGACCCTTTGGGATAACTCCCCCCCCCCATCCAGACCTCCATAATCCTCATCATGGGGTGAATATCAAGAAATTATGGTCTCCATGTTTGAAATTAAAGGTCTTATGAAATCAATATACATAATATTTCTGTGAGCGTTGGGATGTTCGCATCCACTCATGGATCACATGGACCTCCTCTATTGTCACCTACACCATCTCTAGTCAAACTAAATATGTCTCACCAATCTCAGTCTAGAAAATGGTGACATGAAGGGTTTACCATACACAGAATCGAAATTCTCTATGATTGTCATAGATTTACAGTAGTTATTATTGGAAAACTTTTAAAATTGAAATCGATCTTACTAACTTTTTCCAGAGTCTAACACACAAACTCTTAGTATATCATCAAAGGCTAAGGGAACCTAAATACTTAAATATCCTGGTGTTCCAAGGACTAGACTCACCAACTAATGGATGATGGGTTATAACTTCGTACTATCAAGACCCACTCAATCAACCATGAGATCTCTCCCACCCACAAAGGAGAACCACATCCAATCTATACAAAGGAATCTAAATCATCTTTGGTGATGATCAATCTAGATCTGGATCATGGACAACTAGTCTATACACAATATGATGACATAAGATCTCATTGTGGTGACCAAGAGGTCCCATGAAAAACTCTCTCCTCCAAGAGATACATTTCACTACCAGTAGATAGGTGACATCAAATAATCACACCCAATCAGAACCTCCATAAAAATATATTGTGTTAATGTCTCAATGGGGGGTTCTAGTTCTTGGACAAGGGATACAAAAACTAAAAATTTACTCATAGATGTGTCTATAATTATTTTAGAAAGTGTAAAATAAAAAAATATCGTACCTCGTATCATCTCATGACCTACCATTGTAGAAGACTCTATGGATTCTAGCTGCCCATAATCATACCACCAACTCCCTGATCTTGGAAATGGTTGACTGGTGGTGGTAGAAGAAGTATCTCATAACATCATCCTCAAGAAACATCTCTAAATCCTAAATCCATACCTTATTCTCTTCCATCTCTACATCCCTAGAGACCACCCAGGCCATGCTTATGGAAACCCTGATCATAGAATTTTTTATTCCAGGGTGTTATATTTGTTACCTACCTACCCTCCTTAACATATTAGGTTGAGCAATTGCATGACATGTGAGCATAATATTCACATGAATATAATATCACCTATTTAGGCTACCCTAGTCCTCTATGTGTACCTTGTCCCACATGAACACATGCCTATTTCTATCCATGAGAAAGTCTCTTATGCCAAAACCCTCTCAACTGGTACTTTCTAGCTACTACATACAATACAACCCCATTTTTCCCACTTCTAGCTCCAGCTCTATGGAGTCCAATAGATATGAATCTATCTATCATCATCACCCGCTCTATCACTCCATTATATGTGGGGATGCACATGGGAACCAAACTGGCACAGATGACTTCATGTAGAGCCTAATAATACACTACTCCTGGAAGTGACTATCTCTAATCATGTCAAGGGAGTACCATGTAAGGTCCGTAAACTTCACAACATACTCATAAATTATCTTCCCTCTCAACTACACCTTCAAAACCTCTTGAATCCATAATAAGCATAATAATTAGGGGTATTAATCTCCATAAAATGGATATCGGAATTATAACCATGAGAGTACCAAATCATCATGTGTCTATGTGACTAAACTCTACCAGAGCACTGCTACTCCATGGAAAATACTATCTTCCAGCACAACCATATGATCAATTTGAGTCCACATAAGTCTGAAAACTTGGATCACCAACTCAAGACAATACTCCAATACATGGGTATATATCTCTCCAAAAAACCTCATTTTAATCAATAATAGAACTCTTATAATTCACTAAGCCTTCATGCATCCTAAACCTGCTCTTCTAGTACAATCTACTAATCGATGGGGGAGACTTCTAACTACCCACTTGGAGGAAAGATCATGAGAGATGGACCCTTAACTAATGTCTCATCACTCATCAGATCATTTTTATGGTCATGAATAAACACCTAGCTAGATATATTTGTAGAGGCATCATGAAGGTAATCAAGACATAAAATTTTCATATGATTATATATATATGGGGATATGACTTAAGAAGCATAGTTAAAGGACTCAATCATATATTATACATGTACCAATATTCCCTATAATCAATGTCTCAATATGGAGAGTTGAACCAACACTAGGTTCCCTAGCCTGAAATCCGCACTCTAGACACTTCGACATCATTTCCCTAAGTCCCAACCAAAACCTTGTAAGGGGAAAACTTCAAACACCATTCCAAGGAATAGACTCTTCTGATACAAATCTCTAACAACCCGACCCACTAGGGCCTACCTGGTCAGTGAAAAAATGGGCCACCAAAACCCTAATCCCAAATACATAGTCTCAGTTTTTTCGGTAACAAAAATTAGGTATAACAAAAATATGAGGCCTTTTCCTAAATTACATGTATGCAAGAACCCAACCATATACACGAATAAGTGCATAGGAATAATAAAAAAATTGAAACTTCTAGAGTAAAAAAACTATGTATTTAATAACCTCAAGGGAGTAAAAAAGAGTGCAATAGAGTAAAACAAAATGTAAAGGGAAAAATAAACACCCATCTAGAAAAGATGTCCAAACCTATAAACAAATGGAATGAAAAAATCGTAGGGAGATCTTGAAACCTTATCACCAAACCCAACCTCTGTACATGGTCTATGCACCCAATAATCCCTATGCACCTATGAAATCACCACTGATCTATCCATAATCAATATAAGACACAACATGTGTGGGAAAATCACATGCAAGGGTGAGTATATACATACATAGTAAGAGACTCTAAAAAATAAAGAGGGAGAAATAGAAGACATGATAGATGTAGTCAACTCAACCCAAAGAAATAGGGAAACAAAACACAACATAAAATATTTATATATATACTAATAAATAAACCCAAATGAGTTAGAAATGGGATCTCCATATCACAACCCATGCTAGGTCGATGAGTCTTCCAATAGCTCAAAAAAGTCTCTCTCTAATTCCCAGCATCCCATGCATCTAAAGAGGTAACCATTTGTAGGAACCACACCTTTCCATTGCTCTGAATAGTCGAGGGCTTAAAATATATAATTATAGGACCCATACCCTAGTGCATTAGGGTGTTACAAACTACAAATAGAGGATCCACATCCAAGTGTAATAGGGGGTTCCAATAAGAAGGTAGAAGACTCGCTCCCTTGTGTGTTAAGGGGTTCCACTTAGAAGGTAGAGGACCCATGCCCTAGTGTGTCAGGGGGTTCCACTCAGAAGGTATAGGACCCACACACTAGTGTGTCATGGGGTTCCACCCATATGGAAGTGTACCCCCACCCTAGTGAATTAGGTGGGTACTAACCAAACCATTACAAGGGGTATGGGGGACCCAAACCCTGGTATGATAGGGGGTTTCCAACAATGAACTCCCTATGATGATCCTTCTTGATCACTATCATCGTCAAGCATCACCTAAAGAATCTTCATTCTCATAACATTCCACTTCAAATCTTGAAATCAAATATGAAATCCATTATCATGTTCTATATAGAAAAACACTTTGGATAGTCTACTCTTGGGTCAACTCTGTTATAGTGAACATAATAATGGTATGAAGATTGGCAATGGTAAAATATTCAACCCTTCTATTCCTTTAGACTCTGGTGCAAAATAGGTGGTTACACTACCTGTGTCCAAGTAGATTTCTATTAATACTTCTGAGTAGAATCAATGAAAACACTTTCTGGGTTCTGACCTGGGTAGTGGTAAGTTGAGTGGCTTATCAGAGCAGCCATTTTACATAGATAGTGCCCTTCCCATGTTTCCAACACAGGAACCTAGGGATGCTGAAAAATCTACCCTTCCCCTGGACAGAACCCTGGATCTGGATAACTTGCGCCTACAGGATAGAGCATATGGTGATTCAAATAATCTGTCTTTGCAACAGATCCATAAAAACCTGGAAGACACACCAACACTGAAACCGTCTCCAGGTTCTGGACCCCAACTAAATAAAGCCTCAGGTAATTCAAATAATGAAAGCTCTACTAAAATTGTTTTAGGTACATATTCTTTTCAAATTGACAACAAATATGTAGGTATATCTCAATCATTTGATACTAGTGATTTACCAACGAACATTGTGAACCTGAATACTCAAAAAATATGATGACCATAATGATAACAATAAAAGCACTATAGATTCACCTATGAAGCGTAACATTAAAACAGGTAGTTCAAATAGTCCACTTAATGCTTCTAAAAGTAGACAGGAAAAGAACAATATCCTAAACAATACTAAATATATCAAAATATATTCTAGGAACAAGGGTTCAGGAAATAAAAAAAAGAGTTCTAACTCCAAATTTTAGTTCAAATGAAGATTATTTTTTGGAACTGTCAGGGTATTGCTAACTCTGACACCTTTTCTTTGTTAAAAAAATTGTTAATACTCATTGACCTATTTTATTTGATATTTCTGAAACTAAAATCAATTTATCTTCCAATTTCCATCACTTATGTCAACATAGATATTCTTTTACTATTTAAACAAAAAACACCTCCTTGGTTGATTCTCTATGGATATTTTGAACTGTTCTATTTAGAATGTCAATATTTTTAACATCTCGGATCAGGCCTTCACATGTGACTTTGTTTATTAGGTCACTTATATTTTTTTCTCCTTTGTTTATGTCAATAATAGATACCAATATTGAAGGCCCCTCTTGTATGATCTTACTTATTAAGGTACTAACCTCAACACACCTTGGTTAGTAATAGGAGATTTCAATGTTATTCCTAGTTCAAATGAGCAAATTGGTTCTTAACGTACTACGATCTCCATGATAAAAATCAAATAAACTATTTAAGACAAAAATCTCATTTAAATAAATCTTACAAGTTCCAAATACACCTGTTATGGGAAACACTACAATAAGATGGTTTCCTCTAAACTAGATAGTGTAGGACCCCAGGACACCCCGAGAGGGGAGGGGTGAATCAGGGTGATAACTTTTTCTATTAATTTATGGATATTGTTCCCATGTTGGTATTAAGTTATTAAAATTGTATGATGTATATGATCAGAAATCAAAAAATAACATTCAAAGAGATGACACATCACTTTTCACTTGGTTCACCACTAAGGGCTACATCAAAGGAGCATACGCCGACAGGTTGTCGGTCGTACCAAATTCCACTAAAGTTCACTAGCTGAGGATTACAAAGTTTCGGGAAGTCACTCTATCCCAGGCTCACTGCCTTTACAAAAGATTAGGGATAGCTCACTGCGTCCCTCAAGTCACTCCCATTGACTCCCCCTGGCTCACTGCCTTTAGTGAAGTTCCACTCTATTTATAGACGTGAAGGTCTCTTCATCATTGAAAAAGAATGCATCCTTTATTGTATGTAGATGCTCTGTGGAAGTCCAACTCTCACCAGTAGACTAAACGCTCATTGCACTGAAGGTATCAGGAAATCTTCCAGCTTTCGTGTAGATCCAAAAAGACCGGTTTGCATCAACTACACCTGGCGCGCTTCTCCAAGCCGGCGCGCAAGTTTCAAAGATGGTGCGCAAGTCCAAAGTCGGCGCCCAAGTCCACCTCAAACACTTGTGCGACTCTCACTTCTTTAACACCAAACTTGCGCTAATCTCCTCCTTTATTTCCCAAACGACCTTGTAAGTATAGCAAACAACTGTCGCGCAACCTCTACTTGTGTGACCCACAATCACTTGCGCGACCACTACACCTGCACGGCGGGAGCTCTGATTTTCTCTAAGTCTGAACTCCGTGTGAAATGAGGAGGGGTTGTCCTCCATTTATAGGAAAATTGGACACCTTGTGCGGTGGCACGCAAGACTCCTCTTGGTACACAACTTCTGGCACGCAAATCCAACCTCCCTAGCCTCTGTCGCGCTACTCACTTGCACGACCAAACCTATACTTGTGTGACCCTCTTTCCTTTGGAAAATTTTTAAGTTTTGATCTTGAAAAGGATATGGCATGCAACTTTCCAATCCTCCTAGGCACCGGCATGAAATTCCTTTCTCAGCGCGCAAGTCAATTTTGTGACACATATCCGGTGTGCAAGTCCCATTCCCAAGAAACATTGTTTCCCCCTTTTGTCAATTTTGAGGTCCAGAAATTTGGCAAACACCGGAAAACAGTGCCACCTTCAATACTATTATCTTCTTGACTTGTATGAGTACTCTGCGGGTACACATTCTGAATTTCCTCTGAGGATTGACAACAAACACAAACCATACTCCAATTCATGCATAGATGACCATGGTTCCAACAGATAAAGCCTTAACAAATATTCCTGCTTTTGATCTCTAGAACTCCATTACTAAAACAACAATTCAAGAGCTCCACTCTGATCACCATCTTATTTTGGTCACTGTCTGCACTGACACTGTAAAACTTCCTCTTTCTTTTAGATTTAATAATTCTTGGCTCACTAATACTAATTTCACTGACATCATTAAAACTTTTTTTCTTTTCTTGGATCATTGCAATGATGCCTTTCCTTGCTCTAGAAAACTAAAGTCTATTAAATAGATGCTCAAATTATTCTGTAGCTTTCATTCCAAAAAAATAAACAAGGATATCCTCCTCCTTCTGGATGATCTCAATCAATTCCAAAAACATAGCACGAACTCTAATTTTAGCATTGATCCAAATCATGATATCAACACTTCGATAAAGCTCAAATATCTGCTCCATTTTAAGGAAAAGATGGGGAAACAAGATTTCAAAGTTAAATGGATTTCTGATGGTGGTAGAAACACTAAGTTATATAACTCCCTACAAAGAGCTCAAAAAGCTTGTAGGCCTCTTGCCTCTTTAAAATATGGAGACAACATCTTAGACAGTGAAGATGGCATTGCTAATCATATTATATCTTACATTGAATCTATCTTTATTGGCCCTGATTACAATAAGGATCTCTTAACTTGGATCATTCCAATGGTAGTCAATGAAGAAGATAAATCTTTCTTCTTAACACGTATTTAGATAATGAAATTAAAGATACTACCTTTAGTTTAAATCAAAATAATTCTCTTATATCTGATGGCTTTAATAATGGTTTCTTCCATCACTACTTGGATATTATTCAATTTGATGTTTGTAAGATTATGAAATCTTTCTTCTCCAATGGTGTTCTTCCACATGGTCTAAATTCCCAATTTCTTTCTCTAATCCCAAAAGTTGACAATTCTTCTGAGATCCACTTATTTAGGCCCATTTCTCTCATCAACTACATTTATAAAATCATCATGAAAATAATTTCTAATAGGATTTCATTCATCACCGAAAAAATAGTCTCCTAGAATCAATTTGAGTTTATCAATGTTAGATCCATCCAAAACTTCATTTTTCTTGCTTTAGAGTGTTTTAACACTTGAAAAAAATCAACAAAGGAGGTAATATTTCTATTAAACATGATATTAAGAAATATTTTGATACCATGGACTAGAGTTTTATTTTCAAAGTGCTTCAATATTTTGGTTTTAGTAATGCCTTTATCACTAATATCAAAACCTTATTCAACTTGGCTTCCATTTCCATTCTGATCAACGGTTCCCCCAGAGGATACTTCAAATGCACTAAAGGTGTAAGATAGGGGGATTATCTCTCTTCCATCCTGTTATCCAGTGTGGAGGATTATCTTATCCATTTGCTAACCTGTTTTGTTGATCAAAATAAAATCAATCCCATTCATGTTTCGTGATATTTAAATGCTCCCACTCACCTATTGTATGCTGATGATATTATTATTTTTCTTCAAGGTGATAAAAGAAATATATGAAACCTCAAAAATGCACCTGCTCATTATGAGGAAATATCTAGGAAAGTGATTAGTTGGAACAAATATTCTATCTTCTTTGGAAAAAATTCCCCACTAATAGAAAATGCATCATTATAAGTGACTAAGGTATAAAGGTATGGTCTCCTCCTTTTAAATACCTAGGTGTCTCCATCTTCTAGGGAAGACCCAAATCTTCTCAATTATCTAAAATTACAAATCAAGTTATAAGTCAACTTTCTTCTTGGAAGGGTAAATCTCTCTCTATGGTAGGAAGAATTTTTCTAGTTAAATCTACTATTATCTCTAAAATGGTTTACACTATGATGGTCTACAATTGGATTGTTGGTCTTATCAAAAAAATAAATATCTCTATTAAAAAAAAATTGGACAGGTAGCACAGTGGAAAGGAAACTTGTTATTATACCTTGGTTAACTTGTTGCAAGACCATTGATAAAGGAGAAATTGTCATTAAAAATATTAAATAATTTAATGAGTCTCTTCAATCCAGGCTCACTTGGGATCTTCTGCATAATAAATCTAATTCAACTATCTTCCTTAAAAATAGATTTCTAGAAAAACTCAAGAAAGGCAACTCAAATTTTCTTTCATCCTCTATTTGGCCATCCATAAAACAATATTTTTCCTACATTATGAATAACTCTAGGTGGATGTTCTCTAGGGACTCCTCAATGAATTTTAAATTGGATAACTGGAATGGAACTCCTTTAATTTCTAGAATTTCTCTTGACCGACGTCCTTAGAACACCAACCTCACTATCTGAGATGTCATCTGCTCACAAAATGATCATCTTCCTGATATAATCATGAATTTCATTGATGCTTATTCTTTCTCTATCAACTATGACTACTTAGTCTAAGAACTTTCTCATAATGGCATGATTAATTCGAAAAACTATTATAACTGCTCTTTTTGTAACTATAAAAGTGATTTTGGGTGGATAAATCTCTTTGAAAAAACATGGATAAAACCCTCAAGATTTACTCTTATCTAGTGAATTTCTCACAACAGGATCCCCACATATGATCACCTTCAAACATTTGGTATTCATATTTGTTCTAAATGCAGTCTCGGTAACCAACACAAAGAAGATACCAATCATTTCTTTATTTCTTTTCCCATTACTTCTACTCTTTCAAATTATATTTTTGACATTTTTGACTGTAGACGGTTGACACGTTACTCTATCAAATATCAATTAAAGATATGTGCGGGTATGGACAATTATCAGTAGATTAAGAACATTTTACTTATTGTTTTTGAGCTTCATCACATGATCTAGTATTATAGAAATGATCTTATTCATAATAAATGATCATTCAGTCATAATTCATAGTGAATGTGGATTCACATTTCGATGCATGAAGATTCTTTGATCCAAAAGGGACATTGAAACAACACAGTGCATGAATTTGGCATTCTGCGACGTCTCCATATTGATGAAAATTACTACCAACCTCACCTCACTCTTGAAGTTTTTTGGTGCACCCCTCTCCCTGGTTGGGTTAAAGTTAATGTGGATGGTTCTTCTAAAGTAAATCTGGGCCCTTCAGGTTGTGGTGAAATCTTTTGGAATCATGCTGGTCAGATCCTGGGATGCTTTTATGGAAGTTGTGGCATTTCCTCTTTATTGGAAGCTGAAATGATGAGTATGATTCAGCCTATTTATTTTTCCAAAGAAAATGGTAGGAGCAGCCTTTGGATTGAGAGTGACCCGACCACCATTATGAAAGCAATTTGGAAGGGTATGATGCATATTGTGTGGTCGATCACCACCCACTAGATAGATTGCATCTTCACTATTCTCAACATCAACTACATCAACACTCATATATATCGGGAATCTAACATGGTTGTTGATGGCCATGTGAATAAGGGGGTAATCATGACATTCCTCGCTTGATGATCTTCCTATTGGTCTAATTACACTTCATAAAAAATATTGTAATATGTTTTTGTCTTTTGGACTCTTGTAACTTCTTTATTAATAATAATTATGCCTTGGTTTTCTAGCCAGGCACCACATTATTCAAAAAAAATGTCCAAAATTCAATATATGGATTATAAATTCTACATCTCAGCTAAAATATATATCCAAAATATATATTTGAAAAAATTATAAAAATAAAAATTTTATTATTATATTATTATTATTAGTTTAATACAAATAATAAAGGAGGGGAGATTCCTCACATTGCGAGGGAATATACATGAATCAAACCACATAAGTGCCTCACTCATTATCTATCTTCTCAAAAAATAAATGCAACAAATATTTATATTAAATTAAACCATTATTTTATATTCATATGCGCATACAATGGGTCTGCATATCTCCCACTTATGCCCCACGTCCAGCCCACAAACCCCTATTATCTTCATGTCAATTTGTTTTTCATTAAATAAATATCATGATTAATAAATTAAATATAAAATGTTATTATTATTATTATTAAAAATAAAAATTATATACACTGACCTCCACAACTAGTCGTAAATCATATTTTAGTTGTTATTTTCCAAAAAATTGTTCATAACCATTCGGAACAACTTCACATCCCTAAACGCACATACCTTGCACCTTTCACTCTATCCCATCACAATTTTAGATCTCATATCCATGGAGAATCACCTATATCCCACATATTTTATCAATCCATATCCAAACTACCAATCCATATACCATTAATGTTACCTTACTGAATTTGGGGGTTCGATAGCACTCGAACACACCCCGACAATTTTGAATCGGATCCCCGTAGTTCAATGGTAAAGAACATGATAAACATAAAGAGAAAAAGTACAAGAATAAAGTGAAAAATAATTTTCCAAAAAATATTTTCAAATGATTATTCAAATAGGGAAATATCAAGGAAAATAAGGGGTTTAAAAAATAAAATATACAACTTGAAAATAGGGATCATCCTAAGGAATAAATAAATCATGGATCACAAGTAGATAATTAAACCGTGCATAATATTTTAATCAAAAGGGTGAAATCAACAATTTAAGGGTACTACCTAAATTTATGATTGATCATTGTTGAAGAAATCATTATCCAGTGATAAGGAAATGATCTCTACCGTCTCTACCCATTGATCCACGTCAATCAAATTATTGTCCATAGTTTGATAATGACATACTAATGAATAATTCTCTCCTCATCCTCTCAGATATAGAAAGTGTTATGTTTATAACCCCAGTAAAACCTTTATAAGAGGGTAATTAAAGTGGATTTCAATTATTTAATTAAATAAAACACATCAAAAAATTAGTTATTTATTTTAATTAAACATGCTCACTATAGAGACCCAAAGCATAACGTACATAGACATTACATTACTTTTCCATAATATCTAATACATAACAAAAAAAGACACCAAAAGACCATAATAGTTTAGTGTCTTTGGAAACTCAGAATATAATCTTCTAATCTTGGTGGAAGATCTTCATCATCTCCCATAAAGATCTTCCCTTTTTTTCTTACCTAAAACCTTTATTTATATCCTGGGGAAAAGAAAACATATAAAGGGTGAGATCAAATGCTCAGTACGGGTAAGCATTGAGAAAATAAAACAAACCATATACATTTGAACGTAAAAACATGAACATAATATTTAAACATCAAAATCTTGAGCAATGACATAAAACATGGCAATACGTAAGGCATATATCATAAGGGATCATCAATCATGATAAAATATCTTGGGAATAAAGCATGTAATTTTGGAAACCATTAATCACATGTTATGATTTCCATAGTAGCCAATGAATTGCTGCCAAGACCATCTTAGTGGACAAAGTCCCTTTCTAAATTGAGTTCACTCCTCGTTCCAGTCCTGTATCACTGAACTGGATTAACTTATTGTTCCAGCCATGACTATCTCATGAGATATAAATATTTACCCAATGCATTAGAGGGAGATATAGGTCCCACCCATCTCATATTGAAACCATTATTATGTGTGCCACAACATAAACATAAATCATTCATCATAACCCAAAGAATAAAATGGGTTTCATAAACATCATCCCATCATAACATAATCCATATAAAACAAATGGATATCATTTCATCATAAGAAAAGTGAAACCATGTAAATCAAAGAGACATTATACTTGAAACATACACATATGAAATAATTTCATCTTAGATGAAAAATGGTTTTGATAAAACACTTGAAATGAATTCTTGAGGAAAATATCATTTCTTCTTCAAAATAATTTTATTTTCACAAAATGCCATGAAATTTCAAAATAAAAGGATTTTTCTTTTTGAAAATAGTCATAAAATTTTATAGAGTAATATTCATTAAAATAATCCATTATAAAACTGTAAAAATCCATTCATTCCATATAAGTTAAAAAACATTCTACTCGTACTTTTAACAGAAAAGTCAAAAAGTACCACGTATGGTAAAAAAAGATTCCTTCTATAACACAAAGTAAAAGTCAAAGATGGGTAAATATGACTTTAAAAATACATGTAAGAATATTAAACACTTTATGAAAAACATTTTTATGGACATTGATGAAAAATATAACCCTAGTAAATACATACGTATAAGCAATCTCAGATAAAAATGATATTGAAAAATTATCCCTTACCTTATGTACATATTTCTTCTGTATGAGTATGAGACTCCTGTATAGTGGGTTTAAACATATTATTAACCTATAAAAGAACCATAATAATATTTATGAAATCATATATGATTCAATTACAACTTCATATTATCCGTTCATTAGTCAATTCCATGTTAGATCAGCATTTTGGGTAAAATAGTTTCATTTATCGTCCGTGTTTTGACTTGTAATTATTAATGTGATTACTTATATCATGATTAATTAATTCTATAATATAAAACATGATTTATATATAATATATATTCAGAATATACATATATATAATATATCAATAAATGGAATGAAATACACCGTTCATGGAGACAGTAGGCCTTACGTACGCATGAACGCTGTTTTTCGTTTCCTTATTGAATTAAATGGAATTTAGTAGATGACATAAATATATATATACATAAATACAGTAGAATTATTATGTCATAAATTTCATGATTACTTATTATATATACTTTATAATCATTCTTGAATTGTTAACATGGAAAATGATTCTCATCGCGTCGTGGAGACGGTAATCCGTACGTACGCACAAGCGATGATATCATTCCCATATTTGTTGAATAGAATTGGAGTGGATGATATAATATCTTACAATCAGTATGATGTTAAAATAATAATATATATTTATTCTTTACACCATTATACCCATCCAAGTAAGGTGGTGGTGGAAAAACTGATTACACCACGACGTGGAGACGGTATTTCTTACGTACGCACGCGCGGTAATTTCGTTTTCCGTAGGATGGATAGAAGGTGGAATAGGGTTGTTTCATATTTATAATAACATATCAGTATATAATTAATACTTACTTTATTACTTTATAATTAAACAATTAAAGAATACGAAGTAGAATAAGAAATAAACTTGAAAGAGTCGGTAGAAGAGATTACCTCTTCCTCAACGCACCTCCTTTAAACTTATTCTAAGGGCACTAGAGTTGGTCTTTTGAGGAGACCAGAACCTCTATGATATAAATATAGAGGTTGAGAAGAGGAATTTTCAGGGGTTGGATGATCTTCAAGGCTCAAAAGGGTGTGAAGAGAAGAGGGAAGGGGTGCCCATTTTATAAGGGAGGAGAGGGGCACCTTTGGAAAAACATAAAATATTATTTTATAATAAAGTCATATTCGGTTTATAATAGCTCCAAATTGATTTATTTCGAATATAAAGTGGGGATGGGTCGAATAAATCTCAAAAAATAGGTTTTAGACAAATTAGGTTACTATTTTAACCTCATCATTAAGATTTAACTCTAAGTTAAATAATTTAACTTTTACCATGTATTTTTCGTTTTCTTACACTGTATGGTTAGTAAACATATTATAACAAGACAAAAGAACCCCAAGTGGTTCATTATTAATATATATATCCTTATATAAGTCATTTGGACGAACTGTAGATTTTTAGTAATAAAATAACAATTAATAATATAATATTTGTTTTAAAAACTATTTTATGTCAATTTTGACACTATTTGGTACTTTATTTTTGTGAAAATCATAAAATAATGATTAGTTAGAAAAAACTTAATTAAATCAATACTAACAGTTCATAGTAACCTATAAAATTAGTGGAATTCATAAAAAGTCTAAAATTACATTTATTTGTGTATTTATAACATCAATTATGTTAATATTTCATTAATAAGGTAATTACTGCATCATCATTGTGTCATAAATAAATTAAATTATTTAATGTCTAAAAATTATAAATAAAATACCATTATGTATGAAATATTTTTATATTTATAATTAATATTTATAGTCTAATTTATCTTTTGTATAACCCTATATTAAAAATGATTTAGTTATTAAACGTTGATTTTAACTATTTTAACCCTTCTTTAAATAAATTAATAATAAATGTCCTAATCTATTCCAAGTGGACCTAAAGGGTAATATTTTATCCCTAATGTTGTTTTTGGTCGAACTAAACTTATCCAATAGAATTACGACATGTGTTAGTGTAATAATAATATCATTTTTACCCTTAATTACCCTATTTACTTTTAACCATGGTAAATAAAAGTAAAAAATTACTATTCATCAAAAATTATTTTTCTCTTATTGAACCACATTTTACTCCTTGATATTAACCGTGTCTCTCGTATTTTTGAAATTACACTCACATATGTTGTAAAATTAATTTTTTTGTAAATTTGCAAATTCTCCTAGGAGGTGGGTAAAAGACAGTCAAAAGTTCGATAAAATTTTTATATATCTAAAATTATTATAAAATTACTCCAATGAATTACATTGAAATTATATAGGTATTATGTATAAATTTTTAACTAAAATAAATTTAAATAAAATAGATGATTATTTAAATAAAAAGTCGGTTTTTAAATAGTAACCCTGTGTTTTCACTATTCATCAAAAAATTAAAGTTTCCAGAAAATACCAAAAATTCACCCCAGGCTAATTTCGATATTCTGAATCTAAAAATGAAGTCCATTTTGAAAAATAAAATTTCAAAAGGTGGGTATTATTATTCATAACTGCTAGTTTATAGAACATATTGTTGTTTAGTAAAACTCGGTATTGCGTACAACATACGCTATCGTGAAAGGTCGTAATTGCATGTAATGCAAGCCAAGTCAAGGCTGGGTGTAGTGAAAGCTCCGTTTGGTGTTTTTTATAACATAATCAAAACTTATTTCATTTATACATTAAACAAAATCTATACTTAAAGTTACATAGAATAATTTCCACAAAATGAACTTGAAATTGTGTGTAACACGAGCCAAGAATAGTGTTGCGTATACTAAAAGCTAGTATGGTGTTGCGCATAGTACAAGATAATCTTGGTGTATTATATAATATAAGACATCAAAGAAATTGAAAATTAATATATCTCATAAAATCTTGGGGTGTTACATTCTACCCCCCTTAAAATGAATTTCGCCCTAGAAATTCGTCGGGGTTATAAATGTTTTACTACTTGAAAGTTTCTTTCATAGAAACCCACATCGTAAAAAGGAATACCAAAACTTATCTTGAAAAACTAAAGTATTAAATGTAACGGTTATCCAAATTAACTAATCACTGGTTTTTCACATAGGAGAACATAGATGAAAATATGGATATGAAAGAAAAATATAACCATCAAGTTCTGATGGAGAGTGGTAGAGGACATGGCTATGAAAAATACAACAATCACAAAGACATAAATTTTTGATGATCTAAGGTACTATATAATTCATTGGATATTAGGACACTAGGACAACATTTTTGGTTTTCAAGATCATTTCCCTAAAGTTGAAAAATTGTTGAATTAAAAGAAATACTTACTTGATATTGGTATAATATTACTGTTGTTTATGCCTTAAACAATTTCCACTTCATCTCTTAAGGAAATGAAGTTGAATTTGTCTTTCGTGAAGTGTTAGCAGATCATGTGATGGAATGACAGGTCATTCCATCTTTCTTAAACGAAAGGTTAGAAAAAGTTATTCAACATACATAAGTCCATATATAGATATATTAAATGTATATGGCTCCAATAATGGACTTATACTTCATATATCATGCGGCTTAATATAATAAAACTAGTTTCTACTAACCAGGGACTTCCTGTAGGTCAGTGGTAGGAATTAAAGGCCTGTCGCACTTCGGTTGTGGGTTCGATTCCCACAGCCTTGTTCGACGTGACGGGTTGTCGCCTGTCCTACAGGTTTTCCTTTTTCTAAAACTACATTATTATAAAATTCCATCAATAATATAGAAAAATTTCTATCCTTAAACAATACTAACTTATGTCCAACATAATCCATTCAAATCGTTAGGCTTATCCAAAATACTTCTCTCCAATATCATAGTATAAAGAAAAAAATAACTAGAAATTTCCTCTATCGAGCATGTGAATACCATAATTTATCACACATATATCATACGATATATATGGTTGGTCAAATTACAAACATGTGAATACCTTAATCATGTATTCTCTTGAAAAATGAATACCCATTGAACCTTAGTGAAAACACGAATGTTGTCAAAAGTTAACTCTTTTCACATACCAAAATCCCAAAAATTCTATATACTCAAACCATAATATCACTTAGTCCTTATATCAGTCATTAGCTCATGAATACTATCAAACATCTCATTATCTTCTTATCCCTTCATTATGTGCATATCATCTACATTCCAAAAATATCTGAATAAAATTTCATGGTTACTGGTACCATTCAACATATACATTCAAATAATTTAGGAAAAACATTAGTGTAACAATCCTTAGATGTGTCTTTATTCCATAGTACCATTACCTATACAACATAACTCTTGATAAACATAAATCATTCCACTACCTTCTTAAACCATTGACCGAGCTTCAATAATTCTTTCATCTCACATATCATTTTTAGTCTCTTCTTCACCATCAACATAAATACTACCCATACGACCATGCTGATTCTCTTCATGAGATTTCCCTTAGGGTATTAGTTTGCATAATGCCCATACATTCCACTTTTAAAACATTTAACCACTGTTGATGTCTTAGAAATACCATTATCCTTGTTCATGGTATTAACTGGACCCTTTCATTTGCAATTAATAGCTTTGTGTCCTTCTTTTCCACACCCAAAGCATCTTCCAGTTCCTTTAAAACATTCTCCTTGATGCCTATTCCTACATGATTTACATGTGGTAAATTGATCTTTCTTTCCTCTATGATCATCATGAAACTCCATCTTTCTCTTATTAGTTGTGTCGGGAACCTTACCAAATTTTAGATTATTAATCATATTATGAGATTGCTGATTAGGCATAATAACGATATTTGGACTTCCATATCCAATTTAATTTGGTTTCCCATAAATAATATTAATCCATTGTCTATCATATCCTCCATTATTGTGAATCTTCATGTTTCCAGCCATTTTCTAAAACCCAAAAAGAATAGTGTGAGAGGCCAAAATCATAATCAAGGGGGAGTAACTTCAATATCTAACATCTTAGGTTTAATTCTTATATCATTACTATAATTATAGGACTATAACCTATACTTATACTTAACCTTAGGGACATCCCTATGCATGCTTTAGAAATACCTCTAGGGATCTCACTAAAGTTCTCGCATCCTAGTTTCCAAAGGTTGAATTAAAATTTCCTCTAATACCAACTGTAGAGACCCAAAGCTTGATGTACATAGACATTAAATTACTTTTGTGGAATATCTAATACATAACAAAAACAAACCCCAAAGGATCGTAATAGTTTAGTGTCTTCGAAAACTCGGAATATAATCTTCTAATCTTGGTGAAAGATCTTCATCATCTCCCATAAAGATCTTACCTTTTTTTCGTACCTAAAACCTTTATTTATATCCTGGGGAAAATAAAACATATAAAGGGTGAGCTCAAATGCTCGGTAAGGGTAAGTATGGAGAAAATAAAACAAACCATATACATTTGAACTTCAAAACATGAACATAATATTTAAACATCAAAATCTTTAGCAATGACATAAAACATGGTAGTATGTAAGGAATAGATCATAATGGATAATCAATCATGATAAAATAGCATAGGAATAAAGAATTTTGTTGTGGAAACCATTAAGTACATGTTATGATTTCCATATTATCCAAGACACTACTTTCAAGACCATCTTATTGGACAAAGTCCCTTTCTGAATCGAGTTCGCTCCTCGTCCAGTCCTGTATCACTGAACTGGATTAACTTATCGTTCCAGCCATGCTGATCTCAAGAGATATAAATCTTTACCTAATGAATTTTAGGGATATATATGTCCCACCAATCTCATATTTAAATCATTCTTACGTGTTTCACAACATAAACATAAATCATTCATCATAACCCAACGAATAAAATGGGTTTCATAAAAATCATCTCATCATAACATAATCCATTTAAAACAAATGGATATCATTTCATCATAAGAAAAGTGAAACCATGTAAATCATAGAGACATTATACTTGAAACATACAAATATGAAATAATGTCATCTTAGATGAAAAACGGTTTTGATAAAACACTTGAAATGAATTCTTAAGGAAAATATCCTTTCTTCTTAAAAATAATTTTCTTTTCACAAAATTCCATGAAATTTTAAAAGAAAATGATTTTCTTTTGAAAATAGTCATGAAATATTATATAGTAATCGTCATTAAAATAAGGCTTTATAAAACCGTAAAAATCCATTCATGTCGTATAAGTTAAAAAAACATTCTCCTTGTACTTTTAACAGAAAATTCAAAAAGTACCACGTATGGTAAAAAAAGAAAGATTACTTCCATAACACAAAGTAAAAGTCAAAGAGGGGTAAACATGACTTTAAAAATACATGTAAGAATATTAAACACTTTATGAAAAACATTTTTATTTACATGGATGAAAAATATAACCCTAGTAAATATATACGTATAAGCAATCTCGGATAAAAATGAGATTGAAAAATTATCCCTTACCTTATGTCCAATTTCTTCTGTATATGTTTGAGACTCCTGTATAGTGGATTTAATCATATTATTAACTTTTAAAAGAACCATAATAATATTTGTGATATCATATATTATTCACTTATGACTTTAGATTATCCATTCATTTGTCAATTCCTTGTTAAAGCAGCGTTTTGGGTAAAATCGTTTCATTTATCGTCTGTGTCTTGACTTGTAATTATTAATATGGTTACATAGATCATGATTAATTAATTCCAGATTATAAAACATTATTTATATATAATATATATTCAGAATATAAATATATATAATAGATCTATAAATGGAAAGAAATACACCGATCATGGAGACGGTAGGTCGTACGTACGCATGAACGTTGTTTTTTATTTCCTTATTGAATTCAATGGAATTAAGTACATGACATAAATATATATATAAATAAATCCAGTAGAATTATTATGTCATAAATTTCATGATTACTTATTATATATACTTTATAATCGTTCTTGATTTGTTAACATGGAAAATGAATCTCATCGCGTCGTGGAGACGGTAATCCGTACGTACGCACGAGCGATGATATCATTCCCATCTTTATTGAATGGAATTGGAGTGAATGATATAATATCTTAGAATCAGTATGATGTTATAATAATCAAATATATTTATTCTTTACACCGTTATACTCATCCAAGTAAGGTGGTGGTCGAAAAACTGATTACACCATGGCGTGAAGACGGTATTCCGTACGTACGCACGCGGAGTGATTACATTTTCCGTAGGATCGATATAAGGTGAAATAGGGTTGTTTCATATTTATAATAACATATCAGTATATAAGTAATAATGATGTAATTACTTTATAATGAAAAAACTAAATAAGGGGAAGTAGAAGAAGAAAGAAACTTGAAAGAGTCAGTAGAAAAGATTACCTCTTCCTTGACGCACCTCCTTTAAACTTCTTCTTAGGGCACTAGAGATGTTCTTTTGACCAGAACCTCTATGATATAACTAGAGAGGTTGAGAATCATAATTTTAATGGGTTTTCCGAGCTTCAAGGCTCAAAAGGGTGTGAAGATAAGAGGGAAGGGGTTCCCTTTTTATAAGGGAGGAGAGGGGCACCTTTGGAAAAACATAAAATATTATTTTATAATAAAGTAATATTCGGTTTATAATAGCTCCAAATTGATTTATTTCGTAGATAAAGTGGGTATGGGTCTAAATCCTCTCAACCAATAGGTTTTATACAAGTTTAGGTTACTATTTTAACCTTATCGTTTAGATTTAACTCTAAGTTGAATAATTTAACTCTTACCATGTCTTTTTGTTTTCTTACACTATATGGTTAATAAACTTACTATAACAAGAAAAAGGAACCCCAAGTCGTTCATTATTAATATATATATGCTTATATAAGTCATTTTTATGAACCTTATATTTTTAGGAATAAAATAACAATTAATAATATAATATTTGTTTTAAAAACTATTTTATGTCAATTTTGACACTATTTGGTACTTGATTTTTTTGAAAATCATAACAGAATTATTAGTTCTAAAAAAGTTAATTAAATCAATAATAACATGTCATATTAACCTATAAAAGTATTTTAATTTATAAAAAGTCTAAAATTACATTTATTTGGGTATTTATAACATCACTTATGTTAATATTTCATTAATAAGGTAATTATTGCATCATCATTGTGTCATAAATAAATTAAATTATTTAATGTCTGAAAATAATAAATAAACTACCATTATTTAGGAAATATTTTTATCTTTCTAATGGATATTTATAGTCGAATTTATCTTATGTATAACCCTATATTAAAAATGATTTAGTTATTAAACATTGATTTTAACTATTTTAACCCTTCTTTAAATAAATTAATAATAAATGTCCTAATATATTCCAAGTGGACCTAAAGGGTAATATTTTATCCCTAAGGTTTTTTTTCTCTAACTACACTTATCCAATAGAATTATGACATGTGTCAGTGTAATAATAATATCATTTTTACCCTTAATTACCCTATTTACTTTTAACCGTGGTAAATAACAGTAAAAAGTTACTATTCACCAAAAAATATTTTTATCTTATTGAACAACATTTAACTCCTTGATATTAACTTTTTCTCTTGTATTTTTGAAATTTAACTCACAGAAGTGGTAAAATTATGTTTTATGTAAATTTCCAAACTCTCTTAGGAGGTGGGTAAAAGACGGTCAAAAGTTCAATAAAATTTTTATATATCTAAAATTATTATAAAATGACTCCAATTAATTACATTGAACTTATATAGTTATTATGTATCAATTTTTACCTAAAATAAAATAAAATAAAATAAATAATTATATAAATAAAAAGTCGGTTTTTAAATAGTAACCTAGTTTTTTCACTATTCATCAAAAATTGAAAGTTTTCAGAAAATACCAAAAATTCACACAAGGATAATTTCGATATTCCGAATCTAAAAATTAAGTCCATTTTGAAAAATAAAATATAAAAAGGTGGGTATTATTATTCATAATGTCTAGTTTAAATAACATATCGTTGTTTAGTGAAACTCAGTATTGCGTACAACATACACTATCGTGAAAGGTCGCAATTGCGTGTAATGCAAGCCAAGTCAGGTCTGCGTGTAGTGAAAGATCCGTTTGGTGTTGCGTATAACATAATCAAAACTTATTTCATTTATACATTAAACAAAATCTATACTTAAAGTTACGTAGAATAATTTCCACAAAACGTACTTGAAATTGTGTGTAACACAAGCCAAGAATTGTGTTGCATATACTGCAAGATAATACGGTGTTGTGCATAGTACAAGATAATCTTGGTGTAGTGTATAATAGAATACATCAAAGAAATTAAAAAATAATATATCTCATAAAATCTCGGGGTGTTACGTTCTACCCCCCTTAAAATCAATTTCGCCCTCGAAATTCGTCGGGAATATAAATGGTTTACTACTTGAAAGTTTCTTTCATAGAAACCCACATCGTAAAAAGGAATACCAAAACTTATCTTCAAAAACTAAAGTATGAAATGTAATGGTTACCCAGATTAACTAATCACTAGTTTTCCACATAGGATAACATAGGTGAAAATATGGATATGGAAGAAAAATGTAACCATGAAGTTCTGATGGAGAGTGGTAGAGGACATGGATATGAAAAATAAAACAATCACAAAGCCATAAATTTGTGATGATATACGGTATTATCTAATTAATTGGATATGAGGACACTAGGACAACATTCTTGGTTTTCAAGATCATTTCCCTAAATTTGAAGAATTGTTTAATTAAAAGAAATACTTACTTGATTTTGGTACAATCTTACTGTTGTTTGTGCCTTGAACAATTTCTACTTCATATCTTAAAGAAATGAAGTTTAATTTGTCTTTCGTGAAGTGTTAGCAGATCATGTGATGGAATGAAGGGTCATTCCATCTTTCTCAAACGAAATGTTATAAAAAGTTATTCAATATACATAAGTCCATATATGGAGATATTAAATGTATATAGCTCCTAGAATGGACTTATACTTCATATGTCATATTGCTTAATATAATAAAACTAGTTTCTAATAACCAGGGACTTCCTGTAGGTCAGTGGTAGGAAATAAAGGCCTATCACACTTCGGTTGTGGGTTCTATTCCCACAACCTTGTTCGACGCGATGGGTTGTCGCCCATCCTGCAGGTTTTCCTTTTTCTAAAACTACATTATTATAACATTCCATCAATAATATCGAAAAATTAATATCCTTAAACAATACTAACATATGTCCAACATAATCCATTCCAATCTTTAGGCTTATCCAAAATACTTATGTCCAAGCTCATAGTATAAAGAAAACAATTACTAGAAATGTCATCTGCCGAGCATGTGAATACCATCATTTATCCCCCATATATCATACGATATATCTTGTTCGTCAAATTACAAACATGTAAATACCTTAATCATGTATTCTCTTGAAAAATGAATACACATTGAACCTTAGTGAAAAAATGAATGTTGTCAAAAGTAAACTCTTTTCACATACCAAAATCCCAAAAATTCTATATTCTCAAACCATAATATCACTTAGTCCTTATATCAGTCATGAGCTCTTGAATACTATCAAACATCTCATTATCTTCTTATCCCTTCATTATGTGCATATCATATACTTTCCAAAAATATCTGAATAAACTTTCATGGTTACCGGTACCATTTAACATATACTTTCAAATACTTTAGGAAAAACATTTGTGTAACAATCCTTAGATGTGTCTTTATTCCATCGTACCATTACCCATACAACATAACTCTTGATAAACATAAATCATTCAACTAGCTTCTTAAACCGTTGAGTAAGCTTCAACAATTCTTTCATCTCACATATCATTTGTAGTCTCTTCTTCATCATCAACATAAATACTACCCATACGACCATGCTGATTCTCTTCATGAGACTTTCCCTTAGGGAATTGGTTTTCATAATGTTTATATATTCCACATTTAAAACATTTAACCATTGTTGATGTCATAGAAATACCATTATCCTTGTCCATGGTATTAACTGAACCCTTTCCTTTGCAATTGATGGCTTTGTGTCCTTGTTTTCCACACCTAAAGAATCTTCCAGTTCCTTTGAAACATTCTCCTTTATGCCTCTTCCCACATGATTTACATGCGGGAAATTGAACTTTCTTTCCTCTATGATCATCATGAAACTCCGTCTTTCTCTTATTAGCTGAGTCAGGAAACATACCAAAGTTTATATTATTGATCATATTATGAGATTTCTGATTAGGAAAAATAACGATATGTGGACTTCCAGATCCAATTTCATTTGGTTTCTCATGAAAAATATCATTCCATTGTCCATCATATCCTCCATTATCATGAATCTTCCTGTTTCCAGCCAATTTATAAAACCCAAAAAGAATAGTGTGTGGGGCCAAAATCATAATCAAGGGGGAGTAACATAAATATCTAACATCTTAGGTTTAATTCTAATATCATTACCGTAATTCTAGGACTATAACCTATACTTATACTTAACCTTAGGGACATCCCTATGCATACTTTAGAAATATCTCTAGGGATCTCACTAAAGTTCTCGCATCCTATTTTCCAAAGGTTGAATAAACCTTTCCTATGATACCAACTGTAGAGACCCAAAGCATTACATACATAGACATTACATTACTTTTTCGTAATATCTAATACATAACAAAAACCGACACCAAAGGACCGTAATAGTTTAGTGTCTTCGGAAACTCGGAATATAATCTTCTAATCTTGGTGAAATATCTTCATCATCTCCCATAAAGATATTCCCTTTTTTATTACCTAAAACCTTTCATTATATCCTGGGGTAACGAAAACATATAAAGGTTGAGCTCAAATGCTCAATAAGGGTAATCATGGGGAAAATAAAACAAACCATATACATTTGAACTTCAAAACATGAACATAATATTTAAACATCAAAATCTTGAGCAATGACATAAAACATGGAAGTACGTAAGGCATAGATCATAATGGATCATCAATCATGATAAAATAGCATGGGAATAAATCATGTAATTGTGGCAACCATTAATCACATGTTATGATTTCCATAGTATCCAAGGCAATTCTTCCAAGACCATCTTAGTGGACAAAGTCCCTTTCTGAATTGAGTTCACTCCTTGTTCCAGTCCTATATCACTGAACCGGATTAACTTACTATTCCAGCCATATCTATCTCATGAGATATAAATCATTACCCAATTCATTATAGGGAGATATATGTCCCACCCATCTCATATTTAAATCATTCTTACGTGTGCCACAACATAAACATAAATCATTCATCATAACCCAAAGAATAAAATGGGTTTCATAAACATCATCCAATCATAACATAATCAATATAAAAAATGGATATCATTTCATCATAAGAAAAGTGAAACCATGTAAATCATAGATACATTATACTTGAAACATACAAATAAGAAATAATTTCATCTTAGATGAAAAAAGGTTTTGATAAAACACTTGAAATGAATTCTTGAGGAAAATATCCTTTCTTCTTCAAAATAATTCTCTTTTCACAAAATTCCATGAAATTTTAAAAGAAAATGATTTTTTTTAAATATTCATGAAATATTATAGAGTAATATTCATTCAAATAAGGCTTTATAAAACCGTAAAAATAAATTCATATCGTATAAGTTAAAAAAAACATTCTCCTCATACTTTTAACGGAAAAGTCAAAAAGTACCATGTATGGTAAAAAAAAGAAAGATTCCTTCCATTACACTAAGTAAAAGTCAAATAGGGGTAAAAAAGACTTTAAAAATACATTTAAAAATATTATAAACTTTATGAAAAACATTTTTATGGACATGGATGAAAAATATAACCTCAGTAAATACATATGTATAAGCAATCTCGGATAAAAATGAGATTGAAAAATTATCCCTTACCTTATGTCCAATTTCTTCTGTATGTGTCTGAGACTCCTATATAGTGGTTTTAAACATATTATTAACTTGTAACAGAACCATAATAATATTTATGATATCATATATGATTCACTTATGACTTTAGATTATTCGTTCATTTGTCAATTCCATGTTAAAGCAGCTTTTTGGGTAAAATCGTTTCCTTTATCATCCGTGTTTTGACTTGTAATTATTAATATGATTACTTAAATCATGATTAATTAATTACAGAATATAAAACATGATTTATATATAATATATATTCAGAATATACATATATATAATAGATCAGTAAATGGAAAGAAATACACCATTCATGGAGATGGTAGGCCATACGTACGCATGAACAATGTTTTTCGTTTCCTTATTGAATTGAATGGAATTAAGTAGATGAAAAACATATATATAAATATATAAATAAATCCAGTATCATTATTATGTCATAAATTTAATGATTACTTATTATATATATTTTATAATCATTCTTTATTTTTTAACATGGAAAATGAATCACATCGCGTCGTGGAGACGGTAATTCGTACGTACGCACGAGCGATGATATCATTCTCATATTTATTGAATGGAATTGGAGTGGATGATATAATATCTTAGAATCAGTATGATGTTATAATGATCCCATATAGTTATTATTTACACCATTATACCCATCCAAGTAAGGTGGTGGTGGAAAAAATGATTACTCCGCGGCGTGGAGACGGCATTCCGAACGTACGCACGCTTGGTGATTTCATTTTCCGTAGGATGGATAGAAGGTGAAATAGGGTTGTTTAATATTTATAATAACATATAATTATATAATTAATACTTATTTAATTACTTTATAATGAAAAAACTAAAGAAGAGGAAGTAAAATAAGAAAGAAACTTGAAAGAGTCGGTAGAAGAGACTACCTCTTCCTCGACGCACCTCCTTTAAACTTCTTCTTAGGGCACTAGAGTTGGTCTTTTGAGGATACCAGAACCTCTATGATATAACTAAAGAGGTTTAGAAGAGTAATTGGCAGGTTTTGGCCGAGATTAAAGGCTCACAATGGTGTGAAAAGAAGAGGGAAGGGGATCCCTTTTTATAAGGGAGGAGAGGGGCACCTTTGGAAAAACTTAAAATATTATTTTATAATAAAGTTATATTCGGTTTATAGTAGCTAAAAATTGATTTATTTAGAAGATAAAGTCGTTATGGTTCGAAATACCCTCAACCAATAGGTTTTAGACAAGTTTAGGTTACTATTATAACCTTATCATTTAGATTTAACTCTAAGTTAAATAATTTTACTTTTACTGTGTCTTTTTGGTTTCTTACACTATATGGTTAATAAACTTACTATAACAAGACAAAAGAACCCCAATTGGTTCATTATTAATATATATATCCTTATCTAAGTCATTTGGATGAACCTTAGATTTTGAGGAATAAAATAACAATTAAAAATATAATATTTTTTTAAAAAACTATTTTATGTCAATTTTGACACTATTTGGTACTTGATTTTTGTGAAAATCATAACAGAATTATTAGTTATAAAAAAGTTAATTAAATCAATACTAACATGTCATATTAACATATAAAATTATTTTAATTCATAAAAAGTCTAAAATTACATTTATTTGGGTATTTATAACATCAATTATGTTAATATTTCATTAATAAGGTAATTACTGCATCATCATTGTGTCATAAATAAATTATATTATTTAATGTCTAAAAATTATAAATAAAATACCATTATGTAGGAAATATTTTTATATTTCTAATTAATATTTATAGTCGAATTTATCTTATTTATAACCCTATATTAAAAATGATTTAGTTATTAAACTTTGATTTTAACTATTTTATCCCCTCTTTAAATAAATTAATAATAAATGTCCTAATCTATTCCAAGTGGTCCTAAAGGGTAATATTTTATCCCTAAGGTTTTTTTTGGTCAAACTACACTTATACAATATAATTAGTACATGTTTTAGTATAATAATAATATCATTTTTACCCTTAATTACCCTATTTACTTTTAACCGTGGTAAATAAAAGTAAAAAGTTACTATTTACCAAAAATTATTTTTATCTTATTGAAACACATTTTACTCCTTTATATTAACTGTGTCTCTAGGAATTTTGAAATTCCACTCACAGAAGTGGTAAAATTAAGTTTTATGTAAATTTTCAAATTCTACTAGGAGGTGGGTAAAAGACTGTCTAAAGTTCAATAAAAAATTTATATATCTAAAATTATTATAAAATGACTCCAATGAATTACATTGAACTTATATTGGTATTATGTATCAATTTTGACCTAAAATAAATTTAAATAAAATAAATAATTATTTAAATAAAAAAAAGGTTTTTAAACAGTAACCCAGTGTTTTAACTATTTACCAAAAATTATTTTTATCTTATTGAACCACATTTTACTCATTGATATTAACTGTGTCTCTCGGATTTTTTAAATTCCACTCACAGAAGTGGTAAAATTAAGTTTTATGTAAATTTGAAAATTCTTCTAGGAGGTGGGTAAAATAATGTCTAAAGTTCAATAAAAATTTTATATATCTAAAATTATTGTAAAATGACTCCAATGAATTACATTGAACTTGTATTGGTATTATGTATCAATTTTGACCTAAAATAAATTTAAATAAAATAAATAATTATTTAAAGAAAAAGAAGGTTTTTAAACAGTAACCCAATGTTTTCTAGAACCACATACCTCATTGAGTATGTCAATATAACGAGTTTGGATATTTGTCTAAGAAGAGGGTGCCAAATCACCGGATCTGTTGGTGATTAAAGAACGAAAATAAATTTTCTTTTGAAATCTAAAAGATAACATCAAGTCTAGTCAATGATCATTGAACCACCAACAATTCATCATCATAATAGACATTCAAGATGATTTTCAAGAATAATAAGATCTCAAGATGATCTATCAAATATAACTTACTAGGAAACATCCACCACTCATGATAGATCAAACTCTGATCAAATGGATTTCATTGAAATCTCAAATCCACCACTTATCTAAGGAGTGAAGAAAATTTCCTTGTATATACATAAAATTCACAAATCCATCATATATCTATGCACGTCTATCAAGGAGGAAAAAAATTCATTGTGTATCTAGAGAAAACTTACCGATATAGTGTTATCGAATCAGTCACTATTGAAAATCAAAGGGGAGATCAATGGGAGAGACTGAGAGTTAAGGGATGAAGGTACTAGTTGAAAATAGTGGGTTTAGGGTAAAATTTTAATTTTAATTAAGTTGAAAATTAGTGGAATTAAAATTCATGGTGTGAATTTAATCCACGCCTGACTAGGCTCTATTGGTTGCATGGTGGGCCTCCATGATCTGTCAGTGGATGGATCCTAGTTGGATGGTGTGCAAGGGAAAACCACATCGGTTATACCAGCAACATCATCAAGCTGATGGAATATTCATTTTTTAAAGATCTACTATAAACCAACTAACGAGATGGTGGGGTCCATCATAATTCTAATGGAAACTTTATATGCATCAGAAGGTCAAGCCTAAAACCAACTCTCCAAATTTTGATTCTTGGAACCTTTTTTATAATAAAAAACTCCAAAACATTCATAAAAGAGATGAACCAAAAGAGATATGGAGAATAACTTGAAACATATCATACCTTGAATTAAGAGGTTATGTTACCATTATCCCCCTTTAAAAATTACTCATCCTCAAGGAGTTCCTTCAATTATTCTTTTCAAACAAGTCAATCCATTATCATTAACATCTGCCACCCACTTTCAAGTATCATCTTTGATCTATCCTTGATACCATAGAATAAAGACAAGTGGTACCAACTTCCCTTATATAAATTCATTTCTCTGGTATACAATCTATATTAGGAATTCCACATACGATGTGTCGGTATTATTCTCAATATCCTCATATTCGATAACAAATATAGGATTGAGCATGTACCTCTAGAGCTATAACACATGAAAATCATCATGCATAGATTTCTAGAAATAAGAAAGATCTAGATGGTATGACACTATTATAATCCCTTTGGTGATATTTAAGGGTCTAACATAATGTGGTGATAGCTTCCCATGCTTTCTTAAACATCGATGGCCATATTGAGGAATCACTCTTAGAAAAACCTAGTTGTTGATATAAAACTCCAAACGAATAATCCTATAGTAATCATAAAATATATGCCCACTTTGAGCTATGACCAGACTCTTATGAATCAACTTCACTCTCTCAATAGTCCCATGTGCCACACAGGGCCCCATAACTACTACCTCGCCAGTCTCATTGCAATAAAGTTATGAATGACATGGACTTCCAAAAACATCATCATAAGGTGTCATAAAAATAAAATCCTAGAAATTTTGGTCATATTTCAACTCAACCAAGGTCAGTTGATCATCCTAGGCTCCTCTAAAATCAAAATAATAGGATTGCAGCATATCCTCCAAAATATGAATCGTCCACTCCAATAATTGTTCTATCTAGAGATGGAACCCTATGCTCAATATTTTTTTATTCCCAAAGGCCTTTTTAAAACCCTTACAGAACCAAAATGAAAAATTTGAGTCTCTACCAAATACAATTATCAAGGGGGCTACAAGTAACTGCACAATCTCATAGACATACAGCTTCCCCAGCTCATCTACAGAGTGAGTCTCACGAATCAGTAAGAAATTGGGCACTATAGGGAGCTAATCCACAATCGCTCAAACAGTTTCATGGATCATCAGGATCCTTGGTTACCCTATAATAAACTCCATAGTGACATCCTATCACTTCCACTTGGTCATATTAAGTGGATAGAGAAAACCCCAAAGATGTTTTTTTTATACTTTACCCTATGGTAAGTAAAGCATCAGGAAACAAATCTGGCAATGTATATCTTTAATCCCTTCCACTAGAAATTCCACTTAAATTCATCGTATATTTTTTATACACCACTATTCACCACCCACTTTAAGTCTTGAAAATATATCATAAAATACCTTGATGGAATTAAGGACTATTACTCTCCCATGTATTGGGAATACATCATTGCCATTCAGTGACCACCTAGGTATCGGGTCACCACCTACCAGTTGTTCCTACATCACAATATACACTAGACCGGATTCTCAATTATCCCTCACCCAATTTACTATAGAAGATTTGATCACTAATGGGGCACATTTCATCGATCCCTAGTCTTCAAAATATGTAACAACCCCAAATTTAATCAATGTAAACTCCCTTATTATACTTATTCCAAATAGTATAAATCACATAAATTCACATAGCGAACAAAATAATAACTTTTTAAATGTATAGTGGATGAAATAAGAACTATTTATAGAAATTAAGTAAACTTTACCAATAGAATAGTAACTTGATCTTTGGAATATTAATGTGACCATTAGGAATAGAAATTCATCCAATAGTTTTATAACCACATATATGATAATATAAAAAAATTAGGCATATTGTAAATGACAATACAATATAATTATAACATATAATAAGTAAATAAATATTTCAACATAATTTCTTTTATAATTTTATAATTAATATAATTATTTAAAATAAATTTTATTTTCATAAGAAACACATAAATTAATATTTTTTTATTTATGATTAAAATATAATTTTATGATGCATTCATTAATTTTTCAAAGATTTATAAAATCAGTTATAATTTTAAAATATGAATTTACTAAGTAAATGATGATTTTAATTAAAAATTAAATTTTGAATAATTCTAAAATTATTTTGATAAAATGTAGTTAATTTTTGAACTCTACAAATCAAAAAATGGTTAGGGTAAATTTTTTGGATTTTCTAAAAAATTTGAATTTTTTGTGAATTGTAAAATACGGTATATGTACAATATAAATTAAATATACTATTAATTGAGTCATAGCTAATGTAATAACTGTAATGTAAAACTATAACTAATTATTTTAATTTATTTAGTGATAATTCGCAATGTATTCGTAGTCTAGATACAAAATAATAAACTAATAAATAAAATAATGATAAAATACGCCTCTCATCCCCTATAAATACCACCCCTCACCGCCTCTTCTCCTCGCAACTTACAAAATTTTATCCTTCTCCAAACTGTACCCAATACTCTTCTAAATAACCTCCCCCATGTCTAATGTCTCTTGGTCAAGTAAAAATACCAAAATCTTTTCCCAAAGGAGGTTCTCAAGGATAAGGATTCAAGAGGAAAAATCCTCTTTCTTTTCTTCTAATTTCTTTTCAAGTTATTTTCTTTTATTATTATCTTCTTGCCTACCCTCATAAAAATAAAATTATAACTCTATTACCTTACATATACTATAACTTTATTATGTCAATGGAATAATCCATTGTTAAAACCCTTCTCCTCTCTCTTCTATTATTAAAATGAATGAATCGCATGTGAAGTGTTGATTTATCACCTTCAAGGATGACATGTTTTTTTTCCCTTTTCACATTTAGGGATGGTCATGAAACAATTTTAATGGTTAAAAGATATTTTAATTTTTATTTTATAACTCTTTTTATTTTATGTATGTAACATATTTACATAATACTAAATGATAAAACAAAATAAGTTCATTGTGATCAAAAATGTCGTAATAATATAAATGATTATCGCTAATGTCTTATCTAATGATTCATCCTCATACCATATAATAAAATGATATATATAAAAATTTAAACTTTTATATTATAATTAATAACCTATAATTTCAATTATGGGGAATTATTCCAATTGTACATGAACTTTCTTACAAGCAACCTGATCAAAAAAACCAAGAAAACAAACACTCCCTCACGATGAAATTAAACTTTATAACCCATCTAAAATCCCATAAATGAACTTAATAAAACTGTAATGAATGGAATTAAGGTATAAAATTTCTTGGATTTTAAATTAATGAATTTAATTTTATTATCTATGATATTAAATAGAATAAAGAATTCGTACATAAGGTAAGGGGAATTCTGAAACCCAACTCTCTTTCTTTGGGTTTTCTCTCTTTAACTCCATTTTCAGTATGGATGTTCCTTTTTTTATAAATATAATTTATTTTTTCCTTAACTTTTATTTTATTTGATATACATGTTTTCAATATGTTTTTATGAAGAATACAAATAATTCTTCAAGATAACTCTTCTTTCTAAAAATACACCTTCTAATTCTCATGAGATTGTTTCTCCTTCACTCAAGATTGACTATTCTTATATCAAGAATGTTAGTACCTATTTCATTTGAGAACCCAAAAGTTTATTAATGAATGTATTCTATGTTAAATGAATCCCATTCTATTCCATGGGTTATTTTATGTCCAATATTGTTATACTTTCTATTTTGCATGCATGATAATGTAAATGTTATGATGTAATGGGTGTGCCTGGAATTATATAGTGCATGTAAATGTTATGATGTGACGGATGAACCTAAAATTACATAAAGATATAATTCATTTGTTAATGTGACATATCTAATGAGAAAAAGTAAAAATGCATGAACATGATGTTTCATTTTTATGCATTTCGACATTTCATGACTTTATAGAATATTTCCTCTAATGATTATGACTATGATCCCATGATTATGTTATGATGATAATGTTTATGCTCTACCATTTTATATTGATTCATTTTATTATCTATTCTCATATTGGGATTTTATCTCACCCATTTTTATGTATATCCTCATGTGAATACCAGTACTAAGGAGAACAAGGGGGGAAATAATAAGCTAGACAATAAGGAATTAAATAAATATTTATATTTTATTACCTAAAAGTTATTTATGGACCTAATTTTTTCAAGACACTAAACCTTTAGATCCCAGATTTTTAACACTCTTGTGTTGTTTGTATTTATAATGATGTAATAGTAATGTAAGAATGGTCAGGGTTTCTATAGTAGTTATCAGATAATGGTTTACTTAATTTGAGAATTATGATTAAAGAACCTTATTGAAACCCCTTAGTATGAGACTAAGAAAAAGTAAGAACCCAAGAAGACTTATTTCAAAAAAATGATAAACAAAGGGATCCCACAATACATGCCTTTAGAGTTAAAATAAAGAAGTAATAAATTATTAATTCATGAATTTTTAACTTATGTTTTGTTCTAAAGTTCTCTATTTTAGAAAATGGAGGGAACTGGGAGAAACTAGACAAAAATACTATGTGAGGGACAATGCAACATTTCCCTGAATGACATCCCCAATGATTCGGGAGGTAGATTTAGGAATTTAATAGCGATTCTTAACAAACTATATTTGGCTATGAACAATAACCTGAATAATGTGGAACATCCTCCTTCACTGAGGAGGAAGAAACTGCCTATCGAGTCTTTTATACTGTAATAACCATTGAAATTTAGTGGATCCTATAATACACAAGTTGCAGAATAGTGGGTCAACTCAATAGAGAATATCTTTTCTTTACATCTTTATTCTGAGATGGAGAAGGTGACTCTATTCATTTAACATCTTGATTGAGAGGCCAAACAATGGTGGCATTTGATTAAGAACACCAATTCAAAGGAATAAATTGAAGAGATGGAGTCAAATGACATTTAGATAATGTTTTTCACAAGTATTTCCATTGAAATATTCATAAAATGATGGATAGAGAATTCATAGACATGAAGCAAAAGGAAGCTGAGTCTTTTATTTCCTTGAAGAAAATTTTACAAGGATTCAAGGTACACTTCCAGTTTTGTTATAAAAAATGAAAAAAAAATTGATAGATTCTTTAGTAGCTTAAAACCACACATTCAAAAGGATCTATTAATTAATGACGTTGTGACTTATGAAGAAGTTGTTTTATGAGGTCTAAAATTGGAGATGGAATTTTCATAATGGTCCCATGGATATAGTGATAATAAAGGAAAGATGGAGTTTCAAGCTGGGGGATATAATGAGAAATTTGGAAATAAATATCAACCCCCCACATGTCAAAAATGTGGTAAGAAGAAACATAGGAATTGCCTCAAAGGGATGGGGAAATTTTATAAGTATGGGAGAGGACAGAAAACTCAAGAATTTTGAAGATACTTGAGGAAGTAAAACAATTTGGCTTAGGAAAGGAGAGAACCACCCATGGTTCAATACTTCAACTATGGGGAGAAAGGGAACTATGTAATCTAGTGCATTGAACATCAAGTCCTCGAGGGTAATCAGTGTAATCAGCCACCAAATCCAAAGTAGAAAGAGAAATCGTATATCATCACTACAGTTGAGATAGATCCCAATAATTATTTGGTGATAGGTACGCTGGTTATTCATTCAATAATAGTGAATGTACTATTGGATTCTTATTCTACACGATCCTCCATATATAACAAGTTTAGTAGAACTATGCAAACACCACCACAAGATGAGGAGGCAGAGTTATCTATGATGATAGTGAATGGAGAAATTATTGTATCCAAAGTATATAACTCCTCCTCGATTAATATTTATTGACTAAACCTCCCATAAAATCTAGTCTTACTTTTTTTGATGGATTTTTATGCTTTTTTTCATGGATTCTCTATATTTATATAGATCTCACATCAACTTTTGGGAATGGTATATAACTCTTCACATCCCAAAGAATTATCCAATTCTATACAAGTGTAAGGAGGAGGAGGAATCTTCTTTGTATCCACCGTCTCAATTGTGGATAATATTACCTTATGAGCAAGCATATCTAGTACAAATGATTGAGATAAATGAGAGAATTTGGAACAAGGACATGCCCATTGTGTGGGACTACACTGATGTATTTTCTAAATAATTTTCAGGTCTTCCTCCTGAATAATAGGTTGAGTTTTCAATTGAACGTATTCTTGGATATCTTTCTATATCATTGATGCCTTGTAAAATGGACACTATTGAGCTAGAAGAACTGAAGATGTAGTTACAAGAGAATCTGGATAAGTGTTTTATACACCTGAGTGATTCACCATGGGGTGCACCAATCCTATTCATAAAGAAGAATTATAGATCATTGTGCATATGAATTGATTATCATGATCTAAAAACACTATAAAAACAATTATCACCTTTCATAGATAGATGACTTTTTCAATCGACTGTGTAGTTCCATGTATTTCTCTAAGGTGGAACTTTAGATGGGATATCCCCAAGTAAAGTTGAGTAAGGAATATATTCACAATAGTATATTTCGAATGAGATATTGACACTATGATTTCATATTGATTCCCTTTGGAATCACTGATTCTTTATCAATATTCATGGACTTAATGAATAGAGTATTTAGAGATTATCCTTGGCCAATTTTTGGTAGTATTTATCAATGATATTTTGATATACTCTAAGAATGATGAGGAACATGAGGGGAATATAAATATTGTGTTAATGAAATTGAGAAGGGATAAAGTTTATGTAAAGTATAGTGAATGTGAGTTATATATAGATTAAGTATCATTCTTGGGGAATGTTATCATCAGTAAAGGAATATCTATGGACCCTTTTAAGAAAAAGTCAATCCAAGTGTGGCCCTGGCCAAAATTTATAATGGGGAACCATAGTTTCCTTGGTCTATATGGTCATTATTGATGATTTTTGAATCACTTATCACAATTTACAAACCCACTATCCAAGCTGAATTGATAGGGATGAAAGTTTTTCTCCACAGGTGAGTCTGAAGACTACTTCAAAGAGATAAAAAGAGGCTTATCACAGTGTCAGGACTCAAACTACCGATATGTGGGTAACTCTTTGTATTATACAATGATTCTATAAAAAGGTGTTAGGTTTTGTACTGATCTAAATGATAAATTGATAGCCTACACCTCAAGGAAGATGAAATTTTATGAGAAAAACAACCCCACAGATGATCTAGAGTTGGTAGCTTTGATCTTTTCATTGAAAATATAGAGGAATTATCTCTATGTGGAGAATTGTAAAATATGTACTGATCATAAGAGACCCAAATATATATTCACATAAAAGGATCCTAATATTCACCAGTGAATATGGTTAGAGCTCATTAAGGATTATGACCGCCCAATCCACTACTATTCTAGTAAGGAAAATAAAGTAGTGGATGATCTAAGTAGAAAGGTTCATGAAACATTATCAATGATAATAATTTAGAAGGATCCAATATTATTATTTTTTAAAAGGATGTACATGGGAATAATTAAGGTAGGAACATCATCAATCCTTTCTTAAATGATTGCTCAACCATCTCTCATGTAGAAAATAAAGGATTCTCAAAGAAATGATATAGAAATTATGAATAATGTGGAATCTTTGAGAAAATGGATATCCTCATAGTTTCAAATTGATGAGGAAGGAGCTGTAAGATTGGGGTCATGATTAATTGTACCATCCAATCTAAAGATAAAAATGTGCTTCTGAATGACGCACAAAGCTCAACATCCTCTATTCACCTAGGGAGTATAAAGATGTATTGAGATATCTGAAAGAACTACTCATGGGACAATATAAAGAAGGATATCACTCATTATACCTCAAAGTTCCTGGTATATCAGTAAGTGAAGGTTGAAAGAAAAAATTATAGGGGTTGATGCAACTATTAACCATACCTATGGGGAAATGGGAAAACATCACCATGGACTTTTTCACCGGACTTCTAAATAAATCCAGAATTAACAATGCTAATTTGCATTTTTATGGATAATCTTACAAATATAGCTCATTTTTTTGAAATTTGAGATGAATTCTCACTGGAAAACTTTCACAGATATACATCATAGAAGTGATAAGTATTTTTGGAGTACCACTATCAATTGTGTCCAATCAAGATCCAATACTCACCTCTATGTTCTGAAAAACTCTCCAACATGATCTAAACACTAAGTTGAACTTCAGTAAAGAAAATCATCCTCAAACTAATGACCAATCTGAATGAAATATTCATACACTAGAAGTCATGTTGAGGGTATGTTTTATGGACTTCAAAGGAGTATGGGACCAACATCTGCCTCTGGTTGGGTTCTCTTACAAAATCAGTTTTCACTCAAGCATCCCAATGGATCTATATGAATCCCTTTATGAGAAAAGATAAATAACATCGATGTGATGGTATGAAGTCAGTGAATGTAAGCTAGTAGGACCTGATGTAACACCCCAGGTAAATAATGAATATGAAATTTTCATATTTATCCATATTTGTGAATAAAATATTAATATGACTTTAAAGGGGACGCTATGCCCGATGGCGTACCCAACACGCAACAACGAGTTTCTTGGGAATCTTACGTTGCACTCTAATAATAAAATAATATTAATTCAAATGGTAGTTAACATGTAGCCGTTGTAATGGTGGGAATGGATAGAAATAACTAAAATATGATTATATATGTTCTTAAATATTTTTACATTTATACAATAAAAAAAGGCTTAAAATACGGAAATAATTCAATTTTAGGCGTATATACCCTAGTTTTCACTAAAGGTTCACTTATCACCTTTTGATGGAGAAACGTCATTAAATATAGTTTTGTTCACTCTTAAAAATTCTTTTGGACCAAATAAAACTCTTATTAAGAATCGGGACATCAAAATTTACTTTGTGTAAATTTTTGGTATCTTTCCGATAAAGTTCGTTTTTTTAATGAATAGTGTAAAATGTTGTATTTTAATTCAAAACCACTTTTTAATCTAATTTATTTATATGATTAGATTATATTTTGAATTGGTTTTAAAGTGAAATTAGAAAATATTTTTACCATTAAATCCAATAGTGGTCTTTGGAATCAATTTCACTTTGAAATCAGACTTAAACTAGTGTCAATCTTTTGATACTTAGTATTTTATAAAAACACGCTATTTGCTCTGACTGCGGGAATTAATTATTAAATTAATTAATGTGACTAATATGTTTTGAATTTTGTAAAACGGACTTCATTTTTGAATTCAGAATATCAAATATAGCTCAGGGTGAATTTTTGGGATTTTTCTGAAAAACTTCAATTTTTGATGAATAGTGAAACCACTAAGTGGTACTTATAAAAGCTGATTTTCCGTTTAAATGAAATTTTGCCATCATTGTGTTTTGAATTTCAAAAATCCGACATACATGGTTGTCATTAAGAAGTAAAATGTGGTTCAATGAGATTAAAATAATTTTTTGGTGAATAGTAACTTATTAAGTTTTTAATCGCGATTAGTGGTAATTAGTATAGTTTATGGTAAAAATAATACTTTAATAAAATGTGATGAGCTTGACACATGTCTTAGCCTCATTGTTTGTATCATGGCTGACCAAGACAAGCCATGGGTCAACTTGGGGACCCCATGGATCCACTTTGGTTGGGAAATGACATAAATAACATTTTATTTAATGTAAAAGTAAAATTGACACAAACATGATATGTTTTACTAAAACAATTTTTAAGTGGGTTTATAAAAGTCATATTTTTGATTATAAATATTAATTGGAAAGATAAAAAGATTTCCTACATCATAGTATTTTTTTATAATTTTTAGACATTAAATAAATTAAATTATTTATGACATAATAATGATGCAGCGATGACATCATTATTTGACGATTTAAATAAAATGGAAAGATAATGTAACATCTATGAACTACACATGTCCAAAACTTATTGGATGAGTGGATTTCGAAGCCTTATCACCTTATCCACGAATTATATCAATGTGGGACCTTTTTAAACCGAAACACATTTTCAAATAAAGTAATATTTCTTTACCTTCCAAAAGTGCCCCTCCACTCCTCTTATAAAAGGCCCCCACCTCTACCTCATTTAACACACTCCTCAAGCCTTTGGCTCGGCCAACCCCTGCCCATTTACTCTCTCCACATCCCTCTCCTCATCCTAGAGGATTCCCTTTGGGCATAATCCTTTCAAAGGAAGCCTTTAGGCTCAAATCAAAAGGAGTTACACTTTTAAAGGTAATTCATTCTCTCATGTTCATTTGTTTTATTTTGCTTCTCCAACCCCCTAAACACTTTTTATTTACTTCTTTTGTAACAAAACCAGTATCTTAAATATACTAGGATGTTGTTATAAGATTTATTCGAGCTACACTCTCACACAACTACATCAAATGGTTAAATAACATACGGTTTCCGTGGATGGTGAAATTCTGCCTCCCGAAACGATGATTGTTCAATACTCATTTAACACCTTCAAAGGTGGCCATTATGATGTAACTATTTTTATATATGATATATAATATTTTTATGTTTTATTTATGCTTCTGTATTTTTCATTTTTGTCTTACCTTTATGGCTTCCATTATGGGTATACGCGATATCTTCATTTAAGGAAGTGCGGACTACCGCCCCCTCAAAGTGATTTGATTCGTTAAATACCATATGTGGGATGTATAAAGGATGGAAATATGATATTATATATTATATTATACTGTAATTATAATATACCTTTATATCATTATTATTCCATTCTATAAAATATGAAATAGAAATGAAAGTAGCGTTCATGCGTACGTACGGCTTACCGTCTCCATGAACGGTGCATTTCATTTCTTACCTCTAAATGATTATGTAATGTTATAAATGCATGAATGTACTTGATATATATGACATATATGATATCTACATAATTAATACAACTCTGGATATAATAAACATTTGGCCACACGAACAACATGTAATTGTAAGAAGTCCACTTTCGACTTAAGAACCAAATATGGGCAAAACAAATATTATTAACTTAAATGATTACATAATGTTTATGACATGGTAATAAGTGGTATAAAAGTAATAATGAACTTGAAAAAGGTTCTTAAGGAATTATAAATTAACTCATGTTTATTATTCAGGAGATTAAAGAACGATCGAGTCAAGTCGGACCCGAGGTAAGGGATCCTACAACTCTCTTTCTTTTTAAGTACACTCCTTTATGTCATTTATTTTAAGCTCATCTTTCTTATGATTGGGATGTTATTTTATATTAAATTTACTGTAATTTTTATGTTCATGTGATGAGAGACCCTATTCTCTCTCATCAATCCATTTTGGAAGTTTTGAGTGGTGTCGTTAGGCTGCCGAACCTTCGTAAGAGATCTAACCACTCTCTTTCTTTTTAAGTACTCTCCTTTATGTCACTTCTTTTAAACTCCTCCTTGAAATGTTGGGGGATTTTCTTTTATATTCCACTTTCTGTAAATTATATTGTAATATGATGGGATACTCTATTTGATCTCATCAATCCATATTCGTAAGTTTTATGTGGCATCGTTAGGCTGCCGAGTTTTCGTAAGGGATTTTTCATCTCACTTTTATTCCCGTGAGATTTATGCTACATCCGCCACAAATTCCATTGAGTGGTGTATGTACTTCCCATTATTCTACTCTTTGTGTAATATACTTTCGTTTATGAGTATTTACATCAATGTCCTATTGTCTTTCTTTCATGGGGTGTATGTTTTGAAAGATACCCAAGTCGGTAAGGGAACCTTTCACCCTCCTTTTTTTAAAAGACTTCTTTTATTGGGTATTTTAATTTACATATTTTTATGTTGGGATATGTTCTCATACATCCTTATTGATGTAAATTTTATGTCCAAGTGATGAGATACACTTTTTATCTCTCATCAACTCATTTTGATGTGATGCCGTTAGGCTGTCAAGGGAACTTTTTAACCCAATTTTGATTTCTTTGGGTTCAACTTGTAGTCATTTAATATGTCATCCATTGAATATGTTTGAATGAACTTTTATTGTTTTACACTTAATATCCACTTATATTGGGTGTATATATATTTGTCACACATATTTTTGAGATTTATTTGTCCTTAATTTAAGGATACCTTCTTTATAAGGGATTTCATCACATTTGACATTTCTATTGAGGGTTCATTGTTGTTATGCACCAATTCACTCTTATATGGTGTATATACTGTCCTTTGGAGTATTATATCATGAATCCTTTTATTCTCATGATATTATAAAGTTCTGACTAAATGTTATTCCTCGATTATTGTATTCAAGTGTCTCTAATTTTGGTAAAACCCCTTTAACTAAAATATCGTTTTAAATGTTTTAATTATTTGTTCTTATTAATATCCATGTTTTCAAAATGGTTTTAAGGATTTATTTATATGGATATTAATGGTTTAAAATGTTAAAAGCTTCAAGGTGTTATGGGAAACTTTGATTCAAAAATGTCTTTATTAAATGTTTTAAATGGTTTTGGAAATGGTTTCTTTTTGAATGGATTCATTATTTAAATATCCTAAAATGTTATATTGTGATTGAAATGTGGAAATGTTATGTTTACTTTATTCATGTTTATGTGATACGATTATTTTATGGTTCTTGGGCATTGTTATGAAGAACGGGTGGTTTCGTGATAAACTAAGGGCGGGTGAGCCCGATATAGCTCTCCAATGCATTGGGTAACGCGAAGGAGTGAAACGTTAAGGTTTCTCCGAAGAGATTTAGGGAATATACTGTGATAGGTATTCCAAACGTAACCAAGGGGGTTACTCCCTACGTAAGAATGTTATGAATTCCTCAAGTTACCTTTATGTCTTATGTTTTCTACGATTAATTCATGATTTGATATGCCTATGTTTTATGGGTAAAGTGTGATTTCATTCTAATGTATATATGAACTCATGTTTCCTTTCCATATTTTTTATAACTCTTACTGAGCTTTTTATGCTCATCCCAAGTTTTTGAAATGTTTTTCACAGGTCAAGAGAAAGGTACATGATGTGATGATAGTGTCAAGGATGTGTCAAGAAATAATCCATGTTTTATTTTCAATATGTTTCCGTTGATGGGAAGAGTGAATACTGTCTTTTATGTAACCACTTTGTTTAAATGTGGAATATAATGCAAGTTTCATGATCTAATTCTCTAAAACTCTAAACCTGGAAAGATCCTCAATGTGTAATCTTATAATAACTCAAGATTAAGTAAGGTTTAAGGTTGGGGCCTTATACCTGAAATAGATGAAAACATGGGGGGAAAAGGTGAAAACCATTCAGAAACACATCAAGGTAGCCAAAGTTGACATAAGAGTTATGAAAAAAGTCATCAATGAGGCCATGAGTTTAAGTTTAGAGATATGGTATTCCTCTACATATCTCTATGGAAGAGGATAATGACATTTGGGATGAAGAGAATGCTAATTCCCACGTACATTGGATATTTTAGATTCTTGATCGAGTTGGATTTGTGGCCAATCGACTGGCACTTCCACCTATCATGTCTTAACTACATAATTTATTCCATGTATCCCTCTTGGGATGTATATACCATATCCCTCACATGTACTTAATCAAGAGTTGTTATAGTTGGAAAATTATCCCTCTTAAGAGGAAAATCCATTGAAGATATTGGACCATAGATATAAAGTTCTACGCAGCAAGACTACTCACCTGGTCAAAGTACTATAGAGAAATCATAAGTACAAAGAGACAACATGGTAACAGGAGGAAGTGATAAAAGAGAATTACCATCAACTAGTTTCAACTTAGAATGTAAAACAAAAATTTAAGGGTTTAATTTCGTAAGGGGGAAGAATGTAACAAACCATAATTGTATCAATGGAAACTCCATTATTATAATTATTCCAAATAGTATATATCATATAAATTCACATAAAGAACACAATATAAAATTTTTAAATTAATAAAGGATGAAATAATAGTTATTTCAAGAAATTAAGGAACCTTTTCCAATGGAATAGTAACTTGGCCTTTAGAATAGTAATGTGACCATTAGAAATAGTAATTCACCAATAGAATAGTAACCTCATCTATGAAAGTATAAATAAAGTTTACATATATTATAAATGAAAATATGAAATAATTATATCATAGTGTAAATAAATAAATATTTTAAAAAATTATTTATTAAGTGTTGGTATTTTTATACAACATAAATTTTTGTTTATAATTTTATAATTAATATAATTATTTAAAAGAAATTTTATTTTCATAAAATATATTCAAAAATTACTATTTTTTCTTATTATTATAAGAAAATTTAAAGAGACTTTAATTAGTTTTTCAATTGTTATAAAATCAGTTATAATTTTAAAATCAATATTTTCCAAGTAAATGATGATTTTAATTAAAAACTAAATTTATTATACTTAACAATTTATTTTCATAAAATGGATTTAATTTTCTAATTCTACACCTTGAAAAAAAAATTGGACGAATTTTTTTTATTTCTCTATGATACTTGAATTTTTATGAATAGAAAAATTCAGTAATTTATAGTATATATACATTATAAGTAAAATACACTATTCCTTGATTAATTTCTAATTTAAGAACCATAATCAAGAAATATCTTTAATTATTTTAATATATTTAGTGATAATTTTGAAACTATTCATAGTCTTGAACCAGAATAATAAACTAATGAATAAAATAATGAGAAAACACCCCTCTCCTCCCCTATAAATACCACCCCTCGTCACCTCTTCTCCTCATACATTCCAAGAATTGAGAATTATCCAAATTCCAACCTATACTCTTCTCAATACCCTAACCCAAATCCAGGAGATCTTGTTCTCAACAAAATACCAAACCATTTTCTCTAAACAAGTTCTCATGGAGAAAGATTCAAGTGGTAAAATCCTCTTTCTTTTCTTTCAACTTCTTTTCGTGTTATTTTCTTTTCTTATTATCTCCTAACCTCCCCTAATAAAAATTGAATAATAACTCAATTAACTTAAAAATAATATAATTTTATTATTCTAATGTAATAATCCATCATCAAACCTCTTCTCCACTGTCTTTCATTCTTAAAATGAAAGCATTGTCCGTGAGGTGTTGATTTATCACCTTCAAGGAAGACATGTTTTATTTTTTCCTTACCACCTTTAAGTATTGTCATGAAGCTATTTTAATGGTGAAAAATATTATAAAGTTTTTTTATAACCCTTTTTATATTATGTAAGTAACATATTTAGATAATACTAATTGATAGAACAAAACAAGTTCGTTGTGATCAAAAACCGCCATAATAATCTAAATGATTATATCTAATATATTATATAATGATTAATCCACATAACATATAAAAATATGATATATATAACCATTTAGACATCTTTATGATCATTAATAACCAATAATTTTAATTTTTGATAATTATTCCAATTTGAACATGAACTTCCATTTAAGAAAACTCATCATGAAAACCAAGAAAACGAACACTCCCAAAGGATGAAATTAAACACTATAACTCATATAAAAGCCCATAAATGAAAATAATAAAACTATACTGAATGTAATTAATTTATAAAAGGTCTGTTATTTTTAAATTAATGAATTTAATTTTATTATCTACGATATTAGAGTGAATAAAGTATCCAGACATAAGGTAAGGGGAATTCTCAAACCCAACTCTCATTCCTTGGGTGTTCCCACTTTCACTCCATTTTCAGTATGGGTGTTCCTTTTTTTCTATAAATATCATTTATTTTTACTTAATTTTTCTTTTTTGGTATATAAATACTTCCAATCTAATTTTATAACAAATCAAAATAATTTTCCAAAAGAACTCTTGCTTCCCGAAATAAATCTCTAACTTATCATGAGTTTATTTCTTCTCCACTCTAGATTAATGATTATTATACCGAGTATATTATAACCTATTTCATTTGATTACCCTAATGTTTATTCATTAATGTTTTCTATGTGAAATTAACTCTATTCATTCAGATGGGTTATTTTATTTCTAATATTTATATATGTTCTATATGGCATGCATGATAATGTAAATGTTACGATGTAACGGGTGCACCCACAATTATATAGTGTATGTAAATGTTATGATGTGATAGGTGTGTCAGGAATTATATAGTTATCCAATTAATTGTTAAATGTTATGTGTCTCATGACAAAAAGTGAAAATTTATAAACATGATTCTAGATTTGTTCATAACTATGTGTAGTATTTGACCACTAAGAAGTGATGTTTCATTTTTATGTATTTCCACACTCCATGACTTTATCTAATCTTTTCTCTCATGATTTTGATGATGATCTCATTCTTATGTTATGATGAGAATTATTATTCTCACCCATACTATATTGATTCGAATTATTATCTATCCTCTTACTTGACTTTTATCTCACCCCTTTTTTTGTATATACTTTGGTAAATACTTATACTAAGGGGAACATGAATGCTGATAAGAATCTTGAGAAGAAGGAATTAAATAAATATTTATGTTTTATTATGTAAAATTTATATATAGACCTAATTTTTCCAAGAAACTAAACAGTTTTATCCTTGATTTGTAACAATATTATATTTTTTATATTCAAAATGATATAATAGTAATGTAAGAAAAAGAAGGGTCTTAATAAAAGAATCCAACCTCTAGTGGACTAATATAAAAATTAGGGGACATTAATCATCCAAAATCTATTCACCAAGCTCTATTTCTACCTATGTATTACAAATATAATAATATACAACAATGTTACCTTTACCTGGTGAATTGTCCATCTCAAAGTCAAACATCTATAGGTACACAACCCATCACCTCTACCTCAAATTTAGATCTCCCTGTGAGAAGATATATGAGATTATATTGTGGTTTGTGTAGAAAATATAACTCTATCCAAAGAGAGTGTGTCACCAATACTTAAAATATTTGACCACACCTTCTTGATCCAAGTAATGGGTAGGATAGTACCACTCATCAGGTCATAGAAGACATGACCCATAATCTACTACCTGGTTCCTATGCATCAAAATTTCCCCCAAACAAACTCTAGATGCATCATAATAAATATAATATCCAATAGTATTATTAAGAGGAATAAAAAATAGGCCTATATTCAAACTCCTCTTTATCTCATGAAAATATTCCTCACAACAGTCTAACCACTAAAACCTCACCCCATTCTTTTTTAGTATAGTCATGGTTACTGATAAATGCGAAAATACCCTAATAAAATGGTGATAGTACCCCACTAAACCTATAAATCTCCTAACCTCAAACATGTTATGGATAAATTTCTAGTACATCAACAGTTATCTAGGTCCACTAATATACAAATCTCAGAAACAAAATTCCCCAAGAATTTCACCTTCTGAATCCAAAAGTGACACTTCCACAACATATCATAAAGATGATGTGCTTGAAGTATAATTTATACTATCTTGAGATTCCTCGCATGCTAATCTTGGTATAGTAAGTAAATGAGTTTATCTTAAGAGAACATAATGATGAAAGAGTAAAAGTATGGGTGAAATTTATTATTCATGGGATCCATGAACACTGTCAGCACATTATTCATCCTAGATAGCATTACCAAGGAAAAATACAGCTCAAACAATCACCTAATCACTATCATCGGGATATTGTCCTCTCTAACCACTAATTGATGATAACCTTGTTAGATATTAATCTTATAAAACCATTGGGATCTCCAAAAATACTGAAAAACATCATCATTTCTAAGTAAACTGTACCTATTATTTATTGTCTTCTAATTTAGATTTTTATCATCTATATAGAGTTAGAGACTAATATCTACTTTATTAGTGAACAAAAATAGTGCATCATATAGTGATGTACTCAGCCTAATAAAAAACTTTTCTTCCAATTTATTAAGTATTACTTTGAGATCCTTAAACTAGGATAGTGCCTTTAGATAAGGGGGTATTGAAAAGGGTAGTGCACCTAACAAGAGTTATATCTCAAAATAAACTCCTATATTAAGGGGAATACCTATGAATTCATCTGGAAAGATAGTCTGATAGAGATCCAAAACAAGAGGAATAGATGAGGGGTTACCACTAATCCAATTGAAATATCCAAGCCTAAAATTTGTGCCATAATTGTCCAAATCTAGATTTTGTTTGAACCCACTCTACCTACTCCCAACTCCCACTAACTGGTCATAGTGAACTTTTCTCCCTTGGGTTATATAAATTATAACCATCTCCAATATCAATAAATGTTGGATCAAAAGATGGTCAGCTAATCCATGACAAGAATAACATCAATTATCGTCATCTCTATAATCATAATGTACCACATACATCTATAACTAGAAACTTTTATAGGATAGTATGGTAATTTCTGAAGATAGTCCACATTCTTTCCCAATGCAGCATCAAGGTAAATAAACATAGAAGGAAACTTAACTAGTAAGTCATGTCTATTATTAATTTGGGAATATATAAATTAATGTGAAGCACCAATATCAAAAAAACCATAGATAGTTTAGAAGTGATCAAGATAGTAACTTGAATAGTATGTGGTCCCTCACCACCATCTTTAAGAATTTAATCCACTCCATATACTCAGCCTGTCTCAGCTCTATGACTCTATCAATGAGTTTTGATACTCATATGTGTTGTCATTTCCTGAGTATACTATTGAAGACCTTGATCGGATCCCAAGTTCCTTGACCACATTTTCATTAATCCATTATAAAAGCCTAATATGATAGCTCTAGAACGGAATTGATGGAGGTGTTCCATCTTTCTGTACTGTCGATTCTAGCACTAAGTCATTGAGAATAATCTTTATAAGTTACCAATCTATTAATAGTTTAACCACTTTGTATCTCATCCATAAATGGTAGATGATACTATGCTCTTCTCGGTCTATTCACTACCTCCCTATCTTATCCATTTTTCACTCGCTTCCTTCTTCCAAATGTAATTCTGACCAAAACTATATAGGATTCTCTAACCTTAATACAGAAATATGGAATAATTTTCACTGTGTAGTCCTCATATGATCCTTTCTCTATAGTTATAGACTTACACAACACCTTAGAGTAAGTTTCTAGATCAAATCCCCTAACTAAGCCTATGTGCTCTAGATAAAGACCATTCTAGAACTTACTGACCTTATGCACCACATTCTTAGCTAGGAGGGGAGTGAATAATATCAGATCAACAAAACATGTATATTATGATGATATTTAAAATTATCCCCTCTGTATCAACATGAAATCCTCTGGTTATTCCAAATTCATCATGTTGGGAAACAGTTCCATAAAGAATAGGCCATTGAAGGCCTACCATGTGATACTCTAATGCCTATGATCTAATACCATCATGCCCCACCATCTCTTGGAATTTCCCTATATAATGAACACCACAAACTTCACCTTAATATCCTTAGGAATCTAAATGTGTTTAAAGATAAACTTGATGATATCTATTCATTCATCTTCATGTAGGATCCCTCTAGTGCTTTTAAAGACTAGTAGATGTTGGATTTGGAAGTCTATCCTAGTCAACCATAGACCGAAGTGCCCCTCTACCATGGGAAAGAATAAGCAGAAGGACTCTGGACTGAGGTGGGTCCACTTCTTGTTCCACTATAGTAGGCATGGTGGCATTCCCTACTGCATCCTCCTATACAGGTGGTGGTGGAATAGGGGCAGCCTCCCTAGATGGAACATTCTATCCCACAACATCTAGTGTTCCTATCAGTCTCTTTCAAGTAACAATCTTCTAAAAATATGATGGTAACATTTATATAATCTATAAAAAACTTTATTAAGGAATCATCATAAGTATCTAATAAGCATAAACATATAATTACAACAAAGAAATTAAACCTATGAGGATACCCATATCACAATGTATAACTAATCTATCACTAGCCATAGCTAAATCCAAGTTCTCCATCAATGTAGGATATTCACAGTCATACATATGAAAAATAATAAATATGATACATTTCAATTAGTTCTAATTCAAATACTAGGGTATCATAACATCATGGATATATCACAAAAACAAGGTTACATATATATAACAAAATCACATGTCATGGAATTAACTAATAAGACTACATGAATTAAAAAAATATTTATATATATGGAAAGAGACCCTATGTTCCCAGTCACAATGCCTAAACACAACAAAATCTCATAAAACTATAATAAAAATATTATCAATAGTAACTCTGAAATCTATTACACATGGCCAATCACATGAAAACTCCCCGACTGTAGTTACACACAACCTATCTCTTTTATACCATCTCCCAAAAATAAAATAAATAAATGAACCAAGGCTCTGATACCATTTTGTAATTCCCTAACCTTTATCACTTGGTACGATCTAGAGTGAGACATATCCCCAGGAATGAATCCCTAAATGCAAGAGGCTTCTAAATAGCGGTGATGGTCTAAATATATAGTGACGATATTATACCCTTGGTATTAATTGTCATACACCATAAATATATATAACCCACTAGAAATAAAAGTATATGGAAATGTAAATAAAAATTTTATAACTGAATTCACATCACCAAAATAAAGTATCAAGGTCCCCCAGAGTGTTAGGTCAAACCAAAGTGTAAAAGTTTAATCAAATAAAAATAAAACACTGTGATAGTCATCTAAATTTTATCCTAGTACCACTCTAAATCATTGGCCCAATATCTCATATATATTCAAAAAGACACTTTCCCTTACCTGGATCCCTAATCATTAATTTTTTACCTAAACCAAGATGCTCATGTAGGGTGAGAGTAATGAAACTTAGTAGGACACCACTAATAAAAACATAATATAATTTAAAATGTATAACAGGTGTATTCTATGATAATAGAAAATGTGAAACAATTTATTATAAAATATTCAATCATATAACAAGTATATGTGTGATAACCAATCTTCCATGAACCCTGGTAGTACCTGATTCAGAATATTTCTAGAAAGAGTATCCATAAGGATGTAGGATCATAGGTTAGCAATAAGGTCAACAAATATCCATGAGTAGTCTAAAGGAATATGAGTCAGCTCATTCTATAAATCCACCATACACCATCACTATCAAAGATCAGGATATGATCCATTATAATTTATGGAATTCACAGATCTGGCCTCAAGGCTGCTATATGATGGTTTTTCCCCGATCTAGGATACAAGACCATCATACAAAGTTTTTGTTTCATAGGTCTATCGTCAAGGCTGCCATGCCCCTACCTTATGTCAAGGTCCATCATTGTCATCATCTCATGTCACGCACACTTTACCTCTAAGGGTAGTCATATCACAATGGTCAACCTATCATAGAATACAAGAACAATACCTCCAAATGAAAAACGATATATATTATAATAGGTCTGGTCATTCATATAAATAAAACATAGCATATCATCATGATTAATAGTATCTATATGTACACACAAGTGATCATCAAGTAAAAAATGGTCTATTAATCTACTTAAGGAAAATCATGGCATCAATAATCATACAATGGACTCAAGGAATATTCACACACACATATGAGATCATAATCAATAAATAATAATGAGTTATTCCTTTATAAGAACCATCACCAGGAAATAAGCACCTTCAAATGGGGAATATCATAGGGATCTTCCTACCTCAAACTCATTGATGAATTACTCTAATATTTATCAAAGGATCAAATCCCGAATCATATTGTGCACCCATGGAAAACTATTTATCATATTAAATATGCATAATTCATGTTATGGTTCATCAAATAAATGGTTTATAAAATAGATCCAAGGAGATTAAATATCTATAAGTGTATATCTATAGCCACATACCTCACGGATTCCATCAATAGAACTAGTTTTGAGATATATCAAAGAAGGGGTTCCAAATTACTAGATCCATTGGTTAATAAAGAATATGTTTTAAATTCCATATCAAATCAAGAAGAGAACCAAAGGTATAATAAAAAAAATTATCTATTGAAAATCCATCATTAGAATAGATATTCAAGATTCATTTAAAGAGTAATAATGTCTCAAAATGATTGATCAAAGTTAAGTTACCTAGAAACATCCACCATTCACAAGAGATATATCTTTAGTCAAAGGGATTTCATTGAAGTGCATAATCCACAATTGATCTACAAAGAAAGGAATAAAATGTCAACAGATCCACATAGAATTTAGATATTTTCTATAGATCCATGTACCTATCTCAAAGTGGAATAAGAATTCACTGTTAATTTTGAGAATACTTATCAATCTAGTTTAACTAGATCAATATAATAATGAAAATACAATTAGAGATTAATAGGGGATCTCAAGAGTTAAGGGAGGAGGTTCCTAGATCAAATATGCGGCTAGGTTCAGATTTGGATACTAATTAAGGTGGAAAATGACTAGAATTAAAATCCACATGGTTCATTTTATTCACACAAAGTTTGGATCCATTGGTTAGCAGATAGGCCTCACCAGTTGGCTAGTGGTTGTCCCTCAGCTGGATGGTTTGAAAGGGCGAAAAACCTAGGTTATTATAATACCACTAGTTATCTAGTGGAAGCTTTACACCCTCCAAATGGAAAATCTTAAAAATAATCTCAAACCTTTGATTCATGGACTGTTTTTACGAAAAAAAAAACCTCCAAAACACCCATAACATAGATGAACTAAAATAGAAATGGAGAATTTAATAAAATTAAAACAACTCATACCTTTAATTAAGAGAGGGTGTTACAAGATCCAACGCTATTAATTATTTTACCTTATTCAGATTATATTTCTTATAAATAATCTTCCCCATTTTATATGAATCACTTGTACGAGTATTATCACATGTGAGTTTGGGAAAATCTCATTCCCCGATATTCTTCACCATATTTTCCAAATATTTTTAGATCAACAACCTGTGTTGATTTTTCCAAATCCTATTTTCAACTTCCTTGGAGAGAATACGTAAATTGTATTCACCAATGAGGTAAATATTTCCCTAGTTTCTCCCTACTTATATAACAAATAAAACATATCTAGTTTTAAGATTCCACCCCTTATTTCCAAATTCTATAGTATGTCCTAAATCATATAATTGACTCACACTTAATAATATTTGACTAAGTCTATCCTACAAGAGTATGTATAATTTTTTATATCTTTTTTACCAACATTGTCCTTTATTGGGCCAAAAATTTCAAAACCTTCATTAATACCAAATTGGACCAGTCTACCTTTATTTTATTAGATTTTAGTGATAAAATTTTCATTTCTGATCAGTGTGAGGTACACCCGCTATATAGAACATATAAAGTAGAAATAACTATTTATCTCAAATAAAACGTAGCAAAATTTTCAATCTTAAATATTATTCTAATTATCCATATCAATTAGGAGTCTTATCTTATTAATGGATGCATAACCATCTCTCTTCGTTCAATAATTTCCTTAGTACATTGCAACACTAATAATTTATTTTCATTTTTCATAATGTTAATCAATGTTCAAAGATACTTATTTAATACTTTCCAAATCTATTTAGATTCTTTTCCTTGAATCCATAATTCATAATAATCTCCTTTATGCTAAATCATTCACACTAATAGAAATTACTAATAAAATAATAGTAAAAATAAAGAAAATTGCTTACCATCTTTTAATGTTGTTTCTCTATGAAGAAAAATATTTAAAATGGTGAACACATAGTTTATGTGTCCAATTTTTTCATGGAAATAGTACCTAATTTTGGGGTCATCCTTTTATCCTTTTCTTCTTAAATGTAAGGATTTCAAGATTTTACCATATCCACTTTAGTCTGGGAGTTGATGTTAGTGGTCTAGCATGATTCATGGATTTTTCCTTACTAAGATTATGCTCCATAAGAGTTTTTCCTATGTTTGTAAAGATATAAACCTTTTAGAAGAGAATATATTCTTCAATAGTCACTCCTGGGACTTCTTAAGATTTAGTTGGGATTAGTGTCATGGAGAAACATGATATCATATCAAGTATAAGGATTTTTTTTAATCCTCACACTTTCACCACCAAATAATAGATTCTTTGAGTAATTCAGTTATATTATCTGTTTATTACACTGTATAAATATATCCATATATTATTTGGGAATATTTCCCCAATTTTATCTTGAGATCCACCTCCTTTTCTGAGTTTCTATAAATTCCAAATTTCTAATTTTAAATATCTTCTTGAAAATATAACTTTTTTCATCCTATTTTTTTTATATAAAGATTATGTTCATGGAAAAGTCTATTATAATTTTTATTATTTTACCTAAATCTATCAATATCTTCAATGGATACCTAAATTAAAACCAAATGATTGAATCTACCCTCAACTCCATTATTTTTTTCATTACTATCATTAGCTAGTGGTCTATCAATAATAGTTACTAATGAATCTTCAATGAGGTCCATGCAATCCTCAACCTTATCCACTTATGAATAATATATGCTTTAAACTTCATGAGATAACAAGTTTTTCCTTTTGAAAAAGTATAGTTATGTTTTTATCATAGTATCATCACCCTTAAATGGTTTCTTTATAGATTCTTCATCCTCATGATCTTACAAAAATTATAGCACTTAGAAGTGAGATGTTTTATCTTACTAGATCAGAAGAAATAATATAGAATCTTATATTAAATTTTCCTTTCCCCGCATTAATATTAGAGTAAAGTAAATACATCAATACATCAAACTCATAATTATATGGATCTTTTTTAAGCTAAAGATTCTCCATTACTTTGAGTGAAACCTCCAGTGAGTTCTCCTTTACCCTAGATTCATTGTCATAATTTCTCATTCCATACATGACAAGTGTACTCTAAAGAGTATCCATGGATACTTATTATAGATTCATATCCACTAGCATAGATACATTCATATTGAATCACATAGATTGTCTTCCCAAGATTCTTGTCACAGTTTTTACATCTTCAATATTTTCACCATGTGTAACGTCCTAACCTAGGTGTCGCTAAATCAGTTCCTCAGGCCAATTCACTACATAACCTCAAGTGAACCTCCCCATATTCTAGAGGCTTATGATTATAAACAGGGGTCTAATAATGTATGTGGGGAGATTATATCCTCTTTAACAGAGTAATAAAACATAAAAAATAAATCAAAATAATAAAAAAGTAATAATCATAGATAACCATCAATAATCATGTATCAAATAATCAACTCCCAAAACTAGGTAAGTTCTCTCAAACTAATATAATAAATATTTCAGGTCCTAAAATTGTCATGTTTCAAAGGAAAACAAAAAATAATTACACACTAAAAATCCAAAAAATATGTCTCGACATCATGTGTGGTCCCCTTATCAATTCTCCATCCCATAATCCTAACTCGGTAACCCATCGTAGGTATTTTACCCTTATCTTAACCTGTAACCATGAAATATGCTCAGGTACTCATGGAATCCTGAGCAAGGTTAGAGTACAACTCATTAGGACACCACTAATTTAATCTAAATAAATATCTAGTATTATTAAAAAATAGTGTATTCAATTTTATAAAGAAACAAACTAATAGGTAAATAAGTTGTGCATGCCATGTAACAAATAATTATCAATTATCCACTAGGGTTCTTGGGTTCCACCTCAACACCCAAACCACAAATCATGCATCATCAATGTCGAAAGTCTAAACCACAAAACTCAAGTCATATAGGATAAATAGTCTAAATAAAAATGATAATTTATAAATGATTTAAATTATTGATATTGAGTTTAATTATTCTAATTACCCATACCATGCCAAATTCTATTAGTACTTAGATCTTCATACTGACACCTGAGCCATGAATAATGAATTCAATTCCCATCATTTCATGTAAAGGAAGTTTAGCATCATGTTTATCCATCCTAAATCAAGGATAAGGAATTACATTTTCAACATCCTTACCCATGGGTGGTGACTGTAATGTCCATAATCCCTACACATTTCATCAAATCAAAATTCCCAAGGTCTAATAAACATAACCTTTTTAACATATTATAATATAAAAGGTTCATATAATTCATTTATTACTTTTATCATGGTCAATTTGACTCAAATTCATTAACCCAAATCCATTCAAAATATTTAACAACATAATCAATCTCATTTATAACCATTTACCCTTTATTCCTTTTCCCATTTCATAACATCTTGAATTTCTGAATTAATTAAACAGCCCCTTATGACATACTAACATTCCAAATAACACATATAATTAGTTTAATCACCTAAACCATATATTTAATAATTTACAACTCATTATAACTTTTTCAAGGGTATTGGAACACTCCATGGGTGGGATTAAGCTTGTTCAAAAAATCATCAATAGATCCATGGGGTTCATGAAGGGTCTACACATCATTTAAATTCACAATTTATTATTTTTTCTTTAAAAAAAGAAACAATTTTGCAAAAAAATTAAACAATATAACAAACCATACACACTTGAACAATATCAAGACTATGGGAATTATATTCTAGACCACTTACCTTATGCTCAAAGAAAAACACTCTTCCCACCTCAACCCTTGATAAAAGTTAGAACGGTTTCAAATAAAATGGTGAAAAACACACAAGAATTAGGGATCATTAGATTCAGAAGAATAAAAACAACTAAACAAAACTTTTACCAAAAGATTGGAAGGAAATAGATTCTAAGACTTACCTGGGGATTCTAATGTCACTAAAAAGAAACTTAAACTCCCTAGAATTAAAGTAGAACCACTCTTGGAAGAGGATGCACATTTTTGTTTTTACCCTAGACTACTAGGAAATAAATGGGGGTGAAAATAGGGTTATATCATATAAGTATTGGGAGGGGAAAATCATAAAATTTCTTATTTTAATTAGGTTCATGGTTTGAATGCATTTTTTTCCACACCATGTTCCAACCGTGTAGTCCCCTCTATCCAAAAAAATACTGAGATACACTATTCACTATGGCATCTGCACAGTTATAAAAATCATGTGGAAGATGTGAAAATGGCTCTTTCTAAATTTGTATAGTCTTCAATGCCCAACATGCATGGTTTAAAAAAATTAATCTATGTTATCTAGGGCACATGGTTATCGTTCATAGTTAATACTAACTATGTTCCAATAATATTCCATGCACTGTATATATCTTTTTTTCCCCTTTTTATATCCCTAACCCCCAGTAAACTCTTGAGACCTACCCTACTACTAAGAGGTAATCCATTAATCATTTCAAAAGAAGTTTAAGAAAAATAAATGCAAATGTTCCTCATTAAATGTTTGGGATATTATAACCTAAACACCTTATAACATCTGATACTTGAGCTAATTTCCTAAGAATCATTGAGACTTAAATGAAAGATGGTTAGGAAACGGTTCCCACATATCATCTTTCCCCTCCCAAGTTTCCTCATAAGCATGTCCATGTGTCCACAGCAATCAGACCAAAGGCATCGTCTTAACCTAAAGAGTTTTCTCACTGTGAAACACAATATGAATCAGATTCTTCTTAAAGGATGCATCATCCTGAATCTCAACATCATCAACATTAATCACATGATAAGGTTTAGGGTGACACTTATGAAGTTGTAACACATTAAATTTATCATGAATAACACCATGACATTTTGGAAAATTTCCAACTAATACACTGCCAATATGATCCTCTCTATAATCTTAAATGGTTTATTATACTAGGGTGCAAACATTCCCTATTTTCAAATCCTATTATTACCAATTCAAAAAAACACCCAAAGAAACACATATTCACCCACTATAAACATTATAGTTCAATGACATTGATCATCATATGAATTATCTCTAATCCATGCCAAAGATATATGCTCCTGGATCAACTGAGCATGGTCTAAATTCTCATATACAAGAATCTACCCCAACAAATCTGATTCTCTTCATTCCATCCAACACAATGGTGATCAACATGGCATTCTACATAGTGAAACATAAAGTTCCATCTATATATTCACCGAATAATTGTTTTTATAAGTGAAATCAACAAGTGCTAAGTTATTTTGATATGTACCACTAAAATTTCGGATGCATGGAAACAAAATTTCCTCTATCACTCAGATATTATGTATGGATTTACCATCCATATGTAGGTGAAAAGATATAGTAAAAAATAAACCTAGTACCCAGAACCTTCTTTAAGACTTAATAGAACCATAAAGTAAAATTTGGATCATGATATGAAATGATGATTTGATTTACCCAATGAAAACATACTATCTATCAAATATAAAATTCACTCAACTAGTTGATGGTGAAATTCTCTAGAATTGAAATGAAAAGAGATACATTTTTTAACCGGTCCACAACTGCCCATGTCTCATCATTCTTATGAGGTGTCTTTAGTAAAACCCCAAAAAATCCCATGGTTACATCAACCCACTTTAATTTTAGATTGTGAAATTAATGTAATATACCAGTAGGTCATTGATGCTCTGCATTCACCTACTGATAGGTACTGTATCGCATAACAAAACATGTGATCTACTTCTTCATTTTAGAGATTGATACTTTCTATGAATTTTACAACACATTTTGTTCCATCCAGGGTACATGTCCCACATTGAGGAATTAAACACATTCATCAACTCCTAGAATAAATAGGTATGCATAATAACATTTCCATGAATACGGTTACTATAATTATCATCAATAGACTATCTATGAGGTATAAAAGTTTTCACTCAACACCATAAAATTCAGATCCTAATATTTCTTTATTCTTGACCTAAATAATAAGTTTAGGAATTAAAGATAATGATATAAGATTCACCTTATCCATCCCTCTTAAACACCTTGATGAATCTTAGTGAACAAGGACATCATTCTCTACTTGAAACTAGAATTTTTCACAACCTAATTTAATTTTTTCCAACTCAAGGAATTAGGAACACTTTTTAATTTATCTGATGTATAATTATTCTCAGAGTTGAAGGATTTCATATAATAAACACATGTACACTATCAAGGATATAATTCCCACTAATAAAAGATATCTTTAAGGATATTATGATCAATATAAATAATAAAAATATCACTCAGAAGGTAATACCACCAAAATTTTAAGAAATATACTAATATGGACAACTTAAGATCATGTTTAGGATATTTCCAATCATCTATACTCAAATAAAAAGATCTATATTCCATGACTCGATCTCCATACAAAAAAACTACCCAAATTCCAATTTCAAATGCATCACAATACAGGTCATACACCTCACCTAGTTCAGGTATGTTTAGAATTAGTGTAGTGTTCAAGCACGTCTTTAGCACCTGGATGAAATATTCATATGCCTCAAGCCACTGAAACTTTATACCCATCCTTTTCAATACGGATAAAGGTGATAGAAAGTAAGAAAATTCTATGATGAACCATTGGTAGTAACTCTCCAATCCCAAAAAACTTTAGACATCAAAAACATTATTTTGGTTTTTCCCAACAAAAAACCACTCAAAATTTACAAGCGTCAACTTAAACACCTTCCTTAGAGATTATATGTCCAAATATATGTTATTTTTTGATCCGAAAATGAAACTTATATTGATTAGAATATAGTTGATTCCCTCTCAGTGTACTCAATAAAATTTCAACATGTTTATCATAGTCTTCATGAGTTGGGGAGTACCGTAACATGTCATTAACAAAAAAACCACAAACTAACATAAGTATGGGTGAAAGATACAGTTTATCAAGGACATAAACATAGTTGGTGTGTTTGTTATACTAAATGGTTTCATAAAAACTTATAGAGTTCATACCTTATTCTAAAATAAACCTATGGTATATTGGAAGGTCTCACTCTCAGATAATGAAACCATGATCTCGAATAAATCTTGGATAATACACATGCACAACTCAATTGGTCAAAAATATTATTGATACATAGAAGTGGATACCTGTTATTTATCATCAACTGGTTCAACATTCAGTAATCGACACATATGTTCAATGTTTCATTAGCCTTCTTGGAAAACTAAACCAGAGATACCCATGGTGATGTACTCAAACATATTAATCATTTATCATCCGACTCTTAAAACTAAGTCTTAATATTATAAAACTCTATTGGATCCATCCTATATAGTGGAATAGAAACTATCAAATCTCCTGTAATTAGCTCAATCATGAACTCAACCACTCTCTTTTGTAGAAACCCTGAGATCTCTTCAAGAAACAAATCAAAAAACTGATCCACTACCGGAGGAAAGAAATCATACTCCACTCCCTCATCATCAATCATTAAACTCAAAATCTCAGTTATAATATCACCCAACCACTAAGGAACTAGCCCTACATGGACTTCCGGTATATCCCATTCTCCATGGTGAACATAATTTTCACCCTCAAGAGATGTGTACGTTTAACTTTGATGGTAACAATCAATGTAATGTTGATAAGAAACTGACCAATCTATTCCAAGTATTAAGTGAAAGCCAGAAATCTCAAGCATGAACAAGTCCTAAAGGAGATGGTACCCACTAACCTAAAGGATTCACTCCTTACAATGATGGATACTCTTCTATATCAACCCCAATGGTGTTTCGGTCATCATGATCCCAATTAAAAATTCCATCATCACACTCAAACCATTCATGAGTCGAGCTGATATAAAATAATTTGAAGCAGTAATATCAAATATAGAACTAGTGAGTATGGAATCTACAAGAATCATACATAGGATTGTCAATGGTCTAGACTCTCCACCATTTAAGTAGGATGAACTACATGTATCTGAAATTCCCATATACCCTTGGATCTATTCTATATTCCATACATTTCAAAACATAGTAGATATGGATTCTCCTATAATAGATCACATAGACATCTAACTTATCCAATACATTTAGTAAAACTCTAACTTCCAGACTGATATAGTATAATAGATCCCCTGTAGGTGCTCAGTATTATCCTCAATCCCCCATCACCAGACATTGGTCAAGCATTCCTATAGAACCTATGTATGCGTCCCATCCTATAACAAGCTCAACACTCCAACAGTGGTCAAATACATTTATTAAACATGTGACTAGTCTCTCCAGATGGACATCAAACCACATGGACACTTCCATGAGATGTCATTCATCTCCCCTTGCTACTCTTGTCACCCCCAAATTGGTTAAAATTTTCATAACGACACATCCTACCATTAGAAAATATACTACCAAATCGACCAGCTGATCCTCCCTATCCACCACTAGAATCCTACTTTGGTTTCCCCTCAAAAATGAGATTCTATTTCACCACCTCAGTAAACTTATTGAAAGGAATGATATTCACCTAGGAATTGATCTCACATTTATGTACATCTATAAAATTTTTCACTATAGCTACATTATCCCATACTAATATTGGGATAAAGTGATGAAATTTGATGAAGCATTCAGTATAATAGATTATCAACATATTCCCCTAGTCCAAACCCATAAAATTTTCAACTCTCTCATTCCCAAATGTCTTTAGGTAGAAATGATCCAAGAAATTTTCTTGTAATTCCTTCTGAGATATACCATCTAACTGGTCATTGGGTATCCCACCGGTACATTGTTATTCCTTGCAGTATGGAAACTTCCAACTTGACCCTCTTCTATAGAGGAGTCTATAAGTGATCTAGAATCATCTTGATAGACTCAATCCAAAATTTATCTACCTTAGGACCACCCTCTATGGAAAATTTCAGGGGATGTTGTAGCTAGAACTCCCTAGTCAGGTCAAACATACTTGGAATATATAACACTAGGGCCCATTACCTTAACGAGTTAAAACTAGTGAAATTATAATATATCTACTCTTCCACCCAATCACTTAGAACCCATAGGTTATCTGGTCATCATATCATAGGTTAATTCTTAAAAATTCCATTTTATCATCCTACTGGTAAGCTTCGTCATAGATTCATTTCTCTACAATGTCAAACCCATGTTCAAGGTACATAACTTATCATTTCAATATTTCAAAAAAATGGGGGTCAAAACTAAGAATTAAGAAGACACTATACATACACTATCCAGAGAGATATAACCACAAAAACTTCACTACCTTCATCCATACCTATCCTGATCCATGGATAACTCATGGTAGACTGAACTACCAAATTAAAAAATTATCATTTTATACCATTTTAAACATTTCATTTAATATAATTCAATTAAAAATAGTTTTCAACCTATTTATTAGGAACTTTTCATTAAAATAATAAATAAATAGAGAATCATTTTAATTTCCCACAACCTAATTAATATACTAAAAGTAACAGACCATTGTATGCTTTCCTATGTGTGCCTAAACAGATGCATGTCAAATAAATCCCAGAGTGACTAAAATGATGCATGTATACACAAACCACATGCCATGCCATCTCATGGGTAGAATATCATAAAACAATAACGTCACACAATAAGTGTATCACCCAAGGGGAAATAACATCCAACTTTAATGAGGGAACATCAAGAACCGCAATCCCAACCTAAGAACTTGGTTTTTCCCCCGAACATGGGTAGTTTACTCCCATGAATGAGATCATTACCAAGTCCCAACACATCCTAGTCTTCTGTATACCTTTCCTAGATTGTAAAACAATATAACTGAAAATCTTTCCAATACCAATTTCTAACAACCTGACCTGAGTGACCCTAAATAGGTTCCCAAATCTTATTTTACAAATTACTCTAGGCATTCGTACCCATACCTCAGAGGTGTTGGACTATTAGTGAGGGTATAATAAGTTTTTTGGGGTGACTATATGCTCTTTAATATAGTAAGACAACACCATAAATAAAGAGAAACAATAACCAAGTATTAATGACCACTAACCAACAATAATCATGTATCACATAATCAACACTCAAAATTTGGTAAGTTATCACTAACAAATACAATGAACATTCCATGTACTAGTTGTGTCATGTGTCAAAAGAAAATAAAAGTAATGACACACTAAAAATTTCCAAAATGATTCATGATATAAATACCAGTCCCCTCATCCATGCTCCATCCCATTCTCCTAAATCAGTCACCGATCATAGGAGTTTCCCTCTTATACCGACCTAGAACCACGAAATCTGATCGAATACCCATGTCGGCCTAAGTAGGGTATCAGTAAAACTCAATAGGAAACCAAAAATATTTTCTAAATAAATATCCAGTCTAATAACAATAATATTATATGTAGAAGTATAAAGTAACTAACTAACTTAAAAATAAGTAAAGCATGTGTCATAATAAACAATTATAAATTTTCCTCTTGGGTTCTTAGGTTCCACCTTGACACCCAACCCACTAAACATACTCCATTCATATTGTAATTTTAAACCAAGAAACTCAAATCCTATGGTTTAAACATTCTAAATAAAAATGGGAATATAAAAATCATTTTGATTATCGATATTCAGCTATGTCAATCAAATTACCCATACCATGTCAAATGCTATTAGTTTTTGAATCATCATGTTAGTAGGTTAGACAATAATAAGGAATTTCATGTCCCTCATTTCAAGTGAAGGATTCCAAGCATCATGTCTATACTTCATAAATAAAGGATAAGGAATGTCATGCCCAATATCTTATCGCATGGTTGGGGACTATAATTTATATAATATCTATCTATTTAATCAAATCACAAATCCCTAGATTAAATACACTTTTCCTTTCCAACATATCATAATATCAAAGGTTCCCCTCATTCATTTATCATTTTTCTCATGGTCTATTTAACTCAACTTCATTAACTCAATTTCATTCAAACAATTTTACTACATAAATCACCTTTTTAACCATTTACAATTTATTATTTTTTCCATGTGAAAACACTTTAAATTTTAAAATTAATTCAATAACCCCTTCTAACATGCCAACCTAAAAAATTAAATGTCCAATTAGTTTAATCACATAAAACCTATATTATATAATTTATATCATATTTTTTCATTTCCAAGTGGATTGGAACACCCAATAAATGGCCTTAATCCTAGTCTCAAAATCATCAACAGGCCCATAAGGTATATGAAAGGTCTATACTTAATTAAAATGATTGATTTTTTCTGAAACAAAGAAATAGGTGCAAAACACATTTTCACAATAAAAAACCATATATACATGAAAAATATCAAGACCGTGGAAAATATATTGTAAAATACCTACCTTCTACTCATATAAAAACACTCATCCAACCTCGACCCTTGATTCAAGCTAGAACGGTCACAAATGATAAAGAAAAGAACTCCCTAAAATATGGCTCATGATATTTGGAAGAAGTGAAAAAAAAATATTCTTCTAGAAAATAGAAGGAAAAGAGTCATAAAATTACTTGAGGCTATTAATATCACTAAAAAGAACCTCAAATACCCTAGTATTAAAGGATAAACACTCATGGAAGAGGAGGGATATTTTGTTCTGCATGCTAGGATACCAGGGAACAAATGGGGTGAAATTGGTCTAGATCATATAAGGATTGAAATAAAAAATAAAAAAATCATTTTTAATGAAGTGCGTGGTTCAGATAGACAATTTTCCAAACTATGCACCAACCATGTAGTCCCCTCTTTCGAAAGGAAAACTAAGTTTCATGGTTTTTGGGGCACTTGTATAGTTTGAAAAACCATATAGAATCCATAAAAATGGATCTATTTAGCTTCACATGGTTTCTAGGGCCCCCATTAATGTTTTAAAATCTATACATCCCCTTTATCTAAGAAAAATGGTATGGTACATGATTAGTATTAACTGGGTTCCAACCATGCACCATGCACTGTATATCCCTTTTCCCCATTTTTCTTATGTTGAACCCCCGAGACACTCCTTAGACCATCCCTACTCCCATGATTAATTCCATTAAACCTATAAAAAGTTATTTAACTAAATTTTAAATGGAAACATACCTCATTAAAAGTTCAGTATCTTACACAAAGGCCTTATATATCTTACATAAGAGCATTTAGATGATCAAAACATGAGTCAACCATTTCAATTAGGCTCATCCTCAAGTCTTCATATATATTACATAGCACTAGAATCTTTTCCTCTTGAACTTAGGAGTCACATTCATAAATATTCATTAGTTTCCCCACATAGAATGATTGATTTTTCAATACATTACTTTGGTTCAGATAGTTTTGGTCAAGGCTTCCCCTAGTGTATTGATTACCTTAATATATGTATCCAGATACTTATGGTATCTTTATGATAAATCTTTTATATCCATTTTCACTAATATAGAATGAATGGATACCATATAAACTTCCATTTCAAAATATCTAAAGTAGTATTGGGTCTTTTTCTTCCATAAATATAAATTTTTAGCTTAAAATTTTTGTTTTCCTTTTTGATTAACAACTACTACTAATAACATGCTTCTAAGAGAGGGAGGAAACATCTCTCTAATACATATTTTTGGTTCCTTATCAAGGATATTACTTTGAGAGGGGTGTTTAATATGGTTATTAAAAATTATAAACTTAACCCCTTGAAATTATACTTTTTCTCCAAATATTAGAAACATATCTTTCTCTCCATTACTTTCTATCTAAGATTGATGAAAGAAACAAAGAACCCTAATATTTTTTCTTAGTTTTCCCTAACTGGGCTAGTTTAAGGATCATGAAAAGGTGATATACATGTTCACCTAAAACAATTTTCTTCACTGATATTATTTGGTTTATACAAAATATTGGTCACACAGACCCTATGAACTCACCATTCACATAAATGGTAAAATATCATTGCTTATTAATACCAAATAAACTCATTTATCCTTCCATAAAAGCCTTATTCTTTACTATATATATATATATATATATTTGTGTGTGTGTGTGTTAAAATACACATAGATTAGTATCTCTCCTCTACACAACCTGAATACATTTCAGTGAGATGAAGTTCTAGGAATATCATTCTTCTATTTTATATTCAATATTCCAGCAACCTAGGAAGCCTCCTCTTCATTTATTCTATGGTATCCTCTCTATAAATCCATATAAATAATGTATCTTTACCAATTTCTGGAATATTTATATGCATTTGTATACAATTTAACTACTTTAACATTATCTAATGGATAGAATAATGTAGTGATTCCTCTCTATTCATGGGATCATTCAATTTTTAAATCTCATTTAAATGCAATGATTATATACCATTTAATTTTCATTCAATGCCCAAAATACCAACCACATATTCTTTTAAAAAAATAACATTTCTTTTTAACTTCTTGGATATGGAATAATTATACATACTACAAGGTAGGATCCTCCTTCCAAACTTTCACTATAGTATAGCCTCTTTCATAATGACACCAAAGAGGTCTTTAATAAAATTATACAATCATGGGTTAGTATGATGTGGCATGAATTCTTGTTACCTGGTTCATTATCCTCCTGAAAAATTCTCTCTTATAAACTACCCATGATCGAACCATGATATCTTATAACCTCTTAGCTCACTGAACCAATTTTTGTGTGGTTATTTACACTATGGTGTTTGCTCCTATAGGATTTAAATAAATGAAATCATTTTCATTTCATAATACAAATCCTCCACAACATAAAGGATAGTAATTTTATGGATGTATGATTTTCAATAGATCTACAATAAATCCTTTTATCCACAATGTATGCTTCTCTAATTTTCTATAAGTATTGAAAAAACCCAGTGCACACTTTCCATATAATAATATGTTTTTATAGTGTGGTAATTTCTTCTTTAAACAAAAATAGTATATCCTATAATCCATAGAATATGACTTATCACTATGTAGTCACCCTTGAAACTTCAATGACATAGAAATTTAGTGGTCCACCTCCTACAATGTATCATATTATCTCTATTTTAGAATTAATATTTCACCTTCCATTATGGAATATCTCATTATGCTGCAATGTAGAATCTATCACTAAAACTAATTTCTCCTTTAGTTGTAACCCTTGTGGATTTAATGGATCCATAACAATCCTCTAAGAATCACTACTTCACCACAACCTTCCCCAATATTGAAACTCAAATGTAATTGTTTTCATACACAAAAGATACAAAACACCAAAGGGATTTGTGCCAATAGTGCTCCCACTAAAAAATGATGTATCCAAACATAATATCCATTTAGTTATGCAAGATCCATATTTCACTAAGCAATGAATCCACTTTGGAATGAAACTCATTACTTTAGCTATTTAAGTACACTATTTTTTTAATAATATCACATATGAATCATAGATATTTTAGTGGAAAACTCATAAACAAAATACATCATATGGATAAAAATAAACTTTATTTCTATAATATCCCAAATCATAGGGTTTCCCTACTATGTTTTACCCATATATTATAATAAATTATGGTCACAATATCCTTTTTGGATCACTAATACCCATCATGCCTTACACAAGAAAATCTATGGACACCTATATTTAGCTTGACCTTCCCATTTGAATGATCTATGTTTTGAAATGTGTTTTCTTTGTAAGAAATCTCACACATAGTATTTGAGGGGTTTTTCTAGTCTTATAATTTTTATATGCATCCTATACATATTATTTCATCACTATTTCATATCATTCAATATTTATTATATTGTGTTTTCTTCAGATATATATATGTATGTTTATATTGATTTAGTTTTTAAATCTCAATTATTTTTAGCAAATTTAAATTTCCAAACCATATTAATGAGTAATGTTTTACACAAGTCAGGGTTTATGTTAATAAAAAAATAAAAAACAATGATATTTACATTTATCCAAAGTAATATCATGCATATGGCACATGAAACTCTTTCATGTAAAGTTTTATAAAGATATGAAATCAATAATATGCATAAGAGTACGCATGTAGTGATAATTAGTCAACTCCCACAATTCTAGACAAGGGATAAGCCTCCAAGATAGTGATAAATCCACCCCAAAGTCCCCCTACCCACATTTGTTTACATAAAATTGACTTAAATTCTATAATAACTTTAACACATAAAATTTATAAACTGTGATCAACCTTTAAATTTAATATTATAACTTTATAACAAATAGAATTCAATGAGATGAAAATTAAATCATATGTTATCTTACCTAGTAGGTAATGCACGGTATAATAATTTTACAAGATATTGTTTAAACATTTGAAATGATAGGATAACACATTAACATCATATAAATATTTTATATATAAGAATAATTAAACAATAATAACTTAAATAATTTAAAATTTAAAGTATTAAACATGATACAAGAAATATTAGACGATCAATTATATCAAAACCACTTTTGAAATTTTCTAAAGTCAGCAATGTTTGGAATAGTCCCTTTAGAACCACACTAGTTAGGGTTTTACAAAAAAATTGCTTCACTATGTACAACATCCAATAACCAAGGAATGGTGAAATAATCCTATCCATTTTGGACTTCTAAACCCTCTTGAAACCACACTATACTGAAAAAACCCATGTTTTTCTTGTTTATCAACCTTACTAAGGACCATATCATTGTCCAAACCATTTTGGATTCCATTTCAATTTTATGAGTAGTTCCAATTCCAGGGGCTATTTTGGTTCCCTTTACATTTGAGTCCATTAGTCTCACCGTAGACCATGGCATAAACCAAAACATTTAAAATATATTTTTAGTAATTTCCTCTCATATAGTACCATGGAATAGAAATGAGATTCAAGTCATTTGTATTATTTAACTCTCCCAAAAAATAAAACAAATTATTGAAAGAAACTATATCATGGTTAGACATCATGGTGTGTAACACCCTGAGATTTGAAATTATATGTATTCCTTTAAAACAAAAGTTGTTCAATAGCTTTTTTGAAAGACAACAACAAACAAAAACGAACTATGAAACATTATATAACCACTACAAGGTATCCGTAGAATTGGTGGGTAGAAATAGAGATAAACATATTATAAAATATATATAGTAATAAAAATAAAGGTCATTATTTATATTAATTCATTGATAAAAATTTAAATTGGGTGTAAAAATAACTAGTGATATTAATTAATGCATTAAAATGTTACCTTTCTAAAAATGTACTTTTTGGGTGCATTATTTTAAAAAAATAAATATATTATAGATAAAATATGACATTGATATTAATAATATTTTATCAGTAATCACTAATTGATATGAAATGAAATTAATAACAGTTAATGCTTCGATAAGGTTATTTTCCTTTGAAAACAATTTTCATTATATTTTTATATTTTTAGTTAAAAGTTAAATTCTTAAATTTTAGAATTTTAATTTGAAAATATTAAATTCATTATTTTATTTAGTGTAAAAATATTATATCAGGATAAATTTTTGGGATTTTTAAAAAATATTTTTTGATGAATTTTAACACCTGATATATTAGGAAATAGTTTTTTTCAAAAAAAATTAAGTTCTTTTATAAATTGCATTTTACACAATGCTGAGTTTGAATAAACCGTGATACATTAATTAAATATTATTATTTAATATGAAATTTATGACACTTCCATTAAATTTGTGGGTATGGAATAAATAAATTATGAAAATTTTATGGTTTACACTTTTATAAAATAAATTAAATGGTTATTAGTTGATTAGAAATGAAAATAAAAAAATCATTAAAATTAAAAAGATAAATTACCTATGAATTCTGTTAATTAAATTTAATAAATTTGATTTCAAATATAAATAATTTGTTCTAAATTATCTAATAAGTCTCATTTATATTTAGGCATAGAAGATAAATTACCTATGAAAATAAATAAAAATCTAGTTACCATGGGGAAAATTAAAATAATAAAAGAAAGTAAACTTAGAGGTTAAGGGAATAACAAGTTTAAAACGTATTCATTTTATATGGTGGAGGTGTTTCTTATCCTTAACTTACCTACACTCAATTATTTATCAATTTTGGAGGCTCTATTATTGAGAGTGACTTCCCAATATTGAATAGTTTTGGGAATTTACAAAAATGTCACTACTCAATTATAAAAGTGAACCTCATCCCTTCACTTATTCATACATCTTGAGCCATTTCTCTCAACCAATTATGGCAAAAATCCCTACTCAAAATCCTTATATTTGTACAAGAGATAATGCTATAAAAAATCAACCCAAGGATCCTCAATAATAGATCCAATGTAGGTTTTTCTAAATGAAAGAGGTTTGAACAAATATGAAGTAAGTTATAGTTGCGGTAATGGATTTTTATCTCACTTTTATTTCAATGGTTACCTTTCCATATCAACCAATTTTTCGTTTTTTGTGGTCTATATACTACCCATGACTGTATTTTATGATTCTTCTCATGAAAATTATTTGGATTCACATATCCATTTAAGATTGTTTATTTTATTGGTCTTATGATTTGAAAGTTACCAAAGTGGAAAGGTTTTACGTTACAATATACTTATTTATTAAGATTATTTATGATCAAGTTTCTAGTGATGAAATATTATGAACTAAATCTAAATAAACTCATGTGTTTTCTTATACTATATTTATTTCATGATAATACATGTATTGGTTTCATTTTTCTCTCATTAAGTACTCAACAGACTAAGAGAATATTTTTAAGGAAAAATGAAATTATTTTTATCACCAATTGAAAATCATTTTTCTTCCATATATATGTTTTCTAAAAATGTTTTAAATTTTTTTACTATTCATATATTATTTTTTAAATTCAGTTTTACCAGTGTTTTACATTTTACAAAATGGATTAAAAAGATTCTCTTTGTTATTTTCCAAATGTGTTACTTTCAAATTTTTATAGAAAATGTGAAATGAATATTTATTTTAACACATAAAAAATGAATGGAATTCTCGACCATCATGACCACTCAAGGATCTAAATATTATTTTACATGATTCCATGGATATTTACAAAGAAAATTGTTTCAAATATTTTTTATAATTTTTAGTTTTAAATAAAATATATTTTCAAAGTTGAAAGGTTATTTTCCATAATAATGTATTAATGATCTTCTAATGGTATGTATGTTAATCATCATTAAAAACCCTTGATTATATGTATTCTCTACTAGTAATATGATCCAAGGATATCATCCTTATTATTTCTCTGCACGGTTTATTATTGTGATAACAAGATGTTTATGAAACCCATTCTTTTTCCATGGGTTATACTATGTTGAATTGATGAAATGATTATGAAACCTATTTCTTTTGTAGTGGTTATACCATGATTAAATGATTATTAAACCCAATACCTTTTCATATTTTATGCTATGGGGAATATTTTATGATCAATTATAATAGATATATATTACTTCCATTATGTGTTAGGTGAGCCTATAATTATATATCCCTCCAAAGAATTGGGTGAATATGGATAACTCATGAGGTTAATATATTATGTATGAACCCTATTTCATGTTCACAATTTCATGCATGGGCTTGGTTTTCACATCCATATGATTAATCATAGACCTATTTTTATTATCCATATGTTTATTCATGGACCTAGATTTCATTTCCATAATATTATGGGTGGTCTTGGTTTCCATGTCTATAAGATTATATGAGGGTCATATTTCATGTCCTTAACTTATTGAGTGAAGTTGTTTCTATATAAACATGTTCCAATTTTATAAGATTATGTTTTTTCTACGTTCATATGTCTATGTTATCCTCTATACACTCATAATCATTTAATTACTTTACGAGTTATGTCTTATGAGCTCTTAAGATTTATGCCATGGAACAATATATTGATATATGATATGTAGTGTATATTTTTCAAGGTTATAATCATGTTTTCATGCCTTTATACTCATGTTATTCTTATGTGTTCATTGGTATCTCAATTTTTTACCCTTAATGAGAATCTAATCCCAACCTTTCTTATTTTTCCTTTACTCAGGTCATGTTGAAAGGTATTAATTAGAGTGTGTATTTCTGGATTTTATTGAATATTAATATAAAAATATATATAATACATATATGAAAGTCCTGGGTTATTATAGTTGGTATCAAAGAAATGTTTATTCTATATTTTCTGATTAAGGTTATAAAACATTAGTAAGAACCATATGGATAAGTCAAAGTATAGGAAAATATCCTGGAATTTTGGTAATGGATAGATTTAGTGGTTTCAAAGATATTAAATCCTTGTATGGATAATTCAATTGGATGTGGCTCTGAAATAGTTGTATCTGTGTGCAATAACTACGAAAATGGAACATTTATCATTAACTTGACTATCACCTATTTCAAGATAATAGGCCTTATTTCACTCATTGTTTGACACTTCTTGGGGATATGTTTTGGAAATTCCCTAACTCTTTATGAAACATCATAAAGGATTTGAATTAATAATGATCATGAATGAAGTAGTTTAAAATTTAATTTTCATTTGTTGAAAATAATGTTTATTTATTTACACATCACATAAATGATTATTATTATCATCACTCACACCAAGATTTTTATTTAAGTCAATGGTTGGAACCCAAACGAATCCTGTGAATAGAGAATATGATGGAAAATACAATGACCATACTCATAGGAAACCAAATATCTTAGAAGTTGAAATAAAATATTTTATGACTATGATCACTTAACTCTCTTAAGCTACAAGATGTAACACGGTTCATGATAAATATTTAAATTAACCAAGGAGGGAAAATATGCCATTAAATATTTTATGCAACAATATAAAACCTCAATTTATGGTATTTTTGATCCACTGGTTGTTGATAAATGGATCAATGCAATGGAAAATTTATTTTAGATTCTTCATTGCTCAAATCAAGAAAATTTTATCCTAGCCATTTATCATTTAGAATGAGAAGCAGATTTATACTGGGATATTGTTAAGAATATGAGGAAGGAGGATAAAATTGACTCAATGGAATGCGATGAGTTTAAGGGGATTTTTTTCAGTAAGTTCTTCCCATATATTTTATATACCAAAATGGAGAAGGAATTCCTTGATCTTAAGAATAAGGATTATAAATCCATTGGTACCTATGATAATAATTTTACAAGTCTAATAAGTTATTCTTCTAGTTTAATCATCCTCCCAAAAATAATTGATAGATTATTTAGTGATAAGAAAAATAATATGAAGTTTCATGGAAGCACTAGTGGAATATTAGATGGAGTAAAGATAGTGTTTTAACCTCCTACTTGATAAAAGTGTGGGAATAAACACTTAAGTGGATAATTAAAAGGAATAATAATATGTTTAAAGTGTGTTAAACCTATCCATCAAGAAAAATATTATTGAATGAATGTGTATAATCCATTCAATGAAGGGAGTAAAGAGAGGGCTGAACAGAATACACCACCCACACATTATTGAAATCGATGCAAGGAGTTTCAGAATTATAAGAATCAATTCCCTAATCCAAGGGCTAATGAGGATAATAAGAAAAAAACCTCTAAAGATAATGAAAAAATGGATATCTTATGCAATCAAAATAGATGAATTGAATCATGATAATTATGTCACACTTATACACCACTCTATATTTAGGAATTTTTTATCTCATTTTTCAGGAATAATCACTATGAAAATCTTATTTTTCCTCATTAATTTAATTTTCATGTGATTCTGATAATTTATTATCTCCCTCTACATAGATTCTAGAATAATAAAATCAAATTTTATATTATAAATCAACCTATGATCATCTATCAGTGCAAGGATGAACCCAAAATTTCAATAGAAATGTTTTTCCTTAGATAGTAGATTATTTAAGAGATAAAGGGTGAATTAACTTTTGGAAACATATTGATTTTAATGTGACTTTATTTTTAAAAATGATTAGGGTATATACATTTTGGTATGATACTTTATAAGTGATTAAAATTATATCAATATATTTTTGAATTTTATCTTGGAAGGATTTAAGATCAAATCATCAAAATCTTTGTGCTTTAATTTTGGTCATTCATATTTTAGAGTAGACTTAAGGTTAACTATTTATAGAATGGGTTAATTTGAACTTTGGGTGTAATTGTTGAAGTTTTAGAAATTAATACTTTGTATTTATCCATATTCAAAAACAATTACTTATAATTTTGATTTTAGTAAATATATAGACATAAGAGGAATATATTTACATACATTTATGGATTTTATGATCAATTAAAATTTAATTTTAGTGCTTCACCCACGAAAAAATCATCTTGAAAGTTAATTTCCTGGAGTAAGAGATGAAGATTGGTAAAACTACAACCAAAGGATGAGATTATGCTTATGAAATGGAATGAAAAAAATTAAGTTTATTTTCTCATGAAAATTAATCAAATTTAGGAAAAGGATATCAAAAAAATGTTATCCTATTACCATCATTTTTGATGAATTTATGGTATTTTTCCCACCTCATTGGTTTTTAGTTTTTTTTCATTATAATTCTTATGATCATTCACTTTATTGTTATCAATTATCAATGGAAATTAATTTTCTTTAATGTCCATATTTTTTCTTCCCACTAAATTTATCCTTTTTGGAAACCTATTAAATTTTTAATCTAGAAAAACATTGTATTTTAATTTTCTTATTTTCTAGAGAATGTTTTATCAGCCCTTTTGTGATGTGATTTTTTTAAAAATGAACTTTTAAATTTTAAACCCTTGACTACTGAGAACAAGTTAAAATTGTGGTCATGAAATTTATTAAAGGGATGGAGAATGTAACACCCTATGATTTTATAAAAAAAATCAAATAAATTTAATTTATTTGATAGCATGAATTGGAAGTAAAAGAAATGATTATAAATACTATCAAAATTATAAAAGTCATATGGTTTATAAATGTATAAAATAAATTCATGAGTTTTCAATTTATTAAAAATGAACAGAAAAAATCATTGGAAGTAAAAGAAATGATTTTATAGAAACTTTATTTATACGTAAAATGTGTCGTTATCTTAATAAATTAAATTACAAGTTATTTTTGAATGATTTTAATGAAACATATATGTTAAATATACATTCAAAGTTTTTTCCATTCATCTAATATTTTTATAGGTAAGGTATAATAATAGATCCAGTTTTCTATTTTAAAAAAATATTTTTATAAAAGGAAGTTTCATTACATTTTGTTCACTTATTCTAAAATTATTTTTTGAAATCAAAATTACAAAATTAAATTAGAGTTAGTTTTTTAGAATTTTATTAAAAGATTAATTTTTCTATGAATTGTGAAAATGCTAATTTTTATAAATACAATCTTTCCTTTTAAAGCATTTACAATGTTTTGTTTTATTTTAAAATGGTTTTAAAATTTAAATTAGTAAAATTATATTATGTTTAATTAAATTTATTCAATTATTATCAATTTTATGTAAAATTTTCTCATAATAACTTTTTATACTTATGGAAATATTTTCTTTGGAAAACCACTTTTTCATTGTGCATGTGGGTTTAATTTTAAATTAAATACTTCCAATTATTTTAAGTGAATTTTATAAAATGGATTTCATATTTCGAAAAATAACAATTAATATTAGGTCATATGGTTAACTTAATTTTTTTCATAATGTATAGAAAAATAATAAAAATTAATTACTATGATTAAGGTTAAAATAGGGTTTTACACATTACATGTGTCTGTGTTAAAATTAATATTCCACACATAAAGCAGTTTTATTTGATAAATTTGATTTCAATTTTATAATAATTTGGTCTAAATTATATAATAAGTTTCATTTATTTTTATTATTAAAGGATAAATTACCTTGCTAAATAAATAAAAAACTTGTTACCATGGTGAAAATTAAAATGGTAAAAGTAATTAAACTTAGAGGATAAGGGAATAACATGTTTAAAACATGTTTTTTTATGTTGGAAGTATGGATTAACCTTATCTTCCATACACACTATTATTTATCATTTTTATAGGTGCTCAGTTTGAGATTTTATTCCCATTATTTAATAGTTTTGGGTATTTACAAAAAATACACTCTTCCCAAATTCTAAATGGGAACCTCCTTCCTTTACTTCATCACACATATTGATCCACTTAGCTCGAAAAAACCCTACCAAAATACCTACCAAAAATCCTTATCCATGTTATGGAGTAATTAGTATTACAAAAATACCAACCCTTGGGACAATAATAAGATATGAAAATGAGTTTTTTCTAATAAAATGAGATTCAAACACATATGAAGGAAGTTAGAGTAGAGGTAAGGAATTTTTGTCACAATTTTATTTCCATGGGACCCATAAAATAGTCACCACTTCTTTTTTTGTATTGTTAATATAATAACTTGGAATTTATTTTATGATTATTCTCATGATTTTTTTTGGATTTATATATCTATATAAATTTTATTATTTCAGGGATACTATGATTAAAATGTTACTAAAGTGGTAAGGGTTTCTGTTACAATCTCATTATTTATCAGGGTTGTTTATGATTATGTTTTTTATAAAAAATTATTATGATCTACCTCCCAATAAACTCATCTATTTTCTTATACTTGGATTTTTTCATGAAAAGACATGTTTCCATTTCATTTTTCACTCTTTAAATACTCAATATAGTGACGTAATATTTTTATGTAAAGTTGACTTTATTTCTCCTGTCTGTTGAAAATACATTTTCTTCCATATCCAGGTTTATGTTTTAAAAAAAATTATTTTATTATATGATTTTTTAAAGTCATTTTTACCCATTTTTGACATTTTAAAAAAATAGAATGGATTTTATTTTCTTTTTCCAAATGAGTTACTTTTGAATTTTTAACAAAAATGTGAAAGGAATGTTTGTTTTAATGTGTAAGAAATGAATAGAATTTTCTTCTATCAGTAATTCTCAATAGTTCAAAACATTATTTATGTATTTCCAAGTATATTTTAAAAGAAACTATTTTGAAAATATTTTTTCAATTTTTATTTTAAAAAAAAATTGCTTTTCAAAGTCAAAAAGAAATTTTCATTTTGGTTATTTTAATGATATTCTACATTATTTCTGTTAATCAATAAAAAACCCTTGATTATACCTACAATATAATGGTAATGTTATTCAATTATTCCATCCTTATTCTTTATTATTATGTTTTATTATTATGATAACAATATTTTTATGAAATTGGTTTCTTTTCCATGGGTTATACTAAAATGAATTGATGAAATGATTATGAAATTTCTTTCTTTTCCATGGGTTATACCATGATGAAATGTTCCTTAAATCCATTTTATTTTGATGCTATATTCTATGATTAATATTTTATGATATTTTTTTATATATATGTATGCTTTTCATTAATTTATGGGAGGGTCTATAATTATATATCCCAAAAATGCATTGGGTAAAGACCGATAACTCATGAGGTAAATATGTTATGTGTGAACCCGATTTCATGTCCACGACTTCATATAAGGGGATGGTTTCAATGACCATAAAATATAGTGTGTAATTCATTTTAATGTACATTAGTTCACATATGGACCTATTTTTCATATCCATAATTTTATGGGTGGACATGTTTTTTATTTCAGTAAGATTTTTTGGGGGCCTCATTTCATATCCTTAACTTATAAAGTGAACCAGTTTCTATTTATAAATGTTCACAGTGTCATAATATTTTGTTTCTTTCACATTATTATGTCTATGTTATGCTCTCAAGGCTCATTTTCATTTTATTCCTTTATTATTCATGTCTTATGATCTTTGAATCTCTATACTGTGACTTAAGATTACGATATATGATATGTAGGGTATATTTTTCATTGTTATGATCATGTCATCAAACCCTTATGATTATGTTATACTTATGTTATCATTGATATATCCATTTTTTATCCTTACTGAGCATCTTAGCTTATCCTTTCTTATGTTTAATTTCCTCAAGTTATTAATAAAAGGATTAAGTTGGGTATTCCTAAGAAGCGTACTTTGTGGGAAGATCCTTATGAGAGATAATGAATATATTTCATGTAATATGAAGATAATGTAACTATTCCCTAAATAAACTAAACATAAATAGTCCTCAGGAATGTATTTGTGAATTTTATTTAATATCCAACTAAAAAGATGTAATATCTATGTACGGATATTCTAGGTCGTTATATGTACAGTGAAAATATAGTTTTTATAAAAACTATAACTTTATAATTATATAAGAAAGACCTATAAGTTTATTAAATTTTTATTTTCTCAAATATTTGTTTTAGTATTAAAAAAATAAATTTTAAAATACCATTACAAATTTTGAAATCCTATGTTTAACATTTTAATAACCTAATTGATATATTTAAATAAACAATGTTTTTAGTTTTTTCTTTCAATTAAGCATCATTTCAGTAAAATATGGATTTGGATTACTTTAAAATCTATGTAAAATATATTTCATTTATAATAAACCAATTTATATCATGAAAATATAATAAATTTATAATTTCATCCTATACATAAATTTTAAGCTTAAAAATTCATTTTTTCTAAAAATGGGTTTTATGTGTTACGTGAACTAATATTAAAGTTTATTTTTATTAAAAATAAAAAAAAAATATCTAATAAGATTGAATTAAATTTTTTAATTTTTTTATAAATTATTTAATAAGGGGATATTTTTTATGCGTATGAAATTTTTTACTTAGGTAAAAACTAGTTACCAAAGTAAAACCAAAAATAGTAAAATTAAAAATTCTAAGAGTAAAGGAATTAAAACCTATATTAAATGATTTTTTAAGGTATGATAGACCATAACTCATCTCTCTACTATATTATTATCCATTTTAGAGTCTTTCAAACTTTTTAAACATTTTTTCTCTTTATATAAAGTTGAAATATTTACAAAAATTCTATTCTCACTACTTATAAAAGGGGCCTCTCACCACCCATACAAAACGATCAAAAAAATTAGGTTTCTCCTTTAATATCAAAATATTTTCATTAGAATATAATTATATTCCTTTTAATTGTGTCTTTGGTTATAATATATTGTATTAAGACCTCCATTTACAAGGATTCTTCTAAGGTAAAGTCCAACACCTATGCATGAGTGTTAATTTTTCCCTAAATTCTTTTATTTTCCATATTAATTTCCCAAATATAATTTTATAACTTCTATATAATGATATAATTATTATTTTTATACTAAATTTTATTATTTTTACTGCATTTACCCTATTTCAATTAATAAAAATAAATATTCCACTCATGTGTGTGTGGAGTACCACCTCCTCAAATTATTGTATCTCATTTTTCATCTATTTTCTTTATTATTTATTAAAATATCTTAGAATATGATTAAAAACTTAAAATTATATAAATAATTTCATTTTTATTATTATTTAATAGTGATATTAGGCTAAAATACACTTTCATAGTCATAGTCATCCTTTAATTTGGTATGATCATCTTTGGGTTGGTCCGACCACCAACTCAAACAATGCTATAATGTAATATCATGGAAGACTATGATAACTAAAATATTGATAATGTATGATATAAATAATTAAATAATTATTTTATTTTGGTTCTAGAATCATAAAATAACAATTAAACTCATTAATTATGACACCAACTCTCATCCATTAAAAATAACTAAAATATGCTCATCATCGATTTCATCATTAAGGATTGTAACCAAAACTCACATAGAATGACATTATTACTATATAAATAATTAAAAATCATAAATTATAGTATATTTTATTATATATTAATTATTAACTTTGGGTGAATAATGAATAACAATACTACTACTAGGAAACTATATCAAAGCATTCTATATTACTTACACCTGATATTAAAAATTGATAATAATTATCTAATATACATGAAGGGAATAATTATAAATAATTTTTATAACAGATCATATGTATGAAAAATATATTGAAATAGGTGATTAATTTAGTTATTTGTGTTATACAAGAGATTCATCCATCTTAATAGAAGTCAAAAATTAAGGTAAGGGTTTGTGCTAACTCAATTTTCTTCCATTCAGTTGCAAACTTTCTTATTAAACTATATTATTACATGTCTAATTTATCCTATATATTGAATAATTATCATTATATTTAAAATATATTTTATGTGGTTATTCAATTATTCATTATAACCTCATTATCAAATGATTCTTATCTCAAAGATTATGTCACTTGTAAGGGGTTCTTTGTTTCAAATTTCAATTCCTTGAGGCTTATTTATATTTTACATCATATTTTAAATTATATGGAATAATTAAAATATATTTAATATTTTTTGTCAATTTCTTATTATTATTCGCGGTATTTAATTGATCATTTCAAATTATATCCTTCATATGGTTTTAATTCAAAAGTTTCTAATGTCGTAAGTGTTATTTATATCTATTATCAATTCTTTGAGAAATGTTTGATATTACGCACCATATTTTATTTTATATACTGACTTCACTTACCTATTTCCTTAAATTATAACAAATATATTTCATTTCATTACATTTTAATTTTATGATATCCCTCACTTGTTTTTTAATTCTTATATTAGAATTTCCCTAAGGGTGTCTGCATCTCAAATTTTTTTTATTAAGATAAGATTCATATTCACCACTTTCTTCATTTTTTTAGGTATATATTGTAAATGGATTACTTTTTAAATTCTCTTATGGGATTATACTTGTATAAATCTATCCCTGCATTTTTCTTTCTAAATTACACTATGTTATAAAGGTTTTTCTTATAATGTCTTCCCTCTGTGAATATCCTAGCTTTCATTATATTTTTTTAAGAGAATTGACCAATATAACAATACATTGACTGATTGGTAACATTATTGACTTAAATATATAACATTATTATATACAATGTTAGTTTTAGGATGCTTACTTAGAAATATATTCTACCAATTTATTAGGTAATTATATAAAATCAGTATACTTGTTATTCTGATTCAAATGTTTGTTGACTAAATATGAAAGTTGATTATGTACTATTTAACCATGCACCTTCCTTATCTAGATTGATTATGTCCATTTATTAATAATAAAATTATTTTAATTACATGTTTTTGTATCTCAATATATATGTTTATGGATTAAAAACGTATGTTTGTTATGAATTGTATTTATATTATTATATTTCATATGGTGAATGCATTGGAATTAAAGAAATGACGGTTGGGTCCCGATATTATATAGCCACATGTTGCATCAATTAGTCTCATGATATTAAATGTTTTTTTATTTGGGGTATTCCTACCCAATCTAATCATGATGTCTTGGTTATTTACTTGATGTAAATAATGATGTTTGGGTTTTGACCTTGACCAAAAGAATAATTTTTGGGATAATACCTTCATGTTAAAATATGTTTAGCACTATGCATTCCATCACCAAGATTCTAGTTATTGTTATACACGTTATTATTTATACTATTCTTTTATCCATGTATTATTTCAATCTCATGTGTTCAGTTATAAGGAATTATTTGAATATTATTTATTCCTGTCATATTAATCAAGCCATGATAGCTTCTAATATACATTTTCACTTACTGGGAGTTTGAGATCACCTTTATTATTTTTACATTTCCCCAAGTTATGATGAAAATTATTACATTTTATATTTCAATAAGAAAATATCATGGGTGGAGAATTTTTGTGAGATTTTGAAGAATAATTATGGATTAAGATGTTTCTTATATAGAAAGAAAAATTCCCTTTATTTTAAAAGGATGTTGGTTTGGTTAGTTAATTATTTTTATGAATTCTATAAATCACTTATACTAAAAGTTCATGAGAATTTTTGTAATGAAATATTTACTTTAAGTCATGTAATTATGGGATAGTTATGTTCGGGTTGTTATAGTTGGTATCCTGGCTAGTGTATAATGTATGATTTTTGGGAACTAGATCTGAGAGTTTCTATAAAATTAAAATATTTTTTTCAAAATGAATATGTTTTTAAATAAAATTTTGATTTTATTTATAAAAAACGTTTTTTAAATAATTGGGAATCCCAAGGGATAGGGAGACAGTCAGTTGGATTTGGCATGGTTGTGAGGCTCGAACCCATGACTAAAGGGAGAAAAGGGTGTAATTCCAACCCATAACCTATGTAAATTCCCATTTTCATCCTTTTTACATGTATTTCATGAATTATATCATGAAATATACTCAATATATAGTTAAAATTATCAATCTTACATTTTGACCAAAAATATGTTTTATTTAAAGCTTATAAATTTTCTCTTCTCATGGTTTATATTTTCATCAATATAAATAATTTTTTAATTATTGTATATTTTATAAAAATGAAATTTTATGTTAAAATTATGTATTTATGTTTCATAAACAACGTTATAAAGGTAAATAACAAAATTATGGTTTTAATTTAAAAAACAATATAGTTATAATTTTAACAAAATGGGTTTTTAATAAATTAAATTGTTTTTTTTAAGTTACATTACTAAATTATATAATTTTAATTTTAAAAAATTTAATTCAATTTTTTTTCAACAAATGAAATTTATATTTGGGTAAATTTGTGATATATTTCTTAAATTGTTTCTTTTTTTAAGGAGTAGTGAAAATATCGATTTTTCAAAATATTGTCGTTTTTATGACATTATTAGGATGTAAGAATGACTTAATAAATTTTAAAACCACTGTATCACCCAAATATGTGTTTAAGTTGTAAAATAATGTTTTTAAAATATTATTTTTAATTTTAGAACCCAATCTTGACTTCTGTGAACAAAAGTTATATTTTATTTAAATTAGAAGATACTTTTTGGTCTTTGCATTTAATGGTGCGATTGGAAGGTTTTATCCTATTTTGGAATAATATAAAAGTATAAATAACTTTTTATGTTTATAAAATATCCAAAAAAACAATTAAATTCAAGTTTTACTTTATTTATTTGTAAAATTATTTTTACTCTTAAATTAGGTATTTTATTAAAAATTATTTTTCATGTGTTTTGTGTTCTTATATTAAAAGTATTTTTTTCAAAATATATAATTTTAATTTGATAAAAATTGATTCCATATTTTGAATCATCATTTCCATTATTATTTATAATTCCCATTTTATTTTTTTCTTACATAAATATGTTTTCATGATAAAAAAGTTATGTTATCCTGGATAAGGTTAAATTGGGTTTAAAGGGTTTAACTAGGAAAGAAGGATTAAAATACCACCAAAACTACTCCAAATGTGATTTTTTTACCCTATCATATCTTATAAACAAATTTGGGTTACTTATTACCACATTATAATGAATAGTACATTTTAATATTTTTAACTTTTAATAATTACAGGGGTGTCACTCCCCTCACTTATAAAATGGAATAGTTTTTTCTCTCTTATTCACACACCATGAGCAAATGTTTTTTACCATGAACTACCCAAATCCCTTAAAATCTTCCTCATGAAAACCTAGTTTCTCTTGTATTATCCTAAGACCAACCTATATGGCTTAAGGTGTAATCCAATGGTGGTTTTCTGAAGAATAAGTATAACTCATAACCGAGTGTTTTCATTTTATTTATTACTTAATATCCTTAAAATATTCAATATACATGAACATATAATAACATAAATATATTAAATATATTAAAATTTTATTATATTGGGGGTAAAACTCGTATTTATCTCCTTCTCCACCATATGGTTAATTAAAACATCATTTGTGTGTATGTGTGGACTACCACATCCATGAAGTGATGTGTTTATTTTTTCATCACTACCTTTAATGTTTGGTTATAATTTTAGATATAATGTATATATATTAGATTCATGTCAAAATTATCATTATGTAAGCTTTACATCTATTGAAAATTGATAAAATCGTTCTTGTGTATGTATGAACTACCACATCCGAGAAGTGATATGATTCTGTTTTCATTATTTACACTCAAGGTTGGTATTAATGATTGAATTAATGAATTACTATTATAATTATAATATATATATGTGATTAAATAGTGATAAAATACTATTTACATTTCTTTTCTTTTTACCATGAGTAAATAAAATCGTCATCCATATGTACTTACCGACAATCATCCCCATGAACTGTGTATTTTATTTTTATGTTAACATATTTCATAGACTTTTATAAAACTATATATAATGAATAAATATGATAATTAATTCATTATTATTATTCTAGATATTATTGAACCATAATTTCTTTAATAGAAATCATCCTACCAAATTCGTTTTGAGATTATAAACCAAATTTCCTCAAAACATATGACATGAAAATAAATAATTTAGTAACCATAAAAAGCCTAAAAATAAATGAAATAAAATATATAATGATAAGGTAATAAACCTATAAAAGTTTCTTAAATAATTAAATAATCAAATAATTAAAATTGGATTACAATATAGGTGTTAAGGAATATATGTGGAAATTCAGACTCAAGGTAAAGACTTTTTTATTTTAAAACTCATATTCTAGTGTTTTTAAATATTTCTTCCAAATTTTCTCCTCCATATTCATGTTTAATGTTTAAATAATTTTTATATTTATAATTAAAAGATTTTTTATAATCATTTATGACTATTTTAAATTTATCATAAAATGTTTTAAAAGTAACCTTCTTGATATTTTCCATATATACTATTTCCCTCCATTTTAGGAAAAAGTATTAAATAAAAGTTTTTTTAATGTTATTGATTTTTTATCCTTTCCACTAATTTATTTTTTATACATTATTTAGATTAATTTATAATTTTCTATGGTTTTTTTAAAAAAATTCCATTTCCATTATTCTGAAAAAAAATTTGTTCTTAATGTTTTCAAAGGAAAAGAGTGATTCTTCTCATTTTTATGAGATAGCTGAAAATTTTTTCTCTTAAGGATGTCAAATAAAATTCAATTGGGTTTAACTTTGGAAGTGAAATATATATGTGATTTATTAATGTTATGGTTCCTATAAATATTTAATAATGATGGTTCTGTAAAATCCTGACCTTTCATGGAAGTGTGTCCTTCTTTAAATATTGGGTAAAAAACTTTTGTTTTTGACAATGATGTTGTTGAGGGATGTATGAGTAGTTGGGGGTATCCTGAGGGTTCCAGACATGAAATGAGGGAAAAATAATCCAAATAGTTTGAAGCTCACATTTGATGCATGGTTAAAGAAAACCATGTGCTTGGCCTAAGAAACCGTGTGGCTTGGAGACACTTTCAGACATAGGCTAGTGCACAGTTATTTCATAGTTTTACAAACCATAAAAGTGGTCCTAAGAAACCATGCATCTTAGCCCCTCTTGGATAGTAGGAACCACATGGTTGGCACAAATTTTGGAAAATTGTGCAGCCAAACCATGCATCCTTTAAAAAGTGATAAATTTCATTTTTCCATCTCAATCCTATTAATTTATTACCTGATTTTTCACCCATTTCGACCATTTATTGCATGGGTGATAAACCAAACCCTCAAAGACTTACAAGAGGTTTTTTGTTTTCATTATTAGTCATTTGTAGTATTTTTTTGTGAAAATCAAAGATTTGGAGGAATATAACAGTCCTCTTTGCTCTATTTTGTGGATTTGGGCTTGTAGAATCTCACCTCTCCTTATGAAGCTCTAAAATCCTCACTTTTCCAGTAGATTCTAAGATGAGCCTTTAAAGTTTGAGTTCGAATCAAGGGATGTTTTTAGGATAGTAATTATCTCTAATCATGAGGTAGGTGGTAATTAATATTTCACCCATATTCATGATGTTTTATATTTTTATGTGGTTGTACCAATCTATTTCCTTATTTTTCCTTATCTTTGGTTAAATAAAGTAATTTAGAACCTATATTGAGGGGTGAAACCAGTCACAGACCCCATCGGGTTCATTGATGATGTAAGACCAAACCTAAGACCACCCATGAGTTGTTTAAAACCCTTGAAATGGTAAAATATGTTAAGAAATTTTGAGATATGGGAAATGTGAGAGTGATGGGTTATAAATTATAATCGGGTATGTGGGATTGGTTAAAACAGAAAATTAGATTGATTGTTTCGTAGAATTTGTGAAGTGACAAAAAGGATTTTAAATTTTTTTATAAAATATGTTTTGGGGTTTGACCTGACAATGGTTTCCAATGAAAAAATTGATGATGAAATGTGAGGAATATTTTTAAAGGAAGTGTTGACCTCAAATGATTTGAAAAATAGTTTTGTTAATTAATTTTGAATGATGATTTGAAATGAGGGTGTGGCCCCCTTCCTTGATAACACGCTTAATGAATGTTTGAATAGTTGAAAATGGAAATGAAATCCTTAGGGAATGTTTTAGTCTTTAAAGAGAAAGACCCATGTTTTAAAGGTTCTTTTCAAATGATTTCAAATGAGTAATTTAAATTATATTAATTGCCATGAGGTAGTTAAAAAGGTTCGATGGTACCATAGTAATTGAAGGGATGTAATGGTTAGAGATATATAACCCATAATAATTGTGTTGTCATATTAACATGATTATGAATGAATTAAATGATCAATGAGCATAGTTGAATATATAGATTAATGGGATGTTTGTCATGATATTAGAAAGGGTTAAATGGAATAAAATGAATATATCAAAATGATTGTGAGTTAATTATTGAAATTCATACATAAGTTGATGCATGTGAATTGATGACTATGCTAAATGGGATAAGGTATGAAAAAGGGAAATGGGTTAAATGGGCTATTCCACATAAATGGAAAATGTGTTAATGGGTTAAGGAAAAAAGATGGTTTATGTGCTAAATGAAATGTGAATGGTGAATGTTATATTAAATAGTTGTATATGGTTGTGATATGTTTTATGTGTTAAATGGATAAATGATCATTTGAAAATGTCTTGGTAGTGTGGGGTATTTACATGAGGTATTGTACCCATGGGTTGAGTTAGACAGATGCTCTGAACTCCACCCCACGATGCATGGGTTAGGGAAGGGGATGGAGTTCTATTCCTATAATGGTTTCATTTGATGAGACCACAAGGACTGAAGCTTCAAGGTGAGAGTGTAGTATTTTTTATGATTTGTTTATCCCTAGTGAGATAGGGAACTTGACTTATTACCCATATATATTGTAATTGACCAGCATAGGTCATAGTGTAAATGATGTAAATTCCAAACCCATAGAGTATGTGATTAAGAAGAATTTAGTAATGAATATAACATTAGTTTTCAAATGGAAATAATGATGAAAATGGATTAATTGGATATTGAAACCAATGGATTGTGATGTTTTGTGATTAGTGAAATCCCTTGGGGTTAAAAGTGTGTGAAACCCCCTTGCTCCAAGTCTTAAACTCCAAGTGCGGCTTGAGTCAGTTCTGTTGATTAGTTGACTCTAGAGAACTTAATGGATAAAATAGATACTAGTTTATTATTTCAATGATTTCCTTATTACCTTGTTTACTTATTTCACTTTTCTATCTATATGCACTATTGCAAAGACTTTTTATTTCTTTATACGCCATTGGTGGTGGCCAACTATGTTATACTCACACCCTACTCAGGCCTCCATGGAACTTGGGTACCCAAACAGGTGCGACTTGTTTCCATGTATAGGTTCAGGACAAGGACTTGATGTATGGTCCACACATGGGATGTTTGGTCGGATCTTCAGATTTTAGGACTATGTTGGGACTCAGGTCCAAGTTTGGTATATTTTGGGTGGTTTTGATTTTGTATATTTATTATTTTACTACCTAACATGTAGTGTATTCACCATGTCATTACAGTATGTGATAATTGGTTAATTTATGGAATTGTCTCATGTTATCCATATATTTTTTTCTTCCTGTTTCAATATCTATTGATATTATTTCTATTATGGAATTACTCTGAAAATACGATATAATCTCCCCAAAATTTCTTTATACACCCATGCTACCAGTCGGCAGCCTCTAGAATGGGGGGCCTAAGATCATGTGATGACCTGGCTCGAGGCACCAGATAGTGACCTCCAAGATAGGGATTTTAAATTTTATCCTAATATAGTTCAGATGATGGGTGATCATGGTATAACACTTAAAATCATTAGGTGAAGTGATGGAGGCTACTAGTTATTGGTTACTCCAAAGAGATATGGAAGTTATCCAATTTATTGATTCCATTTCAAGGTTTCTTATAAGAAGTATTATAAGAATAATTTCCTAATATACCTATATGAATTTATTTTTTAGGTTTTAAAAGTAAATATGTTATTTTTAAAAGTTAATAAAAATGGATTAAACTTTTGGCCTTCCATAAAAAAGGTAGGAAGATTATTTTCACAGAAAGTTAATCATGAATTTTATATCTTTTTAAAAATCCTCATGATTATTATTTTTCATTTAGTAATGTTAATGAAATGTTTTATGAAAAATTTTGTGCAATTATATTTATTCCATGGATATAAAAATGAATATTTTAGATCAAAATTTTATTATTTGAAAGAAAAATTTCTTATGGTTTTTTTGGTTTTCAAATGCACCAAAGGGTTTATTTCTAGTTATATCACTTGATGACCTATATTTTTCTCATTCCATGTTTTAAAATTATTTTCACAGTGTTTAAGAATGAGTGGTAATAAATATTATGACTAAATATGATTATATATGTTTTTACATGAACAGATCATATGTGTCTATTAAGGGAACATATTTTCACTATTCACTTTCTCATGATCACATTCTCAATCACTCTTCAATATTCTCTAGATATGGTATATTAGTTTCCACTATAATGTAATGGTTTTCTTCCTAATTATCTAAAACTTGGTACCTAAAAACATATAAAGATATAATTTATGAAGTGTTTCATATAAATTATATAATATGGGATGACTATAATACAAACTATTATAGTGCAAGTTTGGGGAAACACACAATGGATCAAACCATGGGATAAATACAAGACAACTATAACATGGAGATATTGAATATGGTTCTTTGTTTTTCATATAGGATGGAAATAGGGTTTTTCTAATTGAAACATGCTTTTTCCCTGGGAAAATATACTACACATGGAAAATTCAATAAACTACATTGTATTTTATATAATATATTCTGCTCATACATGATAGATATTCATTCTATTAATTTATCATTTATGGTTCTTTTATACCCTTGATGGGGTTAGTGGGGTATCTTTATGCCCATTAGTTGAGGAAGAAAACATGAATTCCATACCCAAGATCAATCATGAGAGTAATTAATAAGATGAATAAGTAAAGCCATAAAATGAACATACCCCAACATCTAATCTCCCAATATTCATTAATAATGAGTTTAATCAAGTTAACTTAGAAAAAAAAGTTATTTCCCCTATTTGTATCCACCAACCACTAAAATCACTAAATTATTTGACAGTATTCAAATTCTCTTAATGGTGTGATAGAACCTCCTCATTTAAGTAAAATATTGAATAATGAAATCAATGGTCGTTTTCAACTGAGAGAATGATCCATAATATCATGAATTATGAAACACCAATTTCTAGGTCCCCTTCATTGATTGAAGGTTCCTCTTGATGGTTCAATGTTTTGTAATAGATGAAATGGGAAACCATGGGAATTTATTTAGTGTAGCCAATTAAAATAGTAACCTTGTAATTTTTAATTTATTAAACTCTTTAAAATTTTAATAACAAACTAACAAATAATCACATGATGTGTAAATAGCCAAAATAGATGTGATAAATTACATGAGATAACAATTTAAACGATATAAAATAGTATTCACTATATGTAAATGACATGGTATTTAATAATACATAATATCATAAACTAGAGAATGGTGACTTTCACCTTATCATGGTTAATGATTTAGTGCACAAAACTCAACAGGTCTTTACCATGGGATATCGGGCCTTGTATTTTCCCATGATTATTATTCATTGAATTTTTATACTCCCTGAATTTCTAGTATGTCACATGAATGTTACATTAATATTGGTAATTAACCTCATTTTCATCATTAAATATTATCCCAAATATTTACAGCAGTTTATATATTTATTGGATAAGGCATCACATATGGGAGATATACCTTCTTGATATTAGCAACATCCCATGACTTATTGGAGATGGGATTGGTGTGGAACACTTGGCTTATTATCAGCCTAGGTAGGGTCCCGCAGGATCATGTCTTGTTATTAGTCATGAGATCATATAGGAATTTATGTCTACTCATTAAATATATCTTGATAAGGGAAGGCATGCCCCTATTTAATTTCATTATGTTATGGGATAGTATGCCCAAATCCTTATGATATATTTTACAAGATGGAACGTCGTGTGAACCTTTGGTATAAAAGTGTGATATGTGCATACTTATAATATCATTATTTTAAGGTAGGTACAATCACTTCCCAGAATTTATTATTTAAAAATAGAGGGTCCAATATATATATTTATTGTCTTTGTGTGTTTATTATTATTAGATATCATATTTTACATACACTTTCAATTATAAATTTGATAAATAAATCATTAGTGATGGCCTAATGAGATAAATACATACCCTACATGTCTCAAAGTGTGTATATCTCAGGATCAAGGATGTTCTTAAAGGAAAGGACCGTGTAGTATATGGATGAGTTGGATGGATGTTAGAGTGAGACATGAGCTTAGAGGTGACTTGGACCTAGTTTTACATTAGTCCCTATTCTTTTTTTTCAATTATATAAATTTGTATATAATCATCCAATTTGGAAACCTTGTTTACTTATGTATAACTCATGTGACATTACACTGGTTTATTTCACATAAAATGGGGTATATTATTTCCTTTATGGTTGACTCTTAAATATAATTCCAATATACATTTTTTTATATTGTTTTGATAGTACAGTTTTTACTTTCATGGTTATTTATGGTAATATTATATAGAGGATATATTCTCATAACATTACCTATATACCCTCATTTCTAGTGGTAATCCTCTAACATATAAGGAGGTGTGCTTGAGCTAATGTGGACCCATTGTTCTAGTCACCATTCAGGTGGCTCACCTTGGGATGTTACACCAAGGTACTCTTTTAGTGATTCTTATCTTTTATATTTTCTTTTTTATTCCTATTAATCCATGTAGATAAATTCATATATTGATATGATGGATAATTGAAATAAGATTTAATGATTTTTGATCAATTTCTACTCTCTATGGAGAAGTGGAAACTTTTAGTGTTGACATTTGAAAATGTGAAAAATCAAATTCTAGGTTAAGGTAGGTGACTCATGAAATATCTCTATTTTATTACTATTTATGTAGAATTATCATGATTTAAACAGTTTGACTAAGTAGTTGATATTGATTATTGTTTAAGTTAAATTTTAATCTATGAGGTTTATAAAATATTTAATGGTATATGTGATATTTTTTTACAATATTTTCAAATGATTATGTTATATGGAATTATAATATATATTCTATAATATTGAATAACTAGTGGTATAATATTTATATGGGTGTGTAGTGATATTGAAGTGTTTATACATATCATGTTAAATATTCCATAAATATGGAATGAATGAATAAATGAATTAAACAAGAGGGATTGTGTGGGATATAGAATAGGAAATGAATTGATAGAATATAGAAATTAATTTCTTAATGTACTAAATGGTTTATGCAGTAAATTAAAAAATTATATGAAGTAGAATAATTGATGAGGTACACTGTAAAACTAGATTAGTGTGGTTTCATTGTGAAATTATACTTTGTGTTTAGATTAAAAGGTGGTGATCATGTGGAAGAGATGACCAATGAGGTGGATGGGTACATAAAAATTTTGTAGGGTGTAAAGATTGGGATGAAATATGTTATTATGTATCTATATGTATGTTGTGTGTATGGAATTTTATATTTTTTGGTCCTATACACCACCATCAAATTAAGATAACCTAACTGACATCCATATGGATTTAGCTATTAGATAACCCCCCCCCCCCCGACAACTAGGATATTATAGAAATAGATGTCTGACTAAGCCCCCTATCATTCTCTCCATTCTGTTATGTTCGATCTTATTGTGGTTATGTGGTGTAGTGTAACATCCTTATTATATTCTCCAAATTTCATCACACTTACACTATATACTTGTATTTTAAAGGGTGTTCTAATAGTGACTAGGTTCTATATGTAATGACCCAAAATTCCACTATATATTTTCACTAAATAAATAATATGTTAAAATTACGTTATATTTGAAAAAATGAACTAAATCGAAACCCTGATATGTAAAAATAAAATTTTATCATTTTAATATAGTCATTAAAATAGTCACTGCCACAAAACAGGTCAAGGGAAGCACTGTCCTTTATCAGCACTAAACAAAAAGCACTGATAAAGGGGTATGCCTTTATCAGTGCTAGCTAACAGTGCTGATAAATCTAACCCTTATCAGCACTAAAATACGCGCTGATAAAGGTATACCCTTTATCAGCACCTTTTTTAGAACTGATAAAAGGGTACATTTATCAGTGCTTATTTTAGCACAGATAAAAGTTTTCATCCTTTATTTATATAAAATTATAATATTTATCAGCGCTAAAATAAAAGCGCTGATAAAAAATAAATTTATCAACGTTGATAAATTTATGTTTTATCAGTGATTTTTTTAGCCCTGATAAAACATACCTTTATCATCTCTTTCAACGAGCACTGATAAAGTTTCCAGCAGTTTCAATTTAATAACCCTAACAGGCCCTCCTCTCTCGCACGCGGTAAATCTTTCGAGGAAGCTGAACCAGGACCCTCTTCCACCATGGCTTCTCCTCCCCATTATCCTCCTCTCCCACGTCCTCATCTTCCTCCTCCTCCTCTTCCTCGTCCTCCTCTTCCTCCTCCTCCTCTTCCACTGCCGTTGGGTTTTGCTCCTCCGTCGCTTCCTTTGCGTCGTTGGGTTTTGCTCCTCCGTCGTGACCGCTGCTGCCTCTGTCGTTGCTACCTCTACCGTCGCCGCCTCCGCCGCCACTGCCTCCACCGCCGCTGGTCAGTGTAGGAGTATTTTTCCTTCTCTTGGGTTAATATAAATGATAAATTATGATACTTTAATGATTTTTATGTCTTATAGTTTTTTTATAAGTGAGTTGAACCTATGTATGGGTAGTTGGGGCAAGAGTGAGAGCCCAGGTGGTGAGACCCTTGTATTGTAGGTTGTTTTAGAAAGAGGGTGTGTGAGAACCAATATTAAGTGTTTGGTTTGGTTCACTAGATAATTATTGTTTTGAGTTGGGGATAAGAGTGGCACCCATGGGCTAAGTATTGTGTAAGAATTTATGTAATGGGTTTGTGTGAGATCCTAGTGGTTGTTAGCATGTGACTTAGGATGGTAGATAGTTAGTGAGTTTTGGTGGTTGGGGGAGACAAATGAGTGGGGCTATCTTGGTGTCATGAATACCTTAGATACATAAATACATGGTAGATTCTTTTATATTAGGGATTGATGCATATTAGGTGTTATCAAGTTTATAGCGAAGGAATTGTCATGTCTTGGATTTGTATAATGGAAGCACTCTCTATTCTTGAGTTTTGGTGTTATGACTGGGTTGAGGGACATGATCATTTGGATTCCTAACCCTATTGATTTATATCATGGTTTTAATGTGACCATCACTATTAAACCTAGATGGATGGGTTTAGGGTAATGAAGCATGGTTATATTCCTTTGGTTTTGGAATAATGTTGGGTAACTAGTGATCGTGTGGTGAGTTTTGGCATCGTGTGATGTTAAGATTGGAAAAGAGTACCAGGGGTGTCCCATCTGAAATATGTGTGTTCCCCATAATTTTTGTCAAGATGTACGGGTAGTCTCATTGAGTTTGAATAGGGATATGATCCTACTCACTAGATAACATGTGTTGTGTTGAAAATATTGTACCATGAAGTTTAAATTCATGTGATTAGGATGTATGTGTCATGAAAGGTGTGATAAAAGAGGATTGATCAGGGCTTACTCATTTGGGATATGCTATCTAGAATAAACATGGGGATTATACTTAGTAAAGAGGACTTATTGGTCATGGCTTACCCATTGTATGTTCATATTTTATAGTTTAAAAAGTCTGTTGAACTCGTTCTATCGAAGGTGGGTTCTATAATTTCTTGTTATCTTAAGGTGTGTTTAACCATGGTGTGGGTTGATTTTGGTTTTAGTGGGTTCTTGGGGTTTTTGGGATGTGGTAAATGGTGTACTCAGTTTTAGATTATTTTATTCTCATGAGTTTCCCCTATTTTATGTTTTCTTTTCAGTTGGAAATCTCCTCTATTGTGCACCTCTCCTCTGCCACGAACGCATCTCTGCCATGTGCTTAACGACACCTCTCCGATGAGTTTTCTCCTATTACTCGTTGCTTTCCTCTTGTTCTCATGTTATTACTGTTTGATATTGATGGTTATAATGTGAAATGTATGGGCTAAACACCCTGCTGAAAATCGTGGCCATTGGTGGTCCTTGTTTGTGCACTAAATGAATTGCATGTTGGTTGGTTCTTTTGGAACATTTGAATATAAAAATTGATAATTTATGTATACTTGACTTATGAATGAACACCCCAGGATTATAAAAATTTTGTGATAACCCCTGAATTAACAAACAAAATTGAATAAGGGATGATTTGTAAAATCTAAAATTGTGATTGTTTGGTTTATATGGTGTTGCGATTGTGATCAGGATTATGTTATTGTATGGTGTTGCGGTTGTTGGAATGATTAATATTCCATTTGTTTTCCATGTTGTAGTTCTTCCACCATTGAATATCAATCCAAAGATTACCCATTTCAATGGAACCACCACTTTGTTACTAGTGAAATTCCACTGAATCCTAAAAAAACACTTCTAGAGGACTCTATGAGACACTTTATGGTGTGAATATGATGTTTTTCAGATTATATATATTTTTAAAATACATGGTATTTAGTCTTATTAAATGGAACATTCTTCACCATACTTGGATTTCATATAGATTTTAATGCCAGACAACAGTTATCTCCAAAATTTACACCACATGACTCATCTTCTGACTCAAACTTGGAATAAGTTTTATTTTAAATGTTACATTTCTTGTGAACGTAGGTCACACACATATCAAAGACATATAATTGAGCATGAAACCATGTACATGCCATGAAATAATGGTAGAACCATATGATATGTGTTTTACTTCACTCACACCATGTATAGATACCATAGAAACTTAATGTGTATAGACTATACACCCCAAGTGGTCATGTAAGGACTACACACCGTGTATTCCACAAAAATGTGATGCATAGGCAGTGAAGTGACTCATTTTGTGTCTAAAGTACACGCCTTTATATCAGGTTGTTCTATATGTCATGTATTTTCAAAGGCATCATGCAGTCTTTGTAAGACTAACTTGGAATTAATTTGATACATGTCAGATTAAATCAGGTATCTTATCCATAGATTATGTTCACCCTATTGGACACACCATGTATATGGATTTCACATGAGTTTAGAAATGGTAGTATACAACCAACCTTGAATGAGAACCCTACACATTGTGTATCCATTGAACAAATTGTGTGCTATGTTAATTTCATTATTATTATTTATTTTTCACTTAGATGATAATATTTCATGTATGAGTAGCCCATTATAAATATCTTCTCATGTAGATCACAATATTATGATTCCCTCATTCATTGGAAATTGCACACGATGTGGTTTGGATATTTTAATTATCTTCACTCTACTTGAGAGTTGACAAGTGACAAGTGAGATGTTTGGAGAAAATATAGAGTATGGTACTCCCCCATGTTTCGGTGAAGATTCCTCCATGTATAGGTTTTAGGTACTCCATGGAGATATACAAAAGATAGGGCACAGTCCCCCGTATACAGATAGATTTCAATTACTTTCACATGTTTTGGGGTAGGTTCCTCTATTTCATTATAGAGGCATTTGTACCATGATATTTTTTATAAAACCCAAACAATGCTACTTGATTAATTAAAACATAATATTAGGCAATTTTGAGATCGAACCCATAAAGACAATGAATATGAATAAATAATGGATGAATGCCAATCGGTTGACAAAAGAGTATGAAGATGGCATGAAAGAGTTTATCAAGTTTGTAGGAGATCATGCATGTGACCCTTCTCAAATCTTTTTTCCGTGTTTACACAGTTGTTATCCAAGAAAAATTAGTCCAGAGGAGTTGGAAGAACACCTGATATGTCACGGAATAGATTGAAGTTATACAAGTTGGAATAAACATGGGGAAAAACGAATGTAGGTAGTGGCTCGTATAACACGACATTTTATGGAAGATCTGATATGATTACAAGTGTGAACAGGGAAGACGATCATACGGAGGGTGTGATTACAGATGTGAATGATGATGAAGATTGTATTGAGGAAATGATTAGGACAGTTGAAGATGAACTTCGTGATTTCCCAAAATTGTTTGAGAAGTTAAAGATTTGTGTGAAAACTCCATTGTATGTTGGTTGCGCTAAATATATAGAATTGTCAGCCATACTGAAGCTGTATAATTTGAAATCAGGCAATGGGTGGAGTGACACCAGTTTTACGGAACTACTTGCTCTCCTGAATGACATGCTCTTAGAAGATAATGAACTCCCAAGCCAAACATACGATGTCAAACGAATTCTATGATCGATGGGTATGATCTCTGAAATAATACACGCCTGTCCGAATGACTGTATATTGTTTTGCAAGGACCACAAATCACTTAAAGACTTCCCAAAGTGTGGTGCTTCTCTATACAAGAAATATGATTCTAGTCCTACGAAATTTTTATGGTACTTTCCAATCATTCCAAGGTTTAGGCACCTATATGGAAGTGAGGAGACTGCAGGACAATTGGCATGGCATGCAGATACAAGAATTAAAATGGGAAACTACGTCACCCGGTAGACTCTCCTCGGTGGAATAGAATTGATCACGAGTATCCTGAATTTGGAAACAGGCGGAGAAACCTTCGTCTGGCGTTATCTACAGATGGGTGAATACTTTTGGTTTTCAAAGCAACAGTCACAGTACATGGTTGGTTATGTTGGCAAATTATAACTTACCACTATGGTTATGCATGAAACGAAAATACATCATGTTATATATGCTTATATCAGGACCAAAACAACCGGGTAATGATATTGGTGTTTATTTGGCTCCATTGATCGAGGATTTGAAAATATTGTGTGATTCAAGTGTTACGTTTTATGATTCTTACAAAAAAAATATTTCACTTTGAAAGCCATTTTGTACGGGATGATAAATGACTTTCCTGCTTATGTAAATTTTTTAGGATATAGCATTAAAGGAACTCAAGGGTGTCCTATTTGTTAACAAGGTACACAGTCAATTAGGTTGAAACATTCATCGAAAACTGTGTTTTTAGGACATCGCAGATTTCTACTCCGACGGCATAAGTACCGATCATGGACGACATCATTTGACAGAAGTTCAGAAAAATATACGACACCGTCTCCACTAACAGGTGATCAATTGTTTGAGAAGGTAAAATATTTTAACACTACTTTTGGTAAACCATTTTTGAAAAACCTTATGTAAACTGGTTGGAAAAAGAGATAATTTTTTTTTGAATTACCATACTGGAATTGTCTGTATGTCAGACATTTTATTGATGTTAATCATATTGAAAAAAATGTATGTGATAGTGTCATCAGCACGTTTCTAAATGCACCTGGAAAAACGAAGGATGGAATTAAGGCTTGATTGGACATGGTTGATATGGGAATATGAGAAGAGTTGGCACCCGTGAAGGGTGAAAAATGAACATTTCTTCCTCCTGCTGCTTACACTCTTTCCTAGTAGGAGAGATATCAGTTTTACAACTTCTTGAATGACGTAAAGGTTCCAAAGGGGTATTCATCAAATATCAAGAACATCGTGTCAATCAGCGATTTAAAATTAAAGGTTCTGAAATCACATGACTGCCATGTTTTGATGCAAGATTTAATTCCTATAGATTTACATTTCATTTTTCCCAATAATGTACGCCATACATTAAAAAAGCTCTGATTCTTCTCCAAATCTATATGCAGAAAAGTTATAGACCCGGTGAAATTTCCAACTATGGAAAGAGAAATTGCCGTCATATTATGTGAATTGGAAATATTCTTCCCTCCGATATTTTTTGATATGATGGTTCATTTGATGGTTCATTTGGTGAGAGAGATCCGACTATGTGGTCCTATACATTATAGATGGATGTACCCCATTGAACGGTATATGAATATTTTGAAAGGGTATGTCAAAAATCGAATTCGCCCAGAGGGTTGTATTATCGAGCAATATATTATTAAGGAAGCCATTGAATTTTGTACTGAATACCTGTCTGGTGTGGAAAACGTTGGCCTACCGAAATCTCATCACATTAAGTGGCTTGAGGGTGAAGGAATTTCTGGAAGAGATCTTGTCACAATCAATATTACAGATCAGGAGCAGGCTCACCTTTACATTTTGCATAACAGTTTTGATGTTGACCCATATCTTCAAACCCACAAAGATATTCTTAGGCATTTCAATCCACCTATCGATGAAAAATGGATATCAAATACACATAATCGATAGTTTATAGGATGGTTTTAGGACCATATTTTGAAGTAGTTAGATGAAAATCCACACTCAATGTCAGAACGACTTCGATGAATAGTCAGAGGAGCAAGTGTGTATGTATTATCTTACAATGCTTATGCAGTTAATAGTTATACATTGTATAGTAATGAACATGATGAAGACAGTACCATGCAGAATAGTGGGGTTACACTTGTGGATGAGGCGATGAATGTTTCCGGTGCTAAGGACAAAAATCGAATTTATGTGAATATGTCATACTTTGGCATCATCAAACGAATATGGGAGTTGGATTATATGAAATTCAAAGTGCTGATTTTTCAATGCAAGTGGGTTGATAACAGGAGTGCTGCTAAAATAGATGAATTAGGATTCGTGAAAGTTGCTTTTAGTAAGGAATGGGAGAAAGATGAACCATTTATTATGGTATCACAGGTAGTACAAGTATATTATGTTCCAAACCCCGCAAACCGAAATTGGTCAATTGTCCTGTTATCGACCAAAACAACTGAAGGGTCAAATGAAATTTCAACGAAGGATGACCCATTTATAGGTATTTCACAATCATTTCGCAGTGGTCCCAATGTATACGGTGTTTTGTATGTTAGAGGAGACCATAATGAATGGATTTACATAGTCGATAAAGGAGTCAAATATCTTCATCCTTTAAAGAAAAAAAAGAGAGTACAATAATCAGGTTATTTTTTTGTTGTAATATACGTTGTGTTACGTTATGTTATTATTTGTCTGGTGCTTTTATGTAATCTAAATTAAATGTTAAACCACTTCTGTAGATAATGAATTCTGCACCTGCTGATGCGCCCAATCCTGAGGCACAAAAGGTCTCTCAACCACCTGCTGGTGGTCCCAGTGCAGAGCAATAACAGGTTTCTCAACTAGATGCTGGTGGTCCCAGTGCAGAGCAAGAACAAGTTTCTCAACATGTTGTTGCTGGTCCCAGTGCAGAGCAACAACAAGTTTCTGAACCTGTTGTTGTGGGTCCCAGGGCTGAGGCTAGTGCTCTGGAGAAAGATATTGATTCTACTTCTGAGGAAATGGTAGGAAATGAAACCCTGAAAGCACAAAAAAAACAAGAGCGTCATTGTTTGACAATGTTAGACAAAATCCTTAAGGAAAAATAAAAAGGCATCAAATTTGAGGTGGGATGGAATAAGCGCGGCCAACATGTTAACCCCAACAAAGCCATCTTTAGTAGCTACATTGTAATTTTCACTCGGCAACGCGTGCTGGTTGATGTAAAGTCGTGGAACCATGTTGTCACTGGTCTTAAAACACTAATGTGGGAAGATATTACGGTAACATTATGATATCATTTTTTAAATTTATTAAAATAAAATTCCAAAACATTGACTTACTCATCATTATCCATTGCAGAGTGTATTTATAGTAGATGTCTCGCACAAGGAATATGTATTAAGAGTTACAGGAAGGATTCATAGAGGTTTCCGCACAATTTTAACAAAATATCATCTTAAAGATGCCAAAGGGAAAATCAAGCTGCACCCACCTCCTCTTTATGCACACTTGATATCCCAAGGAGCGTGGGACATGTTTATCAACTGTCTTGGGGAGCAGACTTTTCAGGTACATTGTGTGGGGTAATACTTTGTTTGACGTTGCTTGTATTCATCAATTTTATTGACATTTTTTTATTTATGAAATAGCAACTGAGTGCTGAAAATAAAAAATTCACAGTAGAACCAGCGTACCCTTACCGTAAAGCAAGGATGAGGTACGCTTCACTTGAGAAAAAAATTGGTACGTCTTTTAAATATACTGTACTACTTATATGTGACATAAAACAACAACATAACCATGTTTCTCTATTTATATGCAGAGTAATGAATCGAAATCGAAAGCCAAATCCAACTCATTCTATGTGATATAGAAGGAGGATCATGTAAATAAAGAGGGGATACTGATAGATGAAAACACACAAAAAGTGTGGGAAACATGTGTAAGTATGACATAATATAAATTTGATTTGTTTTAAATCGCTATTAAATTACAATTACTAATTATTTATCTATATTTTTTATCTGACACAGTCACAGGAATCAACAACACCTGCACCAGATGAAGACATGCTTTCAGCAGCCTTCAAGCGGCCAGACCAGTATGGCCACGTCAGAGGTGCGGGTTTTAGGGTGACACCCCAAACATATTTTCAAAAACAAAAACAAGCAGAGGATGAAAATGAAAAAATAGAAAAGCTGCCAAAAAATTTAGCTATTTTTAAAGAATAATTACAATTCCTGAGAGAGAAGATAGAAACATTGATGGGGGAGAGGAAAAGAGAAGAAACAACTCAACAAAAACTCGTGCGTGACAATCCCGCCCCACCCCCACCATCTTTGAGGCAAGCCATTCCCCTAAAAAACCTGACTTAGCTGAGGTAATCAATGTTTTAATAACTATTTCGTTGAAATGTGATTCACATAGACACTGACACCTTTCTTGTACTAATATTCTACATGGTGAAAATGATTGTGATTTATATCTATCAACTCCCACATATCACCTTGTAGTGAGGGCTACGGTGTTCAATACGCAAAATGACATGCTGCACAATAGACAACCTCCAAAAGATCATTTTAGAGTGTCAATTAACATTGCTAATGAGCCGAGTGTCAAGCTACATATTCCAAATGATGATGAAGACATTCATACGGTTGAACAAGTTGTTGGAACATTCATTTCATGGCTGCCAGTTCTTGTAAAAAACATGTCGACAAGGAGGTATCCATTTCCAAGTTATTTTTCAAGCTGGACCTTTTAACATTTAATGAAATAAGGTCTGAACCAATGAATGTTATTATAGAATGACAAATAGATAGGGGTGAAATGAAATATCAGCTCAAAACTATCTCAAGGATCAACCAACCGATTGAAATGGTCTACTGAGAGCACCTTCACCCCGCCTGTTCTATATCCATAGCTAGTATCATTTCAGGCTCATGTGGATACAAATTTGATAGAAAACAATGTTCATATAGTTGATTTTGAAAAAAAATATTTACGGAGAGGAAACATCATATTTCATTAGTGATAAAAATGTAAATGAAGTCCTCAAGTATGAATGGCTAGGAACCTCAGTTGTAAATGTATATATGAGGTATGTTTTCATGATTTGATTTTACAAAAGCTGGTATACTCTGATAATTATGACTAAATACATTTTATATTTTTCGCAGGTGTATATATGAAAAACAATTGAAGGGATTTCCCCATGAACAAAAATTTGGAATCGTTAGTCCTCACACCACCTCTTCAGAAGAAGAAATAGATTCTGATAAAGAGGTTGCAATAATGTCATCCCTGCTCAAATTGTTTGAAAACAAAATTACAAATGACAGACTCTTTTTAATACCAATGATGCAGGGGTAAAACTCTACAATTTAATCATATCAAATATATTTTCATTTCATTCTTTACTTATTCCTTTTTGTATTTTTAGGGAGCATTGGATGTTGATTGCAAGCAATTGGGATACTCGGAAGATTTATTTTCTGGATTCAACACATGGATATCCAACCAACCGACCATGCATGATGGCATTTATTAATTTGTAATACACTAGATCCAGCATTTTAAAACTAAAAATCTATTTATATAATTTATGTTATCTTTTAATGAGGATTCTGTTATGATAGGGTGGTGCATCAATATTGTCTAATGTAGGGAATGAATCCAGGGCATAAGGATGAGCAAGCCTACAAGATCTACAACTAGAAAAGTATATGGGTATATATAATAACATTGCACTATACAAACACATATCAAAACAAATTAATTATTTTTGTCGATGTTTCTTCAGTGTCCAAAACAAACAAACAGAAAAGAATGTGGTTATTATGTTTGTAAATTTATTAAAGAGATCATATTTAATCAACAAACTAGCATCCCTGATGAGGTATTTTCGAAAATAATTACGAGTTCATTTAAAATATTTATTAATCCTTTGTGTATTTATATTTTTTTGTACTACCATGAATTTCGCAAAAACTCATATTCATAAGATGATATAGATGTGTTTAGAAATGAATGGGAAACATACCTGATGGAAGATTGCACAAAAATAGGATGAAGGTGAATTCCTACTAATGTTATCCATATATGATCGTTGATATCTCCCTTGTTTACACTTATTGAGCATATATGATCACCCTTTATTATGTTTTATATCCTTAGGTTATGAAGAATGGTTTTAGATATGATTTTTCTTTCTAGTAAATCATAACTCATTGGAATACATTGGTCGATAGTGTGGAAGCCGACTGATGCATAGTCATTCAGTCCACTCATGAGCATCTTAAAATCTTGATGGGAACCAATATCTTGGATTTTAAATTTTCTAATTTTAGTTTCGCTTACATGTGGGTGGGGGTGTCCGGGAGGGAGGGGGTGTCCAAGAGTGGGGGTGTCTAGGAGGGGGTGTGTCCAAGAGGGAGGGGGTGTCCAGGTGTGAGGGTGACCAAGAGGGGAGGGAGGGGGTGTGTCCATGGCTAAAAGTGTCTGATATCAGTTTGAAATTGACATTAACTTTAGAAAACAACACAAGTGACATACAAAAATCCAAGAAAAAAGGTTCGGATTGCTTTGATACTTTAGGAAAATGATTCATGAGTCATTTTTGATGTGTAAAAATCAACCGCACCTCAATCCGACGTACGGTGTGACCAGTATGGCTAAAAGTGTCTGATATCAGTTTGAAATTGACATTAACTTTAGAAAACAACACTACTAACATATGGAATACCAAGAAAACGCGTTCATATTGTTTTGATAGTTTAGGAAAACGATCCATGAGTCATTTTTGAGGTATAAGAATTGAATGTACCTCAATTTGATGTACAGTGTGACCGGTATGGCAAAAAGTGTCTGATATCAGTTTGAAATTGACATTAACTTTAGAAAACAACACTACTGACATACGGAATACCAATCAAATGCATTCGGATTGTTTTGATAATTTTTTAAAACGATCCATGAGTCATTTTTGAGGTGTAAGAATCGACCGCACCTCAATACGACGCACGGGGTGACCGGTATGGCTAAAAGTGTCTGATATCAATTTGAAATTGACATAAACTTTAGAAAAAAACACTACTAACATACGTAATACCAAGAAAACACATTTGGATTTTATTTATACTTTATAAAAATGATCCATGAGTCATTTTTGATGTGTACGAATTGACCGTACCTCAATCCGATGCACAGTGTGACCGGTATGGAAAAAAGTGTCTGATATAAGTTTGAAATTGACATAAACTTTAGAAAACAACACAAGTGACATACGAAAAACTAAGAAAATGCATTCGTATTGATTTGATACTTTAGGAAAATGATCCATGAGTCATTTTTGAGGTATAAGAATGGACCACACCTCAATCTGACCCATGGTGTGACCGGTATGGCTAAAAGTGTTTGATATCAGTTTGAAATTGACATTAATTTTAGAAAACAACACTACTAACATACGTAAAACTGAGTAAACGTGTTCGGATTATTTTGATACTTTAGTAAAATGATCCATGATTCATTTATGAGTTGTATAAATCAACCTCACCTCAATTCAATTCACGGTGTGACCGGTATGGCTAAAAGTTTCTGATATCAATTTGAAATTGACATTAACTTTAGAAAACAACATAAGTGACATACGGAAAACTGAGAAAACGCATTCAAATTGTTTTGATACTTTAGGAAAACGATCCATGAGTCATTTTTGAGGTGTACGAATAGACCGCACCTCAATCTGACACATGGTGTGACCGGTATGGCTAAAAGTGTCTGATATCAGTTTGAAATTGACATTAACTTTAGAAAACAACACTACTGGCATATGGAATACTGATCAAAAAAATTCGGATTGTTTTGATACTTTATTAAAATGATCCATGAGTCATTTGTGAGGTGTAAGAATCGACCTCACCTCAATCCGACGCATGGTGTGACTGGTATGGCTAAAAGTGTCTGATATCAGTTTGAAATTGACATTAACTTTAGAAAACAACACTACTAACATTCAGAATACTGAGAAAACGTGTTCAGATTGTTTTGATACTTTATTACAACAATACATGAGTCATTTTTGAGGTGTAAGAATCAAACGCACCTCAATCTGATGTACGGTGTGACCGGTATGGCTAAAAGTGTCTGATATCAGTTTGAAATTGATATAAACATTAGATAACAACAAAAGTGACATATGGAAAACCAAGAAAATGCATTCGAATTGTTTTGATATTTTAGGAAAACAATACATGAGTCATTATTGAGGTGTACAAATTGAACGTACCTCATTCTGACGCACGGTGTTACCGGTATGGCTAAAAGTGTCTGATATCAGTTTGAAATTGACATAAACTTTAGAAAGAAACACTACTGACATACGGAATACCGAGAAAACATGTTTGTATTATTTTGATAATTTAGGAAAACAATCCATGAGTAATTTTTGAGTTGTACGAATCAACCACACCTCAATCCAATGCACGGTGTGACCAGTATGGCTAAAAGTGTCTGATATCAGTTTGAAATTGACATAAACTTTAGAAAACAATAGTACTAACATACGGAATACTGAGAAAACACGTTCGGATTGTTTTGATACTTTAGGAAAATGATCCATGAGTTATTTGTGATGTGTACGAAATGACCGAACCTCAATCTAATGCACGGTGTGACTGGTATGGCTAAAAGTTTCTGATATCAGTTTGAAATTGACATAAACTTTAGAAAACAACACAAGTGACATACGGAAAACCGAGCAAATGCATTCGGATTGTTTTGATAATTTAGGAAAATGATCCATGAGATAAATCATCGAAAAACATATTGATTTTACATTATTTTCTTTCATTGTTATCAGAATGAAAACAATTGAGTTTATCATTTCTATATTTTAGTTTCACATTTCCATATTAATGTATTATTTCATATTAATGTTTTAATTTATTTCATTATTGTATTACTAACATAATATTTGTTTTTCTTATATAGGTGAATTTTTTTTCCTTGAGTTTAGATGCTTTATTCGGCAACAAATATCATGGACGACAATTTTTGAGAGAGGATCATGGATATCAAAGGATGAAACATTAATGTTTAGAACTGTTGTTTGATAATTGTAATTGTAATCAAGTAAAACATTGTTTGAAATATATATAGCAGTGTGTTTTTTTTGTATTCATGATGTTAAGTAAATGTATATAGAATTTTTTGTCAAAATATTGTGTTTGGGTGTTGTTTTGTACAGGTGTGCAGGTGCTATTTTTTACAGGTGTGCAGGTGCTGGTTTGTGCAGGTGCTGGTTCTGCAGGTGCAGGGGAAGGTGCCTTTATAAGTGCTATCTTGAGCACTGATAAAGGACACCTTTATCAGCGCTATCTTCAGTGCTGATAATAGGGCCCTTTATCAGCGCTCAAGATAGTGTTGATAAAGGCACCCCTTTATCAGTGCTAGAAAAGTGTTGTTAATGCTGGTGTAGATAAAGGGGGGTCCCCTTTATCAGTGCTCTGAAAAACGCTGATAAAGGGTGCCCTTTATCAGTGATTTTTTAGTGCTGATAATGGTCTCCATTATCAGCGTTTTTCGGAGCGCTGATAAAGGGGACCCCCCTTTATCTTCGCCAGCATTTACAGTGCTTTTCTAGCGCTGTTAATGTCGGTTTTTACCACTGATAAAAGGAAAATTTGTAGTAGTGAGTGGGTATAAAAGGAGGCCTTTAGATTATCAAATTGATGAGTAAAAGGGTGAGAAATGGCATTGGGTAGCGGAAGTATCCCTTATGAAGCTTATTTATCTGAGCTAGGAAAGGAATTAACTTCATTAGGTTTTTCCTTAGAATAATCCCTATACAAACTCAGAAGAATTATAGTATGATTAAAATTGCATGTGGGAGAAGTCCAAACTCACTACGGCAAAAAAGGTATTTAGCGGCGGTTTGGTTTTACGTTTCGCGGCATATTAAACAGCCGCAAAATAGATTGGCGGTGGTTTTGAAAATTCATCGTGAAATCGTGCGTCGGGAAACTATTCACGCTGGTTTTTAAAACCGTCGCAGAACGTTTCGCGACGGTTTAAACCGCCTCTAAATGATTTAGCGACGGTTGTTTAATTTTTATTAAAAAAAAATTATTTTTTTTATTTTTTTTTATTTTTTTTATTTATTTATTTATTTTACTTATTTTATTTTAGTTATTTTAGTTATTTTATTTTAGTTATTTTATTTATTTCGTATTTATTTTATTTATTTCGTATTTATTTTATTTATTTCATATTTATTTTATTTATTTCATATTTATTTTATTTATTTCATATTAATTTATTTACTTTATTTATCCATGCATGCACATCCCATACAATATAAAGAAATATTGTGTTTGGTGAGATTCGAAGCCTAACCTCTTGCTTATTTTCCAAAGACTTTACCACTCCAGCAAACTCGTCATGTGGTTAATAAACAGAATTTAATATACTTATATATATTAATTGAAAAAACAAATAATACATAAATAATAAATATAAACTCAATAATAATAAATAATAAATAATAACTAATAACTAATAAATAATAAATAATAAATATTAAATAATAAATAATAAATAATAAATAATAAGTAATAAATAATAAATAATAAATAATAACTAATAAATAATAAACAATAAACAATAAATAATAAATAATAAACAATAAATAATAAATAATAAACAATAAATAATAAATAATAAACAATAAATAATAAACAATAAATAATAATAAATAAATAAATAATAATAAATAAACAATAATAAATAATAAATAATAAATAATAAATAATAAATAATAAATAATAAATAATAAATAAATAATAAATAATAAATAATAAATAATAAATAATAAATAATAAATAATAAATAATAAATAATAAATAATAAATAAATAAAAATAATAAATAATAAATAAATATACATAATAAATAATAAATATGAATAAATAATAAATAATAAATAATAATAAATAATAAATAATAATAAATAATAAATAATAAATAATAATAATAAATAATAAATAATAAATAATAAATAATAAATAATAAATAATAAATAATAAATAATAAATAATAAATAATAATAAATAATAAATAATAAATAATAATAAATAATAAATAATAAATAATAAATAATAAATAAATATAAATAATAAATAAATAATAAATAATAAATAAATATAAATAATAAATAAATATAAATAATAAATAAATATAAATGATAAATGATAAATATATATAAATGATAAATAACAAATAAATATAAATAATAAATAATAAATAATAATAATAATAATAAATAATAAATAATAATAAAGAATAAATAATAATAAATAATAAATAATAATAATAACTAATAATGAATAATAAATAATAAATAATAATAAACAAATAATAAATAATAAATAATAAATAATAAATAATAAATAACAAATAATAAATAATAAATAATAAATAATAAATAATAAATAATAATAAATAATAAATAATAAATAATAAATAATAAATAATAAAAAATAATAATAATAAATAATAATAAATAATAAACAATAAATAATAAATAATAAATAATAAATAATAAACAATAAACAATAATTAATTAATAATAATTAATAATTAATAATTAATAATTAATAATTAATAAATAATAATTAATAATTCATAATTCATAATTCATAATTCATAATTCATAATTCATAATTAATAATTCATAATTAATAATAAATATTTAATAATTAATAATAAATAATTAATAATTAATAATTAATATTTAATAATAAATTTTTAATAATTAATAATTAATAATTAATAATTAATAATTTTATAATAAATATTTAATAATTAATAATAAATAATAATAAATAAATAAATACAAATAATAAATAAATATAAATAATAAATAAATATAAATAATAAATAAATATAAATAATAAATAAATATAAATAATAAATAATAAATAAATATAAATAATAAATAAATAATAAATAATAAATAATAAATAATAAATAACGAGTAACAAATATTATTATTAATAATAATATTTTATTATTAGTAATAATAAATAATAAATAATAAATAATAAATAAATATAAATAATAAATAAATATAAATAATTAATAAATATAAATAATTAATAAATATAAATAATAAGTAAATATAAATGGTAAATAAATATAAATAATAAATAAATATAAAAAATAAATAATAAATAATAAATAAATATAAATAATAAATAATAAATAAATATAAATAATAAATAATAAATAATAAATAATAAATAACCAGTAACAAATAATAGATAATAAATAAATTAAAGTATATTATAAATAATAAATAATAAATAATAAAGGAAGCACATGAAAAAGTATGAAAAGACGTGATAAGGGATGAAAAATCATGAAAACGCATGAAAACGGATGGAGAAGCATATGATGAATGAGGCATTAGAAAGAATGAGAACGCATGAAAACTCATGACAACTCTGGAAAACCCCATAATAATTCAACATAATCATCATAATAACCCACAAAAAACCATTAATAAAGATAACAAGTCATGGAAACCCAAATAAACAGTAATAAATGGAGAAACCGTTAAAACCCGTCAAAACGGTCATAATGAGACAAAAACATTGGACTCACATTAACGGAGATAACTTATGATCTGAGAGTCTGTTTTAGATCCGCAACCAGTCAAATCAAAGATCCTGAAACGATCTTCGACCTGATAGGTGAAAGAGCCCGAATGGACAGGCGGATCGGAAGTTACGACCATTTAAAAAAAAGATGACGGGGAACGGGTGCTAGAAACGAGGCATCGAAAAACATAACAAACCAGATACCCACTAAAAAGGCCATAACATATGATCCAGGAGTGCATGTGGGCGCTGCGACTAGTAAAAATGAAGCTCATGGAACGAGATATGATCTACCAGGTGGAGGAGTCTGAACTGACACGCGGATCAAAAGTTAGGTCTGTTTGAAGACAAGTTCGACGGGACACCCGTGACAGAAACGGGGTTTCAGAGGCCTTTAGAGGGGTTTTTGGGGTCGAAAAACAAGACAAAAGCTTGCTTCTATTAAATTGGTGTGTATCTCTCTTCCCTGGCTTTGATTTGATATGTGGTAGAGCCCAAACGGACACCCGGAGCGAAAGTTAAGGTCGTTTGAAGTTGGAGAACTTTTTTCAACTTTCTTATAACTCTAATATCTTCCTCACCTTAGACCGTCTCATGGTTTTGATTATATGTGCCTCTACATCTCTTCATTATCTTCGATTTGACTGGTCGTGACGCTCTAACAGACGCCCGGATCAAATGTTATGGTTGTTTTAGTGATTTCGGGGTTTCTCGTGTTTTTTAATTTTTTCCTTTCATTTCGCGGCGGTTTTACCGAAACCGCCGCTATTTCACAGGGGGTCTTTTAAAAACCGCCGCTTATCCTCAAAAAAAATTAAAAAATAATTAAAAATAATTATTATTGTTATGGCATTTCGTGGTGGTTTTTTCACGGCGGTTTTTAAACCGCCGCGAAATGGCGGCCCGAAACACGTTTAGCGGTGGTTTTTAAAACCACCGCTAAACGGCAGTTTTCCTGTAGTGACTCATGAAAATTTCCACTAAATCCATGCAATTATAATCCCCACCCATGACTACCAACAGAGCATACATTATGCTTAGATCTTACATGGAGATCTAGAGGGGATATGTAACTAGAAATTACATGATATAAAAAATTAATTATTAATGTAATAAGTTATCTATCAGAAGTATTTTACAAAATTTTATTTTTTACTTTTAAAGAAAAAGTTTTTTTATTAACTAATAGAATGATAAAGTTAATGAGATCATTTTATTCTTAAAATTGGTTTTTTATAAAAAAAATATTTTAAGTACATTATTTTAAAAACTAAATATTTAATATATATTTTTATATGAATAATATAACATAGATCTATTTGGAAATTGATAGGAACTAATAATAGTAACAGTAAAAATTTAAAAAAAATATATTTTTCAATGAAATTTTTTTCAATTGTATTTTTTTTATTTTTATTTAATAGTTAATTAAAAAAATTAGAATTTTAATTTAACCAAATTAACTTCATTTTATTACTTATAATAACAATATTATCATATGATATATTTTTGGTATTTTTTGAAATATTTGATTATTAGGTGAATAGTGAAAATACTATTTTTACCAAAACTCAAAGTTAATAATTATATAAGAAATTATTATAAGTTTATAAATATTTTAATCGATTAAATAATTTTTGAATAATTTAAAATATACATTTCAAATATACTATTTTTAATTTAGAAAAAAACTATCATTAAAATTTTAAGTACTTAAGTAGTATTTTTCAATAAACACTATTTTTCCCTTTTCTTGTCATTAAATATTATTTTGTTAAAATTTTGTTTTGTATTTCATAGAAAGAAAAATAAATTTTATTTTTTTATAATAAAATAATTTATATCATTAAAATCATATATATTGATAATTTTACCCTATATGTAAATTTTAAGATTAAAAATACACTTTTTTAAATAGGTTTTAACGTGTTACATGAATTACTATTAAAAATTGATTTTTATTACAAATATAAATTTTATCTGATAAAATGGATGTAATATTTTGAATAATTAGGTATAAATTATTTATTAACTTCCATTTCATTTTTATAAATAAATATTGAATTATTTAGGTAAAAATAAATAGTAAAACCAAAAATGGTAAAAGTAAAAATTTTAAGAGTAAATCTCTTAGTGAAATGTTAAAAACATGTGTGAAAATGAATTTTTGATGAATTATAGAACTTATATCTTCCCCCAATCCATTATTGTGCATTTTGTGATCCATTTGAAAAGTTTAACATGTGCTCCCTTTATATTAAGTGATTATATTTTCAAAAAATCCATTTGTACCACTTATAAAAAGGGCCTCTCACCACCCATTCAATACCACCCTAAAAATTAGGTTTTCACTTGAAAATATTCTTTTAGTAATTTACATATAATACTATTCCTTTTACAATTTCCTCTGGTCATAAGTGATTGTATTAAGACCTCCAATTCCAAGGAATCTTCTAAGGGAAAGCCCAAGTCCTCACATGAGTACTTTTATTCCTAACTTCTTTTATTTCTTACTTATATTCCCAAATATAATTTTATAATTCCTATATAATTAAATCTTTATTTTTATAAAATTAATGTTATTATTCTAAGGTAATAACTATTTAATACTTTCCCCCTTTTCTATTAAGAAAAATAAAAGCAACATCTGTGCATTGGGCGGACTACCACCTCCACGAAGTGATGACCTCTATTTTTTCACCACCACATCCCTTCACTGATTACAATGATGTAATTGAAGAATAAATTATACATATATAATATAATTATTATTAAAATTATAAAAATTCTAATACACCTTGTTTTCCATATATTCGTTGAGAAATGAAAATGTTAGTCATGCGTTGTACAGACTATTAACTCCCCAAAATGATGTATCTCATTTTTAATCTAGTTTTTTCATATTTTTTAAAATAAAATTCACCACTTTAAAATAATCCAAATTATATCATTACATTCTATAATAATTATATTATTCCAAATTAAACTACATTCTTAATCATAGTCATCCTTTAAGTGTGGTGTGTCTATATTTGGATAAGTGTAACCACCCACTTGAACAATGCTATAAAACAGTATCATGGATTAATATAAGAACTTAATAAATGAAAATTTATTATATAAATAAGTAAATAATTTTTTTTGTAATTTATTGGTGAACTTAAAATTAAACTCATTAATTAAGATACCAATGTCCTTTTCTTAAAAATCCTCGAACCATATTCATCACGGATTTCATATTTAAGGATAATAACCAAATATCCCATAAAATTAAATTATATCATTATAAATTATTTTAAAAAATAAATTCTAGTACATTTTATGATCTTTTAGTGATTATATTTTGGATAATAATGGATAAAAACAAAACTATTGTGAATCAATTTCAGAACAATCAAGATTACTCACACCCGATATTGAAAATAGATAATAACTAACTAATATAATTAAATATAATAACTATAAATGAAGTCTAAAAAGGTTATATATATGAAAAAAAAAATTAAAATAGGTTATTAAGATAGTTACTCTTTTTATATAGGATATTCAAGTGCTTTAGTGGAAGTCCTGAATTAAGGTCAGGGGTTATTTATCTCAAATTTAATTTCTTATGACACATTTCTTAATATGAACCATGATATATTTAATATGGTTTGATTAATACCTAATTAATTTATTATAAAATTTAAATATTTTTTTTAATAACCATATCATGGTCACTTTTAAAAGTCTTTCATTTCAAAATATACCTTATTTGAAAGGGTTGTTGATTAAAATGACACTTCAACCTTAAAGGTTTCACTACCAATCTTATTTTCTAATCATTATTATTTTTAAAATATAATACATATGGTAAATTTCCAATATTTCTAAAAAAATCATTATTTTCATTGGATATTCATTTGGTTTTACAAATCCCCGCAAAATTTCATTTCCCATTGAGTTATATTTTACCCAAACGGTTTCTTGTAAGTGAAACTGACCTCGTCTCTTCTTCTCCATCTATAACCTCATATGTTTCCATGTTTTATGCCTCAATAATTTATTAAGATCATTTTATACTACTCATAATTTCATAAAAAAGTTTTAAAGAAATTTTTAATGTTTTTAACAAGGGTCATTTTCATCAAAGTATGAAAAACATCTGTTTTAATGTTTTCTATGTAAACCCATATTCCATTTTTTTGTCTTTTACCATGAATACTCTTATATAAACTTCAATAGTTTTTAAATTAAATACTTAATATCCTAGTTTTATAATATATTTCTATTTTAATAATTTTTTAAAAAAGTTCAATGTTATTTCTTTTTTTAATGTAATTTTTCAAATGCTCCTAAAACTGTTTTGCATCAATGTCTTTATTGGTTGGCATATTTTATATTTAATCAAGGTCATTATTCAAATGATGCAATCCACATTATTTCTATACATGTCTTATGTAGTGCACTTAACTTTTAGTGGAATGATCTATTACTATCTTTTCATTTCATAATCATCCACTATGTATAAATATGATCTATCTTCTTTTTTTTCCTCTATGAACACTTTATATTTTATTTATCTATTTTAGTGGTGATCACCTAAATTATATACACAAATTGATCAGGGAAATTATTAAGTAACAATATACCCTTTATCAATATGGTGTAAATTCCATATGCTTTATTATATTTATTGAAGGGTATTTACCAAGAAATCTAATGAATATCTTTGGATTCCCAAATATTTTCCATGGGTTTATCTTGTTATGATCATTTATGGAATTATAGATGATCTCTTTATGTGATTACATTTGAAAAGGATTTTAAACCCATTTTATTTCCATGGGTTCTTTATGATGTGATAAATGAAACCCGTTTTCTTTATATAGGTTCCTAATACTATAAAAAGTGAATAACTTTCATTTTAAAGTTTTATGAAACCCATTTTATTTCCATGGGTTCCCTATGATGTTATAAGTGAATGATTTTCAAGGGGAACTCTTATTTATGGATGATGACTGGTGGGATCTTATATCTACAACTATGTAAATTGGTTAAGAGTTTAAATCTTGTGATAAATTTTTTTCCTAAGTACATTTTAGTTTCTCATAATAATGGGAAATGAATGTGTATCTCATGAAAGTAATGTTTCCTTATTCAAATTTTTATGCCATATTTGAATAAATTCATATTTTTATGATTATTATCAAGACTATGTAATGATCTATTGAATCATGTTTATTGACTCATGTTTCTACACTTGTTTTATTCATGTATTATGTTATTCTAAGCCTTATTCCATGATTTATGGTCTATGATTTTTTTAGGTATAAGATTCATATTTATCTTGATTACATACATATACTGATATTATGCTCACTAAGGATATTTTATTGTTATCAATTATGTTTAACCATACTAAGCCTTTGATCTCAAAACTTTCATATGTTTCCATTGAACCATGTTATGAAGATGGGTATATCTTTTGAGAAATATAGAAGGATTCTAGTGTAGATTAATTATATAAAAATGTACACAAGTATTTTAAAATAAATAGAATACATATCTAGTCCTCAAATACACTAAAACTTACATTCATGGTATTGTGATATTATTTTCTGATATGTAATGTTTAAATAATTTAAATGATATAAAAAAAATATGTGTTTATTTTGGTTCGTTATAGTTGGTATCATAGTAGGGTTTTGTTTTTTTTTAGGATTAGTTTTTTTATTTGGATTAGAGAACTTTAGTCAAACTCTTAAGGATGATTATACATGTATAATAACACCCAAAATTTTTGTAAATTAGGAATTATGTAGTTTTTTTAGCAATCACATACCTTTCTAGATACTTGAATGTGGTTGTGGTTTTAGTATAATTGCACCAAGGGGTATTCACCTGAAAAAAGGCTTGCTGAATACCTACTAAATCTTCACTCTAGAACATGATGAGTGGGCCTAAGTATACACACCTAGATATAAACTCTATAGGGATATGTTTTGGTTGATCACATTATATTTCAATATATTTTGATGAATTTATTATGGAATTATATTAATTAATATGAGAAAACACAACCAAAAAAACATAGATTAAACCAGAATTGGTTTAGGTTGAAAAAAAATATAATGTAACAATTTTGGATGTTAATACATTTTGAGCTTTAATTTTTCATATAATTATCATAAAATAATTATCATATGGTATTCATTACTCATGTTAACTCCTTTTGGTTTCTTTGATGGCTAAATCATGATAGGACCAAGTTATTAATGGATTCCATAAATAATGTAGAGATTTTCCCCATGAGAAATATAGGGGGATAAAATCCATAGTGAGAAATTTTATGATTATGAAAACCATCTATCAAGAATTATTATTAACAATGTCAACATAGTTGAGTTTAAAAACATAATAAAGAAGATAACTATGTACTCTTGTGTATTTTCTGGTGATAAAGATATTAAAGAAAAGAATATTAAACTTCCTTTATATCAAAAATGCAAGAAGAGGTTCTCATGTTAGTGTCTTAATGGAACTAGGAGATATTTTTTCTTTGGTAAATGATGGAATAAAGAAACTAGTTTTTGAGTAAAAGTAAATATCTCAGTTGAAATTGGGAAATGAAAAAAAAAGTTCATCAGGAGACACCACTAATTGTGCAATGTATTTAATATAGAAAAATTGGTTATTACCCAAATCAATTCCCTAATATAAGGGATAACAAGGATGATAGGCATCATAAATTTTAAAGACCAAGAGAACACGGTAAATCCTATGCAACCAAAACTACTGAAGTAATTTTTTAAAATGATATGAAGTGAAGAACAATAATCATCCACTCAATAATTTTGAATGTTGTAATAGTGTCTTATTCAACCCACTCCTTTGTATCTAGTGTGTTTCTAAGAACATAAAATCATTTCATAGATTACTAGATATTTAATTTTTCTTTATAATACTTCTTGTGATATTATTATTATATCCCATGTTTATGTTTATTGGTATATTCCTTGTGAAAAATTTATTATCCTTCCTTTAGATGAAGTTGATATGTTTTTGAAAATGGATTAGATATATCCACATAAAAACCCTAGTAATGAAATAGAGAGATCATATTTCATATATCAAATAAAATTATGATCACTTATCACTAAAAGTAACACTATAAACTCTCAATGAAAATTTATTCCCTTATATAGACCTTAACCCCAATCATGAGTAGTATTTAGCTTGGTTGGTAAGGAAGAAACCTTATATTGTGATATGTATATTATGAAGGAATAGATCATTTTCTTAGATATTCCTCGGTTAATAAGGTTGATTACTCTTTTTAAATTAAAAATTTTGTCATATCTATCTTAAGGATATCCTTAATAATTTTATTAGTGAGTAGTAATTAAAATTATAGGGATGTAATTTATTTACAAGGGGAATATAATGACAAAAAATTTTGTTATATATTTTCCTTATATAAATATAATGTTAATATCTTATTCCAGATGGAGAATTTAACTAAAAAAAGACCTTGAAATTTTAAAATAAAATTTTACAATTATAATATATCCATTAAATTAGTGGATATTAAAGGAAGAAAATATATTATGAAATCTATGAAGAAACAATATTGTAAAAGTATTGTGTAGTGGAAGTATCCTTTATGAAGATTATTTGTTTGATCTTAGAAAGGAATTAGATTAAATAGGTTTTTCCTTAGACCAATCCCAATCTAAATTAAGAAAATTAAAATATAAGTGAAATCATATGTGAGAAAAGTTTAAACTCATGTAAATTTCCATGAGATCCATGCTAGCAAAATTACCAACCACAACTGTAATTGGCGCATATTATATGCTTAAATATTATTAAAAGATATTTAGGGTAAATATAACTCGAAATTAGATTGATATTAACATGTCATTATTATTCTAGTACATTGTTTTATCACATCTATTTTTACACAATTTCCATTTTTACTTACAAATAAAAAGGATGTTATCTACCAATATATTGATAACATAAACGAGATCATTTTATTATAAAAAAATTATCAAAAATAGATTTTATTTACCTTATTTAAATAAACTAAATATTTTATGTATATGTTTTATTTAAATAATATAACATTAATCTAATTTGTAATTTATAAGATCTAAGAAAAATAATGGTTAAAATTTTAAAAAAAATATTTTCTGATGAAAATAGTTTTCATTATTTTTTTATTATTTTTATTTAAAATTTAATTATAAAAATTTATAATTTTAATTTGAAAAAAGTAACTTATTTTTTAAATTATAATAACAATATCAAAATAGCAAAAAAAATTGGTATTTTTCAAAAATAGTTGATTTTTAGGTGATTAGTGAAATTATTATTTTTACCAAAACTGTAACTTTATAATTACATATCAAAGGATTAAAATTTTATAAACATTTTAATTTACCAAATATTTGTTTCATAAGTAAAATATATATTTAAAAATGTGTTTTTTAATTTTTAAAAAAACCTATGATTAGAATTTTAAGGACTTAAGTAATTTTTTCCTATTAAAACTCTTTTTGGTCTTCCCTTTTAATTAAATATTTTTTTGGAAAAAAATGATTCTTTTATATCCAAATAAAATTTATTTTTTTTATAATAAAAAAATTTATGTCATGAAAATAAAATAAATTTATAATGTTACCCTACATAAAATATTAAGATTAAAAATACATGTTTTCTAAAAAATGTTTTTACATGTTACATATGATAATGTTAAAAATGAATTTTATTAAACATAAAAATTTTATTTGATATAATGGATTAAAAATTTAGAATCTTTATTTTCAAATTATTTATTAAGTTCCATTTTATTTTATATAATAAAATTAAATTACTTTGGTAAAAACTAGATACCATAGTAAAACCAAAAATAGTAAAAGAGAGAATTATAAGAGTAAAGGACTTAGAAAATTGCTTTAAAATATGTGAGAATTAATTATTGAGGGATTAATTACCTTATCTCATCCTTTAATCCGTTATTTTTCTTTTTTTAGCCACTTGATATGTTTAACATGTGATCCTTTAATATTAAGTGGTTGTATTTACAAAAATGTCATTCTCAGCAAATAAAATGGGGGCCTCTAAACGCCCCTTCAAGACCATCCTAAAAATTCGATTTTACCCAGAAAATATTCCATTATTAAATATAATATAATATTATCCATTTTACATAAGCCTTTGGTCATAAATTATTGTCTTAATACCCACATTTAAAAAGAGTCTTCCAAAGGAAATCCTAAATTACAAACATGAATATTTTTTCCCTAACTTATGTTCTTTATTTCTTAAAATTCAAAATATAATTATCTAATTAATATATAATGAAATTATTATTTTTTATTCCAAATTTTATTATTCATAGGTAATAAATTTTAACCGTCATTCCCTTTTTCTCTTAAGAAAAGTGAAACTGTCATTTGTGTGTTGTGTGGACTACCGCCTCCACAAATCAACAATTTCTATTTTACACCCCCACCACTCATCAGTGATTATAAAGATGAAATTTAAGAATAATTTTTATATTTATGATATATTTATAATTATTAATAGATATATTATAATCCACCTTCTTTCACACTCATTCATCGAGAACAGAAAACATTAATCGTGTGTTGTGCGGACTACCCCCTCCATGAAGTGATTTATATAATTTTTTATCTAGTTTATTTATTATTTATTAAAATATTGTAAAATATTACTAACCACATTAAATTTATCAAAATAATATCATTATTATCTATAAAAATGATAATATATCAAAATAAACCACTTTCATAATCATGATCATCCATTAATTATAGTATGTTCATGTTTGGGTTGGTTTCACCACTTACTTGAACAATGCTAAAAAATAATATCATGGATTATTATGAGAATAAAATTATTGATAATATATGATATAAATAAGAAAATAATTATTTTTTATATTCTATAGTTCTTAAGTTAATATTAAACTCATTAATTAATATACCAACATCTATTCGTTAAAAATCAACACAACATGCTCATCGTCCACTTCATATTTAATGATCATAACAAAATCTCCCATGTAATGACACTATAAAATTATAAATATTTATAAAACACAAATTTTAGAATCATGTGTGACCTATGAATGAAGAAAATTGGGACAATAATGGATAATAACACTGTTATTAGGAATCTAGTTTAAAATGATCAATACTTCTCACACTCGATATTAAAACTATATAATATGAAATAGTATATGCATTACTGGGCCATTAATTTTCTAGTTTTGTGGCTGGAGAGTATTTAGAGGAGGTCTTGGAGGACTTGGAGAAGGTTAGTTGTAATTTTGTAGCAACAGGTAAATTCACATCATAAAAGATTTATTTACAGAGTAAAAGTGTGTTCTACAGCTTATGTTTTTGTGGTTTATAGATTATATGTGATGGGGGAAAAGCATGAAAAGGAATCACACGATAAATATGGATTTATAGAATAAGTTTATTAATGATAAGGCACCATTTTTTTAGAAAAGGGATTCATAGCTTAAAATTTGGTTTACAAGTTGTGAAATATGGGTCAAGTGAAATTCAAATCGTAAATATTTATTTTCGGATGTGAATCAAGTGATTTGCAGCCTGTATATATATTTTAATTTGGACACTCTATTACTTGTTCAACCAATCTTCATCTTCTGTGTGGAAAAATCCTAGGCGATACTGGGATACCTTCAAACTCGTCATCTCCCTCCTTGATCCTTAAGTTCCAGTGGTTTCTCATTGGTGATTGGTAGTGAGTTTCAGCCTCTTTATTCCTACGTTTTCTTTTATTAATATTACAAAGGTTCATGGTAGTTTTGTTTTTTCAATTGGGGTATGTTTTTAGATGTTTTTTGATAAGCCTATGATGTAGTTCAGTGTGATCTTATTCTTCCAAGTGAGTTTTTTTTCATGTTATTTCTTCTTTTTCCTATGGTACGTGATGGATTAAAAAGGATTATTTAAGGTATGGAATCATTTTTCTCTCTTGTTTTCCTGAAATGTGTGTGGATTGAATGATTTTTCTTTTCATTGGGTTGATATTAAGGTTTAGTGTAATGATATAATTAATTTATATATTCTAAAATTTATGGGGATGGGAATAAGTACCATGATTTACAGTTTTGTTGATATTTTTAAGGATATTGTGAATACTTGTAGCCAATACTAGAAATAATGGATATTGGGATCTGTGTGTGTGTTGTAGTTGATTTTTGTGTAACCCTTTTGTGTTGTTTATTAATATCACCCTAAATAAAAGGCTAAAGAATGTATATTTTCTAATAAATTAGTTTCCCATGTAAGCCTAGTTCGTGTGATAATACCCATTCTAAGTAAAGAATTAATTTGATTAAATCTATTGAATATATTTTGCAAGACAGAATGCATTTTTGTTGTATGTGGTTTAATTATTATGTTGTATTGTCTCTGGGGGATGTTTTGTACTAATGATTGTGACATATTGGGTTGTGTACTATGTGGGGTTGTGATGTAGTCGTTGGGTGTAATAGATGCATCATGGGTAGTTCTATGTTGTATTGTGCATTGTTTAGGGTGCACAGTGGTGTGTTGCGTAGTGGTGATGATGTGTGGTAGTGTGATATTGTGTATTAGTGGTCCAAAGTGTAATTGGGGTGTAATGATTATGGTGTGTGTTGGTTGTAGTGTTTGAGGTATGACACGTGTGGTTACTGTAGTGAGATGGTTTTTCTAGTGTTGTGCAATGATGATGGTTGATGTGAGTTAGGCTAATTTTGGTGCGGGGGGGTTGTGTAATTTCTCGATTATCCATGGATTAATTTGTAAAATGATAAATATTAATGAAAGGGTTGGAACTTTATGTGTGGTGATTATATAAATGAAATGAATAAATGAATGGGTTGATAAATGAATAACATAACATGTTGTGTAGTTGTGAGAGAAATGGAATAGTAAGGGGAGTATGTAGAAACTCATTAAATATGGTAAGTGGTGAGAACTATAATTGAAAGTGTTCATGTGTGGATTTGTCTGGTGGTTGTGCGGTGTGATTCATTAGTGGCATTATTGGTTGTGATATTTGATGTGTGGTGTGGTGGTGCTGATTTGGTGTGCACTAGTGTAGTTGTTGTGTATTCATAGGTTGGGTATTTTGTGTCATTATATATATCAAGTATTTTATGTTATTTTAATTTACTCCCCACCCAAGTTGGATGACCTTACCAATTCCTAGAGGTTATTGGTTCTAGATATTTTCCCCAATATTCAGGATAGTGGTGATATGGATGCCTAGATACCCCCTCTTCCCAATTATTCGATCAGTAGAGATGTGCCAGCTGTATTTGAGCAAGATATAGAGTGAGGCCCATGTGTATTCGACCGGGATGAGGTAATAAGGAAATGATCTTATGTGATGGTCCAAGTTTATTTGGGAAATATGTGATGTGATGTGATATTGGGTGGTGGTTATTCATGGTAATAGGAGGGAATAAAGTTGATGTTATTCATATTCATGTTACTATACTACTCTAGTTATGTGATAAATTGTGGTGTGATGGCCCATGAGTCTTCTAGTGAGATAAGGTGTGATTAGATGATGCCTAATGCTATCATGGGATGATGGACCTCATGAGGGTGGGGTAGGTAAGGATGCATTCTAAACCACATCATATATGTGTTTTGATATGTCATATGTACGTAAGGGATGGGGCATAGGGCATTCAATGTTGGGGAATGAGAGTAAAAAATCAGTGGGGAAATGGAATCGGGGTGCACTGCTTTATAATTATCTTAATGGAATATTACTATATTGGATGTGTGAGTTTCTTAGTGAGCTAAGTTGAGGTTGGTATTGGATATTTGACATGTTTAGGTGATTTCTGGTTTTATTGTTTGTTCACCGGAACATTAGAATGCACTTTTCACATGTACACTTGAGACCTTGGGTATGATCCTATTGAGTATACTTGTATGATCACACTATATATATATACAATATTTTTTAGTTTTTGAGGAGAAATTTAATGACCGTCCTGGACATTACTATCTTGGTTTTTGTATCTTTTTTTGAGTTACTACTATAGGACATGTATTTTGGTATTTTACTTTGGATACTTTTATTATATCTGTTGACATTGACCATGTATTGTGAGATGGTTTTGGGTTTATTTTTATATTATATGCTGGATTTTCTTGGAGGTTTTTTATCCTATCTATAAATCCTATTTTATATTAGAGTTTAATGTCTCCCATATGTGAGATTTTTATTCCCTTGGTTCTTGTCTCCAACTCGGGACCTATTGGAGGTGGGACTCGAGGGTCATTATTTATCTTCCTTCATTACGGTATCTTTTGAGGATGGGGCTACTGACAAAATAACTAACAAATATACATATAGAGAATAATTATAAATGAATTTTTTAAAAATTTATAGTTACAAAAAATGTTTTAAATTTGGTGATTAAGATAGTTAGTTTTATTATACAGCATATTCAAGTGCTTTAGAGGAAACCAGGAATTGGCGTAAGGGGTTATTTGTCTCAAATTTAATTTCTTGAGACATATTTCTCAATGTGCACCATGATATATTTAATATATTGTGATTACTACCAAATTAATTTATTTTAAAATATTCATGGGGTTTAGAATATACCACTATGTTCTCTTTTAAATGGCTTTCGATTCAAAATATACCCCAGTTAAAAGGGGTCTTGATTGGATTGTCACTCAAACCATAAGGGTTTAATTTATGATATTGTTTTCAAATAATGTTTCTTTTAAGATAATACATAGAAGTAATTTTTATTATTCATAAAACACCTCATAGTTTTCATTATATATTCTTGGGGTTTTAAATTTCCCCTTAAAATTTCATTTCCCCTTAACTTATATTTTACCTAAAGTGTTTCTTATAAGTGAAATTTACCATGTCTCTTCTTCTCGGATGAGAACATAATTTTTTCATGTTTATATCCATTAGAAACTTAGGATAATGTATTTATTTATGACTCAATAATTAATTAATTTCGTTTTCTATTAGTTTACTTACATTAAATAGTTTTAAATAAATTTTTTACATTTTCTACATGGATCATTTTTTCAAAGTATAAAAAAATCTCTTTTAAAAAAAAATTTATAAATTCATATTTCCACCATTTTTCCTTTCTTAAGTAATATTCCCCTATGAACTTTCATGGTTTCTAAAATAAATCCTTAATATCCTAGTTTTATAAAATATTTCCATTGTTATTAAATTTTTTCCAAAGTTTGGTGTTATTTCTTATTTTTAATGAAATCTTCCAAGTTCTCCTAAATGTATTTTTCATCAATGTTTATATATATTAACAAGTTATATGGTCGATCAAGGATGATATTAAAATGATAATATCATTCATTATTTCTTGGGGTGACTTACGTAATGTCCTTCTCTTTTTGAGGAATGATTCAACACTATTATTTATTACCTAGTCATCCACTATATATAAATCTGAGCTATCATCAATGTTTTTTCTTTGTGAACACTCTATATTTCATTACTATAATTGAATGGTTTTCATCTACATACCATAAATTTATGTATTGGGAAAATTATTGACTTAACCAACTAACCTTTTTCTATAAAGTGTAAATAGAATGTGCTTTGTTATCTTGATTGAAGGGTGTTTACCTCAAAAGCTACAAAATATCTTTGGATGCTTATTTTTTTCATGGCTTTATATTTTTATTATCATTTATAGAATTATAAATGATCTATTTAGGTGATTATATTATAATAGTATTTGAAACACATTTTATTTCTTGGGGTTCTTTATTATGTGATGAATGAAACTAATTTTCTTTTCATGAATGCTTTATTCTATAAATAGTTAAAGATTTTTATTTGAAATTCATATAAAACCAATCTTATTTTCATGGGTTATTTATAATGTCATGAGTGGATAATTTTTTTGTGTAACTCATATGTATGGATTATGACGCGTAGGTTACTTAATCACCCTTCATTGCAATGGTAAAAAAGTTTATATCCCATGAGAAAGGTATTCATGAGTACATTTTAGCTGATCATAAACATGGGCACTATTAGTGTTTCTCAAGAACGCAATGCTTCCCTATAAAAATATTATACTATATTTGAAATATTTCATGGATTTATACTTATTCTCATGATTATTTTATTCCCTATTGGCTCATGTTTGTTGACTCATGTTTCCACACTCTTTGGATTCTTGTATTATGTTATGTGAAGACTTATGCCATGATTTATGATCTATTTTTTGGGTATAATTCTCTTATGTATTTTAATTATACCCATAATATCATATTTTTCTCACTAATGATATTTTATTATTAACACTTATGTTTACCCTAAATACAAATTTTATCTCATCTCTCTCTTATATTTCTATTTCCACAAGTTATGAAGATGGGTATAATTTATGAGAAGTATAGATTGGGTCTAGTGATGATTAATTATGAATAAATATTCAAAAATATTGTAAAATAAATTTATTTTGTATCTATTCATCAAAGATACAAGACCTTTAGTTATTGTAATTGTGAGATTATTTTGTGAGATATAATGTTTAAATTATATAAATAATGTAAAATAAATATGTATTTAGTTTGGGTTGTTAAATTATATATGACATGGGATAGGATAACATATCAGTTTCATTATTTATTCATTGAACCTATAGTATTATTATTCCATAATGAAATGAGGTATTTAGGTGAGGATATTAATTATGAATTATACATAGACCTATTTCCATATACTTTTTTTTACATTTTTCAGAAAATATTGGAAATTATGTTGGACAATACCAAATTGTGACTTTGGAGGTTGATGGATGTCAGGGGAGTATTTTTATATTTTCAATGGGAGTTGTTTGGTTAGTATTGAATTTAGAGCTATTAAGTTTTATCAGGTTTCATGAAATAACTTTCATTTAATATGGAAATCATGGATATTTGGGTTTTCTTTACTTGGTGTGTTTTGGCAGTGATTCGTGGATTATTATCCCCTTACATGGCTTAATGAGAGTAATTCCACCCATATTACATTTTTATACACAAAGCTATACTCATCAACCTGTAACTTGTTTGAGGTGGAATTCGGGGGACACTTGTAATCTCATTGTTGAATCAATATGGGTTTTAGTGGTTTTTAATAGAGATAATCACCTTGTCATTCAATTATAAATTTAACTAAATACAAATAATTATATTAATATTTTAATCTCAAAACAATACTAAATATTTCATATTTGGATAAGAGTTTCAACAAATTATCTATCATGTGTATGATAAGGGAAAAATTAAATATTAAAACAACATAAAACATACTTTGTATAAAAAACTTTTGTGAAAAATAATAATAAAGAAAAAAATAATTGATTTAAGAAAAGATATAAACATAATTAAAATAACTAGTGGGTGAAAATAATTGGAAAATAATGGTAAGAGAATGCTTGTTTTGAAAATATACCAGAAAATTTCGGATCAAAATATACAAATCATATGTTTTGAAAAAAAAATATCAAAATACAAATTTATATTATAAAGAAAATTGAACATGCATTCAATAATAACAATTGAATAAAAACATGGAAAAATAAAAGTTACAGTGCTATATATAAGGGAATTATTAGTCTAAAAAAATCTTTTATCAGTGTACAAAAAGAAATTATGATGTGAGCACAATTGTTTGAATTTATCTTTTATTAGTTGTTGTTTTAGAATTTTTAAATAAAAAATTTATTGGTGCTAGTTTTAATGTTGATAAAGATGACATTTATCAGTGCTAAAACTAGTACTGATAAAAGTTATGTCAGCTGTTGTAGATGCTGCAACATGAAGACCACACTATAGTAGTCGATATCAGTCTAAAAACATTTAGATTGAAATACTTCAAATATTTTCATATAATAAAAATTTATTTAAAATTTTCATTTAAAAAACTAAAATTGCATTGAAACATTCCAATATATTATAATTACATTTTATATATACAATTATTTACAAACAATTTAAATTTCCAAACAACTAAAAAAGAGTCCAACTCTTAGGATATCATATCCTTGAATAAACCCAACCCCATAGAAAACAATAGTGTGCCTATAATAAAAAAATTCTTAGTAATATTAAATGAAAAATTAAATCAAAAATAGATATTATAAAATATATCATAAATATAATTGATAATAAAAATAATAAAAAAAATACATAAATGAATAGTTGATCATTTTCCTAAATCTTTATGAAAATTCGAGCACGTTTTCTTGATTTTGAGTATGTGATGTTTGTTTTAAACTAAAATGTCAATTTCAAATGAAAATAGGCACTTTCATTCATATAGACCACACCCAATATATGATAAATATGATATTAATTTTTAAAGGTAAAAAACGATTCATGGATCATTTTCCTAATTTATCAGGTCAATTTGATCATGTTTACTTGGTTTTGAGTATGTGATGAACATTTTGAACTAAAATTACACATTTAAACTGAAAACAAATACTTTTAGTTATGTTGGCCACACCATGTATTGGATTTATTTACGGTAAATTATAAAATCTCACAAATGAACCATCGGTCATTATTCTAAAGTAACATGATAATCCCGGTTTTTTTTTCTAGGTTTTGGATTGTGATGCATGTTTTGAACTAAAAAATCACTTTTTATCTGAAAATGTACACTTTTAGTCATAACATCCATATCATGTATCATGTAGATTTGTGGTCAATTCTTGCATGTTAAAAATGAATAATAAACCGTTATCCAAAATTATCAAGAAAAAATTAGTTTATTTTCGTTTTTTTAGGATGTGGACCATGTTTTGAATAAAAAATCACTTCTAAACTAAAAATTCACACTTTCAATCATAGTGGACACAATTTATATCAGGTTAGTATGTGGTTACTTCCCACATGTCACAAATGAATAATTAATTATTTTATTAAATTATAATGAAAATATGATCATTTTTTCTTAGTTTTGACTATATTATGAATGTTTTGAACTAAAATAAAAAAATTAAATTAAAAATAAAAACTTTTTGTCATACCAATCACACTACATGTCGATTTTATGTATAATTATTTCCTACATGTAAAAAATGAATGGATGATTTTTGTTATAAAATTTCATGATAATATGAGATTGTTTTATTATTTTTAATGATATGATGTATATTTTGAACTATAATTTCACTTTTAAATTGAAAACACAAACTATCATTCATACCAGACACACCATTCATTATATTTACTTGTAGTTAATTCGTGCATTTCATAAATGAATAGCCAATCATTTTCCAAAAGTATCATGATAATCCACGTTTTTTTTTCATTTTTCACAATTTAAAACATTTTTTGAACTAAAATTTCACTTATAAATAGAAAACATGCATTCATAACACATGGAACTAAAAAAAAAAAAATAGAGATAAATATTTTTTTCAAGAATTGAGATGGTGACTTATAAATCTCAAAAACAATATAAAATTTTCCAGAATATGAATAATTGTAATATAAATAAATAAATAAAATAAACACCATTTAAATTAAAATAAAAAAATAATCAATAATTATAAAAAATAAAATATGAACCATTGGGAAGAAAAAAGTTTTTTCTGAAAAACAATATTTTTATAAAAGGCTGTATAGTCGCACTTTGTACACATAATTTAAAATTAATTTTTAACACTTTTAGAAAATTTATTTTACAAAAAATATTCATTTTTTCAATTTGTAATATTCATATTATCTTGTGGTGACATTTTTTTACTTTTTAGAAAATAATTCTTTTTCAATGCATAGTGAAAATACTAATTTTTTATAAAATTATCATTTATTTTTAAAAAATTAAGTCCCATTAATATTTTTAATTTTTTTAAATTTAAAATATACATGATTTAATAATATTAAATATAATTAATTTAATTTAAATCATATTTATACAAGATTTAATTTTAGTATAAGCTTATTTTTAGGCTTTAAAATACCTTTTTTCTGAAAACTCTTTTAAAGTGTAAAATGTTTATCCAATTTAAATAATTAAAATTACCCCTAATAAAGAATGATTTAAATTAAATTTCTATATTATTTATATAATTATAAAATTAAATTCATATAATTATGTTTACTTTTAATGTAATTAATATTTGATCATCTTTTCCTTAAAAAATGCATTTCTTGAAAACTCTTTTTTTAACACGTTTACAGGTTTAATTTAAAATTAAATTCTTTTAATTCTATGAGATTTATTTGGAAAAAGGGGTTACATATTTTTAATATTAAAAATTTATATTATATAATAATTTTAAACAAATTTTTTACCATAACTAATAGTGAAAACGGTTAAAATTATTTATGGTAGTTAGGGAAAATCGGGTTTACTATAGGTCAAAATAAACATATACGGGTTAAAAATGACCCAAAATTGTATAATTTATATTTTATGTAAATATTTAGACATCATATCTTCTAATGTTAAAAATTGGTTCATTTTTATCCTTCTAGCATGATTAAAATATGGGTGTAATTTTTTCTTTTCAAAAATTCAAAGTGTGTTATCTCCCCCCACTTATAAAAGGACACCTCCTCTCCTCTCTTCTAAACACTTCAAAAACCAATTGGTTCAAAAAATACCTACCCAAATAACTTAATTAGTTATTTCCCCAAATCATATAAGCCTTTTATTAGTTATAAATCCAACCTAGGAAGGATTTTTGAGTTAACCAAAAGAATTTTTCTAAAGAGGAGGTAACGTCATTAATTGGGAATTTTATTTTATTTCTTCCTCCACCTCCGTAAAATATTAGTATAACATGATGATATAATAACCTCATTTTCTTACATATATTGATATTTTTTTATTTTAAGGTAATTAACTACAACCATCTTTTCCTCTCCCAAATGGTAAACAAAATTGTTGATCGTGTGTACGGTGGACTACCACATCATGAATTGACGTAATTCTTTTTCCATTACTGCTTCTCATGCATAGATATAATAATGTATATAATGTTTATATATGGAATTTATGAAATAATTACACATATTTAATAATAATATCCTATATACATTCTTAATTTCCATTCCATAGAGAATATGATAATGTCATTCATCTGTACGGTGGACTACCACCTCGTAAAGCAATGTCATTCATTTTTATTACTGTATCACATGGATTTTATGTGTAAGGATATTCAAAGAAATAATATAATATTTATAATATAATTATCATATCTTAAAACTAAAATAAAACTTACCTTCTTTACATCATGATATTCAAAAAATGGAAATGTTCCTCATGCATACATACGGCATACTGTATACATGATTGTAACGTAGTTCATTTTCCACAGCTATATTTCATGGTTGGTTAAAAACATATGATTTATTTATAAATAGTATAATTATTTAATTTTTAACATTATTTATATTATTAGTTAATAATTTCTTTGACCTTAGTCAACTAACCAAAGTGATTTTGGACTTATGATCTGTTTATTGTTAAAACATACGATGTAAAATTAATTGGTTAAGTAATTGAATATGAAATTTTAACAATTAAGATATAAGGAATAATAAAATTAAAAAAAATATGAATTAAGTAAATAATTAACTTAATTTTATTGTTTAGGGAGACAAATAACACACGTGAAAAATTGGGTTCGAGGTATGAGATCTTTCTAACCCACCCTTTTCATTGGGTTATGTCCATTCTCTCTCTAACTCACTTTATCTATCTTTAAAGTTACTAAATGATTATAAATTGTATAAATATATCTATAAAATGTATATTAAGCTTATTATACCTTCATTTTATGGGTTAATACATTCATTAGGACCATCTATCAAATTCACTCTTTATGGAATCTCTTTTGATTATGTTATGAGAAAATATTATGCAACCCATTTCTTTCCATGGGTAATTATTAGGTTTGTGTCTTATGATTGATATCATTATATGGAAAATATATTAATTTATATGAAATTAGTGTGATTGGTGATCCTATAATTATAAATACTATCAATTCATTAGGTAATATTTTAGTCTCATGATATGTCATGTATGGGATTGGGGAGGGAACTTAATCCATTATGGGATTATCTCTACCATATGATGTTATCCTAGAAGTTATCCTTGACTTATGTTTATTTATTTTTTCACATCTTTGAAACATTACCATATTTCTATAATCTTATGATACCATTCTCTTTATGTTTTTCTTCCACTTGATTACTCATATACCTTCTCTTTTATGATATCATGTTATACCTTTGACTCACATGTTAAGTTTCCTTGATAGGTTTATTTGTTTACTTGGATTTTTAGCTCACCCCTTTCATTATTTGTTTCCAAGGTCATTCCATGTAGTTTTAGGATATCAAATTAATTTTAGGATCTCGCTGTGGAGAATAAAATCATGATTCTATGTTTAAGTTCTCTTTATGTAATACGAACCTAGTCTTTTAAAGACACTAGGATTTTATGATACTTATGTTGAAATAATGAATATTTATATTTATTAATATTGTAAAAAATTGATAAAAGGATTATGTCAATATATTTTTTATTAGAGTTCAAGATTATATAAACTTTGAAAACCAGGATGAGAAAAATTTAGTGAAACCTAAGGGATAAGTCTAACGATAAGTCTAAGGATAACACTATGTATAGAAAAATATCATGGAATCTTGGTGAAGTATAGAGTGAGTGGTTTCCAAGAAATTTCATCCCTATATGGATACTAAAAATGAACATGGTTCTGAAAAATATGTTCCTAGTGCTAATAACTTTGAAAAAATCACGTCATGCTTGAATCAAGTGTTACCTAGTACATGAAAATGGGCCTTACTATGCACCAGGTTTGACACTCCTAAGGGATTGGTTTTGAAAATTCATATACTATTTATAAACCATCATGAAGGGCTTGAATATATTATAATCATGGATGACCTAGATTAATCATAAATTGTCTTGGGATGATTATTCTAAGGTTTTTCATAAGTTTAAATGCATAAATACCCCTTTGAGGTTTTAAAATACGCAAGTCTAAGATGATTAAGAGTATTTTTGGGAGATATTTATGGTAACATAACCTTTCATATTAATATAGGTTTTAGTAAAAAATGGTTAATTTGAGGAAGAATTCATTTATAATTTTTGGAAAAAGGTTTAAAGGTATTATTAAGCTTTAGGTTTTATCATATTAAGATTATTTTATTTTCTTGGAAAAAATAAGTTGTATAGAAAACCTTAGTGGTTACAAAATAATTTAAGGATCAACTTTATTTTGAATATGTTCATAATATTCTTGGGAAATGTCTTATTGGAATGATATGTATATAAACTTTACGTTTAATGTAAAATATCATTTGGAAATAATTATATTATGTTTTTGGTGATGTAACTTTAAGGGTATGAGATAACCTTTCCGGTTAAGACCATCTTTCAAATTAAGGGGGTTTAAGACCATCTTTCATGTTAAGGTTATTTGGGATATAGGGTTATCTATTTAAATAATGATTTATATTAAACTTTGGTTTTATTTTTAAATTTTGGATACTAATATATTATTATTCATTTTGGGTATTATATTAATTTTTGTTAACGATTTTTGTTTTCATACAGATAGAAGGAATAGTTTTTTACTCTTCTACGGATCTTATGATTTATGAAAAGTTAATTTTACTTCTTCAGGTACAAAAATAATAATTTTTAAAATTCATTTATTATAGTAAAATGTAAAGTGTAAATTGATTTAATCGTAGTTAAAGTATTAAATTCTATTTATCAAATAAAAATATATCAGTTAAGTGTATACTACAGTGTTCTCTATCATAATAGAAAAATAATCCCTCAACACTTGGGGAAAGAACTTTAAAAAATGTGATACTATTATCTTCATATATGATAAATAAATGGTTTTTACTCATCATATATTTATGATTTTTTATGTTTTTTTTTCTATCAAATGATAATTCATTTTCTTATGTTCAAGAATCTCTACCACTCTCCAAAATAATTTACACTTTTCTTCCATATACATATTTTAAAATTCCACCAATGTTCTCTAACTTTGAACTCTAGTTATGTGTTATTATAGGTGACCTTCATAATTACCTTTTCCTGTTTTAAAGTTAAATTTGTATTAAACCTTTTCATGATATGGGTTTTCCCACAAAGAAATTTTCAAACCCTTAATTTTAGAGATCGTGATTAAATTATGAGGATGAAATTTATTTAATGGGGTAGAATATAACACGCTGAGATTTTAATTGAGGAACATCATGTTCAATAGCGTATATGAAACACAACACCAAGACTAAAAAATAATGTAACACCCTAAGGATGTAAGATATATTTATTTGTTAATAAATTCAATCTGTTTGATAGCATGAAATGCATGCAACACCAGGTTTAAATAAAGCATGGTACTCTATTAAAATATTATTATTTAAACATGACAATTATTACCTAGCCATCAAGTTGGTGGGTATGAATATGACTAAATAAATTATGAAAATTATATGTTTTACACATACATAAAATAAATTCAATGGTTATATATTGATTATCAATAAAATAAGAAACATTTAGAAGAAATAGAAATGTTTTCTAAAAAATATTATTTTTTAAAAGGCAGTTTACTCACACCTTGTACACATAATTTAAAATTAATTTTTACCACATTTATAAATTTTTTTAAAAAAAACTTAACTTTTTAAGTTATCATATCGATATTAACTTATGGTGAACTTTTGGGATTTTTCAGAAAATATTACTTTTTCATTGAATAGTGAAAATACCAATTTTTATAAAATTTTCATTTATTTTTAATAAATTAATTGTTTTTATTATTTTAATTTAATTTAAAATTATCATAAGTATTATTTATTTATAATAAATCTAATTAATTACATTTAAATCATCTTTATATCATATTTTAGTATAATTTTATTTTTAGGCTTTCAAACACCTTTGTTTGAAAACTGTTTTAAAGTGTATAATGTTTAACCATTTTAAATAATTAAAATATTAAATATTAAATAATTATTTAAATTAATTTTATAAATTATATATCTATAAATATTAATTTAAAATCATCTAATTATGATTAATTGTCATGTATTTAATATAGGGTCATCTTTTCCTTAAAAAAATGTGTTTCTTAAAAAACCATTTTTTCAAAACATCTACGGGTCTAATTTTAAATTAAATTATGCCACTAAAGTGAGTTGAACTTCGAAAAAATGATTCATAATTTATAATTACAATAATTTATATTATCTAATAATTCTAACTTAATTTTTTACCATAATGAAAAATGAAAATAGTAAAAATTATTTATCACGGTTAAGGTAAAAATGGGGTTACCAGAGGGTTAAACTGAAGAGATAAGGGTTTAAATGACACAAAAATGTCTAATTCCTATTTTATGGACATATTTTTACCTTATATATTATAAGGTTTAATAATGGTCCATTTTAGATGCTTTTTGAATGAAAAAATTGCACATACAATTCTTTCTTTTCAAAAATACAAATTGTTTCCTCTCCCCCACTTATAAAAGGACACCCCCAATCCTCTCATATTTATAGATCCAAAACCCATTATATCATCCAAAAACTACCCAAATAACTTAAATAATTCACTCCTCACATCATAAAATGCCGTTTTTGGTCAGAAATCCAACCTAGTAAGGCTTTTTGTGCAAACGAAAAAAAAAACTTATCTGAAAAAGAGGTAACGTCCCTAACTGATAATTTTATTTTATTTCTTCCTAAACCTAATTAAAATATTATTGAAACTCTATGATATTATAAAATAATTATCTTTAATATAATTATATTTTTTTATTCTAAGTTCATTACCTAAAACCATCTCCTCCTCTCTTGAATGGGAAATGAAATCATTGATCATGTTTATGGAGAATTACTACCTCGTGAGCTGACGTAATACATCTTCTATCACCACTTCTTATGGATAGATATAATGATGTATATAATTTTTATATGTGATATTTATGACATAATTATACTTTTTAAATTATAATATCATATATACCTTCTTACTTTCTATTCTGTAGAAAAAATGATAATGTCGCTCGTGTGTAAGGTGGATTGATGTCAGGCGAAGTGATGTGATTATTTTTTCAATTACTCTTTAAATTTAAGTTATTTTTATGTTTATATATTTTATTCATGATATGTTAATCATTATATAAAATAAATATACCATATCTTTTATTACATTATCTTCAATTGAAAAAATGATAGCATCATTTATGTGTATGGAGGACTACGACATCACAAAGAGATATGATTATTTTTTATTACCGCCTAAAATGGATTATAGAAACCCAATCCTTTTACACATAATTTTACATGAATTTTAACATAAATATCCATTAAATACAAACCATGGATCAAAAATACTAGTGTATTTAGAGGACAAGGTACATAATTAGATAACATGAAATAAGAATAAAACATCTTTTTATTAATATCTATAAAGAACTCCAAACTAAATTTGAGATCCTACAACAACATAGGATAATCTAGGGAACACATAGACAAAAGGGTTGGTCTAAAAAACCAATAAGTGATTAAACATGGAATTGAATCATAGAATATAAGTCAGAAGGCATGACATGATCACATAAAAGGCATAGATCATGAATAAACATACATAGGATTAACATATAGAACATGTAATCATAATATCATATAACCATAGTAATTTTGTAGAAAAATATATCATGATATAAACATGATTCAGGGATAACTACCAAGATAATATCTCATGGTGGATAAAGTCCCATAATGGATTAGGTTTACTCTTTGAGCCCATACATAACATCTCATGAGATTAAAACATTACCTAGTGAATTACACAACTATATTGTATCACCCATCATTAAATGTACATGAATATGTTTTCCACATGTAGAAATCAAATATAAGTCATAAACATAATGTTTACCCATGGAAAGAGATGGGTTTCATAATCATGTCATATGGCATAAATAAAGGGTGTATCATAATGGTATCCATGAAATAAGTGATTAAATAATTATTGTACATTAATAAAGTAAAAATAAGAATATTTAATTAATAAATATGTCCAATTTAAGTGAAAAAATGGGGAAATATTTGTTAGTAAACTTTAGAAATGTGCTACTTAAGCACAGTTTTGGGGAAAAGAATAAAGAATCTTTAAAGATGATAATGGAATAATTATTTACATAAAACCAGAAATGAACTAAAATATTTTTTCAGGATAAAAGGAAAGAATTTATAAAATATTCTTGGATTTAAAAAATTTATGGAGTGTACTTGAAAATGGGTAATAAACTAAGAAGATCTTATTAATCAGGTTTTCTTATCAAGAGGAATTAAGAAGTGAACCTTTTAAAACATGTATTTCCCCACAAAATAAAGGTTAATTAAGATAAGTATATATGTTTGGAACATATATAAAAATATTGGATAATTATATAAGAATAATTTAGATATAAATTGAGGAAAATAGATAGAAATCATAACATAAAGGAAATATAGAGGTTCAGAGAGATACCTTAGCTTATGTTTGAAAATGTAATGAACTTCCAATTAATTCCATGGATAATCAAATTATATTAATTAATTAATTAATTAATAACCTCTTACCCATATATTTTATTTATTATAATTTTTTAGCTTCACTTATTTCTATTTTTATGAGTTATAAAGTTAAATTTTGTTGTTCTAAGAGCGTTTGTTTCAGGGTTTCACAGTCAGTTCACTTGTGTATAATTATGGAAGTTCTTTTAATATGGAAATACTAATCTAGAAGTGAAATGAAATGTTGTTAATGAACTTATATAATTTTAAATTTTACCATATATAAATTTTGTTTCTGACATGTGTTTGATTCATTTAATAAAATGTTAATGATAAATGTTTAGTTTATTTTGGCAGTTTTTCCAACTATCTGAAACTAGTTTTGTTTTATTTAATCTTATAGAAATATACTCATTAAATATGTTGAATACACATATAATATAAATAATTTGTCTATTTTAAACAACTATAAGTGAATTTAATCATTCTATAAAGGCATTAGTGGAAAACAAAAAACACGTCATCCACAAAGGCGGTTAACTAATATAATATGGACAATGGTTTCATTTTTCTTTGAATAAGAGGAGATGAGAAAAGGTATGGATATAATATATTACATTTTAAATATAAAATTTTAGTATATACATGATACTATAATTATTATACTACGTAGGTTGAAGGAGGTGATGTAAAGGTAGAAGAAGAAAATAAAATAAAAGAGGTGATTTGAGTATGTTACCTCTTAAATATCGCCTCCTAAAATAACCCCTTAAGAAACTTGGAATTGGTATTTTAGTGAGACCAAAAACCATTATACAAGGAGAATATTGGGTATTATCGGGTTTGGAATATATTTTTAAAGCTTCAAGGCTTATAAGGTGTTAGGAGAATGGGTGGTGAGGGGTGGTATTTATAAGGGGAGGAGAGGGGTGTTTTTTATTATTATATTCAATAGATTATTACTTTGCTCAATACTATTAATAGTATTGATACTTATGAGTATATATAGTAAATGGTGAATTTTAGTTCCATCTAATGGGTTTTTATATCATACATGGTTTAAAAATTAATGTCTCTGGCTTATAAATTTTAAATCTCGTAAATTATTGTATTTCAATATTCACCTAAAATTCAACAATTTTATAAAAAAAATCATTATAACAATTTTTTGTACATATATTTCAAAAATGTAATCCATTTTATGAAAATAATTTTCTAAATATGAGAAATTTATGTTTTAAATCAAATCCTCATTTATCCAAAAAACTGATTTTAATATTATAATCAATTTTATGAACATTTGAAAAATTACTTATTGTATCATAAAATTATATTATCATTATAATAAAACATAATATTAATTTATGAATACATTTTATGAAAATAAATTTTATTTTAAATCATTATATTTATTATAAAATTTCAATTTCAATATTTAAGGCTCACAAAAATACCAACACATGTTTTATCATTTTTAAAACATTTATTTAATTTTACCATGATATAAATATATCATATTTTTATTATATAAGGTAACTAAATATTTTTTTACATTTACATAGGTGAGTTTACTATTCTAATAATCATATTACTATTTTAATGGTCAGGTTACTATTCCAACATTCAAATTTGTAACGGCCAAATTGATTCCTTAATTTATATAAATACCTCTTATTCCATTAATTATACATTAAATTATATTTTATATAAAGTTTATATATAATTTCATCTTCAAAATTAATATTGTATTACTAATAATTTTTTTTCCAAATCCTTTTTTGTGAGTGCAGTCATTCTGGTGGATTAAGGAGATCCAAATTTTCATATATTACTTATCTTATTTTATATTTTTTATAAAATTTTAATATATATAATTCTTATTGGTTTAGTTGATGACTAAGGTATCATTCTTCATTTATGAGAATAATGTTTTTTTTGTTTCTCTATGTGATTAATGTGATTTATACTACATGACATAATTATAAAAAGTTAAATTCCTTTGATTAAGTTATAAGTCATTACATTCTTCCCCCTTAAAATATTCCACCCTTAAAATTTTGTTTTTATATGATCAGGATAAAACATGTGAGGGTAATTCTCCTTTGTCTCTTCCTCTGGTCCGCATGTCACTACAACAGAAATTGGCTTTTAGCGGTGTTTTTTAGCGGTGGTTTTGGGAAGTGCTTATAAACCTTTTTTTAAAATGGTTTCGTAGGGGTTTATAATAAACCGCCGCGAAACATTTTTTTTATGCTACCGACCCTCCCCCCCCCCCCACCCCAACCCCGCTTCTCCCCACTTCCCCCGTGACCCCAGCCCCCCGCAACCCCGGCGACCTCGGCGACCCCGCGACCCCAGCGACCCCGGACCCCCGTGACCCCGATGACCTTGTGACCCCAGGTTTCCCCATATTTCCCTCTTTCCAAATTATTTTCTGTTTTAATTAGTTTTTTGGATGTCATAAGGTAGTTTGAGGTGAATTTTGGTCTTGTGAATACCTCATTGATTTGGGTTTTTTCCACATGAAGGTTGTGTGTGCCTATGATTGAGATTTGTGTAGGTTGGATCAAGAAGGGTTTGGAATGAGAATATATATGAAATCATGCTCACATAACTAATATAAAAAAATTTATTATTGATAACATGAGGGTTTTGATCATTTTGAGGTTTCTGTGACATGAAGACCATGTAGTTGAGGTTCTAGTTGGACCATGTTGAGCATTGCAACCTGGGTAAAAAATAAAGGTTGTTATTAATTTGAATTTTTTGTGGGTTTGTTTTTCACTTTAGCTTTCAGATTTGGGATCTTTAATGGAAGTTAATTTTAGGTATAGTTTTAGGGTTTGTGGGATTTTGGTGGAATTTAGGTTCTTGGTTTTTTTTTCACGAGGTGTATGTTTTGTCTAAATTTCACCATTCTAGATTATCCCTAAATGGTGTAGGGATATATGCTATGCCTCTACCTATTTTGGGTTTTGTGTGTCATGTTTATTGTTTTAATATGATTTGAGATGATGAGGAAATTTTATAGAATAGTTTTATCCTCTTAGATGTGTTTTTTGTTTGGATTTAATTCTCTCAGATACCCCCAAGTTGTTTTCCCACCCAACCACCTCTTGAAATGAGGTATCATGGGGTTATATCATTTTGAATTTTATACTTCTACTAATTACATTTTATGGAAATAATATGTCATTATGGGGTTGATTTTTACACCCCATGAAATAATTTTTTTATTTTTTAGTGATTTTATGTCTATTTTTTTAGTTTACCCATTTTTTTAGTGATTGAATTCTGGGAGTAGTGTTGTCTAGATAACTTTAACATGCTATGGTCTAGAAGCACCATGGTTGTGGTGTCACCTCTAGCTAGTGAAATATATAAATAACCTCTAAAACACCCATATTAGAAGGAATTTTGATGTAGGGTTTTTTTATATGAAATAGGGGGAGGGTCAACTCGGTTTTTGGGGATCCAGAGTGTTGGTTAGTCATAGTGGCTTCATGGGGGGATAAAACAGAGAGGTTTCTATAGTATCGTTAGCTTCCTACATACATTTTGGTTATAGTAGCTTCATGAGGGGGGATAAATGGAAGGATTTGAATAAGGGAGGTTCCACTTTTAATACATGGGTTGAAAGAGTTAGATACAGTCTTGGAACATGGGTAATTTAGTTTATGGTCATGAATCCCATTCCATTTTCTCTTTGATTTAGAGTCACACAATCAGGACCAATTAAGGGTTACATCCTGTTATTTATATGCTTCTTCATCAAGATTGGAAACATTATTTTTTTCCTCATGAACTAAGATTCCAACCAAGTTATTCTTATGTTAATTTTTGTTATCTAATATTATATTTTAATGTTATAAAGGATTTCAAAAGTCAAGGGTTGAAAATTTGGAGATTTGGTAGAAACATGATAGGAATACTGTTTAGAATAACTTTTAGTATTTACGATGTGGTAATTGAGTAATATGTAATTGTTAGCACACTATTTATATTTACAAAAGAAACTTCCCCAATCCCAAACACTAGAGGGTTCATATCTAACTCAGGGTATCATCTTTATTATATTATGTTTCTGTAATCTTACACTATCGTATATGCGAATCTCTTTCTCTATTTAGTAGTAACTATGTGTTTTAATTTTTTTTATTATTATTTAGGACTATTGTGATATACATAGATAAAAGTTGGATCACATTAATGAGGAATACACCTCAGTATGTAAAGGGTTTGAATGAGTTTTTAGATTTTTCAATTTCTAATTGATCCGTTGAAGGGAGAATAATATGTCCATATCCTAAATGTAAATTTAGAACATGGTTAAAGAGAGATAAAGTTTATGAACATTTAATACTGAAGCAATTCCCTGGTCAATATTTGTGTTGGGTTTTTCAAGGAGAATCAAACATTACAGAAAGATTGAGCAATGATGTTAATCCACAGAATGAGGTCCCAAGTTCGTCGACAATGGAAAATGAAATCAAAAACCTCATAAATGATGCATTTGTCACTGTAAGACACCACTATCAGCATCAAAACATATCAGAACAACTAGAAGAGGGTGCTACAAATTGCAACGTGAAAAGTTATATTTTTTATACTGTAACACAAGTAGATCAATATTGTAACATATCATTAGATCCTCCTATTGATTTTGTAGAGCCAAATGCAATAGAAAACTTTACTAAGGAAAATGCGTTTAATGATTTAGTTGATGATGGAAATGAAGATTTGTATAGTGGGTATTTGAAAATTTCAAAGCTTTAATTTCTGCTGAAGTTATACCATATCAAATGTCTATGTGGAATTACAAATAAGGCAATGTCTATGATATTGGAATTGATTCGTGATGCATTTCCCGAAAAAAAATTCCTAGAATCATCTTATGATATGAAAAAAAGTTGTTAACAAGCTTGGTCTGAATTATGAAAAAATACATGTGTGCCTCAATGATTGTATTCTTTTTTGGGTAGAGGATTCAAGTAGACAGAATTGAAAGAAATGTTCTTCTTCTTGATGGCAGTCAAAGGGTGATGTTGGAAGTCTGAATGAACAAAATTTCATGAAGAAGAAGAAAAGGAACACACCTGCAAAGGTTTTTTGTTACATTCCCTTGAATCCTCGAATGCAAAGATTATTCATGTCATTGAAAATTGCCGAACACATGAAGTGGAATTCTGTAGATAAAAGAAATTATGGGTTAATGATGCATCCATGAGATTCCCAATCATAGAATACATTTTATTCGTTACATCTAGTTTTCTCAGCTGATCCTAGGAATGTTCGATTGGTATTGGTTGTCGATGGATTCAACCCATTTGGGACTTTGAGTACTAGTTATAGCATTTGGCCAGTTATTTTGATCCCTTATAATCTGCCTCCGTGGATGTGTATGAAAAAAACATCTTATATCATTTTGATGATTATTCCTGGAAAACAAAGGCCTCTAAATGATATCGATGTATACTTGCAGCCTTTGATTGAAGAATTGCCGGATTTATGGAGCAACGGTGTTGAGACATTTGATGCTTCTTCTAAAACAATGTTCAAAATGCATACTGCTTTAATGTGAACCATTTGTGACTTCCCTGGGCTTGGGAATTTATCTATTTGGAACACTTACACAGGTTTGGCTTGTCCCGTTTGTAACTTTGATTTTGAGCCCAAACGGAAACCTCACAGTAGAAAATGGTGCTTCTTGTGCCATCGAATATTTCTCGATGCATCTCATAGATTTCGGAAAAACAGATCAAAATTTAATGGTTCCATTGATCGTAGACCACTTCCAAAGTTGTTAACTGGTTCTGAAATATTGACACAGCTTGAAAATGTTGAAACATAATTTGGGAAGGTTCATCATTTGAATGATAGCAAAAAACGTGTCTGAAGTGCATCATCAGGTGAAATCACAATGCAACAATGGAAGAAAAAATAGTATATTCTTCAAACTCCTGTATTGGGAATTTAATTTGTTGTGGAACAATCTTGATGTGATGCATATTGAGAAGAATGTCTGCGATAATTTGATTTTCACATTACTTAATGAGCATGGAAAGTCGAAGGATCATCTCAATGCTTGCAAAGACTTACAAGTAATGAACATAAAATGTGATCTATGGCCAGATGAGAATGAAAAGTATGCTCTAGCCATTTTTGCATTGAAAAATAGGGATAAAGATAAATTCATTCAAATTTTAAAGAATGTGAAGGTATATGATGGGTATTCGAGTAACATCTCGAGGTGTGTTGACTTGAAGAATCATAAGTTACATGGATTGAAAAGTCACGATTCACATATTTTTTTACAACAGTTTCTACCATTGACATTTCGTACATTATTACCTGAAATAATTACTGTTGTTGTACTACAATTTTGCACATTTTTCAGCCAATTATGTGAGAAATATCTACATCTATTTCAGCTTGACAACCTCCAGGAGAGGTTTGTATTGACCCTTTGTACAATGGATATGATCTTTCCTCCGTCATTTTTTACTATCATGATGCATTTAATAGGGCATTTGTTTGAGGAAGCTAAATTAGGAGGCATCATTCATTATCGATGGATGTATCCAATTGAGAGGTATTTTATTTATATTTTTTCATTTAGGTAAAAAAAATTGGCATTTAAATAAATGAATAATATTATTATTTTATTTCATAGATATATTGGGAATTTGAAATCATAAGTGAGAAATAAAGCGCAACCAGAAGGCTTTATTGTTGAAGGCTATTTAGATGAGGAGTTTCTTACCTTTTGTTACAGATATTTGGATGATATTGAGACAAGATTTATTCGAGTTGTACGTGTTGAAGACACATCAACTCAATCTCAAATGCATCAGAAATCAAAAATATTTCCTGTTATTGGCCAATCAGTTGGGAGGACATCAAATGTGAACCTGACAGAATTGGAATTATTATAGACACATAGATATGTGCTGCTGAATAGTGAAATCGTAGATCCATTTATTGAATAGTTGAGGATACAAACAAAGATACTAATGAGAGGCCGAACACGAAACGAGAAAGATATAATGAAAGCTATGAATAAAGAGCTTGTAGAATGGTTTTCATGACGTGTAAGTTCATAAATATTTCAATATATACGAATATTAGTTTTAAAAATACATTTTATAAATCTATTAAATTATATTTCTTTTTTCAGATCATGAATACTGATACTCAATCAAAATTGTCAGAAAATTTGAAGTTTCTTGCTAGAGGTCCTATAAAACAAGTTAGAAAGTTTGACGCTTATAATATGAATGGCTTTAGATTTCATACAGTTGATCAAGAAGTGGGTTTGAAACACATAATAGTGTTATATTTACATTTTCTGAAGTGGGATACTATGTAAAACTGCATGATATTATTGAATTAAACTACCACGGACATTTTTCTATTGTTTTATTCAAATTCAAATTGTAACACCCCGACCCTAGTAACCCAGAGGCGGTGCATTATTACATTTCATTGGTAAGATCACAAGAAAGATCAAGTCTCGAAAGACTGATTAGTTTAGTAGCCTTGGAATAATTAGATACATTCATAAAGTTTACATTACATCATAAAACAAAAAAATACAACAATATAGTCTCCATAGTCCACACTCATATCCCCTCATACTATCCCTGCAGGTCATTCATAAAATACTTCTTCACATCCTAGGAAAAATAAAACATAGAAAGGGGTGATCTAAAATGCCCAGTAAGGATAACAATATAGCATAAACTTTCATAAATAAGCATAAACATTTAAGGCAATGTATAACTAAAAAAAAGCCTTTTAAAAACTTGAACTTCAGCATACTATGGAAGAAATAAAATGAAAAAATGTCATATACTTATTCACATGGATATTCTACTAGTCGAATAATCACATGTAATGTCAATAACCACTTTCATAATGATGAAATGCATAAAGCCAGACTATCATAACCACATAGCCAAGACCTCGTGCCAAGACTACAAATAAGATTTTGTCAAGGCCTTGTGAAAAGACACTAGTTTGTCTCATGAGACCTACCGATGCATCGAGGAGCTATAGCGAGCTCCACCCGTCACTTATTAAGTCCAATGCATTCCTCATATGAATAGGTTTAAACATAACATAAACATTCGAATTAAAACTAGCATACGAAATTTCAATACTTTCTTCATAAACCACGAATGGTATAAAAATAACACATCCACAGTCAAACATATCACAAAACCATCAATACAATATAGAAGATTTTTATTATAATAAACCAACTCCAAATAAACATAAAATCCATCAAAGGATGTTGACATAGATGAAATCAAAACTCTTTTTAGAGAAATATCTCTTTCTATTTTGAAATAATTTAAGAGTCATATATTAATAAAATAAAACATTTTCTTTGAAAATATTCTTATAATCTAGTAAGGGAAGCTTCGACGATTTTATAATGGCGGAAAATAGCCGCACCCGCCGTATAAGTTAAAAAAACATTCATACCTTTATTCTGTCAAAAAGGTTAAAAAGGACCTTGTTTGGAAAACGACAGAAATATTACTTAATAAACTTCTTATAGAAAGTAAACAAGGGTATAAATGACTTTATCCCATAGTCTTTAAAATATTAAGAATGATTTTTAATACATTTTTAAGAAACATGGATGTGGCTGATAAAGAGGTCCCAGTAGATAATTACGTATAAACAACCTCAGATAATGAAGAGATTGTGAAATAAACCCTTACCTTGTACTTTTTTTTGGTTGAGGGTAGGTTAAACTCCTATATTATGGTGAAATAATTGTTATTAAATTATACAAGAATCATATACATTAATATGATATCATATATTATCTTTTAGCATTGATTTGTTAATAATATCTTAGTATTATCGTTGTTTCAGGTGTTAACTTACTCGTTTTCTTTTATATGTTTTGTTACTTAAGTCATGTTTGTCATGGATAGGTTGTATCTTATTCATATATAGAATTATATCAAGTCCTTAAACATTATCTTTAAATCCTCAAATGATAATTATACTTTAATGGATACGATGGAGAATGAATCTCATCGCGTTCGTGGAGACGGTAGTCCATACGTACGCACGAGTGACAATATCATTCTTTTGATATTAAAATAATATATAATTGGATGGTATATCATATATACAGAATCATTATCATTTTATATTTATTATTTATATGAATTACACATCATTATTATACCCATCCAAATAATAATTTGTTGAATAAAAATTACACCACGACGTGGAGACGGTAAGTCGTACGTACGCATATATGGTGAAATGTCATTCAAAGGATGGATAGAATACTAAATATGGTTGTACCATATTTATAATAACATCACATTATATATAAGATACTGGAGTTATTATTTTAGAATGGGAATAACAAATAAAGAAGAAGTTGAAGAATAAAGGAACTTGAAAGAGGGTGGTGAAAACATTACCTCTTCTTCGGGTTCTTCCTTTTGATTTGATCAAAAGGGCTCCTTAGGTTGGATTTCTGATCAAAATAAGGCCTCTAAGATGAATTTAGGGAATTTTAGAGAGTATTTGGGAAGGGGTGGTCGATCTAAAAGGCTTTTAATGTTTGAATTAGTGAGAAGGGGGAGTTCCCTTTTATAAGAGGGGTGAGGGGCACCTTTGGAAAAGCTAGAAATATTATTTTATAATAAATTCATATTCGGTTTCTAATGGCTCCAAAATGTATTATTTAATGTTTAAGGTGGGTATGGGTATAAAACCACTCAACTAATAGAATTTAGACAGGTTTGGGTCATTATATTAACCTTATTTTTTAGTTTTAACTCTTAGTTAATTAGTTTGACACTTACCATGTCACTTTGCATTTTTATATTATATAGTTAATAAACTTACTATATACCTCCAAGAGACCCCCAAGTGGTCCATTAATGATACACCTATCATTATATAAGTCTCTTGGACGACCCTTATATTTTTAGGAATTGAATATAAATTAATAATATAATATTTGTTTTAAAAACTCTTTTATGTCAATTTTGACATTATTGAGTATTTTGTTTTGGATAAATTCATAACATTATTACTTCAAAAAAAATTATATAATCAATTCTAATATTTCATATTAACCTATAAAATTAGTGGAATTTATAAAAACTCTCAAATTATATTTATTTTTATATTTATATTATCAATTATTTTAATATTTCATTAATTAGGTAATTACTGCATCACCATTGTGTCATAAATAAATTAAATTATTTAATGTATGAAAATTATAAATAAAATACCATTATATAGGAAATAATTTTATTTTTCTAATTAATATTTACAATCGAATTTATCTAATGTATAACCCTATATTAAAAATGTTTTAAAGAATAAACTTTGATTCTAACTGTTTTAACTCTTCTTTGAATTAAATAATAATAAATGTCATAATCTAATACAAGTGGACCTAAATGATAATATTTTATTCCGAAGGTTTTTTTTGGTCGATATAAACTTTTCTAATAAAATTTATACATGTTTTATGGTAATATTAATATCATTTTTACCCTTAATTACCCTATTTACTTTTAAACGTGGTAAATAAAAGTAAAAATTTACTATTCACAAAAAAATATTTTCATCTCATTGAACCACATTTTACTCTTTGATATTAACCGTGTCTCTTGGATTTTCAAAATTCCACTCACAGAAGCGGTAAAATTAAGTTTTATGTGAATTTACAAATTCTCCTAAGAGGTGGGTAAAAGATGGTGAAAAGTTCAATAAAATTTTTATATATCTAAAATTATTCTAAACTAACTCCAATGAATTAAATTGAACTTATATAGGTATTATGTATCTATTTTGACCTTAATTAAATTTAAATAAAATAAATAATTATTTAAATAAAAATTCGGTTTTAAACTATAACTCAGTGTTTTTTCACTATTCATCAAAAATTGAAAGTTTTCAGAAAAATACCAAAATTTTACCCTAGGCTAATTTCGATATTCCGAATCCAAAAATGAAGTCCATTTTGAAAGATAAAATTTATAAAATTTCAAAAAGTGGGTATTACTATTCATAATGGCTAGTTTGATTGGTTGTGGTGTGTGTGTTAGAACTCGAAGTTGCATACAACACACGCTACTGTATTATTCAAAGGAAAGCGTACCGTGGAAGCTTGGGGTGTTACATTCTCCACTCCTTAAAATAATTTCATCCTCAAAATTTCTAGAATACTTCCGCATGAAAAGACATGGGTGGTTCTTCATCATAAGTTCCTCAGGTTCTCATGTTGCCTCTTCCATCTTATGGTTTCTCCACAAAACTTTTACCAGACGAGTCGTCCGGTTTCTCTGTACTTGTTCTCTCGTATCAAGAATCCTGAAGGAATCTTCGCAAAAAGATAGAAAGGGTTCCAGTTCTAATTCCTCATAGGTGAGTACATGCGTTGGGTCAGGCATGCATTTCCTCAACAGTGATACGTGGAACACATCATGAACTTTGGAGAGACCTGGAAGCATTGCCAAACGGTAAGCTACAGCCCCAATTCGTTCTAGAATTTCCCTAGGACTCAATTTACCCTTTTTACCGAAATTTATAACTCCATTCCCTGGAGATACCTTCAAGAAAATATGATCTCCTACCTGAAATTCCAAATCCTTCCTTCGGTTATCGGCATAGCTCTTCTGCCTACTTTGAACTTCTTTGATGTGGTTTTGGATTAACTTTACCTTTTCTATTTTTCCTCCACCAGTTCTGGGCCTACAAGTTTTTGTTCACCAACATCATCTCAACATGTTGGTGTGCGGCATCTCTTTCCGTATAACAGTTCATATGGTGCCATCTAAATACTTGAATAGAAGCTGTTGTTATAGGAAAATTCTACCAGATGTAAATATTGATCCCACATACCATGAAAGTCAAGCGAGCAGGATCTCAACATGTCTTCTAAGGTTTGAATAGTACGTTCTGATTTTCCATCTATTTCAGGGTGGTAGGCAGTGCTCAAATGAAGTTCAATATCCAAGTCCTTTTGAAGAATCTTCCAGAATCTTGAAGTAAAACGGGGATCACGATCAGAAACAATCGATAGGGGTACTTCATGAAGACTCACACTTCATTAATATATAGTCTTGTTAGACGTTCCAGTGGTAGATCTTCTCTTATTGTAAGAAAATGTGCTAACTTGGTAAGAAGATCAACAATAACCCATATTGCATCGTTCCTTCTAGGAGTCTTTGGTAGACCCATAACAAAGTCCATTGTACTATTGTCCCATTTCCACACCGGTATGGGAAGAGGTTTCATGACTCCTCCAGGTTGTTACCTTCCAGCTTTCACTTGTTGACAAACCATACATCTCGACACAAAATCAGAAATCTCCCTCTTCATGTTGTCCCACCAAAAATGTTCCTTCAAGTCTCTATACATTTTGGTGCTCCCATGGTGTATAGAGAAATTAGAACTATGAGCATCGTCCAACAATTCCCTTTTTAGATCAGGATATTGGGAACACAAAGTCTCTTCCCAAGTTTCAAAATTCCATATTCATACCCAAAGTCATTCAATCTCCCATCATTCACAGCTTTAATCTTCTTTTGAAATTCTTCATCATCATTCTGAGAACTCTTAATCCTTTCTAGTAAATATGGTTTGGAAACCATTTGAAAAAGCACTAATGTTTCACCTTCCATGGTTATTCCCATGTCCATTTTCACTAGATCCATGAAAATTGGATCCCTTTAAATTCTCATATTGTTCAAAACTCCATGATATTTTCTGATCAAAGCATCTTCCAAATTATTTGCCTTCCCCAGGTGGTAGTGTATTGTACAATCATAATCCTTGAGTAATTCAAGCCATCTCCTTTGCCTCGTGTTGAGTTCTTTTTGTGAGAAAATATACTTCAAACTCTTGTGATCAATATAAATCTCACATTTTTAACCATAGAGGTAGTGTCTCCATATCTTCAAGGCAAAGATCACAGCTGCTAACTTGAGATCATGAGTAGGATAGTTTTGCTCATGAATTTTCAACTATCGTGATGCATAGGAAATAACCCTATCATTCTGCATAAGGAGAAAACCAAGTCCTTTCTTCGATGCATCACTATAAATAACGAACCCGTCATTCCCCAAAGGTAGAGTCAATATAGGATCATTGACTAATCTTCTCTTAAGTTCTTCAAAACATTCTTCACACTCTTTTATCCAAACAAATTTAACCCCCTTACATGTGATCTTTGTTAATGGGTTAGCCAATCAGGCAAAATTCTGGACGAAACATCGATAATAACCTGCTAAACCAATAAAACTGCATACCTCAGTTATACTCGTAGGTTCTGGCCATTATTGGATTGCCTTGGTCTTAGAAGGATCAACAGAGATTCCATCTTTAGAGACAATATATCCAAGAAAAGAAATATCCTAAATCCATAATTCACACTTGCTAAACTTCCCATATAATTCATGTCTTCAAAGAGTCTTCAGGATAATGCGCAAGTGATTTTCATGATCTTCGTAGCTTTTGGAGTATACCAAGATATCATCAATAAATACCACCACAAAATCATCGAGATATTCCTTGAAAACTCTATTCATTAGATCCATGAATACGGAGGGTGAATTAGTCAGCCCAAAAGGAATTACCGTAAACTCGTAATGCCCATACCTTGTTCGAAATGATGTCTTCAGAATGTCTTCCTTCTTCACACACAACTGATGGTATCCAAATCAAAGGTCAATATTTGAAAATTATTGAGCTCCATGTAGTTGGTCAAATAAATCATCAATACGAGTTAGGGGATACTTGTTCTTTATTGTTATAGCATTGAACTCCCTATAGTCGATACATAACCGCATAGATCCATCTTTGTTTTTAACATAAAGAACAGGGGATCCCCATAGAGAAACACTAGGGTGAATAAATCCATTATTACTTAATTCCTATAGTTTTTTATTTAGTTCAACTAATTCCACAGTGGCCATTCTATAAGGGGTATTCGATATAGGCCTTGACCCAGAAATTAAATCAATGGAAAACTCAACTTCTCGTTCTGGAGGATGTCCAGGTAAATCCTCCGGAAACACATCTAAATATTCTTTCACAATAGGTACATCCTCTATTTAAACATTCCTTTCCTTACCCACAATCATTTCATTCTCTTTCTCCCCAATAATTGAATTTAGTTGAGCTACTGGGGGTGGATCTAGATAATAATTAGGTGGTGATGATTCTGCTCTAAAGATAAGGTGTTCCTTATCATCATCATCAAAAATCGTAACCTCCTTCTTCTTACAATAAATATTCGCATCATGGTCCGAAAGCCAATCCATAATAAGGATTATATCAAACTCAATCATAGGTATGACGATGAGATCAGCGGATAAAGAACATTTATGTTCTCTAATGGGGACTGATTCAAAAAACATTGTTGCAATGATACTTCCCTTAGGAGTTTTAACTGACAACTCCCTTGTTAAATCAAATTGGAAATATCCAATTTTCTTAGAAAATTGGGAAGATATGAAACAATGCGATGATCTAGAATCAAATAAAGCATTTGGTAAACTTGAGGAAACCATTAAATTACCTGCCACTGCGTCCTTCGGAGCTTCTACCTTAGCAGTATTGATAGCATAAGCTTGGCCTTGATCCCTTGGCCTTTTCTGAGGTAAGTTCCCCTGAAGCTTAGGAAATTCATTTGCATAATTTCCCATCTCCCTGCAATTGTATCATTGGAAATCGGTAGCTTCCTTCTTCCCCTTGCAATCACGAGCTTGGTGGCCTTTTTCACCACACGTGTAACAGACTTCCATTCCTTTTAACCAAGTATCGGGGTGTTTCTTCCCACATTTACTGTAGGATGTATATTCAACTTTTCCCTTATTCCCCTTATTTCCATTCCCATATTGATCATCAGATCTCTTCTTCTCTTGCTTTGCTTTAAAGTCATAAGACTTATAGAATTCCTTTTCTATCTTGATAGCACATGAGACAATGTCTTAGTACGACGAGAAGGATTGTGAGACTAATGCTCAACAGAGAAATGGTTTTAACCCATCAAAGAAATGATCAATATTACTTCTTGGGTTACATATATAATCTCCATCATACCTTGATAACCTCGTAAAGTTAGCCTCATACTTTGTGACATTCTCATCCTCCTTTTATCTCAAACTCAAAAATTCTCTTTCCATATCTGCTCGATGGTCACGAGGAAAGTATTTTTCTAAAAAAAGATCTTTGAACTCCCTCTATTCCATATTTGATACTTCATCATCTTCCTTCGTGTTTTGAATCAATGACCACCATTGATCGGCATCTTCAGTGAGGCGATAAACTACCATGACAACTTTTTCCCTTTCACTACTCCCCAAAGCCTAAAATATTTTCTCTAGGGAAATTATCCATTGCTCAGCTACTAATGGATTTGTACTCCCATTGAACATTGGTGTTTGTTTCCTCATGAAGTGATCTAACATTGATCCTCCACGTTGTGGATCAGGGTGCTCCATACAGGTAAGGTTATTATTCATAACCTGAGTGAGTTGTCCCAGTATGGTGATTAGTTGATCAGCACCACTTGCATCACCAACTCCACTATAATTATCTTGAATAGGAGGGCAATCCCTACATGGAGTGCGTGCATTGATATGGTTTCCATTTCTTCCACTAGGAACCATTTCTAAACAATGGCATAAACTAGATCATTTTATGAATCAAAATACATAATTCCATACTTATAAAACACTTAACATAAATTGAACTATTTATGGATATAATCCATAATCATAAAAATGTTTTCTTTGAAGACGTATATACTCATAAAACCTTCATAATGATTTGTAAAGAAAATGAGAGTTATCCTAATCATATCCCCCAGGAGTGTCGTAACCAAGAGTGTAGTAAGGCTCGTTTTCGTGCACCAGTTCTCATTCGAGTCTAGATCAAAGCAGTGTTTTCAGGTTTTACCCCGAGGTACATCTGTTCCAGAGCCGCCTCTACCTGCTCGTATCCAGACATGGATGTATTGCTCAGAAAACTCACAAAATCTCTACAATACCAAAATTCTAGGAAGTTCTTCTATACTAATCCTCAAAGTCCATCTTAAATCTATGTTCTCTAATCCGAGTTTATCTAAATCTAGCTTCCAATGTTTGTACTAAACTTTCTCTAATACCAACTATAACGCCCCAACCCCAGTTACCCAGAGTCGGTGCTTTATTACATAACATTGGCATGATTACAAGAAAGATCAATTTTTGAAAGACCGATTAGTTTAGTAGCCTTGGAATAAATAGATACATTCATAAAATTTACATTACATCATAAAATGAAAAACTACAACAATATAGTCCCCATAGTCTAAACTCTTATCCCCTCATACTATCCCTGTTGGTCATTCATAAAATACTTCTTCACATCCTGGGAAAAATAAAACATAGAAAGGGTTGAGCTCAAATGCCCAGTAAGGATAACAATATAGCAGAAACTTTCATAAATAAGCATAAACATTTAAGGCAATGTATAAATAAAACAAAAGCCATTTAAAACCTTAACTTCAGCATAATATGGCAAAAATAAAATGAAATAATGCTATATACTTATTCACATGGATATTCTACTAGTCGAATAATCACATGTAATATCAATAACCACTTTCATAATGATAGAATGCATAATGTCATACTATCATAACCATGTAGCCAAGGCCTCGTGCCAAGACTACAAATAAGATTTTGACAAGGCCTTTTTCCAAGATACTATTTTGTCTCATGTGACCTACCGATGCATCGAGGAGCTATAGAGAGCTCCACCCGTCACCTATTAAGTCCAATTCATTCCTCATATGAACAGGTTTAAACATAACATAAACATTCGTATTAAAACTAGCATACGAAATGTCAATACTTTCTTCATAAACCATGAATGGTATAAAAATAAAACATCTACAATCAAAAATATCACAAAACCATCAATAAAATATGGAAGTTTTATATCATAATAAACCAACTCCAAATAAACTTAAAATCCATCAAAGGATGTTGACATAGATGAAATCAAAACTCTTTTTAGAGAAATATCTATTTCTATTTTGAAATAATTTAAGAGTCATATATTTATTAAATAAAACATTTTCTTTGAAAATATTCTTATAATATTGTAAGGGAAGCTTCTACAATTTTATAATGGTGGAAAATAGCCGCACCCGCTGTATAAGTTAAAAAAACATTCTTACCTTAATTCTGTCGAAAAGGTTAAAAAGAACCTTGTTTGGAAAACAACAGAAATATTCCTTAATAAAATTATTATAAAAGGTGAAAAAGGGTATAAATTACTTTATCCCATAGTCTTTAAAATAGTAAGAATGATTTGTAATACATTTTTAAGAAACATGGATGTGGATGATAAAGAAGTCCCAGTAGATAATTACGTATAAACAACCTCGGATAATGAAGAGATTGTGAAATAAACCCTTAACTTTTACTTTTCCTTTGTTGAGGGTAGGTTAACCTCCTATATAATGGAGAAATAAATGTTATTAAATTATACAATAATAATATACATTAATATGATATCACATATGATCTTTTAACATTGCTTTGTTAATAATATCTTAGTATTATCGTCGTTTCAGGTGTTAACTTACTCATTTTCTTTTATATGTTTTGTTACATAAGACGTGTTTTTCATGGATAGGTTGTATCTTATTCATATATAGAATGATATCAAGTCCTTAAACATTATTTTTAAATCATCAAATGATAATTATACTTGAATGGATACGATGGAGAATGAATCTCATCGCGTTCGTGGAGACGGTAGTTCGTACATACGCACGAGCGACAATATCATTCTTTTGATATTAAAATAATATATAATTGGATGGTATATAATATATATAGAATAATTATCATGTTATATTTATTATTTACATTAATTACACATCATTGTTATACCCATCCAAATAATAATTTATTGAATAACAATTTCCCCACGACGTGGAGACGGTAACCCGTACGTACGCATGTATGGTGAAATGTCATTCAAAGGATGGATAGAATACTGAATATAGTTGTACCATATTTATAATAACATCACAGTATATATAATATACTGGATTTATTATTTTAGAATGTCAATAACAACGAAATAAGACGTTGAAGAAGAAAGGAACTTGAAAGAGGGTGGTGAAAACATTACCTCTTCTTCGGGTTCTTCCTTTTGATTTGATCAAAAGGGCTCCGTAGGTTGGCTTTCTGATCAAAATAAGGCCTCTAGGTTGAAGTGAGGGAAGTTTAGAGAGTATTTGGTCAGGTTTTGGCCGAGCCAAAAGGCTTTGAATATGTGAATTAGTGAGAAGGGGGAGTTCCCTTTTATAAGAGGGGTGTGGGGCACCTTTGGAAAAGCTAGAAATATTATTTTATAATAAATTCATATTCGGTTTCTAATGGCTCAAAAGAGGATTATTTAAAATTTAAGTTTGTAATGGGTAAAAAACCACTCAACCAATAGAATTTAGATAGGTTTGGGTCATTATATTAACATTATCTTTTATTTTTAACTCTTAGTTAACTAGTTTGACACTTACCATGTCACTTTGTATTTTTATATTATATAGTTAATAAACATACTATATACCTCCAAGCGACCCTCAAATTGTCCATTAATGATAAAAATATCATGATATAAGTCTCGTGGCCGAACCATAGATTTTTAAGAATTGAATATAAATTAATAATATAATATTTGTTTTAAAAACTCTTTTATGTCAATGTTGACACTATTGAGTATTTTGTTTTTCATAAATTCATAACAGCATTATTAATTCGAAAAAAAATTATATAATCAATACTAATATGTCTTATTGACCTATAAAATTAGTTTAATTCATAAAAAGTCTCAAATTATATTTATTTGGATATTTATATTATCAATTATTTTAATATTTCATTAATTAGGTAATTACTGCATCACCATTGTGTCATAAATAAATTAAATTATTTAATGTCTAAAAATTATAAATAAAATACCATTATGTAGGAAATCATTTTATCTTTCTAATGAATATTTACAATCGAATTTATCTTCTGTATAACCCTATATTAAAAATGTTTTAGTAAATAAACTTTGATTTTAAATGTTTTAACTCTTCTTTGAATTAAATAATAATAAATATCCTAATCTAATCCAAGAGGACCTAAATGATAATATTTTATTCCTAAGGTTGTTTTTGGTCGAGATACACTTGTCCAATAGAATTAGGACATGTTTCAGGGTAATATTAATATCATTTTTACACTTAATTACACTATTTACTTTTAACCGTGGTAAATAAAAGTAAAAAGTTACTATTCACCAAAAATTATTTTCATCCCATTGAACCACATTTTACTCCTTGATATTAACCATGTCTCTCGAATTTTATAAATTCCACTCACAGAAGCGGTAAAATTATGTTTTATGTGAATTTCCAAATTCTCCTAGGAGGTGGGTAAAAGACGGTGAAAAGTTCAATAAAAGTTTTATATATCTAAAATTATTCTAAACTAACTCCAATGAATTAAATCGATCTTATATAGGTATTATGTATCTATTTTGACATTAATTAATTTTAAATAAAATAAATAATTATTTAAATAAAAATTCGTTTTTAAACTATAACTCAGTGTTTTTTCACTATTCATCAAAAATTGAAAGTTTTCAGAAAAATACCAAAATTTCACCCTAGGCTAATTTCAATATTCCGAATCCAAAAATGAAGTCCATTTTGAAGGATAAAATTTATAAAATTTCAAAAAGTGGTTATTACTATTCATTACGGCTAGTTTGATTGGTTGTGGTGTGTGTGTTAGAACTCGAATTTGCGTACAACACACGCTACTATATTATTCAAAGGAAAGCATACCATGGAAGCTTGGGGTGTTAGAAAAATGGTCTGATATTATCAGAGGTGTTAAAAGAGATTCCTAGCAATTTACTTCTGTGAACTTCTCTCTCTTGATGGATGTTGGTTATTGTGAACTGCGTGATCCATATATCTTAGCATCACAAGAAAAAATGGTATATTATGTGAATGATGTTGTGGATGAAGGGTGCAGTGTAGTTTCTCACATAATACAAAGATATTTGTATGATATGGGTGATGAAGTGGGAGATTTGACCTTTGGAATTGAATTTCATCAACAACAGGAAGTAGAATTATTTTTCCATCATGATATTGAAAATATTATTCTAGCAAGGATAAATGAAGTGGATGAAAAATGGAGCAGGAAACCGAAATGATTGAAGGGGGAAATGATTGTATGTACAATTATTTATTCATTCAGAAACCACTTGTTTCATCTCTACAGTCATTCATTATCATTGTTACATATATATATATTCTGTTAGTACAGGGTATCTATTATAATTTTTAATTTTTTCTGCATAATTTTTTGGAAATATATATTCTGAACTTAATTTTATTTGATTAAATGACATGAATTCCAAGGAGGAAGTGGTACACTATTTCATCTAGTTCTACGACAGATGACGATCCATCTGGCTTTCTCCCCACGGCATCTGAGGCCCCAACTGCCTACACCCCTGCACCATCTCCCCCTGTACCATCTCTCACACCATCTGTGGATTTCCCATTATAGGTTGTGTCATCAACTCCCCCTTCAGGAGCCTCATAAGGGGAGCAGCGACACGCCCCTTCTAGTTCATCACGAACATACTGAAGTGTCACTGTCATAGGTACAAATTTTAATTAAATAAAATTATTTCATTTTGTTTATACAAATTTTTTTCTCATTAAAGATGAAAAAAATGCAACTGTGGAGAAAAACATAAAAATTTAAGATGTTTGGAATGTGAATGGAGAGAAGATAGTTGTGCCATTTGATTCTTATGGGGTCCCTACGGATGATGTCGCGGGGTTACTTGGCCAGATTCTAGGCCAGCTGGCAGCAGAGCCCATTTCCCTTCCTATTTCTTATGATGATTAGAGATATATGCCTCCAAGCTGGAAAAATGAAATTTTTGATTCCTAAATAAAGGTAATTTTATTACATTATGGTTTAATTGAATTTCATGTTTCTAATATGTTCAAAATGAATTTCTGTATACAGATGTTCTTCCACTTTACAGTTGTTGATGTGATAGCATGGAAGTGGATGTTGAAAAATCTTGGTAAGAAATGGAAATATTTCAAATGGATATTGTGGTGTGATTTCAATGATACTTTGTTGACCGTGCAACTAATTAATGAGAATATACCCAGTGGGGTACCAAAAGAACAGTGGAAAGTTTTTGTTGACAGACATCGTGATAATAAGCGGATGGTATTGAAATATATATTATTATATTATCCTCATTTTACATTTATACATGTATATAAAGAGGATATGACATTGAATACATTACTATTAAATTTCATTTTATTTATTTCAGGACCTATTAAGACAGAATGCATCAAACCGGGCTAAGCAAGTCATCCCTCACACTGCGGGCTCAAAAAGATTTTCTAGAATCTGAATGACATTGGTAATATTTTAATTAGTTTAAATATTTATAAGAAAATATTATCTGTTTAATATATTGAATTTTTTATTTACCTTTGCTTAATGCAGTCATAGAGTTTATCGCACGAAGCATCCCGAACTGAACAGTGGTTGGATGTTCACAAAAATCAAATGGAAGTTTTGTAAACGAGCCTGGTAAAGAAGTTGGGGTATGAAGTCAATTTTTTATTATAATAACTTATTATCAGTTTTTACTGTGTTAATATATATTGATATTTGATTTATAGGTAAAAATTAAATAACTATGGGATGCCAATCTGGCACAGTCCTACTCAGTCTCCCAGGATGACCCAGTTGCTAGATTCCTTGGGAAGGTTCATCCTATTAGAGTGTGCGGGATGGGTTTTGGACTCGTACCATCTGAGGTCTTTGGCATGACACCAGGGATTCCAGCTACATCTACTCTTAGTTATAGTCAGTCCATACCTGAAGATGTCAGAGGGAGACTTCTTCTCTACAAACCACAGTTCAAGACCAAGGGGTTTAGATATCCACTTTGCAGAAAGCGATGACTGATATACATCAGCAGATGAGTAGATATGTCCCCAGTGGTAGTGCATCAACTGGTGGTATGCAGTTAAATCACAAAAAATCAAAATCATTTAGTTTTCAAACTTTCATTGGTTTTAAGTTTTAATATAAATATGCAACAGGATTTAATTTTCAATATAATGTTCTTATAGGTGACAGCAGAAAGTGTAGATGGAGGTGGAGAGGGTGATGATGCATCATCGGACCATGAGTAGTTTTATTGTTGATGTGTTGAAAAAATATGGGAACAATTATTTTTTATATTTAACATGTGTGGCACATAGTTTCCACCAAACATTTTCATGTTCTAACATTTCCTTGATTTCTCATGTTTCCTTTTATACATTTTATTAATTTCTGATGTTTCCTTTTATGTCTTGATTTCTCGAGTGTTGTATACATCATTCCATTTAGTCCTGTGTTTGAATTGGTATTCAATATTTTGGATGACTAGGAGTTAAAACCATTGTTGATGTGTTGAAAAAATTGGGTCATTTCATAGTGATCAAGGGGATAGTGTTGTGGACACTTTGGTGTGGCAGAATGTGTAGATAGTGAATCTTCCTGCATTGTTAATGGTTATCATATTCTATTCATGATGATAAAATGTGGTCATACCCTATATAAAACCTAGGTTCCTCTTAATGGGAGATGGTATTAAACTGTATAAAACCAAGATTCATTTTACGATGTGTATTTGATGTTCTAAAAGTCTTACACTATATAAAATTTGGATTCCTCTTATGATAATTATGATATGTTCAAAAACATTACCACATATAAAACAAGGAAGCATCACATTATGTGAGATGAAAAAAATTATTTTCTTCAAGACATGACATTAAATTTTTCATCATGGTCTTGGTTGTATGATCTTACACTGTGTGCAAACATATTCAGGATTTCGTCATGGGTTGAAGGGCCTATTTTATCCTATAACCCTAGGTTTTATTCACCACAAAAACATTCTTGATTCCCCCACCTCACCAATCAATACTATAATAGTTTATATCAAGAGATCCCAAGTCAAAGCATTATGACAATAAAATATGCTCATACATCCATCACATGGGTTTATTCATCCCTGGAGTTTCATCAAACATCTATTTACACAACATTCTAGAACTATGGGTGGATTTATTCCCACTTCCATGAGATACATATTGATGCATATATCTTCTATCATTGAGCCTAGATGATGATTCACCATATAATAATCCATTACATAAGGTTTCATTGCCCAAAAACACTCACATGAGCCTCGTTTTTAGCAATAAACTCATTTCATTTATGTTGACACATTAGTGGGCCAAGATGCTCTCATTTCCTGATATGAGGAAGTAAATAATGGGTATATAGATGCAAAAGACATTCTAAAATCCTAATAAGAAGAATTTAAACTATATCATTACCCCATGTAAAATATATATACCTATTAATGATAGATAATTTAACCCCATAAAAAATTGCCATGTCTCTTAAAGAGAGATTATTCCACCTCTTATAAATTCTCGATGCCTAATATTATAATATGTAATTATTCAATATCATCATACAAGAAGTTAAAACCTTCTAGAATTGGTATCCTTTGACACCGTGAATCATAAAAACATGTGGATTGATTCCAATATTCATGATATAAGTAGTTACATATAAATATTTAATTCAGGGCCCAACCCTATCACCAACTCATTATAGGTTTCTCCCTTTCCTATCTACTTTGGTCAAAGCTTGGAGACCATTAACTCAATCCTATTCCTATATTTTGACCTCTAGGAATTTAATCTAGTCGTAGGCATAGTCCATGTTGTATGATTTTAAACATCAAAGCCCAATGTCATAAGCAAACAATGTTAATTAACAACCATACCCTATTAAATGAAATAAGGACGCCTCATCTGATAAGTGTGGGATGATTATAAATATAATTACCACATATAAAATTGAGATTCCTCATATGATAAGTATGAAATGAACCACACATTACCCGTATCAAACTTGTATTTCTCCGAATATGAGATTATATGATATCCTTGATAGAGATGAAATCACACCACCGACAATAGTCTCTTACCATGTCACACATCAAAACTATGTATGTCTTGACGCCCATTATGAGGAGACACATATTGATGCATGTATATTTCATCTCAGTCCCATCCCTACCAGCAACTCATCATGGGGAGGTTTCCCTCTGGGCCAGGCTTGAATCTTGTCAACCCACATGTTTAAATAGAACATTTGAGCACATGAGGAAATATCTCCCATGGAACCTAATATTCTATATGGTACATCACCACATACACTTGTGTGGTTCAAACATTCTACTATTTGAATAATCCTCACCCTACCAATCTGAAAAGGATCTCTAATGAAATGATTCATGGACATAGTGTCTTACATACCATCTTAGGCTCATTCAATGAAGTACATTTACTGATAAAAAGTGGATATCATGCTTTTATCACCATAAATAGTAGATCATGATATTTTATATCCTATCCTCAACCATCCCAGGTATCCTATGTTTCAAACCTGGTCAACTATAATTCTATTTCTGTCGATTACTCCCATTTCACTTCCCAGTTCTCAAAAGTTGTAATTATCATCGTGATATTTTTCAGGTCACTTTTTGCCCTCATTGGGTTCACCCCTATAATCAATTAAAACTGTATAAATATCCTTGATTCTTGAATCAATCATGGCTCAGTAGGGCTTAGGGGTTGGGAGGAATTCCACCTCAAGCATGGTTGAGTTGCATGATCACCACATGGTCCTAATTCTATAACCTTAAATGTGTACTCCATGTCCATGAATCACTAATCTAAACTAATTTTAAATCAACCTTAGAATGTGTTGTGTGGTGTTTTACCCATTCTCTATCAATTCAAGTCATGTTTTTTACTCCTCCTCACTACAAATATCCATTTATTATGTTCCACTATATTTTCCAAGCATCACAACCATAAATTTTTTACTAGTTGCCTCCATTATTTTTTAAATTTTATGTGCATTAATATGTTATCCTATTGGTATTTCTGGTTTGATTTGTTTTTTAGGGTAGTGGTGCAGTGGAAGTAGAATTTTTTTTTTCTAGTTGACTTTTCGCTGCAGTTTTAACCACTGCTACAGAGTCTCATCACCCGCGTGCATTCCACGGTGGTTCTCATGACTTTAGCAGCGGTTTTACGGCCGCCGGTTTTTATTTTATTAGCGGTGGTTATAACCGCCGCTAATAAAATAAAATCTTGGGCTTGTAAAAATGACAGCTAAACCCATTAAAACCATCACAAAATGAGGCAGCTATGACGCTTCCCTTAAACCGCCGCTAAATGGAAATAACTACCGCCAATAGTTTGCTGACGCCAAATTTAGCGGTGGTTTCTGTAAACCGCCACCAAACCATGTAGCGGTGGTTTAAATGGCCGCTACATGAAAAAATAACCACTGTTAAATGGTAGTTTTCTTGTAGTGTGTTTCCTCCTCATACTTATGGTTTCTCTATATCAGTTTGACTATGTTAGTTATCTTGTTTCATATAAATTTATCTCTACAATCCAAGATCTTCACCATCTTCTCCTCATAAGATAGATCATTTTCTAGTCGTATCACCTATAAATTCAATACATGTGATGGATATGGTATTTAATTCTTTAATAGTGATATGGGGAATATATCATGTACTTGAGACATGGTTTTTGGAAGTACTGGTCAATAGGACATAGCTTCGAAGTGATCAAGAATATCAAAGGATCAAATGTACCTGGAACTTAGTTTACCCTTATTACCAAATCTCATGACTCTCATCCATGGAGATATGTGGAGGAATAACTAATCTACAACCTCAAACAATAGGTCTCATTGATGATCGTAAACATAGATATTTTGTCGAATTTTGGAATCCCATAAGTGTTATTGAATAGTCTTTTCCTTTTCTACCATTTTCTTGACCATTAAAGGTCCCTAGAGATTTAATTCACCAAATTCATTCTAGAATGTATGTGTTCTATATATTTTCCCATAAATGGATTCATATGGAGCCATTCGAATGCTTGAGTGGAAAAAAATTATTGTAATAGAACTCATCCAAAGGAAGATTTTGGTCCCGTCCTCCTTTGAAGTCCATCGAGCATGATCACAACATGCCTTCTAGTGTCTAAATAGTCTAATCAGATGGGCCATCATCAAGGGGTGATAAGTTATACTGAAGGTTAGGTCTATTTTTAGAGAATTTTGGAGACTCATTCAGAACTTGGAGGAAAATCCTAGATCTCAAACAGATATAATTGGTGGTGGTGTCCCATGAAACCTCACCACTTCTTTGATGTATATCCTTGCAAGTTGATCAAGTGAGAATTCTTATCAATTTGAAATTAAGTGGTCAATCTTTGTAAGATGTTCCACAATGACCCATATAGAATTATTTCCTCTGTATTTCTTAAAAATTCTTTTGAAAAAATTACATTGTGATTTTTTCTCATTTTCATATAGGTGTAGGTAATTGTTGCATCATCCCCTTATAATTTTACCTTTTAGATTTCACTTACTTAAATATAAGGTAATTTTATGTATATTCAGGGGTATCATTCTAAATATTTTCCCACCAATAGCAAGGTCAAATATCTAAATACATATTTATACTTATTGGGTGGATATTGAAGGTTGATCTATGTGCATTAATCAAAATATATTTATTAATATAGGGATTTTATGGCACACATAATCATGAACCAAAAATTATGAATCCTTCCTTATCAATTTTGAACTATGAGGATTTCCCAATTCTAATAGCTTATATCTTCTTCTAAATTTCCACATCATCTTTTTGAGAATCTTTTAACATCTATAAAAGGGATGGTTGAGAAATCATTTGATAAAGGAATTATGATGTTCCTTCCTTTATGATTCTCATGTCCATCTTTTTCAAGTATAAGAATATTGTATCCTTCTCAATTATCATCATTGATATAGTTGTAGGATCTTTTATACCTAGAGAATTTGAAACTTTATTCACTTTACCAAGATGGTAGTGAATTGAGCATTCATAATCCTTGATATTATTTAACCATATTCACTATAACATGTTAATATCCTTCTATGTGAATATATATTTAAGGCTATTATAATTAGTATATATCTCATACTTCTTCATATAGAGATAATTCCACTAGATTTTTAATATGAAGATCACAACTTTCAACTCCATATCATGTTTGGAATAGTTTTTCTCATAAATTATCTGCTAATTTATAGTTTAGGATATCACTTTATCATTTTTCATCATTATACAGCCTAATCCATCCTTTTATGCATCGTTGTATTCCATGAATAGTTCTCCACTTGTGTGTAGTGTAAGTATTGGTGAAATGATAAGCCTCTTTCTCAATTCTTTAAATCAGCCTTTGCGTTCACTAGTCCAGAAAAAACTTTACTTCCTTCTAAGTCATCTAGGTTAATGGGTTTCAAAATCATGATAAGTTCCTCACAAATCATTGGTAATCCCATCTAGATAAAGGAAACTATGGATCTCCATTACAGATGCTGGTATAGGCCACTCCACAATCGAATTTGTCTTAAAAGAGTCCAGATATATCCCTTTATTGGTGATAGCATGCCCCAAAAATGATACTTCCTCCATATATAACTCACATTCACTTTACTTTTCATATAGTTTCTCTATTCATAAATTCTTTGGCATAGTATTCAAATAATCCTCAAGGTTCTCCATTTTCTTGGACTATATTATAATATCATCTATAAATACTACCACAAATTTTTTTAGGTAATCTCTAAAGACTCTATTAATTAATACCTTGTAAATTTCTAGAGCAATAATGATCTTTAAGGGAATCACTATGAACTCATAGTTTCTATTCCTCATTTGAAAGGTTGTTTTGGGAATATATTCATTTTTCACTGTTAATTAGTGATATACAAACCAAAGGCCCAACATAGAGAAATACATGTCCCCTAATTGCTGATAAAATAATTAATCTATCAATTGGAGGGGATACATTTTATTTATCATTATTTTATTGAGCTCAAGATAATCAAAGAAAAGGTTCATTGATTCATCCTTTTTATTAATAAAGAGGACCGACACACCTCATAATGGAGCACTCAGGCATATAAAACCCTTATCTAGAATATCTTGTAAGTTTTTCTTTAGTTTTTACAACTTAATAGTGTAAATTATATAGGGATTCTTAGATATGGTTATAGATCCAGGTAAAATTTCAATTGATAACTCAAACTCTCGGTTGGGAGGAAGACCAGGCAATTCTTCAGGGAACACATCAGTGTAGACCCTCACAATGGAAATGTCTTCAAGTGTGATCCTATACTTTGTCTCAATAATTATATATATATATATATGTTTGAACATAATATAATAGTATACATGATTGATAAGAATATTCCAAATGATATTCATTCTTCTCCTTACATTTTCATAGAATTGGAGGATTCCTCAGGATGTGAAGACTGATCTCCATCTCTAAAGATTTTTTTTATTTATATAAAGATAGTCAATCCAATATTAATATAGAATCAAACTCCACTAATTTAAGTAAGATGAAATTTTATGGGAGGTTAGGTCCAAAAATATTGACCAAGGAAGAGTTGTATACAATAGATGCATTAATTTCACCATTTGTTTTTCTCATGGATAACTCAACCACCATATATTGAGGTACTGGTTGAATAGTTCTGAAAAACATCAAAGAAATTAACAAAATTTTAGAACTAGAATCAAATAGTATGTTTACTATTCTTGAATGAATAACCATCATACCTTTCACCACATCATTTTCATGATCCACCTTAGTAATAATGATAGCATATGACCTTCCTAACTACCTTGGAGATTTTTGTTGTTGATTGTCTTCGGTAAACCATGGATTAGGGAATTGGATTACATAATTCCCATGTTACTTATAGTTGAAACAACATACAATAGGATAATTTTTTATATGAACCTCATATTCTTCTTCCACATTAGTGGGATTCTTCATATCCCTTTAGAAAAGATTATCCAGATGCCCCACTTTTCCACATTTAAAGCATATCTTAGTTCCCTTTAAATAGTTATTAGGATACTTTTCCACAATTTCTTCACATGGGATGTTGTGTTTTCTTTAATCCATGGAATTTATATATTGATCATAACATATTAACACCATTTTTATCTTTTTATCACTGAGCCCATGAGACCACTGAGATTCCCCAATATCTATCTAAACCTTAATGGAAAAATAGAAGATCCCCTCATAGATATCAAATTCTCGAGCCTCCAAGTATTTTTATAGAATCTACTTTAATCCACTAAATAAGAGATCAACCTTGATTTTAGTGTTCATGATAAACCCAGAGGTATATCATGTAAGCCTTGTAAATTTTACTTCATACACCATGATAGACTCATCTTCCTTTTTTATTCAATCTAAGGAACTCCCTCTCCATATTAAGATGGAGAGTTTGGGGAAAATATTTATTTAAAATTATTTTCTTGAATCCTTACCATTCCATGGAATCAATATCCTCTTTAGACTTCATGTTCCGGATCAGTATCCACCACTTATCATCTTCTGCATCAAAACGATATACTTCCAACATGACTTTCTATTCATCTAAGTAGTAGAAAATAGATAATATCTTCTCAAAAGAGTTAATCCATTATTCCATGATGAAGTGATCAAGAGATCTACTAAAGATAGGAGTCCTTTTCATATAAAGGATTCAACCTCAACTTGATATTTCTTTTGAGAAAGAGGGTGTTTTTAATAAATTATCTTATTATTCATAACATGAGCTAGTTTATCCAATATTGTAATGAACTTTTGAGCTCATACTCTCATCATGTTAGGTGTCTCATTAGGGCAATCATGACATTTCCTATCACATTGGTTATTAGCATGGGTTGTTCAATTTATATTCATTAACTTAAAAACATTATTGATCTTGAATACTTAACTAATGATCATATAAAAATAAAACTTGATCTTAGAAGGAATAACTTATAAATGAAAAGTATAACCTAACATATGTTTCCCTATGCATAAATTTAGGTTATCCGTGGTAATTATTCATATAATTAGAATTATCCCTATGTTAACCACTAAATTTTTCTAGTCATAATCCCAAAAAGTAACTAGACTGTGATCTAATACCAACCATAGAAACTTAATCCTTTTACACATATTGTTACAAGACTTTTAACATAAATATTCATTAAATAAAAATCAATGACTGAAAATCTGAGTGTCTTTTCAATACTAGGTACATAATTAGAAAACATGAAACTATAATAAACTATCAATTTATTAATATACATAATGAGATCCTAACTCACTTTTAGATCCTGAAACTACATAGGATAACCTGGGGAATATGTAGACAAAATGGGTGAGCTAAAAATCCCGATAAGGGAATAAAAATGGAAATAAAGAACAGAACATGAGTCTAAAGACATAACATGATAACAAAAAATGAAAGGATAATGAATAAACATATGGAGTCATAATATATGGAACATAGAATCATAATGTAATGCCCTAGTTCTGAGAGCCACCCAGAGGTGCCCCGTACCCGGTTGGTCACATGGTCTCAAAAACATTTCCCCAAATGCCAGAGGCTATCGACTAGCAATTAGGGCCTTGGGTGTGATAGTGGGGAAACTATTCCCTAATTGGTAGAGTAACGTTTCAAAAATAAATACATAACAATATAGGAAGCAGTAATAACATGAAATAAGTTAAAAACAGAAGTAATAAACAACTGGAGCACACATATATAGATGATGCATGATACATATGTATAGGAAAGTAGCTAAAAAAGTCACAGTGTTGGAATACAGTTATAAACCAAAGTAAAAAAATATAAAAACTCCAGTAGCATCACAAGCCTCAGCTTGGTCCCATGCTCTCCAACTCCACAGCAATCAAGTACCAGAAGTAGAAGGGTGTTTTCCCTTATCTATACCTGCAGAAATATAATCTGTTTGGGTCCAAAATCATGACCCAAATAGGTTGTGAGACGAATCTCAGTAGGAAACCACCCAAAGATTTATTCCAAATAGTCACTGAATATATATATGGTATGAAATATACAAAATGAAGCAATAAACAAAGAAGTACTCCAAAGTAAACAATCATACAGTTTCAATTACATCCATTTACATTTATTTGTTAAGAAACCAACAATCATAAGTAAACCTATGGGAAGTACTCACAGCCTAACTCATATGGTTCAACCAATCAAACACAAGAAACCCTCTGGGAAGTACTCACAGCCTAACCCCTCTGGTTCAGCTTTAGTACAGACTCTCTAAGGAAGCACTCACCATCAATTCCCCTTGTGGTCTCGTATCGGTAACTATAGACACTCTGAGGAATCACTCAACATACAATTTCTCATATGGTCTCTCAACAATGAACTAAAGACACTCTAAGGGAGAAAAATTCCATCCCCCAAGGGTATTGCAACATAAAAGTAAAAAGATATTTAAGGGAATCCCTCAGCATCCATTCTCCCTATAGTCTACTACACCAGGTTCCCACAGCCCTGTGTAAGTAAAACATGCACAGATTGTATATGGAATCATAATTAAACCTCAAGAACTACTTGGATAAATAGTCTACAGTGTCTCACAGCATTTCAGATAAAAACCACTCCATCCTAAAAATACTAGGCATGGAAAACAAAGCAGCCTAACAGGAAAAGCTAGACCAAATGGTCAATATCAAGCAAACATGGGAAACACATCCATAGAAAGGTAAATATCCCTATTTACAACATAAATCATCCACTCAGGCACACAAGGAATAGTAGACAATAACAGGGCTAAAAACCATAAACATGTATTACCCTGAATGAGGGTGTTTGTCACTTTTGCACATATAACTCAAAGACTAACTACATAAAAGCACAACCCACCTACCTCAGCATTGTACCATCGATATACATGAAACTCAACCCTTGAATCACCTTTGAACACCATAGATCTACAAAAATGTCTAAAACGTTCAACCAAGGATATCTCATGAGAGAGAATAAATCAAGAGATGAGAATCTAGAAGAAGGAATAGCTTACCTTGGAGATTCCAACGCAATCAACGGTGGTCGATTCGGAGAATGGATGAAGAGTTGGGGGCTTGGAGAATAATCACATCGTACGGTCGCTCCTAGAAGAGACGAATAGAGAATAAGGGTGTTCTATCAATTATACCTAACTCTGGTCCATTTAATGAAAAAAAGAAAGTACATGACTTGTTCTTTAAGGGTACATGGTGTGTACTTGCTTTAACGGGCCTCTGCTTTAGGCGGTCTCCAGGTCACCCCACATGGCCATGTGCCCGGCCGTTACATGGTTAGAACATGACCACCCATGGAAACTAAATACATGTTGTGTACTTATAAGTACAAGGATTTTACTCATAAAATTTCCAAAAACTCTATTTTTTCTCAAAAATAACCAGAAATGAAAGACATACCTGAAAAAAAAAGATTCCAGTTCTTAAAAACATCCCCTAATAGAAATTTGTCCCTGAATTTCCCTAGCAAGGTCATGTAGAAGAAGAAAACTCAAACAGCTCGAGCCACTGCGATCTTACATCGGCCTCCCTCTCCCAAGTCTTGTCTTGTACTCCCTCGTGCTGCCATATCACTCATGCCAGAGGAATACACTGGCCATGGAGAAGCCTTGTGCTACGATCGACAATTCAGATAGGATGCTCCTCGAACAATGTGTCCACCTCTAACTCAACCTCCTCGGGTTGAAAGACATGAGATAGGTCTGAGAAGTTACAACACAACTAAGAAACATGTAAAATTTCGTGCATATCCTGGTACCTCTAAGGTAATTGTAACCGATAGGCAACTAGCCTGACCCTTTCCAAAACCTCAAACGTCCCAATGTATCTTGTAAAAATAATTCCCTATCTCTTAATCCTTCTATGTACCAACCTCGGTGTGACATGTATGAAAACTGAATCTCCATCCTCGAACTCCATAGGTCATCTCCGCTGATCATCATAAGACTTCTGTCATGATTGTATAGTATCCATCCTCTTCCGAATCAACTCTATTTGATTTGTGGTATCTAGGAAAAGATGAGGTACCAGCATAGCTGCCTCTCCTACTTCCAACCAACATAAGGGTGATCTCTATGGCATACTATACAAATCATCATAAGGTTTCATCTGAATAGTTACTTGAAAACTATTATTGTAGGAAAACTCCACAAGAGGTATGTGCTTCTCCCAAGAACCTCCAAAATCTAGGACACATGATGGAAGCATGTCCTCTAGAACCTGAATCATATGCTTAGATAAACCATCTGTCAGGGGATGGTAAATTGTAATCAGAAGTACCTATGTACCCAAAGCCCTTTGTAGTCCCTTCTAGACCTAAGAAGTAAAATAAGCATCCTTGACTGAAATGATGGAGTGAGGAACTCCATGTAAACATACAATATCTCAGATGTTCATCCTTCCCAACTCAGCAACACTGAAGGTCTTCATAATTGGAAAGAAGTGAGAAACCTTCATGAGTCTGTCAATGTTAACCCAAACTACATCATTCCCTTGAGGTGACCTCGGTAAGCCTATCACGAAGTCCATCGTGACATCATTCCACTTCCACTCGAGAATGAGTAACTGCTAAAAAATCCCTATTGGTCTCTAATACTCTACCTTCGCCTTCTAACAGGTGGAACACCTCATGACAAACCCTGAAAAATAACTATTCACACCTGGCCACCAATACTGATGGTGTAGATCTCGATACATCTTTGTGACACCAAGATAAACTACCCAAACTAATGAATGGAAATCCCACAACATCTCTTCATGTATTTCTGCTAACACCCATACGCATCCATGAAAATGCAAGATCTCATCCTCACTTATGGTTAATCCCAGAATATGGTAATCTCCTGACACACAGTCCTATAGAACTAGGCCTTTAGCATCTGATAGCTGCCTCATTCGCATTTGATCAAGTAGAGTAGAGGTAACAGCTATAAAAGAAAGAAACATCTACCCAGTCTATTGCGCACCTTCAAATGAATCTCAAATAATAGAGTAATAAGATACCACTCACTACTTTCCTTTTAAACTGCATGTATCTAAGTCCTCATGCTCAATGCATCATCTAATGCGTTGCCTTTCCTAAGTGTATAGGCAAGCTCAAAGTCAAAGGACAGAAGGTACTCAACCCACCTTCGCTATCTCAAATTCAATTCACGCTGAGTGAAGATATACTTGAGACTTTTTTGGTTAGTGAAAACCACAAAATACTATCCCAATAGGTAATGTCACCAATAGCATAAAGTATAAACAACTACATCCAACTCAAGATCGTGCATCGGGTAATTCCTCTCATGTGTCCTCAACTACTGAGACTCGTACGCAATGACTCCTTCCCCCTGCATAAGTATTGCTCCTAACATGATACTTGATGCATCACAGTAAATAATATAGCTCTTGATCATCTTTGGAAATTCTAGTATAGGTGATGAATTCAAACTCCATTTTAGCTCCTGAAAGGTTGACTCATAATAATCTGACCACAAGTACTTCGCACCCTTCTTAGTCAGGCTCGTCAGTGGAACTGCTAAGTGTGAGAAGTCCTGTATGAAACGTCTATAATAACCATCCAGCGGTAGAAAACTACTTACCTCAAAGAGGTTCTTCATCTTCTCTTAGGTAACTACTACCCTCACTTTATCTGGGTCTACTAATACTCTTGTCTCTAAGATGACATGACCTAATAAGTGAATCTCGTCCATCCAAAAGTATCATTTTGATAGATTTTCATATAATTGATGCTCTCTCAGTGTACTCAAAATGATCTCAATATCGGTGTCATGGTAATGTAGAGTGTGAGAGTATGCCAATATATCTTCCACAAAGACTACCACGAAAGAATCCAACTATGGATGGAACACTCGGTTCATTAGTGCCCTGAAAATTGTGGGCGTGTTCGTGAGACCGAACAGCATAACTACATATTCATATAGACCATACCTACTCTGAAAGGCTGTAAGAGGTATTGCAGATGGTCTAACACGTAACGGATGGTAAACGGATCTCAAGTCAATCTTTAAGAACACCTAGGTTCCTCGAAGATGGTAAGAGATATCATCAATCCTCGACAAGGTATATCCATTTTTGACTGTCAACTGGTTCAACTTCTGATAATTCACACAATGTCTGAGGGTACCGTCCACCTTTTTCACAAACAGGGCAGGAGAACCCCAAGGAGAAGTATTAGATCAGATGAAACCCCTTTCCTGTAACTCCTAAAACTACTTCTTAAGCTCTTTTAACTCTGGTGTACCCATCCTATAAGGAGTAATGGACCCCAGTGTTACTCCTGGAACAAGATCAATAGAAAATTTTAACTCTCGCTCTGAAGGAAAACATGAAAAATCTTCTGGAAAGACAACCCTAAAATGATCCACCATTGGAGGGAAGTCTAACTATGATGTCCTATGGTCATCTAGATATAGACTAGAAATCTGGGATATAACTCCTCCCAACCCATGATGCTTGGGTCCTGCTCTGCTTTCCTGGACATCCTATTCGCCTTTGTGTAAAATTAAACCTCTCTCTGGTGATATTAAACTCACCCTACAGTGATAACAGTTGATGAATTCCTAGAAGGGAACTAACAATTTCATCCTAAGAATGACATAATAGCCTGTCATATCTAAGAAATAGAGGTCCCATAAGAAGTGACACCCACCAACCTTAAGAGGGAACTCCTTGCACTTACATACACTAGCCATACTTGTCCACAACAGAATTTCCAATATCAATACATCATCAAAATAAAAGATAAAGAGCCCAAGGCTCTCCAAAATAGCAATTTATATGAAATTATGGGAAGCCTCTATATCAAAAAGTTCAGATACTAAAACTGAGGCAACTAGAATCTTACCTTGAACTATAGAGGGTATGGGATCCTACTCCTGCTAGGTCTACTCCACTTAAAATGTTTGGTCTGTACCGCAGCCCTATGATCTTGCCTGACCACCCTGAGTTGATCCACCCTGTTGTCACTGAAATCCTGGAGACTGAATACCACAGCCACGACCTCCACCTTGGCCTAAACGCCCAGAAGAACTCCAATTCTCATACTGATGAGAAACTGGTGGGGCTACTCTGGTATGAGGAGTCAAAACAGAACCCCTATCCCCAGCTGCTGGTGAGAATATCTGGCAGAATTACTGAATATGTCCCAACTTGCCACAAATTTAGTACTCCACTGGGTCTCTTATAAAATGTGGCCTCATATGCACGTTCTTCCCACACTATTATCACACCACCTAGCTACCATAAGAAGTATCATGCCTACTATAATCTCCACATGTGGACCCCCTACTGCACTTCCTGTTGTCTGTATGAGGGTTACCAACTTTGGATGCCAAATCACCCCAGATCACATCGACATAATCCCTCATATGTTTCTCTGTGATCAGTGACCGGTTGACTATAGAAGTGGTGGAAGTCATCTTGAAGATTTTCACCTGAGATAGGATGTCGTGCCTAAGACCATCCTCAAACGTCCGTGCCAGAAATAACTCATCACCTCTTAGAATAGGCATGAAGTGCTAAAAATATGTGAAGTGAGAAGAATACTCCATAACTGAAAGATTACCCTACTCCAGACTCATGAACTCTAGGCTCGATCAGCCCTCAAAGTATTTGGGTAAAAGTGGTCATAGAAGGCACACTGGAACTCATCCCAAGCCATAACCTATTGGCATCCCTCCTGTGATATCACATCCCACCATCTCCTAGAGAAATCCCAAACCATATACATAGTGAGCTTCATCATCCTCTCTGTAGGCGTCTCCATATGCTTGGATATAGATATCATGGCTTCTAATAATGAATATATATCCTGAGGTCCTCCTTCCCCTATGAAGGTGGTAGGATTCTGCTATTGAAAACCCTGCATCAACTCTACCATAGATAGGGTAGGATGTGGTACTCCCCTGAAGGTCTGCATAAACCTCATGAAGCCTTGTCGGAACTGTGCATCGGCACCCGTATCTGGGATAATGGCTAGTGCCAAGACTGGAACTATAGGGGGGATCTACTGGTAGTCCCTGATCATCTATTTCTGGTGTCAGATCACTTCCCTATAACTGGCGTACAACTGGAGGATGTCGTCCTGGCATGACTCTACAAGGTCAAGCGCACACCTTAGTTCAAGACTATCAAGGACTGAAAATTAGAAGTGTATGAAGGGAACATGAGAAAAAAAACATACAAGATTTCAAAAAGTGGATACATGGCGTGTTCCTTTAATCCTTCACATGATCGTTTACTCCTACCAACCCTGGTCATGTAACACCCCATACACACGGCGTGTTTCTCTAAGACACTGTGTGTATTTTAATTGTGTTCTCCTTCCCAAGTTCTTCTTCATAAATAACCCACATGGTTCCCCTAGAACAATACTACACAGTGTGTTTGTGCTATACACGACATGTTCTAGACAAACTTCACTGACCCATGTTGTTAGTCACATGACTGGTTACACGGCTGACCCTACACAGCGCGTTTGTTCCAGAAACAGCGCGTTCTAACTACCCATTATCCACCTGTTTCATTGGTCACACGGCTAGAAACATGGTCTATACACACAGTGTGTGATTCAGGTAAACAGCGTGTTTCACCAAAGATTTCACAGCCTCGTGTCTCTGCCCACATAGACAGTGATATGGTTAGAGACTGCATGGCGTGTACATACAATGCATGGAGTGTACTTAAGAAAAATAGTTCATTCCCGAACAGAAGGATACATAGTGTGTATTTATCATTACACGCTATGTATTCTAGATTTTTCTGGACATTAAGCATCAGAAACTACTCTGGAACCCATAAAAACACCGAAACAAACATTAAGGTGCCAAATTATAATTTGTGGGGGGACATACTCTCCGTGAATCAAATCTTGGCATCATAATCAAGTCATATACAAGCATAAAAATGCACTAATTCACCAAATTCCGATCCATGAGGGCCCATAACACTTCACGAACCAAATTTTGGCATTCATTCCAATTAAATCTTACATATTAGAAATACCCTGTAAGATATCAGGTATTCTATCAAGGCATATATCACAATACAATGAATATCTATCACAACATCTATCACAAAAATATATAATTAGTAATTCATCCAAAATGGCATGGAAAGAATTCATGACATGTGATCTCTAGCAAGTTTCTATATGATGCATGAGATGGAATACCCTCATCTCATCGGGTTGCAATAGAAATAGAACCTCAATATTATCAATTTTAATAGCAAAAAACATGTGAATCACCCAATAGTGAAATCAAATCAACTGTAAAAATTGAAAAACCAGAAAAATCATAATATACGAGGTAAATAGGCTTTTCCCAGTATACAAGTTAGCTACTCCTGAGCACAGCTTATTACCAAGTACTTATTCCTTCCTATCCCTAGATATAGGATCCAAATAGTAAGTCAAAAAGAAAATAATATCACTGATACCACTTTGTAACGTCCTGGTTCTGGGATCCACCTAGAGGTCCCCCGTACCTAGTTGGTCACATGGCCTCAAGAACATTTTCCCAAACTCCAAAGACTTCCAACTAGCAACGAGGGTCTTGGGTGTGATTGTGGGGAAACTATTCCCTCATTGGTAGAGTAACGCTATAGAAATAAATAGATAACAATAGAGAAAGTAGTAATAACATGAAATAAGTAAATAATGAAAGTAATAAAAAACTAGAGCACATATATATAGATGATTCATGATACAAATGTCTAAGAAAGAATCCAAACAAGTCACAATGCTAGACTATAGTACTAAACCAAAGTACAAATAAAACAAATAAACTCTAACAGCATCACAAGCCTCGGATTGGTCCCATGATCTCTAGCTCCACAGCAATCAAGTACCAAAATTAGAAGGGTGATTTCCCTTATTTAGACCTGCAACAATATAATTTGTTCAGGTTCAAAAGCATGACTCAAACAGGGTGTGAGATGAATCCCAGTAGGCAACCACCCAAAGATATGTTCCTAACAGTCAGTGAATATATATATGGCAGGAAATATGAAAAATAAATCAACAAAGAAGGAAGTACTCAAAGGTAAATAATCTTACAGTTTCAATTACATCCATTTTAATTTATTAGTTAATAAACCAACAATAATAAGTAACCCTATGGGAAGTAATCACAACCTAACCACTCTGGTTCAACCAATCAAACACAAGAAACCCTCTGGAAATTACTCACAGTCTAAACTGTCTGGTTCAGCTTTAGTATAGACTCTCTGAGGAAGCACTCACCATCAATTCCCCTTGTGGTCTCGTATCAGTAATTGTTGACACTCTGAGGAAGCACTCAACGTCCTATTCCCCCTATGGTTTCACAATGAGGAACTAAAGACACTCTGAGGGAGCACAAAGTCCATCCCCCCTATGGTCTCGCAATGTAAAATCAAACAGACACTCAGGGGAAGCCCTTAGCATCCATTCCCCCTATGGTCTACTACATTAGGTTCCCACGGCCCTATATAAGTCAAACGTGCACAGATGGTATATAGAAGCCCAACTAAACCTCAATAACTACTTGGATAAACATTCTACAGTGTCTCACAGCATGTTAAATAAAAACCACTCTATCCTAACAATACTAGGCATATAAAATAAAGAAGCCAAACAGGAAAGGAAAGACCAAACCATCAATATCAAGTAAACATTGGTAACACATCCAAAGCAAGGTAAGTAACACTATTTACAATATAAATCAAATACATAGGCACAAAAGGCATAGTAAACAATAACAAGGCTAAAAACCATAAACACACAATACCCCAAACGAGGGTATTGGGCACTTTTTCACATATAACTCAAAGACTGACTATGGAAAGGCACAAACCACCAACCTCAGCGTTGTATTATCAATATATGTGAGCCTCAGGCCTTGAATCCCCCTATAATGTAGTAGATCTATAAAAAATTATAAAACATTCAATTAAGGATATCTCGCAAGAGAGAAGAAATCAAGAGACGATGCTCTAGAAGAAGGAAGAGCTTACCATGGTGATTCTAATGCAATCAACAGCGGTCAATTTGGAGAACGGATGGAGAGTCAGGGGCTCAAAAACGAGTCACATAGTACGGTTGCTCCTGGATGAGACGAACATAGAAGAAGGGTGTTAGGTCGAATAGACGTGATCCCAGTCCATTTAATGGAAAAAAATATTATGCACGATGAGTTCTTAAAGGGTACATGGTGTGTACTTTCTTTAACCGATATTTGGCTTTAGGTAGTCTCCAAGTCACCCCACACGGCCATGTTCTTGACCGTTACGCAACTAGCACACAGCTACCTGTGGCAACCGAATACACTGCATGTACTCCTAAAATTTTAAGAAACTCCACTTTTTCTCAAAAACAACCAGAAATGAAATACATACCAAAAAAGAAGATCTAGGTTCTTACACATGAAATCATGGAAACATAGGAATTTGGAAGAAAAATATATCATGACATAAATATGAGTAAAGGCTAACTTTCAAGATGATATCACCTAGTGGATAGAGATCCATAATGGATTTGGATTACTCCCTAATCCCATTCATAACATATAATGAGACTAAAACATTACAAAATTAATTAGATCACTATCTAGGTTCACCCATCATAACATGTACATGCATATGTGTTCTATATAAAGAAATCAAATAGAAGGCATAAACATAAGGATTACCCATTTAAAGAAATGGGTTTCATAATCATGTAATAAGGCATAAAAAAGAGATTATCATAAATGTATCCATTAAATAAGTTATTAAATAATTATTATACATTAATAAAGGAAAAATAAAAATATATCATGAATAACTATGTCAAACAGAAGTGAAAACATGAAAAAGAGTGGTTTGCTAACTTTAGAAATGTGTCACTTAAGCATGGTTTTTGGGAAATTAACTAAAATTGTTTTTCATGATAAAATGGGTTATTTTAGAAAAAATCGGTATCTTAAAACATTTTATGGGGTGTATATTAAAATGGGTAGAAAGTTAGATGTTCCCTTTAATCAGGATTATTTATCAAGAGGAATTGTGTTGGGAACCTTTTAAAAAACATATTTCCCCATAATATAAAGTCTAATTGAGATAGATATATATGTTTGGAGAATATATGAATAATATATGAGATATATAAGAAGAATGAAGAGATGAATTGAGGAAAAGAGAGAGAAAACATAACACAAAGGAAATATGGAGGTTCGGAGAGATCCCTTACCTTATGTATGAATGTGTTCTGAACTTGAAATAAATGTCTTGGATAATAAAATTAGATTCATTAATTAATTAAATCATAACCTAGTCCAAAAATATTTTTTATTATAATTTTATTAAGTTCCTTTATGGTCATTTTAATGAGTTATAATGTTCAATTTCATTGTTCTGGGAGCGTTTATTTCTTGGTACCATAGTCAGTTCACTTGTGTATAATTATGGAAGTTATTTTCAAATGGGAATACTACTTGTAACAACCCAAGGTTTTATCAAAAGAATTCCCTTTTATAAATATTTCAATAATATAATCACATAAAATCACAACACAATGACACATCATGCTAAAATGAACTATTAAATAATATGTGAACTTTGAACATAATTTTTCCACTTATGTTATTTGAATTTTGAAAATCTGACATACACAATTGTAATCAACAAGATATTTGGAGTTTGATAGGACATACATATTTTTTGGTGAATATTAACTAAACAATATTAATAGTAATCTTACCCTTATGAATAGTAATATGTCACTTATGAACAGTAAATTTTCCAAGTAAATAGTAACATTACCAATGAAAGTATAAATAAAATTTATCTCTTTTATAATTGATAATATGATAGTGTTAGTATTTTTGGTAAGTCATAAATATTTAATTACAATTTTATGATTAATTTAATATTTTAAATGAAAATTTATTTTCATAAAATGTATTTATTAGATAAAATTTTTATTTCTTTTGATTATAATAAAATTTTATGACACCTTAATAAATTTTTTAAAGTGTTATAAAATCAGTTACAATTTTAAAATTTGTATTTTTCAAGTAAATTATGATTTTAATTAAAAATTAAATTTTTCATATTTAAAAAATTATTTTAATAAAATGGAGTTAATTTTTTGGATTCTACACATCAAAAAATGGTTTTGGTGATTTTTTTTGATTTTTCTAAAATACTAAAAAATTTGGTAAATAGTGAAATTTGATAATTTATGAAATATGCTAAATAAATGAAAATATGCATCATGCTTGAGTCATGGATGATGTAAACATCCCTTTATTCAAACTCAGATGCACTTATTACTATTTTTTTCACAATAATAATCAATATTTACTTTCTTGAGAAAAATAATAAACTAATGAATTAAATATTTAGAAAACTCTCCTCTCCTCCACTTTAAAAACCACCCCCACCACCTCTTCTCCTCAAACCTCTCAAGCCTTATTACTTATCCAAATTTTATTAAAATATATCTCTAACCCTATCTCCCACATCCATGATGTCTTGATCTCATAAAAATACCAAAACCTCTTCCCTAAGGAGGTTCTCAAGAAGAACGAATCAAGAGGTAAAACCCTTTTCCGATTTCTTTCAATTTCATTTAAAGTTCCTTTACTTTCTTTTCTATCCTAGCCTATCCTCATCCAAAAGGTATGAAAAATAAAGTACCTTACACAGAATATAATTTTTCATTATAATATAATAATTCTTTATCATCTCTCATTTCCCCTCCTTTTATACTAGAAATGAAAACACCATCCGAGATGTGTTAATTTATCACATTCAAGGACGACCGGTTTTCAATTTCTTTTACCATATTCAATTCTGGTCATAAAACCATTTTAATGTTTAACCAAGTTATTATGTATGTTATATATTCTACTTAATGTTCTATAATCAATTTTTTCAAATGGTATTAATTTATAAAACAAAATGAGTTCGTTATGATCAAAAAAATTCCAATTTACTCAAACGATTATCATTAAAGTTTTATATAATTATTCACCCTCAATTAAAATAACCAAATTAATTTTATAACCATTTAATATTATTTGTGTTCTATAATAACATATATCAATTCTTGACAACCATCCTCATCTTATATGATTATCTGTACATGTATATAATTAAACCAAACATGAAAACCAAGGAAACAAATGCTCCCAAACAATGAAATTGAACCTCTTAACCCATCAAAAAGTCCATGAATAAACGTAATAAGGTTATAATAAATAAATTAAATTTATAATAGGTTCTTTAATTGTAAATTAATGATTCTAATTTGATTATACAGGACATTAAGATCAAGTGAAGAACACCTTCGGACTTAAGGTAAGGGATTCTACCCGAACCTCTATTATTCCTTCATGTTTCTCTATTTATTTTTACTAAAATGAAGTTATCTTTTATTTTTATGTACATCTTCTAAATGATGTTTATTTGTTCCAAAAACATTTATCAGTATTCATTCGTTTTTCTCTTTCAAGAATATAAATAGTTTAAGTGGTTCCCTTCTCAATTTTTCTCAATAAGTAAGTTCGTTTTAAGGGAACTTCCCGAATTCTTACCCAATTTTAAGTGCACTCTATCATATATTTTAATCCACCATTGTTTTTATAAAATAATTATTTTTATTATGAAAACATTATTATTTCACATATTTTTTATATAAAATATTATACCCTTTTCTATTTTAAATTCTCTTTAGTATTTTCCTTAAAACAACACTAAAATGTTTTAATGATAAAATTTATTAAATACTTGTCTTACATGTTATCACTTTGGTTTGACATAACTTACCATGATATATTCCTATTTTCCATTATTAATTTCCATGTATGTTTTAATACCTTCATTTCATGGGCACTTGTGTGATACGCCAATTTATTATTCTTTATGACATGATTATGATACCCATTTCTTTCCTTGGGTACCCTTATGTTTCTGTATGATTGATTATGTATGACTCTTTATGTGGAAAAAATATTCATGAACATGTTAAGATGGGTGATCATAGATATAACTCTAATTAATTTGGTAAATTTTAGTCTCATGAGATGTTATGTGTGACGGTCTTGGCAGTTAGCCTTGGCTCGAGCTCCAAGTGCAACAGTCTTGGTGGTTAGCCTTGACTCGTACTACTATGTGTGCAATAAGCCTTTAATCATAATAAATTTATGTTTTATGTCTCTTCCACAATACTATGATTCAATTTTGGTATTATCCTATGTTTTATATGGTATGGTTCCATATGATCAATCTTGTTCCATGCCTTTTTATATCATTACCTCATTCCTTCTAACCCGTGTGCTAAGATTTATTCTTATGTTTAATCTCTTATTGGGATTTTAGCTCATCCCTTTTTTCATGTTATCCCTAGGTTTTTATATGTTTATGTAAGGTATCAATGAAATTTCAGAGCACTATATGAATATTAAATAAATAAATGTTTTATTTAGTGCCATGTTTTTAGTTTTATGTACCTAGTCTTCTAAGACAGTCGACTCTATGATCCTTGGAATGTAATTTGATGTTTAAATATATTTAAAATCATGTAATGATATGTGTAAAAGTATGGGGTCCTTATAGTTGGTATCAAAGTATGGTCTAGTTATTTTTGGATATTAGGAATAGAGCACTTTTGTTGGAACCCTAGGGATAAGACTAAGTATAAGAAAACATCCCTAAATTTTGGTAAGTATAAATTAAGTGGTTTATCAAGAAAATGCATCCATGTCTAGATACTACAAGTGGACATGGTTTTGTAATAGATGTACTTAAAAGTAACAACTTCGACAAAGTGTTCTCGGTCGGACTTGGGGTAACCTAGTACGCGACAATGGGCCATATAGAGTACCAAATTTGACACTCCTATGGGATATGCTTTGGTAAATTTAGAAGCTTTTTACAAACCATTATTAAGGGAAAAAATGAGCCCATATGAATATATGTTAAGAAATAGATCAAGGATAACCAAGATTTAAACCTAGGTAATCACAAGTTAGGATATAATTTTCCTTTACAAGTTTATCTTTTTATGTTCAAATTTTCCTTTTATGATTATAAGTGAAGTATTAAAGCCCCCTAATTTCACTTTCATTTCTTATATAATGGTGGTAAATATAATAACACATGCCGATAATCAATGTGATAGGGAATGTGAGGATTTTTCTAATGAAATTTCAAATATTATGGGAACAGGTGCGTGAAACTTCATAATATTACTTTCTCAGTTGTCTTAAGTTATGAATAATAACTTGAATCATGTGGAACACCCTCCTCCTCTAAGTAAAGAACAAGTTTTCATCCAAACCTTCATGAAGAAAAGGCCTCCCATGTTTAGTGGAACTTATGATCCCCTCCTCACAGAATAGTGGATTAACTCATTTGAAAAGATATTCTCTATCCTCCAATGCTTAAAAGAAGAGAAATTCATGCTGGTGGTCTATCATTTTAATGGGAAAGCTTATTAGTGGTGGACACTGATTGAGAATAATAATACCTAGGAAGAAATTGATTCCATGGATTGAGAGGAATTCTAGAAAAAAAATTAATAAATATTTTCCTTGATCCCTCCATCTCAATATGGAAAGAGAGTTCCTCAGACTTAAGCATAAGGAAGATGAATCTCTCAGGGTGTATAAAGAAAAATTTGCAATGCTTTCAAGATATGCTTCTAGCTTTGTCATGAACACTGAAATCATGGTGGATCGCTTCTTTAGAGGACTAAAGATGATCCTACAAAACACATTGAAGATACTTGACTTTGATAGTTAAGAGTAGATTGTATATTATTCCCTCAATGTTGAAATGGAGATTGGAGACTCTCAATGGTCTCGTGGGCCCAACAAAAAAATGGGAAATGGAGTCTAATATGGGTGGTTTAGCAAATAAATCCCATTATGGAAATAAAACCAAGCATCCCACATGTAAAAATTTTGAGAAGAAGCATCCTAGGAATGGTCTAATGGGAACCCGTAATTTCTTCAAATATGGAAGAATAAAACATCTAGATAAGAAATTACAGAAGGATGTGAAGAATTCCACTAATGTGGAAGAATAAAGGAAAGTTTATATCAATACGCATCCTATAGTGTAGTCTTACAACTTCAAGGAACATTATAATTATGAAAACAATTTCACTAATCCAAGGGTTGTTGGAGGAAATCAACAACAACCTCTATCGCAATAAGGAAGGGCTTATGCTATCACTACTACTGAGGTGGATCCAAAAAAATATGTTTTGATAGGTATGATAGTTATTCATTCCATAATAGAAAATATACTATTTGATTCTGGTTCTACGCATTCATTCATATCTTTCATGTTTAGTAGAACTATTCAAAAACCACCTAAAAATTTGGAGGTAGAGCTATCTGTGAGAATAGAGAATGGGGAAATTATTACATCCAAGGTTTATAACTCCTCCCCATTAAATTTTTATGGATTGAAACTCCCAATAAATTTTTCTATACGTCCTCTGGTAGAGTTTGATGCTATTTTGGTCATGGATTGGATATCATTATATAAATCCAACAATAACTATCGATAAAGGGAGGTCACTCTTCACATCCCAGAGTATCCTCCAATCATGTACAAGTATAAGGAGGAAGATTAATATCCTCCATAATAATCATCTCAATTGTTGATATTTTTTCCTTTTTAGCAAGTATATCTTGCTCAAATTATTGAGACAAAGGAGATGATACTTCTCGAAGACATTTCCATCATGAGGGATTAAACTAACGTAATCCCCAAAAGAGTTTCATGGTCTTTAGGCTGACCGAGAGGTTGATTTCTCAATTGAACTTATTTTTGGATCTATACCTATATCAAGGAAACCTTACAGAATGGCCACAATATAGCTAGAAGAGATGAAGAATCAGTTATAGGAGAATATAGAGAAGGGTTTTATACACCTAAGTGCTTCACCATGGGGTGCACTGGTCCTCTTTGTTAGAAGGAGGGATGGATAAATGCACCTCTACATTGATTATCATGATCTTAGTAAAATAATGATAAATAAAAAGTATCCCCTTCCTTGGATAGATGACTTATTTGATCAGGTATGTGGGTCCAGTTATTTCTCTAAGGTAGATCTTCAGTCGGGATACCACCAATTAAACGTGAGGAAGGAAGATATTCCCAAGGATGCCTTTCAGATGAGGTATGGACACTATGATTTCATTTTGATTCCCTTGGGAATCACTAATTCCCCATTAATTTTTATGGATTTAATGAAGTGATTCTTTAGAAATTACCTTGAAAAAAAATTGGTTGTCCTTATCAATGATATTCTGATATACTCCAAGAGCAAGCAGGAACATAACGAGCATTTGAACACTGCTCTAATGAATTTGTGAAGGGATAAACGTTATGTAAATTATAGTAAATGGGAGTTCTATATGGAAGAAGTATCATTATTGGGGAATTTTATCACTAGAAAAGGAATATTTGTGGACCCTTCCAAGATAAAGGCAATCAAAGAGTGGCCCATGCCAACATCTGTAATGGAGATCTGTAGCTTTATATGTCTAGCTAGGTGTTATAGATGATTATTGAATAACTTCTCATGATTTTCAAACCCAATGACCAGGAATACATAGAAGGGAGTGAGGTTTTTCTAGACTCAAGAATGTGAGGAAATATTTAAGGAGATCAAAAAGAGGCTTATCATAGAGCCAGTACTCACACTTCTGATAAGTGGAGAACTCTTTATGGTGTAAAATGATACTTCAAAGATGGTATTAGGTTGTGTGTTGATGAAAAATTGTAAATTTATAGCCTACACCTCAAGGTATATGAAAATATATAAGAAAAAAATATCCCACACAAGATCTGGAGTTGGCGATTATGATCTTTGCATTGAAAATATGGTGGAATTATATCTATGTGGAGATGTGTGAGATATATACTAATCACAATATTTTAAAATATATATTCATATATAAAGAGCTTAATATATAGCAACAAAAATGGATAGAGCTCATCAAGTATTATGACTACTCAATCCACTACCATGCCGGTAAGATAAATAAGGTGGAAGATGCTCTAAGTAGAAAGTATCATGCATCTTTATCAACGATTATAATTTAAAAGTATCCAATCTTATTATATTTTTATAGGATGGACATGGAAATCATTAAGGTAAGAACATCATAAATCATTTCTAAAATGATTGCTCAATCATCCCTCTTTGAGAAAATAAAGGATAATCAAAGAATGTATGTGGAAATTCTAAAAAGGGTGGAATCTATTAGAAATGGGAAATCTTATGAGTTCAAGATTGATGAGGAAGGAGTTGTTGGATTTGGTTCTGGACTATGTGTACCATCCAATCCAAATATAAATAAGTAGATTCTGAATGATGCACATATCTCAACCTTTTCTATTCACCCAAGGAGCACAAAGATGTATTGAGATCTATGAGATAACTATTGGTGGGACAATATGAAGAAGGAGATTGTTGAATTTACATCAAAGTGTATAGTATGAAAAAAAATTAAAGTCTGAAAGAAAAAAGTCTAAGGGCATGATGTAACTACTACCCATACCCACATGGAAGTTGGAGAACATCACCATGGACTTTGTTGCTGGATTTCCAAGGACATATAGAGGAAAAATGATATTTTGGTCATTGTGGATGGTCTTACAAAGACATCTCACTTTATCTCAATTTTAGAGGAATTCTCATTGGATCAACTTGCATGGATATATATCAAAGAGTTGGTAAGGATTCATGGATTACCACAATATATTATATCTAGTAGAGATCCAAGATTCACCATGAAGTTCTAGAAAAGTATCCAACATGCTCTAAGCAGTGAACTGAACTTCAGTATAGCCTATCATTCTCAAACAAATGTCCAATATAATTAAACTATTCATACACTAGAAGACATGTTGAGAGTGTGTTGTATGGACTTCAAATGAGGATAGTACCATAATATTACACTAGTATAATTCTCTTACAACAATAGTTTCCAATCTAGAATATGAATGTAACCATATGAATCCCTTTATGGGAAAAGGTGAAGAACACTGGCATGTTAGGATGAAAGCAGTGAGCGTAAGCTATTATGACCTGAAATGGTTAAAGAAATGGTGGAAAAGAAGAAAACCATTCAAAAAAATATCAAGAAATCCCAAATTTTACAAAAGAGTTATGTAGACAAATGTTGACGAGACTTGAGTTTAAATTTTGAGACATGGTATTCTTCCGCATATCTCTATGGAAGAAGGCCATGAGATTTGGGAAGAAAGGAAAGCTAAGTCCCAAGTACATCAGCCCCTTTAAGATTCTTGATCTTGTCGAAGATGTACCCCATCGACTATCACTTCCACCAACCATGTCTAAAGTTTACGATGTATTCCACGTATCCCCCTTAAGGAAGTACATACCAGATCCCTCACATGTACTATCTTTGGAGGTGGTATAGTTGGAGAATGATCTTTCTTACGAGGAGCAGCAAGTGAAGATCTTGGATTAAAGGGATAAATTTCTTTGTAACAAGACTAATCACCTGGTAAAATTACTATGGTGGAACCATAAGTACGGAGAGGAAACCTGGGAACTGGAGGAAGCAGTGAAGAAAAAGTACCCAAACCTATTTTTATCTTATAATGTAAAACAAAATTTTGAGGGTGAAATTTCATAAGGGGAGAAGAATTTAACGACCCAAGGTTTTATCAATGGAATTAACTTATTATAATTATTTCATATAATATAATCACATAAAATCATAACACAGTGACACATCATACTTAAATGAACTACTAAATACTATGTGACCTTTAAACATAATTTTTCCACTTATATGATTTGAATTTTCAAAATCTGACATACACGATTGCAATCGGTAAGATGTTTGGAGACCAATAGGAAAAACTTAATTTTTTCATTAATAGTAACTTACCCTTATGAATTTTAATGTTACCCTTATGAACAGTAAATCGTAAAAGTAAATAGTAACCTTATCAATGAAATTATAAATAAAATTTATCCATCTTATAAGTGACAATATGATAGTGTGGGTATTTTTGGTAAGTCGTAAATATTTAATTATAATTTTATGATTAATTTAATAATTTAAATGAAAATTTAATTTCATAAAATGTATTCATAATATATTTTTTTGATTTCATATGATTATAAGATAATTTTATGAGACGTTAGTTAATTTTTCAATGTGTTATAAAATTATTTATAATTTTAAAATTTGTATTTGTCAAGAAAATTATGATTTTAATTAAAAAATAAATTTATCATATTTAGAAAATTATTTTCATAAAATGTAGTTAATTTTTGGATTCTATACATCAAAAAATGGTTAGGGTTAATTTTTTGGATTTTTCTGAAATACTTTAATTTTTGGTGAATAGTTAAATTTGATAATTTATGAAATATGCTAAATAAATGAATTTATGCATCACAATTGAGCCGTGGATGATGTAAATGGTAATTTTTTATAAATAACATGAACTTGTTACTTTTTTTTCATAGTAATCATCACTATTTCTTGTATTGAGAAAAATAATAAACTAATGAATTCAATATTGAGAAAAACCCCCCGCTCATCCACTGTAAAAGCCACCTCTCACCACCTCTTCTCCTTACACCTACCAAGACATTTTCCTTGTCCAAATTCTGCTCAAACATATCCCTAGGACTCTATCCCATTTACAATAACTCTTTTTCTCAAAAAAATACAAAAACCTCTTCCCTAAGGAGGCTCTCAAGAGGAAGGAATCAAGAGGTAAAACCCTTTTCTGTTTTCTTTCTACTTCTTTTCAAGTTCCTTTACTTTCTTTTCTATCCTCACCTCTCCTCATACAAAAGGTATTAAAACTATAATACCTTAAAAATACTGTAATTTTTTTATTAAAATGAAATAATTTTCATTATCTATCATTTCCCCTCCTTTTATACTAGAAATGAAAACACCATCCAAGATGTGTTAATTTATCATATTCAAGAATGACGAGTTTTCAATTTTTTTACCATCATCAATTCTGGTCATGAATCCATTTTTATGTTTGAACAATATTATTATGTATTTAATATATCGTATTTAATTTTATCGAATAATTTTGTGAAAATGGTATTAATTTATAAAACAAAATGAGTTAATTATGATCAAAAAACTGCCAATTAACCCAAACGGTTATCATTAATGTTTTATATAACGATTCATCAACACTCCAAATAAACAAATGAATTTTATAACCATTTTATTTTTTGGATGTATATAATAACATATAACTTCAATTATGGACATCCATCCTCATCTTACATGATTATTTGTACTTCTATACAAGTAAACTGATTATGAAAACCAAGGAAACAAATGCTCCCAAACAATGAAATTGAACCTCTTAACCCATCAAAAAGGACTTGAATGAACTTAATAAAGTTATAATAAATAAATTTAATGTATAATGGGATCTTTAATTATTATTTAATGAATCAAATTTGATCATCTAGTACATTTAGATTAAGTGAAGAACACCTTTGGACTTAAGGTAAGGGATTCTACTTGAACCTCCGTTATTCCTTCAGGTTGCTCTATCTTTATTTTTACCCCAATTAAGTTATCTTTTCTTTTTAATTAAAACCTATAAATGATATTTATATGTTCAAAAATCATATATAAAGATCCATTCATCATTATATTTTTTGTATATACATATTTTAAGTGGTTCCCTTCACAATTCTTCCCGATAAGTAAGCTTGTTTTAAGGGATATTCCTAAATTCTTACCCAATTTCAAGTGAACTCTATCATATATTTCAAGACACCATTATTTTTATAAAATAAGTATTTTTGTTATGAAACAATTATTGTTTCACTTCTGGTTTTATATAAAATATTATACACATTTCTATTTTAAATTATCTATAGTATTTTCCTTAAAACCGCACTAAAATGTTTTAATGCTAAAATTTATTAAATATTCTTCTTACATGTTATCACTTATGTTTGAAATAAATTATCATGATATATTCCTATTTTACCTTATTAATTCCCATTTATATTTTAATTCCTTTATTTCATGTACACTTTTATGATACGTCCATTTATTATGCTTTATGAAATGATTATGATACCCATTTCTATTTGTGGGTGCCCTTATGTTTATGTATGACTAATTATGTATGAATCTTTATGTGAAAAACATATTCAGGAACATGTTAAGATGGGTGCGCCTAGATATTGATCCAATTAATTGGGTAAATTTTAGTCTCATGATATGTTATGTGTGACGATCTTGGTGGTTGGCCTTGACTTATGCTCCATGTGAATCAGTCTTGGTGGTTAGAATTGACTCATGCTAATCTATGTGCAATGAGCCTTGAATTGTGCTAAATTAATCTTTTATGTTACTAAAAAATTACTATGATTCCATGTTTATATTATCCCATGTTTTATATGTTTTGGTTCCATATAATCAATCATGTTTCATATCTTTTTATATCAATATTTCATGACTTTTAACCCATGTGCTAAGCTTTATTCTTATGTTTATTTCCTTATTCAGGTTTTAGCTCATCCCTTTGTTCATGTTATACCCAAGTTATCCAGTTCTAATGTAAGTTATCAAAGGAAGTTAATATCTCATTATTAATATTAAATAAATAAATTTTTTATTTAGTCTCATGTTTTCAGTTTTATGTACCAAGTATTCTAATACACTAGACTCTACGATCCTTAGCTTGTAATTTGATGTTTAGATACGTTTAAAATCATGTAATGATATGTGTAAAAATCTTGGGGTTCTATATTACTCTATAAGTTAAATAAAATGTTATTAATTCACTTCAATAAGTTTAAATTTTCCCATATATCATTCTATTTTCCGATATGTGGAAAATTCATTTAATAAAACATTAACGATAAACGTTTAGTTTGTTTTGGTGGTTTTTCTAACCATCTCAAACTAGTTTTATTTTTTTAATGTTATGGAAATATAATATTTCCATAATATTAAACCAAATATCAATCACATAATTACTTAATTTAAACAATTATAAGTGAATTTAATCATTCATTGATGGTATTATTGGTAAACAAAAACTCATCGTCCATGAAGGCGGTTAACCAACGTAATATGGAAAATGGTTTCATTTTTCTTTGAATACGATGAGATGATAAAGAGGGTGGATAGAAGATATTATAGTATAAATATAAAATTAAATTATATAAATGATACTAATATTATTATTCAATGTTGGATGAAGTTAGTGAGGGGATGGTAGAAGAAAAAAAGAAAGTAAAAGAGGTAGTTTGAGAATGTTACCTCTTGAATACCACCTCCTTGAAAAAACCTATTAAGGGACTTGGAATTGGATTTTTGTTGATACAAGTATCACTTGTACATGGGTAAGAGTGGTAAGGATAGTTTTTTTAATATATTTTTCAATAATAAGTATTAGAAGGTGTGAGTAGAAGGGGTGCTGAGGAGTGATATTTATAACAGGAGGAGAGGGGTGTTTTTTATTATTATATTTATTAGTTTATAATTTTGGATCAAGACTATGAGTAGTAATAATTATTTTGACTATATATATTAAATGGTTATTTTTAGTTTGATATAATGGGTACTTACATCATCCATGACTCAAAAATTCAAGTATTTGGCTTATAATGTTAAATACCAAAAAATATCGTATTTCATTATTCACCAAAAATCAACTACTTTAATAAAATAATAAAAAATCACTCTAAAAATTCTATACATTTATATTTATAAAATTGAATCCATTTTATGAATATTATTTTAAAAATATGAGAAATTTAATTTTTAAATAAATTCCCCATTTTTTTAAAAATACCGATTTTAATATTATAATGGATTTTATGAATCTTTGAAAAATTACTTATCAGAATATGAAATTTCAATTAAGACATTTATTTTTTAAAATTAATAGATTTTATAAATAAATAATATTTTATTAAAATATTATTATTAAATATAATTGATAATATAATTTTTTTGATGTCAAATGTAAATTTTATAAGGGCTTGAAAACTGTTATTGTCAAAAAAACTCATTTCTCAATAAATGTCGATTTAATTTTTAAAAAAACTTCAAATATTTAGAAAATTATTTTTATAAAATAAATATTATTTTTGAAATCATCACATTTAAATTATTCAAGGGTTAATGTTTCATAATTTTCTGAGATAATCAAATTTCAGCATTCATTCCAATTAAATCTTACATATTAGCAATACCCTATAAGATATCAGGTATTCTATCAAGGCATATATCACAATATAATGAATTTCTAACACAACATATATCACAACAATATACAATTAGTAATTCACCCTAAATGGCATTGCAAGAATTCATGACATGTGATCTCTAGTAAGTTTCTATATGATGCATGAGATGGCATACCCTCATCTCATTGAGTTGTAATAGAAATAGAACCTCAATATTATCAATTTTAATAGCAAAAAACATGTGAATCACCAAATAGTGAAATCAAATCAACTGTAAAAATTGAAAAACCAGAAAAATCATAATATACGAGGTAAATTGGCTTTTCCCAGTATACAAGTTAGCTACTCCTAAGCACAGCTTATTACCAAGTACTTATTCCTTCTTATCCCTAGATATAGACTCTAAATAGCAAGTCAAAAAGAAAATAATATATCAGATACCACTTTGTAACGTCCTAGTTCTGGGAGCCACCTAGAGGTCCCCCATACCTAGTTGGTTACATGGCCTCAAGAACATTTTCCGAAACTCCAAAGACTTCCAACTAGCAACGAGGGTCTTGGGTGTGATAGTGGGGAAACTATTCCCTCATTGGTAGAGTAACGCTATAGAAATAAAAAAGATAACAATAGAGAAAGTAGTAATAACATGAAATAATTATTCAATGAAAGTAATAAAAAACTAGAGCACATATATATAGATGATTCATGATACATATGTCTAAGAAAGCAGCCAAACAAGTCACAATGCTAAACTATAGTACTAAACCAAAGTACAAAGAAAACAAATAAACTCTAACAGCATCACAAGCCTCGGATTGGTCCAATGATATCTAGCTCCACAGCAATCAAGTACCTAAATTAGAAGGGTGATTTCCCTTATCTAGACCTGCAAAAATATAATCTGTTCAGGTTTAAAAGCATGACTCAAAGAGGGTGTGAGATGAATCCCAGTAGGCAACCACCCAAAGATATGTTCCTAACAGTCATTGAATATATATATGGCAGGCAATATAAAAAATAAAGCAACAAATAAGGAAGTACTCAAAGGTAAACAATCTTACAGTTTCAATTACATCCATTTTAATTTATTAGTTAATAAACCAACAATAATAAGTAACCCTATGGGAAGTAATCACAGCCTAACCACTCTGGTTCAACCAATCAAACACAAGAAAACCTCTAGAAATTACTCACAGTATAAACCGTCTTGTTTAGCTTTAGTATAGACTCTCTGAGGAAGCACTCACCGTCAATTCCCCCTTGTGGTCTCATATCAGTAATTGTTGAAACTCTGAGGAAGCACTCAACGTCCAATTCCCCCTATGGTTTCGCAATGAGGAACTAAAGACACTCTTATGGAGCACAAAGTACATCCCCCATATGGTCTCACAATGTAAAAGCAAACAGACACTTTAGGGAAGCCCTTAGCATCCATTCCCCCTATGGTCTACTACACTAGGTTCCCATGGCCCTAAATAAGTCAAACGTGCATAGATGGTATATGGAAGCCCAACTAAACCTCAATAACTACTTGGATAAACATTATACAGTGTCTCACAACATGGTAAATAAAAACCACTCTATCCTAACAATACTAGGCATGGAAAATAAAGAAGCCAAACAGGAAAGGCTAGACCAAACCATCAATATCAAGTAAACATTGGTAACACATCCAAATCAAGGTAAGTAACACTATTTACAATATAAATCATATACGTAGGCACAAAAGGCATAGTAAACAATAACAAGGATAAAAACCATAAACACACAATACCCCGAACAAGGGTATTGGGCACTTTTTCACATATAACTCAAAGACTGACTATGGAAAGGCACAAACCACCAACCTCAGCGTTGTATGATCAATATATGTGAGCCTCAGGCCTTGAATCCCCCTATAATGTAGTAGATCTATAAAAATTTCTAAAACATTCAATTAAGGATATCTCGCAAGAGAGAAGAAATCAAGAGATGATACTCTAGAAGAAGGAAGAGCTTACCATGGTGATTCTAATGCAATCAACAGTGGTCAATTTGGAGAATGTATGGCGAGTCGGGGGCTCGAAGACGAGTCACATAGTACGATTGCTCCTGGATGAGACGAACATAGAAGAAGGGTGTTCGGTCGATTAGACGTGATCCCAGTCCATTTAATGGAAAAAAATATTGTGCACGATGAGTTCTTAAAGGGTACATGGTGTGTACTTTCTTTAACCGATCTCTGGCTTTAGGTAGTCTCCAAGTCACCCCACACGGCCATGTGCTCGACCATTACGCAATGAGCACATAGCTACCTGTGGCAACCGAATACACTGCATGTACTCCTAAAATTTTAATAAACTCCACTTTTTCTCAAAAACAACCAGAAATGAAATACATACCAAAAAAAAAGATCTAGGTTCTTACACATGAAATCATGGAAACATAGGAATTTGGAAGAAAAATATATCTTGACATAAATATGAATAAAGGCTAACTTTAAAGATGATATCACCTAGTGGATAGAGATCCATAATGGATTTGGATTACTCCCTAATCTCATTCATAACATATAATGAGACTAAAACATTACACAATGAATTAGATCACTATCTAGGTTCACCCATCATAACATGTACATGCATATTTGTTCTATATAAAGAAATCAAATATAAGGCATAAACATAAGGATTTACAATTTAAAGAAATGGGTTTCATAATCATGTAATAAGTCATAAAAAAGAGATTATCATAAATGTATCCATTAAATAAGTGATTAAATAATTATTATACATTAATAAAGGAAAAATAAAAATATATCATGAATAACTATGTCAAACAGAAGTGAAAACATGAACAAGAGTGGTTTGCTAACTTTAGAAATGTGTCACTTAAGCATGGTTTTTGGGAAATTAACTAAAAATTTTTTTCATGATAAAATGGGTAATTTTAGAAAAAATTGGTAGCTTAAAACATTTTATGGGGTGTATATTAAAATGGGTAGAAAGTTAGATGTTCCCTTTAATCGGGATTATTTATCAAGAGGAATTGTGTTGGGAACCTTTTAAAAAACACATTTCCCCATAATATAAAGTCTAATTGAGATAGATATATATGTTTGGAGAATATATGAATAATATATGAGTTATATAAGAAGAATGAAGAGATTAATTGAGGAAAAGAGAGAGAAAACATAACACAAAGTAAATATGGAGGTTCAGAGAGATCCCTTACCTTATGTATGAATGTGTTCTGAACTTGAAATAAATGTCTTGGATAATAAAATTAGATTCATTAATTAATTAAATCATAACCTATTCCAAAAATATTTTTTATTATAATTTTATTAAGTTCATTTATGGTCATTTTAATGACTTGTAATGTTCAATTTCATTATTCTGGGAGCGTTTATTTCTTGTTACCATAGTCAGTTCACTTGTGTATAATTATGGAAGTTCTTTTCAAATGGGAATACAAATTGTAACAACCCAAGGTTTTATCAAAATAATTCCATTCATATAAATATTTCAATAATATAATCACATAAAATCACAACACAATGACACATCATGCTAAAATGAACTATTAAATAATATGTGACCTTTGAACATAATTTTTCCACTTATGTTATTTGAATTTTGAAAATCTGACATACACGATTGTAATCAACAAGATATTTGGAGTTTGATAGGACATACATATTATTTGGTGAATATTAACTTAACAATACTAATAGTAATCTTACCCTTATGAATAGTAATATGTCGCTTATGAAAATTAAATCTTCCAAGTAAATAGTAACATTACCAATGAAAGTATAAATAAAAGTTATCTCTTTTATAATTGATAATATGATAGTGTTAGTATTTTTGGTAAGTCATAAATATTTAATTACAATTTTATGATTAATTTAATATTTTAAATGAAAATTTATTTTCATAAAATTTATTTATAAGATAAAATTTTTATTTCTTTTGATTATAATAAAATTTTATGACACCTTAATAAATTTTTTAAAGTGTTATAAAATCAGTTACAATTTTAAAATTTGTATTTTTCAAGTAAATTATGATTTTAATTAAAAATTAAATCTTTCATATTTAGAAAATTATTTTAATAAAATGGAGTAAATTTTTTGGATTCTACACATCAAAAAATGGTTTGGGTGATTTTTTGTGATTTTTCTAAAATACTAAAATTTTTGGTAAATAGTAAAATTTGATAATTTATGAAATATGCTAAATAAATGAAAATATGCATCGTGCTTGAGTCATGGATGATGTAAATATCCCTTTATTCAAAATCAGATGCACTTATTACTATTTTTTTCACAATATTCATCAATATTTATTTTCATGAGAAAAATAATAAACTAATGAATTAAATATTGAGAAAACTCTCCTCTCCTCCACTTTAAAAACCACCCCCACCACCTCTTCTCCTCAAACATATCAAGCCTTATTCCTTAACCAAATTCTATTAAAATATATCTCTAACCATATCTCCCACATCCATGATGTCTTGGTCTCATAAAAATACCAAAACCTCTTCCCTAAGGAGGTTCTCAAGAGGAACGAGTCAAGAGGTAAAACCTTTTTCCATTTTCTTTCAATTTCATTTAAAGTTCCTTTACTTTCTTTTCCATCCTAACCTATCCTCATCCAAAAGGTATGAAAAATACAGTACCTTACAAATAATATAATTTTTCATTATAATAGAATAATTCTTCATCATCTCTCATTTCCCCTCCTTTTATAATAGAAATGAAAACACCATCCGAGATGTGTTAATTTATCACATTCAAGGACGACGGGTTTTCAATTTCTTTTACCATATTCAATTTTGGTCATCAAACCCTTTTAATGTTGAACCAAGTTGTTATGTATGTTATATATTCTATTTAATGTTATATAATCAATTTTTTCAAATGGTATTAATTTATAAAACAAAATGAGTTCGTTATGATCAAAAAAAATGCCAATTTACTCAAACGATTATCATTAAACTTTTATATAATTATTCACCCTCACTCCAAATAACCAAATTAATTTTATAACAATTTAATATTATTTGTGTTCTATAATAACATATATCAATTCTTGACAACCATCCTCTTCTTATATGATTATCTATACATGTATATAAGTAAACCAAACATGAAAACCAAGGAAATAAATGCTCCCAAACAATGAAATTGAACCTCTTAACCCATCAAAAAGTCCATGAATGAACGTAATAAGGTTATAATAAATAAATTAAATGTATAATATGTTCCTTAATTGTAAATTAATGATTCTAATTTTATTATCCAAGACATTAAGATCAAGTGAAGAACACCTTCGGACTTAAGGTAAGGGATTCTACCCGAACCTCTAATATTCCTTCATGTTTCTCTCTTTATTTTTACTAAAATTAAGTTTTATTTTATTTTTATGTACATATTATAAATGATATTTATTTGTTCCAAAAACATTTATCAATATTCATTAATTTTTCTATTTCAAGAATATAAATAGTTTAAGTGGTTCCCTTCTCAATTTTTCTCAAAAAGTAAGTTCGTTTTAAGGGAACTTCCCGAATTCTTACCCAATTTCAAGTGCACTCTATCATATATTTTAATCCACCATTGTTTTTATAAAATCATTATTTTTATTATGAAAACATTATTATTTCACATATGTTTTTATATAAAATATTATACCCTTTTCTATTTTAAATGTTCTTTAGTATTTTCCTTAAAACAACACTAAAATGTTTTAATGATAAAATTTCTTAAATACTCATCTTACATGTTATCACTTTGGTTTGACATAACATACCATGATATATTCCTATTTTACATTATTAATTTCCATGTATGTTTTAATACCTTCATTTCATGGTCACTTGTGTGATACGCCAATTTATTATTCTTTATGACATGATTATGATACCCATTTCTTTCCTTGGGTACCCTTATGTTTCTGTATGATTGATTATGTATGACTCTGTATGTGTAAAACATATTCATGAACATGTTAAGATGGGTGATCATAGATATCACTCTAATTAATTGGGTAAATTTTAGTCTCATGAGATGTTATGTGTGACGGTCTTGGCAGTTAGCCTTGACTTGGGCTCCAAGTGCAACAGTCTTGGTGGTTAGCCTTGACTCATACTACTCTGTGTGAAATAAGCCTTTAATCATAATAAATTCATGTTTTATGTTTCTTCCACAATACTATGATTCAATTTTGGTATTATACTATTTTTTATATGGTATGGTTCCATATGATCAATCTTATTCTATGCCTTTTTATATCATTACGTCATTCCTTCTAACCCATGTGCTAAGCTTTATTCTTTTGTTTAATCCCTTATTGGGATTTTAGATAATCCCTTGTTTCATGTTATCCCTAGGTTTTTCTATGATGATGTAAGGTATCAAAGAAATTTCGGAGCACTTTATGAATATTAAATAAATAAATGTGTTATTTAGTGCCATGTTTTTTAGTTTTATGTACCTAGTCTTCTAAGATAGTCAACTCTATGATCCTTGGAATGTAATTTGATGTTTAAATATATTTAAAATCATGTAATGATATGTGTAAAAGTATGGGTTCCTTATAGTTGGTATCAAAGTATGGTCTAGTTATTTTTGGATATTAGGAATAGAGCACTTTTGTAGGAAACCTAGGGATAAGACTAAGTATAAGAAAACATCCCTAAATTTTGGTAAGTATAAAGTAAGTGGATTATCAAGAAAATGCATCCATGTATAGATACTAGAAGTGGACATGGTTCTGGAATAGATGTACTTAAAAGTAACAACTTCGACAAAGTGTTCTCGGTCGAACTTGGGGTAACCTAGTACACGACAATGGGCCATATGGAGTACCAGATTTGACACTCCTAGGGGATATGCTTTGGTAAATTCAGAAGCTTTTTACAAACCATTATTAAGCAGAAAAATGATCCCATAAGAATATATGTTAAGAAATAGATCAAGGATAACCAAGATTTAAACTTAGGTAATCACAAGTTAGGATATAATTTTCCTTTACAAGTTTATCATTTTATGTTCAAAGTTTCCATTTATGATTATAAGTGAAGTATTCAAGCCCCCTAGTTTCACTTTCATTTCTTATTTAATGGTGGTAAATATAATAACACATTCCAATAATCAATGTGATAGGTAATGTGAGAATTTTAATAATGAAATTTCAAATATTATGGGAACAGGTGCGTGAAACTTCATAATATTACTTTCTCAGTTGTCTTAAGTTAAGAATAATAACTTGAATCATGTGGAACACCCTTCTCCTCTAAGGAAAGAACAAGTTTTCATCAAAACCTTCATGAAGAAAAGGCCTCCCATGTTTTGTGGAACTTATGATCCCCTCCTCACAGAATAGTGGACTAACTCATTTGAAAAGATATTCTCTATCCTCCAATGCTTAAAAGAAGAGAAATTCATGCTGGTGGTCTATCATTTTTATGGGAAAGCTGATTAGTGGTGGAAAATGATCGAGAATAAGAATACCTAAGAAGAAATTGATTCCATGGATTGAGAGTAATTCCAGAAAAAAAAAATTAATAAATATTTTCCTTGATCCCTCCATCTCAATATGGAAAGAGAGTTCCTCAAACTTAAGCATAAGGAAGATGAATTTCTCAGGGTGTATAAAGAAAAAAATTCAATGCTTTCAAGATATGCTTCTAGCTTTGTCATGAACACTGAAATCATGGTGGATCACTTCTTTAGAGGACTAAAGTTGATCCTACAAAACACATTGAAGATACTTGACTCTGATAGTTAAGATTAGATTGTATATTATTCCCGGAAGGTTGAAATGGAGATCGGAGACTCTCAATGGTCTTGTGGGCCCAATGAAAAAAATGGAAAATGGAGTCTAATATGGGTGGTTTAGCAAATAAATCCCATGATGTAAATAAAACCAAGAATCCCACATGTAAAAATTTTGGGAAGAAGCATCCTAGGAATGGTCTAAAGGGAACCCGTAATTTCTTCAAATATGGAAGAATAAAACATCTGGATAAGAAATTCCAGAAGGATGTGAATAATTCCACTAATGTGGAAGAATAAAGGGAGGTTTATATCAATACTCATCCTGTAGTGTAGTCTTACAACTTTAAGGAACATTAGAATTATGAAAACAATTTCACTAATCCAAGGGTTGTTGGAGGAAATAAACAACAACCTCTAAGGAAACAAGGAAGGGCTTATGGTATCACTACTACTGAGGTGGATCCAAAAAAAATATGCTATGATAGGTATGATATTTATTCATTACATAATAGAAAATATACTATTTGATTATGGTTCTACGCATTCTTTCATATCTTTCAAGTTTAGTAAAACTATTCAAAAACCAAATAAAAATTTGGAGGTTGAGTTATCTGTGAGAATAGAGAATGGGGAAATTATTACATCCAAGGTTTATAACTCCTCCCCAGTAAATGTTTATCGATTGAAACTCCCAATAAATTTTTTTATATGTCCTCTGGTAGAGTTTGATGCTATTTTGGTCATGGATTGGATATCTTTATATAAATCCAACAATAACTATTGATAAAGGGAGGTCACTCTTCACATCCCAGAGTATCCTCCAATCATGTACAAGTCTAAGGAGGAAGATTAATATCCTCCATAATCATCATCTCAATTGTCGATATTTTTTCCTTTTTAGCAAGTATATCTTGCTCAAATTATTGAGACAAAGGAGATGATACTTCTCAAAGACATTCCCATCATGAGGGATTACACTAACGTAATCCCCAAAAGAGTTTCATGGTATTTAGGCTAACCGAGAGGTTGATTTCTCAATTTAACTTATTTCTGGATCTATACCTATATCAAGGACACCTTACAGAATATCCACAATATAGCTAGAAGAGATGAAGAATCAGTTATAGGAGAATATAGAGAAGGGTTTTATACACCTAAGTGCTTAACCATGGGGTGCACTGGTCCTCTTTGTTAGAAGGAAGGATGGATAAATGCACCTCTACATTGATTATAATGATCTTAATAAAATCATGATAAATAAAAAGTATCCCCTTCCTTGGATAGATGACTTATTTGATCAGGTATGTGGGGCCAGTTATTTCTCTAAGGTAGATCTTCAGTCGGGATACCACCAATTAAATGTGAGGAAGGAAGATATTCCCAAGGATGCCTTTCAGATGAGGTATGGACACTATGATTTCATTGTGATTCCCTTGGTACTCACTAATTCCCCATTAATTTTTATGGATTTAATGAAGTGATTCTTTAGAAGTTACCTTGAAAAAAATTTGGTAGTCCTTATCCATGATATTCTGATATACTCCAAGAGCAAGGAGGAACATGAAGAGCATTTGAACACTGTTCTAGTGAATTTGTGAAGGGAGAAACATTATGTAAATTATAGTAAATGGGAGTTCTATATGGAGTAAGTATCAATATTGGGGAATTTTATCACTAGAAAAGGAATATTTTTGGACCCTTCCAAGATAAAGGCAATCAAAGAGTGGCCCATGCCAACATCTGTAATGGAGATCTGTAGCTTTATAGGTCTAACTAGGTATTATCGATGATTCTTGAATAACTTCTCATGATTTTCAAACCCAATGACCAATAAGACACAGAAGGTAGTGAGGTTTTTCTGGACTCAAGAATGTGAGGAAAGATTTAAGGAGATCAAAAAGAGGCTTATCATAGAGCCAGTACTCACACTTCTGATAAGTGGATAACTCTTTATGGTGTAAAGTGATACTTCAAAGATGGTATTAGGTTGTTTTTGGATTAAAAATGGTAAATTTATAGCCTACACCTCAAGGTATATGAAATTATATAATAAAAACTATCCCACATAAGATCTGGAGTTGGCGATTATGATCTTTTCACTGAAAATATGGTGGCATTATATCTATGTGGAGATGTGTGAGATATATACTAATCACAAGATTTTAAAATATATATTCATATAGAAATAGATTAATATACACCAAAAAAAATGGATAGAGCTCATCAAGTATTATGACTACTCAATCCACTACCATGCCGGTAAGATAAATAAGGTGGAAGATACTCTAAGTAGAAAGTATCTTCCATCTTTATCAACGATTAGAATTTAAAAGTATCCAATCTTATTATATTTTTATAGGATGGACATGGAAATCATTAAGGTAAGAACATCATCAATCATTTCTCAAATGATTGCTCAATCATCCCTCATTGAGAAAATAAAGGATAATCAAAGAATGTATGTTGAAATTATAAAAAGGGTGGAATCTATTAGAAATGGGAAATCTTATGAGTTTAAGATTGATGAGGAAGGAGTTGTTGGATTTGGTTCAGGACTATTTGTACCATCCAATCAAACTATAAATAAGTATATTCTGAATGATGCACATATCTCAACCTTTTATATTCACCCAGGGAGCACAAAGATGTATTGAGATCTATGAGATAACTATTGGTGGGACAATATGAAGAAGGAGATTGTTGAATATACATCAAAGTGTATGGTATGAAAAAAATTAAAGGTTGAAAGAAAAATGTCTAAGGGGATGATGTAACTACTACCCATACCCACATGGAAGTGGGAGAACATCACCATGGACTTTGTCGCTAGATTTCCAAGGACTTATAGAGGAAAAAATGCTATTTTGGTCTTTGTGGATAGTCTTACAAAGACAACTCATTTTATCTCAATTTTAGAATAATTCTCATTGGATAAACTTACATGGATATATATCAAAGAGGTGGTAAGGATTCATGGATTACCACAATATATTATATCCAGTAGAAATCCAAGATTCACCATGAAGTTCTAGAAAAGTATACAACATGCTCTAAGCAGTGAACTGAACTTCAGTATGGCCTATCATCCTCAAAAAAATGTCCAATATAATTAAACTATTCATACACTAGAAGACATGTTGAGAGTGTGTTGTATGGACTTCAAATGAGGATGGTACCATAATATTCCACTAGTATAATTCTCTTAAAACAATAGTTTCCAATCTAGAATATGAATGTAACCATATGAATCCCTTTATAGGAAAAATTGAAGAACACTGGCGTGTTAGGATGAAAGCAGTGAGCGTAAGCTGTTATGACCTGAAATGGTTAAAGAAATGGTGGAAAAGATGAAAACCATTAAACAAAACATCATGAAATCCAAAATTTGACAAAAGAGTTATGTAGACAAACATCGATGAGACTTGAGTTTAAATTTTGAGACATGGTATTCTTCCGCGTATCTCTATGGAAGAAGGTCATGAGATTTGGGAAGAAAGGAAAGCTAAGTCCCAAGTACATCGGCCCCTTTAAGATTATTGATCATGTCGAAGATGTACCCCATCGACTATCACTTCCACCAACCATGTCTAAAGTATACGATGTATTCCACGTATCCCCATTAAGGAATTACATACTAGATCCCTCACATGTACTATCTTCAGAGGTGGTATAGTTGGAGAATGATATTTCTTACGAGGAGCAGCCAGTGAAGATCTTGGATTGAAGGGATAAATTTATATGTAACAAGACTAATCACCTGGTCAAATTACTATCGTGGAACCATAAGCACGGAGAGGAAACATGGGAACTGTAGGAAGCGGTGATGAAAAAGTACCCACACCTATTTTTATCTTATAATGTAAAACAAAATTTTGAGGGTGAAATTTGATAAGGGGAGAAGAATTTAACGACCAAAGGTTTTATCAATGGAATTACCTTCTTATAATTATGTCATATAATATAATCACATAAAATAATAACACAGTGACACATCATACTTAAATGAACTACTAAATACTATGTGACCTTTAAACATAATTTTTCCACTTATATGATTTGAATTTTCAAAATCTGACATACACGATTGCAATCGGTAAGATGTTTGGAGACCAATAGGAAAAACTTAATTTTTTCATTAATAGTAACTTACCCCTATAAATTTTAATGTTACCCTTATGAACAGTAAATCGTAAAAGTAAATACCAACCTTATCAATGAAATTATAAATAAAATTTATCCATCTTATAAGTGACAATATGATAGTGTGGGTATTTTTGTTAAGTCGTAAATATTTAATTATAATTTTATGATTAATTTAATAATTTAAATGAACATTTAATTTCATAAAATGTATTCATAATATATTTTTTTGATTTCATATGATTATAAGATAATTTTATGAAACCTTAGTTAATTTTTCAATGTGTTATAAAATTATTTATAATATTAAAATTTGTATTTTTCAAGAAAATTATGATTTTAATTAAAAAATAAATTTATCATATTTAGAAAATTATTTTCATAAAATGGAGTTAATTTTTGGATTCTACACATCAAAAAATGGTTAGGGTTAATTTTTGGGATTTTTCTGAAATACTTTAATTTTTGGTGAATAGTAAAATTTGATAATTTATGAAATATGCTAAATAAATGAATTTATGCATCAAAATTGAGTTGTGGATGATGTAAATGGTCATTTTTTAGAAATCACATGAACTTGTTACTTTTTTTCCATAGTAATCATCACTATTTCTTGTATTGAGAAAAATAATAAACTAATTAATTCAATATTGAGAAACCCCCCCCTCTCCTCCACTATAAAAACCACCTCTCACCACCTCTTCTCCTTACACCTCTCAAGACATTTTCCTTGTCAAAATTCTGCTCAAAAATATCCCTAGGACTCTATCCCATTTAAAATAACTCTTTTTCTCATAAAAATACCAAAACCTCTTCCCTAAGGAGGCTCTCAAGAGGAAGGAATCAAGAGGTAAAACCCTTTTCTGTTTTCTTTCAACTTCTTTTCAAGTTCCTTTACTTTCTTTTTTATCCTCACCTCTCCTCATACAAAATGTATTAAAAATATAATACCTTAAAAATACTGTAATTTTTTTATGAAAATGAAATAGTTGTTCATTATCTATCATTTCCCATCATTTTATACTAGAAATGAAAACACCATCCAAGATGTGTTAATTTATCATATTCAAGAATGACGAGTTTTCAATTTTTTTACCATCGTCAATTCTGGTCATGAATCCATTTTTATGTTTGAACAAGATTATTATGTATTTAATATATCCTATGTAATTTTATGGAATAATTTTGTGAAAATGGTATTAATTTATAAAACAAAATGATTTAATTGTGATCAAAAAACTACCAATTAACCCAAACGGTTATCATTAATGTTTTATATAATGATTCATCAACCCTCCAAATAACCAAATGAATTTTATAACTATTTTATTTTTTGGATGTATATAATAACATATAACTTCAATTATGGACATCCATCCTCACCTTACATGATTATTTGTAATTCTATATAAGTAAACTAATTATGAAAACCAAGGAAACAAACGCTCCCAAACAATGAAATTGAACCTCTTAACCCAACAAAAAGGCCATGAATGAACTTAATAAAGTTATAATAAATAAATTGAATGTATAATAGGATCTTTAATTATTAATTAATGAATCTTATTTGATCATCTAGTACATTTAGATCAAGTGAATAACACCTTTGGACTTAAGGTAAGGGATTCTACTTGAACCTCCATTATTCCTTCAGGTTGCTCTATCTTTATTTTTACCCAAATTAAGTAATCTTTTCTTTTTAATTAAAACCTATAAATGATATTTATATGTTCAAAAATCATATATAAAGATCCATTCATCATTATATTTTTGGTATATACATATTTTATGTGGTTCCCTTCACAATTCTTCCCGATAAGTAAGCTTGTTTTAAGGGTTCTTCCCAAATTCTTACCCAATTTCAAGTGAACTCTATCATATATTTCAAGACACCATTGTTTTTATAAAATAAGTATTTTTATTATGAGACAAATTATTGTTTCACTTCTGGTTTTATATAAAATATTATACACATTTCTATTTTAAATTCTCTTTAGTATTTTCCTCAAAACCACACTAAAATGTTTTAATGATAAAATTTATTAAATATTCTTCTTACATGTTATCACTTATGTTTGAAATAACTTATCATGATATATTCCTATTTTACCTTATTAATTTCCATTTATATTTTAATTCCTTTATTTTATTTACCCTTTTATGATACGTCCATTTATTATGCTTTATGAAATGATTATGATACCCATTTCTGTTTGTGGGTACCCTTATGTTTATGTATGACTGATTATGTATGACTCTTTATGTGAAAAACATATTCAGGACCATGTTATGATGGGTGTTCCTAGATATTGATCCAATTAATTGGGTAAATTTTAGTCTCATGATATGTTATGTGGGACGATCTTGGTGGTTGGCCTTGGCTTATGCTCCATGTGAATCAGTCTTGCTGGTTAGAATTAACTTATGCTATTCTATGTGCAACGAGCCTTGAATTGTGCTAAATTCATGTTTTATGTTGCTAAAAAATTACTATGATTCAATTTTTATATTATCCCATTTTTTATATGTTTTGGTTCCATATGATCAATCATGTTTCATGTCTTTTTATATCATCATGTCATGCCTTTTAACCCATGTGTTAAGCTTTATTCTTATGTTTATTTCCTTATTCGGCTTTTAGCTCATCCCTTTGTTCATGTTAAACCCAAGTTCTACAGTGCTAATTTAAGTTATCAAAGGAAGTTAATATCTCTTTATGAATATTAAATAAAGAAATTTTTTATTTAGTCTCATGTTTTCAGTTTTATGTACCAAGTATTCTAATACACTAGATTCTACGATCCTTAGCTTTTAATTTGATGTTTAGATACATTTAAAATCATGTAATGATATGTGTAAAAATCTAGGGGTTCTATATTACTCTATAATTTAAATAAAATGGTATTAATTCACTTCAATAAGTTTAAATTTTCCCATATATCATTCTATTTTCGGACATGTGTAAAATTCATTTAATAAAACATTAACGATAAACGTTTAGTTTGTTTTGGTGGTTTTTCTAACCATCTCAAACTAGTTTCATTTTTTTAATGTTATGGACATATAATATTTCCATAATATTAAACCAAATATAATGTACATAATTAGTTAATTTAAACAATTATAAGTGAATTTAATCATTCATTGAAGGTATTATTGGTAAACAAAAACTCATCGTCCATGAAGGCAGTTAACCAACGTAATATGGAAAATGGTTTCATTTTTCTTTGAATACGATGAGATGATAAAGAGGGTGGATAGAAGATATTATAGTATAAATATAAAATTAAAGTATATAAATGATACTAAGATTATTATTCAATGTTGGATGAAGTTAGTGAGGGTATGGTAGAAGAAAAAAAGAAAGTAAAAGAGGTAGTTTGAGAATGTTACCTCTTGAATACCACCTCCTTGAAAAACCTATTAAGGGACTTGGAATTGGATTTTTGTTGATACAAGTATCACTTGTACATGGGTAAGATTGGTAAGGATAGTTTTTTTAATATATTTTTCAAGAATAAGTCTTATAAGGTGTGAGGAGAAGGGGTGCTGAGGAGTGATATTTATAACAGGAGGAGAGGGGGTTTTTTTATTATTATATTTATTAGTTTATCATTTTGGATCAAGACTATGAGTATTAATAATTATTATGACTATATATATTAAATGGTTATTTTTAGTTGGATATAATGGGTACTTACATCATCCATGACTCAAAAATTCAAGTATTTGGCTTATAATGTTAAATACCAAAAAATATTGTATTTCACTATTAACCAAAAATCAACTACTTTAATAAAATAATAAAAAATCACTCTAAAAATTCTATACATTTATATTTATAAAATTGAATCCATTTTATGAATATTATTTTAAAAATATAAGAAATTTAATTTTTAAATAAATTCCTCATTTTTTTAAAAATACCGATTTTAATATTATAATCGATTTTATGTACCTTTGAAAAATTTCTTATCAGAATATGAAATTTCAATTAAGACATTTATTTTTTTAAATTAATATATTTTCTAAATAAATAATATTTTATTAAAATATTATTATTAAATATAATTGATAATATAATTTTTTTGATGTCAAATGTAAATTTTATAAGGGATTGAAAACTGTTATTGTCAAAAAAACCCTCATTTCTCAATAAATGTCGATTTACTTTTTAAAAAAATTCTAATATTTAGGAAATTATTTTTATAAAATAAATATTATTTTTGAAATCATCTCATTTAAATTATTTAATGGTTAATTTTTCATAATTTTATGAGATAATCAAATTTTCAAGTAAAAATTAAATACTGTATAAATATAAAGTGTGTATTATGACATCATAATGACCCCAAAGTGATGTAATAAATTCTATAAAAGGTAAATTCAATCAAATATATGTTTCCACTTTAAAATAATGTTTTTAGTTTATTTTATTTATTTTATAAATCCTTTATGAATCCTCCAAAACCTGTATTATATTTTAAGGTTTTAAAATCATTACTTTAAGAACATGACTCACTTACACATTAATTCACAATTGGTATCAAAGTAAAGTTTAATTATTTTTTGGATTAAGATTAAAAAATTATAGATAAAGCCTTAGGGATATTACTAAACAAAATAAAACATCATTAAGTTTTTTTAAATTATAGAGTAAGTGTTTTATAATAAAATACATATCTATATGGATACTACAAGTGGATGTGGTTATGGTACAGATGTACCTAGGGGTAACACCCGAAAACACAAAATTGAACTAGACTCGATCAGTAATTGGTGGATGAAAATGGGTCCTGTAACACACCTAGTTTGACACTCCCAGGGGATATGATTTGGTAAATTCACAAGCTTATTATAACCAATATTAAGGGAACAAGGATGATCATTATATTTCATTCAAGGAAATATATCATGGATAACATAGATTGAAGCCTATAAATTCATAAGTTAAGTAATAAATGTCATTTATAAGTTATATATTTAATTTTATTGGATTATTTTTTATGCATTTAATAGTTTAAAAATAATAACCCCTAATTTTCTCTTTATCCTAGACAATAGCCAAAAATAGGATAAACCGGGTAAACAACCAATGTAAAGTGAAATATGTTGACTGCCCAAAAGAGATGCCCAGCCTGATGGGAGTAGGTTTAGAAAACTTTGTTGTGATAATCTCTTATACGACTCAAGTTATGAATATAAATCTAAAATAAGAGGAATTTCCAAATCCTCCTAATAAATAAAAATTTTCAATTGGTTCCTTTTTTCGATAAAGGCATCCAAATTTTAATGGATCATCTTATCCCTTAATCATAGAAAAATGGATCATCTCTATTGATGAGATCTTATCCTTACTACAATGTTCCAAGTAATATAAGGTTAAAATTTTTGTTTATCATATTGGGGGAGAATATAATTAGTGATATATATTTATCAATAATAAGAATCCTGTTAAGTGATCAAAGTGATGGGGTGGAAAGAGTCTTGGAAAATTTTATTCAAAAAAATATTTTACTCACACTATCAGACTTAAAATGGAAAGGGATTTACTTTCCCTCAAGAAAAAAAATGATGAATCCATCAAGTCATTTGAGGAAAACTTCAAAATACTTTCATGATACATTTTCATCTTTTTGGTTACCCTTGAATTCAAAGTTGATCGATTCTTTGGGGGGGTAAAATTGAGTCTATGAAATGACCTGGAAATTCGAGACTTTGATAGCTATAAGGGAATTATTCAATTTTCCCTCAAAGTAGAAATAGAGATCAATTAATTTCAATGGTTTCATGGGTACAATAAGAAAAAGGTGGAATTTACCTCTGGTAGTATGATGGAGAAATAAAACGGGGGTAAGAAATTTCAACTTTCCACTTGTCAAAAGTGTGGAAAAAATCACCCTGGAAATTTATTAAGGGGGTGAGGAAATTATTCAAGTGTAGAAACTAAGGCCACCTATCTGGAAATTATGAACAAGAGAACCCCACCAATGAAATGGAACATAGGAATTATCCATCCTACCCTCATCCTATTTTCAAACATTTCAGCTACAAGGAACAAAGACACTATGTGAACCACTACGCTAATCCAAGGTTCTTCAGAGACAATTGATTCTCCACTAAATGAGGATAATATTCATTCTTAATATATATAATATTCATGTGCTTTATTTTTCATAAAAACCATTTTAGTGCATTTTACACTTCGAACATCATTTCACATTATGGTTGTAATTCCTTCTTAAAATGCACTATTATGTGGTACATTTTTTAACATCATTTAAAGTTTCCAATGATTAATATGATTTTAAGGAATCTAATTATATATATTTTAATTTTATATTTTGTTAAATTGATCTACACTTCAGTATGAACATGTTTTATTCAGGGATCAATTTAGAATTCATGGAAGAAGATGGAGATATTTTGTGATGAAAGGAAACAATTATATAGAAGATAGATTGGGAACCAACCAACTGATGAGAATGTGGGGCCCAATTTAGAGATAAAATTTTGGGCCAGATTATGCGGCCCATAACAAAATCCTACCAATATGATCATATCTCAGAATCCACAACTCCAAATGGTCTCTAATTTTATAGGAGGTTATAATACATCAGGGGATACATTTTCATATTCTATTTCCCACTCTGATTCGGTCATCTAGAAGGTCTTCAAAGAGTGTATGTTTGGTGGATGAAAGTTGGCTTCCACCTCGGGTCAAGTGTGGAAAAGTCCAAGTTCCACAAGGTTTCCACCACCCTAGGCCTACCATAATCAAGTGAGATGCTTTTTAATGTTTTAGGATCTACCCAAGGCTCCCAAATTTCCTATTTAAGGCAGTGGTGGTGGAGGAGTTTATCATCTTTGAGCTTTGTTTCATTTTAATGTTATGCTGCCAATTTGATGTTGTAATTGCATTCCTTCAATTGTAAGTTCCTTGAATTACCTTAGTTTCTTTATAAAAATTCTTCATCTTATATTTTTATATTCTTCTTCTTATCACTTTGATACCGTTTCCTCAAGGTGTGAACTTGTTCATACCAAACCTTGTGATATTATCACACAACGGTGGAGTGATTGTTTTTTTTTATTCTTTTTTTTTACTTCTCCAATTCCTCCCTCATGAGTCTACTTTCTGCTTCCATTGAAAACATGGGATCAATGGAGGGATAACCCACTTCTGGGTTAATCCAAGGGAGTATCAAGGGTCTGTATTGGATTTTATTTCTCACTCCATTAATTTATAATCACTTCTTTTAAATGAGATTTTTATTTAATGGCTTTAAAACTTCTTCATACTTATTGAGTTTAAGGTCACACATTTCAAGTGCTAATAAGAACATTTAACTTGGAGTGCTCAAAACTTTTATCCTTAAAGTGTATAGGTGATTATTATTAGGATGTGTAGGCATTAAGCCAGTAATTTATGGTTTTTTTTATCTCCTTAAATGAACCCATCTCAAATATAATAAATTGAAATATTTTTACAAGAAAAAGAATGCATCCAATCCACCCCTTGTAATAACCTAGGATTAGCCCTTCTCATAATTCGAATTCACTTAATACTTTTAGTGTTCACTTAAACCCATCTAAAATAAACCCAAATTTGGCCACTTAATATCTAAAAATAGTCCTTAGAATGTATGTGTCCATAGGTTACTTCTTAGGTCTCGGAGGATTCGACAACCCAAGCTAAACAACAACGACCGTTCTACCTTATTCTCTTGGGTAAATTTGAGTGTGAATAAAAAAATTTCACCGTTGTTAGGGACTCAAGTAAGTCATCTAAACACCCATTCTATTCTCCCCCATTTCTTTTTTTCTCATCCAAATTCTGTTATCTTGTCCCTTTCTCATTTTTTTACTTTTGGCGCATGTCTGCCTACACCCACGATCAATCAAACCGTCTAGTTAGGGTGGATAGTCCTGGGGTTGGGGAGTCAAGTACACAAAGGGAACTATTTCAATTAGATCCTAATATTCCTAATACTCCATAGTCCAAAATTGATCCCATTTCAATGTAAGGTCTTGAAATAAACCAACTCATAAACCCGGGTGGAAACCAAAATGGAAACCCAAATGAGGGAGCCCCAAACTTGGAGAATGTAGTTGATCAAACCATGAATGACTACCTCACACCTTCCTGGACCAATGCCCCCTAATTCATTAAACACAACTCCGTAGGAGATTACAGCTACATCTTTAAACCCCATGTCCTAAACCATCTTCCCACATTCCATGGAATGGTGTCCGAGATGCCCTACCTTCACATTAAGGAGTTCAATGACATTGTAGAAACCATGTGTCCCCCACATCAACTAGAATCAGATAATATGAGGTTATTTCCTTTTTCTTTAAAGGATTGAGATAAAAATTGGCTAAACAATTTGATACCATCATCCATCAACTCTTAGGACCAAATACAAATAGAATTCTACAAAAAATACTTTCCCCACCACAAAACAATTGCACTTAAAAAGAGTATCCAAAACTTTTTTGAAAAAGAGGGAGAGTCATTCTACAAAACATAGGAGAGGTTCAAAGACACTCTAAACATGGTTCCACATCATGGTTGTTCTATTCCTGAATAAGTGAGAATTTTATATGAAGGGTTGGGTCCGGCGAACAAACAATTCATTGACATGATGTGTAATGGAACCTTTAAAAACAAAGCCCCAAATGATGCTTACGAGTATCTAGAAAGCCTTACTGAACAAAAAAAACATGGGGAACTTCAACTTATTTTAAAAAGACACAAATATCTATTGGAATTAATACACTTAGAGAATAGGAAAGCCTTAGGGAAAAACTCACAGCACTCTCTAGGAAGGTTGAAGAGATGGACCGTAGGAAAGTCCTTGAAATCCAAACTATTGAACCTGTTTGCACAATTTGTGACAAACATGACCATAAGACAGACAACTGCCCAACCATTACATCCATCAAGGATGTTATTTTAGGAGGACCCCAGTGGAAGTAAATGATTTGAACTTTCAAAAGCCTCAATACCAAAACACCTTCAACCCAAGTTATAATGACCACCCAGGCTTCCGTTGGAAAGATAACCAATAACCTAGCCAACCACACGGACAAAATCCTTACCCCCATCAGAACTACCAAACCCATAACCAGTTCCAAACCCAACCAATCTAATACCAACAACCACTGGTCCATTTTCAACAAACCATCCCACCTCTAAAATATCCCCCCGGGATAAAAAAATCTTCTCAAGCACCGACCCAAATTGTTCCATAAAGTCTACTAGAACAACTGTGCAAAAAAATGTAAAGGATGAACTAGGAAGTCTCTTCCCTTAAAGAAGAACTTCAAACCATCAAAAATGGAAAGGCACCCATGCCTACTCAGGTGGTACCATCCTCAACTTCAAGGGGAGAGTCAAGATGTACTAAAACAACTCATGAACAACTAAAGGTTGTGACTATTTTAAGAAGTGGGAAATCAATTGAGAAACCTGAACAACTAATTCAAAACCCATGCAAAGATTCAAACTTGGATGAAAATTCAAATGAACCACAAGATCAAACTGAGGAAACTAATAACAATGTGAAAGAAACAACTCTTCAACAAACAACCCCACAACCTGCACCATTTCCTCAACGCATGAGGGGGAAAACCAAGCCTGAATTGAGTGAAACATTGAGGGAAATCTTCTCACACGTCAAGTTGAACATTCCCCTTCTCGATGCAATCCAAACCATACCGGCCTACTCAAAGTACCTTAAGGACTTGTGCAATTTTAAAAGAAAATTTTCACATAAAAACCAAGTCCTTTTGGCTGCTAATGTGAGTACCACCATTCAAGGGACCATTCCTCCTAATTTGAAAGACCTGGGTTTCCCTTACATCAATGTTGAACTAGGAGAGAGCAAAGTTGTCAAGGAATTGTGTGACCTAGGTTCTAGTGTCAATCTCATCCCCTATGTTGTGTACTGCCGGTTAGGCCTAGAAGAGCTCCAACCCACATCTGTCACACTTCAACTTGTTGATCGTATTATTAGGGTTCCAAAGGGGATTTTAAAGGAAATTCTGGTAAAGGTTGAAAACTTCATCTACCCTTCCGACTTCATTGTCCTTGACAACCATCCCAACTTAGGAAATAAGGAACAAACCCCAATCATCCTTGGTCGTCCCTTCCTTGCAACAATCAACTCTATTATCTGATTCCAAAATGGGAACATGACCATCACTTTTGGGAACATGTGTCTAGACTTGAACATCTATAATGAAAGATTACAAATAGGGGATGGCGAGGAAATTCATAAAGTAAACATGATAGGAAGCATTATTAACGAATCCATAGAACATAAAGAAATATTTGATGGATGTTTAAGTCAGGATGATATTGATTTCCTTTGTTCACATAAAGGAATTTTATCTCATTGGCTTGAATCATTTTCAAATTGCTCTTATGATGAAGTCTTAGGTCCAATAATCAGTGAAACCATTCAAGAAACCACTTTCATAGAGACCACTCCAACTTCCTTCCCTAAATATGATCAAGCCAATCTAGTAGCCGAAACTTCTACATGTGGGGAATCAATCCTATCTGAAACTCTAAAAAAGAAATTGATATTGATCCAATGTCCCAATATTCTTCTGAAATTCTGAACCAACCTGATCTTGAATTGAAGGAACTTCCCACTGTACTCAAGTATGCCTTCCTAGGGGACAATCAAACACATCCTATTTTAATTTCTTCTTCTCTTGAATCCAATCATGAGAGGATGCTTCTAGATTTCCTTAGGAAACATAATAAATCCATTGGTTGGACCCTGTCTAATATTCCTGGGATTAGCCCACTTATCGGGACTCATAGAATTGTTCTGGAATCTGATTCAAAGCTATGTCATCAACCTTAACAGCGACTCAATCCTAATATCATGGAAGTAGTGTGGAAGGAACTTCTAAAATTGTTAAAAGCTGGTATCATCTATCCCATAGATGAGAGTGAGTGGGTGAGCCCAATCCAAGTGGTTCCCAAGAAGGCAGGAATAACAGTGATAACCAATAAGGATGGAGAGACTATTCCAAATAGGGTGAGTAGTGGATGGAGGGTCTGCATTGACTATAGGAAGCTAAACTAATTCACCAAGAAGGACCATTTCCCCTTTCCATTCATTGAACAAATCCTTGAGAGAGTGACAGGTCATGCCTTCTACTATTTCTCAGATGGGTACTCAGGGTACAATCAGATTGAGGTATCCCTAGAGGATCAAGGGAAGACTACATTCACCTGTCCATTTGGCACCTTTTCCTTCAAACCCATGCCCTTTGGTTTATGAAATGACCCTAGAACCTTCCAGTGGTGCATGATGGGAATCTTCTCAAACATGGTAGGGGATTTTCTAGAGGTCTTCATGGATGACTTATCTGTGTTTGGGGATACATTTGAGGGATGTTTGCAGAATGTGGAGAGAGTCTTGTCAAGATGTGAAGAAATGAATATGGTCCAAAATTGGGGAAAATGCCATTTCATGGTTAAAGAGGGACTAGTTCTAGGCCATCTGGTCTCAAGTAGGGGGATTGAAGTTGATAAAGCCAAGGTTTACATCATTCTTCACCTTCCATCACCCAAAACTATCAAGGAAGTAAGCTCTTTCTTAGGACATGCTGGTTTCTATAGAAGATTCATCAAGGACTTTTGTTCAATCACTCGTCCCCTTTGTGCCCTCCTAGTAAAGCATGCTCCATTTGTTTGGACAGAAAGCTGTGAGGGTTCATTCTTAACCCTAAAATCCTCTCTCACCACTCCTCCCATTATGAAATCTCCAAATTGGAACCTTCCTTTAAAACATATGTGTGATGCCAGTGACTTTGCTGTAGGATCTGTGTTGGGACAACATTGTGATAAAACTCCCTATGTCATTTCTTATTCAAGAAAATCCTTAAATGATACCCAAATAAACTACACCACTAATGAAAATGAGTTACTTTATATTGTGTTTTCCTTAGGTAAGTTTAGGTATTACCTCTTAGGACCCCCCATCACTATGTTTACTGACCATTCTGCACTAAAATACCTCTTCCAAAAACAAGATGCCAAGGCTAGACTGATTAGGTGGGTCCTTCTCTTACAAGAATTTGACCTCACAATCAAAGATAAAAATGGTGTTAAAAATTTTGTAGCTGATCACCTCTCTAGGATGGAATTAAAAGACAACTCAAATCACCTTTATGTATCTGATTCATTTCCTGATGAACACCTATACTCTGTGAGTGACTTCCCTTGGTATGCTAACATAGCTAAATTATTAGTTACAGGAGTAATTACATAATTCTTAGGGACTCAAGATCTAAGGAAATTCCTTTCTAATGTTAGGAATTATGTGTTTGATGATCCATACCTCTATAAGTTCTGCCCTGACCAAGTCATTAGGAGGTGTGTCCCAGAATCTGAACAAGATTTGATCCTTAAATTCTGTCATAGTGAGGCATGTGGAGGTCACTTTTCCTCTAAGAAAACATATACTAATATTCTTTAGTGTGTTCTATTCTAGCACACCCTCTCAAGGGACTCCTACACATTTTTTCAAAGATGTCCTAGGTGTCAACAAGTAGGGTCCATCACAAAAAGGAATCAAATGCCACTCACTCCCATCTTAGTGGTTGAAATCTTTGACTGTTGGGGAATTGATTTCATGGGTCCCTTCCCAAACTCTAGGGGATATCTTTACATTCTCTTAGCCATTGATTATGTATCAAAATGGGTTGATTCCATTCCCACAAAATCTAATGATCATAAAACTATGATTAGATTATTAAAAGAAAACATCTCTAGATTTGGAATTTCTATGGCTATCATTAGTGATCGTGGAACACATTTTTGCAGTCATCCATTATCATAACTCATGGAAAAGTATGGAATTTCTCACAAAGTGTTCACTGCGTACCATCCACAGACCAATGGTCAAACCGAGTTAGCCAATCAAGAAATTAAAACAATTCTTGAGAAAATTGTTAAACCATCTAGGAAAGATTGGTCAAGAAACCTCTTAGATGCTCTTTGGGCCTATCAAACCACATATAAAACCTTTTAGGAATGTCCCCATATAGGTTGGTTTATGATAAATCATGCCATTTTCGAGTGGAGATTGAACATAAGGCTTTTGGTCAATTAAGAAAATGAATTATGACCTCTCATTGGCCGAAACAAAAAAGTAAATTAGATCTTAACGAACTTGAGGAACTTAGGATGAAGGCTTATGAAAATTCAAGGATTAATAAAGCTAAAGTACATTCCTACCAATCTCAAAATATTAAAACCAAACACAATGAACTGGGTAAACCTATTATTTTTTATAGTTCTAAACTTCATTTACACCTGGGAAAGTTGAGGTCTACATGGTCAGGTCCATACATATTGCATAAGGTGTACCCCCATAGGGCTGTTGAAATTCAAGATACCACCAATAGTCAAACATTTAAAATTAATGATCATAGAGTCAAACCATTCATAGAAACATTCCAAAAACATAAAGTTGATGAATAATTGTGTGAACCAACCTTAGATGATGAAAATAATTAATCAATTAGGGGTCCATGTCTGGCTAACGACGTTAAACAAAGCGCTGCATGGGAGGAAACCCGTGGTTTTCATGTTTCCAATCTTTTTTGAATCATATTTATTTTTCAAATATGATTAATTAATCATTTTGATAATTAAAAAAATATATTGTTGACCTGTTATTATATTATGAGTATGGATGGGTATGAAATGGGAGCACCATATTCATCTGTGTCACGTGGTGTGATCCTTGAGTAATACCTTACCCAGAAATTTAAAAAGAATACAATGTATCATCAGTTCGTTTTTTTATGTGTTTTTAGGTTAAAATAAAAAAACAAAAATAATATAATTATAATAATAAAAGGACATATCATAGGTTGTGGGGAAAACCCTATCACAACTGGTGAAGCCGGAGGAATCAATCCCAGGACCGAAGGGAGACAGGGGTGTGCACTTACCACTGACCTATGGATTTTTGTGCTTCCTTATTCTATAATTTCTAAATATATACTTATATTTAACTTTATTTATTATATATATATATAGTTTTTTTTTGTTTTTTTTCTCTCCCCTAGGGAATTCTCAGAGTGACAACGAGATCAAGGGATTAAAAGGGAGCAGCAAGAATTTCAACTTCAACCACCAGGTGACTTCATTCCATGATCCTCACATTTCAATATTTTTTTGACTTAACTTATTTGTCTCTACTCCTTATAAATTTTCATTTCTTCAAACACTGGGGATAGTGTTATTTTAAGTTGGGGGGTAGATGAAATAAAAAAAATTGCTTTTTTGAAAAAAAATGATTTGAAAAAAAATGTGTGTAAATGGAAGGAAAATTTACTTTAACTTTGAACATGATATTACACATTGAAAACTTTGAAATTGAATATCAAATAATTTAGCATGCCATGATTTTGATTTTAATCCTTGTATAATTTCATGAGCATAGATTTTGGAAAGTGTGGTTGTCCAATGTGATATTTCGTCATTTATTTTTTCATCCAAAAAAAAAATATCACAATGCACGTCCTTTGGATAGTGGGGTATTAGTTTCAGTTCATGGGGTACCCCAAATAAATAGCATAGGTTTGGTTATCATTTTAGTTTTAATATGAGTATTCAAAAAAATCAAAAAAACAATAAATTTGTGCGTAGATAAATGAAATGACCTAATGTGTGGCTTTCGGCACTTGGGGATCGTGACTCCATAGTTGTTTGGCCCAGAGTTAGTAATTTTATCTATATTTTTAGTAATTTGAATTTTCTTTTGACTGAGTTAACTCGAGATGATGCCTGAGTATGTGGACTTCACTTGGTGCCCTAAGGTCTTTGAGCCTAGGTGTCATCAGCAAAGTCTCGCTACAGGGGCTGACTCTTTTGAGTGCAATTTCAATTACCATGGAAAAATTGCAAAAACAAAAAAATATATAATACAATAAAAAAAAATTGAATACTCATCTTAATATTGAAATTTGATTCCACCTAGTGCTTCCATCATTTCCCCCTTGAATAAAGATGTTCTCATGTCTATTGTGATACACAACACGTCCTCATACTTAATTGATATTGGATGAAATATGGCAATGAATTCGAACAAAGGAATGGGCATTGGATTTGGATATTCTTATGAAACTATCATGTATTAAAATATTTTTATGGGTTTTGTGATTGTTTGGTATAAGGGTTTTTGGTGATCATTGTGTATTGAAATGTTTTTGGAAAAGGGAATTCGAATTTCATATTGTTGAGATATATTTTTCTCGGGACTAGAAAAACTCAAGTTGGGGGGTGTGATTATCCACTAAATGAGGCTAATATTCATTGTTAATATATATAATATTCATGTTCTTTATTATTTAAAAACACCATTTTAGTGCATTTTACACTTTGAACATCATTTCACATTATGATTGTAATTTCTTCTTAAAATGCACTATTATGTGGTACATTTTTTAACATCATTTAAAGTACCCAATTATTTATATGATTTTAAGGAATATAATTATACATATTTTAATTTTATATTTTGGGAAATTTATTAAAACTTCAATATGAAAATGTTTGATTCAGGGATCAATGGAGAATTCATGGATGAAGATGGGGATATTTTGTGATGAAAGGAAACAATTTTGGAGAAGTTAGATTGGACATCATCCCACTGATGAGAATGTGGGGCCCAACATACAGGCCCAATGAATCCCAAACTTCGTGGGCTGCTATAATAAATGTATAGGAACAAATCACTCTCTAGGATCCAATGCTAATTTGGCTTCCATGGTGGTCATTAAGTCGGCCCAATTTGGAGATAAAATTATGGGCCAGATTATGCGACCCATAAAAAAATCCTACCAATATGATCATATCTCGGAATCCACAACTCCAAATGGGCCCAAATTTTACAGGAGGTTATAATACATCCGAAAATCCATTTTCTTCTTCTGTGGACTACTATGATTCTTCCATATTGAAGGTATTCCAAGAACGTCTGTTCGGTGGATGAAAGCGGGCTGCCACCTCAGGTCAAGTGTGGAAAAGTCCATGTTCCACAAGCTTTCCATCACGCTAGGCCTACCATAATCAAGTGAGATGATTTGTACTGTTGGAGGCTCAACCCAAGGCTTCCAAAATTCCTATTTAAGGTAGTGGTGGTGAATGAATTTATCATCTTTGAGCTTTGTTTCTTTTTAATGTTATGCTACCAATTTGATGTTGTAATTGCATTCCTTCAATTGTATGTTCCTTGAATTACCTTAGTTTCTTTATAAAATTTCGTCATCTTATATTTTTATATTCTTATTCTTATCACTTTGATACCATTTCCTCAAGGTGTGAACTTATTCATACCAAAAATTGTGAGATTATTACACAACGATGGAGTGATTGTTTTTTTTTCATTCTTTTTTTTACTTCTCTAATTCCTCCCTCATGAGTCTACTTTCCGCTTCCATTGAAACCATGGGATCAATGGAGGGCTAACCCACTTATGGGTTGATCCAAGGGAATATGAAGGGGTTGTATTTGATGTTATTTCTCACTCCTTTAATGGATAATCACTTCTTTTAAATGAGATTTTTATTGGATGACTTTAAAACTTCTTCATCCTTGTTGAATTTAAGGTCACACATTTCAAGTGCTAATAAGAACCTTTACCTTAGAGTGCTCAAAACTTTGATCATTCAAGTGTATATGTGATTAGTATTAGGGTGTGTATGAATAAAACCAGTAAGTTATGGTTTTTATTTATCTCCTTAAATGAACCCATCTCAAATATAAGAAATTGAAATATTTTTACAAGAAAAGGTATGCATCCAATTCACCCCTTATAATAACCTAGGATCAACCCTTCTCATAATTTTAATTCACTTAAGAATTTTAGTGTTTACTTGAACCCATCTAAAATCAACCCAAAGTTGGCCACTTAATAGCCAAAAACATTCCTTAGAATGTACGTGTCCAAAGGTTACTTCTTAGGTCTCTGAGGATTCAACAACCCAAGCTAAACTACAACGACCGTTCTACCTTCTTCTCTTGCGTAAATTTGAGCGTGAATCAAAAATCAATGCCAAAAACTTCTAAGGTGGTAAGTTAAAACTTATGTCATCATAACTATTGAGGTGGATTCCAAAAATGAAGTGGTTATATGTATGATATTTATTCATTCAATAATAGAAAATGTAATTTTTGAATCTGGTTCTATGAAATCTTTTATATCATGCAAGATTAGTATAACTATCCAAACACCACGACAAAACATGGAACTAGAGTTTTCACTGAAAATGGAAAATGGTGTAATTATTATATCCCAAGTAAATAACACATCTCCAATTAAAATTTGGGGGATGAACTTCCTATTGAACCTTGTGATACCCCCATAGTGGAATTTGATACAATTATGGGTATGTATTGGCTTTCTTTATATAGATCCACCATAAATTTCCAGGATAAGGGAATCACTCTCTATATCATGAATCATCCCCCAATTCTATGAAATTTCAAGTAGGAGGAAGAATATTTTTTATAACTAACATATCAAGCATGGATATTTTTTCCCTAAGAGAAAGTGTATCTAGCTCAAATAATTGAATCTAAGGAAAAGATCATCCTTGATGACATTCCCATTGTGAGGGAATATGATGATGTGTTTCCTAAATAATTTACTGTTCTTCCTCCTAGGAAAGTGGATAAATTTTAAATCAAGATTATGCATTGGTTGCTTCCATTATCCAAGAATCTATATAGAATAGCTATTTTGGAACTTGGCGTGCTAAAGAAACAACTACATGAGAATCTGGATAAAGTTTTCATATGTCCAAGTGATTCACCATAGGGTACACTATTCCTCTTTGTCAAGAAGAAATATGGGTCAATGTTCCTTTGCATTGATTGTTGTGATTTAAAAAATATCATGATACAAAACAAGTATCATCTTCCATGTATTGATGACTTGTTTAATTATCTATGTGGAACCCAATGCTTCTCTAAGGTGGATCTTCAGTCGGCGTATTATCAAGTAAAGGTGAAGAAGGAGGATATCCCCAATACTTCTTTCCACACAAGGTATGGGAATTATGATTTCATAATAATTCCATTCAAACTCAATAATTTTCTAGTGGTCTTCATGGACTTGATTAATTGAGTCTTTATAGATTACCTCGACAAATTTGTGGTATTAATTAGAGAATATATTCTAATATACTCTAAAAGTAAGGAGGAACATGAGGATAATCTAATAATTATTCTAAAGAAATTACAAAAGGTGAATCTTTATGAAAATTATATCAAATGTGAGTTTTGGTTAAAGTAGGTCTTATTATTAGGACATATTATCATAATCAATGGAGTATCTATGGACCATTCAAAGATATAAGGAATTGAAGGATGGACAATAAAAACCACTATGATGGAAATTCTTAGTTTCCATGGATTATATGGGTACTATCATTTATTTGTGACAAATTTATCATGATGATCAAAACCTATAACCAAGATAACTCAGAAGGGATTCAAGTTTGTTTGGAATAATAAATGTGAAGAGAGATTCAAGGGGTAAAAAAATAGGCTTATCACTAAACTTGTACTTATGCTACCAATAAGTGGGGAACTTTTCATGCTATACGGTGATTCTTCAAATAAGGGATTGGGATATGTACTAACGCAAAATGAAAAATTGATAGCCCTTTCCTCAAGTCAATTGAAAATTCATGAACATAACTACCCAACACATGATCTAGAGTTAGCTAAAGTGATCTTCACGTTGAAAATCTGTCATTATTATCTATTTGGGGATAAGTGTGAAATATTTACTAATCATAAGATCCCCAAGTAAATATTCACATAGAAAGAGTTTAATATACTCCAGTGATGATGGTTAGAGCTGATTAAATATTATGACTACCCAATAAAATTTCATCCTAGGAAATCAAATAAAGTTTCATATGATCTAAGTAGAAAGGATTTGTAAATTTTAATGTTGATAAGAATTGAGAAGGATCTGGTCTTATTAGAATTAAATGGGATAGAAATGGGAATCATAAAAGAAGTAAAGTCATCAATCATTTAAAAAATGATTTCTCAACCATCCCTTCTGGAGAAGATAAAGGATGCTCAAAGAGATGAAATGGAAATTCATAAGAAGGTGGAAGCTATAAGAAAAGGGAAATCCTAGAAATTAAAAATTAATGTAGAATGAGTTGTAAGATTTGGATCATAGCTATGTGTGTTGTCAAATATATATTTAAATAAGTAACTATTGGACGATGCACATAGATAAACCTTCACCATCCATATAGATAGTATAAAGATGTATCAAGATTTATAAGAACACTATTTGTGGAAAAATATGAATAAGGAGGTCATAAAATATATATCAAGGACTCCTTTATGTTAGCATGTGATGGATTAAAGTAAAAAATAAAATGGGATGATGCAACCATTACCCATACCGACATGGGAATGGGAAAACATAACCATAGACTTTGTAACTATTATTTTAAATACATTAAGAGTAAATAATGTTATATGGGTTGTGGTGTATCACCTTAAAAATTTTTCTCAGTTCATTACATTCCATTATGACTTATCACTTGATCAAGTTGCAAGGATATATATTAGAGAAGTAGTGAGGCTGCATGGAACACCACTATTGATTCTATTGATCAAGATCCAAGATTTACCTCCATGTTCTGGAAGATTCTCCAACATGCTCTAAATACTTAGTTTAACTTCATCATGGATTATCACCCTAAAATTGATGTCTAATATAAGTGAACAATTTATACACTTTGGGAAAAATTGAGAGCATTATCAATGGACTTCAAAGGAGGATTGGATTAACATCTTCCTATGGTTGAGTTCTTATACAATAATAATTTCCAATCAAGTGACAAATGGATCCCTATAAATCCCATTATAGTAAGAGGTTCAAAACACCTTCATATTGTGATTAATTTTGTAAATGAAAACTATTAGGTCTTGAAATATTTGAGGAAATGGTGGAAAAGGTCAAGACCATTCAGTATCACATTAAGGGTTCTTAGAGTTGATAGAAGAGCTATGTTGACAATCATTGATGAGACCTAGATTTTGATTTTGGATATAAGGTATTCCTCTACAAATATCCATGTAATAAATTCATGGCATTTGGGAAGAAGAAAAATCTTATTTCAAGATACATCATTCCATTTGAGATCATTGATCACATAGGAGTGGTGGCCTATCGATCGGCACTCCCAACTAACCTATCTCAAGTAAATGATGTGGTCTATGTATAACTCTTGAGAGATAATATACCAAACCCCTTAAATTTACTAAATCCATATGTGGTACCATGTGAGAATGATCTTTCATATGAGAAGTATTCAGTGAAGATCATAGATCATAGAGATAATTTTCTACAAAATAAGACAATGCACCTGGTCAAAGTTTTATGGAGAAACAAAAAAATTGAAGAAGAAACATGGGAACTATATGAGGTGATGTAATAGAATTAAAATCATCAATTTTATCATGTAAAATAAAAAAAATTGGGAGAAATTTTTTAAGGGGGAGATTGTGATGACCCAAACTTTTATAAATAAAATTCCCTTTATGGTTGAATTAAATTCCCTATTATGTATTATGGTTATAAAAAACACAAGAACTTATTTGGTATTATTATATCTGGTTCGATTTAAAAAACTATTAAGAATAATAACCATTGATAAAATAGTCTTTGAATAGTGATCATGTTATTAGTATAAATATATGGTTTTGATAAATCTAATTGGCATAGACAAAATGAGCAATGGCCTCAACCAGTAGGATCATACCATTTTAAGCCCATTTATAGGATATGATGGGGGAGATAGAATCATTAGGATTTACCCTTGACCAAGACCAAGATAAGATGCAATAACTAAATCATAAGAGAATATATTTACGGGATAATTTCAAGCTCATTGAGATCAAGGCCCAAACCATTTACATCAAACCACCCCATGAAAGTCTCACCCTCACGCACCTTACCCTTAAGGAATTTTCTAGTGTAATAAAGGAACATGTATCAGTACCCTAAGAACATGAACATGTATATAGTATTTTCTATATAATAATAGTTATATTTACTCGTGATTTTTACTTTATAAATGATTTTTATTTTGATATGATAATAAAAAAAATTATATTTTTGGATAATATGAAATTTCCATTAATACATTTCTTTTGATAAATTAATGGATTTTTAAAATAAATATTATTTTAATGAAATATTATTATTAAATAATTATTATTAAATATAAATGATAATATAATTTTTATGATTTCAAATTTAATTTTTATAAGGGCTTGAAAACTGTTGTTTTCAAAAAAATTGTATTTATAAATAAATGTTTATTATATTTTAAAAGTTAAAATTAAAATATTTATACAATTATTTTAATAAAATAAATATTATTTTTGGAATAATCATGTTGAAATTATCCAATAGTTAATTTTTAATAGTTCTCAGGCAGTCAAATTTTTAGGTAAAAATTAAATACATTATAAATATACGGTGTGTATTATGAAATCATAATGTCACAAAATTGATGTAATAAATTATATAAAAGGTAACCATGGAAAAATATATGTTTCCACTTTAAAATAATGTGTTTTTTAGGTTATTTTATTAATTTTATAAAGCCTTTTTGAATCCTACAACACCTATATTATATTTTATGGTTATAAAATAATTTATTTAAGAAAATGACTCACTTCCACATCACCAAGGCTAACATTTCAAAAAGTTAATCCCTTAGACATATAAAATAATTAAAGCCATTCCTATTTTAAAGATACCATGGAAAAATCAAGGGGCGTTTTTTGTTTTGGATTACTTTACTATATAGATCCAAAGACCTAAGTTTGGGAAATAATAAAGAACTCCCCTCTCTTTTCCTAAATAAACCCATCCAAGCTCCCCTTAATCTTCACTAAAAAACCTTTTATCACATAATCACTCTACCCTAACCTCTCTATATTCCTCCAAAGGTTACCCCAATTTCTTAAAAATCTCCTCCCTAGGTTTTGGAATCACCCTCTCAAGGTAAGGGATCATGCCATTCTCCTCTTTATTCAAGCATCTTTGTTATATTATGCCTTTTATCTCCAATTCCTAAGGTTGGGATATGTATTCCATATCATCCTTACTACCTATAGTATTTATAAATGATTATATACCCCTTTCACTCTCATTAATACCTATAATGAACATTTATTTTCCCCTATTATGATGCCAAAATTATACTACTATTTTCCATGCCAAACAATTATGTAGTGAATACCTATACCCATTTCCTATCAAGGTTGTTCATCATTATTCACTTATACTTATTTTATTTGTGAATTATATGTATTTAATATACACTCCATTATCTTGGTATTGAATTTGAATAAATATGATCCTATTAATATGATCTATGTGGCATATATATGCATGTATATGATATGATTATGATGGATGGACCCAGATTGTGCTCCAATGCATTAGATAATGTTTTAGTCTCACGAGATGCCATATATGGTGCATGGTGGTTATCCTAATAACATTATGTTATGATTTATTGGTGGTTAAACTTCACTTGTGTTTATAATTACATGTTTAAATGTGTTTCCACATTCCTATATTTCCTTTATGTTACCATGTTATATCATGCCTCATTGTTCATGTTTATGATTCTCACCCCTTTTATATCCCATTGAAATGCCTGTTTTATAACATGTAATAATTTCATCATGTTATTGTTTTTTTATTAAATTAATATGATTTATATATCACACCTTTCTTATGTACATCCCTAGGTTATCCCTTGCAGTTTTAAAGGATTAAAGATTTCTAAGGGCGTGTTAATAAAGTTTTTAATAATGTTGTTATATACCATATTCAAGATGTTATGATATCTACCTAATTCCAAAATACACTAGAATTTACTATCTTATGGGTTGTATCATGTGTATTATTATGTAATAAATCATGGATTAATGTGTAATAAATACAATGGTTTTCATATTCTCTATCTATAATTATAATGACCCAAACATTTATAAATTAAATTCCCTTTTTACATGAGTAAGTTTATTATTAAGAAATGAAATTATTGAAAACACATGCACTAAGTTTTTTTTACCATCATAAGTTGTATATGGTTAGATTTAATAGACCATTAATTATCATAACCATTGATTTTATAGTTGTTGTATAGTGATCATATGAGTATTATATATATAGGGTCATGATAAATTAAATTGAAATAGACAAAGGAATAGATGGCCCTGGACAATATGATAATACCCTATGAATCCAATTTATTAGAACTTCCAAAGGAGATAGAATAACTAGTATATACACTTGACCAATCCTAATATGATATTTAATAACTAAAGTATGAGAGAAACTGTGTATGGGAGAAGTTCAAGCTCATCGAGATCATGGGATAAACCATGTTCACCGAACCTCCTTAAGAAAATGTCATCAACACACACCTTACCCTTAGAGAATTCACTGGTGTAATAAATAACTATGTATCTCGACCCTAAAAATATGAATTTATAAATTTTTTATATAAATTAATGATTATATTAATCTTTTATGATTAAATAATAAGTTTGATAAAAATTAAATTTTGATACGATGAAATACAAATTATATTTTTGGGAAACATATAATTTTAATCATGACAATATTTTTAATGAATTCAAGAATTTTTTAAATAAATTATATATTAATAAAATATTGTTATTAAATAATATTTATTAAATAAAATGATAATATAATTTTATGAAGTCAAATGTAATTGTTATAAGGGTCAGAAAACTGTTATTGTCAAAAAAATAGTATTTTTTAGTAAATAGGTATTTTTAATTTTTAATTTTAAATTATCCTATTTAGAAAATTATCTTTAAAAAATAAATATAATTTTTGAAATCATAATTTCAAAATTATCCACTGGTAAATGTTTCATAATTTTCTGAGATGGGAAAAATTTTGGGGAAAAAATAAATTCGGTATAATTATACCTTTTGTATTATGACATCATAAATGAAAAAAAGTGATGTAATAAATACTCTAAAGAGTATCCAAGACCACAATTTTGTTTTATATTTAATATAATATATTTTTTAATATATTTTGATAAATTTTATAAACCATTAATGAATCAACAAAAACATATATTATATTTTAGGGTTTTAAAATCAATTCTTTACAAACATGACTCACTTCCACGTCACCAAGGTATTATATTAATTATTTGGTTTATTAAGCATATAAAATAATTAAATCTAGTCCTATTTGGTTTAAACCATGTGAAAACCCATGGGATGTTTTGTGGTTTGGATTAATGTATCATATAGAGTCCAAAAGCTAAGTTTAGAAATTAATAATGAATTCTCCTCTTTTTGCAATAAAAACTCATACAACCTCATATTAATCTTCACTAAAAATCCATGTAGAAATAATTTACTCTGTATTTACCTCTCTATAAACCTCACAAAGTTACCCCAAGATCTTAATAAGCCCCTACCAAGATTTTAGAGGTACCCACCCAAGATAAGGGATCGTCTCATTCTCCTCTTTATTCAAGAGACCTCTTTATATTATGCTTTTTGATTCCCAATTTTTCATGTTGGTATATATTTATACGCATACCTATTACTTAAATTATGATTTAAAAGTTATTAGATATGCATTTCACTCTCATTAAACCCATCCATGAATCGTTATGTACTCCCATTATGTTTCTTAAATTATCCTACAATTTTCCAAACCAAACATTTGTTTAGTGAATACTCATCCAGATATCCACTCAATGGTATTGACCTATACGTACATATAATTAATTTATTTTGTAATATCATTTATGTAACCCACACTCCATAATCAAGTGGTTAAAAGGGATGAAACATGTTCTTGTGTTGTATGATCTATATTTCACACTTATGCATGTACATGATATGAATGTGACAGGTGGGCCCAGAATTATATAGACCTATAATGCATTGGGTAATTTTTTTATCGTATGATATAACATTTATTTTTAAAGTGAGTTTATCCTAATAACACTATGTTATGATGTCTGTATGGTTATCCTTAACTTATGTTTATGATGTCATGTTTTATATTTTTTCCACATTCTCATGCTTCCTTTATGTTATCACCTTATATCATTCTTTGATGTTAAAGTTTTCAATTATCACCCCTATTATGTTACATTGATGTTAATATTTACTTTAATGTATTAATTTCATCATTTTATGATTTCATTGCTCCATTATTAGGATTTATAGTGCACCCATTTCTTATGTAAGTCCCCTGGTTATCCAATGTAGTTTTAGAAGATCAAGGAAATTTATGGGCATGTTATAGAGTTTTAGTTTATGTATTGGTATTTTTGTTTCATGTTTTTATAATATGTACATAATTACAGAAATATAGTAGTCCTCATGATCTTATAAGGTAGTATTAATTGTATCTTTATGCAATAAATCATGAAATAAAGTGTATAAAATATATTAGTTTAAAAAGTAATATCATATACCTTAGTTTAAACCTTTTTTCATTAATTTTAAGAGTTTTTAAATATAAAATAAATTAATAGGGACATTCCTCATTATCATTATGTATTATTAAAATATTAAATTAATATTCTATGAAAGTACCAACATCAAGTTTGACCGTGTGAACATTAATTTCATCTGGGGGAATAGTTACCTCTTTGCTTGGATCGTGATCTAAATTAATCCCTACAATAAAATTATTTTTTGGATATTTTATATTGTAAAAAATATGACCTTGGATATTTTATATTATACCTCTCACAAAAATTCAATTATTCATTGATGATAGATATAAGTCACAATCATTTTTATCTTGTATAATTTAAGTAAAAAAGGGTATTCATAGTTACTTGGTCCATGTTTATAAAAAACTATTATAAAAAAATTGATTACATTGGGTGAGGAAGGACTTTGAGTGGAATGGATAGACTCAAAACAAGGAGTGGGTGGCTCTTCACATGGTTTTTGATGTTGTGTTGATTCTTCTCATTGATCCCTTTGAAGAAACTAGTTTATCGTATTATCATACCAACTAACTTTTTCCATTATATTATTTATCAATGTCTATATATTTTTTATTTTATCATTTATATCCATCTATCTCTTTAGTTTCTCAAAGTATTCTCATGGGGAAACTATAAAACATACACCTATAACATGGCAACACTATTCTAGAATCATCAAAGTCACTAAAAGTATTCATTAATTGGATATAATAGATGATTATTATTATTTTTAACTAAAAAATATAGTAAAATAATAAGTAATTGTTATTTAATACTATTTTAAAGCACCAAAAATATCTATTATTTCATACTTAAACAAGATTCCCATATATTTATGTGTTTTAATCTATTGTTTATCCTTTTTTATTTACATGAACCTCATTCCATATCACATGTCATGACATGAAAGTGTATTGATATTCCAATTCATCAATATCCATAAAAAATGAGCATAATTATGTTGTTATTCCATATAACATAAAATTTATTCTATTTATCTAAAATACATACCATTTTTTTCAAGTGAATCATACCTCATACCTAATTTACAGTAGAGAGGTATAGTAGTTTCAATGCATTATATTTACATTATACACTCCTTTGTTGTTTTATAAATTAAAAACCCATGAATAAAAGTTATTAAAATACATCATTTAAAATAATATAAATTACAATATACCAAAAAATATATTTCTCCCAATGGTCAATAAAAGAATCCTAGGTTTCTTCATTGGTGATGTGTATGTATGTAATTATTTTGTGGGGTTTTACATTCCTCTACTCATCCCTAAGGTGATGATTCATAATAAATTTATGAAATTATCTATGAGAATTTCTATAAACCATTATTATGAATTTCATATAAAAATATTCTAATATAAATTTACTCTATATAGGATAATAAAGAGTAAATAAACATTTCATTATTTTATTTCAAAAAAAATCCAGAAAATATATCATAATGTTACAATGATATATTCCCAAATTTTTTCCATTAATTCATTAAAAACATTGTGTATCATATCTATATCAATATGTGAATCTATTCGAGTAATAACCCTAATGTAACTAATGAAAATATAATTTTGGGGTGCAATAAGTTAACCATGTTCATTCCATCCAACCATGTATTTTTTACACTTAATTCTCACCTTAATGATTTTTAATGAAACTTTCATGTTATGTTGCACTTTTATTTTTTAAATAATATCACTTTTTCTCACTTTATTTCATTCTGGTTATTTATCACCTTCAAAATTTTGTTCACCTTCAAAACTTTCACAATTTCAACATTTCTGATATGTTCTTCCTTGAGATCAGTAGCATTAGTAGGTGTAAAATCCATTATCCACACAACTAATTAAAAAATTAATTTATATTATATAAATATATTAATAAATACCAAATATTATGAGGAATCACATTTTATATAAATAACTATTCAGTAATATTTTACATATTCATTAAACTATGTTTTTTACCTTTAATGGTTTAAGGAATTTATACCCTCTATTAAGTATCTAAATCCACTCCTTGTGTCCCTTAAAACACATAAATCATCATCTATATTATGACCACCATGAAATTATCTTGACACATCAGTGAAAGTATCACCATAAATAGAATTTTCATTTGACCTAATAGTTTTTTTAATCTCTATTAGAATAATTAACCAATTTTTTTGTGTAGGAACTTAGTCAAGAAATACATATACAACCTATGATTCCATTATAAATGATTCACCCTCATATCCTTGATTACTAAAATTGAATTTCACAAATAAAAATTCATAAATTTTAACTAAATTCATGTTATTAACCCATTTGTATCAATAAATTGGCACTTTTAATTTTTTTGTAGTCCAACACCCTATTTTTTGATGATGTTGAATTATGAGCTATTAATGTAAACTGGATTTTTTTCCTTGATACTAGATACATGTATTTCTTTAACCACAAGGGTAACTCCACTATTTTTCATTATAATACATTCTTATAGTTTCTTTAAATATAAGATACAACTATTAATAAAATAATCATTATAATATAATACATGTAAAATTGGTCCTATGGATAGTAATTAAAGTTATTTTGAAATTGAATTTAGATTTGTAGATAACTCCTTAAAAATATAGTATCAAAAATATCTTATAAATATATGGTAAAGCCTCTATAATTTTATATAAAATGTATAGGTGATATTTATCCTTATATATAATGGTAATTGTGATAACATCTCTTCTAAAAATTCATTCACCCATAAGAAACTCATTGTGGAGTGATTTTGGGAGACCAATTTTATCCACATCAAATGGGTAATTAGTACAAAATTCAAAGTCTTATTTGATAATATATCTCATTGTAATAGAAAATTATGGAAAGCATATATTTTAAATGTACCCTTTATAAATATTCATAAACCATTCAATGGTGTACATACATCTATAATGTATAGGACTAGATATTTGACTATATAAAAGCAAGTGAACCAGCAAGTGAGAAATTATATCAAGGAATAATGTTGTAAAAAACATATAAAATTCCCATAATATGATATAAATTACCTTTTCCATAGTTATAAACTTCTCTGTTTCTATAACTTTACTTCATATAGCTTTGAAAAACAAAAAAAAATTGGTTAAAGTGTGTTGGGTATTTTGAGGTAGAATGTAATGACCTGAACTGTTATAAATGAAGTTTATCTTTGTGATTTTAATTAAATGTCTTATTATGTAATATGGTTATAGAAAACACATGAAATTACTTAGTTATATATTTTGATTTAAAATACCTTTAATAATATTACTGTTGTTAATAGAGTTGTTAAATAGTTACCACATTATTAATATAAATATAGGGCTTTAACAAATCCAATTGATAAAGACAAAGGAAGTGATGGCCTCCTCCAGTAGGATTGTACCCAATGAAGCCCATTTATCATAGCGTCTAAGGTAGATAGCATAACAGGGATTTTCACTTGACCAATACCAAGCTGGTATCCAACAACGTAAGTATGAGTGAAACTATTTATAGGAGAAGTTCAAGTTCATTGAGATCGCAGCCCAAACCATGTTCTCCGAATGGCCCCATAAAAGTCTCACCATCATGCACCTTACTCTTAGGATGTACACTAGTTTAATAAATGGATATGTATAAAGACCTAAATAACATAAATATTTGTATTTTATAGAATAATGAATTTATTTTCATTTTTATTGTTACTTTATAAATGATTTTGATTTTGATTAGATTAAATAACAATTGTATTTTTTGGTAATATTCAAATTCAATTAAGGGATTTATATTCTTGAATTAATTTATTTTTAAAATAAATATTTTCTTAATATAATTTTATTAATAAATAAGTTTTATTAATTATAAATTTTCATATAATGTTTATGAAGTGAAATGTACTTTTTATAAGGGTTCAAAATTTGTTATTGTCAAAAACACAGCATTATTCAATAAATGTAAAATCTTTTTCCAAAAGTGAAAATTCAAATATTTAAAAATTATTTATATAAAATAAAAATTATTCTTGGAATCAGAACATTGAAATTATCCAATGGGTACTTTTTCATAATTTTCTGAGACAGTCAAATTTTTAGGTAAAAATTAAAAACCTTATAAATATAAGATGTGTTTTATGACATCATAATGACCCAAAAATGATGTAATAAATACTATGATAGGTATATTAGGACAAATATATATTTTAATATTAATATAATGTGATTTTAAGTTTACTTGATTAATTTTATTAAGCCCTTATGAATCCTCCAAAACATTAAATATATTTTAGATTTTTAAATTTATTTATTTAAAAGTGTGACTCACCTCCACATAAGAAAGGGAATTATTTTAATATTTCTGTGCATTTTACTAATAAAATAATGAAAACCTATCCACTTTGAAAAAACCCATGGGATAAACCCATGGGAAGGTTTGTGGTTTGAAATATTTTATTTTGCAGAGTCCAAAACCTAAATATTAAAGAAATACCTCTATTTTCCTATATAAACTCATCCAAGATCTCACTTATCTTAAATAAAAATCCTTTTATAATGACCTTAATCTACCTTAATATCTCTATAATCCTCCCAAGGTTCCCCCAAACTCTCAAGAATCCCATTTCAATCTTTTGGTGTCATACTCTTAAGGTAGGGGATCCTCTCTTTCTCACTTTAATTCAAGAATCTCCTCTATGTTATTCCCTTTTATTTGTTTATTACTAATGATGGGGTATGTTTTTCACACATCCCCATACTTACTTTATTATTTATAAATGGTGATATACACTTTTCTATCTCATTAATCTCTCCTAAGAACATCCGTTACTGTGCGAAAAGTTCGTAAGGGTTCTTTCCTTTCTCATTTTTATCAATGTTTATTTATCTTGTTATGCCCTTTTATTTTCAATTAATAATGATATAGTATGATTTATCACATCCCTCATAATATCCTTATTATTTATAAATTATTATATACCCTTTTATTTCTAATTAATCCCTCCAATGTACACCCGTTATCATGCTGAAATTTCATAAACATCTTTTCCTTTCCCTTTTTCTTCAAGATTATTTATTATCATATGCCCTATTTTTTCTAATTATAAATGTGTGTGCATGAAATTATATGTACCTATTACTATCTAATTCATTTAAAAATAATGGTATACCCATTTCTCTCTCATCAACCCATTTTATGAACATTAAAGTAATGCAGTTATACTGCCGAATTTTCACCACGATTTTCTAGGACAAACCAAATGTGTAGTGAATACCATACCCATTTCCAAAAAAGGTGTTTAATTTTATGCACATATACCTTTTTATTGGGGAATTAAATTTATTTATTCCACTCACTGATCATGGAAAAAATTATGATGATGAATGAATCCATACTTTATGATCTATGTGGCACACTTAAGCATGAGAATGAAATGAAAGTAACGGGTGTGTTCCGAATTATATATCTCTTTAATGTATTAGGTAATGGTTAGTATCATAATATTTTATATTGTTATAGGATTTTATCTAATTCATTTATGGTAATTTTTCCACCATGAATTCTTGGTGGTCTATCCTTGACTAATGCTTATGATGCACTCTTTTAAGTTGTTGCCACATTTCCCATGTTATGATTATCATGCCTTATTATTAATTTTAATTTATGCCTCATTGATATGAATTCTCTAATATGTCTTATTATCTGCAAGTTATGCAATGATTATTCCCATACTGGGCTTTATTTCTCACCCATTTCTTATGTATTTCCCCAGGTTGTCCAATGCAGATTTAAGATCAAGCATGTTAAAGATGTTTTCAATAAATATGTTGTAATTCATGTTTAAAGTTGTAATGAAATGTACCTAATTCCAAAATGCACTAGACTTATTTACCTTTTAGGTTGTATTAAGTGTAATTTTATTTAATTAAATCATGTATTGATTTGAAAAAAAAAATATAAGGGTTATTATAGTCAGTATCAAAGTAAAAGTATAGTTATTTTTGGGATTAGGATTAGAAAACTATAGAAAAATCCTTAGAGATAATACTAAGTATAGGAATACATCCCTAAAATTTTTGTGAGTATAGAGTAAGTGTTTTATCAAGAAAATAAATCTTTGTCTTGATACTAAAAGTGAACATGGTTCTGACATAGATGTATCTAGGAGTAACAACTTTGACAAGGTGTTCTGGTCAAAACATGGGGTAACCTGGTACATGAAAATGGGTCTCACTACACACCTGGTTTGAAACTCTTATGGGATATGCTTTGGTAATTCAGAAGATCATTATAAACCACTATTAAGGTATTAAAAATCATATAATAGTATATGTTAGGAAATAAATCATGTATAACAAAGACTGAATCCTAGAAATCCATAAGTTGAGTAAATACATGTAAGTTATAAGTTATACCTTTAATATAATTAAATTCCCATTTATGTGTTTAAAAGTTAAAGATACACATACTTCATTTTCCTTTTATTCTATGCAATGGCCTTAAATAGGAGGAATTGGGTAAAAAGTCAATGTGAAGAGTAAGGGGATGACTTCCCCAATGATATGCCCGACCTGATGGGAGTAGGAATAACACACTTCATGATGATAATCTCTCAGATGACTTGGGTTTTGAATAGAAACCTAGATCAGGAGGAGCATCCAAATACACCCAAAAGAGAACAAGCTGCAATTGAGAGCTTAATGTGACAAAGGCCTCCTACTTTCAATGGATCATTTAATCCCTTAAACACAGAAAAATGGATCAACTCCATTGACAAGATCCACTTCATCCTTAAATGGTCTGAAGAAGATAAGCTTCTTTTGGTTGTTTACCATATGGAGGGTGAAGCTGATCAATGTTGGACATTGATTAAAAATACAAAGCCTGGGGAAGAGATTTAAGAAGTGGTGTGGAAGGATTTTTGAAAAAAAAATCAATAAATATTTTCCTCACAATCTCCATCCAAAAATGGAAAGGGATTTCCCTTACCATAAGAAAAAAAATATGATGAATCTATCAGGGCGTACAATTAAAACTTCACAAGACTTTCACGGTATGCCTCCATCTTTTTCGTTACCCCCTAATGCATGGTTTACTTCTTCTTTGGTGGGATAAAACCTAGCCTGCGGAAATCCCTGGTGACCCATGACTTTGATAGCTATGAGGAAATTGTCTAATGTTCCCCCAAAGTCAAAATAAAGATCGATGAATCTCAGGGGTATCACTGGGATAAGAAGCAGAAATTGGAGATCAATTTTAGCAGTTCAATAGAGAGATATAATGGTACCAAGAAATTTCAACATCCCACATTCCAAAGGTGTGGAAAGAAACACCTTAAAAATTTCCTGAAGGGGATAATGAAATTATTTAGGTGCGGGAAGGAAGGGCACTAGGCTAGTTACTTTTTTATTCTGGTTCTACACATTCCTTCATATCATAAAATTCTATAAGAACTATTCAAAAACCACCAGAAATCATGGAAGTATAGATGTCGGTGAAAATGGAAAATGATAAAATTATTACATCACAAGTATATAACTCCTCCCCTATCAAAGTTTGTGGGAATAATTTTCCATATATCCTTGTCATACTCCTTTTGGTGTAATTTGATGAAATTATATGCATGGATTGGATTTCCCTATATAGATCCAACATAAATTTTCATGATAAGGAAATTGCTCTCCATATTGAAAATTGTCCTCATATTTTGTAAAAATACAAGGAGAATTATGAGTCTTATTTAGCACCATCATCTCAAGAATGGATAATATTTCCCTAAGAGAAAGAATATCTGTCTCAAATGATTTATTCTAAGGACAAGATCAACCTTTAATACATTCTCATTGTGAGGAAATATATTGATGTGTTTCCTGAGGAATTTCCTGGTCATCCTCCTAGATTAGATTTTATGTTTTCGATCAAGATTATACCAGGTGCATTACCATTATCCAAGACGATATATAGAATGGTTATTGTTGAACTTTAGGAGATGAAGAAACAACTGTAGAAGAATCAAGATAAAGGTTTCATGTGCCCAAGTGCTTCACCATGGTGTGCACTAGTCCTCTTTGTCAAGAAGAAGGATGGGTCAATGTGCCTTTTCATTTATTATCATGAGCTCAACAAGATCATGATAGAGAGTAAGTATTCTATACCTCAGATTGATGACTTGTTTGATCAGCTAGGATGAGCACAATAATTCTCCATGTTGGATCTGTGGTTGGCATATTACCAAGTTAGGGTGAAGAAGGAGGATATCCCCAAGACCTCTTTTCATACAAGGTACGAGAACTATGAATTCATATTAATATTATTAAAACTCACTAATGATCTAGAAATCTTCATGTACTTGATAAATATAGTCTCTAGAGATTACCTTGAAAATTTTTTGGAAGTATTTATATATGATATTCTAATATACTCCACAAGTAAAGAGAAGCATGAGGAGTATTTGAATACTATGCTAGAGACCTTGTGAAAGGAAAAAGCATTGTTCCAAATATAGAAAATGTGAGTTTTGGTTAAAGTCTCTTTCTTGGGGAATATCATCACAAGAAATAGGATATCTATAGACCCTTCGAAAACAGAATCGGTTAATGGATGGTTGAGGACAACATCTTTCATAGATATCTGTAGTTTCCTTGGGTTAGCGGGGTACTATCACCGATTAGTGAGAAATTTCTCACGATTTTCAAACCCTCTTACCTATCTAACTCGGAAGGGTGTAAAGTTTGTTTGGAATAATGAAGGTGAAGAGAGATTCAAGGAGTTGAAAAAGAGGATTGTCACTATGAATGTTCTCATACTACCCACAAGTGGAGATATTTTCTTGGTATTCAACAATGCTTCAAAGAAGGGTATGGGATGTTTGTTGATGAAAAAAGACAAATTCATTGTCTATGCTTCATGGTAGTTTAAATTTCATGAACAGAACTACCCAACACATGATTTGGAGTTTTCTGTAGTTATTTTCTCATTAAAAATTTGGTGGAATTATCTATTTGGGTAGAAGTGTGAAATATATATGGATCACAAAAGTCTCAAGTATATATTTATAAAAAAAATAGCTGAATATGAACCAATGAAGATGGTTAGAGCTGATCAAAGACTACAATTGTTCAATCCATTACTATCCTAGGAAAGAAAATAAACTGGAAGACACTCTAAGAAGAAAGGATCCAGAAATTTGGTCATTGATGAGAATTGAGAGGGATTCAATATTCTTAGATTTGGAAAGGATGGACTTGGTAATCATAATGGAAGGAACATAATCAATACTTTCACAAATGATTGCTCAATCGTCTCATCCAGAGATGTTAAAGGATGATTAAAGAGTTGATGTGGGAATTCAGAAGAAAGTGGAAGATAGAAGGAAAGGGAAATCCTCAGTGTTCAGTGTTAATTATGATGGTGATGTGATATTTGGGTCAAGACTATGTATACCATAAAATCCTAAGTTAATGATGGAGTTATTGGATGATGTACATAGCTCAACCTTCTCTACCACCCAGGAAGAACAATGATGTATTAAGATCTCTAAGAACACTATTGGTGGGACAATATGAAGAATGAGATTGCAGAACATGCATCAAGATATCTTGTATGTTAGCAAGTGAAAGTTGAAAGGAAAAAATCCAGGGGGATGATGCAACCATTACCCATACCTATATGGAAATGGGAAAACATAACCATGTAATTTTTCACTAATCATACAAAGACATAAAAAGGGAATAATGATATATGATTTTTGGTGGATCATATTACAAACACCGCACACTTCATTGCAATATGATAGGAATTCTCATTGGATCTAATTGCATTGATATACATGAGGGAAGTGTTCAGGATGCATAGAGTACCACTATCGATTGTATCTAATCAAGATCCAAGATTCAACTCTAAGTTCAGGAAGATTCTCTAGAATGCTCTGAATACTAAGTTAAACATTAGCATGGCCTATCACCCACAAACTAATGGACAAACTGAGTGGAATTTCTAGACACTTGAGGATATGTTGAGAGTATGCTCAATGAAATTCAAAGGAGGATGGGATCAACATCTTCCTCTGGTTGAGTTATCTTACAACAACAGTTTCTACACAAACATTCAAATAGCTCCCTAAGAAGCCCTTTATGGGAAGAGGTGCAGGACACCTGCATGATAGGATGAAGTTGGGGAATAAAAACTTCTAGGCCCTGAAATGGTTGAAGAAATGGTGGAGAAGGTCAAGACCATTCAGTAGCACATCAAGGCTGCTCCAAGTCAACAAAAGAGTTATGCTAACAATCATCTATGAGACCAATATTTTGATGTTGGAGACATGGTATTCCTTTATATATCTCCATGGAATAAAGTGATGAGATTTTTGAATAATGGAAATATTAGTCAAAGATAAATTATCCCCATTCAGATCCTTGATCACATCAAAGTGATGGCCTATTGACTTGCACTCCCACTTAACGTATCTCGATTTCAAGATGTATTCCATGTATCACTCTTGAGGAAGTACATGCCTTACCCCTCACATGAACTCAATCTATAGGTGGTACCATTGTAGAATAATCTTTCTTATGAGGAGCATCTGGTGAACATCTTAGATCGTAGAGAAGAATTTCTACAGAATAAGACAATACACCTTGTCAAAGTGTTGTGGAGAAACCACAAGTTTGAAGAAGCAATGTGTGAACTGGAGAAAGTGACGAGATAGAATTACCCTCATCTCTTTTAAGGGGAGGTGAAATGAAAATTTCAAGGGGGAAATTTCTCAAGGGGGGAATATTTTAATGACACGAACTGTTATAAATGAATTTTTTCTTTATGATTTTAATTAAATGTCTTATTATATAATATGGTTATATCCATTAAGAATATATTTTTATTTAAAATTCCATTTTTAATATATCCATTAAACAGTGATAACGTGATTAATACAAATATATGACTTTAACAAATCCAATTGACACAGACAAAGTGATGGCCTCGTCCAGTAGGATTGTACCCTATGAATCTCATTTATCAGAGATTCTGAGGGAGATAACATCATTGGGATTTTCCCTTGACCAATCCTAGTTTGGGATCCAACAAATTAATCATGATCAAAACCGATTATGGTATAAGTTCATGCTCATTGAGATCACGACCCAAACCATGTTCGCTGAACGGCACCATGAAAGTCTCACCATCGCGCACCTTACTCTTAGGGAATATGTCAGTGTAATAAAGTGACATGTATAAAGAACTTAATAATATGAATATTTATATTGTATATAATAAATAATTTTTTTTCATTTTTATTATTACTTTATAAATTATTTTGATTTTGATTCAATTAAACCCAAATTGTATTTTAGGATAATATTCAAAACCAATTAAGGGGTTTATTTTGATGAATTAATGGATTTTTGAAATAAATTTTATTTTAATAACATGGTATTATTAAATATGTTTTATTAAGTATAAATATTTATATAATTTTTATGAAGTGAAATGTACTTCTTATAAGGGTTCAAAAACTGTTATTGTCAAAAACCCAGCATTTATCAATAAATGTAGAATATTATATTAAAAGTGAAAATTCAAATATTTAAAAAATTATTTATATAAAATTAATATTATTTTTTGAATCATAATTTTTAAATTATCCAATAGTTAATCTTTCAAAATTTTCTGAGACAGTCGAATTTTCGAGTAAAAATTAAAAAATGCATAAATATATAGTGTGTTTTAGGACATCATAATGACCCAAAATTATGTAATAAATGATATAATGGATATCCTAGGATAAATATATGTTTTAACCTTAAAATTTATTTTAATTTTACTTTATTTATTTTATTAAGCTTTTAGGAATCCTCTAAAATATTTAATATATTTTAGAGTTTTAAACTCATTTATTTAAAAATGCAACTCACCTCCACATAAACAAGGGAATTATTTTAATATATTTATAAATTTTCATAATAAAATAATTAAAACCTCTCCAATTTGTCAAAAACCATGGAAAAAAACCATGGGAAGGTTTGTGTTTTGAAATATTTTATTTTGTAGAGTCCAAAAGCTAAATATTAAAGAAGTCCCTCTATTTTCCTATATAAAACCACAAAATATACCACTTCACTTCACTAAAAATACTTGTATAATGACCTTAATCTTCCCTCCTTTCACTATAATACTCCCAAGGTTCCCCCAATCTCTCTATAACCCCTTTCAATCTTTTGGTGTCACACTCTTAAGGTAAGGGATCCTCTCTTTCTCTCTCTTATTCGAAAATATCCTCTATGTTATGCCCTTTTATTTGATTATTAATAATTATGGGGTATGTTTTTAGAACCTCTAAAATACTTAACTTATGATTTATAAATGGTGATGTACCCCTTTCCCTCTCATTAAACCCTCCTAGAACACCCGTTACATTGCCGAAATTTCGTAAGTGTTCTTTCCTTTCTCATTTTTATCAAAGTTTTATTATCTTGTAATTCCCTTTTATTTTCAATTAATAATGATGGGGTACAATTTTTAACATACCAAATAATTCCCTTATAATGTATAAATTATTAGACTCTTTTCTCTCTCATTAATCCCTCTCATGTACACTTGTTACTATGCCGAAATTGCATAAACATCTTTTTCTTTCCCTTTTTCTTCAAACTTATTTATTATTGTATACCCAATTTTTTCTAATTATAAATGTGTGGGAATTTCCTTCCATGTATCTATTATTATACACTTCATTTAAAAATTATTTTAGACCCATTTAGTTCTCATAAACCCATTTTATGAACTTTTAAGTGACATCGTTTTGCTTCCAAATTTTCACCATGATTTTCCATGCCAAACCAAATATGTAGTTAATACCATACCCATTTTCTATAAAGTTTGTTCACTTTTATGAACATATAAATTTTTATTTGGTACTTAAATGTATTTTTTCCACACTCCTTGATCGTGTAATAAATTATGATGATGAATGAATCCATGTTTTATAATCTATGTGGAACACTTAAGTAAGAGAATAAAATAAAAGTGACAGGTGCGCCCTGAATTATACAGCACTCCAATACATTGGGTAATGTTTAGTATCATGATACATCATGTTTGGATAGGATTTTACCTGATTAATTTATGGTACTTTGTCTATTGTGAATTATTGGTGGTTTAGCCTTGACTTATGGTTATGATTCAGTGTTTTATGTTGTTTATACATTTCCCAAGTTATGATTGTCATGCTATCTCATGCATTATTATTCATGTTCCTTTATGCCTCATTGATATGAATTTTCTAATATGTATTATCATCTTCATGTTATTACATGATTATTCCCTTAATCGGCCTTATGGATCATCCCTTTCTTATGTATTTCCCCAGGTTATCCAATACAGTTTTAATCTCAAGCATGTTAAAGAATTTTTCAATAAAAATGTTGTAATTAATGTTTAAAGTTGTAATGAAATGTACCTAATTCCCAAAGACACTAGAATTCTTGATATTTCTGGTTTTATTAAGTGTAATTTTATGTAATTAAATTGTGTATTAATGTAAAAAAATATAAGGGTTGTTATATAGAAGTAACATAAAGTCATAGGTATTAAATATTAAATAAAAAAACGAAAGTAATGTTATATTAGTCACTTTAACTTCAAATAACTCATTGAAATGATATTGTTGAAATTTTTTTAATACACTTTTTGAAACTTTACACTATTAAGGAATTTTTAAAACTGAAATATCTCTTTCCTACAAATAGTGTAAGTCGTAGGAGAAAGAAAAGTTATAATTTCAACCACTCTTATCCCAATATCAAACATGTTCATCATAGACTTAATTCCATCATTTTTTGGTTCATTTAGTAATGTTACAATGACACTTTCATATAAATTTTATTCTACAGGCATGAAATCAATAAAATGACTGACATACAAACAATTACAATATGGTAATTCAAATTAATTATATCTTTTCCAACACATTTTCATAAGGTAATTCAAAAAGGTTTCACTAAAAATATAAACAATAACCATTAATTTCTCAAACTGTTCATCACCTCTTAATGGAAAAGTTTTTTTACCTTATTTTTAATGCCCATAAAATCATGTCATCTGAGTTTTTTGTTTAGGTCATCCAAATAAAAATTTACGATTACCTAGACACATAGTCTTTAAATAATTTTTTAACCTAACTGAGTGTTCACCTTCTTCATGAATAGAACACCCTAAAATTCCTTTATTATTATATCTTAAAAAAATTCCATAAGCATAAAATTCATTATTGTCTAGAAAAAACATATCTTTAAACATGAACACTTTTTTAGGTTTCATATGTGCGTGAAAAACCATTTTCAGACTATGGAACATAGTCTAATGGAAAGATAGATTCTTGTAGGCTAATTTTTAAAACTCGTATAGATATAATGGATTGGAAGCTATAGAATTTGGAAATCTAAAATCTGGTAGATTGGATGATGTCATCCAGATGTAGGCAATTAGAAATTTCACCTAGACAAGTTAAGAGGTAGAGTGAATATATGCAAAGAAATTATTTAAGATTATTTTTAAAGGATACATAAGATTAATTAATTTAAGTTGTTATGGGAAATTAAATATATAATATTCATCAAGGAGTATACATAATATTAAACTCATAGATTTTCTGAAAACACATACTTTTCATAGGAAGGAGGAGTTGAGGTGGTGGATGAATTTGACTGAGTGAAGGGATTCCCATTAAGACAAGTGATAAGTGGAAAAAATATCTGTGGATATTGGAATATAACATTAGAAATTTCATCAGTTTTACTCTACTTTAAATATTAAGGTGGAAAGATTTATTATAAGGATTCAACTTACATTGTAATCATCTTCATTTCTTGAATAAAATTTATTCTAGTGTACCCCCATGGATTGAGACTAATTTTTAAACCATATAAATATTTTTTTATTTTTTTATTGTTTTCTTATGTATGTTCTTGTTTGAGATTCATTTTGAGGTGTCTTGTAGTGTGGTGACATATGTATGGTGTCTTCTAAGTTATGGAACATTGTTGACATGGGTTCAATCCAATAATTTTTTTCTACCTTATAAGTTCAATAGGTGTAAATTTTGTGTGTTGGTAAGTTTAATCATACCCAATAAGTGGTATCAATGCTTTGGTTGTAAAGATTTGGATGATAAGACCCAAGCCAATGTGTTTCAATGATTTGTTCGATATCATCATTATTCCCTTATCTATATAGGAAAATTTTGTTAATAAGTTTCTGATCCCTCTTAAATGTTTTGGAATTTAGTTGGATTTCACTATCTCCATAATTTGTGGAATTTAATATGGGTATGGTTTCTAAGGATAAGTTTTATAGTAATTATTTTAGATTCTAAAATATACATCCAAAATATTTTTTGTTGTATAAGGATTTCAATATTACATTTATGGGAAACAAGATGTAAGTGATGAAGGAGGAATAATTTTAAAGGATGGATAAGAAAACAGTTGAAAACATTCAGATGTAAATATCCCAAAATATGGTTTATAAAATCCAAGAGGTGAATACTATTTTAGAAATTATGAAGAAAATTATCTATATGTATAAAAATACAACTGTGATGAATAATTTTTTCTCTTTCTAGTAGTTACTTAACATGATTATTCCAAAAGGTAAACCAACAATTGATCACATCAATGAATGCAACATCTTTTGAAGTTATTTTTAATTGATTAAGGTGGGATTTGGATATCCAAAGTGAGCTATTTTTTTACTCTCATCAATCCCAAAATCTTGGGATGAGATAGTTACTTCAGTAAAAAAAAGTAAAGTGTTAAGATGTACATTGTGTTCATGAATGTAAGGGTTCTAATTTTGTATAAATAAATTCATATTAAGGATATAAAAGATTCTACAAGAAATGAAAATAGTATGGAAGGTAGGGGATGTTCCACATCATGAAAACGTCACAAGAAAAGAAAATGAATGAAAATTTAGAGACATAGTAGATTAGTGGAAGGTGGTATAATGTTTCAACATTATGGGAATAAATACCATATGAAGAAAGATTATAGTGAGGAAATAATAAATTCTAAAACATATGCTTCCAAAAGTGCATCGGAAAGTCTTGTATTACAATATATGGGTGGTCTTCTGTAGAGTGTCACAAACTCACTTGATTATTGGATTATAAATTCTATATATTCATTTTACTCAACATTTGAGAGAGAGGGTATGATTAATTATATTTCTAGAAGATATCGTAAGGTATATCATATAGATGGTGTATCTCTCAAGATTGTGGTAAAGGGTAATGTTTTTATCTAGACAATAACTAAAAGTTTGATGGAGTTCTTAGTAGTGTGATTTTAGAGTTGGTGTTCTAGAACCAACTGATTTTACTTTGATTACATATATATTCAATTATTTTAATTTTAATAAAACATCTTATTACATTTTGTTCATTATTCTGCATAAATTTGATGTAATAATGTCTTAGGGTATCTGTCTCACTAGAAAGGTCATGGAAGTTCCCCGCTATGATGGAAACCTTGATGTTCCATGAATATATTATTAAATAGATTTATATAGTCAGATAACGTTCTATTATAGGGAACATAATAATTAGACTGTCATGGGTGAGTACTCAAAAGTGAATGAGGCTTATTCTCATGAATTTCACACTTGGTAATCTCCAAGACATTAGATTATGATAACAGACACACCAGTAGGAATTATGCATGTTTTAGTGTCATCGGATATTCCTATATGTGAGTGTGTATAATGTTCATTATACATTAATATTATCATTAATTCTTTCAATCACTCACACTCTTAGATTTACTAACCAAAACTATGATTACATATGTTTGTAGGAAGCACTGTATTTTAGGGTCATTGTGAATGAAATGTTATTAATGGATGAGTCAAGGAAGGATTTTTTCCCTTCCATCTTTATGGAAGTTGATATCTCATCTCTTTTTGGAATAAAATCATCATATTAAATTATATGGTCATGGTGTAATTATGTGTTTATTTTTGATATTCAAAGAAAGTAATATCAAGCAATAGGTTGATTACATAGAAGTCTAACCTACCTCATGAGATATTGTGACAAAGTGATTATATTACATAGTTAGAATTTGTATGTGGTTTCCGATATTGTGACAATGATTTATTTATCTTGGGTACCTTGAACCATTTCTAGATATTAATATTGAACTTTTGGAGAGCCCACTATATTTAATGAGAAACAATCCTAGAGGGTTACACGCTAATTTTTTATGATGATTTCGATTAAATTTCATTTTATTTTAATTAATAGAATAAATAAAATTCTCAATAATGAGGTAATTTATTTTAATGTTTTATCGATCACAAATATTTATTGATGAATTAAATATTAACTTAAATATGTATTCAAGTATTTAATAAATGTTTAGGATTTAGATCAGATAGAGATCATGTCTGATAATGAATATTGATTTACAAGTTGATAAAATAATATTTATCCTTACAAAAGTTAACACACATAATAAAATAATATTATTTTTATTTTTATTATATGGTATGGGGTTTGATAAAGATTAATATATTTTATAATGGCTCGAATGAAACTAAATAATATTTTAACCTAAACCCTAGCTTTATAAATAGAAGATTATGTCTATTATGTAGGGTTAATTGAAAATTTGATATTTGAAAATCATTATGCACAATGGAATTCTCTCTTAATTCATCCTCATCTCTTCCTCTCAAGAACAATAAGCACAAGATAAATTCATTTAAACATTAAGGAACTATAAACAATCAACATGAACAATGAAAGATGATTGATTCAATATGCTTGTACCCCTAAATCAATCAGCTTCATTCAGAGGTTAAAGGGACACGTATGGATCACCAGTAGATGGATTATACACTTGAATCGTCCTTATGTGATGAATATAATACAAGAAGGGTTTACATATGATAAACAACATTGATTAAGAGAGTTCTAGATGAGGTAACCATTTCTTTTGATAACAAATAAATTATAAATTTAACATGAAAATATATTCTCTGGGTTCTGGGTTTCTCTCTGTCAACATTCAGTGGAAAAACTTATTTGGTCATGGCATTCATGTCATGTACAATGTTGTGAATAATCCATAAAATTGACAAAACCTTAGGGTTATCATGCCCCCAAGTCACTTCTGTTATGCCCAGAACCTCTAAGTGGAATCAGAGTGGTCACTTTTTAAATTTGTAATTATTTATTTGATTGTTGATCTATATGAGTAATGGTGGTTAGATATTTCATTTTCAAAATACTCATTCTTTAATATTTTTTTAATTAACATGATTTTGATATATTAATTATCATCGTTCATGGTTTCATTTTATTAAAGGAATAAATAAAGATAAATAATGACTATAGATTCCATCAGGAAGTGCTAATAATTTTGGTCAATAAGACTAGGTTACACCATATGTATCCAGAGTACATGCCAAGTAGCCAAGTGCAAAACATCCTGATGTGTCATAGCATATAGGGAATTCCATGCATTAACTACATTTAGTGAATTTATTTCACACCACGTGTAGACTAAGACAACCTATCACATAGCTTTTCAGATTACACAATGTGTTGTTGGAATACACATCGTGTAGTATACACAGTTTAGTGGTGAAATTCCTGCTAATTTTGTGGTCAAATACAGGATCAAAACCATGTGATACTGATAGAATATAGTATTAATGATATTCATGGTGTTTATACAATGTAAATGGTATATAGTTCATTAATTCCAGCATCAAAAGTACATTTCAAGACATTTGGCGAGTCAAGCGGACACACTACTAGAAGAATACAAGGCATGTAGCTAGAATAAACATAATGTGGTCTCGCATCTAAAGAACACACCAAGTCCTTTAGTGGGTTTCATGAACACATGGAAATCGTGATAAATAGTGTGTAACTAGCTAGTACATGTTGTGTTTCCCTATTGAGTTAGATGTCAAAGACCCAAGAATTTACCCCAGGTACACGACAATCGAGATATATGGTATGTAACTCATAAGTACACACCATGTAGTCTCCCAATAAAGTAAAATATAAATTACATTAAATTCATAATTTTACCATTAAAAAATATTATATTTATTGGAACCTGATGAATTTGACAATTTAAAAATGTTTTAAATAATTATCAAATAATCAATTAATTTATTGTAATTATCTATAATTATTGGTCGTGCCATTTATTTTCCATGAATTCCTTTATAATGGGTATCTCTAAGGGGATTTGAATGGTAATTAATATAAAATAGATTTAATTAATTAATGCAAGTGTGATTACCTGAATAATAAAGAATGAATGGAAATGAATGTTAGTCGATGTAATTTTCCATATTTTTTTCATGTTTATGATTTTTAATGAACTTCAACAAGACCTATTAAAGTGTTTTTTCATTTAACTTAATTTATCTCATGTTTTTTCAAATTTTTTATTATTAAATTAAATAGTATGGCATGTGATTCGTCCCTCCCTCCTTTATTAAGTATGAATTTAATGTCTGAGTTAAATTATATAATTCCCCTTAACCAATACTTTGGTTCCCCTCACCTATGTATGAGTTATAAATACATGTAATAAATATAGTATCCCAAGGAATATGGATGTGGTTTAAAATGGAACTGAGATGGTACCAACCCAAGTGATATATAGATGGATAAGTGGAAAGTTGTAAATCATGCCAAGACTAGCATAAAGAGTTTTCCCCTAGGACATAGGTTGATTTATTCTCCACTCAATAAATAAATCATTTGATAATCTAATTAATGGGTTATTTATTTATTTATTCATTTATTTATTTATTTATTTATTTATTATTTATTATTTATTTATTTATGTCTTATGCCTTATTTATTTTATGGATTCAAGACCACGATCACATAAATAAATGAATTAATATGAAAAGATATAATTTAAATAAATGTATTATACGTAAATATTTTATCAAACATGGTTAATAACTTAAATAATATAAAATTAATATTGAAAATACACGTAAAGGATAAAATAAGATAAATTTTAGGCATAATAAAACAAAATCCATCAATTTAATATTAATTCAAGCATGGACTTCCATTACTTGATTATGAATGAAACCATTTGGACTAAGTGTTTGACCAACCCTTATTGGGACACATAATTTTATAATGGGAGTTATTATGAAGTTTTTGGGGTGGATTAACCATTTTACATCAAGATTAGTGTCCCTTACTAAACTTAGTGAAATTTATTGGCAATTTTTGAGGAAATCCAAGTCTGGATATCTAAATTGGGGAATCCACTCAACAAATCAAGAAGTTTCAAGCCATTGGTTGTAAAATTCCTTCCTACCTAAATACGTTCAAGTAGCTTGACCAACCTTTATTGGGGTTATGATAAGGGGAATATGGATCCTTGCCACTATAATTTTCTAGTAACTATATATTCTAATTATAATGTTGAAGGGTTTGGGGACTTGATAAAATAGTGGGGTGTTTAATAAAATTAATAATATTATTATGTCTCACATAATTTGTAATCAAGAAAAGTACTAATAATATACTCTTTTATAATTTTAGAATAATGTAAATTTTTTCATCCACATAAAACTTATGATCAATATTGTAGAAATACCATCTCTTTACTGGAAGTAACTTCCAAGAATGGTTCGGATGCCTTCAAATTGTGTTGTACCATAAACAAAAATATTATATGCTAGATTAATCATTACCTAATCAACATAATAGGGAAGATATTGATGAAGATATTAATATCTATGAAAAACACTTTAATGGAATGGTAAAAATATAATGTTTAATGATTTTATCTAAGTCTAGTGAACTCATGAAGTCTCATGAAAACATAGATTCTTATAGAATATTCGAGTGTCTCTATCGTGCATACCATGAGAGGGAAATATAGGAATAGTTTTTGATATCCAAATCACTATTTTAGAGTAATATTAAGGAGGGTTCTCCATCTGGCCCCCATGTATTCAAACTCATTGGATTTAAACTCTTTGATGAACTACGCATTGATCTCATTATTGCATCACTCCCTCGAAGCTTCTCTAGAATTATTTTCGATTTAAATATGAGAAACATTAGGAAGTCCATCCCAAATATACTCACTATTATTAACCAATTAGATAAGGAGATGAAGTATGAAAATCATTCCACTGTTATATTGAATAAATATAAAGGTAAAATAAATATCTCTAATCTAAAATCTTCTTCGTAACTCCCTTCCAAGAAGAGAAAGATAAATGGGGAATTAATGGGGAAGCATTAGGTGAATTTTTTATCGAGTTAAATTTATCTGTTTCTACAAATTGGGTATTAGATATAGATTTTAGTGCTCATATATGTATTCAAATATAGGAACCAAGTAGATTTATAAAGATTATCTGAGGGGAGGTAGGTCTACAAGTAGTCAATGCAGATAAACTTGCTGATGTGGCTATCAGGGACTAATACCACACATTGCTTATAGGAATGATCTTGATTTTAAAAGTCTGTTAATATATTCCATCCATTACCAAAAACATTTTTTTTATACATAATTGATAGAGATTGATTTGTTTTCAATTTTTGGAATAAATGTTCCTTCTTTTATAAATATATCATTATTTATAATAAGAAACTTTTAAATAATGGTATTTATGCATTTTATTACATAAACTAAGTTATTCTAATCAATAATGAAGCTACTTAACATGACTTATACCACACCAAACATTGGCATCATCAGCTAGGTCATGTAAACAAAAACTGTTTGACTAAATTACAACAAGATGGGTATTTTGATTCCTTTGAAATAAAACCACTTGGTGTATGCCAAGCATGTTTATAAGAAAAAATGACTAGATACACATTTAGTGGAAAAAGTAAAAGGACCAAGGATATTCTTGAATTAGTTCATACTGATGTGTGTGGACCATTTCTAGTGGAATTAAGGTGTGGGTTTCTCATACTTCATAATTTTTACTAAGGATTTTAGTAGATATGGATACGTCTTCTTGATGAAGTAAATTCAGATTCTTTTGAAAAATTAAAATAATATAAGATTTAATTTGAGAACCATATTGGTAAGAAGATTAAGAAAATAAAATTATACCATGGTGGAGAATATATTAATCAAGAATTCATTTATTATTTATGAGAGTTTGGGATTTTATCTCAACTCACTCCTCCTTATACACCTTAATGGAATGGAGAAAGAAAAAGGAGGAACTGCACCCTATTGAACATAGTGAGATCAATAATGAGTCATGTGAATCTTCTATTATCCTTGTAGGGATATGTGTTACAAACAGTATCACATATACTAAACCAATTTCTAACTAAAGAGATAAATGGTATTTAATACAAAATTTGTCATAAAAGTAAAATCATGTTATAAAATTTTCATATGTAAGGTTGTGAAGTATTTTTTAAGGCCTCTCCAGGCATCAAAATTTCTTCTTAAGGAACAAAGTGTACTTTTATAGGATACCCTAAGGAATCAATGGGATATTACCTATATGAACCCATATAAAAAAGGTATTAGTGTTAATACATGATATATTCCTTAAGTAGGAGAACATATCCAAAAGTGATATTGGGAGTGAGATAGACTTTGATAAAGTCTAGGCACAAGGTATATAAGATTTGTCAGAGGAAAAAATACAAAAATCCCCATAGAAGAAGATGTCTCAGAGACACAAGTATTGTGCAAGAGTATAAGATAGTTTAGAGGACTAGAACAGTTTGGTTTTCCAATCATTGAGGATGGTGACTCATTATTAGTTGATAATAATGATCCTCTAACTTACAAGGAATAAATATGTGGCTCAAATGTTGCTAAATGGAGAGAATACTTAAATTCAAAAATGGATTCCATGTACCAAAACTAAGTCTGGATTTTGGTAGATCCTTTAGTGGATGTAAATCTCATTGGTTGTAAATCGGTATTCAAGAAGAAACTGGACATGGATGGATAAGTCAGTACTTTTAAAGAATCACTAGTTTCTAAAGGGTTTAAACAATGTCAAGGCATTTACTATGAGGAAAACATTTAAGAAGTTTCAATATTTAAATATAATAAAATTATACTTACCATTATCTCTTTCTTTGACTATGATATTTTGAAAATAGATTTCAAAACAACCTTCCCTAATTGGAACCTTTTGGAAGATTTCTATATGACACAACCTGTATGGTTTGTGACTCCGAAGGATGAAAAAAAATGTATAAATGTTGTAAAGACATATTTATGGATTAAGGAAAGAATCCAAGTAATGGAAAATTCAGTTTGATGAATCTGTAATAGAATTTGGTTTCATAAAGAATGAATGTGATCCATGTGTCTATAATTGGATTAGTGGGAGTGTGGTCATTTTCTTAATAGTACATATTGATGACCTATTAGATAATGGAAATGAAATAAAAATATTATTTTCTATTCAATATTGGTTTTATAAACACTTCTCCATGAAGGACTTAGGAAAATCAGAATGTATTATTGGAAGCAAGATCCACCATGATAGATCCAAGAAGCTACTCGGCCAAAGTAAATGTACATACATTGAAAATATACTGAATACATTTAGTATGGAACAATAAAATAGTTTGTTGTTTACAATTTCACAAGGAATTCATATTTTTAGAAAAATGTGTCCTTAGACACATGAGGAAATAAAAAGTATGGAAAGGATTATATACATGTATACAATTGATTCAGTCATGTATGTTATGTTATGTACTAATCTAGTTGTCACCTGCACCTTGAGTGTAATAGGGAGATATCAAGCTAACGCAGTTGACCACCATTAGATGGAAGTCAATAATATCCTTAATTATCTAAGGCATACCAAAGATATATTCCTCATCTATAGAAGAGATGAGGAACTATTTATTATAGTATACGCATATGCTAGTTTTTAAACAGATCAAGACGATCTAAAATAATACATAGGATACATATTCACTTTGAATAAAGATGTTATGAGCTAGAAGATCTCAAAGAAAATAGTGGTTCTAGATTCTATAGTAGAGTCTGAGTATATTTTTGGTTTCTGAGGCATATAAATAAGTAATATGAATATGAAAATGCTTTCAAGATCTTAAAATGGTACCTAGAAGTAAAGACTCTATCTCACTCTATTGTGATAATACAATAGTAGTGGCTATTTCTAAGGAGCCAATATCACATCAACAGACTAAGTATATACTTTGGAGGTATCATCTCTTGAGGTATTTTTCTTAGAGAGGTGAATTTTTACTGAGCAGAATATCCATTGAATTCAATGTGGTGGACCCCTTGACTAAAACCTTAAATCATTAAAAACACAATCATCATGTGAGGTCTTATGAACTAAATGTCATATGTAGTTGGCTCTAGTCTAAGTCAAAGTTTTTTATGTTGGTTTCCTAGAACCAACTAATTATACTTTCATTACATGTATATTTCAAGATTTGAATATTAATAAAACATCTTATTAAATGTTTTACATTATTCTATAGTAATTTGATGTAATAATTTTGTAGGGTATCTATCATATTGATAAGGTCATAGAAGTTACCCGCTATGATGAGAACCTTGAAGTGTCATGATGATATTATTAAATACAACACTATGGTTAAATAACATACTATGATAGGTTATATAGTATATATACTTTTGTATGTGACTACTCATAAGAGTAAGTGGCTTATTCTCATGAAGTTAACACTTGGTAATCTCCAAGATGGTAGATTATGAGAACAAACTCACTAGTAGGAATTTCACAGGTTTTGGTATAATCATATATTCCTATTTATGATCATCTGTAATGATCCTTAGACTTTAATATTATTAATGCATGTCATGAATCATTAACTTATATTTACTAACAAAAATTGTTATTCCATATATTTGTGAGAATTAGGGTATATTGGGTATGTCATGGATGACATGTTATTAATGAAAAATTCAAGGAAGGTTTTTTCCTTTCCATATTTATGGAAGTTGATATCTTAGGCCATTAATTGGAATAGAACCATTACATTAAATTCCATGGACATGATGTAGCAACGTGTTTATTTTAGATAGTAAAAGTAAGATGTATCAAGAATATAGGTTGATTACATAGATATGAAAACTTCTTGATGAAATGTTATGATAATAGAACTATTATATATAGAAATAATTCATATGTGGTTGTCAATGTTGTGGAATTAAGTTCTAGACCCATTTCTAGATAGTAATCTTAGAATTTAGGCAAGCCCTCATAATTATAATGAGAAAAAATCCTAGAGGGTTAGACATTAATTGTTTCCATTGATCTTGATTAAATTTTATTTGAATTTAATTAGTGAAATAAATATTATTCTCAAGAACAAGGTATAATTTTATTCATGTTTTATCAATAAGAAATGTTTATTTATGAATGAAATATTTAATTAAATATTTATTTTGGTATTTGATAAATACTAAGGATTTGGAGTAGACCAAGATCATGTCTGGTTAATGAATATTAATTTACAAGATGGTAAAATAATATTTATCATTGTGATAATTAGCATATGCTATAATATATTATTATTATTATTATTATTATTATTATTATTATTATTATTATTATGATATGTCATGGGTTTTGATAATGATTATTATATTATTTAATGGCTGATATAAAATTAAATAATATTTTATCATAAACTATAACTATATAAATAGATAGTTATGCCTATTATGTAGGGATAATCAAAAAATAGAGATTTTAGAATCGCTTATCACAATAAAATTCTCTCCACATTCCCCATCCTATCTTCCTCTCAAGAATGAGAATCTCTAGAGAGATTTATTCAAGCTCTAAGGGGATAGAAGTGATCAATTCAAAAAATGAAATAAAATTTATTCTCCATGCTAATGGCTAGAAATAAATCGATGTTGTTTGGAGGTCAAAGTACCACATTTGGATCACCTCTAGAGGTATTCTACACTTGGATCCTACCAACTCAATGAAAGTAATATTAAAAGGATTTACATATGATCATCATCATCTATGAATAAAGTTCCCTAAAAAGGTAAACTTTTCTTATGATCATAAATAAATTAATTATAAATTTAATGTACAGATATATTCTATGGGTTTAGAGTTTCTTTATTTCAATATTTAGTGGAAAAATTAATTTTTCATGAAATTAATGTCATTAATAATATTTGAAATGATCCATCAAATCAAAAAAACTTATGGATATCACACCCACCAAGGTGCTTCTGCTTTTCCTAGAACCTTCATACGACACTTTCCATGGTTAATAAAAAACTTAATTTCTATGGGATAGCAAGATGATGAGGGTTTATGTAAAACCTTTTGGGATACAGTGTAGATAATTACCCATGGTTGGCGGTGGAAAAAAGGAGCGAAGAATGGGACATTCTTCCTAATGGGAGTTTTGGAAGGTATGAAGAATTTTTGAAAAACTAACTTATGTAATGTTATGAAATGAACTTCTTGGTTACTTATGTCAGAAAGGGGTGAAAATAATAGCTACTCAAGGAATGTAAAATATTTGAATCATGGATTATAGAACATGTGAATAATGAATCTTTGGACAAAATCATAAGGTGTCATTCTAAATGGATATTAAATTCCAAAGAACCAAAAGTTTGAGTTGTTTCATATGGATATATGGGATCCATCACCAATTTATTATCACGAAGGATCATTGTATTATATTACCAAAATTAATAATGTGACATATAACATGTGGGTTTTATTTCTCATAAAAAATATAAGGTATTCATAACCGTTATCCAATGGATAACCATGGTGAAAAAATAGATTTGAATCAAATTAAAGTGTTTGAGGACTAATAATACTGGGTTTTATGGAAGTAGGGAGTTCTAGAGTTTTTACTTGAATAATGTTATAAAGTTTGAGAAGACCATACCAGGAACTTCACAACAAAATGGGGTTACTTAGATGATTAATCACATATTATTAGAGAAGTCTAAGATCATGATGATTCATTCTGGTTTTCTAAAGTAATTTTAGGTAGAAGCAATGAATTGTGTGGAATACATAGTAAATAGGATTCTATCAGCTCTATTGGGTAAGAATTTATAGAATCATGTTTTTCTATAATAAATATTAAGCTTACCTAAATCAAATTATTTGGTTCACTAACTTATTACCACATTTATTCCAAGTAAAGGGAAAATCTAGAGGCTAACTCACAAGTGTGTTACTTTATGGGGTATAGTAATAAAGCCTTTGGATTTTGGATCTGAAATAAAAACTCACAAAAGGTTATCATAATATATAATATAATATTCAATGATGATATCTTATGGAAAGATCAAAACCAAGTGGAAGTTGTTAATGAGATAAAATTATCATCATAATCTAGGGATTTATTGAGTGGAATTCAAAAGGTTTTGTATGTTCCATAAAATTTAAGGAGTAAATTATTTCAAAAAAATCAGTCTATCCAAATGTAGTTATAGATGATAGTTAATTTATGATGATTTTGTAATGTTTGTAAGTACCTAAGAGACCATGGACTGTGGAATCTTGTAAAATATATCAAGAAGGTGAAATTATATAAGAAGTAATTTTAAAAGAAGTAGATATCCAGGAACAATTGCATAGATATACCAGGATTTAGAAACAAGTGAAAATATATGGAAGTGATTTACATTGTTTTATTCTCATGGACATTGGAGAGATCAATACCTAGAGAAGGTAGTAAGTTTGAAATACTCAAATCTGTGGGAGTTAGTAATGAGGTATGAAATTCATTCCTTACATGTGTTTGGAATATGGGAGTAATAGAATGTCATGCTAGGAAGAGATTACTTCAGAACAAATGTATTTATTGGATAATTAAAGTAGTGAATGGTATATGGAGGTACAAGTAAATTCTTTTCATTTAAGGGTTTCAAAAAATGGAAGGAATATATTTTTTAAAAATATTTTCTCCAATTGTTAAACACATGACTATTCAAATCATACTCAGCATGGTTTCCAAGGAAGGATTGCATCTTGAATAGTTAGATGTAATGACTATTTTTCTTAATGAATACTTGGATGAATAAATATACATAGAATATCTGTAATGTTTTATGGATAAAAATAACTTATATCTTGTGTGTAAGATGAATCGGAACCTTTATAGTTTGAAGAAATCACTATGGTAGTGGAATCATAAGTTCAATGCCTTTATGATGGAATAGAAGTACATCTGGAGAAATGAGGACTAGAATTTTATTATAAGGTGTGAAATGATAGTAGATTCATAATATTACTTATCTAGGTTGATGACATATATATTTTCAATTTAGTAAAAGAAAGTATAGATGAATTGAAAGCTAAATTTTCTAGAAGTTTTTAGATAAAGGATCTTATCCTAACTAAATAGATGTTATAGATACATATTTCAAAGGAATTAAAATTGATAACTTTGTTTCTAACTTGATTATACTATATATAGAAGATACTGAAACATATGAGGATGATCAATTAAAAAAATAACTCCCCTGGTTAGACATTTGAAGCTAAGAATATAGAAGGAACCATGAATTAATGAAGAGGTTAAGTGCATGTAAAAGGTTCCTCTTTCATCGATTATTAGAATATTAATGGATTATTTGGTTTTCACTTAACCAAACATTTCCCATCAATTGGTATTCATCGGAGAATTTATGTAATCCATGAAGAGTGTATAGAGAAATAGTAAAATAGATCCTCTGGTATCTCAAAGGTTCTGAAAAATTATCTATATGTTTTAGAATGAATTAATCATTTCATTGGTTTGTTTATTCTAACTTTGGGGGGATTCGGATATAGGGAATAGCACCACAGGATAAGTTTTCACTTTTAGAGGCATGGATTTAAGTCATATATTGAAGCTTCAAATGGTATTTGTACTTTAAACAGTGAAATCAAAGTACATTACTTTAAAGAAATATAAGAATTAGTTGATATTCCTAAAGGGGTGGTGGATAATCTTGGAAAAAGAAAAGGGTATGGGATTTTTTGTGATTCATAAAGTGAAATTTACCATGTCAAAAATCTGATATTTCGTTCTATGTTGAAGCACATTTAGTTGAAGTATAACTTTATTCGAAATTTTTTAGAATCCAAACTATTGGATCTATGGAAGATATATGGATATTGGAATCTAGAATATATGTTGACTAAGGTTATAGTCTGGGATACTCTGGGGTAGTGTTTCTCCTCAGTCAATCTGGGATGACTGGAAATAAGGTGGGAAATCTATACAACTGTAAAGAAAGTTTTTTGAGCAGAAGAAGTTTTATGAATAAAAATTGAGTATATAATGGTAAAGCCTAAAAATTATTCTCAAGTTAGACATTTATAGGTTTCATCCATTTGTGAAAACATTTTTTGAGCTAGGTAACTTAATTCAAATAAAGGATATGTTATAAAATATTAATTTTTGGAACTAAAATGGAGATAGTTGAGAAGATTCTACAATTTACAAAAGTATAGAATTAGGTAGACCAGATGATATCTACCAAAAGTAGGTAATAAAAAATTACCCTATGAAAAGTTAGGAAGTGGAGTGCAGAGATAAAAAATATTTGTCTAAGAATATTTTTAAATGATATGTAGGATTATTTCACTGAAAGTTTTATTGAAAATAGAATATATATAAGAGTCTTCAAGGAGGATACATGTGAGTAAACTCTCAATGTTTCTAAAATTGTATACTATTCACAGAAATAAGTACTTAAGGTGGTATATGTCTATAAATAAGAGAAGTTATTTCCATGAAGATAGGATCTGAGTGAGAACACTCTCCATGATGATCAAAATATATCATTATCAGTTTCACTGACTGGACTCCACTTTAAATAGTAGGGTGCACTAGTGGATAAAGTTATTTCCACAACATTTTTCTTTTACATTTTGACATTGGTTTTTAACCAATGTTTATAAAGGTGATGTTAAAAATAATAGTTTTATCATCATTTTTCACAAACCCAACATCTAAAAATCAGTTAAAAATATAGTTAAAGGCCTTTTTCAGTATTAGTTTAAAAAAACGATGATGTCAAAAAAAGGTTTTCGACATCGGTTTTTACAAAAAATGATTCCAAAACCCCATAGATTATATTTTCAATATCGGTTTCTATAAAAATGGATGTTGAAACTCTTTTTTGGTAGCTTTTTGGTGTTGATTTAAGTGAAACTGACACCGAAATCCAATGTTTAGATGAGTCTCGGCATCGGTTATTGGATAAACCAACACTGAAACTCATTCTTTAGTGTCATTTTTCATATAAATTGATGCCAAAACCTAGTTTTTGGTGGTATTTGGTGCTTTTTTCATATAAATTGATACCAAAACTCAGTACTTGGAGGTATTTGGTATCTATTTTTATATAAAAAATGTTGAAAACTTGGTCTTCAATGGTCTTTAGCATTATATTTCATATAAACTAAAACCAAAAATCAGTCTTCAGTAGGGTTTTGGAATTTGTTATAGAGAAATCAACATCTAAAGCTTAATATTTCATTTTTTGGCATCAGTTTCTTCAAAACCTAACGCTGAAATACTCTTTCATTATTGATTCAATGTCATTTTATAAAAATACTGACACTGAAATTTGTATATTTTAAAAAAAATTAATTATATACAGAAATTTCCTATTATCTAAAAATCTATAAATAGAATGTACATAGAGTTTATAGCAGAAAAAATATAACTAAAACAAAAATAGCAATACAACAGCATAGAAAGTATCATGTATGAATCATCCTCATTATATAATCTCTCATAACAACAACTATAGTAACCTTACCTACAAAAAAACATTGAGATAATCATCAAACATCTACAAAATAAAACTATAATTCAATTATCACATGTAAAAATTAATAAATAAATAAACAACGAATATAGTTTCTCATAGATCAAATCTTTTATTTTTAACACCATTTTGTATAACAAAATTATTTAGACCTGAAAAATAGGGTACTCAAAACCAAACTCATTTATTTAAAAGTTGATTAAGTGAAATAATATATTCAATAAAGTTTATTTTATCTTATATATATGGTCGCCAATATGATATTATGTTTTCCAACTAAAGTTTCAACCAAAATTATCAAAAATGGTTGATTAAAATGTTAGGAAAATACTATGAGGGTTATTTATTAATTTGATCTTGAAAAAAGATGACATAAGTGGTTGGATGATGGAGCTGACCAAAACCACCCTGTGTAAGTTTTCAACTCCACAAGTTGGATAAAAACCAACATGTTTTTTAATCAATATGATGTTTTTTTGTTTTTAAAGTGGATGACTGGAATAGGGAAATAAACACATAGTTTTTTTATATAGTTTTGGAGAAAATATTATATAATCTTCCTAAGGAATAAAACAACATATGTTGATATCAAGATAGAGGAAAAAAACATTATGTCAAGGTCCAAACCATGTGTTATTTAAGTTGAAAATTTTAGTTTTTATGGTGTAACTTCTACAACTAGAATTTAATACCATGTGTTTAATAAAACCACCATGTGTAAATGAGACATACATAAAACATCTAAAACCTATAAAAATAAATAGAATATAAAAATTTAAGAAAAAAAAGTATATTATTTCTCATTTTTTAAATATTATCTAAAAGATACATACCTTATAATTTAAAGACTTGTGTAGTGTGAAGATTTTTTTCTAAATAAATAACCATTTATATAGCAAATAACTCTATAAAATAAACAGAATATACCAACTTAAAGAAGAAAATGATTGTATAGATACTCATTTTTAACTTTAATTAAAATAAACATATCGTATAATTTAAATCGCAATCATACTTAAGAAATATTTTGCAAAAAAACTATGAGGATGGGTAAGTTATTCATTCATATATGACTCGGTATCATTGAAAAGCTACAATATCAATGAATACTATCATATTAAAAAAATAGAATATTTTCATATAAAACACAAAATAATTAATATAACTAACCTTATCAAATTCAGTTGTTTCTCTAGTTGTGATTATCTCAAACATGAATCTTAATACATAATAACCACATTCTACACTTCCTTTTTTATGTTGACACTAGGGTTACAAAATATTAAATTGAAAATAAAAACCAAAATAAATATATAAGAACAACCAAATATTATATAATATAAAAAATAATTTACCTTCACTTCCATATAATTGATTGGATTTGGCTGATTTATCGACAACTTCTCATTGTTAAACATTTTCCATGACCTTCATTTTCATATATATCAACTAAAAAAACATGTATAAACAATAATAATTTAAAATAAATAACTCATAAAAAATAATAAAACTTAATTGGCTAATAAGTTTCTATTTTTTTATAAACAATGCCTAATAAATAGAAAACCCAATATAATGTACATTCATTTTGGGTATAATACTCCTAACATAAAATTACCTATACAATATAAAAAGTTCATAATTAATGAAATTATAATGATTTTTAGTTCATAATTATCTTAGTGTTATTTCCCATCTAGGAATTGAAAAAAACATCACCCAATCTCTGTATTTGAGAATCTCTCACATATATATGAAACTCCAGTATTAGTAGTCACATACTGTAGAGTTATTGAAATGAATTCTAGATATATAAGACTATAAACACCAATGTTATCATTTTTAATAATAATCTTATGTGGATGTATAATTAAATAAGTAATATAGTAATTCACTTGAAACCATTGTTTTAAATAAATAAAGAAAAAATAAAACATAAATTTACTTACATGGAAAAAAATACAACAGAGACACACAAAGATCATAAAAAATAATAAGATCCATGATATATTTTTTTAATATTATCAATGGATATTCTCTTACACATATATCATATTTCATCTAAAACTCATAAATATTATCCAATGAAGAAGAAACCTGAGTTAATCTTTGTAGCCCATCAAAAAACTCATAAGTATCTGAAGTTATTGATTCTTGAATTGCTATTTGTTTATTTTTTACCCATTCTTTTGATTTTATAAATTCCTATATAAAATTAATGTCATAAAATAGTATAACATATTTTCAATCAACTATAAATAATGTTTAAAAAAACAATTCATACCTTATATATCACAGAACATAGAAGGAAAACCGGACAAAATAATAAATGGAGAAAACAATCTCCAACTCTGGTAAACTCCTTGGTAGGATTTAGAAGTAGAATATTTGGATCAAAAATATAATTTATTAATATTATATCCTAAACTAACTTCATTGGTTTTTTATGTACAGAATCCCCAAAAAGATGTATGACTCTATATGATATAATATATACATGAGTATCTTCAGCATACAACTCACAGTATATGGTCAGGTCTGAATGAGGAGGTAGAGGATCTATATAGGAAGGATGGTTAGGCTTGGTAGGTTGGGTTGGCTGGGAAAGCTGGTTAGGTTAGGCTGGTAGGGAAGGCTGGGTAGGCTGGGTGGGTTGGGGGGGTCGGGTCAGCTGGGTAAGCTTTGTAGGCTATAACAGTATCATCAATAGTTCAAACATAGCCTACATAGCTAATTGAATTTGATTTTACATGGACTATTTCTAGTCTTTCATATCAGATTTTATAGAATATATTTCTAGGTCTCGTTATTTATTTCTGTGATGATTAAAAACTTTCCTAATACTGACACATTCCCTATATCCTCTTATGCGGTCAGGGTGTTCTATCTTTCCAAAAGCAATAGCTAGGATGTCTATCCTAACCTCGAGGATAAAGTTCCTTAACATCTCTTGCTCTTGATGCTCATCTTAAAATTAAAAATAAAAATGATATATTAGTGTTGTTAAATTACAAAATACTAACATTCCTAGAAAATAAAAATTAATTTCTTACAATTCTCTCAGCTACTTCCTTATATTGATCTGTAAGATACTGTTTATTTTTATTTCTTCACACTCTTTTCTATTTTTCATGTCAAGTGGGGGAGATAGAGGGTTGAACTGGACCTCTTATAATCCACTACTAGAATGAGATATTAATGTATCAAAAAAATCAATCATTTTCTCCTCCAATAAATGATAACCTCCACATGATAGAGTATGAGGGTATGCGTTCTGAAACTGATCTCTTGATTAAATCTCTTGGAACCTATTACATAAAAATAAACTAATGAGTAATGAATTAATATATAAGAAATTTTACAATATAAAATAATTATATTAACATAAATGCTTAATCATGTCGGTTGGTGAAAAAACTTCTTCCATCTATATGTATCTAAAAACTCATACTTGAGACATGGGTTTTCATTCTGTAACCAAACAAAAATGTAATTTTTTGTCAATTTTGTTTTAAAATCTCTCCATCAAACTTCCACCAAGGATAGAAATCTTTTCTTAATTTCTTTATTTTCTTCAAAAATGTATGTCATTTGTAAAAAAAATAAATTAAAGATAAGTCATTTCAAATATATAATATTTAAAAAATGAGATAAAAATAAATTAACTGATATATTTTCCATTTACAAACTCCCACAGCTACTCATTATCCATATTTTTGATGGAATTCTAATCAGGATATAAAATACTAATCTTGCAATAAATCTGCATAGAAATATAACTGATAAACTACATTTCATTTGGACTAATTGGGTTATTATTTTCATCAAAAATAATATTTAATCTATGGTCTTCACAAGCAAGAGAAAAAAATTTAATTGTGTAATCCCACATTTACCAACTCTAGAAATCAATTTATTGGTAGAAGAAGGACAAGACTCCTCCATAAGAGTTTCATCAGTAGTACTAAAATTATTTTTTGTAAATTATAACTTTGATTTCATGAAATAAATGTATTACTGAATATTTAATAATAAGAGAAAAACATATACCTCGCTAAATGTTCATCTTCCTCTGTTTCTATCATTGAAATAGGAAAATGTAATGATATTATGAGTACCTTAATATTATTAGAAAATTTAATATTTAAAAACATTGATAACATAAATATGCAAGTAAAAAAATAGTGAAACACATATCTATGTTTAAAAAAATAATGATTATGTCATGATTCTAAATCAAAAAATATGAAATCTAAACTATTAATTGTAAACAGTAATTCAAAAATGACAAAAAAATTATAAATTTAAATATCACATTTAAAAAATATTGATTTTATATGTGTGAATTTAACCAAAACATAATTATTTATATTGGACTTTTCAATCAATAAATATTTAAACATAACTGTTGAATATAAAATTTAACAAAAAAAAACTTATAATTAATCAAATATATATAATTATACATCCAATAATTAAAAAAAATAGTTCTTACAAATATAAATTTCAAAAAATAAATAAAATATAAATATTTACCAGAATAATTAGGAGAGTTATTTGGTATTTTTAAATTTCCCTTTAATATGATCATTTCATACAGTATGGACCATGTTTGCATTATATTCGTTTTTTTCATATGAAAATCATGAAATAGAAAAAAAAGACTCATATAAATTCATGACATCGTTATCATCCTTGTCACCCAAATTAATACTTTTCCCTTGAAAAATGATGGACCATTGATCATTCGATGGATCAATCACATAAAATATTTTCTTTTCATGTGTTACCCTGGTAAATAGTTCCTCTTTACTACTAAATATTTTCAAATAAACCAATGTCAATCCATAATAAGAAAGTTTCACACTATTGAGAAAGTGTTGTTTTCAAGAGTACATAATTTTATAAGGGGGAGATTGTTGAGAACAAAACTCAATCTCTTTATGATTATTTTGATGCTCACAAATATCCTTATTTATTATTCTAATAATTTTACTTTGAGTATATTTCCGGAAATTAATATTATTTATTTCTCTATTTTTATATAATATTAAAGTATTTAATTTGCGTGCAATATTTGGAAAAGTATTCATAAATCGTTTTTAGCTTGTTCTGGAAACACTGTCCATACTCTACATGTTCAGAAATTACTTGAGCGTATTATAGAAACATTGTTCCTACCCTACGTTGAAGAGTGTAGCATAAGGATAGAATCGGTCATTTACTTTACAAGATATTAGAAAATTATAGTTAAGAAACCATATGTTATCAGAAAAGTATGAAAGAAGGAACCTTACTTTTGGAAGTAACCTTACTTTTGGAAGGAATGTTACTTTTGGAAGAAGAACCCCACGTTTAGAAGGAACCTTACATTTTGGAAATCAGAAAAGTATGGAAGAAGATCATTAGGTGAGTATGGAATGTTAAGTTTGTTTCCTAAAAGTATGGTTCATCAACCTTACTTTTGTGAACAACCATACATTTGAGAGTTGAAGAGAAAAGTGTGGTTCATCAACCTTACTTTTGTGAATGATCAACCTTGCCTTTGGAAGCTGAGAAAAGTATGGATCATTAACCTTACGTTTTCGATCAACCTTACGTTGTGAACATTACGTTTATAGATTGTATGTTATTGTCACGACCCACCTTCACCAAAAGGAGGGAAGGGTTAGCAGATTTCCAGGACCTTCCTTCTTTAAGCTGAAGGAGAGATAATGACCCCCGAAACCTGCCTTCAATAGGTCCCAGAGTGGCGACTACCACCAAGGGTATAGAAATTTCTCAAAAATGGAAGGCATTACCCTTTTTATTTTATAGGATCGAGAGATAAGGAGAATAAAACCCAACAACACCAAGACATAAAGAAAAGTAAACCATTTCCACATGCATGTTTCAAAACTAAAAGCCACAAAGTGCAAAAGGTGACTACAAGGTAAGTACCAAAGGTAAAATAAAAACAACAACTGCAACTGCTCCAAAGGTCCGAGCTAGTAAGGTCCTGCGTGATCCCCGAAATCCTCCTGGAAACCTGAAAGCAGTTTTATATACGTAGGGTGAGCATACAAGTACACTCAGTAGGGAAAACAAAGACTCTCGTGCACAAGTGGGGGAACGTACTAAAGTCTCGTGAGAAAAAGAGTAAACCAAACACCTATCAAGGTAAACTATCCACCCCAGGCCTCACCAAGGAACACTCCCCAAATAATGCAAGTCAAGTAATATATATATAATAAGAGAACATTGATGTTTGGGTACCCCGCGCCACTTTCCCACTGGTTATTGAGACATCCTACGCATCGGACCAATCCCGCCATTCTCACTGCAGTCCCACTGCCGCACCTGCCCGCACACACCTGGGCCACAACCACACGCAGTCCCATTGCCGAAATCCCGCCCGCACACACCTGGGCCACAACCACACGCAGTACCACTGCCAAAATCCCGCCCACACACACCTGGGCCACAACTGTCACACGTAACCACGCCTGCAAACACCTAGGCCAAAACAACCACCACCACGCTCGAAGACACCTGGGCTAGAAAATACACTCCCACACCCGAAAACACCTGGGCCTCATCCCGAAGACACTTGGGAAACTACATGCCGCACACACCTGTCCAACCACCACACTACCCAGCCTGAAGGTTCTTGGGCTAATAATGGACTTCAGGCCATCACAGCCTGCCCGAAGATACTTGGGCTATCCAGGAAAGGGAGCAGAAAAGGAGCTAATAACCAGCCACTAAGAATAGTGTTGGGAAAAACACCCTCCCCCATGAAATGGGGGTGTTCATCACTAAGTGCTCAACTTGGGTGGGGCACGAATAAGAAACACAAAGCTACAGATATATATATATAGGTACAAGCACTTACCCAAAGCTAGGTTTTTCTTCAGACAGCCTACAGATCACAACAACACTCAAGTCCGAGTCAAGACTCACGCTAACAACCCATTTGTCCCCTTTCTTATTTCACGTTCAGTAATAATGTTTACGTTTAAGCACTACTGGGCAACTAGTAGGCATAGGCATAAGTCCAGTAAAGTAAACAGTCAAACAACAACCAAAACGTCCACACCCGGTTCTCAACAACAGAGGATTCCACCCCAATTCGTGATATAAACAAGTAACCACCCTGATTTAAAACTCACAACCACCGAATCCATACCAACAAGAGATACCATCCCCACTTTCACACGACCACCGAGGGTATAAAAGAATAGGGGATCCCATCCCCTCCCACATTTCCAGCAATCTGCCCGAAAGGAAAACAACCAACTACCACCACCAACACAAGCAGGGCCTTGCAGGTATTTTTAGATTTAAATGACTTAACATACTCCATGATTTAAATTACGTGTGTCATAACCGGGAGTTATCACAGAAGGGTTGATCCTGGTGCTTTCAATTTATTCAGCCGGATATACGTGATTAACCAATTCACTTTTCACAGTAGGAGTTTACAACCACAAACAAGCCATTTAAAACATCAGCAGGGTTCATTAGTGCACAAACAACGACCACCAACGGCCTCGATTTTCAGGAGGCATAAGCCAGCACAACTCAGCAAGATATTCATAGAAGAAACAGCATCAAAATATAAAACACCATCAACGATCACAGCCCCCCCCCCCCCCCTCTTTCTTTATAGAATTCGTTCATTATCTTTAATTAGGTCTGGTTTACCCAATCCTTCTGAATCAAAAGCACTCCCACCCCGCAAGATACACAAAAGAGAGAGGCAAAGGAGAAATTCCCTACCTATTGATAGATTATCGACGTTTAGGCTGGGGCGCGGAACTTTACGGATAACGATGCGCCCGATGCACCAGAAGCTGTTTGTGAAAATCCACGATCGAGAAAAGAGAAACCATGGCTAACCCTTAGTTTAAAATAGTCGGGGACGGTTGAGGTGAAAACGCGAAACTGCGTAAGGCACGGGGGGGTCGTGGGTTGACCACGCGGCTCCACTCGTCACAAAAAGGGGTCGGGTGGTTTAAGCTGACTCATGAATTGATTAAGTATTTAATTAAAGCTCTTATATGCGTTACGGGTCTTAAAAACATGCTTAAACGAGTCAGAATAGGGTTTAAAACCCTATTTGCGCAAAGGAGCGCTACTGGAAACAACTTGACAAGGCCGGGTGTCGCCGATCGGTCTCACTGATCGGTCCCACCGATCGGTGCCTCCGATCGGTCCCACCGGTCGGTCCCACCGGTCGGTCCCACCGATCGGTCCCTCCGATCGGTCCCTCCGATCGGTCCCTCCGATTGGTCCCTCCGATCGGTCCCTCCGATCGGTCTCACCGATTGGTCTCACCGATCAGTCTCACCGAGACGCCACTCCTTTAGAACCCGGATTTTGGAAAAGGGAAGGACCAAGAGAGTCTGGGTCATCACTTCAGATACCTATCAAACTATTCTCGTCCTCGAGAATTTAAACAACCCAGAAGGGAAGGGTGGGTCCGAGCAACCACCCCGAAAGATACCTCTCAAGAGTGAACCTCATCGTTAACTAAGAACACCTTCCTGTCACGAACCAAGAAACATACCATGCCAAACTTCCCTGGCATGTGGGTTGGGGAGTATCCTCCCCCATGTCAAGATATTATCCTCTTTGGGCGGCACTGACTCACCCGCACGGGTTTAATCGCATCCACCTTAATGCGTCTTGATTAGGGGTCGGGTTCTCTCTTTCCCCATAGCCGGGGCTTTTCACACACAAGAAGAGGAAGAAAACCAGTACATTTCATAGCCAAAAGACAAAAATTTCTATCACAACAGGTACAACAAGGAACAAAACTTAAAAAAACTCTGGGTACTGGGTATGCATCTGTGCTTCCCTCTGCCACATACTATCCTCAAGCCCACCATGTCTCCACAACACGCGAACCAAGGGAATGGTTCACCCGCGAAGAACCTTTTCCTTGTGATCCTTGATCACCACTAGTCTCTCCATAAAGGTCATGTCGTCCTCGATGTCCATCTCACCCCAATCAAGGACATGTGAATCGTCGTGGAGATACCGACGGAGCTGGGACACATGAAAGACATCATGTATCCTTAGTAGCGGCGGTGGCAACGCTAGCTGGTAAGCCACTTCGCCGACCCGCCGCAACACTTGGAAGGGTCTGATGAATCTGGGAGAAATCTTACTCCCTTTGCCGAACCTCCGCTGCCCACGCCGAGGGGAGACCTTTAAGAACATGTGGTCCCCAACCTCAAACTCCAAGGGCCTCCTCCTGGTATCAGCATACGACTTCTGTCGGTCCTGGGCTGCCTTCATCCTTTCCTGTATGAGCTGAACCTTCTCTGTCGTGTTCTGCACCACCTCCGGACCAAGGATGCCTGCCTCTCCTACTTCGTTCTAACACACAGGCGAACGGCATGGCCTCCCGTACAAATCTTCAAACGGGGCCATGCCAATGGTAGAGTGGTATCTATTGTTGTAGGAAAACTCTACCAGAGGCAAGTATTGCACCCACGATCCTCCTGAGTCCAGAACACATGCTCGCAGCATATCCTCCAGGGTCTGGATAGTGCACTCTGTTTGTCCATCCGTCGGGGATGGAAAGCAGTGCTAAGGCGTAACTGGGTGCCAAACGCATGCTGCAATCCTCTCCAGACTTGCTAGGTAAACCGTGCATCCCTATCCGAGACTATAGACCTCGGGACTCCATGCAATCGCACCACCTCATCCACGTACTTTCGTGCCAAAGCATCCACAGCACTCGACTCCCTGATCGCCAGAAAGTGAGCCGATTTCGTCAACCTGTACACTACCACCTAGATGGCGCTGTACCCTCCTTGGGCCTTGGGTAGTCCCGTGAATAAATCCATTGATATGTCATCCCACTTCCACTCGGGGACATCTAGGGGTTGTAGTAGGCCGCCTGGAACTAGGTGTTTAGCCTTCACTTGCTGACACACTAGGCACTTGGCCACAAACTCTGTCACCACTCGCTTAACTCCGGGCTACCAAAACTACCTCTTCAAACCCTGGTACATCTTGGAAACTCCTGGGTGTACCGCTAGGGGTGAGTTGTGGAACTCACTGAGAACCTTTCCACGCATCGCCTCCGGGACAAACAACCTTTTCTGGAAAAGCATCTGGTTCTGACCATCCTCTGTCCATCCTTTTAGAGCATTGCCCTAGTCAACTTGGTCACGCATCACTTCACACTCTAGGTCTCCCCACTGAGACTCCTCCACTTGCTGAAACAGGGATGACTGCACTCTCATCTGATATAGGCAGCCTCTACCGCTATCCATCTTTGTATCCAGGTGTAAGGCATCCAACTCTTCCATTTCCTTCCAGGCGTCCACCGACTCTCGGACCGCATCCTTCTGCTTCCTCCTACTCAAGGCATCGGCCACCACATTTCCCATGCCCTCAGTATAATAGATATCGAAGTCGTAATCCTGTAGAAACTCTACCCATCTCCGTTGTCGCAAGTTTAAGTCCCACTGGGAGAAGATATACCTCAAGCTTTTGTGATCCGTGAAGACCACAAAGCGTTCCCCGATGAGGTAGTGCCGCCATAACTTTAGTGCAAAAACGACCGCTGTGAACTCTAGGTCGTGAGTGGCGTAATTACGCTCATGGGAACGCAGATGCCTGGACCCATAAGAGATCACCCCTTGTCGCTGCATCAACACGCATCCCAGGCCCTGTCCCGAAGCATCACAGAATACTTCATAGGCCACCCCTTCTTCTGGTAATCTCAGCACTGGGGCACTAACCAACTTCTCCTTCAGATAGCTGAAGGCTGACTGGCACTTCTCACTCCATACGAAAGCCTGGTCCTTCTTGGTCAGAGTCGTCAAAGGGGCTGCTACTCGGGAGAAGTTGGGTAAGAATCTCCGGTAGTAACCCGCCAGCCTGAGGAAACTTCGGACTTCTGCCACATTCTTGGGTGCTGCCCAAGAAAAAACTGCCTCAACCTTTGATGGGTCGACCGCTACCCCCTGCTCAGACACCACGTGCCCGAGTAAGTGCACTTATCGTGTCCAGAACTTTCATTTTGACAACTTCCCATAGAGCTGGTGTTGTCGGAGGAACTCCAAAACTGTCCTCAGGTGCTCTGCATGGTCCTCCTCTGATCTAGAGTATACCAGGATGTCGTCGATGAACACAACCACGAACCGATCCAGGTACTCCCGGAAGATGGAGTTCATAAGCCCCATGAACACAACCGGGGCGTTCGTAACACCGAAGGGCATGACTACGAACTCGAAGTTTCCATACCTGCACTTGAATGCTATCTTCGGGATGTCGCTCTCTTTCACCCTCAGCTGGTGGTACCCAGACCGCAGGTCGATCTTCGAGAACCATCATTCCCCTTTCAGCTGGTCGAAAAGATCATCTATCCTTGGAACAGGGTAGTGATTCTTGATCGTCACCTGATTCAACCTCTGGCCATGCTGGAACTGCTGCCTCTACAGCGTGCAACTGTCCACGCCCAGCTCCCTTGCCCCTCGGCTATCGGCCACCTCCCCGAACACGCCCTGGTCGAGGTCCCTGTGGATCGCCCTGAGGTCGGCCTCCTCCTACGTCTGCCCTCGGAGGAGCGGGAGCTCGCTGTCCCTGCTGCTGCTGCTGGAAAGGTCTGGCTGGAAGCTACTGTTGGGGAGGGTGCTGGGGCTGACTGCCACTGCTGTACTACACCCAATCTGGGCACTGACTCTGGAGATGCCTAGGGCTCCCATAGATGAAGCACCGCGGTCCCGTGCCCGTAGGAAAAGGGCGAGGGCCGGGGGATCGAAACTGAAACTTTTGTGGCCTGATCCCTGTGGGTCGGAACCTAGAGGGTCCTGACGTTAGAGGCCTCGTGCTGACGACTTTCCCCTTTGATGGTCCCAGCTGGATCCCCTCTCGCGACACTTCCCCTAGAGCATGCATCCGCTCCACCACTTCGGCCTTCTTCTGGACCTCCAAGTACGTCGGCAGGGTAAAGGGGGTAACAGCATACTGGAGGGAGGGTCGGAGTACCTCCTCTAAACGTCTTGCCCGAGACTCCTCATCGGGAAAGAGGTCCGGAGCAAAACTTAGGAGGTCCTTAAACTTGATCCCTAGCTCTCTTACAGACATACTCCCCTGCTGGAGGGAGGGTAGTTCCTTCCTCTTTTCTGCCTTCATCGTCGAGGAGAGGAATTTCGCCCAGAACTCCTTCTCGAAATCCACCCAAGACACCTCAGACTCTCTCCTCTCCCCCAGGTAAAGCATCCACCACTGACGTGCCGCTCCCCGCATCTGGCTAACGACCATAGGAACCGAGTACTCAGTCGGGGACCGAATTAGGTCGAAGGCTATAACTAGCTCCTCTAGCCAGCCTTTCGTCTTCATATTAGAGGTGTTGCCCTCATACTTCTCGAGGGCCTGTTGCTGGAAGGCTCGAAGAGTCTTCTGCCACTGGTCGTCCTCTTCCTCTTGATCAGCTCTCTGCCGATTGGCCAAAGTAGTCTCTAGGGCCTCGATCGCCTGAACCACACATAGTCGCCTTCCAGGTGCCATAGCTGCAAGGTAAATAAGGAATGCCTAAGCCCAAGTAGTGCAGAATATCGTCCTTAAAACTTCTTAAAATTTAATTTATTCTTAATTCCCAATACATCCCAGAAACACAAGAACACAAGTCATTATGATTCATGTACCTTTCCTAGGGTCTCTACCTTGCAATCAGTGTGGCCTCACTTGGTCGTTCGGTAGGTCCAGAGTCCTTGCATCGGATCACGGGGGGCCCTAAAATCCCGTGTCTTAGCCGGTCTTCCCTGGCCTAATTCATGCGCCAAGGTCACCCAACACGGTTTCCTTACCATCCCATGCAATCCTCACTGTGCCTAACTCCAGACTCCATCCTATCTCTCAACCTCCCTCTGATACCATTCTGTCATGACCCGCCTTCACCAAAAGGAGGGAAGGGTCAGTAGATTGTCAGGCCCTTCCTTCATTAAGATGAAGGAGAGATAATGGCCCTCGAAACCCGCCTTCAATAGGTCCCGGAGTGGAGACTAGCACCAAGGGTATAGAAATTTCTCACAAATGGAAGGCATTACCCTTTTTATTTTATAGGATCGAGAGATAAGGAGAAGAAAACCCAACAACACCAAGACATAAAGAAAAGTAAAGCCAAAATTAAACCATTTCCACATGCATGTTTCAAAATTAAAAGCCACAAAGTGAAAAAGGTGACTACAAGGTAAGTACCAAAGGGAAAAGAAAAACAACAACTGCAACTGCTCCAAAGGTCCGAGCTAGTAAGGTCCTGCGTGATCCCCGAAGTCCTCCTGGAAACTTGAAAGCAGTTTTATATACGTAGGGTGAGCATACAAGTACACTCATTAGGGAAAACCAAGACTCTCGTGCACAAGTGGGGGAACGTACTAAAGTCCCGTGAGAAAAAGAGTAAACCAAACACCTATCAAGGTAAACTATCCACCCCAAGCCTCACCAAGGCACACTCCTCAAATAATGAAAGTCAAGTAATATATATATATAATAAGAGCACATCGATGTTTGGGTACCCCGCGCCACTTTCCCACTAGTTATTGAGACATCCTGCGCATCGGACCAATCCCGCCATTCTCACTGCAGTCCCACTGCCACACCCACCCGCACACACCTGGGCCACAACCACACGCAGTCCCATTGCCGAAATCCCGCATGCACACACCTGGGCCACAACCACACGCAGTCCCACTACCGAAATCCCGCCCGCACACACCTGGGCCACAACTGTCACATGTAACCACGCCTGCAAACACCTAGGCCAAAACAACCACCACCACACCCGAAGACACCTGGGTTAGAAAATACACTGCCACGCCCGAAAACACCTGGGCCTCATCCCGAAGACACTTGGGAAACCACCTGCCGCACACACCTAGCCAACCACCACACTACTCAGTCCGAAGGTTCTTGGGCTAATAATGGACTTCAGGCCATCACATCCTGCCCGAAGATACTTGGGCTATCCGGGAAAGGGAGAAGAAAAGGAGCTAATAACTAGCCACTAAGAATAGTGTTGGGAAAAACACCCTCCCCCATGAAATGGGGGTGTTCGGAACTAAGTGCTCAACTTGGGTGGGGCGCGAATAAGAAACACAAAGCTATAGATATATATATATATATAGGTAACAAGCACTCACCCAAAGCTAGGTTTTTATTCAGACAGCCTACAGATCACAACAACACTCAAGTCCGAGTCACGACTCACGCTAACAACCCATTTGTCCCCTTTTTTATTTCACGTTCAGTAATAATGTTTACGTCTAAGCACTACTGGGAAACTAGTAGTCATAGGCATAAGTCCAGGAAAGTAAACAGTCAAACAACAACCAAAACGTCCACACCCGGTTCTCAACAACAGAGGATTCCACCCCAATTCGTGATATAAACAAGTAACCACCTAGATTTAAAAAACACAACCACCGAATCCATACCAACAGGAGATCCCATCCCCACTTTCACACGACCACCGAGGGTATAAAAGAATAGGGGATCCCATCCCCTCCCACATTTCCAGCAATCATCCCGAAAGGAAAACAACCAACTACCACCACCAACACAAGCAGGGCATTGCAGGTATTTTCAGATTTAAACGACTTAACACACTCCATGATTTAAATTCTGTGTGTTCTAACTAGGAGTTATCATAGAAGGGTTGATCTTGGTGCTTTCAATTTATTCAGCCGGATATATGTGATTAACCAATTCACTTTTCACAGCAGGAGTTTACAACCACAAACAAGCCATTTAAAACATCAGCAGGGTTCATTAGTGCACAAACAACGACCACCAACGGCCTCGATTTTCAGGAGGCATAAGCCAACACAAATCAGCAAGATGGTCATAGAAGAAACAGCATCAAAATATAAAACACCATCAATGATCACAGCCCCCCCCCCCCCCTCTTTCTTTATAGAATTCGTTCATTATCTTTAATTAGGTCTGGTTTACCCAATCCTTCAGAATCAAAAGCACGCCCACCCCGCATGATACACAAAAGAGAGAGGAAAAGGAGAAATTTCCTACCTATTGATAGATGATCGATGTTTAGGCCAGGGAGCGGAACTTTACGGATAACGATGCGCCCGATGCACCAGAAGCTGTTTGTGAAAAGCCACGATCGAGAAAAGAGAAACCACGGCTAACCCTTAGTTTATAAGAGCCGGGGACGGTTGAGGTGAAAACGCGAAACCGCATAAGGCTCGGGGGTCGTGGGTTGACCACGCGGCTCCACTCATCACAAAAAGTGGTCGGGTGGTTTAATCCGACTCATGAATTGATTAAGTATTTAATTAAAGCTCTTATGCGCGTTACGCGCCGATCGGTCCCTCCGATCGGTCCCACCGATCGGTCCCTCCGATCGGTCCCTCCGATCGGTCCCTCCGATCGGTCCCTCCGATCGGTCCCCCCGATCGGTCCCCCCGATCGGTCTCCCCGATCGGTCTCACTGAGACGCCACTCCTTTAGAACCTAGATTTTGGCAAAGGGAAGGACCAAGAAGGTCTGGGTCATCACAGTTATGCAGTTCAACCCTACATTTAGCGTCGGCTATTTAAATTATGACTTTAATAAAGCAATGATATTTAAGAAGATTATCAGGCTGACTTCAAGCCATATTAAAAGCCTGAATCTAAAACTTGTCTTTGAATAATTCAAATCTATATATTTATGATTCAAGGGATTATTTTAATATAACTTTTCATTCTGAATTTTAAGGGGAGTTATGACTGCTATATTATTCAAACTTTTGAATATTGTGATTCTAAAGGTGAATTTTGTGGATCTAACTTTTAAAAAGAGAATGCTCATCTTTATTATATATATACCTATATTATTTTTTATTACAGATATATAAGATAATCATCAAAAATATATATCAAGATCTTGAGTTTTTCACTTCTACAATTTACAGAGACAATCGAGACTTACAGATCTGTTTTAATGAATAACGACAAAGTTCTGTTTTCTGATGAAGAAGAAACACGATTGAAGATTCACCTATTCTACATCAAATATCTTTTTTGAATTGACTATTGATTAAATTTGAGAAATGTATTTCAAGATCTATAACAACTGGATCAGATCAGAACTACTTCTAACTGAAGAACATCTTTTCTGAAGACAACGATCATTCTACTGTCAATTGTGTGTTGTTGGAATTGTGAAGAACATCTAGAAATTATTTCAAATAACTAATACTCTTTTACTTTGAGTAACCAGAGTCTCATACTAAGTTGTGTATTTGGTTCTGTGTATGAACCAGAAGGATCTGTTTATCCTTAAACTTGTAAAGGTTTCAACTGCCCACACTCAGTTGTGGAATGGTCTGTTGATAAGAGAACCAGATAGTGAAAATCACCAAGCTCATGGGGTAGAGAATTGTTGGAGTGGAATAGGGGCCTTCTGTTCCTCGAACCACTATACATCATGTGTTATTTGATATTTATTTTCCCCTGATTAATAATTATGTTAAAGTTGAAAGGACAGATCATGATCTTGAGATGAAATTTTAAAAGTCACAATTCACCCCCCACTTGTGTATATTTGGTGTAACTCGGTCCAATAATTGGTATCAGAGGAGGATATTTTGTCAAATCTATAACAATTTGAAATTATTTGGGTTATACATAGCACAATGGCTGATACACAAGAGGTTATGTCAATGTTTCAAGTTCCCTACTTCAATGGTAAAAATTACAGATGTTGGAAATCAAGGATGGTCATTTATTTAAAGAGACTCGAATACAGAGTCTACTCAAAAATTATAAATCACTATTTGATTTCAAAGAAACCTAAAACATGGAATAATGATAACGAAGAAGAGTATGACACAAAATCAAAATCCATGAACGATATCATCTGTGGTCTTGGACCAGAAGAATTCGATAGAGTATCTATGTTCCCAACAGTGTATGAAATGTGGAATACTATTGCAGTTGCTTATGAAGGAACTAACAATGTCAGAGAGATGAGGTATGCTACTGCTAAACTCAAATTCGATACATTCAAGATATTTAAAGGAGAAAGCATAACCTAGATGAATGGAAGGTTGAAAGAGATTCTCAAAAACATCACTGCTTTGGGAGATCCGATTAAACAAGTTAATTAAGCTCTGAAAGTACTAAGAGTACTACCACCAAGATTGAATGGAATTTTTTCTTCTATCAGAAAATTTTCACTTGTAAAAGATTTAACAATGAGAGAGTTAATTGGAACTCTAATGATGTATGGGGATGAGATGAAGGATGAAGAAAATGAGCATAAGGTTTTGATCAAGGGAGAAGACACTGCCTTAAAGGTGTCATCTCAAAGCAAAAGTAGAAAGCTTAGGAAAAAGTAAATAAAGGTGAAATTAGAAAGTTTTAATTCATCTAATTTAGATGTGGAACTGGCTCAGATATCCATTAAATTTAGTAAGTTTTATCAAATGAAAAAAGGTTTTAGAAAGTCTTTTAAAAAGGATGAGAAGGAAGTCAGATGTTATGAGTGCAAGAAACTTGGTCATATCAGACCTGATTGTCCACAATTAAGGGAAGACAAGAAGAATAATTTCTTTATGAGAAATGATTATGAGAAAAAAGAGAAGAATGCAATTAAAGCTACTTGGAGTGTATCTGAAGCCTCGAGTATCTCATAAGATTCTGATTCAGAAAAAGAGGAATCGAACCTAAAATCCAATGTGTGCTTTATGGAAGAAACTGATGAGGTATAATCCTATTACTCATCTGACTCTAATTCAAGATGCTCAAATGATAAACTTTCAGCTTATTACAATATGCTTGAAAAGAAATATGATTCTTTATTCAAGAAACACAAATCTTAAAATAATATTCATAATTATCTTTTAGGAGAGAGATACATACTCTACTAAAGAAACATCAGGAATTACTGGAAAAGTATAAATTAATTAACACAAACTATATAGATAATGAAACTAAAATAAAAGAAATGCAAACATAAGTAGAAACATACAAAATTACAGCTCTTATTTTTACAAAAATAGAAAATACACTAAATGAAATACTTGTAAAGACTGTGATTAAAAGGGAAAGATATGGAATAGGAAGTAAAGGTGAGAAACCTAAACTGTATGAGAACTATTTTTTCCCAAGTACAAAAGGTAAAATTCGCAACTACTATGGAAAAAAAGGTCACATATCTAAAAATATTTATTTAATCCAACCGCAAATAAGTGGGATTAAGAAAGCCTTTGTTGCAAATAGTTTATATGATTCTATTGATTATATAAAAACAAAGCAAGTCAGGATTCCCAGGTCTTTTCTAACTAACACTACTGGACCCAATAGAATATGGGTACAAAAACAAATCCTTGTTTAAATGACATTGTAGGAAGCAGGTCACAGAAGCCAAACTCAAATATGGTATATGGATAGTGGCTCCACTAGGCATATGAGTGGAAACTCTTCAAATTTTAGAACTCTAACTCAAAATGATGGTGGTCTAGTCACATTTGGTGATAATTCCAAAGGCAAGATTATTAGCATTGGAACTGTTGGAGATCCAGATGTTATCTCAATCAATAAAGTACTATATGTACAAGGATTGAAACACAACTTGATAAGTATCTCTTAACTTTTTGATGATGGTTATGTTGTTGATTTTTCTAACAATTGTTGTTCTTTTTTCAAAGATAAATTGCTTAAATTTAGAGCACTAAGATCTGATAATGTTTATACTCTGGAATTAAATTCCTTGTGTAAACAAAAAGTAAAATGCTTAAATGCTAAGATAAATTAATCTTGGGTCTCGCATAGGAGACTTGGACATTGTAATATATATTCTTTACATAAGTTATCTAAGAAATAATTAATTTTTTATTTTTCTAGTCTCAAATTTGAAAGTGATAGACTATGTGATACATGTCAACTTGGCAAGCAGCACAAATAATTCTTCATATATATTAACAAAATTTCTACTTCTAAACCTCTATAACTTATCCATAGGGATCTATTTGGACCTTTAAGGGTATCAAGCTTGGATGGTAAATTATATGTGTATGTTTTAGTTGATGACTATTCTATATTTACTTGGATTTATTTTATAAAATATAAAAATGAAACTTTTGCTATATTTGAAAGTTTTTATAAATCTATTCAAAATGAAAAATGTTTAAAAATAATTTCATTAAGAAGTGATCATGGTGGAGAATTTAAAAATTTGGAATTTAATTCCTTTTGATCAAATATGGGTATTAAATACACCTTCTCTCAACCAAGAACACCTCAACAAAATGGAATTATTGAAATAAGAAATAGGACTATTCAAGAAATGCCAAGGACTATGCTAAATGAATACAGTCTTCCTACTTATTTCTAGGTATAAACTATAAGCACAGCCTGTCATGTAATGAATAGAGATTTAATCATACCTATTTTCAAAAAGATACCCTATAAACTCTGGAATAACATAAAACCTAAAGTAAATTACTTTAAAGTTTTTGGATGAAAGGTTTACATCTTAAACACCAAGGATAATCTTGGTAAGTTTGATCCAAAATCTGATGAAGGCATTTTCTTAGGATATTCTTCTACTTCCAAAGATTATAGAGTTTTTAACAAAAATTCAAGGATTGTTGAAGAATCAGTTCATGTGAAATTTGATGAATCTGATCCATTTTAGAAAAAGGAAAGACCAAATTGATGAATCTGACTCTAATGATAACATGCGACTTGAAAACTTGAAAGATGATTTTGAAAAGGATAAAAATAAAATTCAGTCCAGTTCTGAAGGACATGACATTGAATAACCTAACAGTGTACTACCTAGATAGTCTAAAACCCTAAATAATCACCCATTAGAAACTGTTATAGGAGACCTGGACATAGGAATAAAAACCAGAAGAAATTTAGGAAATCTTGTTGAATTTTATGCCTTTTTATCCCAATTAGAACCTAAGACATTAGAATAATCCTTAGTTGATGAAAGTTGGATGATAGAAATACAAGAAGAACTAAACCAATTCAATAGAAATGAAGTTTGGAATTTAGTTGAAAGACCTCAGAACCATCCAGTTATAGGAACTAAATGGGTCTTTAGAAATAAACAAGATGATCAAGGAATAATAACTATAAATAAAGCAAGATTAGTAGCTAAAGGTTATAATCAGGAAGAAGGTAAAGATTATGATGAGACCATTGCACCTGTAGAAATATTAGAATCCATTAGGATCCTTTTAGCCTATGCATCTCATATGAACTTTAAATTATTTCAGATGGATGTTAAGTCTATCTTTTTAAATGGTTACTTATTGGAGGAAGTTTATGTTGATCAACCTCCTCATTTTAAAAATTCTCAAAAACCAGATTCTATTTTTAAACTTAAAAAATCTCTTTATGGCCTTAAACAAGCACCTAGAGATTAGTATGAAATATTAAGCTCTTTTATTTTAAAAAATTATTTTACTGTTGGAATGGAATATCCAACACTTTTTAAGAAAATTGAAGATTCTAATGTTTTATTAATTCAAATTTATGTTCATGATGTAGTTTTTGGATCAACAAATTCAAAACTTTGTCATACTTTTTTAAATTTAATGCAAATGGAATTTTAAATGAGCATGATGACAGAATTAAATTTCTTTTTAGGACTTCAAATTTATCAAAAAGATTTTGGAAATGTTTTAAATCAAAGCAAAAACATTACTGATTTACTAAATATATTTGGACTTGAAAATAGCAAGACATATTCAACTCCTATGTGTACTAATATAAAACTTGATTTGGATGAAACTGGAAAATAAGTTGACAATGAGTTATATAGAGGTATGATTAGTAATTTATTATGTCTTACTGCTAGCAGGCTAGATATAATGTATTCAGTGTATCTTTGTGCTAGATTTCAATTTGATCCAAAAGAATCTCACTTAAGTGTTGTCAAAAGAATTTTTAGATATTTAAAGGGAACTATTTTTCAATCTCTTCTCTATCCAAAACCTTCTGATTTTAATTTAATTTTATATTTAGATGAAGACTTTGGAATTTTTAGATTAGATAGAAAAAGAACCTCAAGGACTTGTCACTTTTTAGGAAAATCCTTAGAATCATGGTCTAGTAATAAACAACACTTAGTTGCCCTATCAACAGCTAATCTAGAATATGTATATGTAGGCATTTGTTATGCACAAGTTTTGTGGATGAAAAACACTTTTATGGAATTTGGACTGAATTTTAATCATACACCTATTTTATGTGATAATACATGTGCTATAAATATTTAAAAAAATCCTATTAATCATTCTCTGACTAAGCATATTGATATCAGACATCACTTTCTAAGAGACCATGTTCTTAAAAATGATATAATCTTAAAAAATTTAAACACTCAAATTCAATAAGCTAATATTTTTACTCAACCACTTCCCACTACAAGGTTTGATTTTATTAAGGGGGGTCTAGGTTTATTTATTTTTAAATAACTTTTTCTTCTCTTATTTTATTTGTTTTTATTATTACTTTTTTTTAGACTAATTTAAAAAAAATGGTTCTATATTAAACTTTTTCACGTAAGTTTTTTTTAAAAAAAATTGAAATAATTACTATTTATGTAATGACACAGGAATCAAGGATGTCAGAAACTGTTTCCCATTCCAAGCCCGTTCATTTTCTCAAAACCCTTTTGAAATCTTGAAACCTTTTACCGCTCTTCTCTACCTACACCTAAACCTTTGAATCCCTAACCTTCAGAACCTTCAGAGATCTACATCAGAAATGGAAAAGACCAAGAGGATTGATGAGCCAGACACCAACACTGCTAAGCATAAATGCACGACAGGAAGGAAAATTATACAAGGAAAGGTAATTGATTTAGAATGGATATATCAGACATATTTGATGTTACGGAATTCCCTAACTTTTTAGAACCTAGAAAAAATGTTTAATAGAGAGAATACGAAGTTTCTATATAAGGTAGAACTTCTTTACTTCTTTAAATCTATTCAATTTAGCCTGGGAACGGAGGAAGATACTGTGACAGCAAAGATCGAGGATAGAGACTTTTCAATTTCCTCTGTGGAAATTTCTTGAATTCTTAATTGCCCTCATGAGGGATTATTTCACTTTGATTTGAAGAATATGGGTGATTGTGTAGATAAGTCAGAGGATATTATGTCTTTTTTGTTTGGATCAATGAATGTAAGGAAGATTCTAGTAAAAGATCTAGAGCTGGATCAAAAGATTTTAGTTAAGTTTGTACAAATAGTAATTGCACCTCATATGTCAGAAATGGAGAAAATTTTATACCCTGACATGTATATCATGTTTCTCTTGACGAGTGATATCAAGTTAAAAATTTTGATATATATAGTGATATATCTCAGTTATTGATCCCAAACAGAAGCGAGAATGAACTTTTATCCCTTTAGAAGATTCATTTCAAATATTTTGTTTAAGAAAGATATGATAAGGCAGGTGGATTCTCAAGTGAGATTCCACCACAGCAACATGTTCAATGCAGGAACATTGAGAAAGATTGGTTATTTCTGGAGCATGATCAAAGGCAAGATTATGCCTTTAATAATAGAGGAAGATGAAGAGAGTTCTCAAGCATAACCTTTAAAGTCAAAATAAGGACAAGATGAATCAAGAGTAATAGTATTTTCAACGAGAATCAGATTTGAAACTTTTGATACACCTATAGATGAAGAAAGTCAAGAAGGAATTCAAAGAAAAAGGCATAGAGTGGCTCAAGTTATAGAGGAGCCTACTCAAACAAATTAAAATGAAACTGAACCGCTTCTGAGCTACAGATTTATTATAGAATCTACAGTACATGACATTTCAAAAAAAACAATTTCTAAGATTGAGGTGACTCTTCAATTGGAACAAGAAATTGTGTCTCAGGCATAGGAAAAAAGTAGAAATAGAGATATAGGTGAGGCAGTACCTAGTGAAATGGTAGTGGATGAAATTTTAGTTGATCTAGATGAAATAATTTAAGAGAATCTAGTCATGGAGGAAGTAAATGATAATACTGCTCGTAAGGAGAAACCTCAAGAAGGTGTTGAAATTCAAAAAGAAAATTTATCTAAAGTTCATACTGAATTATTAAATGAAAATTTTTCTGTGGATGATTCAAGGAAGGACTCTGAGGAAAAATCTGTAGAAAAACCAGTACAAGGAGGAGATGAAGAGAAATCAGATGCTGATCACTTGCCCTTAGTACTGTTACATCAGAATGAAGTTGAAATAGAGAATCAAGCACAGGGTGCCTCTGATTCTGTGAATGAATAATTGGAAGACATATATTGAAATTTGAGCAGAGTTGAATCTGAGAATGTTGCTCTAAGGAGAGCATTAGAAAAAGGCAAATTTGAGATTTCAAAGACTAAAATAAAGTACTGTTTCAAAAGGAGAAGTTGAAATTTTCAAGAAATAAATATTAAGTGAAGTCACTAAGTTGAATTATAAGATGGTAATAGAGTCTAATTTTATAGAATTTAAATCATTCATGGAGTAGCAATTTACATCTTTCAAGACCAGTGAAGCCAGTAAATCGGGTACTTCACCTGATCAGATAAGAAGATTCCAGTCCATTACCGTAGTAATGAGCAATATGAATGATAAGTTGCAAGGCCTACAATGCAATAGTGCTCCTTTGACAGTTTCATTGGACAATCATAAGTGTCTAGTAGACCAGTTGACTTCCAGTGAACTAGGTATTTTAACTTTTCTAAATCAATTAATAAACAAGTTAAATCTGTTTATGGACAAGGAAGAGAGGCTTTATGAGTTCTTCATAGTCAATCTGATTGAAGATCTTCATCTGACTCAAGAAAACAGAGATCTCATAATCCAGTCGGGAGATGGATTAATGAGCAGATTAAGAACTCAGTTAACGGAGATCAAGGATATAGTTCAGAGGAGATAAAACCTACCCTTAACCCAACCTTGATTCCTATGGTTGTAGTTACTGTATTTTTACAATATTTTCAATGAATTTTTTTAATTAGTATTTGGTGTTATTTATTTGTTTTCCTCTCTATGTTATAAATTACTATAATATATATTCAAATATTGATAAATATTTAATAATAGCATTTACTTAATTTAGTGTTACATTGAAATGTGTTATATCTTCTTCAATAATTCTTTTTTATATCCCAAAAAGGGGGAAAATTTAGATAAACACAACATTTTATTTTAAAGTTATTTAAAATTAATTTTATTTTCTTTCAAAAAAAGGGAAAATTAAAATTTTATTTTAAACTTTTAAATCTTTTTACTCAGGGGGAGAAATTATTTAAAATTTTAAGAAGTTATTTTGGGGATAAATTATAAACACAATTTTTTTTACTTTAAACTTTTAAATATTTTATGGGGTGAGATTTTTTTATCTTTTCAAAATTCTAAACTATATGAAATTAATTTTGTATGTTAATTTCATTGGTTATTTTATGGGTTTTTTGATCATCAAAAGGGGGGAGATTGTTTACAAAGTGTTGTTTTCAACGGTACATAATTTTATATGAGGGAGATTGTTAAGAACAATACTCCATCTCTTTATAATGATTTTGATGCTCACAAATATCCTTATTTATTATTATAATAATTTTACTTTGAGTATATTTTAGGAAATTGATATTATTTATTTATATATTTTGAGATAATATTAAAGCATTTAATTCGCATTGAATATTTGGAAAAGTATTCGGAAATCATTTTTAGTGTGTTCTGGAAACACTGTTCATGCTCTACATGTTCAGAAATTACTTGAGCGTGTTCTGGACACACTGTTCATACCCTACGTTAAAGTGCATATCGTAAGGATGGAATCCATCGTTTACTTTATAGGTTATCAAAAAAGTATGGTTAAGCAACAATATGTTATCAGAAAATTATGAAAGAAGGAACCTTACTTTTGGAAGGAAACTTACTTTTGGAAGGAACCTTACTTTTAGAAGGAATGTTACTTTTGGAAGAAGAACCCTACATTTGGAAGGAACCTTACATTTGGGAAATAGGAAAAGTATGGAAGAATATCATTATGTGAGTATGGAACGTTAAGTTTGTTTCTTAAAATTATGGTTCATCAACCTTACTTTTGTGAACAACCATACGTTTGAGAGTTGAAGAGAAAAGTATGGTTCATCAACCTTACTTTTTTTAATGATCAACATTACTTTTGGAAGCTAAGAAAAATATGGATCATTGACCTTATGTTTAAGATCAACCTTACTTTGTGAACCTTAAGTTTAGAGATTGTATGTTATATAGTTCAACCCTACATTTGGCGTCGGATATTTAAATTAGGAATTTAATAAAGCAATGGTATTTATACAGATTATTAGGCTGATTTCAAGTCAGATTAAAATCCTGAATCTAAAATGTGTCTTTGACTAATTCAAATCCATTTATTTATGATTCAGAGGATCATTTTAAGAAGATATTTTCATACTGAATTTTTAGGGGAGTTATGAATGCTCTTTTATTCAAACTTTTGAATATTGCGATTCTAAAGGTGACTTTTGTGGATCTAACTTTTAAAATGAGAATGCTCATCTTTATTCTATATATAATTTTATTATTTTTTATTATAGATATAGAGGTGAATCATGGAAAATATATATCAAGCTCTTGAGTTTTTCACTACTACAATTTACATAGACAATCAAGACTTACAGATCTTCTATTATGAAGAATGAAAAAGTTCTGTTTTTTGATGAAGAAGAAACACGATTGAAGATTCACCGATTCTACATTGAATATCTTTTGTGAATTGACTATTGATTGAAGTTGTGAATTATATTTCAATATCTACTACAACTGGATCAGCTCAGAACTAATTCTAACTGAAGAACATCTTTTCTGAAGATAATGATCATTCTACTGTCAATTGTGTGTTGTTTTAATTGTGAAGAACAACTGGAAAGTATTTCAAAGAACAGATACTCTTTTACTTTGAGTAACTAGATTCTCATACTAAGCTGCGTATTTGGTTCTGTGTATGAACCATAAGTCTATGTTTAGCCTTAAACTTGTAAAGGTGTCAACTACCTGCACTCAGTTGTGGAACGGTCTATTGATAAGAGGACGAGATAGTGAAAATCACCAAGCTCGTGGAGTAGACCATTGGTGGAGTAGACTAGGGGCCTTCTATTCCCTGAACCACTATACATCATGTGTTATTTGTTATTTATTTTATACTACTTAATCATTCTATTAATGTTGAAATAAAGATCAGAATCTTGTGAATAAATTGTAAAAGACACAATTCACCCCCCCCCCCTCTTGTATATATTTGGTATAACCCGATCCAATACACACCACTATTACTATCAACCCATTTGTACTGAAACACTACGACTCTAATTTTTTTATAAAAAATTTCCCATGTATCCTCAAGAACTCCAAAATATGTCATTGATTCATAAATTGGGGTTTATACTTTTATTGGTGTTTTTCTCACAGGTTGGATATGTTGGTCCCAATGAAGTTAGTAATTGTTGAATCCCTAAACTACTTATACCATGATCAAACCTTAAATTCCACCATTCCTCTCTAGGTTGGATCTGAGTGATTGAAAAACTATGTTTTTGGGTTAAGTGGGTTGGTGGTTGAGGATTTTTTAGGTGATCCTATGCTATCTTGTTCTTTTATTTCGATTCTAGTTTCAACCCTTCTATGATACTGATGTTCGGAGCCCTAGGACATTCAAATTACTACCCTGAACTCAATTCACTTTGATCCTCTCTAAGTCATATTGGGAGTTTTGGTTCCTCATAGGTTTTGGGAGGTGTGATTTTTTGGTCGAAGTTGATCTCAGCGTGAAATGATTTGGTTTGTATCTATGTTGATGGTTTTGTTTCTATTCCTCATTATGAGGTAACAATGGAAATATTTATTGGTTTGTTTCGGTTTTTTGGATTTCTCCCTACTGTTTTCAGTGTTGTTATGGTGGCAACCATCAGTTTTGTTCACGATGGTGTTGTTTCAAAGATATTGTGTTTTCTATGTTGGTGGTTTGGCTATTTATAGTTCTCAACGACATGGTGTTGGGGTTTTACAATGGCTATGATGGGATATGATGGTCTCTGTGGACTAGTGTGGTGTTCTAGGGTCGACGACGATGATAGTGAGGATATCAATGTCTACAATGGTTCTCATGATGATGATGTATGGTGACGGGACTCTACTGACAAGGTTGATGATGATGGAAACTTATATGGGAATAGTGGCTTGATGGATGATATAGTTATAAGTTGTAGTAGGTGGTGACTCGTTGTTCTAATCCTGTTGCGATTTTTCAAATTTTTAATTCCATGTTTTTGAGTGTTTCCTTTTAAATTTTAAAATTCACTGTGGTTTTTTGTTTTTTGAATTTTGGAACATGGCGGTCTGTGGTTTTTGTTTTTTAGTGTGTGTAGTTCCTACTTAACCTTAAAGAGTCTTTTTTATAAAATATAAAAAATGAATTGTAGGAGTAGACGGTCCCCATTCCAAACATTTAAATGTTTCTAATGCAGATATATTTGTGATGAATTTATCTTTAAACCATTAAAAAATTATTTTTACCCTCAATCATCAACCACTTTTCATTTATTTTTGGATATTGTACCTTAATTTAGCAATATGTGATTATATATATGGTTGAACCTCATCAGTGTTGTTCAAAATGTATAAATTTTTTCGCATCACATCATCACGTGAAATGAACTTTACCTTTAAGCCTAAAATACCTATACCTTCACTATCAACTGTCATATATCAAGATATAGGGGGACCAACATGCACCACTTCATACAAATAAATAGTATAGAAATCAATCAACTCTTCTGATATATATTTTTGAATAATCGAGGCATCTGGTCGATGAGGATTTTTAATATATCCCTTAAAAATTTCATATATATTTCAAAAGGATACATCCAATGTAAATAAACAATCCCATATAATATTATCTCATGAACTAGATGAATCACTAGATGGACCATTATCTCAAAAAATGTAGGTGGGAAATATAACAACCCCAGTCTTTATTACACATTTAAACATGCTTTATTACATAAAATTGTACTTAATACAACTCATAAGATCAACAGGTCTAGTTTCTTTGGAGCTTAGTATCATTACATGACAACTTAAGACATAAAATACAACATCTTTATTGAAAACTTATTTTACATTTCCACAACATTCCTTAGTACTTAGCATTTCATGGGATAACACAAGGATAAAAAAAAGAAAAGGGTGAGCTATAAATCCCAGTAAGGGAGTAAACAAGGAATAACAGGAAGAATACAATACATATTATGCAATAGGCATATCAATGGAGCATAATAAAAATATGAACATAAATTCATGGTGTAGCATGATTATCATAACATGGAAATGTGGCAACAACATACAACATGATATTAGCATAATACAAGGCTCATTGCACATGGATTAGCATGAGTAAACCCTCATTTCACATGAATTAGCATGAGTAAACCCTCATTTCGCATGGTGTATCATGATACTAAACATTACCCAATTCATTGGAGCGCTATTAGGGTGCACCCTTCATAATCATTTCAATCTCATGATTAAGTGTGCCACATAGATCATATAACATGGATTCATTCAACATCATAATTTAATCCATGATAAAGGGATTTGGAATAAATGCATGAAATTTTAAAATCAATAAGTATATGTTCATAAATTTGAATACCCTTTATAAAGAAATGGGCATGGTATTCACTACACGATGATTTTGGTATGGAAAACTGTGGTGCAATTTCGGCAACCTAACAGCATGACATAAAAATTCATAAAAATGGTTGATGAGAGAGAAATGGGTATATCATAATATATACATGAAATGAACAGTAAGTGGGTCATATAAATACATGTCCCAACACAGGTGATTTTTAAATAGAAGGCATAACATAATAGAGAAACAAGAAGAAAGATGATAAATGGAATAACTCTTATGAAATCTTGGCCTGGTAACGGGTGTACATAAGGGTTCATAAGAGGAATAAATGAGATTAAAAGGGGATATAATCATTTATAAATCAAATTTTTAGTAAGTAGTATATTTAATAACATATAATAACAAAGAAATAAAATAAATTAAAAGGCATAACATGAAAAGAATGCTTGATAAATGAGGAGGGTGGAAGATCCCTTACTTGGATGTGTGATCCCAAAGGATTGGGAGAGGCTTCTTGAGAGTTTGGGGGTACCTTGGTAGGACACCAGGGACTGGATATCAGAGTGTGTATGAGATACAAATGGTTTGAGTGAAGAGTAATTTGAGATTGGGTGGGTTTATATGGTAAAGGAGAGGGAATTCTTTATTATTTAGGTTTTGTACAAAACACATTAAATTATTCAAAACCATAAACCATACCATGGTTTTTACCCATGGTTTCTTCCAAATGGAAGTGGTATAAAATATTTTATAAAGAAAATGTCTGAACATATTAAAATATTAGCCTTGATTATGTGCAGTTGAGTCACACTTTCAAGGAAATCATTTTAAAATGTTAAAAAAAATTATAAGTCTTGGAGGGTCCACTAAGGCATTATAAAATTAATCAAACAAATATAAAATCATATTATTTTAAAGGTAAAACATATATTGGCAGAATATTTCATTTATATTATTTTATTAAATCACTATTGGGTCATTATGATCTCATAAAACACATTATAAATTTATATGGTATTTAATTCTTACCCAAAAATTTGATTGTCTCAAAAAATTATGAAAAATTCACTATTGGATAATTTTGACATTATGATTCCAAAAATAATATTCATTTTTTCTATATAATTTTCTAATTATTTGAATTTTCAATTTTAAAATAAAAACTGATATTTATTGAAAATTGATGGGTTTTGACAAAAACAGTTTTTAAACCATAATAAAAATTACATTTGACTTCATAAAAATTATATACTCATTTATTATTAATAAAATTAATTTGATAATATTATTTTAATAAAATATTAATTATTTAAAAAATTCATTAATTCCTTAAAATAAATTCATGAAAATACACTTTCTGTTTTATCATATAAACAAAATATAACTCTTATCAAACAGATTACCTAATCATTTAAAGATAAGGAATTGATATAATCATCATTTATAAAACAAAATTTTATAGTTAATAAAAAACTAAGTTTAATATAATAATGTATATATTTCTCAAAACTACCATTTTTTCCTAAATAATCAATTTATCAAATTCATCATTTTCTTCTTAAGAAAGTCTATTCTCATAAAGGAATTGATGGAATAAGACTTTTATTTATAAAAGGGGATTACACAATAACTAACTAATACCTTATTACATAACCACTTATAGCACCCTCAAAAGATCTAAGGGTAAGGTGTGTGATGGTGACAGACTCTTGGGGTGGCTCGGATAACATTATACGGGTGGTAATCTATATTAACTTGAACTTATCTCATAGGCGATTCTGTTCAAACTTAACATGTTGAACCTATAATTGGTCTTGGTCAAGAGTGAAGCACAATGAAACTACCTCCTTTCTCAACTATGAAAAATGAGCTTTGTATGTCTCAAGTTTACTGGATGAGGCCATCCTCTCCTTTGTCTATGTCAAAAGGATTTTTTTAAAACTTATATTTATATAAGTTGTGTGATCACTGTTCAATGGATATATTATCAACGGTAATGATAATTAATGGTTATTTAAACCCAATAATAAAAAAATAGTGCATGTGTTTTATATATCAATAAGTCATTAAAATGAAAGGAATTTTGTTCATAAAAGATTGGGTCGTTATAGGAAATACATTTCTAGCTAAAAAATAATAAGAGTAACTTAATTCTCCAACACATCTAACAAATTTGGATCGACTACTTTTCTAAAAATGGATTTTAAAAAAGTATATAACCTAGTGATAGACTTTATGAAAGGTGTTCATAATATACTATGCAGTGCAACTAGTAGCCGTTGTTGCATCAATACATGATAGTCAATAGATTTCATAAAAATTAATTTAAAATCATTCAATGACACAAAATTCTTCACATTTTAAGAATATCCACTGGGTACTTTAATACCATGTAGACATTAACAAAAATTCATCTTCTAACTCTTTCTTAATGTGTGATAAGCCGTAGGTAAATATGTTCAATTTTATTTCATAGTGGGTGATAACTCCAAACATATTACCATTGATATCAAGTCCAATCTATCATTGAATCCATATTTTTTCTTTAATTTTATGCCCAAAAAAGTTCCAAAAAAACTATCACATATGTTTTTTTATCAACATGCATAATATCAATATTATGTTTTATCTCTAAAAATATCTAATAATGTAGTTAAAAAAAGATATATTGTTTATTCCAAATATTTTTTTAAATACCATAACTCCCTTTCTTTCCAAATGTGATATCAATATTTTAAACCCTGTTGTAATATTCTTTAATGGACAATGGCTATGGGGGAATATTATATTCATGTAAATAATTAAATACTTTTTCAATCTATGATAAGGATAATCAATTCGTAAAAATATTAGATGTCCCATATATTATGTCTTTATTCCATTCTAAAATTGATAATATAAAGTCTCTTCTTCACAAAATTGACATAATTTATATCCCATAACACTATATCTAGATAAATTTATATATACAAGAAATTATTTTATAGTTAACATTATCATAGATTACAAAATAAAATACTCTTTCCTATATGCATCAAAAAATGTAACACCTTTCTCCCATAGAAGTTTAAAATCATAAATCAGTGGTGAAATATACACATGAATATTTTGTTTCCTCATTATTTTGGTCAAGAAATCATCAAAATAAACACAACATATTTTTTATTTATACATATCTATGGATAAAAGTTGTAAACTACAAAAAAACTAGTCATGAACTATGTTGGATACTTAGGCTCCGATGTGGATTCATTCCATCAGTGCACAGTCCCATTCTAAGAATTCTAACTTCACTTCCAAAATCAGGAAACTTTTTATCAAATATCCTCCATTATGGTGAATTATAAATGTTACATAATTTATCATCAGATATGCACTAATTTTTGTTTCGTCAAAACCTTTTTTCATCAATTGAATTTTCAAATAGATGTTTCAAACGAGGAATTACTAGAAGGTACCAAATTTCTTTAATGGGAGGTTTGATTCTGATACCTAAGAATGAATGAGAGTTGTATTATTGAAATTATTTGAAATAATTATTTGAAGGTACCATATTGATTTATCAGGAGATTATATTTTAGTACCTGAGAATAAATTAGAGTTTAATTTTTTATCCATATTATAGCATGATGTCCCACATTGAATACATTTTGATAAATATTCATATTTATTCCTATAAAAAACACAATCAATAGGGAAAGTATGTATCATGTTATACCTCAATCCAATTGGGAATAATATTTTATTTTCCTCATAATTGGAATCTAGAAGCTCATTTTCCTCTAGAAGTATCTCTTTTAAAAGTTCTAGAAAGTTAAAAAATATATCACTCCACCCATTTCTTACCTTCAAGTTAACTAATCTCATAAATTCTTATAACGCTGTATATTTAGTGCAACTTTAGAATATTTCTTTCTCAAAATATCCATACAATTTTTCAACATTTTTTGTTTTTTCGATAGTCACAACACCTACGTCGTGAATTAGTTCTTCAATACAATCATCTGTCTCATTCTAAATATTTTCATCAACATTAGATGTTGAATTTTTAATTCTTTAACCATGCTAGATATAATGCGTATAATTATGGATAAAACCATAATAAGTAATATGATCCTTTCTTTTTATGAAATTTAACTTTCTCATATTCAAACACTTCACACGTGGAAACAAAATGAAATCTATGTTTCGAAGATTTTTCTTAGAAAATTCCAAGAAATCATCAACTCCTTTTTCATATTCATTAGTGGTTATTAATAATTTTATCTAATTATGATCCATTAAATACCTAATATCACAATATAAATTTTAAATATATTAAAACATATAAACATATAAATATATATATAAATTGATAGTTTTATTCATAAAATCGTATAATCAAAATGATTTGTGATCAGGTGGGAAATATCAATGATTATTAGGAATGAAATAAAAAATAAATTATTTTAGGTATTTATTTTATTTAAATAATTAATTATAAACTAATCATGTTCAACCTAATAAAGTAATAAAGATACATTTTTCACATTTAGATACATTTGTTTTAACGACTATCAAACAACACTGCTTCCATTCTACCTAAACCCTTCAAGATATACATCAATATTCCTATTTAGTTAACCTAGATTAAATAATGTTAAATATAAATTCCTTGTGTATATATTCATGAATATGTTGGGTAAAGTTCATTTTAGTGTTTAGATGTTATAGTTAAAGGTATTGAATTCAAAAAAGGAGAATGGATCAATATTTCGAGAGAAACATAGAATGATTTTGCAATAATTATTGTTCCACCAAACTGTAAAACCAATCTGAAAGGAAATTTTATTAATAAAACCTTGTAAAAATCATTGTGGATTTTCTATTTAATAGGTAATAAAGATGTAATTATATAGTTGTTTCATGATGAAAATGTTTCAATTCAAGAAATAGTATAAAATAGGGAGTTTATACCATATTTTTGGTCATTTCGATTCAAAGGTTTATAAAAAATCTCATCTCCTTGGGTGTTCATTACCTAGAAAAATCATGTCGTTTGTGTGGATTTAATATGTAAAAAATACATAAACTTTTATTTAATATTAAATATGAGTGGTTATCATTTTCATTCCATAAATTAATGAAAAAATGTGATGTATTATGTCATAAACTTTTATTAAAATATAATAATTATTTTATAATATATATATATATAAGTATGTATCTACTTGATATTTTTCATATTGATCTAGAAATATATAATTTGGTTATAATAAAAAAAGAAAAAATATCATAGCTACAAATTTCTTCTGACATATATCATTTTGGGAAAAACCATTTGATAATTTCATTAAATTAAAAATTTGTAAAATTAAATAAACTTTTACCAAAAATTAAAAATTAAAAATAAAATGAATACAAACAAATGAATTTATAACTAAAATATAAATAATTTATCTTAAAAATTAAAAAAGAACATACAAAATTAAGAGCTAGATAATGTGGAATTTATCCAAAATATAGATTTACTTCCTTGAATTCGTTGGCAGGGTGAACACTGTAAGAATGAATAAAAATGTTTTTAAAAAATTAATAAGAATGAAGAGAAAACTAAATCATAAACCTTGATGATGCTCAAATTTAATAGAGTAAATAAGGACTGAATATTATCATGGATCAAGAACTAAGGAAGTTGGATAAAACATTGATAACCAATGATCATGAAAAGATGAATAAAATTGAAGCAACTCAATTATAATAGTCATCGAAGACCTTCGTGGATCCATTAGAGGGGTCGTAGGTCAAGAGAAGAAGGGGGTAAAAACATGAATGAGGGTTTTTCATGTTATTTTTTAATGTGTTTTAACATCATTTTATTAAAAAACTGGCATTAAATATTTCCAAAAAAACATTTTTCACTTCGTTTTTGTTAAAAACCAACACAAAGAATGTTTTTTTGAAAATATTTTTTGCATCGGTTTTGTAATAAAAAAATGAAAAAACCATTTTTCAAATTGTTTTTTATAAAAACTAAATCAGTTTCTCAAAAAACTGATGCCAAAAGACCAAAATATATATTTTTTGCATCGGTTATTCTTAAAACTAGCACTAAAAACTTATAATCTGAATATTTTTAGCATATTTTTTATAAAAAATGATTCCAAAAATGTTTTTATGATATATTTAGTATCATTTTTAAGAATAAAAGATGCTAAAAAGCTTATTTGAAACCTAAAGCATCGGTTTATAGAGAACTGACGTCATAAATTCGACGTTAAATCTAATAGTGGTAGAATTTTTCTAATACTAGATCATGAATTATAATAATATTTTATCACTTAAATAAAATTGATTCCATAATTCCCCACATGTATTAGGACTAACATCTGAACAATGTAAATACTTGTGTTTTTATTTCTCATTTATTTCTTCCATGTGTTGTATTATGGAAGTTCATGTCTGGTTTTTTTAGGTGTGTGTTGTGGTGTGGTGAGTTAGGTGTGATGTCTTATATGTTTTGGTACATCATTGAAATAGGTAAATTATTATAATCTTTTCCACCTTATAAGTTATGAAGTTGTAACTTTTAGGTGTTCAAAAGTTTCATTGGACCCAACACTCTTCACTTCTATAAGCATAATATTTTTGTGCCAAATGTTGAATTGACCATGGAGAGGGGGGTGAATTAGTGGTATTATTTTAAAAATTATTCATATTTTCAATTAAAATTTTTTAACCTGTTAAAGTTCTCAATCCATTCAATATTATCTCACATCCTCACCTCACATGTAGTAGTGATAACAAAGAGAGTAGCACTGGGATTTACAAGTGTTAGCATAAAATCCTACTCTTTGTCATGTTGGTTAGGTGCCCAAACATAAATTATCCATTATAGAACCAAGTCTTTATATAAGTAGTTGGTTATACACCCCAACTAAAATCATCCATAAACTGGTTAGACACCCCAGTCAAAAATATTCTATTCTATAATTGGTTACACACCACAATTTCAACTCCACTTTAATAACTTTTTATAAACCCCAGTGATAAATCTACTTCACTTTTGATCCAGTGATAAAAATTCATCCTTCTTCTTCTTCATGGATGCCTATATTCCTCTTTGAAATGATATTACTCCATGATCAAATAGTATTTTGTTCACCCATTAATAGCACCTTTAATAACTTCAGTAGTGACAATAGTGATGTAACTCCCTGACCCCAGTTACCCAGAGTCGGTGCATTATTGCGTAACATTGGCATGATCACAAAAGATCAAGTCTCGAAAGACCGATTAGTTTAGTAGCCTTGGAAACACTAGATACATTCATAAGTCTTACATTACATCATAAAGTAAAACAAAACTACAACAACATCTTGTCTTCATATCCCCTCATACTATCCCTGCAGGTCATTCATAATATACTTCTTCACATCCTGGAAAAATTAAAACATTGGAAGGGGTGAACTCAGATTCTCAGTAAGGATAACAATATAGCGGAAGCTTTCATAAATAAAAATTAATAATTAAGGCAATGTATAACTAAAACAAAAGCCTTTTAAAATTTAACTTCAGCATAATATGGAAAAAATAAAATGAAATAATGCCATTTACTTATTCACATGGATATTCTACTAGTCGAATAATCACATGCAATATCAATAACCACATTCATAATGATGGAATGCATAATGCCAGACTATCATAACCTCGTAGCCAAGGCCTCGTTCCAAGACTACAAATAAGATTTTTTCAAGGCCTCGTGTCAAGACACTAGTTTGTCTCATGAGACCTACCAATGCATCGAGGAGCTATAGCGGGCTCCACCCATCACTTATTAAGTCCAATTCATTCCTTATATGAAAAGGTTTAAACATATCATAAACCATAACATAATTGTATCACATAAAACATGCATAAAGGAAACATAACATTTCCACATTTAAATCACAAGATATCAATACAACACATTGATATAATAAAAACATTATCAAAACCATTTTCAATACCAAAATAAAATAAAATTAAAACATGGTATTTATTTTTCATTTAAAAAAAGTTATGGCTTATAGAGGAAGCCGAAACTCAAATAATGGTCACAGTGGTGGAGAAGTCGTTGTCGCCGCATACGTACGACAAAAAAACATTCCCTTTTGTCTTTTAGTAAAATTCTTCCTATAAAAAATATTCCTTTTGAATAAAGGTAAAATTCAAAGGGGTTTATACACCGTATAAAAGAAAGTCTTGTATTAAAACAAAATATGCCTCTATGAAAGAAGATTGAGAAGAAGTCCCTTACCTCCTGTCTGACTTGACTCGACCATTATTTAACCTCCTGAATAATAAACTAGAGTTAATTTATAATTGCTTAAGAACCTTTTTCAAGTTTATTATTCATTTTATATCACTTATTCCCATGTTATGGTCGTTTTGTCGATCTTTGGTACTTGAGTCAAAAATAAACTTCTTATAATTACAAGTTGTTCATGTGGTAAAATATCCATTATATCCAAAATTATATTCATGATTTAGATATCATATATATCATATATATACAGTATATACATTCATTCATAATATTACATAACATTTAGAGGTAATAAATGAAATGCACCATTCATGGAGACAGTAAGTCGTACGTACGCATGAACGCTACTTTCATTTCTATTTAGTATTTAATGGAATGAAATCATAATGATATAAAGGTGTATTACAATTACAGTATATTATAATATATAATATCATTTACTCCATCCTTTATACGTCCCACATATGGAATTAACGATTCAAATCACTTTTAGGGGGTGGTAGTCCGCACTTCCTAAAATGAAATTATCGCGTTTACCCATAATGGAAATCATAAAGGTATGCCATAAATGAGAAATACAGAAGCATAATAAAAACATAAACATAATATATATATATCATATATGAAAATATTTTCATCATAATGTCCACCATGAAAGGTGTTAAAAGAAGATTGAACAATCATCGTTTCGTGAGGCAGTAATTCGCCACCCACAGAAACAGTATGTTCTTTAACCATTAGACGAAGGTATGTGAAAGTGTAAATAAAATCCTTCTCATGAAAACATCTTAGTATATTTTTGATACTTGTGTTTTTACAAAATAAAGGAATAAAAAGAGTTTAAGGGGTTTGAGAATTAAAATAAAAAAAATAACATAAGAGCAGACATTACCTTAAAATTGGGTAACTCTTTTTGATTTGAGCCAAGGGCTTCCTTGGGAAGACATATGCCCAAAGTGAGTCTTATAGGAGTAAGATAGGGAAGTTTAGAGAGTATTTGTGTAGATTTTGGCCGAGCCAAATGGCTTTGAAGGTGTAAATAAGGTGGTAGAGGTGGGGGCCTTTTATAAGAGGAGAGGAGGGGCAATCTTGGAAAGTCATGAAATGTTACATTATTATGAAATGCTTTTCAGTTTTCAAAGGTCCCACAATTATATATTTCTAAGATAAGGTGATAAGGGTTCGAAATCTACTCATCCAATAGGTTTTTTACAAGTATAAGTCTTAGATTTTACATTATCTTTTCATTTTATTTAAATCGTTAATTAATGAGGTAATTGGTGTATCATCATGGTGTGATAAATAAATTTATTTATTTAATCTCTAAAAATTATAAAAAAAATTACCATGATGTAGTAAATATTTTTATATTTCCAATGAATATTTATAGTAAAAAATTTAACTTATATAACCCCATATAATAATTTTTTTAGTAAAACAACACATGTTTGTGACAATTTTATTTTTACTTTAAATAAAAAGTTATTAATGTCATTTTCTTACCCAAGTGGCTCCATGGGGTCCAAAATTTGACCCATGGATTTTCTTGGTCAGCCATGACTCATCCAATAAGGTTAGTATGAGTGTCAAGATATTTTCATATTTTTATAATATCATTTTTACCTTAAATTTCACTAATTACCTTTAATCGCGATTAATAAAACTTAAAAGTTACTATTCACCAAAAAATTATTTTAATCCCATTGAACCACATTTTACTTCATAATGACAATCATGTATGTTGGATTTTTGAAAATCAAATCACAGAATTGGTAATGTTTCATTTACATGAAAAATTAGTTTTTAAACTACCACTTAGTGGTTTCACTAATCATCAAAAATTGAAGTTTTTCAAAAAAATACCAAAAATTAACCCTAAGATATAATTGATATTCTGAATTCAAAAATGGTGTATATTTTAAAAAATTCCAAACATATAAGTTTCATTAATTAATTTTATAATTAATTCCCGTTGTCAAAACAAATAGCGTGTTTTTAAGAAACAATATCAATCAAAAGATTGATAATTGTTTATGTCCAATTTCAAAGTGAAATTAATTCTAATGACCACCATTGGATAAAATGGTAAAATTTTATTCTAATTATACTTTAAACCCACTCAATAGTATAATTTATCACTATAAATTATTTTGATTAAAAAAGTTGTTTTTAATTAAAATTTAGTAATTTTCACTATTCATCAAAATATAAAAGTTATCCGAAAAGTTCCAAAATTCCACCCTAGGCTAAATTAGATATTCCGAATCCAAAAATGAAGTCCATTTTGAAAGATAAAATTTATAAAATTTCAAAAAGTTGGTATTAATATTCATAACGACTACTTTTATTGGTTGTGGTGTGTGTTAGAACTCGAAGTTGCGTACAACACACGCTACTGTATTATTCAAAGAGAAGCGTACCGTGGAAGCTTGGGGTGTTGCAAGTGATCAGTGATACTAGTCTCGAAACTCACTTCGGATATTAAATGATCTGAAACCTACTCCTTCTTTTGAATACTCTGGAATAATTTCTTCTTCAACAAGTGATTTCCTATTTTCATACTCATCTCTCTTCAATACTCTGTAGTGTTAGTTTCTCAATAATATACTCACATAGTGCTTTCATTTTGTGAGTTCTCAATAATCTTAAATTCTTCAAAACCTTCACTATATATATTCACATAATAATATCATGTGAACATTTTGTTTCAATTTTAATTTGGAAATTCCCTCAATCATTATAAGGAATTATCTTTTCATTAAAATATGGATAATATTGTTTTTAAAATAACTTTGGAAACTCCCTGATAATCATGGGATAATCCTATCATTCAAAACTTATTTAATCTCCAAAAGTATTGGTATTGTTTCCTTCAAATATATTTTAATACTTTGAACTTATAATATCCAAAAATATCACCAATTTTAAATTAATTTAAATCTTCCTCCATGTATTCATGAATTCATGCAACACCACAGTATAGACAGAAACAAAGCACTCCTCGTTTTCATCTTTCAACGTTGAGGATTTATAAAATAGCCTCCATTAATGAACTGTAGCATGGACCTTTCCATTTTGGTCCTTAATTCTTTTCCCTCATTTGAGACACCATTGGAATCTCCATGTATTTTTTTACTCATTGTTCTAACATGTGGTCTTCCTATCTAAAACACTCACTAAAATTAACATAGAATATTCACAATGGTTTAGTGGTGTAGCCTCCGATAATATCCTATTTCCAAATTCATTGAAAAGATTCTCACCTTTAAACACTCACCAAAACTGTCATGGAATTTATAATACAATGTGGTCTCTTTGAATGTCATAAATCATATAGCATGCTATCCATTCCTTTGGTGTAGAGAATATCAAACATGCCATATTTAATTTCAATTATAATTTATTCAATCTCAAAGCATCACCTCTGGTTTGGTGATTTGGTTCTCAGAATCTAGGATCACAATCCATTTGATAATTCTTGGTACTTGAATCCTTGAGTAACATCATAAGCATCGTCATAATTCTTTCTCTAATTATTCAGAAACAATATTTTGTAAATTCTAACATACCTTTACATGGCTTAGTGTAACCTTTACAAAACTTAACTTATCTTTACATATCTTCTGTTTTTTCCTCATCACCTTTATACAACTCTTCTCCAGGCCATATTACCTTTATATATCCAATATTTGTCTCACTTAACCTTTAAATGTCTATTTTCTAACCTGTATGTATCTAGTTGATTCTTAGATTTAACTTTACATATATACCTAGTTACCTTTCAATACCATTGATTCTCAGTGTTACCTTTTCATAGGCCATGTAGATATAAATTTACCTTTACAAAAATCTATTTTTTCAAAGATAAATTTACCCAACTTGTAAATTACCTTTACATAGCTAGTATTACTTTTACATATCTATTTTAATTCCATATTTAACAGTTTTTAAAGAAGAACCTTTACAAACTAACTTGGGGCCTTGACAGCACATCCAAGACTTCATCCAAGTGTATTTAAACACTAAATATAGTAGATTCCATGTATAGAAACCCTTGGATGTCTTCTTGAACTTTTAATATAGCCTCCAAAAAACCAGAAACATATTAACATATTGACAGTAAATACAATTCATACAATGGTCACTTCAATCTCCCCCTTTATATTTTATTTTCAATACTATAACACACTTTCTCATGTCAATATATGTGATTCCTTTTCCCCCTTATTGATAATAAATAAAAAGAGACCATGGGGGTCATATAATCTTACTAATATCCTTCACATTCCTTCAATAAATCCTCTTATCCAATATTTATTCAAATCCATGACCTTATCCACTTGTGAGAGAAGGATGACACCACATGATGTTTCTTAGAAAATAGCCTTTATTTAGTTCAATCTAGGTCTACTTAGACTAACCCAATATATAAAATAAGAGGAATTTAACCAAGGTTGAAAATGTTATCTATAAACAACCAACTATGTGATATTATTCTCAAAATATTAGTTAAGGGGTTTATTATATGGATTTATTATGAAATATATTGTTTCTTACACACATCACAACAAAAACATCATAAATTTTAAGTGAAAAGCTTTAAACTCTTCATTTGTTTCATCTTATAATAAATAAACACTCCCCCTTTTAAAACATATTTGGTATAATAAAAATAAGGGTTATAGGTGTGATTGTAATTCCTTATTCTCTATACTTAATGGGGTTATTTAGAAATTCCAGATTCACACAACTTGCAAATTTCGATAGCTCCTCGCATTTTCTCACCCTCAAGGGATGCACTCATTTATTCTTCTTCATATAAATTAGAATATATCATGAAGACAACAATATTTTTTGGCGATAGTATACATCAATCATAAAATCCTTCAATTACCAACATGTTAGCAAAAATAAATAACAATAATGGGGAATAAGGAGGAACCTATTTTTTACTTAGAAATAAAACTGGGATTAAGAGTTTTTTATCCTAATCCACACTTTTCTTCCAATATAGTCACTTGTTTTCTTTTAAATGGTTTTAAAGGTTGTATTATCATCTTATATTCTTGAAATTATTTGTATGAAGTAGTTTTATTTACCTCAGATGTCATGAAAAAATCATTTCCTTTTATTTTATTATCTATTTCATATTCTATTCTTGTGATGGTAAAAATTTTATACAATCCTTCATACCATGCCAGTTTGTCCACACTTATCAGATATATTATTTTGAATCTTCAATTCACCACTTGTTTAAGATTCCTCATGAACTTTCATATCCCTATTTGTGGATAGATCTATATGAATTCTAACTTATTCATGTGAAATCACTTGTTTTCCTTTAACTTTAGCATTTATATCTTCTTTATTAATTTTATTTTCCATATCTAACTGGTCTAGAAATATCTCTAATAATTATATGGGTTTCTCGCATGTATTCTTGAAATAAATAATATTCTATCACTTCGCCTCTATAGATTTCTAAATTTTCTTCTATTTCATAGAATAGGGAATATCTCCTAGAATTATAGTCATACACCCCTCATTATTGTGAACTTATTATACACATATATCACATTCATCTTATGAACATCAAAATATATTTTGATTAGATATATTTGGTCCATCTTTAGTGATATCTTTCTTTCTCTGATATTATTTAATTTATTTTCAACCCCAAGACCTATTGATTGTGTCTCAGACCGATATTCTTCCTTTTCATACAAATTCTCTTCAAGATCTCTCATTATCTTATATTATTAATCCACCTTCAAAGTGTTTGTATTTGTCTCATAAACATAAGTTACTTCCTTTTTGATCACCTCTTCCCATTAATCATAATCCTTATTCTTCTCATTGAGTAATTTTTTTATTTCCTGGTATTTTTAATCTCTTCAATACACAATTTCGGATCACCTTTCAACTATTATTCCAACATTTTCCATTATTATCCATCATCATCACTTCTTGATGAATCAAACCCTTTTTCAACTTTAGTAAGGAAATTAATCTCATCATCTAAAAAACTACTTTAAGATGAATCATTTTTCTCATGATTTCTCATAAAATTTCTTTTCCTTAAAATGGTTTCCTTCTCTTTCTTCTTATCCTTTATCTATTTTAAAATATTCTCATATTCCTCCTCATATTCATATTCAGTGGACATCTTATTTGGTAAATCATAGTAAAAGTGTACAAGGATATCAAAATTATATTACTTCAGTGATTGTTTGAATTTTACTTCCATTTTCCTTTTCTAAATCTATTTCAAATAAAGATAAATAATATTATTGAACTATTTTTAATCTTCTCCATCCTAAAAATCACTTAATTCTGTAACTTCCTCTTCTTTGACTCTTCCCTTTCCCACGGCTTTTAAATCCATATCATCTTTTTGTATCTTTTTTAAAGTTGTATTTTTCTTTATCTCATTAGCTATGTGTATGTTGTGTGACTCCTCTAATGTAAAATTTTCTCTTTCTTTTAGGGTTGATGTCTTTATAGTAAAAATGATCTAGAAAATTACTAATTGGTTTTTAATAAAAATGGAATCTCCTAGATTCTCACTAAAACCTTGGATATTTCTCACAATCTCATTGACCCTTGTAAATTAGTCATAAATTGTCTCATCATTATCTATTTTTATGTCTTTGAATTTTCTCCTCTATGATTTTATATTGGCTTATTTGAATTTGATATTTTATTCAAAAATTCTCTTTGATTTTTTCCAAATCTCATTTTCATTTTGAAGACCTATGGCATTGTTATATATATTTTTTGATATGGATATTAAGATGTAATTTTGAACCTTTCCATCTAAATCCATATTTCTCTTATCAACTTGATTAATAGAAACACCTATAGTAGTGGGTATAAAACCCATTATTGCAACATCTATCACTTCTAGGATAAGTGATAGGAGGTAAGGTAGCATCATATTCCCCCAATTGTGGTAATTATTATCATCAAAATTTAGAAGACCCCTTATATTCATAGAATTGAGATTCACCAATTCTCATAAGCCTCTTTGGATATTTAGAGGGAATCTAACTCTGATACTACTTTTAGTTACCTAGGTTTGATTAACAATAGATATTGGGGGTGAATCAGTGGTCTTCTTTTAAAAATTATTTCTCTTTTTAATTAAACATCATAAACATATTAAAGTTATAAATCTACTTAATATTATCTCATAGCATCACCATATTTGTAATACTAATAATATAGAGAGAAACACAAGGGATTTATAAGGTTTTCCATAAAATTATACTCCATTACATGTTGGTTAGAAACCCCAACATGGAATCTCCACTATAAACATAAGTGGTTATAGTATTAGTTGGTTAGTCACCCCAACTACAATCCTCCAGTAACCGATTAGACACCCTAGTCACAAATATCCTCTTATACAATTAGTTAGACTCCCTAATTACAACTCCACTTTAGAATATGGTTAGACAACTCATTTAAAACTCTCATTAACTTTTTATCCAGTATTAGAAACACCTACTTCTTCTTCGTGGAAACATATAGGCCTCATTAAAATTATTTTCCTCTATAGTAGAATGATGATTAGCTCTATTGGTCTCAAAAATCACTCTAAATCTTGAACTATTTGATTCATCCTTTTTAATTTGTAGGTAGTATTTATTCTTCTTTAAAATGTGATTTCATGGTTTTAGACTCTTTTTCTCTCTTTAATATTGTGTAGTATCAATCTCTCAATAATTTTATCACATAGTGCTTTATTTTTATGAGTTCACAATAATCTAAACTTATTCTTCAATTACCGCACCATATATATTCATAGAAGGATATATTGTGAATATTTTTTCCATTTAAATTTGGAAATACCCTAAATCATTGGCTGGAAGTGATTTATTTTTATGTGTTCTCAATAATCTAAACTTCTTCTTCAATTACTGCACCTTATATATTCATAGAAGGATATATTGTGAATATATTTTCCATTTAAATTTAGAAAACCCCTAAATTATTGGTTGGTATGATCTTATCATTAAAATATAGATGATATTATTTATCAAATAAATTTTGAAACTCTATAATAATCATGGGATAGTCCCCTCATAGAGAACTTATTTAATCTACTAAAGACTCGGGATTATTTAATTCCTCTATATGTGAATATTATGATCTGAAAATATCTAAAAATATCACTATTTTAAATTCATTTAAATCTTACTCCATGTATGCATAAATACAACATGCTATAGCATGTGGTTTATCACTCCCCATGTTGAAAATTCAGCATCAAGAACTTAACAAAATGGTTTCTATGAATGAACTACAGTGTGTTCCATGACATTTTGATATTTATTTCTTATTATCTCATTTGAGACAACATGGGAACCTCCACGGATTTTTTTGACTCACTATTTATAACAGACGGTCTTACCATCTGAAACTATCACTAAAATGGACACTAATTATTCACTAAAGTGTAGTGTCATAGCCTCTGGTAATTTCTTTTTTAGTAATTAATTAGAAATAAAATCACCTTTAAATTCTCACCAAAAAAAACACAAAAACTTTCACAATGGTTTCATATCTTCTCAATTTTATAGCTCTTATAATTTTGTCTCAATTCCATCAGGGTGGAGTATCTCAAAAAAATCATCTTTTATTTCAACTAGAACTTCTTCAATCTCAAAGCATCACCTCCAGTCTGATGCTTTGATTCTTAGAAACTAGGATCATGATACATTGGATAAATCATGATACTTAAATCCATGAATAAAATCATATATAAGATATTAATTCTTTCTCTAATTATTTATAAATAATATTATAGAAATTTTCACATACATTTAGGCAACATTGCGTGACCTTTACAGGGATTAAATTATCTTTACATATCTTTTAGTTTTTTCTCATTACCTTTATGAAACTATTCTTTATCCCATATTACCTTTATATATCTAGTGTATTTCACATCTAACCATTAAGTATCTCTTTTCTAAACCCTACATATTTGGTGTTACCTTTTCATAGCTTCTATAATTCCAGATATCACTTTATTTAAACCAAAACATTCTCAAACCAACCCAGGGCCTTCTCAACACATCCAACACTTTATCCAAGTGTATTTAAACACTAAATACAGAAACTTTTACATACATTATCACTTTTATGTCACCTTAAACTTTAATATAGCCTAAAAAACACCAAACTTATATTGAATTATTTCTAATAAATATGATTTATCCAATTGGAACTTCACATAAAACAGAAAACCCCTATCCCACACCAATTTCAGATCATCAATCAATGGATCCAATTAAACATCAAAATTATTAGCATGTTATTTTGGTTATAAATTAATGGGGTAACATAATGTACTTTTTCTTCATACATAACCATGGTGGAAAGTCATAATTTATCAATATAACTAGAGTTTTTCTTTTTATAACAAAAGGATTCAAATCATTTGTAGATAACACAAAACAATGGTTTTAAACTCATTTCCAATTTCAGGATGCTCATGATCAAATTTTATCCACTGAGGAGAGTCTACTAGGTGATGAAGTTTCTTATCTTTAATTTTTGTATTTGTATTCCATGTTAATTGACTTGTAGTATATCCACTTCTATGTAGGTCTCTAAACCTTGGAATTATTATAAAGTACCACACAACTTTTCAAAATACTTTATTCATCTTTCTTATTTGATTTAACTACACTTGTTGAATTTTTTAAATGATTTATGGTCCTTGATAAATAATATATAGTCATTTAAACATGAATGTAATCATTCAAAGGTCATACACATTGAATATAAAATTTCTTTACCGTCATCTATTTTACAAGGAATGCCATTATATTTTAGTAACCCCAAGAGAGAAAGTTTTTCTCTAAAGCTGGAATCGCTCCATCTATTTCCAGATTTCAAATTATATAGCTTCATTATAGATCATAATGTTGTATATTTAGTATAACTAGCATATAGTGGAATCTTTTCAAAACTCTTTTACATATCAAAAATATTCAGACAATTGTGAAGGTTATCTCAAACCACCGTTGTCATTTTCCCAATCTGATCTCCATCATTTTTTATTGTTGTACTCATATTCGATGATCAATAAACTGTAAATTTATCTTAATCACTAGAAACATTTAGTTCATACATATTTTTATTTAAACATTTATAAATTTGATCTATTTCATGATAGATCAAGTGTTATTTCATCACATCTAGACAAATTTTTATTGAATAACAACAATATAGACATGGACAAGTGATTTGAAAAGGATCATTTCCACAATCCATTGTAAAATTTACAAACTCTTTAACCCGATACTCATATATTTTTTTCATATGATTGGAATCCATAAATTTTCAGTTTATATTCATCCTATTTGGCTCAAAAATATTCATATTTATGAAAAAAAATAACTACATGAAAGGTATGTATATAATGTATCATTTTTTTATATGAATAGATTATATATAGTATAACTTTAAAAATATACTTATAAATTATAATAAATACATGTATAAAGTATAAAAAATAATAGATATAAAAAAATACATTACATTCCTAAATATATGCATATAATAAAATATGTATATATAAATATAATTCAATATAATATATATACAAACAAACATAGATATGCCAACAAATTAAATATTTGTGTAAATATATAATTGTGTGTGTGTGTAAATATACAAATATACATGTGTAAATCTCTCTATGTGTGTGTGAAGAACAAATTTCAAATTATAAAATATAAATTTAAATAATATTCCTGAAAATTATGATACAAATATGAATTAAGTATTTTAAAAAATACATATAAATTTAATGAACATATGTACCATTATATGTATATGTGTTTATTTATATACAAATATATAAATTTCTACACACAAACATAAACATATATACACACACACACACACAAACAAAAAGAATATATACATATTTATACACATAAAAACATATGAAACATGCACATTTATATATGTGTGTGTATTTGTACACAAATATATGTGGATGATTACGTGAAGAATAATAAAAAATCATAGAATTGAGGATTTGATTTATAGATGATTATGGGAAGAATGATCAAAAAATAATTGAATAACCAATGCATGATCAGTTGAGAAATCAATATATTCAATGCCCAAAGTCAAATACCATAAAAAAATGTTGCTCGAAATTCATAAGAAAAAAGTATCTTCACTATATTAAATAATATTTGTACATATAGTCCAAATGATGTGGTGAAAATTTGATAAAAATAAATAAAATGAAAACATGATACTCTCATTAATCATTTGAAAAAAAATTCAAATCACATACCTTAGGTTTTTTAACTCAAATTGACCAAAATATTGGGAAGATAGATCGATATACATCAAATTACATAAAGGATTGAGGAACAAGTTTGAGTGGTGGTGTGGTTAGGGTTATTTTAAAAACAAGTCGAAACCTTTATGAGTTCTGATAAAAAACTATTTTATTAGCACAAATAGAGCAACATTTTATCAGTGCTAATTTTAGCACAGATAAAACAGATTTTATCGACACTAAAATTAACACTAATAAAAATAAGTTCAATATTATGTTGCTTCTCAAAGATCCATTTTAATATTACATCATCTTCCCCAGAGATCCATTTCATATGACATGAGCCTTTAACAGTGCTATTATTAGTTCTGACAAAAAAAACTAAGAAAAAAATAAAATATATAGAGATTATCGATTCAATAAATAACATTAATCATTTATAATTATATTTAAATAATATTAATTTCAATTAAAATATATTATTAATTATATAGATGTGTAAATATTTTTTTACTTTTATATTATTAATTATATAAATGAATAAATAAATATATAAATATTAAAAATTACATTTAAATACAAAAAAATAAATAAATTACTGATTATACAAATTTATATAATATTAATTATATATCAATAATATTAATAATTATTAATTTTATTTAAAAAATTGATAATATTTAAAAACATTTATTAACTATTAAAATGAATAAATATTTAAATATATTTCACTTTATAGAGGATTATTTTCAATATGTTATAAATTAAATATGAATATTCAATTTACTATCAACTGTTTAGAATAATATAAAAAAAAATATAAATTACATATTTAATAATATAATATTTTTTAATCAATTACATGTAAAAATGTATAAATGTTTTTAATGATATATTATTTATCACAACCCCCCCCCCCCCACTGGAACCCCTCCAAGGATGGAAATGAATAGAATGAGTGACTCGTAAAGCCCGCCTCTAATAGGTCCTAGTTTAGTGACTAGCATTGAGCATATAAAATGTACAATGGGAGGAATTACCCTCATAATATACGTCAAGGAGACAATATAATATGAAATCCACTAATTAACAGCATGTCATAAATATAAAATAACTATCATCTTACAATTCATGTCAAGCAAGACAAATAAATATTGAAAAAATAAAATAGTACCAAGGGGAATTCTAATGCAGCAACTCCAACCATTAAGCTAGTAATGTCCATCTCGGTCTACAAAACCCTCTCGGAAACCTAAAAGACATTTTATATATGCATACAGTGAGTATAACATATATACTCAATTGGATAATTCCCAATGCCTCTCATGAAAATGTGATAAGAGAATATTAAAGATACAGTGAATAAATAATGGAACAAACAGGCACCTAAATAGGTCAAATACCCAATCCCATTTACACCAAGGCTTACTCACCAAATAGAACTTCCATATTAGTAAAATAATATCAATAAAATACAAATAAATCATCCCAAAACCACTTATTATTGATCATATATCTGTAACTCGATACGTCACATATCCATGGTAATAGGATATCATGAACAAGAATGGAATAAACCTCATGTGATCCTCATACCATGCATGACCCCCATCATGAATCGCAATAATCACTGCAACCAACCAAAATCCATTATCACTTGGCATCACCACCAACTAAGGTATCAACACTAGTCATCACCACCAAATGATCCATCATCACCAATCATTGCCACCAACTAAGCCATCTTGACTAGGCATCACCACTAACTGGTCCATTATCAATAGATATCTCTGCTAACTGTTCCATCATCACTAGGAACCACCACCAACTAATTCATAATTATTAGGAATCACCACCAACTGATCTTCCATCACTACTACCAATGTGAGAGTGGGGGAAACACCTATAACCCAAAACCTTATTGAGTATTAGAATGAAATTCTGTACTTAGGTTTGGTGAGTATAAAAATCATTCACAATACCAAGCCTAAGGTTCTATATCAAACTTCTCTAGCATAACCCACAATACCACCACATCACCCCATGATATCCATCACCAAATATTACCACCACTGAATGTAACTCACCATGCATGACAACTACAACACATCCCACAATTCCCTTCTTTTTTTATAGATTCAACTAATTTTCTAGATTTCCAAAATTACTAACCACACCTATTTAATAACCATTAAATTCAAAATTTAATGAAAACCCACTTCTAAAAACAACCCATATCTAATTTTATCCATTTTCCATTTCATACTAACCCATTATTATCATTCAAATCATTAATCAATTTCCAAATGTTTAATTTTATCCCATTTAATTACCATTTTATCATTACTAACCTCATCACATAGTTATCAGGAAACTAGAAAGAGGATACCACACAACATCCCCACCATCTCACAATATCCACCATCACATCCCATGCCAACCCAACTATGGCCTCATTACTCAATATATTCCATTATTAACAGTCACCACCATCATTTAACACCCCCACAAGTTCCAAACAACCATAGAGACAACAAAAAATACACCAACATACATAAAATAAAATTTAAATTCCCATAAATCTATACAATTTCATATTTAATGTGGTATTTATTAGTATTTCATCATCTCCTTTATGGGTATTTTCACACAACTTCTATATTTACACACAATTGATTCATTATCCTTATATGAGTGTTAAAACTTTTATAAATAATGAGTTTAATAAAAAAATCACATCAAGGGTTCATAACTCACAACAACTATAGAATACCAAACATAACATTTTTTATGTTTCAATAGGGATCAAGCAACGATACAAAGAAAATGAATAAACACGTGTGAACTCATCTCTACCCCATTTAATTAATTTGAGTCAATAATTTTCTTATTTAAGTCATTTGATACTATATAAACAAAGGAAAACAAGATCATGTTAAACTCATAGTTTTATGAAAAAAATAAAGAGATAAAAATGATCCCCTCCTGATTATAAGTTCAACATTATCCAAGAAAGAATGGATGGTCAAGGATTAACCACCACGGAAGTGAAGCACCACTAAACCCAAAGGGAGACTCACCGGGACCTATCCATGGTAAAATAATATTAATCTTTGCTTTATTTACATCCCAAAATAGAGGAATCCTTCTAAAATAACTTTTGTAAAGAAGAAGAATAAGGAGAATGGAGTGGAGAGGAAGGGAGAGAATACCATTATTCAAGAGACTTCGATTCAGACATTCTAAAGTACTTGGACCCTAAAGAGTGTGGATTGAGGCTGGTGAATGGTGTAAGAGTCATCAATTGTTTGAGAGAAGAAGTGAACATATAAACCAAGGAATTCAAGACACCCTATTTATATAAGAATCTTTGAAATCCAACTATATGGCATAGTGTATCTCACTATTCTAATGGTGCATTCAATCAAAGAGAGCATCTAGAATTCAATTATTTAATCCACTGATTTCCATGTGTTTTAAAACCCACATCAAACTATTTTGACCAGCACCATACCCATGGTTTTGTCGTGGTGGAATCCCCTTAGTCATTTTTTCCATCTACACTAAAAACCACAGTATAGTGACTGCCTTTACTCACTATTTTCCTTAACCTCATTCTCAACTCAACTTAACCATGTCACAATCCATTATCTTCTTTCCAAATCATAAGGATAAATTCATATATGTTTCACCTCAACACACCTAGTCACTACATCATGGTTAATCCTTTCTCACTATTTCACATAGGGTGACTCGAAAAGCACCATGCCCAATGCCTCCTTCAAAAAAAGCTCCATGTTCCATTTTTTTCTCAACCACTTTTCATAGGTGTATTCCCCATGAGAAATTACTATTAAAATTTCCATATAAGATATTTTACTCCTCATGGTTCACCCATACACCAAAATGGCCAACTCTATATCCATCCTCTAAACACCTATGATGACCCATGTCATCCCATTTTGAGAAAATCAGGAGAAATTTACAATTCTGTTCTTAGGTGGGTTTTAAGGGGAAATGGTAATATATCTTATAATGGGATCTCGAATAATTTTTTTACCACTATTTTGGTCCCAAAATATGATGTTTACCTTTTAATGGGAATTTGGTGTAATTTAGAGTCATTCGTATTTTCATGAAATATTTAATATTTAATTGATTTTTCATGTGTGTTCGGTGATATATTTTGAAAATAGTCTTGGATTGAAATTTTGACATTTTTTTGAATCTGGAATGGGGGGTTTCCAAGTAAAGGTATAAACCCATCATGGGAATTGGGGCCTTTTTCATTTTTTATTTTCTTTTTCTATATTCCTTTTTGTTTTTCCCTTTTCTTTTCCTCCTTTACCTGATGCTTCTTATGTATGTATAGGGTATCCTCCCCCATTTTTCATGATCGGTTAAGATTAAGAAGGTTAAGAGGGAGTGTAGGATTACACCAGTCTTCATTCAAGGAGATGGATTGGGATGTACAGGCTACACGGTGCTGATTTGAGAGCCTACATGAAAGTATGGAGTTTTTTGTGTGAAGGTATTCCATAATTATATTTTTAATCATAAATATCTATATAATCGTTGATTTTAGTTTTGAAATACCCATGTGTGTTTTAATTAGTGTTGTGAGAGCCTACATGAAGTGTTTTGGGATAAATTGAGGGTTTCAAGTGCTTCATGGGGGATTTTCTTTCAAGAAACTCATTTACACAGCATGCATTTCAGGAAACACATGCTATGTGTTATTAGTTTTGTGTGTGGGGTTAAAGATAAGGGATACATACAATGTGTGTTTGAGATACACCACGTAGGGGAAACTTGGGGTGTGGTCAGGTACTCATCTAGACACCCCATTTTGGGGTGCATAGTCATGTAGAATACATTGCCTGAGCCCATGTGAGGTACACGTCCAGTGGATATGTACATTTTTTTAGACCCATGTGAGGTACATGGCTAGGAACGACATGTGGGTAGAATGTCATGAAGTGGTAGTACATTTTGTGTAGTCATTGAAAGTGCATGTCAAGTGGGCTATGGCACATGTTCATAGAGGTTGGTTTGAGGTACACGCCATGTACTACCTCCTTTTAGGTGTTTCAATGGTTTGTCACCCTGGATTTATAATTACACTTGTGAGTATTCCATTATGATAATTTTTCTATGTAGAATGGGACGTTGAAACCCGTTTTGGTGTTTGGATTCCATTTGAGAGGTGTCTTTGTTTGGGTGATCTTTGGTGGGAGTTTTTTTTTTAAGGTTTTGGTTTGGAATCCTCCTAAGGTTTAGGTTGTGATGTGATACCTAGGATAGATTCATGTTCTTGTTGGATATCTTGGCATGGTTGATCTAAGGGGTTTTGTTCAATGTTCTCTAGATGGTTACTGCAATGTAGAATTGAGTAATGAATTGGCTTGGTGATTCCAAAGGTTTTTTCTCTAGTGTTTGGTTTCCAAAAAGGTGTGAATGATTTGTGGTTTGGATGGTCATTGGATGTTGGTACTGATTTATCATGGTTAATAGTAGTTGAGGTTTTAAACCTCTTTATTGAGGTTTAGTTATATTAGATACTTAAGTTGGGTTGATATCATGGGATGGTGAGCACATCAGGGTACCATTGCATGGATGTTGAGATGGTTCTATGGGACCCATGAGGATTCCCTTATATGTTTGGTGATAGACTTGGATGGGTGGTGTGCTGGAGAGACCAATGGAGAATCCCCTTGGAAGTTGTACTATTTTTTATGAGGTCTTAGGGGTCACTAATAACACCCTTTATAACATGGTTTTTCTTGAGGATACCCTTATGGAGAAGGTGATGTTTATGGATGGGTTAGGTTTCAGATTGATTGAGTGATTTTTATTATATAGTTATTGTTCATGGATTGATTGATGTGATCCAGGGGATTGTGGATGCCCCATGTTTTGTTAACCCTGAAGGGGTAATGTTGGTTGTAGTATTGGAAACTTTGGGTGTCACCTTTGATCCTAGAGACTGGAATTTTGAGCCCATTATGGTCATGATCATGTTGATCGGTTCCATAATTTAAACAACTTGTGTTTTTATAGCCTTTTTCCAATATGTTTGAGGTAGTTCCTACTCAAGATCTATATGTTAGCGGAGACCTTTAGGAAATTTTTATGTTGGGAGTGAGAATATATTTTGATCTAGTTCTCTACTCTATTGGTTATTTGGTGTTAGATGGGTATAGGGGACTAATAGATGATCTAAAGGAGTGCATCCCCCCTAGACTAGGGGATATTTTTTGATCTAGTGGATAGGTGTCTTTGTTTATGGAAATTTTGGATGGACTCTGGTTATAGGTTGATCCCTTCTCTAATTGTATATTTTATAGAGCTAGGTTATTTCTATAGAACTACCATAGTTTTTATAAGTTCACTCAGTGTGAGTAGAGTTCCTATCATAGGATTGGATCATTCCATTGGAATACTAGATCCCAATATAGATGTGTGTTGTGATTATGGATGTATTAGGTTACGGGCCATGCAGCGGAAGCCAGTGGGCAGGGGATTTTAAAATTTTCATCGGCGGATCGATGGTACTTGTCGATACCGATGATCCGAGCCCCGCAGAGGTCTGAGGATCTTGCATAAATTGTAAAGAGAAAAAAAATAAAATGAAAACATACTTGTTTCAAATCTGAAGACGTGTTTGACTACAACTAGTCGATGGTGATCATTTCTTGAAGGATCCAAAGCAGGATCCCTCTAGATCGTCCACATGCACTCCAAAAATCCGTTGGAATGTCGATCGTTGAATTTTGGGTGCTAGTGCGGCGATCCGACGATGCTTTCGATATCCCGACGATCACCGCATCGAGATGCCTACAATGTCGAAGAGAGATCATGATCCGAGCATCTTGGATCGAGAGCTTCTTTCTCTAGAGAGTGAGAGGAGAGAGAGGCACTGTATTTCACTCCTGAAATGAGTGAATAGTTCATTTCACACCAAAGAGAGATAACCACCTCTCTTATTTATAGTGTAGTTGAAAAATACCTGGTTGGGTTCCCCGGCCCCAGTTTATTTCAACATCCACTAAATAAATAATTTTGACGAACTAAACTGTGCCAATATTATTTATTATTTTATCACATACTTGTAATATATATATAATATATATTATGTGATAAAAATGAGTCATTTAACTCAACTCGTTATCCTGCTTAATATTAAAGGAACCTTGAATATTAAAATAATATTCGTTCGATTAATATTTTTCTCGTATTTACTAAACTTGTAAATACATTAAATAAATTCAATCCCAAATATTCATAACTTGAATATTAATGAATTTATTTAATTCATCAGTGATCGATAACTTGGACAACGCTCGAACCCCATGGTGGGGCCCACTATGTCCATATACCTATTCAACTGAATAGGGAAGATTCTTGAATACGCTATTGTGTGTGACCCTCGAGGCCCTTACCTCAATAGCAGTGAATAAAATCCACAGACCAAGAGAGGATTCTAGCAACCCAACATGTCCCCTAAAGAGATAAGAATAGTCATAGCAACGACTACCATCCTATGAACATTGATTGTGTACTATAATCTCTTTGTCATTAAATATCTCATAAAGCATGATGCACTCTTGTGTCATTGTCCTTATCTTGATTTATTATTTATTGATCTATCCAGATGGATTTTCCTTTCTACTGCTTTGGCCAGACTTATGAAGGCGGCACCACCCTGATCAACTAGGCCTGAGATATACAACTTCCTGAACTTGGAAGTGACAAATCCTTTCTTGACCATTCAGCCAACGTCATACCACCAACGACGCACCCAACACAAACTACCTCTCCACAACATCACTACCATGGTTTTCATCTTGCATCAAAGTACGTAATCAAATGATATAAATTGGTAATGGTCTCAAGTCAGGAGACCAATACACATGTTCATAGATCGGAACAACCAATGACACCCAAAACATGTGGTGTTCCTATTAGAAATTATGTCCTCATGATCTCACTACTAGAGATCATCAAGTGAAAACTTCATGAGAAGAAGTCTCAATGCTTATGAGCCCCTAGCACGTGATAGTCATACATCTACTGTGTCTAGTCAGTAAGATGTATCTAGACTGTAGAACATATATTTAATATCAATGTCATTGTATCTTGAGGTTCTCGTTATAGCCTGGGATCTTCTATAACCTCTCGACACAACAATTAACCTTTGTACATTACCATTATTATAGTGGATGTAGAAAATTCTACACTATAATGGTAAGGTAACATCATGCATAGATAATTGTACACATGATACGGTAATCAAAAGTACTGCATATTTTGGTCTAGGGAACCCACTATTTCAACACTCCCACTTGAACTAGATCCAACTTCATAACTAAACTTGTTAGCTACTCACATGATAAATACCATGCTTCTTCTGAGTAATTGATTTAACTTTTGGGCCTTCCATGTTTTCGCCGAGTGGAATGTCTGCTATATGCAACCTCATCTTCTTGAGTAAAACTTATCAAGATAGGGTAACCCCGAGTATATTACTTTTGTTCATTTTCATAACTTGACAACTTGGCTAGTAATAATATCATAATTTATATTATGATAATACTTTTCTCACTATGTGTGAATCCAAGAATTGGAACAAATCGTTGTGATTTATAACTACTTCTTAACTACCTTAGAAGCTGCAACGTACTCGGTATTTGTAGGTATGGCTATCACTAGATTTTATGATCTTGACTTGCTCATCTCCTTTTCCAAACTGTGATACTAGATCAAATTGATCTAAGGATTACTAGTTTGTGTCCAACAAAAAACTAGTATACCATCCTCTCTATATTCCAGGTACATATCATTTGTACTTGCCGAAGTACAAGATGATAGTTCTGACTGCATCACTTGCAATGCTCCTGGAAATAATTGATATCTGCCCACAATAAAGTATATCCTGGAAATATCGATTATTGTACATATTATGGCATATGTTATTTATCTATCTCTAAATCATATGGTATCAATTCACAACATTAATCTCTACCCATGCCCCGAACATGTTAACCCGGAGAGATTAAGCCATGTGACATTGGAAACAATTCATCTCTTGAATTGTTCCAACTTGTATTTTTCAATACAATGTCACTATATATACAAGATTGACTAGGACCAAGTAACCTATGGATCTACCTCATTGGATCATGTTACCTAGAACTCAGGTTTCTACTTTAAGTAAATCCTTGGAGAATTTCTTTTACCTTGGTCTTATCTAACAGTAAGACCAAGTTTTTTTTCCATATTTTTCCGAACATATTTCACTTGGAAAACATTGGTGCTCCCACTATCCTTTGGTAGAAACAAGGTAATGATTGATTTATAATGAATTCTATAATATCTTGTTGCTTACTTTATTCCAGAACTAGATTTCAGTAACTTGCAACCTTCATTTTATGATGTCATCATCTCTTTCTAGTTGCGTCATATAGACACCTTCCATGAAAGATGATCTTGACATCTAATGACCAATAGAGTGATCTTAGAATTTAGTTATGACAAGTAAAATTCTAATAAATTTAGGCGTATCGGCATGGTATAACCAATCGAGCCTTATTGGTACCATACTTGTACCATCCATGTATCATTTCATTTCAATACCTACCGCAGTATTCAATTTATAAGCCCCTTTGCAATTTGATACATGGAATCCATTATTGAATTTTAGTTGATCTTTTCAATCTTATCTCATAGCCTTATACTGCTTACTTGTAGGATTTATTATTCTCAATGAATAATATATCACCAAACACGGTGAATATAAAACCATCACCAAGGTTTCATTCTTCCTGCGTAGTATGTGTCACTAGAACATGCCTATTCCACATGTACTTGTGGAACTTGTTCCCTATGCCAACCATTTGTGCATTTCGAGTATTGACCAAGTCCAAGTCAATTCAGATCCCACTATCTCTAATAGATATGTGCACCCTTGTATAGAAATGTAGTCTAATACTTGACTGCATCTTTTCTATCTTAGGTATTTAGGTAATATCTTAAGCAACTGTTAGGATAATTACCTTAAATGCACAATGTGTTTAACTTGATGCATGTTTGTTTAAATCCTAACAAACTCTTTGCATCTAAATATTTCATATGACATAATGGATTTTAAATCATACTATGACTCATATGATATCCATTTTTCATTTTATTTGGCATATTGGTTATGGGTTTAAGACGTTATTTGCAAAGCACATGTTGAAATATAATGGAAGTTTTTATAGGTTGCAACATTCATACAACTTACATCATAACTTTGATGTATAAAATGTGAGTTTAGGAATTTCTCCACGCTAAATTTTTTTATCAATGTTAATATGTAAGAATCGTCATTGATCCTCCTTATGAACATCAATATGGTGATGTAGATAAGGTAACATTCATTTAGGAATTAATCCACGCTACATTATCATGATCGATGATAGTTTGGTCAAGATATTCTTCGACATGTTGATCCAAAGCAACTTATATCTTCTTACTAAACTTATACTTCACTGGTACATTCCTTAATGACTTAAAAGAAACATATAAAGTATCTTTACCTCTTTCTTTCCTTTGGAATAGTTCAAACTCTCTTGTTGAACTAATCCCCGGATGCTTTGTGGCATACCTTTATTTATAAAGGCTTCTTTGTCTAAACTAAAGATGTCAACAATATCAAAGGTGTTTAGCTGTGTCGAGCCTAAATACCATACTGGGTATTTTCTTGATGTCCACTTTTAGTTTTACTTTACAAATAATCATATTTACACAACTGGGTAGGTCTTACATTTTATATTCATCATGTATTGCCATTGATTCAAGTAGCAGTGAACTATTTGTTGAGTATGTTACCACAAACAACATTCATTCCAAAAAATGGAATAATGTATCATCATGTCCAAATGGGCACATGAGATAAATGCTTTTGGTTATACTCAACAACTTGTTCAGTTTGAGTCAATCACTTGGTAATTAGAAGTTATGTGTTTCTCACCGCTGACTTAGGAATCACCATTTCTCAGCTAATTGGAGAAGACACTTTACTTTTAGTAATGTTTCCTTACTTACTTGGTTATTGTATTTCAATACATATATGTGAAAATCATATTTTATTTTAATACCCAAGAAGTATGTGAGATAAAAATACTTTTATTTGATGAATATTAACTGAATGAGAAGCAGGTACTTGCTTCTAGTATTTCAGTTTATTGCATTTTTAAACTTCCACAAATTTATTTCATTATGTGATGTAAATAACCTCCTGTTAAACAACCAACCACTTTTCTTTGAAGGACATGATGCAGGTGCCTTTGGCATAACTTTCCATAGGCCTTTTCGCCTTGTCTATCAATTTATTCTACATAATAATAAAAGATGGTGTTATCTCCAATATTCCTAATACATGGAGAATGTTACCATAAAGGTAATGAAGCGCTTACTCTATATCATTCATTTGAACCCTTAAACGAAACTAGAGTAATTGGGTGTAAAAGGTATAAGAATGGGAAGAAATGAAAGAGTGTGAACTATATTTCACTTCACACAAACCGAGTGCGACCATCACATTCAAATATTACTTAGATTTCTCCTTGAAAACTTTTGGAGATGAGACTACATGTGATCATCATCCAAGTCATGATGTAGCGACCACAACTAACATCAGAAGGTGATGATATCATTATAATAGATCCATCATATGCTTTGTTCATGAGTCTCCTGTAAGCAATTTTACACCCTTTCTTTCTAAGGTGGTTTAACAGGTTCAGACAGAAGCACCTTGAATTTCCATTATGGTAGTAATGTGCGCAAGCACCTATACTACACTTGGAATTTCATGCTTGTTTGGAAATTAAATATGTCCAATATTTATCGCAGTTTTTTATTATGGTATTACTTGCCATTATCTACAAATATAATTTAGCAGATTGTACTTTTATGTGATTACCTAATGTGAAATTACAAATTATTTAATCATTAAATGTCTCCCACTAATTTTTTAATTATAGGAACCCTCTGTACTAGAATCATAATACTCTTGAGTATTCTAGTGGAAAGGATCCCTGAACCTCCCTCATATTCTACAAGCTATGGCTATGCCACTACTCAGAGGGTCCAATGTAGGCTTTTGGCTGGCCAACTGCATTAACTCACGGTTCCTTGATCTGTTGAGTGAAGTCCCAGCTTCAAAAATCATTTACTAATTTACTCAATGCTTGCCTCTAAAATTAAAACAAGCTAGATATGGCTATTTCTTTACTGCAATTTTAGTTAAGTCAACCCACCACACGAATAAGAACTCCCCGATAGTAAGAGGCACCCTTATCTAAGGCATGATTGGCACCTCGAACACCTGTTTTTGTTCAAACTTGAATGATGGAAGGTTGTTTGTGACTTAATATTTTCTTTGAGGGTTTTATTATTTTTCTCTCTCGAAGAATGTAATCTATTTCTATTAAACTTGTTCATCTATTTTGTCGTGCTCACAACTGAACTTTAATAGAAAAAACACACACTGCTACTTTATGCATTTTATTATATATTATTTTATGTATTTTTCTGTTGTTCTAAAATGCATAAAATAGTAAATAAACGCATAAAGGCAAACTACTACCTGACTGGTCTTGATCATCTAAACGACCTAAGCGCATCGTACCTGAGTCGGAGCTTGACTCTTGATGCAGCTTTCCCTCGTCTTGTATTTCGCTTTATAATCTGGAGTATCGCCCTATCTTGGTGGGGTCCATGTGTCATCTTTCATCGTCTTGATCAACGTGCACCACCTCATCTTGGTGGGGTCCACGTCGTTCACCGTCTTCGTCCGAAGTACAAAAATACTCATGCACAGGTGAGGGGAACTCAGGTATAAATGTACATCAAGTAAATTTGGCTCGCAAGCACTTATACATTTTAACTAAAAAAATAAAGATGATGCGCAGACCATCTATTTAATTAATTAAAATCATCACATGCAATTAAAATAATTAATTAAATAAAAGGCAACATACATGGGTTGATTCTCAAGACTAGTAGGTGGGTAAAATAAAGCGCGATAAAAAATTAAAATGCAATAATTAAGTACGAGGGTTTATTTAATTAAATTAAATTAATTAATAAATTCAAATAATTTAATTAATCATCGGTCCTCTAATTAATTTAATTTTAATGTGAAAATTAAATTAATTGAACTTAATTTAATTTAATAATTAAATTGAATTAATTTTATCTGGGTATTAAAATAATTAACCAAAATTAATTTTAATTAATTTAATTTAAATACTAAAATTAAATTTATTAATTTTATTAATTTTGATTAATTTAATTTATCGATCCCCGAAAACACTGCTGCAAGGCCTCTGTGGGTCGGTCCAAACCCACGCAGCACCATGCCATGGCTAAAATGCATCAGGTCGATCCTCCCAAACCTGTTTTGGGTTGGGCAAGTCCGATCAGACCGCTTCGGGGCTATATTTGCGCTGTGAAATAATAGCAGGCAAAATAAAAGTACCTCCCAGATTTAACCAATGCTGCAGCGACGTACGGTGCACCCGAAAGGTTTAGCGGGGTGCTCCGGTGCAGGCCAGCAGGGCAAAACAAGAGTCATCAGCCTGTCTGGCGCAAGGGTGTGGCTTGGGAGGATCTGCGGTGCCTGGCCACGGCTGGTGCTTAGTGGGGTGGTGTGGTGCTACACCAGGAGTATGCCTCTGTTGTGGGGTGCTCCCGTGCTGGTCGGGAGGTGCGCCTGGAGCAGGGCTGAGAGATGAACGGTGGTCTGATGAGGGGAGTGAAGGGAGGCGGACTCCAGGAGCAGCCTGCAAGGGAGGCGGTAGCAGAGAGGAGGCAGGCCAGGCTGGGTGAGGTCGGGGCGCGGCGCTATCGCTACTGCTACATGCGGTGGGTAGGAGCACGTTTGCGGTCCGGTTCTGTCTAGTGGACCCACTATGTGCAGTCTACAGCAGGTCATGGGGAGAGAGGGGAGGGTGTCCGGAACCCGGGGTGGCTGGGCGGCACATGCAGAGGGAGCAACGGGAGACGATGGCCTGGAAGGCCTAGTGCAGCGGGTCTCCAGGGAGCTCGGCCAGGGGGGTCAACGGGCTTCATACCGTGCTGGGATGTGGGAGGCGGCGGCAGCCTTCTTGTGGCATAGGTCTAGAGTAGTTTGGCGGGCCTTTTTCTGCGGCTACTGCGCGGGGAGACCGGGGCGGGCTCCTGTGCTCCGCGTGGGGAAGACTAGGCGGTCGGCTCGGGGTGCAGCGGCGCACTACTAGAGTTCATCGGTGGGGTGTGGGTGTGGCCACGGTGGCCTTGGGATGGGTGCGTCTCCGGCTGGCATCCCATGAGGCACTGCAGTGCGTCACGCGGGGAGGAGGGGTCTGTTCGAACCCCTGCTTTGATTGTTTTCCTTGCGTCAGCCCACCCTACCCCCAAAACCTCTTGCTTCCCTTTTTTTAATTAAAATACCTTTTTAAAAGTGTATTCCACACCCCCTTTAATTTTAAATGATTCAAGGTCTCCTCATTACTTTTAATTTGAGTCAAGTCTTCTCAAATATTTATAAAATCCTACTTAGACTTTTAAAATAATAATAATAAAATTATTATAATAAAATAATAATTTATTATTATTTGTTTGTCAAAATTATTTATTATTTTATCACATACTTTTAATATATATATATATATATATATTTAATACATTACATGATAAAACCGAGTCATTTAACTCGACTCTCTATCCCGCTTAATATTAAACGAACCTTGAATATTAAAATAATATTTTTTCGATTAATATTTTTCTCATATTTACTAAACTTGTAAATACATTAAATAAATTCAATCCCAAATATTCATAACTTGAATCTTAATTAATTTATTTAATTCATCGGTGATCGATAACTTGGACAATGCTCAGACCCCGTGGTGGGGCCCACTATGTCCATATACCTGTTCAACTGAATAGGGTAGATTCTTGAATACCCTATTGTGTGTGACATTGTAGGCCCTTACCTCGATAGCAGTGAATATAATCCACAGACCAAGATCAGAGTCTAGCAACCCATCATGACCCCTAAAGAGATAAGGATAGTCATATCAACGACTACCATCCTACGAACACTAATTGTGTACTATAATCTCTTTGTCATTAAATATCACATAAAGCAGGACGCACTCTTGTGTCATCATCCTTATCTTAGTTTATTATTTGTTGATCTATCCAGATGGATTTTCTTTTCTACTGCTTTGGCCAAAGACTTATGAAGGAGGCACCATCCTGATCAACCAGGCCTAAGATATACAACTTCCTGAACTTGGAAGTGACAAATCTTTCTTGACCATTCAGCCAATGTCATACTACCAACGACGCACCCAACAGAAACTACCTCGCCATGACATCACTGCCATGGTTTTCATCTTTCATCAAAGTATATAATAAAATGATATACAGTGGTAATGGTCTCAATTCAGGAGACCAATACACATTTCCGTAGATAGGAACAACCAATGACACCCAAAACATGTGGTGTTCCTATTGGCGGGTCTGTCCTCATGATCTCACTATTAGAGATCACCAAGTGAGAACTTCATGAGAAGAAGTCTCAATGCATATGAGCCCCCAGCACCTGATAGTCTGACATCTACTATGTCCAGTCAGTAAGATGTATTTATACTATAGAACATATATTTAAGATCAATATCATTGTATCTCGAGGTTCTCATTATAGCATGGGATTTTTTATAACCTCTTGACACAACAATTAACCTTTGGACATTACTATTATTATAGTGGATGTAGAAAATTATGCACTATAATGGTAAGTTAAGATCATGCATAGCTAACTGTACACATGATACGGTAATCAAAAGTACTGCATAGTTGGGTCTAGGGCACCCACTATTTCAACAGGATGGTGAGGGTTATATCCCAGGTTCCGATATTCATTATCATTCTTGTTTAATTATTTCACAATATTCCTTTATATTTGTTAGATTCACCTGGTGGCATGTGGTTCGGTGAGTCATGAGCTATAAAACCTCAAACATAGACCAGTTCAGGGATAGATTTATTTCATGTCTCACCTTAGATCCTAAGGTTGGATGCTTTGTTAATTTATTCTATTTATCTCCTAGTTTATTTATTTTATGATAGATGTTATTAGTTTTCAACTAGTCTAGGCATATCATGGGTTCATGAACTTGTTATGACAGTATATTTTAGGTTCTCCATTGGGGGTGGCCTACTAAGATTTATTTCTCACTGATTATATATGAACCTTGGTGTTTATGCATACATTATGTCTAATTTTAGGTTGATCACTATATGCATAGTAGATGGGGATGAGGTCTAGTGATTCTTGATCGAGTGAAACTGCTCATGTGAATTTTGAGGTTTGAGCTAGAGAAATTTGACTATTGTGGAGATCAGGTATAAGGTATAACTCAGATTTGGCAGAAGATCCTTGTTTTTATTTATTTTATTGTATTTATTTCTATATATTTGGCCACCCTGGTGGGAGACTGATTGTTGTATGTTTTATCATGGTTTAAATTTATATTATTGTATATCACATTCCATTCTATTATAGTATGTTTTTTCTTTAGTTATTTGTGTTACATACTCAGATGTTTATTTATGTGGATGTCTTAGGTTTATTTACACTGTTTTTGTACTCTGTTTTGAGATTATAGTCTCCCCACTACATTTTATTATACCCTCAATTCTAGTCATCATCCTCTAGCATATAAATAGGTGCGCTTAACACCTTATAGTGAGATAAATTAGGTGACTTATTAGGTTTATCCAATCTAGTTCATCATAAAATAGTATCAAAACTTTATTATTTTATGATTTTGGGATTTGGTAGACAAGTGGTTTAGGAATATATTGAATCTTATGATAGAACATAGACTAGTGAATCATCAAAAAAAAATTGATGGAAAATCCAAGTTACTGGATTGATGGGATTGTTTTTATTGGTTTATATTTTTATAGTTACATTATTTAACCTAGTGTGATACACTTGGGTTTATTGATTTATGGTTTATTAGTTTTTTCTATTTTATAATTGGTTGGAGGCATGTGTACATGCATCATTCTGGTCACATAGTATTGACATGACATATGCCTATGTTATTTGTTATTTTTATGATTATGGGGGTTCATTTGTTTAAAGTTTATACAATGAACTATATGGTATTGTCCTATATAGATCCTTGGAGGAATTATACTTAACTAGACTATGTGTATTCTCTTCTGATGACAAGTCATATAGATCTTGTGGTGATATTTTCATCAATAATGGAAATACAGCCACTTCTTCAAGGTATTCATGGATACCCTAGTAGGTTTGTGTGGGATTTAGATGCCCTGGTAGTTTCTCTTCAAGGTAAATGATTACTGATAGGTATTTTAGATTATTATTGAGTTTCCTTGGGGTTTTGGTTTCCCTATAGTTCTAGTTTAAAGCTATGGGGGGTGTTTTTTAGTCCCCTATTATGAAGAGAGGTTATTTCCTACCACATGTTGTCTGTCAAGTCTTACAGTGGGGACCCTATGCCAACTATAGTCATATAATTGGGTTTTCATGGATTATCATTCCTTTTATGGGGCTCATAAAGTTATACTATCACAAAAAAAATTGCATGATAATTCACTTTTGTGGTTAGGTATAAGGATTACTTTTTCTTGATAAGTATAGTCTTGGGAGAGCTCTTGGTTTTGAGGTTGCTTAAGAGGTAAGGTTTGTTTGGTTTCCTTTCCCTACTCATTTTTTGTTTCTCTTTTTAGTGGTGTAATGTGACTATGGTTAATTTCTCATGGTTTTGGATAAAAACCCGGGTTGTGGGTGGTCATGGGGTTAGTTAGGGAATGAGTGAGATACCTCAATTTTAAAGAGGATCATTGTGGATGATCTGACTTGTTGAAACAAACTTTTGTGAGGAGCATGGTCAGTGGTTTTATCATGTTATCCTAGGTTCTTCAGAATGTTTCTAGTGTGATTATGAGACATTTTTTTTCATCTATGTTGCATAAGTATATATAAACCTTATACTCGAGTTAATCTGGGTGAGTTATTGTGTAAGAGACTGTGAGGGGTTCTTAAAGAATCAATCTTCCCTAAGGAGGGGAGGGGGTGGTCGGTGTGGATTTTTGGGAACAAGACCCATTGTGTGATGGATTATATGTGTTTTTTTCATAGTACTGTTTGGTTTTTAGATAATGTGTGGGCCTTTTGAGTTTCTTTGGCTCCTGGGAAAACCTGAGTGGTGTAGTCATGGTGGACTTGTTAAGGTCATCACTCATGGAGGGGTGTAAGGGAAGCATTAAGGTGGGGAGTACATTATAGTTTTCTAGAAGATGTGATCTTAATTTTAAGTGGTTTTTCATCATGTTTGATATCATTCCTAGTGATCTAGGAATGGGCGTGGGTGGTGTTTCTTGTATTGGTGCTCAGGTGTGAGTGAATAATCCATGTCCAATCATTGTGTTAGATAGTAGAAGGAGGGTGGTCCATGGAGATTGGTTTTTGGTTATAGGGAGATAATAAGGATAATCCTATAATAGGGAGTATCTTATTGGTTTTAGATAAAATACATTCACATTGTAAGGTTCATGGATGATGTAATACTGGTCATTGGATGATTGGCATGCATCAGTTGTTGGTTCATGGGGAGAATCCAGACATATCTAGTTTTATGGAAAGTAATATATTTGGGTATTGTATTTGGAGGCATGGTGGGTATGGGTTTTTGAAGTGGATTCAAGATAAATAAAATTTGATTCAAGGGTGAGTCAGATCAGAGGTGTTCTAGGGCTCAGGGTGAGAGCATGGCTTTTAGTTTACCACCAAGGCTTCTTGGGGTGAGAAGAATTACGGTGGAGATATTGTGATGTTTCACATCATCAAGTGTTGAGAAAATTAGGAGAAATTTTAATTTTTGTTCTTTAGTGTGTTTTAAGGTGGGAAATAGTAATTTATCCTATTATAGGATCTCAAATAATTTTTTTGACCACTTTTTTGGTACTAGAATATAGAATTTATCTCAGGACAGGTGTTTAGTGGAATTGTGAGGTGTTCATATTTTTAAAGAATATTTAGTTATATAGTTATTTAAATATTAATTAATTTTTCATGTGTGTTTGGTGATATTTTTTAAATAATTCTCAAATTGAAATTCTAAATATGTGGTTGATTCCAAAATAGGGGGTTTCCTAAGCGAGTTATAAACCTATAATAGGCATCGGGGTTGCGCCTAGGCCCTTTTTCCTTTTTTTCTTTTTTTAAATTTCATTCATTTTCTTTTACCATTTTATTTTCTTCATTTACCCATGGATTTTCATGTATTCTAAGGAGATCCTCCCCCATTTTTCATGATCTTATAAATTTAAGAATAGGGAGAGGGAGTAGGGGATCGTGTCGGTCTTTGTCCAAGGAGCTAGATCAGGATGAGGGGGCTACATGGCATGGGTCCGGGAGTGAATATTCAATGTTTTACACCTCAAGGTAGTCCCTATGTAAATTTATATCCATAAATCCCCACAGAATCACTGTTATTGTTTTTTTAAGTCCCTATATGTGTTTTAAATAGTTCCATGAGGTCCTCCAAGAAGTATTATTAGGGAAATCAAGGGTTTAAATGGATTCATAGGGGATTTACATTCAGGAAATCCATCTAAAAAATGTGTATTTTAGGTAACACGTATTGGTTTTTATTAATTTTGGTAATGGGGTTGAGGATAGTAGCTAAAAATCATTTCTTTTTTGTGCATGTCATGTAAGGGTGACTCAAGGTGTGCTCAAGTACTCATCTAGACCCCCTATGTCGGGGTGTGTGGTCGTATAGAGTATACAACCAAACCCCTTGTTAGGTGAAAAAACCATGGTTGTGTATGGTTTTTGGATTGACCTCATGTGGGGTATATAGTTAGGGATATTACCAGTCACCCCATGTGGATATCACGATATGTGGTGGCGGTACGTGTCATGTAGTAGGTGAAAGTGCATGTCGAGTGGGTTTTGGCACGCATCCAGGGAGGCCAATTGGAGGTACATTCCATACACATAAGTTACATGTTATTTACTCCCTCCTTGGAGGTGTTTTTGTGGTTTTTCATCCAAGGTAACAACTGGACTTTTTATTATTCCATTCTAAGATTTTTTCCACATAGTATGTGATGGTGGAACCCCTTTCGGTGTTTGGATGTAATTTGAGAGGTTTTCTAGCTTAGGTTATCATTGGTGAGATATTTTCCTTGAGGTTTTGGTTTGGAATATTTATAAGGGTTGGGTTGTGATGAGAGAACCAAGAGAGGGTTATGATCTTATTATATGGATTGGAATGGGTGATTCCAATAGGATTGTTCATGGTTCTTCGGATGGTTCTTGGGAGGTGGAATCGATTTGTGATTTGGCTTGGTGACCCCAAGGGGTTTTGTCTCCAGTGTTTCTTTTACTAGAATGTGAGGCTGAGTATTGGATTGGATGGTCCTTGGATTTTGGGACTGGTTTATCAAGGTTAAAGTGGTTTAGTTTTTATACCTCTTGGTTGATGATTAGTTTGGTTGGATCCTTTATGATGGATTGACGTCATGGAAAATAAGAACAGATGGTTTCCATTTAATGGATGTCAAGATGGGTCTAAGGGAAGCTTGGGGATGCCTTTATGGGTGTGGTGATACTTTTGGATGGTTGGTGTGCTGGAGAGACTTGAAGAGGAGATCCTAGTAGGGTGTCCAATTTTTTATGAGGTCCTGAGGACTAGTGGGAATAACCTGGCAGAAATAGTTTTCCTTAAGGATGACCCTATTGGTGATGTGATAGTCATGAATAGGATAGGTGTTGGCATATCTAGATGTGGTTTCTTCTTCTGTTCTTGGTTGTGGCATGATGGAAGTAATCCAGGGGACTATTGGTTCCCCTTTTTTTGTTGACACTAATGGGGTCAGTACTGGTTGCAGCATTAGAGACATCTGGTGTCACAATTGAACCTAGAGACTAACAGTTTAAGATTTTTGTATCTATGTTCATATTGATGGGTTTCATTATTTAACAGACCCAAGTTTTTATAGAATTTTTATGATATGTTTAGGAAAGTTCCCACTCTAGATATAGATGTTATATCAGACCTTTGGGATATTCTCAGATTGGGTGTTGGGCTAGAATTTGAACTGATACTCTTCTATATTGTATGGTTGTTGTTAGAAGGGTCTCGATAACTAATGGATAATTTGTAGTGTATAACCCCCTGGGACATCATATAGTTTCCCGGCTGTCGGTTTGGGTGTTCATGGTCTTGAATTTTTTGGATAGACCTAGTATTCAAGTTGATCCCTTCCCTGATTTTATATTTTATGGTTCCTGATTAGTTCTAAAAGACTACCATTCTTTGGATAGGATCTCTTAATGTGAGTATAGTTATTGTCTCCAGTTTGGATCATTCCATTAGGGTCCTAGAGGATATTAGAGATGAATGTTGTTGTTATGGACATTGAGGATGAAATCCTAGGGTTTAGAATTCATGACTGTTATTATGTAAGTCTTCTAGAATCTTCTTTTATATCTAGTGGATGTTCTTGGTGTCATGTTGATGGGTGATCCATGTGCTATGAGACCTTTGACATGGGATTGAATGATGGTATTTTTATATGTGGTGTCACCTTAGATCCTATGGTTGGTTTCTTTGTTTATTTATTCTATTTATTCCATTGTTTATTTATTTTATACCTACTATTATTATATTTTAACTATGCTAGGTATATCATGTGTTCATGCACTCTATAAAAAAATATAGGTTCACAACCAGGGGTGCACTACTGAGATTTATTATTCACCCCTATACATGCACCCATGTTCATGTACATGTATTATTTCTACTTTTAGGTTGATCACTGTATGTATAGGGGATGGGTCTAAGGCCTGGTGTTTCTTGATTGAGTGGGTCATCTCGTGTGGAGTCTGAGGTTTGAGTTGGATCACTTCTACAATTATAGATATTGGGTATGAGGTACAGCTTAGGGTTTGTAGTATAGCTTTGTGTTTTTTTATTTTCTTTTATTGAATACCTATATATGTGGTCTGGCTAGTGGGAGGATGATTATTGTTTGTTTTAGAAATATTTGAGTTTGTATGACTATATTCCCCATTATATTTTATTATATCATGCTGTTGCTTTATTTATTTATATTTTGTACTCTGATGTTTATGTATGTGGATGTTTTTGGTTTATTTACACTATTATTTTACTTTTATCTCTAAGGGTATAGTCTCCCCACTATATTTTTTTAGACCCTCACTACTGGTCAGCTGCCTCTAGTATATAAGGAGGCACGTATGAGGCCTTGTGGTGTGCCAAATCAAGTGACATGCTAGGTTAACTTGGTTCAGTTTGTTATAATTCCTAAGGACAAAATGGCCCTCCCCATACTCAATCCTTCCAAATAGGCTTTAAAATGGACAGTACCACACCCTTGGATATGGCATGATGACCTTCTAAACAACCAAAACACATATTTATCCTCTTGGTATGCCTCAAAACTTCTTCTCAACACCTCAAATCCCTAGAGAAACTAAAAATGAAGGAGTTAAAAAAATAGGTCACTTACATTGATACCTCTCAAACAATTCTCATTATAATGAATTTCAAACTAACTTGGGAAGAAAGAAAAGTGTCTAAACAACCACCCTACAAGATACCTATTAATAATCTACAATAATAAAACATAGCCAACCCAACACAAGGTAATAGCACAAAACACGCATCATCAAAAACTATCTCAAAAACAAGAAAGGGTCTTACAATGCATCTCAACCAAGATCAAGAAAAACATCAAAACAACTTGTATATTGAGATTACATCTATGAATATCTATCCTAAGTGATCTCCTCCATGTCACTGTGTCACCATAATATATGAACTAATGGAATGAAATGCCCACACAAAACTTTCTCCTGATGTTCCTGGACCTCAACTGGACATTCCACAAACATCATGTCATCCTTGATATCCAAATATCCTCATTCAATGACATGGGATTCATCATGAAGATACCAATGAATATGGGTGATGTGGGGGACATTTTGGATCATGTATATCAATTTTGGAACTAAAAACCAATATGACACCTTACCAACATGCTCCAACACTAAGAAAGGATTGATAAACTGGGGATAAATCTTACTACTCTAGCCAAACCTTTATGGCCCCTAGTGAGTGGAAACCATCATGAACATATGGTTTCTTACTTTAAACTCCAGCAACCTCTTTTTTAAATATCCATAATACTTATGGTGATCCTGCACGACCTTTATTCATTCCCAAACCATCAAAATCTTCTCTATCATAATCTACACCATATCAGGACCAAGTATTTCTAGCTTTCCTAACCTCAGTCCAACACAGTGGAGATTGACATGGCCAACCATACAATTCCTCGAATGGATCTATATCAATGGATGAGTGATGTATTTTTTTAGTAAAACTAAATAAATGGTAGTTTCTTCACCCATTATCCACCAAAATCCAAAATATAAGGTCAAAACATATCCTCTAGTATTGAGATGGTCCACTCTGTATGCCCATACATCTGGGGAGGAAAAGAAATGTTAAGGAATAGCTGAGATCCAAAATCATGTTATAATACCCAACATATTCATGAGTTTAATTACATATACTAATTATATATAATTCTCCTTAGTACCTTGTGGAGCCTCACCACTTTATCCACATACCATCATGACAGAATTTCTATGGCAGTTAACACCCAAATCACCTGAAAATGGGATAACTTCATAAGTCAGTCCATGATCACCCAAATAAAATCACATACTTTCTAGGGTTGGGGTAACCTAGGGATGAAATCCATCGACAATGTCCTTCCATTTCCACTTGAGGATATCCAAAGGCTGCAACTACCCTCCTTGAACATGGTTCTCTACTTTCACCAGCTGATAGACCAAGAACTATTCCATGAACTCTTCTATTGAACACTTCATCCAAGGCCCCCAAAGTTACCTCTTCAATTCATGATACATATTTGTCACACCTGGGTTCACCACTAATGTTGATCTATGAAACTCATGGTTAACTCCCTCGCACATGGCCAATGTAACAAAAAACCTCCGTTAAAATAGCATATAATGATGGCCATCCTCTAACCACCCCTATGGAGCATCACCATAACCAACACCATCTTACATCACCTCCACCTCAAATTCTCCCCACTAATACTCCTCTAATTTCCACATAAAAGAATAATTCACTATCATTTGGCATAATCACACTCTATTAGTAGCATTATCTGGTCTAAGATGAAAATTTGTTAAATCCTCTTTTTTCTCCAAAATCCTTAGACTCTCAAATGAAATATCCTCACGAATTTCTCCTTATCACATCATCCAAAAAATCCATTTTTCCAGGGGGAGGAGATCTCAATATTTTAATCCTGAAGAAACTCTAATCACCACTAATGATGTAGATTCAAATATCACTGAGTGAAAACATACCTCAAACTATTGTGGTTTGTGAAGACTAGAAAACATTGATAATGTTGACATAGCTTCATGGAAAACACTACTGTCACAAATTATAGGTTATGGGTGGAATATTTATGCTTGGGGTGACATAATTTCCTAAACCCCTAAGATAGAACTTCCCTCTACTACATCAAAATTCATCCCAAGACTAAATGAGAATCATTAAAAAATATTTTGAACATTGCTTTCTTTAGAAAACAGAAGCACTAAGGCATTGATCAACTTATCCTTCAATTAGTTGAAGGTTTCTTGAAGTTGATAACCCCATATGAAATCCAATGCATTCTTATTAAATGTCATTAATGGGTCTATAATCCAAGATAAATTGGACATAAATATCTAATAATATCCCACATGACCAAGGAAGCTTTGAACCACTTCAACATTCTTGGGTGTCACCCAAGAAACATTTTCCTCAATCTTTGATGTGTCCATGCACACATCTTACTAAGACACCACATGTCCAAGGAAATGTACCTCTAAAATCCAAAACTTGTACTTGGATAGCTTCCCATAGAGATGATATCATCAAAGAACCTATAATATAGCTATAAGGTTCCTAGAATTATCCCCCTCTAACTTTAAATATATAAGGATGTATAAAATGAAAATGGATTCAAAGTGGTGTAGGAACTCATATAATAAGGAGTTCATGATCCATATGAATAGATATGGTGTGTTCATGACACTGAATGGAATGACTATGAACATGAAGTATTCATACCTACACTAGAAGGAAGACTTTAAGATATCCACCTCCTTCACCCTCATTTGGTGATATCTAGAAAAAAATCAACCATTGAAAACTAATTGGCTCCCTTCAACTAGAAAAACAGATCTTTTATCCTAGGAAGATGGTAATGGTTTTGACCATCATCTGGTTCAACCTTCGGTAGTCCACACACATCCTCATAATATCATCCATTTTTTTGGGGAACAACACTAGAACACTCTAGGGAGATACACTAGGTTATATGAAACCCTTATCTTATAAATCATAGATCTGGATCCTCAACTCACGCAACACCATGGGTGTTATATGATAGAGAGAAATTGAAATCAAATACACTCCCAATTGTAACTTTATCTTGAACTAGACATTGCAATGAGGATGTAATATCATAACCTCATCAAGTAATGCATATATAAACTCCTAAAAAACTCTAAGAATATCCACTATCTAAGATTCAACTGATAACTCTTCCAACTGAGATAAGAGAGGTTTTGCAATCCTACCACCCATTTTATGATTTTTATCACCAATGGACACCACCAGATTTCCATCCACATTAAAGAACATGAATCACCTATAGAGGTAATCAAAAAATTCCACACAAAATACATCTAATCCTTTACATGGATGACATTGTATGGCCCCATAAATTGATGACATCCCATCATCATTCTACACCCCTAGAATACATCAAACAACATAGAATGGCCTCCAATGAGTGTGGAAAACACTAGGGTCGCTAGAATCCTCTCCACCTACAGTCTTAATGTGTGGATAAAAGTGGATGCAATAAAAGAGTGCAAAGATCCAGAATCAAATAAGGTATAAATTAAGGTTGATGATAAATTGATCATAACCTGAACAACCTCTAGCCCCTCTTGTGTTGGTGCTACTATAGAATGCATCAATCTGAACCTATATCCTCTTCCTCACTATGGATAGCCTCCATGGACACAATCTAGTATGGTTATATGAGGGAGAGGAACATCATGATGTCAGGCTCTACTATATACATCTTTCCTTGGTAGGTAATAATATTTTTAAACTAAATGTTGAAAAAATTCTAGCAACCCATGATATTGATATGACCTTGGGGGAAACTACTTCTCTTGTGATCATAAAGGGTTCTGACTTACCATGACATACTAACCTCCCTAAGTAGTTGAGCACTAAGACTAATGGTGACCAAAACTCCTATAGATATATAATACTAATGGAAATAATTTTTCAGGAGTTCTTGAAAAATATTCCCCAGTGTAGCATGAAATGGACTATTGAGGTCAGCTCATTACTTATCAAAACTTTGATTGGATAGACATATTCAATCCCCCACGTGGAGCTCCACTCCTCAAGTAACTCTACGGACCTGGCTCTTGAGAAACTCCTCCTTGGGAATGAATCCACTCTATCAATTTCTCCCTATTTTATACCTCTAAGTGCATATGAAGTGTAAATAGAGTGATTTTATATCTAATCATTGGGTAGAAAAAATACAAAAGATGCCACACTCAAGACTCATCATCCATAAAAAGTTTACGGGTGTAATAAATAAGTTCCTTGAACCTAATCCCAAGATACCACATTCTCAAGATCCATTTCTAAAGGGTGGTTATATTATTACACTTCACTACCTTCACCATTGATGATAAGAACTCCATATGAAATTCCTTCTAGAAATAAACCCAAGAAACATCAACCTCCTTCTATGTTTTGAGGTACAACATCCACCATGGATATTATTCCCCTAAAATCTTATTGATATCTAAATAAATCTAGTACTTGTATCGGGATCAAATAAAGTTGAATTCAATCTCAATATCCTATAGCTGGTGCTCTGTCTGTAAATTAAAGATGATCCCCTCATACTTTTCTAGAACCTAACACTAGAAAACATAGTGTATCTTCCACCACAACTCATCCTCCTCAGTTGGATGAATCCTATAATGATTTTATGGATTATCCTATTGAACCTACCCTCCCAAAAATATATATAGGAGAATACCAAGATCCATATCTGAAAAAGGATTCACAAGAGAAACCCTAATCCTGGTAGTATGGAATTTATCAAGATTCATTTATTTAAGTTCATTTAAATTTACCGACATCACCATGTTTAATAACAGGCCAAAAAAACATAACGCATTTACCTCTCCTGGTTATCTACCTCAAAATTAGTGTTGCTTCACTTAAAATATTCAATAACCTTTAGATCCTTATTTCTGGTCAAGGGGGCCTAAAATAATGTTTTTAAGCTAGTGTCTCTTTCTTAAAACATGAGTTAATCTCTGCTAACATTTTTTGTCTACAAATACATGCAAGAATCACAAGTTCTTAACCACGAGATCCATGTTATCTATCAACCAAAAGCTCTGATACCACTTTTTCAAGACCCCCACCCCTCTACTGGTACCCATCCTGGGTTAGAAATGAAGAGAAGGATGACCCATAAATCCTACCTCTAATAAGCCCAAGGTTTCTAACTAGAACCAAGGGTATGAAACATACAATGGGTGGCATTACCCATATAATATAAGTAAAGGAACCTAGATAATATGAAAGTTTTTTATCAATTCCATGTCATAAATATAAAATAACCATTATCTTTAAAACCCTCCTATAAACCTAAAAGATGGTTTATACATATGTTGGGTGAACATAATATGTATGCTTAATCAAATCATACCCAAGGCATCTCATGAAAATGTGAGAAGAGCATATTAAGGATATAGTGAATAAATAGTAGAATAAACACGCACCTAAATAGGTCATTTATTCAATCCCAACCTCACTAGGGCTCACTCACCAAATATCACATCTTTAGTAGTAAAATGGTATCAATAGAATATAAATAAGCCACCCCAAAACCACTTCCTGCCAATTATATATTAATAACCTTATCATAATTCATGCATGAGATATCCAAGGTAGTAGGGTATCATGAACATGAAGGACATAAACCTCACGTACTCCTCCTATTATGAATAACTCCCACCATGAATCATAATAATCGCTACCTCCAATAAAAATCTATCATTATTGGGAATCACCCTCAACTGATCCATCAACACTATACATCATCATCAATTGAGTCATAATCACTAGGTATTGCCACAAAATAATTCATGATTACTAGGAATCACCTCCAACTGAGACATTATCACTAGGAATAACCATTAACTGATCCATTGTTACTAGGAATTTCCAATAATTTAGTATTCATCGCTATAACTAAAGAGAGAGTGGGGGAATACCTGGAACCCAAACCCTTATTGGAAATCAGCATGAAATGATCAACATGGGTGGGATGTATATAGAAATCATAAGAAAAATAAATAAATGATATTTGCATATAATAACCAACCTAAGGGTCTATATCAAAAATCACTAGCATATCCCATAATAATAATGCATCACCATGTGACATCTTCCACCAACTTCTACCACTAATAAATGAAACTCACTATGAAAGAAAACCATAAAACATCCCATAATTCCCTTACATGTTTATAGATTAAACCAATTTTCTAGATTTTCCAAATTACTAACCATACCTATTTAATAACTATTCAATTATATATTTAATGGCAAACCACTTTCAAGCATATCTCATAGTCAATTCTAGTTGTTGCACATTTTATTTCAACCCATTATTATCATTCAAATAATTAATCAATTACTACACATTTATTTCCAACCCATGTTATTAAAATTTTATCATTACTAGCCTTATCCCATAACTATTGGGAAACTACAATGAGGCTACCACACAATATCCCCACCATCTCACAGTAGCCACCATCACATCCCATGCCAACCCAACCACAACCCTGCTGCTTAAAATATTCCACATATGAATGGTCACCACCATTACCACACAACCCCCATAAGTTTATAAAAACCATATGGACAATAACAAACACAACATCACACATAATAATGGATTTCGGTTCCCATAAACTTATATAATTTCATCATTAAAGTTGACTTTCAAAACATTTCATCATCTCTTGCATGGAAATTTTCACAAAAAAATACAAATTTACACAAAATCAGTTCATTAGTTATATATGAGTGTTTACCATTTATTAATGTTGAGTTCAAGTAAAAAAACATGGAAATGGATCATAACTTCTAGAAACTATGGCACACATAACCTAAAGGCTTACAATTTTCAAGAGGGATCAAGCAGCAATAACAAGGAAAACAATAAGCACGTGTTGACTCATCCCTAACCCTTTCAATTAATTTTAAATGGTTCATTAATGTTTTTAAGTCAATATATATTATCTATAACATCCTATTATTGGTTTAAGGTATTCCTAAACCCATATTTTTATCATGATTTGGTTGGGTTTCATTTGGGTTTGTTTCGGGTTAAAACTTTGGAAATTTGGAAAGTTTTTGGCCTGTATACGATTGGCACACGATTTTCTCAAACCATGCGCCCTGCTAGAGAAAACCATGAAAACTGAGGTGGTGAGGTTTTTCATGGTTGGAGCATGGTTCTAAAATTCTTGCACCCACCTAGGAGAAATCGTGAAACCCATTAAAAGGGTCACATGGATAGGGTTCATGGTTTTTCTAATCATGCAGCCCTACTGAACTAATTATGCATGTGGATTTTAATTAATCCAAAAATTGTTAAAAAATTCTAAAACCCACCTTTTTGACCCTCACTCGGGCTCATTCAACCCTATTATATTTTCCCTAGTTTTTAGGGCTCCCAAGAACCGATTTTGGATCCTCCAAACACTCTCCAAGGAAGATGTAAGGTAGGTGATCTTCATTTGATCCCTTCTCAGTAAGTTTCATATTCTCATTCTCTTTCCCCAACTCTCTCCTATATCCTCCATAAGGTTTTATATATATATATATATATATATATATATATATATATATATATTGCCATAGAATATAATATACTCTATTTTAGATCTTGAATCTAGGGTAGATTCTTGGATCTTTGTTTCTGACATTCCTCATTGGAGTTTCCCTCTTAGAGTTTTGTGATTTGAGATCTAGTGATCTTGAGGTAGGTGGTTCTGTTATGATGGCCAATTTTTATGAACCCTAAACTGTTTTGTTTGAATTTAATTGTTTGATTTAAATATAATTACGTGATATAAATGAAATTTCTTTTTATTGGTTGATTTAAAAACCCAATTCCTCTGAATTGGAGTTTTTTTAAATTGGATTTTCTATGAATTTGGGGGAAAACCCCAATTCCGTTGAATTGGGGTGTGTTTGTGAAATTAATGGAATTTTTTGAAATTTAAATTATTTAATTTAAACTGTGAAATTGGATGGAATTTTTTTAAATTTAATTTTTGAATTTAATTTTTGGAATTTTAATTTTGAAATTGATTTCAAATTGGTATTTAATAAAATGGACTAAAATGGTTTTGATATAAACCCATTGGTTTTATCTTGAAAATGAATGATTTGATTAAAAACCCATATTTGGTTTTTAAATAGAAAATTGGAATATTTGAAATGGGAGAATGTGATGAATTTTATTTTAACCAGTCTTGAAATAAATTACTCGTCGCTGATTTTTATTAGATCACATGCATTCTAGGGTAGTTAGTGAGTTATTTGGATAGCACTCTATGATTTATAGCACTGATAATACATAAATATATCATTTCACATCCCTGATGGGATGGTGATGTGTCCTCCTTGGTCAGTATTGAGGAAGACGTGTGTACATATATTGTCATGATAACTATTTGAGTGTGTGGAGTACCATAGCCTAGAACTATTGTACCTTTTGGCATATGACCATGTTTTTCACTTATTTGTATTTGAAATGAATATACATACAAATGTTTGTTGTAAACTATTTTACATGCCTTCTAAATTTATATAAAATTTTTTATATTAAATGTTTGCTTAATCCATTTTTGTAAAGTATTTCCATCATTTTAATTATAAATCATGGTTTGTTTAAATATAGTTTTGAAATTTAAAACTTCTTTATTTAAAATTTAATGATTTATTTGGTTATTAAATGTTTTCATTTTATTATAGAATCCTAGGTGAGACCCTACTAGGTTTTTATCTCACACCTTGCCTGTGCCTTCAAGTGTTTGTAGATTATCTTCTTCTAGGTTTGAGAAAGGGAAAGGCTCTACTTAGAGGTGGTATTAGCTGTTAATCCTTAGTCTTGTAGAGTTATGTCTTCTAGCCCTTAGGTTTTTACCTGGTTTTTTGATACTTTGTTGTAGTAGATTGGGTTGTTTATTCCTATTTGACTTTTGGTGCACTTCTCCCTTAGTCTTGTAGAGTTATGTCTTCTAGCACAGTTTTCACATGAGATAGTATCAAATGATAAGATGAATAATTTATGGTTTGATTTAGGGCTTTAATCAGATATTCGTTCTCATATTTTATTACTGAATATTCTCTCTAATGATGATGTATTGGATAGATCACTGATGGTTGAAATGGACTTAGCTGGCAAGTCAGGATTTTCAGGAGTTCCTTTCTCTCCTAGTGGTAGTGTGAGTTCCTTTAAAGTAACAAGGAAGCGTGATGAATCTCATGGTGGTTCTAGAAAATAGGTTCATTTTAGATCTCCTATGGTGCTTCAAAGAATCCCTTTTATTTTCCACTAGTGTTGAAATCCTGGGCATTCTAATTGGGTTTTCACTAAGGCGCCCAATATATGTGGCTCTTACAGATGCTCAAGTCACTTAAAAAATTTATGACATGTCTATTCCACTCCACATAGTAGAATGGGATCATAATAACCTACCAAAACTATGGTTCAATCATATGTTTCATGGTCAAAGGGGTTCCAACCACAGGCATCTAGAATGAAGTTTTGTCACATAGTGGAAGAGTCTCTAGAGGAAGCGGATACGGGTCCAACGATTATGAGAGGTTCCATCACTATAGCCTCATCATTAGTGACTAATTTATTCTATATTAGTGGATATAATTCATTTATTTAAACCCATTTTGTTAATATATAAATGTTCCTATGGAACTTTTATCTTATGTGATGAATATTACTACACCCCTTGGAACAAAGAGAGAGAGAAGGGTCTCTATTGTCCTGCTTGTGTTTTATCTCTATCGGATGTTGAGCTTGCTTGGAGTTTTCTAGTTTTTGACATGAAACCAATTGAAATAATATTTGAGATGGATTGAATAATTTATAATAAATCTTAGATTTACTATTATCTTTGATGAGTCTTATTCACTACAACTGATGGGGTTTACTGAATTTTTCAAGGAGAATGGGACCTGAGGTCGAGTAGAGTTAGAACTTTTTATCCAGAGTTGAGGAAAGTGATATTTGTATTTGTTTTTGATCTAGAGAGTGAATCTTTGATTAGTAATCTCCCTCCAGTTGTTGTTTAGTTTCCCAATGTTTTTTTTCTAACTTATTTAGTTTGTCATCGGTAAGGGAGGTAGAATTTTCTATTGATTTAGTGTCTGGTACTAAACCAGTATCTATTCCTTCTTACTGCATTCCACCTGCTGAAATAAAGGATATGAAGTCTCAGTTGGATTATCTTTTATAGAAAGGATTTATACACCTGAGTGTATCACCTTAGGCGGTGCTGGTTCTCTTTGATAAGAAATATAACGGTTAACTTCTCCTTTGTGTGGATTACCGAAAACTCAATTGAGTCATGGTAAAGAAAAAGTATTTGTTTCCATGGATTGATGATCTATTTGATCAGTTGAAAGGGGAAAAGTGGTTATCAAAGATTGATCTTTGATTTGGTTACCACCAATTGAGAATAAAAGAATCTAACATTCACAAAACTACTTTTTGGAGTAGGTACAACCATTGTGAGTACCTTGTCATGACTTTTGGTTTAACAAATGCTCTTGTAGTCCTTATGTATTTAATGAATAGGATTTTCCAAAAGTACCTTGTCATGAATAGGATTTTCCACAAGTACCTTGATAATTCTTTGGTTGTCTTTCTGAACCTAATTCACATGCTTAAGAGTTGATGGAACTACCTTTTCAGAGAAATTTTTACCATTTTTTCTAACCACAAGATCTTGAGTTATATCTTCTCTCAAAAATATTTTAATCTCCACCAAAGGAATTTGGTGGAGTGCCTACAATATTTTGACTTCAGCATCACCTATACCCCAAGGAAAGGGAATATCATCGAAGATGCTTTGAGTAGGAAACATCTGACCCAGGTCATGAAGGAGTCATCGAAAGAGTGGAACTTGACATCTCTTTTTGTATAGTTTTGTATTCGAGTTTGGGAGTTAGGGGTTGAGGTTTCCTTGGCTAGTTTTTAGTTTATATCCAATCTTCTTGAGATGATTCTTCAGGAAAAAGAAGCTTTATGGTGAGTTATATAGAATTAAAGACTCTATTTATGGTGGGGAGACCGTGGATGATGGGTCATTCTCCAAAGAGGTCATTCTATGCAATAAAAATCACTTTTTTGTGCCTTTAGTAGTAAGGAAATCTATGATGGTGTATTTCCATAATTCCCAATGGTCAGTGCACCCAAGAACCATGAAGATGTTCTATAACATATTTTGATGATTTTGGTGGCTATGTATGAGATGTGGCATTGCTGAATTTTTCTCTCATTGTTATATGTGTCAACAAGTCAAGTTTGAGGACCAGAAACCTTCAGGTTTGATTCAGTCACTTTTAGTCCCTACTTGGAAGTGGGGAGAGATATCTATGGACTTTATGGTTGGGTTTCCATTAACCTAGAGAAATAAGAATGTGATATGGGTTTTGATTGATCAACTAACAAAATCATTTTACTTTATACCCATTTATGATACAACCAAAGTTTGGGAGTTGGTAAATCTCTATGTGAAAGAGATTGTTCGTTTTCATGGAGTTATGTATGCTATAGTCTTTAATAAGGATCCTTGGTTTACTTATCATTTTTGGAGAGACCTTCAGGAGTAAATGGGATCTCAGGTCCACTTGAGTATATCATACCATCTAGATTCAGATGGTTGGACAGAAAGAGCTATAAATATTCTTGATAATATGATATACACTTGTGTTCTCAAATTTGGAGGATATTGGGATGATCATTTGGGGATTGTTGAGTTTTCTTATAACAATATTTACCATTCCATGATCAGAATAGATCCTTTTGAGTCCTTTTATGGTTAGCCTTATAGATCTCCATTATCTTATCTGGAGATTTGTGAAAGTTCCTTGGTTGGACTGAACTTAGTTCAAGAGATGACAGAAAAGTTTTAGTTGATTCATCAGATAATGTTGACAGCATAGATCCAGTATAAATCTTATGTTGATCTTCATCATAGAACATTGGAATTTTTAGTTGTTGACTAGGTGTTATTGAAAGTTTTACCTCGATTGGGTCATTGACAGCTAGGGAGGAAATGGAAACTTTCCCCTCTCTTTATGGAACCTTTTGAGGTTATTGAGCAAGTGGGGAAAGTTTATTACCATTTATAAATTCCTCTATAGCTGACATCGATACATGATGTGTTCCATCTCCGCTATGAAAATATCTTTATGGTCCATCTCATGTTCTAAGACATAGTGATATTGAGGTTGAACCTAATTTATCTATGACATAACATCCAGTCGTGATAGTTGATTCTGAAACAAAGGTACTTCATGGGAGTAAGATATCTTTGGTTAAAGTTATTTGGTGGCACGATTCTAATTCGCATGAGACGTGGGAGAGGGATCCTCTAATGATAGATTAGTGGCCTTGTCTTTTTTACATGGAATATTATGAGTAGGATTTTTGGGGATAAAATGTTTCTATGGTGGGGAGGTTGTAGCATCCTATTACTCTTTTCAAGTATTCCTAAACTCTTCTTTTTACCATGCTTTGATTGGGTTACATTTGGGTTTGTTTCAGGTGAAAAATTTGAAAATTTGGAAAGTTTCTAGGTTGTGCACGGTTGGTGCATGGTTTTCCCAAACCATATTCCCTCCTCAAGAAAATCATGAAAACTGAGATAGTGAGGTTTTGAATAGTTTTTTGCATAGTTTGAAAAGTCACTCTCCCACCTAGGAGAAACCATGAAACCTATTAAAATGGGAGAATGGATAGGGTTCATGGTTTTTTTAACCCTGTGGACCAACCCAGCTAGCCGTACATACAGCTTTTAATTAATCATAAAATTGTTAAAAATTCCCAAACCCCCCTTTTTAACACCCACTTAGCCTCATTTGACCCTATTATATTTTCCCTAGGTTTTGGGGCTCCCAAGATCCAATTATGAATCCACTAAACCCTCTCTAAGGTAGATCGAAGCTAGGAGATCTTCATTTAATCCCTTCCTAGTAAGTTTTTTCTTCTCATTCTCTTTATCCCTCTCTCTCATATTTCCTCCCTAGGGTTTTATAGATCTCCATGTTGTTGTAGAATCTAAAATTCACTGTATTAGATCTTGAATCTATGGTTGATTCTTTGATCTTTGTTGCCAACATTCCTCGTTGGAGTTTCCCGCTTAGGGTTTTGTGATTCGAGATCTAGTGATCCTAAGGTAGGTGGTTCCATTATTTTAGTACCCTCAGTTTCTGGTATGTAACCCTTAATTGATACTTTTATGGTTATAAAGTGTAAGGGTGGAGTTTGGGAGAGTTTGGAGAACTTCGTAAGTGTTTTGGGGAAAAATTAAGGTTGGCACATGGTTTGTCCAAACCATGCAGAATTCCTAGGAGAAACCATTCGCAATGTTATTCATGAGGCATTAGATCCATAAAGTTGGAGCATATTTTGGGAATACCTTTCAAGGGTAGTCCATGAGGACAATGGATACCACACAGTTAGCGCACTGTTTTCCTAACCGTGCAGTCAAACCGTGTGCAGAGTCAAATCTAGATCCTTAAAAATAGGATCTCACTTGTTTTTTCCATAACTCACTCATTTTTTACCCAAATTGGCTCTAAATTGGGATTTATCTTCTAAAAAGGTCTAAGATAGTTCTCCCATCTATCTGGTGGAAATCCAAAGGCTTCCCTTGGTGATTCAAAGCTGTATTCTTGAGGTATGTGATCATTCTTCACCATTCTTGATCGGTTTCTTAGATCTAATTCTCCCCTCTTATTGGTTTCTTAGATATGAACCCATTATAGGTATATCTATGAGTTTGTATGCCAAATAAGTGAATATTTTTTCTTGATCTTTCTAGGAGGATATCTAAGGATGTTTTGTGAATAATCGACCTAGTTTTCTTAAGTGTTCTCCGTCTGTTGTCAAGTTTCGTCAAAACCTTTGAAGTGGGTGGCTTCTTTCTCAACTCCACTTAGTAGAACTAATGGGCATACTTTAAAATTGAATATCTTGTGTTGAATTGGTTTTTATTTGGTTGTTTATAAATTTTTTTAAACCATTCCTTGTGATGGTTTGGAAAATTGGGGAAATCTGGAAAATTGGGTGTTTTGAATAAAGTGCATTTATTCTTGGTTTTAAAATATGGATTTTAAAATGGGAATTTTCTAGAATTGTGGAACATGGATTTGATTAGATGTTTTAAATAAAAATGTTATGTTTATTGAAATGAAATGGTTGTTTTGAAATTAGTTTATTATTTGGTTTTCAATAAAAGTACAATTTTATTGAAATGGTTTAAAATGGTTATTTGGAATGGTTTTGGAAAACATTGGGTTTTGTGTGAGTTCATGTTTGATGTGCCCATGAATAAGGGACATGTAACATTGGGGTATAAGGTGTGTTACCCTGGATATGTGGTGTGTATCATTAGGACACAGGGTAATTGGACGAGATACCACTCATGAGTATGGAACTATCGAACGATCATCCATGTGTGGGTGTGTTGTGAACTATGGAATGGGTATGAAAAAATGATGATAAGAATTGGTTCTTAAGATTTGATTAGTTATTTTCTAAAAAAATAACTTGCTGGAAATTGGTTTCATTTAGGTTTGTTTCACTTGGTTGTAAATGGTTTTTGTAACTTGTTTATATTTCATTATAAACTGTTTAGAGAGATTGTTTTATATAAATTGTTTTATGTAAATGTTGTTAAATATTCTATCCTAGTGGAATGAGTAGAGAATTAATTGGGAAAACCTAGTGAGTTTTATACTCACCTCTGATTTGGCACATTGGTGCTTTTCCAGATGCTATCTTCTGGGATAGGGGAAAAGGTAAAGTTTCACGCATTTTTAGTACGACCTCGTGATACTTGGGTTGTTTGGTGATTGTGGATATTGGAGCTTGTGGAGCATGGATTATTTTGGTCTCTTGAGAGTCTTTAGTTGTTTATCTATTTTTTACTTTGATACTAGTTTGGTCTTCTGTTGTTTCACACTTTGATGTTGTTTTGAGATACATGAAGTTGTTTAGTTGTCTTTCTTTTATTCATGCATCATTTAGAAAATAGTTTTGTCATGGTTTGTTGGTTTGTTGGTTTATTTCTTAAAGGTTAAATCATCCCCCACTTGTATTTGAAACCCCTCAGAATTTATTTCCAACATTTGGCATCTTGGGTATGTCACTTAAGGACCAGTAATGACTCGTTGTACTCTCAAGCCAAAGATAATTAGTGGGTCATTACAAATGGTATCATTTTGGTCCTTCCTTTGTGGTACAAATGTTATCAGATTTTTTGGTCCTTTCCTAACAAGTATTCATAAATGTTCTTTGTCTTGGAGTTAGAATTCTTTCTCATCTATTCCTTGGGTTGGAAATCTTAGAAAGGAGTAGTATTTTTAGGTCTTGAAATGCATAGCATAAAAATACATATCTAACTTATTTATGCTGAACTTCAAGTTATCGGGTAGTTGGGTACATAAGTGTTTGGAAAAACTTCTAGGATTTTGAAATCTCATTGTCATGGGTTTAGCCAATGAGACGTGCTTGACATGAATTGTAGAGGAATGACTTCCCACTAGGAGTGCATATATCATTTCGATTAATGATTCATGTTGTGTATAAAGTGTTGATTTTTGAAAAAGTATGAAATGGTTTTCAAATGAAAGACTTTGAAAAATCATGGTTGATATATTTTGAAAATGGTTTGATTTTCAAAAATAGGAATAAGATTTTTCAAAAATGGTGGGGGAAAAGGTTGTTTTTTGAAAACAATGTTGTGATAGTTGATGTGATAGAATTTTAAATGTTAATCCATCAGTTTCTAGAGGGTGATATTGACGAAGTTTGTTATGGGTTTAAAAAATGGCACCCGGTAGGTGTCGTTTAAACCAACCCGAAGAAGTTGCGGAGAATATGGTTACACCTGAACCATGGGTGAACTAAGAGTTGGTTTAGATTATTTCCCATAATTTTCAAGATATGGATATATGTAATTGGAGTAATGATCCATGAAATGTGGATCATACAATCTAGTTCATGAAGTAGAATCCACCTAACTTCTAGGGTGATTTTGAACCTGAAAAATCAGAGGTGTGGATGAATAGGAAGAATTGTATCTTCGATTTCATCTTCACAACATCAGAGCTCAAATTCAAGATGGTGACGTATATGCTCAAGGATATTTCATGCCAGTGGTGGGATTTAGGGGTGTAGTATAAACTATATTAAGGCCTTATATGGGAGGATTTTGAGGTCAACAAACAATTCTATCCTCACATGTTCAAAATCTAGAAAACGAAGGATTTATTTAGATTGAAGTATGATAATATATCAGTCATGTAATATGAAGCTATATTCATGAATTTAGTGTGCTTTGTACTAGAAGTTGTTGAAATTACATCCTTGAAGGCACACGTCTTTGAATCGGGGATAAGGTAGGAGATTCGATTGAAGATTGTAGTGCTCTGTATTACTGATTATACAGAGATAGTGAATAGAGTGGCAGTTGATGAATGTAATATCTCTAGATATATGGGAGGAGGTATGATGATACATATAGTAAATAGTGGTAATGATATCTTACCAGTTGGCAGTGTTGACTTTGGAATCAATAGAAGAGATTGAGGAAAATAATTTTCTAGCAATTGTGGATCAATTTCTAGATGTCTTTCCGAAAAACTTCTCTGGGTTACCACATATAAGGTAAATAGAGTTTATGATTGATCTTCTTCTGAGGACCAGCCTTATTTCTCTTCCATATTATAGGATGGAACCAACAGAGTTATGGGAATTGAAAGTGCAGTTGGAGGAACTGGAAATTAAGGGTTTCATTTGGACAAGTACATCTCTATGGGCAACACCGATCTTGTTCATGAAGAAATTAGATATAAATATTTGGCTATGTGTTTATTATCATAATATTAACCAAGTTACGATAAATAATAGGTACCCACTTCCATGCATTGATGATATGTTTGATCAATTAAGAGGCACTCAGTGGTTCTCTAAAATTGACTTGCGATTAGGATATCACCAATTGCTAGTTTAGAAGGAAGATATTCCAAAGACAACCTTTAGGAGTAGATATGGCCACTATGAATATGTATTCATACCTTTAGGTCTAATGAATGCACTGGTGTCCTTCATGGCTTTGATGAATAGGATATTTTAATGATATCTGGACCCTTTTGTTGTGGTTTTTGTGGACAACGTCTTGGTGTATTCAAAGACAAGGTCTGAACATGAGAAACACCTGGAAATAGTGTTACAAATCTTGAGAGATCATCGTTTGTATGCCAAATTATCAAAGTGTGATTTTTGGAAATAGGAAGTATGTTTTCTTGGCCACATAATTTCTAAAAAGGGAATTTCTATTGATCCTAAAAAGATATAATTTTTTATCTCATGTCCACCACCGAAGAAGGTCTTTGAGATACGAAGTTTTCTTGGTCTAGTTGGTTACTACTGATGATTTTTTCATGATTTTTCATGCCTATATTTGCCAATTACAGCTCTAACAAAGAATAATGATCCATTTTAATGGATAGAGGAATTCTATAAGTTTTTCCAAGAACTAAAATTTCATCTTACATCGTCACCTATCTTGATTTTTTCTAGAATCGGGACAGGGGTATGTGGTGTACTGTGATGCTTTAGGATTAGGGTTGGGTTGTGTTATCATGCAAGGAGACCATGTGGTTGCTTATGGTTCAAGGTAGTTAAGGGTGCATGAGAAGAATTATCCAACACACAGTTTTGGAATTAGTTTCGGTTGTCCGTGATTTGAAAACATGGAGACACTATCTCTTTTATACTATCTCTTTTATAAGGACCCGACCCTAGTTGCCTGAAGTTGGTGCCTTATTTTATTACATTGGAATATAAACAAGAAATATGTATCCCAAATAAAAAAGTAGTTTAGTAGATTTTGGAAACAATATACGTATATAATTTTAATATTACATCATGAAGGGAAAGACAGCACTAATTTGTTCCATTAGAAACATCCAAGCCTCCTAGATTATGCGTGTAAGTCACTCATAACTAACTTCTTCATATCCTTAGAAAATGAAACATAAGAAAAGGGGTGAGATAAAACACTCAGTAAGAGTAAGAAATATAGTGGAAGATATCATAAACATAAACAATAGGCATGGTGAATAATTGAAAACACATGCCTTCACAAATAATAAATGTGAACACATTATGGTAGGAATATGAGCTGAGTAAATAATTCTATAATAAAATATAATCATGGGTATTCGACTAGTCGAATAACCACATGAACTTTCAATTAATAGCTTCATAATGAGGGAAGTGCATATGCCGGAAATTCTGAAACATTTTTTCAAGGACACATCTAAGACATCTAAAAATGATTAAGGCCTCAGCCAAAACTATATATCAAATTGGGAAAGGTCTCGGCCAATTCCACATCTATTTGTCTCATGAGACCTACCGATGCATCGAGGGGATATAGAGGGACCCAACCATCACATAATAAATCCAATTAATTAATAATATAATAGGGGATAAACATAAATAACATATACATTCATATTGAAACTATCATATAAAATGTAACTAACTTTCCTCTATCATTAAACATAAAACACTAACCATTTCGAGTAATATGGTGAATAGTTTTAGGATAGATCATACACAATAAAATTAGTCATAAGAAATTAAATAAAATATGGTATATGAAATCATAAATTATTAAACCCAATAATACATAAGAATCAGCATGATTGTTGAATCAGACGAAAATACTCTTATAAAATCATTAAGCGATTCTTGAGATAAATACTCTTTTATTTTGAAAAGATGAGTTATTTTGGAAAAATATTTGTATAAAATCAGAAGTGAAGTAAGATAGTATTTTCATGATAAAAATAGTAATTTTATAAAGATAATGGTTTCCAAAAATAGATTATATAGTGCCCTTGAAAATAGGTAAGAATTTGAGAAATTCCCTTGAATCGGGCTTGTATTTTGGAAACAATTTAGAAAGTTCCTTTTAAAATGTGTAACTATCCATAAAATAAGGAAGGATTGTGATTGGTGTACATATATATAATACTCATACAGAATTTATGAGGATTAAATAATAACACAAAATAATCTCATTGAGGTAATTAGATAATTAAAGTAACCACAATGAAAATGGAAGCTCGGGTGAAAAAACTCTTACCTTAAGTCTGAATGAGTTCTGCTCTTGAACTTAAGGTCCAGGAATATAAAATTATACTAATTAATAACTTAATTAAGAACCTATTAGACATGTATTTATTTTATAATAATTTTTTTTAGTTCATTTATGTCCTTATTGATAAGTTATAATATCGAATTCTGTCGTTCTGGGGTGTTCGTTTTCTTGATTTTCATAATCGGTTCACTTGTTTTCAAGTAATGGAGTTCATGTGGAATGGTTGTAAATATCCAGAATTGAAATTACATATTATTTATGAACATAAATAATTGTTAATTTTCGTTTATATCATTTGGTTAAATTGAAATAGGATGAATTATTAGATGAAATATTAATGACATTCACTTAGATTATTTTAGCGGTATTTTGATTATTAGGAACTAGTTTGGTCATACGATTTAATAATATGTACGTATACTGGTTCCTGAATATTAATTAGGTTATAATACATATATTATTGTTTTTTGCAACCATAAAAATGGTTTCATGGCCAGTAATTAAGAATAAATTAAATAATGAACTTCGTCATCCACGAAGGTTATAAATTGGAACCTCATGGACGTTGATTTCGTTTATAAAAATAGAAGGTAGGGAGTAAGAATATTTATGATGGTTCTTCCATTAACATTATATGATTCCAGTATATAGATGATATTTGATTTATCATGGTCATTTGGATAGAGGAGGTTAGTAGAGGATAACAAAAGAAGATAAATTGAAATGAAACTAAATGAAAAAGAATGGTGCTTTACCTCTTGAAATAACCTCCTTGAGAACCTCCTTAAGAGAAAGGGTTTTGGTTTTTTGGAAAGACCAAGAGATTATTGGACATGGAGAGTGAATAAGGAAAGGTATTTGGGCAGAACTTTGAGAATCTTCAAGTCTTAGATGAGTGAAGAGAAGAGGGAGTGAGAGGGGTTTATAGTGGAGGAGAGGAGGGTTTTCATAATTTTTTAATCATTTGTTTATTAATTTACCTCAAGACCAAAAATAGTGATTATTCCATGACCAAGAATAGTAATAAATTCATGTTATTTCTAACCAATTGGTTTTACATCACTTATAATGTCGTAAATAGTGTATTTAACTGATAATTTGTATATACAGTATTTTACTGTATTTCACTATTCATAAAAATTTTAAGTATTTCAAAAAAATACCAAAAATTAACCCTAACCATTTTTTGAAATGTAGAATCTAAAATGAAGTCCATTTTTAAAAAATAATTTTATAAATATGATTAATTTAATATTTAATTAAAATCATAATTTATTCTAAAAAAACATTTTTAAAACATTTATTTAATTATTCCAAAACATAGGTATATCATACTTACACTTGAATATTATTTATATACTATCATAGGAAAGGTTACTATTCATTAGGGTATATCAATATTCATAAGGGTATGTTACTATTCATAAAGGTAGGTTACTATTCACTAAGAATTAAGTTTTTCTTATCAGACTCCAAATAACTTACTAATCATAACCGTGTATGTCATATTTTCAAAATTCACATCACAAAAGTGACAAACTTATGTTTAAAGGTCACATAGAACTTAGTAGTTCATTATGTTGTGATTTCATGTGATTATGACATATTTATAAGAAATGAATTTCCATTGAAAAAATATTAGGTCGTTACATCTTTTGTGAGAAATTCACTGTGTTCATAGACCATAAAAGCTCGAAACACATTTTCTCACAGCGATATTTGAATCTGCAGCAAAGGAGATGGATGGAGTATCTCCAAATATTTGGCTTTGACATGATTTATACACCAGGAAAAAGAAATTTTGGGGTGAATACATTGATTATAAATTAATATGCTCAGTTGGAGAAAGAAGCTTCAGATGAATGGTAGTTGATATCGATTCTATCTGACATGCATATGAAATATGAAGATCGAGGTGATGTTGCAGTTTTCTTTACAGCTATTCTTATTCCTGATTTGGTAAATATGGTCAAATAAGCGCAAACATCTAATGAAGAATTTATGGTTATGATTTCATTACTCAATGGTGGGGAGACCATTGAGGGCTGGAAACTTTATGGGAGTTTAGTTTTGCACTTTAGAGATTGGATGGCTATACCTTTTTCTTTTCAGTAACAACTCCTTTATGCTTACCACCATTCGAGATGGGTTATACATCCAGGTACATAGAAGATGTATAAGGCATTGAAGGCACAGTTTTTCTGGAGTGGCATAAAAAGTAAAGTGGACGAGTTTGTTTTTAAGTGCTTAACTTGTCAGTAAGTTAAGGAAGAGCATCAGAGACCAGCGGGTATGTTGCAGTCTTTACCTATCCTAGTATAGAAATGGGAGGAAATAGCGATGGATTTTGTTATAGGTCTTCCAAGAATGTTCTGTAAACACGATGTCATATGGGTGATAGTGGATGGTCTTACTAAGTCGGCCCATTTCATCCCTATTCATGAAACGCATAGGGTGGAGTATCTGTCCAGAACCTATATCCAATAAGTGGTAAAGATACATGGAATACCAGTTTCAATCGTCTTAGATAGAGATATGAGGTTCACATCTTGTTTCTAGAAATCCTTACAGAAATCCCTTGGAACTCATTTGAATATGAGCACGGCGTATCATCCTTAGATGGATGGGTAATCCGAACGGATGATACAGACATTGGAAGACATGTTTCGGGCTTGTGTAATGGATTTTGATGGCTTATGGTAAGATCACTTACCCTTAGTAAATTTCTCATATAATAACAGTTATCAGGCCTCGATACATATGGCTCCCTTTGAATAATTGTATGCGTTTCCTTTTCATTCTCCACTATGCTGGGTGGAAACAAGTGAAACTTCACTAGTTGGGACGAGCCTTGACCAGGAAACAATAGAGAAGATTCGGTTAAGTAGAAAGAGGATGGAGACAGCTCAGAGTCATCATAAATCTTATGTGGATTACTGTCGAAGGTCGTTGTTGTTTTCCGTGAGTGATCATGGGTTCTTGAGGATATCTCCAAGACTTGGACATCGTCGTTTCAGGAAGCATGGAAAGTTATCACCTAGATACATTGGCCCTTTAGAGATACTAGAATGGGTCGGAGAGGTGGAATATTAGTTGGAATTTCCACCATGGTTCAGTTTGGTGCATAATGTGTTCCATGTTTCTTAGTTGAAAAAGTATCAGTCTGATCCTGACCATGTGATCAGATGGGATCACGTTGACCTAGAGTCGAATGCTTCATTGTTACATATCTCAGTATGGATTGTGGATAGGAAAGAGAAATTCTTTCATGGAAAAATCATGAGTCTGGTACGTGTTTTATGGCAGCATGGTCAGATTCAAGGAGAGACTTGGGAACATGAGAATGAAATGAATGAGCAGTGGCCGAAACTCTTTCAGGGCAGTGAATGTTTTCTACTTTCTAGGGATGGAAAGACCAATGGTGGGGAGAATATAGTGCCCATAGTTTCTGGTATGTAACCCTTACTTGATACTTTTATGGTTATAAATTGTAAGGGTGTAGGTTGATAGGTTTTGGAGAACTTTGGAAGTGTTTTGGGGCTAAATGAAGGTCACATGGTCGGCACACAATTTGTCCAAACCGTGCAGAATTCCTAGAAGAAACCATGCATAGTGTTCTTAATGAGGCAGTAGCTTCAGCATAGTTGGATAATGTTTTGGGGAGACTGTGAAATGGGAGGTCGTGTGGGCAGTGTCTACCGCATGGTTAGCGCACGGTTTTCCTAACCGTGCGGCCAAACCATGCACAGAGTCAAATCTAGACCCTTAAAAATAGGATCTCACTCGTTTTTGCCATAACTTGCTCATTTTTTACCCAAATTGGCTCTAAATTGGGATTTTTCTTCTCCAAAGGTATAATAGGGTTCTCCCATCTGTCTGGTGGAAATCCCAAGACTTCCCTTAGTGATTCGAATCCGGATTCTTGAGGTATGTGGTCGTTCTTCGCCGTTCTTGATTGATTTTTTAGATCTATTTAGATCTACTTATCCCCTATTCTTGGTTTCTCAGATATGCACCCATTATGGTTATATCTATGAGTTTTTATTCCAAATAAGTTGATATTTGGTTTTGATCTTTCTAGTATAAGAGATCTAAGGAGGTTATGTGAAGAATCGACCTGGTTTTCTTAAGCGTTCTACATCCGTTGTCAAGTTTCGTAAAAACCTTTGAAGTAGGTGGATTCTTTCTCAAATCCACTTAGTAGAACTTATGGGAATCCTTTAAAATTTAATATAATTTATTTAATTGGTTGTGATTTGGCTATTTAGAAATCATTGGAAACCCTTCCTTGTGATGATTTGGCAAATTGGAGAAATCTGGAAAATTGGGTGTTTTGAATAAAGTGCTTTATTATTGGTTTTAAAATATGGATTTTAAAATGGAAATTTTATGGAATTGTGGAACATGTATTTTATTAGATGGTTTCAATAAAAAAGGGTATGTTTATTGAAATTAAATGGTTTTTTTGAAATTAGTTTACTCTTTGGTTTTCAATAAAAGTACAATTTTATTGAAATGGTTTGAAATGGTTATTTGGAATGCTTTTGGCATACATTGGGTTTTGTGTGAGTTCATGTTTTAAGTGCCCCTAAATAAGGGACGTGTACCATTGGGGTACAATGTGTGTGACCCTGGATCGGGGGTGTGTATCATTGGGACACAAGGTAATTGGACGAGAGACCACTCATGAGTATGGAACTATCGAACGAGCATGCATGTGTGGGTGTGTTGTGAACTATGGAATCGGTATGCCAAAATGATGATAAGAATAGGTTCTTAATCTTTGATTAGTTATTTTATTAAAAAATAACTTGCTTTAAATTTTTTTCATTTAGGTTTGTTTCACTTGGTTGAAAATGGTTTTTAGAACTTGTTTATATTTCATTATAAACTATTTGGAGAGATTGTTTTATATAAACTATTTTATGTAAATGTTGTTAACTCTTCTATCTAAGTGGAATGAGTAGGGAAGTCATTGGGAAAACTTACTGAGTTTTATACTCACCCCCGCTTTGGAACTTTGGTACTTTTTCAGATGTTATCTTCCGAAACAGAGGCAAAGGTAACGTTTCACACGTTTTTAGTACTACCTCATGATACTGGGGATGTTTTGTGATTGTGGATCTTGGATATTGTGAAGCATGGATTCTTTTGTTATCTTGATAGTATTTAGTTGTTTATCCTCTATTTACTTTGATACTAGTTTGGTCTTCCGTTGTTTCACACTTTGATGTGGTTTTGAGATACATGAAGTTGTTTAGTTGTCTTTCTTTTGTTCATGCATCATTTAGTGAACATTTTGGTTGTGGTTTGTTGGTTTATTAGTTTATTTATTAAAGGGTAAATCATCCCCCACTTTTATTTGAAACCCTTTGGAATTTATTTCAGCCTTTGGCATCTTGGGGATGTCACTTAAGTCCCAATAATGACTTGTTGTACTCTCAAGCCAATAAGAATTAGCGGGTCATTACAGTTATGATGGTCAATTTTTATTAAACCTAAATTACTTGATTTGAATTCAATTGTTTTATTTAAATATAATTTATTTATATAAATGAAATTGTTTTCAATTGGTTGATTTAAAAACCCAATTCCATTGAATTGGGGTGTGTTTGTGAAATTGATGGAATTTTTTTAAATTTAAATTGTTGAATTTAAATTGGGAAATTGGATGGAATTTGGTTAAATTTAGTTTTTGAATTTAATTTTTCAAATTGGAATCATGAAATTGATTTGATGAAATTGATTTAAAATTTTTATTTTAGAAAATGTCTTAAATGGCTTTGATATAAACCCAGTGGATTTATCTTGAAAAGGCCTGATTTGATTAAAAACATGTTTTTGGTTTTTAAAAAAAAAATCATATTTGAAATGGGAGAATGGGATGGATTTTATTTTAAGAAGTCTTGAAATAAGCTTACCATCATTGATTTGTATTTTATAACATGAAATCCTAGGTATTTAGTGAGTTATATAGACAACACTCTACAATTTACAATACTAACAATACATAAATGTAGCAGGTCACGTCCCCATTAGGATGGTGATGCGTCCTCCTTGGTCAGTATTGAGGAGGACATGTGTACACATATTTTCGTGAAAACTATTTGAGTGTATGGAATCCCATATCCCATAACTATTTTACCTTTTGGAATATGATCATGTTTCTCACTTGTTTTTATTTGAAATGAATATAAATTCCAATGTTTATTGTAAACTATTTTATATGTCTTCTGAATTTATATAAACTATTTTATGTAAAATGATTACTTAATCCATTTTTGTAAAGTATTTCCATCATTTTTATTGTAAAGTGTGATTTTTTATATATTATTTTGAATTGTAAAACCTATTTATTTAAAATTGAAAGTTGTATTTGGTTAATTAAATATTGGCATCTTATTATGGAATCCTTGATGAGACCCTATTGGGATTTTAGATCACACTCTACCTGTGACATCGGGTGTTTGTAGATTATCTTATTCCAAGTTCAAGTAAGGGTAAGGAGCCACCTAGAGGTGGTAGTAGTTGTTTATCCTTGTGATTAGAGATTTTTGTCCATTGGGAATTAGATTTTTATCATGTTTTCTTGTACTTTATTGTAATACTTTTGGTTTTTTTTCTAGTTTGACTTCTGGTACACTTCTCCCTGTGGAGTTTCTCTTGTATGCATACTAACTTGTTTGTCTTGATTGTGTTTCATTTATGGAAAATTTATTCCTGCTTTCATATTATATGATTTCAAGTGTTAGTCGCCAATCTATGGGGATCAGGAATTCCTTTTGAGCTATGTCAGGACCAGTTTGGTTATTGGGTTACCAGGTTACCCAAGCTAGTTTGTGGCATTATTCAACCAAAGTAAAAAAATATCATTCTAAACTCACAAATTCACAAAAAAAATAGAGTACAAGGATCCCCTACCTCTATTAGAAGTTAAACTTCCTCTGATCTAGAAATGGTGATCGAGGATAAACCACCAATGAAGGAAAACACCACCAAAACTAAAGGAAGAATCATAGAGATCTATCCATGGTAAGATATCAATAATACTTTCTCAATTTATAGCCTAAAATATAGGAATCCTTCTAAAAAACTTTTGGAATGAAGAAGAAAAAGGAGAATAAAGAGGATAGGAGAGAGTACCATGATTCATGAGAATTTGATCTAGACAAACCAAAGTACTTAGACCCTCAAGAGTGTGGTTGAAGAATGGAGAGAGGCCTAGGAGATTTATAGGGTTTGAGAGAATAAGTGAAAAATTGAGCCAAGGAATCCGAGACACCCTATTTATAGAGGAAGCTTCAAAAGATTCCACCACAGCATAGTGTATCACACTATGCTCGTGGTGTGTTTGGTCAAAGAGAAGATATATAATTAAAGCATTTGAACCATTTATTTCCACACATTTTAAAACCCATATAGAACCATTTTTATTTCCACCACACCCAGGGCTACTGTATAGTGTAATCCCCTTCTTCATTTTGTTCTACCTCATCGATTACCATGGTTTACTAACCCTATTTACTCACTTCTTTCCCCAAAATCTGTATCCACTTGACTCTACCATGTCACACAGCACGCTCAGCCTTCCTTGGATTAGGGAGAAATCCTTACCTTTTTCACCTCACCAAGATCTAGCATTACAGCATATGGAAGCCACAATCACAATTCCACATAAGGTAAATCAGTGAGTGTCACACCCAACACCTACTTCAAAATAGGCTCCCAATATCATGTTTTCTTGGTCTTTTCACGCAAATGGATTCCCCATGAGAAACTCCCACCAAAATAGTGAACCAGGATGTTTCACTCATTGTGGTTCACCCCAACACCTAAACGGCCAACTCCATATCCATCTTCTAAATACCTAATGCCAAAACGGCCCGCTGTATGATCTAGCCTCCAAACGAGCTTTAAAGTACCCAACGTCGCACCCTTGGCTATGGTTTGATGACCCTTCAAACATCCAGAACACATCTTCAGCCTCTCGAGATTCCTTGAAACTTCTTCTCGGTACCTCTAAGCCCCATGGAAACCACAACAGAAGAGGTTCAGAAAACCAAGTCCTTATATTATTAATAATAAATATTTAAATTTAAAAATAAAAAAATTAATAATTATATTTAAATATATTTACAATTGATAAATGTATGTATGTATATATTATTTTTGTATATAATGATGATTATTATTAAAAAAAATTAAACCAATGATTTTTAATTATTTTTTATTGTTATTAAATGTATAAATGAATAAATATTTTTTTTAAATTGGGTATAACCATAAGTGTGGCACACGATGCTATAAAAAAGATGAAAATAAACCACTGGTCTAAGGACTTGACCCTATGACCGCGCCCAAACCCCAACCCACCCTCATTACCCCAGTCGACCACGGGGGGCATGAATAAATATTTTTTAAGATATATATGTTTTATGTTATCCTTGAGTTTGTGTTAGCCTTGAATTTTTAGGTGATAGAATGGTATCTTGTGAATGAATGCTAGGTCCCCACTCAATTATAAAGTGGTTTATTCTTAAAAAAAATGTATTTGAGTATGATTTGATAAGGTCTTGGAGGTTAGAAACAAATGAAACAACTCACACATTTTTTGGCCAGTGGGAACAGGCCAAACCCCACTCTAAGGTTTGACGCATTCCCCAAATGGTCCATTATAATTTAATGGCCTGAAGACCCTATGGCATGGAAACCAATACATGGCCTGAAATCCCCATCATCCTGACCTAAAGGCCCTCAACTTTCATTCCACACTGCACTAGTTTGTACCTGGGTCTTTACCCCTATCTATGTCACTTCCCACATCATTCCATATGTTAGTAGTTACATAATAATCCATAAATGGCCCATAAATCCCTCACAAGGGATACTACTATGATTTGAACACTGGTCATATGCAGAATTACTGGGTGATTTTACCACTCAAGCAAGCCCCCAACTGCAAAGGTATGATTAAATATAATAATATTAATAATTGTATACAACAATAAAAAATTAAAATAATTACTAATTATATAGATGTTTATAATTATAAATATAATAAAACTAATTTTTATTTACATTTAAAATTTATAAATTATATTTAAAAATATAATTATTTATAAAAATATATTAATATTTTAAAAAATATATCATTAATTATATAAATGTATAATTATATTCAAAAATAATTATATTTATAGAAAAAATTAAAATTTATATTACTAATTACTTAAATATAATTATTAATTAAATTTATAATTAGTTATAGTAAAAAATCTATATTATTATTATTTATATTTAGTTTATTATTTATGTTTTAAGAAAATTAATTATATATATATAAATTGATATTATAGTTATATAAATTATATTTCATGTTTTAAAAACCTATCACTAATTACATAATGTATACATATATATATATATAATTTTTATGTTATAATTTTTATACAAAAATAATATTCATTACATTTGAATAATATATTAAATATTTTTAGTTATGAAATTTTCTTTCATTTAATAAGTTCATTTAATTAAATAAATTATTGATTTATATATATAACCATATGTCTATATTAATACATGTGTGTGTTAAGGATATGTATGTGAAGATGGATCTACATTCCCTTAGTCGTCCGCTTTCTCTCTCGCCCCAACCTTCATGATGGCTAGGGTTTCCCTCTGAATCCTTGGTCATGGATCGAGTTTCTTCTCCTCATTTTTATTCTCCTCTTATTCCCCTTTATTTATTTATTATTTCTTCTCCTTGTTTCTTGTCAACTTCTTCTATATTGGATTCTAGTTTCCTAGAGTGGTATTATCCCTTGTCTCTCTCATCTACTCTATCGACCTATCCCAACACTCGATAATCTATGTTAGTCTAGTGTGTCAGTGTTTTAGGGTGGTTTGGTTTTACGATCAGATTGGGTGGTGATGGGATTTTATTCCTCATATCGATGTCTTTTAATTTTTTTGTGGTGGTTCCACTCATGTGGAGGTGTTTCTATTATAAGGTCTTGTTGTTTTTAGTTTCTCGTTAAGTTTTGGTTTCTAGGGAAGTTTCATTTGTGGCCAGTTTTAGTTCTGTTTTTGTGTAGGTTTTTAGTTATAGATCCCTGGAGTGGACTTTTCTCTTTCTCTTCCACCTAGCTATCATGGCCTATCCCAACTATCCAAACCCCACTTTGATCAAATAATTGAGTTTTAGGTAGGTTTGAGTCTGTGCACAGTGGTTTGGGATGTGATGGGGTTTTCTTCCCTGTTTCATCTTTGTGGTTTATGTTTATTACTCTATGGTGATGGACTTATCTTTTCCTCCCTATTCTTTATAGTTTTTTTTGTTGATGACTCTTCTCCTAGATCACTTATTCCCTTATATTGTTCTTCAATTATTCCTCTTTGAAATTATCTTAGGGTGGCTATTTGACAGTGCCTATTAAGGATGTCTACCAGTGAATGTATTGGTTTATGTAGTGGAAACCATTTGTTGGGTAAGAGAAATGTGGTGGAATAGTGATCTGGGTTGTGATGGTGTCAGTCCTTCTTTGAGTGGTTGGGTTCTTAGATGAGCAGGATGTTGCAAGATCACGCAAGTCTGGTGGTTTTTTTGTGGTGGTTCTAGCATTGATGAAGTCGGAGGCATAGTGGGGTATAATTTTATAGGATGACCAGTTGGTTTTATGGAAGGATGGTTCTCATCAATGTGGTGTGGTGGTGTGATGTCGATGTCTGACAGGCATGCAGAGGTGTGAGGTTGGAGATGGATCATGAATCCCTTGTGTACCAAGTCATTGACACGGTGTATTTTTTAAATTTTACTTTCTGTCTTTTAGATTTTGAATTTGTGGGTGGATTTAAGTTTGTGGGTATTTTGGACTAGAAAGTGTAGGTTTATGTTCCAGATTTCTTCTTTTAAGGGTTCCCACTAATCCTCAAAAGTGGTTTATTCAAAAATAAAAATATGGAATTAGATGCGGATGGATATGTTTGTAAAGTTAATGAAATTAGCACACATGTTCATATATAAATACAATATACATATAATATTGATTTTATTATAATCTCCCTCATATCTCCTTCCCTCCAAAGGTACCCCTCCTAGGACAGAAATGAGGGAAGAGAGATAATGGCCCCCAAGACCTACCTCTGGTAGGCCCCTGTTTGGAAATAAGAATCAAAGGTATAAAAATCACATGAATGGGAGGCATTTCCCTCTATAACAATGGGATTGGGAGATAAGATAAATCAACCACAAGAAACTTCATTACATAATGTAAAAATGAAACCAAAACTATCTCAAAATACTTGTATAATGTAAGAAAATACAAGAATATCCAAAATAAATACCCAAAAGAAAATCTAAGAAAGTGATATAAAAATAATTCTAAATCTCAAGCTATAAATGTACAACACAGTCCATGAAGTCCTACTAGAAACCTAAAAAATATATACATAGGGTGAGCATACAATTATAATAAATATGATTATACCCAACTTATCCCATGCATATGTGAAAAATATCATACTAATGAACCCATTAGAAACAACAGAACCAACAGCACCTAAATAGGTCAATTAACTAATCTCATCCTCACCAAGGAATGCTCACCCAATAACGCATATGAGTATAATAACATAATAAGATGCATATTGATAAGGGTACCATGCACCAATTTCTTATTGGGATGCCTCTCTCACACCCCAAAAATTTACATCTTGGCACTCCCATCTCTTTCGTATAACAACCCTGCTCAAACAAACCTAGTCTGTCACATCACATCTCACCCAAACACCCATGGGACATCACATCACAACACATCTCTCCCAAAGACACATGGACCATCATATCATATCCACGACCATAACTAGAATAGTAAGGTTTCATAAATATGAACGGAATCAACCTTATTACCTCATCCTACCATGCATGACTATGGGTGTAATTGAGTTGAGTTGAGCTGAGTATCTCAGTACTCGAGCTTGAGCTCGGTACTTGAACCCGGTGCTCGAGCTTGGCTCAGTGCTTGACCAAGTATCAATTTCCTGGCTTGAGCTCAAGATCAAGTTCGACTCATGCTCGATCAAGCTACTAGATTAGGATCAACTTGGTTTTACTGGGATACTTTTTCAAAATTTTAATTAAAAAATATAACTCGAATTTGACTCAAACTCAAATTTTTAATCAATATTAAAAGATCAAACACGAAATAAAATAAATATATTTTGAATAAAAATAGTATATTAAAAAAATATATGCTAGATTAAGCTTGAGAGATACTTTATTATTATTTTATAATACTCAAACTCTACTCAAGTTAGTACTCGTGTAGCTCGAGCTTGATCTTGACTCAAAAAAACGATCAAAGATCAAGTATTTTTTAAGTCGATCCGAAGTAGATCATGGGTATTCAAGATCGTTTACATCCCCATGCACAACCCCCACCATATTAAACCTTATAAAACATCATCATATTTCACTTTTTACTTATTTCCATCACATCTCATGCATATTGATGTTTATTGGAAGAGATAGCAAGGAAGAGTGGGTAGTCAGCCAACCATTCTCACCAATCGTATATTGGTAAAAATGTCCCCAAAACATTTGGTTGTCCGCACAGAGTGCTCGACATGGATGGGGTGCATATAGAAATAACAATGAACACACAAGGTGCATATATATATCCCCAAAAAATACCAGCCTATGGGTTTATAACCAACTCACAACATCACCACCCAACCTCACAACATTGTCACTTTCACTGCCACAACTAAATGAACTGCACCACACAACAAGCCACAAGACATATTACACCCTTTAAAGTTATTACAATTTCCTATTTTCACAATACCAAACCATTTCAATTAACCATACCATTTATTTCAAATTTATCAACAACCACATTTAACCACATTCCCATTTAAAAATATTTGTTCACCAATCATTGAAACCCATGCCATTACCATTCATTATTAACCAATTAATTATGATACTACCATGGAAACTAGCATATAAAAACACCACACAAAAAAACATATCATCATTTTTGTCCACTTTTCAAGCCAACAAACCCCACATCATAATTGTTTTACAACCATTTACACTCTCAATATCACAACCACCACACACCACATCTACTTCACATCACATCACCACCCCACATCAAAACTACACATCACCTCCCCACAACACAACCACACATCACAAAACTTTTCAAATCACATTCACATATCATTTTAAGATTTAACGAGGGGATTTTCATCACTTTAACTTCTTTGTTTTGAGAGAATTCTCACCCAATCCATAATTCCTAGGGGAAACCATTTCATTAACTGAATTTAAGTGGTTATTCAATTCCATTTTAGGTGATAAAAAATAGCCATGCAACAATAGTTCAATATCACATAAATTATTGCATAAATAAGGTCCCTAGAGGCTATGTTTTTTAGTAAGGCATCAAGACCATACAATCAAAATATCAATTAATATCAAAAGAAGTAAAAAACATGTGATTCAATCCCTTACCTATTTAATTTAAATTAAAAAAAACTTTATATTTATTATTTCATATATATCATCTTCCTAAATATAAGAAAGAGAATAATACCTCATGTATGATGCAACTAAATGAGAAATGAAGGATATCCTACCTCAAACAAGGATTTATAATTAACTTTATAAGGTTGAATCAAGCGGAAGTCCACCATCGAGCACCACAAAAAATGAGAACACCCTTACTAGCCTATAACACAAAAACCACATCAATTATATTTCCAAAACAACATTAAAACCAACGATTCCCTAACAACACCCTTATTTGGGTGAATAACTAGGAGAAAATAGGGAAAAGGAAAGATAGAAACTCACCTAAACCACCATGAATTTATCTTCCAAGTCTAGGGTTGAAACCAATGATTAGGGGATAAAATACCTCCTTGGGACACACTTGTTTCACCCAATAAATGAGAGAAAAATGAAAGAATTATTATGTTTAAAGGGATTTTAGAATTTATAGGTGGTCTACAAAACATAAGACTACGATGCAGCCCCTACTACCATGATGAAGAACTGGTAAAAATGGGGAGGATTGTGGTGATATAAAATTTACAATGCCATGGGGGTGCTAGTCAAATTGAATCTGAGATCCGTTGTAATCTCCATGTCATAGATCCAAAAAAACTAGGGAGGATACCATGGTGTATCTAAATCCACTACACCGAAGACCCTCAAAACCCAAATAGAAGGCTATGATATAGGCCTTATTTAGGGAATAGCCACCCCAAAAAAGGAAGCACCCCAGAAAAATTCCACCCAAGCCACTTTTCCACAACTAGACACCCTACACCGCATCCAATTTAGGAAGTACTAAACACCATGTCACAACTAATCTCCACACTACAGCCATGCCATAAATGGAAGAACCACTGAAAACTAAACCCCAAGACCTTGTGTTGTGGTTTAGATCTCCACATCACAGGAATCACCAAATCTACACTATATCCCAGCATCATAATGCATCCATGCCAGAAATGGCAGTGGCATCAAAAATCCTCCTTCAAGCTCTCTATGCCATATCCACTACACCTTACGGAGCATGCACCCCCCCCCCCCCAGACTGTAAGACTCCTCTTGCTATATTTTATTAGCTCTAGTTCCACCACTCACTCCCCAACTCCTTGGAATCTCCTCTAAACACCTTCACCACCTGAATTCGCACAAAGTAACAGGCTGTAAGTTCTAGACCATTACATCAGATACCTCTTAAACTATTCTCTTCCTCAAGAATCAAAACCAACCCAGAAAGGAAAGAGGTAAGGAGGTCCAAAAAATAATCCCATGAGATACATATCAAGGATATTTTTACAACCAAACACAACCACCATCCAAAATTACCACCCAAATTAAAATTTAAATAAACACCTCACACAACTACATTTCTACACCAACCCCAATACACTTTTCTCCCATAACCATCTGAATCACCAAGCACAATGCCACAACATTTCATACAAGACACAAACCACCTCCCTAACACATAACCATATACAAAACTTCTTAAACCTTCACACATTACAAAAAAATGATTACCATAAACAACACACAATAGATCCCCAACCACATAAATCAAGGAATTCAATCTTCTATATCAATATATTATCCACTTTGGGCATAATTGACTCACCTGCATGGTTTTAATTATGTAAAATCATAACACATCATGATTAGGATTCATATTTTACCCTCTTAATATGATTGAAGAATTAATCACACATCATGTCATCAAGGAAAATCACATCTCATAAAACATCGAGTTATAAACATCACATCAACATGGAAAAGAAAGAAAAGGAAAAACTCAAAACAACTCAAGGTAATGGGCATGCATCTGCATCTTATGCTACCAAATATTCTCCTCCAAGCCACTATGACTCCAAAACACACAAAGAAAAGGGATGGTCTGCCCATGCAACACCTTCTCCCAATGATCTTATATCTCTGTTGGCCGCTCCATAAACATTTCATCATTCTCAATATCCAACAGTCCCATGTCAATGACATGGGAGTCATTGTGAAGACACTGACATAGCTAAGAGATGTGGAAGGCTTCATAAATCTTATCCAGTAGTGGAGAGAGTGAAAACCAATAAGGCACCTTTATAACATTCTCCAACACCATTAAAGTTCCAAAAAACAAGGGTGAGAGCTTACTCCCCCTACCAAACCTATATTTCACATGTCAAGGGGGGACTCTCAAGAACAAGTTGTCTCAAACCTCAAACTCTAAGGGCCTCCTCATGTGATCGGTATAATAATTCTTCTAATACTACATTATTTCCATCATCTCACAAACAACTTGAACCTTCCATGTCATGCTCTACACCACATCAAGACCTAAAACTGATGACTCCCAAACCTCGTCCTAGCATAAAGGAGAATGGCATGACCGCCCATATAAATCCTCAAACATGTCCATGTCGATGTATGAGTGATATATATTATTATAATTAAACTCAACCAAAGTCAATTAATCTTACCTAGATCCACTAAAATTCAAGATATATGCTCGCAACATATCCTCCAGTGTCTGGATAGTTCACTTTGTATGCTCATCCATCTGAGGGTGGAAAATAGTGCAGAGTTGTAACTGAGTTCAAAACGTAGGTTGCAATCCTATCTAGAATCAGGAGGTAAAATAAGAATCCTAATCTAAGATAATGGACCTTGTAACTCCATACATCCACACAACCTCATCCACATACCTCCTTTCCAAAACATCCATGGTTCCCCACTCCTTGATTTCTAGGAAGTGAGCCAATTTCCTCAACTAATCCATGATTACCTAGATAGAATCATAACCTCCCTAATATTAGGGTAACCTTGTATTGAATTCCATATATATGTCATCCCTCTTCCACATGAGAACATTCAAGGGATAAAAAAACCTCTAGGATTACAGTGTTCTACTTTAACCTGCTGGAAAACTAAACACTGAGCCATAAACTTTTTCACTGCTTGTTTTATCTTGGGCCACCAAAACTATATCCTCAATACATGGTACATATTAGACACTCCTAGGTATACCACAAAATATGAGATACAAAACACATGAATGAATCCCTCATGCATCACTACTGGAACAAACAAAATCCCCTGAAACAACATCTGGTTCTAACCATCCTCCATCCATCCCTCTAGAGCATCATCATGGAAAACATAATCGTGCATCACCTATACCTATGAGTCTCCCCATTTAGACTCATCCACCTACCACATTATATAAGACAACACTATAATATGAAAAAATAAACCTCCACCATTATCCACCCTTATATCTAAGTGCACAGATACCAACTACTCCATCACACTCTAAGCATCTCTAGACTCCTAAACAACATCCTTCCATGACTTATTACCCCAAGAATTAGCCACATTATTCCCCTTTCCTGAGGTGTAGGAGATCTCAAAGACATAGTCTTGAAGAAACTATATTCACATATATTTCTGAAGATTTATATCACGCTAATAGAAGATATAACTCCAACTCTTGTGATCTTTGAAGACCAAAAAGTGCTCCATAATGAGATACTGTTGTCCCAACTTTAGCGCAAACACAGCCACTGCTAACACCAGATCATGGGTGACATAGTTATGCTAATGGGGACATAACTTCCAAGACCCATAATAGATCACTACCTTCTTATTAATTAAGAAACATCCCAATACCAAATGGGAAGTTTCAAAAAACACCTCAAACATCACCCCCCCCCCTCCTCTAGAAACTGAAAAACTAGATAACTGATCAATATCCCTTTCAGATAGTCAAATTATTCCTAACACTAATCAATCCAGATAAAATACTATTATTTCTTGGTTAGATATGTCAATGGGGCTAAAATCCATGATAAATCGGATAAAAACCTCCGGTAATAGCCTGTGAGACTGATAAAACTATGAACCTTCACCACATTCTTGGGTACTTCCTAAGAAACATCTACTTAAATTTTGTATGATTACATGGACACACCCTGATAGGACACCAAATTCCTAAGGAAATTCACATCTCATGTCCAAAAATTACACTTGAAAAGATTTCCATAAAGCTGGTGGCATCATAGGACCTACAAGATAGCTATGAGGTGATCGGAATGCTCCTCCTATAACTTCAAGTATATCAAGATGTTGTTGATGAACACAATTATAAACTGGTATAGGAATTCATAGAACAAAAATTTCAATATAACCATGAAAATATCATGTGTGTTCATGACATCAAATGGAATGACCATGAACTCGAAGTGCCCATACCTACATCTGAAGGAAGTCTTCAGGATATCATCCTCCTTCATCCTCAGGTGGTGATATCCAGACCGTAGATCAATCTTAAAAAACCAACTATCCCCCTCAACTGGTCAAAATAATCATCTATCCTGGGAAGAGGGTGAATAATCTTGATCCTCGCTATATTCAACCTCCAGTAGTCTATACACAACCTCATACTATCATCCACCTTCTTGGTGAACAACACTAGACCACCCCACAGTGACACACTAGGCTGGATAAAACCTTTCTGCACCAGATCATCTATGTGAATCCTCAACTCCTTCAACTTAGAAGTTATCATCTGATAAGGATATATTGAAATTATAGAATCATCATGATGCAAATATATCCTAAACTCAACATCACGTCGAGGGGGTGGTGTTATAACCTCCTCAGGAAAAACATCTAAAGACTCAATGACAACCTTAGGATCCTACTCCATCCCAACATATACTAATTCCATTGAAAACTCTTCCATTACATAAATAAGGGTCTCCACACATCTACTTCCTGCCTGAAAACCTCGTGCTCTAATGAAAACCACACTTCAGCCACCCACATTCGAGAACACGACTCTCCTCCAAAAGAAGTTGATAATAGCATGCATGGAATACAACTAGTTGATAATGAGGATGAAATTTCATGGATTTATCTATAGCAATAAAAGATACATGCATGACTAATGTGTCCCCATCATTGGTCTACACCCTCATCACACATCAAACAAGCGGGTATGGCCTCCGACTGGTGTAGTCAACACCAGGGGCACAGGAATCCTCACTATATCTATCCCCGTAACATGGACGAGAGTAGGTGAAACAAAGGAGTGTGAAGATAATGAATAAAAAATAACAAACAATGGTAGATTATAAACTAATGTTAACTCTAACAATTTGTATCCCCTCCGGCACTACCGCCTATAACACATGCAACTAACTATGCTCAAATCCTCTACCTCTCTTCTAATGGGAACATCCACGACCAAGATTGGTTTAGGGTCCCTAAAGAAGAGGGAAATCCTAAGGTCAAACTCTTACTTTCCCATATCCTCTTAGCAGAGCATAAGCCTATTGCCCTTGCTACTAAAACAGCCTCACTGGTGGTTGTTGTTGTGGATAACATTGAACCAGACAACCTCCACCATACTGAGCTTGAAGAATCATGGGGAACTGGTTTTGATAATGACCACATCCACCACATACAAATAAAACTACCCCAAATACCACAATAAAAACACAAAAATCACTAGCCATGGAATGATATAAGGGAATTTGTTGAGTTTGACTCCCCTCTGGTCAAAACCTTGAAGTCCTTAGAACCTAAAACCTACCACTAACAACCCTACTCCTTTAGGAACACTTCTGGTTCCCCTCTCATAGAAAACCTCCTCGTGAGTGAATATGCTCGATCGCATCCTCCTTTTGAACCTCTAGATATATTGGCAACATAAAAGGAGTAAATTAATATTGGATAGAATAATGGAGTTCCTCCTCTATACTCTGTTCTCTAGACTTATCATCATAAAAAGATCTAGGGTGAAACATAAAATATCCTTTAACTTGATTCCCAGCTCCCGCACTGACATTCTTCTCTGCTAAAGTGAGAGAAGATCCAACCTATTCACTACCTTTATGGTTAATGATAAGAACTCTTCTCATAAATCTATTTTAAATTCAACCCATGAAACATCTACCTCCTTCTTTTCACTAAGATACAGCATCCACCACTAACGCACAACCCCTCACATCTGACAAACCACCCATTAAACCCAATACTCAGAAGGGGACCGGATCGAATTTAAGGTGATATCAAGATCCTCCAACCATCCCTCTATCACTAGACCAGAAACACTACCATCATACTTCACCAAACTTTTCCACTGAATGTCACACAAGTCCCTCTGCCATGTCTCGTCCTCCTCTATCGGGTCGATCCTTTAATGATCAACCGAGTCTGCCTACTGATCCTTTACTATCTGAACCACATGCGGATGATTAATATGAGCCATAGTTGAAAGGGAAACTAGTATTTTCTAATCCCAGTGGTATGGAATTTTATTAAGATTTATTTAATTCTTTTTAACTTCCAAATATGACCCAATTAAAACAAGAACATAAGTCAACCATGATGCATGTACCACTCTGATACTACCCTACAAGCAGTGCCACCTCACTTTTTCATACGATATTTCAAAGTCCTTGAATCAGATCATGGGGGGCCCTAAAATCCCATGACTTATCAGGTATTCCCTGGCCTATTTCATGCACCAAGATCAACTGGCGTCATTTCCTTACCAACCCATGTAATGCTCACTATGCTTAGTTTTGAACTTCATCATATCCCTCAACAAAAACCTTTGATATCACTATGTCATGACCCCCTCCCCAAAGGTACCACTCCTAGTCCAGCAATGAAGGAAGAGAGATAATGACCCCTGATTTCCGCCTTCAATAGGTCTTAGGTTGGTGACTAGCACTGAGGGTATAAAAATCTCATAAATTAGAGGCATTACCCTCTATAATAATAAGATCAGAAGATACGATAAATCAACCACAATAAACTAAATGAAATAATGTAAAAAAGAATCCAAAACCATCCCACAATTCATGTATAGTGTAAGAAAATAAAAAAAATCTCCAAATAAATACCCAAAAGAAAAGATAAGGTAGTGACACTACAACAGCTCCAAAGCCCAAGCTAGAAATGTCCAGCACGGTCCACAAAGTCCTCCTAGAAACCTAAAAATAGTTTTTATATATACATGGTGAGTATAGAAGTATACTCAGTAGGATCATACCCAAATTATTTTATGAACTTGTGAAAAAATCATACTAATGCTCCTGTTATAAAACAATAGAACCAACAACACCTAAGTAGGTCAACTAACTAATCCTATCCTTACAAAGGAATTCTCACTAAATAACAACCCTACCTGAACACACTTGGGACATCACATCACATCACATTACATATTTCCGGAAGACACGTGGGTCATCACATCTCACCCAAAGACATCTGGTCCATCAAATAACATTACATCTCACCCAAAGTCACTTGAGTTATCACATCATGTCACATCTCACCCAAAGACACATGGGCCATCACATCACAGCCACAACCATAACCAAAATAGCTGGGTATCTTGAACATGAAGGAAATCAACCTCATGCCCCTTCCCACTATGTATAACCCCCACCATATTCCACTTCTTAAAACATAACCATAATTCACTTTTGACTTATGGCCATCATAGCCCATGCATGTCACTATCGCTTGGAAGAGATAGCGAGGAAGAGCGGTTAGCCATCCATTCATCCTCTCCATTGAGATGTAGTGAAAAACATCCCCAAAACATTTGGTTGTCATCACAGAGTGCTCGACATGGGTGGGGTATGTATATAAATCATAATGAACATACAAGGTACACACACAAACACACACACACACACACACACATCCCCACACCAGCCCAACATATGGGTTCACAACCAAAGCACTAACCAACTCACAACATTACTACTCAACCCCACAGTACCGTCACTTTCACTGCCACCACTAAATGAACCACACCACACAACAATGCACAAGAAACATTCCACCCTTTCAAGTTAATACAATTTCTAGATTTCACATTACCAACCCATTTTAATTAACCAACCCATTTATTTCACATTTATCAATGAACACATTTAACCAATTACCATTTCAAAACAAGTTTCCATCAATCATTACAACCCATGCCATTACCATTCATTATTAACCAATTAATTATGATACTACTCAGGAAACTAGCATATCACAACACCACACAACACAAACATCCCATCATCCTCATCCCTTTTTCAAGCCAACGAACCCCACATTGTCACTATTTCAAAACCATAGACACTTTCCATATCACAACTGTCATGTAACAACCACCACATACCACACTTTAAAACTACTAAAAACAAGGAGGAACGTGGCACAGTGCAAGGTACTACATTGTAGTGATTTTGGTCAAAGCGGCTTTGAGATCTGCAATTATCTCCATGTCGTGGATCCAAAAAATCGAGGAAGAGACCATGGAGCAGCCAAAGACACTATGTCGCATACCCTTGACAACCTAAGAGGACCCCCCCCCCCTGAAAAAGGAAGAACCCCATAAAACTCTACTCAAGCCACTATGCCTCATCCAACTACCTTACACCGCATCCGATTTAGCCAGCACTCACCTACAGCCCGAATGGCCCGAAGTCCTTCATTTTTATTGATTTTTGATAAGCCCCCTTTCAAGGGATGAGGGGGAACCCTTACAAGGATCGTAGGCTCAGAGATTACATGGCTCGTAGGCTTAGGAGATTACATGACCTGAAGGTCTTAGGAAATTCAACTAGACTATCTACAAGGAACTGCCACTCCCTAGCATATGCATCATGATAGTAGCTCTCCACCTTCGCATGGTCATCTGGCTAGGCTTCCTGTGCAAGCACAGGATGGTCCCGATGGCATAGCCATACCCTCTCATTCTAACAAATCCATTTGGTTCTGTGCCTACGAGACCATGGTATAGCCATGATAAAAATGGTAGTGACATCAAAACTCCTCCTTTAATCTCCCTACACCATAGTCGACACCTCCACACCGCATACACTACACCTTATGGCACAAAACACCCCTCCAAGATGCAGGACTCCTCTTGTATGATTTTCTAAGCTTTGGATTCACCACTCACTCCACAACTCCTTGGAACCTCCTCTAAACACCCCCACCACCTGAATTCCCATAAAGTAATGGGCCTAAAGGTCTGAAGAGTTGCAATTTCTATATAAGATAATATTAATTAAATTAGAATAAAATTAATTATTATTTTTATATAATGTATATATATAATATCAATAATATATGAAAAACATATGAACTTTTCTAAAATTTTATAAGTTTAATTAATTTATATTAAACATTAAAGTTGTATATATTTCATTGTAATCAAAATATATAAATATTTAACATCAAATAAATAGAGAAATATTTATGAGTGCTAAATAAAATATTGATAGAGGTGTACTTTATCAATGCTAAAATAAGTGATAATAAAAGTTGATTTTTAAGAGTGTTGGCTTTAGTCTGATAAAATCTGACTTTTATAAGTGATGATAAAAGTCAACACCTATTTTCCATGATTTTGTGGTACTTTTGGGTTATATAAATGTAAAAAAATAAATAAAACAAATGTTTTATGATATAAACACACACAAAAAATATAAACTAAAAACAATAAGTTGTGTTACATGAAAAAATGTAAACTCAACATTCAATACAATAAAAATAATATCACTCAAAATAAAACATAAAAAATAAAACATAAATGATTATTTAAATATTAGTATTTGTTGAAACTGAACCCGATACTCAAACAACCTTAAATATAATATATCAATGAAATAACTAATAAAAATTAAATTTAAAAATAAATATATATATATATATATATATATATAACCACTACTATAGAATTGACTATTATTGGTGTGTGTGTGTGTGTGTTTGGATTTATCAGCATTGTTGTTGTCAGCACTGATAATATTCAAGAGTTTTTATGCAACACCCCAGAACATTAAAGGGTAAAAAGTCTGAATGATATGATTCATGTTAAAAAGGAGCATATTTCTTTTTGGGAGCCTACCTGATTAGAAATCCACAGTTAGGCATGTTTGGCATGGAGTAGTGATCAGGATGGGTGACCTTCTGGGAAGTTTTTTGAGGTGCGTGTGAGTAGGGAAAAAGCACACTGTAAAGAACATGTGTTGGTATGTGGGAATATTCATTAGTCTGATTACCCATTGTAGGTGGGCCCTAGGGAGGGGCGTGTGTCTGTGGGGAAACTGGTGCCACCTAGTGGGCCAAGATCAAACGACCATGTTAAGGCGGGGTGTTTTTGCTTTAGCGGGGCCTAATTGTTACATTGGTATTAGAGCCAATACCTAGTCTGAAGTGTGATGGCACTACCTGAGTTGAGATATGGGGTCCACAATGAGGATGTTGTGCTCTAAAGGGGGTAAATGTAATACCCCAAAATGTTAAAGTATTAAAAAGCTAAATGATATTACACATGTAAACATGGTGCACCTTTCTTTTTGGGAGCCTACCTTATTAGAAATCCACAATTAAGCATTCTTTGCCTGGAGTAGTGATCAGGATGGGTGACATTCTGGGAAGTTTCTCAAGGTATGTGCGAGTGAGGACAAAACACACTGGAAAGAACTTATGGGGATAGTCATTAGTCTGATGACCCATTCAGGCACATGGGTGGGCCCTAAGGAGGGGACCACATGTCTGTGGGGAAACCGGTGGCACTTAGTGGGGCAAGACTCAATATCCATGTCAAGGTAGGGTTCTTGTGCTTTAGTGGGACCCAGTGTTACATTTTATCGACACTAAAGAAAATGCTGATAAAATTCATTAGTTGTTGTAAAGTGCTGCTACATGAATAGCATACTACAGTGGTCAAATTAATAAAAATAAATAAATTTACATTATAATAAATTACAATGACAAATAAATTTACATTTAAATATGATACAATTACATTGATATGTATAATTTATTACAAACATTTACAATTTCTAACCCAGCTAAAAAACAATCCAATTTGTAAGAGACCGAGTGGCCCTATATTTTTCTACCCTTGGGACCCTCTTCTAATAGAGCCCAATCATGCTACCAGTTTTTGAACACATCACCCCCAGATTGAAAGAAGCGCATACCTATAATAAAAAAACAATGCTTATTTTAGTAGTGCTATAAAGAAATAAGTAAAATATAAATATGATACAATAATTCATAAATAAAAATAAATAAATGGACCACATGATTGATAAAATATAATACATAAATAAAAAGGATTACATAATACGAAAATAAAACATTTTACAAAATAATGTGACACTCCCATCTCGTTTTCTTTGTTTTGAGTATATGATACACTTACAGTCATATTGGTCACACCACATGTCGGATTGAATTTAGTTAATTAATACATGTCAAAAAATAGATAACTGGTCATTTTATTAAATTATCAAGACAATCCGAGCATGTTTTCATGTCATGCGTATTTTGGACTAAAATGTCAATTTTAAATGAACACACACACTTTCAGTCATACCAACCACATCATGTGTCAGATTGACATTCTATTAATTTCTATATATCAAAAATGAATTATTGATCTTTAACTAAAGTATTAAGATAATCTAAGTGTGTTTTCTTGGATTTGAGTATGTGATGCACGTTTTGAACTAAAATGTCACATTTTAACCAAAAACATGTGCTTTTAGTCATATCGGCCACACTATATATTGTATTGAAGTGAGATTAATTCCTACAAATCATAAATGAATTATCAATATTTTTCCTAAAGTATAAATATAATCCAAGTACATTCACTCAGTTTTGAGTATGTAATGCATGTTTTAAACTAAAATGTCACTTCTAAATGAAAACATGCACTTTTAGTCATAATGATCACACCATGTGTCAGATTGATGTGTGGTTAATTCCAACATATCACAAATAAATTATCGATATTTTTTATAAAGTATCAAGACAATCTGAACATTTTTTCTCATTTTTGAGTTTGTGACATGTGTTTTGGACTAAAATGTCACTTTTAAATAAAAACACACAGTTTCAGTCATAACGGTCACACCGTGTGTTGGATTGATGTGCGGTTAATTCCTACATGTAAAAAATGAATTATTGATCTTTGTCTTAAAGTATCAAGATAATTCAAGCATGTAAACTGATTTTTGAGTATGTGAATCACACTTTGAACAAAAATATCACTTTTAAATGAAAATGTTCATTTTCAGTCATAACGGTCACACCACATGTTTGATTTATGTGCGGTTAATTACTACATATCACATATAGATAACCGATCATTTTCCTAAAATATAAAGATAATAATGGTTTATTTTATTGATTTTGACTATGTGGTGGTCGTTTTGAACTAAAATGTCAGTTTTAAATTGAAAACACATACTTTCAATTATACTAGTCATGTTGTGTGTCAGATTAACATGCAGTTAATTATTACATGTCACAAATGAATAATCGATCGTTTTCTTAAAGTATCACCACAATTAAGGCACTTTTTCTTGGTTTTGAGTATGTGACGTGCGTTTTGAACTAAAATGACAATTTTAACTTAAAAACACATACTTTCATTTATACTGATCACACCATTTGTCGAAGAGATGTACAGTTAATTTGTACATGTCACAAGTGAATAAGAAATAATTGTACAAAAGTATAATGACAATTTGAGCATGTTTTCTTGGTTTTGAGTATGCAATGTGCATTTTGAACTAAAATGCCTTTTCTAAATTGAAAACACGCACTTTCACTTACCGGTCACACCATGTATTGGATTGACATGTGGTTAATTCCTACATGTTGCAAATGAATAAATGGTCATTATCCTAAATTATCATGACATTTATAGCATGTTTTCTCAGTTTTGAGTATGTGATGCGCATTTTAAACTAAATTTTCACTTTTAAATAAAAACACATACTTGTAGTCATATTGGTCACACTATGCATTAGATTGGCGTGCAGTTAATTCCTACGCATCACAAATGAATTAAAATTTATTGTCTCAAGGTATCAAAAAAATCTGAATGTGTTTGCTTAGTTTTGAATATATGACACATGTTTTGAACTAAAATATCATTTCTAAACTGAAAAATGAACTTTCAGTCATACCACTCACATCATGTGTTGCATTTACTTGAGGTTAATTCTTACATGTTACAAATGAATTGTCAATCTGTGTCTTAAATTATTAAGACAATTTAAGTGTGTTTTCTCGATTTTGAGTATGTGACGAGCATTTTGAACTAAAATATCACGTTTAAATTGAAAACACGCACTTTTAGTCATAGCATCCACATCAAGTGTGGGGTTGATGTGTAATTAATTTCTACATGTCACAAATGAATCTCTAGTATTTGTTGTGAAGTATTAAGACAATTTGAGTCTGTTTTCTAAACTTTGAGTATGTGACATGTTTTGAAATAAAATGTCCTTTTAGGTATACCTTTACTTCTTTTAATAAGTGAATTTGTCATTAAGTTTTTCCTATTGATAAGTGCATCTCTATGCCTTCTTCTAACATGTTCAAATCATCTTAATCTAGTCTCAGTCATCTTCTCACCAATCGAAACCACTCCAATTTTCTCTTGAACACATTCATTTGTAATATTATCCATCTTTGTATGCTCATATGTCCATTTTAACATTTTCCATTTTTTGGCCCTTATTTTTTGTTCAAGATGCCATATCTAAGGTCAATACTCACTGCCATATAGAATAGTTGGTCTAATAAATATCTTATGAAATTTACTCTTCAATTTCAAAGGAATTTTATGATCACAATACACCTCAGAAGTCTTTCTCCATTTTATCTTTTCAGTTTTAATCCTATAAGAGACATTTGAATTAATATCTCCACCACGTTGCAGAAAAGATTACCTAACATTAACTGAGTACCTGGCACTACCAGAGTCTAAACCATATTAAATAGAGTTAATATAGCTGTTAACCAAGTTTTTACAAGGTAAGGGTAGTGAATTAAAACCAAATTAATATTATGGTAGGGTTAGGATAGTATTAGGGTACTCAGATACTATTAAATTAATTATTACTAATTTATTAATTATTTTAAAAAAATAATAGTAAACCTATTGTCACGACCCGACCCTACCTGGGCTCGAGCCGCAACTACCCCAAGCCCGCCTCCATAGGCCAGGGGCTAGCGACCAGCGCTGAAGGCACGACAACTCGGGGAGGCCTTTGCCTAAGTACCTGTACACACCCACACGCAGCACACTCAATGCAAAAGTGCAGAGTAAAAAAGAAAAGCAAAGGGAAACTTTTATATATATATACCACAAAGTGCATCGACCTCTACAAGTACAAGCAAAATGCTGAAAAGGAAAAAGGGGAAAAACACGCGCCCAACCAAAAAGTGCCACAACCCGGCAACAGGTAAACAAAAAGGAACAGCTGACGGGTCTCCCACCTGGAACCTGGCCACAACCACCGCACGCGGTCCAAGCTGCCAAGCTCCTATGCTCCACCGAAGTCACGCTCCACCTGTCCGTCGTCTGCAAGGGAACACCAAGTGCGGGCAAAGCCCAAGCAGGGGTGAGTATTAAAATACTCAGTAGGATACCCCGAAGGCTCAAGGGAGCAACAAAAGAGGTACCGAAGGGTGAGCAGTAGAGCGAACACGGAATAGAAAGGAGTACAACCAAGGTTGCAGTAAAGAGTAACAGCTCAACCCATCAAGAGAAAGATAGAAGACTCATCCTACCACGAGAAGTTGGACGCGGAAAGCACGTGGCATACCCCGCGCGTCTTCGCCTCTCCTGAAGGAGAGTAGCCAAAACCCAAGGAGTGGGTACTCAAAACATGGTATATACAATCCATATGCTCTGTCGAGAAGCCCGAACAAACTCGTAAGGAGATCTCTGTCCCGTAGCTCAGCCCAAGAAAGGTGTCGCCAACAGTCCCAGACATAACCATCATCATCGCCCAGCATCCCGCACGTCTGCCCTGAACCGCAAGCCAAGGGGCTCAGTCACCGCACCTTGACACTATCCGCTTTGGGCGGCACTGACTCGCCCGCACGGTTTTAGATCGCGTCGCAAGAATGCGTCTCGGTGGGGAAAGCGCCCCTCGTACTGGAGAGTTCTAGGAAATTCAAACCACACCTCATCGTTGCCCTGTAGTCGAGAGATCTCCTCAAAGCCAAAGTCGTTCCATCACCGACCCGTACAACCAAGGGTCCTGCTCCGGTAATCACGGAGGTAAGCCACAGACTAGCCTAGTCGAGAGGACTGAGTCTGGAATGCCAACTGGTATCCCACTGCCCAGCCCTACTGGAGGGTAATTCATAACTAGATATCAGGTGACCCACTGCCCAGCCCTGCTGGAGGGTAAACCAGAAGACATCATCCGGCGACCCACTGCCCAGCCCCACTGGAGGGTAGACCATAAGAAGATACTGGGTGACCCACTTCCCAGCCCTGCTGGAGGGTAAAACATAACACATCATCCGGCAACCCACTGCCCAGCCCCACTGGAGGGTAAACCATAACACATCATCCGGCGACCCACTGCCCAGCCCCGCTGGAGGGTAAACCTGGAATAAGTCGACAGGCGACCCACTGCCCAGCCTTGCTGGAGGGTAGACCTGGAATAAGTCGACAGGCGACCCACTGCCCAGCCTTGCTGGAGGGTAGACCTGGAACTAGACGACGGGTGACCCACTGCCCAGCCCTGCTGGAGGGTAGAACCTAAGAGGTCGTCGGGTGACCCACTGCCCAGTCTCTGCTGGAGGGTAGACCCTAATAACGTCGGGTGACCCACTGCCCAGTCTCTGCTGGAGGGTAGACCCTAATAGCGTCGGGTGACCCACTGCCCAGTCTCTGCTGGAGGGTAGACCCTAATAGCGTCGGGTGACCCACTGCCTAGTCTCCGCTGGAGGGTAAACCCTAGAAGTCAGTGAGCAACCCACTGCCCAGCCCTGCTGGAGGGTAAGCCCGAGGAAGTCGATGAGTAACCCACTGCCCAGCCCCGCTGGAGGGTAAAACTCAGAACCGCTCTGTCATCTCTACAGGAGGGTACAACACTGGCCGACCGAACAAGGAGTGGGTGTCGCGCAACCACCCAACTCTAGAACAGCTCTCCCAAAAGAGGTGTAGTGCCTGCTCCATCACGGGGTGCCACTAGCACCGCTACTGGCCGATCCATCGAGAATGAAACCAGGGGAGACCACTCAACCCTGCTGGTCAACAAACGAGCACCGAGCCAGGGGAAAAACTCCACTCTGTTGGTCAAAGAAACACACGGAGGGACCCTCTACGCCGCGAGAGGTCCAAGTACGCAAAGCAGAACCCGGCACGCACGTGGGGCCCACACAACGTGTGGCCCCATCTCAACCCCAACTGAGCGCACAATCATCCTCAGGTACAAACAACCACACGTACCTCCAAGTGCTCCCCTATACTCCTAGAGTATACCTCATCTCCATCCCATAGGCTATCATGCACCCGACACTCAGCGTCAATGCGAAGGCGTGACGTATCAACTCCACATCAAAGGTCCAGGCATGGCCAGCCACATCACCTCAAGCATTTACATCACTCACACGGGAGTGCATGCGGTCACTCGCCAAAGGTCCGCTGCAAGCAAAGTAGGGCGAACCACTACTGGGGCACCTTTCATGCTTTCACATTTAACAAGATCGTGCAAGAGGCTTCGCATAACCAAACGGATGGCACCGTTGTAATCCTCACGGAAAAACACGCGAGATCGACTACTTACTCACCTCCAACGGATACCCGACGGAAGAGTCACCAACACCACCTCATGCCTGAACGGCGTCCCGTGATCCCGAGCCTCAGCCCCGAAAACAGTCGGGCGCATCGCACCATTGCGATCCCCTCAGAAAAACACGTCAAAAGCACTACTCACTTGAGTGCAACGGATATCCGGAGAAAAAGATGCATCTCGGCGCACCGCACCCGAGCGGTGCCACGTGGGACCCGCATCACGGTCCCGAAACTCAACGAACGGATCGCACTGTTGCGATCCTCTTGAAAAATTACACAAGATGGACTATTCACTTGTCCAAAACGGTCGCCCGGTGATTAAGATAGAAAAATCACCGTCGACGCCGAAACGGCCCTCATGGGCCCCGCACCATCGTGCCGAATTTGAGCGGGCGGATTGCACCACTGCAATCCCCTCGGAAAAACATCCAGAAACGACTGCTCGCACGCCCCGAACGGATGTCCGAGGAAAAAGTCGCTAAAAGCTGCACGCAGCTCAAAAGACGGGTCGTGGGGCCCACACCTCAATTCTAGCCTCAACACCTGAAACCACTCTGCAAACATCCGCCTCGACGCCAGGGTCGCAACGCAACTGACGGCGCTCAAAACGGACGTCGGATGCGTCCGCGCCGTCCAAAACAAGAATCCTGGAAAAACGCTCGTCCACTTAAGGATGCGTCGCGCCTCAGCGACCCCTCGTTTCGGGAATTAAAAATTCCTGAAACCATCTCAAACCATTCCCCTCGACGCACGCTCCACGCTGCCGCAGACGGTGCGCAAAACGGACGCCCGTAGCCCGAAATACGGGCGTCCGAAGGCTGAGGGGCAAGCCCCTTGGGCCGGACCGGCCCAGCCCAGCCGGTCCGCCCTGCTTGGGTCGGCCCGCGCCGGCCGGCCCGCTGGACCGCGGCCCAGGCGCTGGGCCCGGTCCGGCCGAGCCGCGGGCCGCCGCTCCGCGGCCCGCTCCCCTTCACACCCGCGCGCCCGGCGCGCGGGATTGCCACCGACCGGCCACGAGGGCCGGTCGCACTCCCCACACAACGACCCGCAAAGCGCGGGTCGTTGTCGCGCCGTACGGGGCTGCCGCCCTGCGCCCCCCCCCCCCCCTCTCGATCTCTCCGGTGCCCGCGGCCGCCGCGCCGCCTGCCCGGAGCCGAAGCCGCCGCCGTCCGCCGCCTTCGGCACTCGCCGGAGCGCCCTGCCGACCGCCGGAAACCGCAAAACCACCCCCATCTTCTCTGGGCCGCTGCGGACGCCTCGGAGCTCCGATTTCACATCCGAAAGGTGCGTCGGAAATCTCGGATCGAGCTCTACTAATCTATGGGCTTTGTTCGAAGATCGGGCGGCAATTCGATGGTATAAATCGGGCTCAAAGAATGCGGGAATTTAAAAAAACGAAAACGAAATAAATCCTACCTCGTGGGGCTTTGCCCGACGCTTCCCGCGCGATCCGCCCCGCGCCGTTGCCTCGCCGGAGTTGGATCGCCGGAGCTCGCCTCGCCGGAGCTTTCCGGAATGGAGGAGGGAAGGGGAGAGGGTGAAGAAGAAGAAGAAGGAAGGAAGGGGGGTGTTTAAGTATTAATCACTTAAACGCCCGCCCGACAGCCCCGAACCCGAACTCCCGACGGGGTCGGGATTTAGCCTCCCATAGGCTAAGAAACACGCTCTGAGCGCAACGGAGGTCTCTGAATTTTATTCCGAGACCCCGTTCAAAAGTTACTAAACTTAGCGCTCGAGGCCGCCAAATTACGAAAACGCCCCTGGGGCCATTTTTCACAAACGGCCCGCGCCCGCGAAACTTATACCCCTCCTAGGGTAAACGGCACGCTCCGAACTCAATGGTGCCCTCGTTTTTCCAATCCGAGCCACCGTTTAAGAGATACTAGCGTTTCACCATTAAACGAATTAATTAATTAATTAATTAATCCGTTTAACGCTCCAGAAGCGGGCGAGGGGTCCAAACGTCCCGCGCCGACAAGTTTTATGTCGTTTCTAGGGTTAACACCCCATTCCGGACCCATCCGTACACTAGGATCCCTGATCCGGAACTCCGTTTAGGATTTATCTCATTTATTTAGCGTTTCCAGTGTGAATGCACTGAAAATTTAATTCCAGCCACTCTGGGGCTCGGAATCGCACGCCGTCTGAAGGCGCTGCTCTGGAATATCATCAAGAATATTCCAAAGTCTTTCGTAGAAAAAACCAGGTTCTTACATCATTCCCTCCTTCAAGATTTTCGTCCTCGAAAAGAAAAACTAGGGAGCAATACAGGGTATGAAGCCCACACCTGGCTTTCCCATACTCAGAAGAACCCACGCACAGCTCTGCTCCACCGCACACAGACCAAAGGATTGATCTGTTCATGCGGGGTCGGCCCTTGACGACGTCGTGCACCCTCTCCAGACTTTGGGGTTAGGGCAAGGCGGTAGGGAACCTCGCCATCCCTTTGCACGGTCTCAAACGGCCCGAAGGCCCTTGGGGGTAGCTCACCTCCCCGGTCAAACCTCTACGTCGCACGCCGTGACTGGAATCACTGCCCGCACTTGGAACAAGGCCTGGTGATTCCCTCCTTCAGAATATCCATATGGTGAAGCACCCAAGGATATCTGGCCACGCAAGACTTCACAACCGAGGCTCTCTTACACGCTCAATGAGCGAAGGAGTCGACACCATCGACTAAAGGAAAAGGTCCCCCGCCTTTTTCCATACCAACACAGGGTTGCACCCGACGCCCTGCATCACCCTGGTAACACCTCAACCAAGGAGCAGGGAGAAAATCCTTTCACACGCAGAGCATATCAATTCTACTGCAAGAAGTAGGAGAGTCGCAAGGGGTACCTCTCACCATCTCGTGCTCTACAGGATCATAGACATCCAAGCTCACGGTTGTCCGTGGTCCCAACCGTCAGCTCCCGGATCCTGACGTGGACCGCCTAGTGGTGATGGGGAGATCTCGTAACGTCGTCCCCCACTACCATCTCCTCCCGCTCCTCTGCTAGCACCACCTCTCTGGGTACTACTCCGATCACGGTGTTGCCTCTGCCGTGGTGGTGCGCCTGCTGCCTGCCCGAAACTCTCAGCAACTCAGGTCGGGCAGTCTCGTGCCAAGTGACCTCGCCCGTCACAAGCATAGCACCGGCGCTCTCTGGGCTTCCTTGGTGCCCTCCGGCGCCACTGTGGTGTACGACCACGGCCCGGGATCCACTCACGAAAGGGCATCCTCGGCTGAGGCCCTGCACCTTTTCACCACAGTGGTATACGACCACGTCTCCAAAACCGGCAGTGGGAAGGCCACCTGCATCGAGGTCCTGTCCTCCGATGCCTGCTAGCTATGTCAGACGTCCCGGCTCCATCGCGCCCACTGCCACTACCAACCGCAAAACATGACAGGAAGCCCTCTGTCACCAGCACCTGCTCTAGCACCCCAGCATATGTGGAAATGCCCAAGGGTACTCTGACAGCATGAATCTCTCGGCGGAGACCCTGCTCAAACTTCCGCGCTCGGAAGTTGTTGTCAGGGACTAAGTCCGGGTAAAAGCGTGCACGGTCTGCAAAACTAGCCGCGTACTCGGCCACCGTCATCCCTCCCTGCTGAAACTGCAGGAGCTCCTGAATCCGAATGGAGCGCAAGCAGGAGGGGAAAAACTCCTCACGGAGCAACAACTGAAAGTCATCCAACGAAAGCGACGACTCGTCAAGAAACTGAGTCACCAGACTCCACCAACGCCAAGTTATCCCACGAAAAAGGCTGGCTGCCAAGGCCACTCCCTGATCTGTCGACGTCTGCACAAGCCTGAAAAGGCGGACCACTGCCTCGAGCCAAACCCCTGCTGCCTGAGGGTCTGGCTCACCACTGAACCTCAACGGTCCCTGCCGCTGGAACTCACAAAGCGCGCTCAACCAGCGCTCAAACTCAGCCTGCTCCGCTGAAACTGTCTACTGCTCAACAGGTGGGGGTGCTGCTACCGGCCCAGCCGGAGAAAGGGGCTCGCATGATGGGTCCTGGACCGTGGCCTCATAGCTCACAGGGTCGTCGTCACATACCCAAAGCTGGTATCTTGGCTGGTTGTCCTCGCAGAGACATCCTGAATATTATCAAGGAGTGCCGCGGTCAGATGAGCATATATGTATATACCACAACAACAACGATGGGGAGCTGACTCAAGAAGGACAGTCAAAGTCTCGGTCCTATGTGATGCAAAAACCAATTTCCCCTGCAACAAGTGTCTCAGCATGCCGAGTCGACAAGCGGGTTATCAAGGTCCTGGTGAATGGATACGTCGGCCGCCGCACCATCACTGGACTCCCTGGCCTGAGAGCCGCTCTCGAGACACGTTAACACTGCTGCCCTATATCCCAACCAATTCCTCTTTTAGGGACGTCCGCACAACACCCCAAGGAACGAACCACCTCTGATACCACTTTGTCACGACCCGGCCCTACCCGGGCTCGAGCCGCAACTACCCCAACCCCGCCTCCATAGGACAGGGGCTAGCGACCAGCGCCGAAGGCACGACAACTTGGGGAGGCCTTTGCCTAAGTACTTGTACACACCCACACGCAGCACACTCAATGAAAAAGTGCAGAGTAAAAAGAAAAGCAAAGGGAAACTTCTATATATATATACCACAAAGTGCATCGACCTCTACAAGTACAAGCAAAATGCTGAAAAGGAAAAAGGGGCAAAACACGCGCCCAACCAAAAAGTGCCACAACCCGGCAACAGGTAAACAAAAAGGAACAGCTGACGGGTCTCCCACCTGGAACCCGGCCACAACCACCGCACGTGGTCCAAGCTGCTAAGCTCCTACGCTCCACCGAAGTCACGCTCCACCTGTCCGTCGTCTGCAAGGGCACACCAAGTGCGGGCAAATCCCAAGCAGGGGTGAGTATAAAAATACTCAGTAGGATACCCCGAAGGCTCGAGGGAGCAACAAAAGAGGTACCTAAGGGTGAGCAGTAGAGCGAACACGGAATAGAAAGGAGTACAACCAAGGGTGCAGTAAAGAGTAACAGCTCAACCCATCAAGAGAAAGATAGAAGACTCATCCAACCACGAGAAGCTGGATGCAGAAAGCACGTGGCATACCCCACGCGTCTTCGCCTCTCCTGAAAGTGAGTAGCCAAAACCCAAGGAGTGGATACTCAAAACATGGTATATACAATCCATATGCTCTGTCGAGAAGCCCGAACAAACTCGTAAGGGGATCTCCGTCCCGTAGCTCAGCCCAAGAAAGGTGTCGCCAACAGTCCCAGACATAACCATCATCATCGCCCAGCATCCCGCACGTCTACCCTGAACCGCAAGCCAAGGGGCTCAGTCACCGCACCTTGACACTATCCGCTTTGGGCGGCACTGACTCGCCCGCACGGTTTTAGATCGCGTCGCAAGAACGCGTCTCGGTGGGGAAAGCGCCCCTCGTACTTGAGAGTTCTAGGAAAGTCAAACCACACCTCATCGCTGCCCTGCAGTCGAGAGATCTCCTCAAAGCCAAAGTCGTTCCATCACCGACCCGTACAACCAAGGGTCCTGCTCCGGTAATCACGGAGGTAAGCCACAGACTAGCCTAGTCGAGAGGACTGAGTCTGGAATTCCAACTGGTATCCCACTGCCCAGCCCTGCTGGAGGGTAATTCATAACCAGATATCAGGTGACCCACTGCCCAGCACTGCTGGAGGGTAAACCAGAAGACATCATCCGGCGACCCACTGCCCAGCCCCGCTGGTGGGTAGACCATAATAAGATACTGGGTGACCCACTTCCCAGCCCTGCTGGAGGGTAAACCATAACACATCATCTGACGACCCACTGCCCAGCCCCGCTGGAGGGTAAACCATAACACATCATCCGGCGACCCACTGCCCAGCCCCGTTGGAGGGTAAACCTGGAATAAGTCGACAGGCGACCCACTGCCCAGCCTTGCTGGAGGGTAGACCTGGAATAAGTCGACAGGCGACCCACTGCCCAGCCTTGCTGGAGGGTAGACCTGGTACTAGACGACGGGTGACCCACTGCCCAGCCCTGCTGGAGGGTAGACCCTAAGAGGTCGTCAGGTGACCCACTGCCCAATCTCTGCTGGAGGGTAGACCCTAATAACGTCGGGTGACCCACTGCCCAGTCTATGCTGGAGGGTAGACCCTAATAGCGTCGGGTGACCCACTGCCCAGTCTCTGCTGGAGGGTAGACCCTAATAGAGTCGGGTGACCCACTGCCCAGTCTCCGCTGGAGGGTAAACCCTAGAAGTCAGTGAGCAACCCACTGCCCAGCCCTGCTGGAGGGTAAGCCCGAGGAAGTCGATGAGTAACCCACTGCCCAGCCCCGCTGAAGGGTAAAACTCAGAACCGCTTTGCCATCTCTACAGGAGGGTACAACACTGGCCGACCGAACACGGAGTGGGTGTCGCGCAACCACCCAACTCTAGAACAGCTCTCCCAAAAGAGGTGCAGCGCCTGCTCCATCACGGGGTGCCACTAGCACCACTACTGGCCGATCCATCGAGAACGAAACCAGGGGAGACCACTCAACCATGCTGGTCAACAAACGAGCACCGAGCCAGGGGAAAAACTCCACTCTGCTGGTCAAACAAACACAAGGAGGGACCCTCTACGCCGCGAGAGGTCCAAGTACGCAAAGCAGAACCCGGCACGCACGTGGGGCCCACACAACGTGTGGCCCCATCTCAGCCCCAACTGAGCGCACAATCATCCTCAGGTACAAACAACCACACGTACCTCCAAGCGCTCCCTTATACTCCTGGAGTATACCTCATCTCCAGCCCATAGGCTATCATGCACCCGGCACTCAGCTTCAACGCGAAGGCGTGACGTATCAACTCCACCTCAAAGGTCCAGGCATGGCCAGCCACATCACCTCAAGCATTTACATCACTCACACGGGAGTGCACGCGGTCACTCGCCAAAGGTCCGCTGCAAGCAAAGTAGGGCGAACCACTACTGGGGCACCTTTCATGCTTTCACATTTAACAAGATCGCTCAAGAGACTCCGCACAACCAAACGGATTGCACCGTTGTAATCCTCGCGAAAAAACACGCGAGATCGACTACTTACTCGCCTCCAACGGATACCCGACGGAAGAGTCACCAACACCACCTCACGCCCGAACGGCGTCCCGTGATCCCGAGCCTCGGCCCCGAAAACAGTCGGGCGCATCGCACCATTGCGATCCCCTCGGAAAAACACGTCAAAAGCACTACTCACTTGAGTGCAACGGATATTCGGAGAAAAAGATGCATCCCGGCGCACCGCACCCGAGCGGTGCCACGTGGGACCCGCATCCCGGTCCCGAAACTCAACGAACGGATTGCACTGTTGCGATCCTCTCGAAAAAGTACACAAGATGGACTATTCACTTGTCCAAAACGGTCGCCCGGTGATTAAGATAGAAAAATCACCGTCGACGCCGAAACGGCCCTCGTGGGCCCCGCACCATCGTGCCGAATTTGAGTGGGCGGATTGCACCACTGCAATCCCCTCGGAAAAACATCTAGAAACGACTGCTCGCACGCCCCGAACGGACGTCCGAGGAAAAAGTCGCTAAAAGTTGCACGCAGCTCAAAAGACGGGTCGTGGGGCCCACACCTCAATTCCAGCCTCAACGCCTGAAACCACTCTGCAAACCTCCGCCTCGACGCCAGGGTCGCAACGCAACTGACGGCGCTCAAAACGGACGTCGGATGCGTCCGCGCCGTCCAAAACAAGAATCCCGGAAAAACGCTCGTCCACTTAAGGACGCGTCGCGCCTCAGCGACCCCTCGTTTCGGGAATTAAAAATTCCCGAAACCATCTCAAACCATTCTCCTCGACGCACGCTCCGCGCTGCCGCAGACGGTGCGCAAAACGGACGCCCGTAGCCCGAAATACGGGCGTCCGAAAGCTGAGGGGCAAGCCCCTTGGGCCGGACCGGCCCGGCCCGGTCCTGCCGAGCCGCGGGCCGCCGCTCCGCGGCCCGCTCCCCTTCACACCCGCGCGCCCGGCGCGCGGGATTGCCACCGACCGGCCCCGAGGGCCGGTCGCACTCCCCACACAACGACCCGCAAAGCGCGGGTCGTTGTCGCGCCGCACGCCCCCCCCCCCCCCCCTCTCGATCTCGCCGGCGCCCTGCCGGCGCCACCGGCCGCCGCCGCCGTCCGCCGCCTTCGGCACTCGCCGGAGCGCCCTGCCGACCGCCGGAAATCGCAAAACCACCCCCATCTTCGCTGGGCCGCTGCGGACGCCTCGGAGCTCCGATTTCACATCCGAAAGGTGCGTCGGAAAGCTCGGATCGAGCTCTACTAATCTATGGGCTTTGTTCGAAGATCGGGCGGCAATTCGATGGTATAAATCGGGCTCAAAGAATGTGGGAATTTAAAAAAACGAAAACGAAATAAATCCTACCTCGTGGGGCTTTGCCCGACGCTTCCCGCGCGATCCGCCCCGCGTCTTTGCCTCGCCGGAGTTGGCTCGCCAGAGCTCGCTGGAATGGAGGAGGGAAGGGGAGAGGGTGAAGAAGAAGAAGGAAGGAAGGGGGGGTGTTTAAGTATTAATCATTTAAACGCCCGCCCGACAGCCCCGAACCCGAACTCCCGACGGGGTCGGGATTTAGCCTCCCATAGGCTAAGAACCACGCTCTGAGCGCAACGGCGGTCTTGGAATTTTATTCCGAGACCCCGTTCAAAAGTTACTAAACTTAGCGCCCGAGGCCGCCAAATTACGAAAACGCCCCTGGGGCCATTTTTCACAAACGGCCCGCGCCCGCGAAACTTATACCCCTCCTAGGGTAAACGGCACGCTCCGAACTCAACGGTGCCCTCGGTTTTCCAATCCGAGCCACCGTTTAAGAGATACTAGCGTTTCACCATTAAACGAATAAATTAATTAATTAATTAATCTGTTTAACGCTCCAGAAGCGGGCGAGGGGTCCAAACGTCCCGCGCCGACAAGTTTTATGTCGTTTCTAGGGTAAACACCTCATTCCGGACCCATCCGTACACTCGGATCCCTGATCCGGAACTCCGTTTAGGAGTTATCTCATTTATTTAGCGTTTCCAGTGTGAATGCACTGAAAATTTAATTCCGGCCACTCCGGGGCTCGGAATCGCAAGCCGTCTGAAGGCGCTGCTCTGAAATATCATCAAGAATATTTCAAAGTCTTTCGTAGCAAAAACCGGGTTCTTACATCAAAATTTCTTTATTTATTTTGAGTTCAGTTGATGTCAGATTTATAAATGAATTCTAAATTAGAATCCTATTAAATTAATTATTAATAATTCATTAATGATATATTTTAAAATGTTAATAAAATCATAAAAAAAAATTATTTTATTTGATATTTATTTATTTTACATTTATAAATTTATTTTGATATTTTGAAATTATAAACGGGTTTTTAAACAAACTACTGTAGTTAATTCAGTATATCAAAATATAATAGGATAAATTCAGGGTGATTATGTTAAGATAATAAATGGGTGGGGCTTTTGAAAATTAAATGGGTTAAGTTTGAGGTAGTCCTACAACTAATCGGTATTTGGGGCTTAAATTGAAATTATTTAACTAATCGATCTACATAATGACAATCAGGATTTATAAGTAATTTTTTTCTTTAATTAATCTATATTAAAATAAAGTTTTAATTTAAAGACAATCTATTTTAAAATATTAAATAATTTTAAAAAAAAATCAATTTAGATATGTTTTGATTCACATAAAAAATAAAATATTGACGTGCAGTTAATTCTTACATGTCACAAATGAATAATCAATCATTATTTTAAAGTATCATCGCAATTCGAGCACTTTTTTTTGGTTTTGAATATGCGACGTGCGTTTTGAATTAAAATGCTTGTTTTAAATTGAAAACACGCACATTCGGTTATATCAGTCATATTGTGTGTCAGATTGATATGCAGCTAATTCCAACATGTAAGAAATGAATAGCCAATTATTTTCCTAAAGTTTTATCAAGATTCGATCACATTTTCTCATTTTTTAGTATGTCCGATGCGTTTTGAACTAAAACATCAATTTTTAATCGAAAGCACACACATTTAGTTATACTAGTCACATCGTGTGTCAGATTAATGTGCATTTAATTCTTACATATTACAAATGAATAACCGATCATTCTCTTGAAGTATCATGATAAGGCTAGTACGTTTACTCGGTTTTGAGTATGTTATGTGTGTTTTGAACTAAATTGTCACTTTTATTTGAAAACACGTACTTTTAGACATATCGGTCACACTGTATCGGATTGATATGTGGTTAATTTCTATACATCACAAATGAATTATCAATCTTTTTTCCTAAAATATCAAGACAATCAAAGTGTGTTTCCTTGGTTTTAAGTATGTGAATCGCGTTTTGAACTCAAATATCACTTTTATACTGAAAACATTCATTTTCAGTCATAACAATCACATTGTGTGTCGATTTCTTGTGAGGTTAATTCATACACTTGACTAATGAATTATCGATATTTATCCCAAAGTATTAAGACAATCTGAGCGCATTTACTCGATTTTGAGTATGTGATGCGTGTTTTGAACTAAAATATCACTTTTAAACTAAAAATGCGCACTTTCGATCATAACAAAAACATTGTGTGTTCGATTGATATGTAGTTAATTCATACATATCACAAAGGAATCATAGATCTTTTTTTCTAAGGTATCAGGATAGTTTGAGCACGATTACTCGGTTTTGAGTATGTAACATGTGTTTTTAACTAAAATGTCTTTTTAGATTTACATCTACTTCTTTTAATAAGTTAATTTTTCATTAAATTTAACCTATTTACAAGTGCATCTCTAAGTCTTTCATGTCCAAACCATCTTAATCTAGTTGGGGTCATCTTTTCATCAATCAAAACCACTCCAATTTTCTATTGAATGCGTTATTTCTAATATTATCCATCTTAGTATGTTCACATGTTTGCCTTAGCATTTTCAATTTTGTGGCCCTTATTTTTTGTTCATGATGTCCCGTCAAAAGGTCAGCACTCATTGCTATATAGAACAGGTGATCTAATAACAGTTCTATAAAATTAAACCTTCAATTTCAATGGATTTTTTTTTTATCACAAAACACCTTAAAAATCTTTCTCCATTTTATCTATTTAGCTTGAACCCTACGAGATACATTTGCATTAATATGTCCATAATATTCAACCATTACCCGAGTCTCAACCATATTAAATAGAGTTTTGATAGTTGTTAAATCCATTTCTATAGGGTTATGGTGGTGAATTAAGACCCCATTAATATTATGATAGGGTCAGGATAGTAGTTGGATAGTCAATACTATTAAATTAATTATTATTAATTTATTAACCTTTTTTAAAAAATAATAGTAAAACTATAAAACTATAAAACTTCTTTATTTATTTAGAGTTCAATTAACGTTAGATTTATAAATGAATTCTATATTAGAATCCAATTAAATTAATTATCAATAATTCATAAACTATATATTTTAAAATGTTAATAAAATCATAAAATATATTTGCTTAATTTTATATTTTTTTATTTTATATTTATAAATGAATTTTGATATTTTGAAATTTTACATGGCTTCGAAATCGGGTTAGTGTAGATAAACCAGTATTTTAAAATATAATATGGTATAGTTAGGGTGGTGAAGTTAAAAAAAATAAATGGGCTGGGTTTTTAAAATAAAATGGGTTAAGTTTGGGGTAGTCCCTACAACTAATCTGTATTTGGGACTAAAGTTGAAATTATTGAACTAATCGGACTACATAACAATAATCGGGATTTACAAGTAATTTTTCTTTATTTAATCTAGTTTAAAATAAAGTTATAATTTTAAAATAATCTATTTTTAAAATATTAAATAAGTTTTAAACAAAAAAAATCATTTTTTTAAACATAATGATAAAATATTTTTTTAAAACATAAAGATCAAATATTTTTAAAACATAACGACAAAATATTATTTAAAAAAATATTAATTTAAAAAAAAAAAAATCAATTTAGATACGCTAGATACGCATAAAAAATAAAATATTGAAAGAAAAAAAGTAACAGAATGATTAAACGCGTAGTGGAGATCCAGAAATAGAATATATAGTTAATAAAGATTTAGAGTGACCGAAAAATCAAATGATTCTAGAATATAATAATGAAATGATGACTGGTTTAGGTTCATTTAATCTTTCTAAGCCATTAATTAGACAATCATAATTTTAATAAGGATAATAATAATTGCTTTGTCCACCCATTAAAAAAAGTGGAATTTTGTTATTATTTTTTTACGGTTTTTGTTTTCCCGAAACGGAGAATTTGTAAAAGATGAGAGGATTTGTTGTTGGCAAATCAGTGGACAAGGTCACGCTTTCTACGCGTGAGCCTCGGCTGGTTCATGTATGTTATTTTAATGACGTCACATGACGTTATTAATACGTTCATATTAACCGATAAGTTAAAACATAATACAGATAGTTCGAAAATACAATCGTATCTAGAAATTGCAACGAGTATCGGTTAATTAAGGTCAATTAATGTTATCCGATTAATTAAGGTTATGACATTCATTAATCCGTTTTTTTATGGGGTTAAGAGTATTAAATTCAACACATTATTAATATTATAGGATCGTAGACTTAGGGTATTCCAATCCGATTGAATTAATTACTATTAATTTATTAACTAAATTTTATTAAATAATAATAAGATTATAAAAAATATATTTATTTTAAATTTGCCTTCATTAGATTTATAAATGAATTCTAAATTGAAATTTGATTAAATTAGTTTTTAATAATTTATCAATTATATATTTTAAAATGATAATAAAATTGTAAAACATGTTTATTTAATTTGATATCCATTCATTTTAAATTTACGAATAAATTTTAAAAATTCATAATTATAAATGGATATTCAAACGAGTTAATTTAGTTAAACGAGTAATTCAAAATATAAGATAACAGAGCTAGATTAATAATTTTAAAAAATAAACTATTTAGAGTTTTATTAAATAAATAGGTTAGGTCGAATTATTCCAAATTTACTTTCCACCCCCAACTCATTTCCAACCTTTATAATTAATTTTAGTTTAATTGGGTTTGTTATAAAGGGAGGGAGGAAGCTCCGTGCGAGGGGAGGTTTAATTCTGATTTGAAACATTGTTTAAATAAAACTAAATAGGCATGACTTTGACCAAAATTTCCATAATGGGGTTTTTTATTTATGTTTTTTAAAAGAATTCCCGAGGACTTCACACGTTTTTTTTTTTCTAAGGAAAGTCAGAATTAGGATCGGACAATTGGCCAGAAAATCAGAACAATAAACCGAATTAACAGTAGCTGAGAGATTATCCTTACATTTTCAACCTTTTATTAACCACATATTTAAAATAATCGAGATATTTGATTACAATCATTCAATTAATAAAATATTTTTATTTAGAAATCAATCAACACTCAACTATATATACTTAAGCTGGGTGACTTCTTCAAATGTGTCACCCAGATATGCTTCCACGTCACTCAAAATTATTTATCCCTCCCTCCAAACCCTAAACAACTGCCCGCTATCTTGCCCATGATCGGGATTTACCTTGGGTTCTTCTAGGGTTCCCACTCCCCTCCCCAAATCCCCTCTCCCGCTCCTCTTCCCAATTCTCTCCTCCAGCTCGCACCACTCTTGCTCGCAATTTTCCTCGCCTACTCCTACGCTTCTTGGTGGATTCCGTCTCCTCGAAGCTCTGCTTATTGCAACACCTCCAATTCTTTTTACATTCTCGACTATTCATAGCTTCGGTGTTCAAAGCCCAGCTGGGCTCCTCTCTCGGCTTCATACGTTCTTCATTGCTCGACAACCTTCCCCATACGAACCTTAGCATTTGGTCTCGGCTTAAATCAAAAACCCAATTCAGAGATAACTCGTGATTTCATGTCTGGTTCTGCAGATCTAGAAGGGACACAAGATTTCATCAATGACTCACCATTTCAACAGCGTCCGAAATCAGTCGCTCAGGAAGCACCGTTAATGGTTGTGAGGACCCAATACAATTAAATTATGGCTCTACTTCGAAGCTCTGAACATGTTCAACTCAAACGGCCTTCATTAATTTCTTTCCCAAAGTTCGGATTTGGTCGACTCTCATCTTGTTGCCGACACATAAGGTGATTTTTTGTTCATATATACTTTGTGACATTTTTCTCGGCTTTTACGTTTCTCATTTCACTCAAATCATATGAAATTTCCAAATTACAATACAATACATCTGCATTCATAAGGTTCACTTTAGTCTGTCACCCACCATTTCTGTAAGTATAATATTACTTTATTATAATGAAGACTTTGGTGCATATATATGACTTGTATGCACCCATTGAATGCTTCTTTATTACTCATGCTAGCTTTGAGGAATGATGTGAATATTATGAAGGAATCAACACTCGTCTTAGTGGCACCGTAAGTACAACTCATTCCAGTACACAATGTATTCATTTTGTATTCAATATTATTGCTTCTCCATTCCTCTTTAGTTATTTATGTTTCCATTGAGTTTCTGAAGCAATCTTCTTTGAGTTTCTTTATTAAAGTGTTCTGAAATTACTTCAACCTTTTTCTATTAACCGGTTGTAGGTATGATCCTGAGGTTAGGGGTATCAAATAAGGGTATGTTATCAAGGTAATGTAGCAAGTCTGAACTCAATCGGTTGTTAATTTATTAGGTGTCCATGATGAATTCCGATTTATTCTTAATTTTTAAATTAACAATCATTGAACTTTATGAATTATAATCTACTTTATTTGATGTGATAGGTTTGAGTGCTAATGTTCTAATGTTTTGTTTTTGTTAACTAAGAGTACTAACATGCAGGTTGCTCCAAAACAATAGAGGTTAGAGGTATGATCCTGAGGTTAGGGGTATCAAATAAGGGTATGTTATCATGGTAATGTAGCAATTTTTAACTCAATCGATGGTTAATTTATTAGGTGTCCATGATGAATTGCGATTTATTCTTAATTTTTAAATTAACAATCATTGAACTTTATGAATTATAATTTACTTTATTTGATGTGATAAGTTTGAGTGATAATGTTCTAATGTTTTGTTTTTGTTAACTAAGAGTACTAACATGCTGGTTGCTCTAAAACAATAGAGGTTGGAGGTATGATCCTAAGGTAAGGGGTATCAAATAAGGGTATGCTATCAAGGTAATGTAGCAAGTCTGAACTCAATCGATGAGTAATTTATTAGGTGTCCATGATGAATTGCGATTTATTCTTAATTTTTAAATTAACAATCATTTAAGTTTATGAATTATAATCTACTTTATTTGATGTGATAGGTTTGATTGACAATGTTTTGATGTTTTGTTTGTTAACTAAGAGTACTAACATGCTGGTTGCTCCAAAACAATAGAGGTTGGGGGTAAATTTTAGCTAAGATACAATTTTGACATTCTCTAATGTGCGTTCATGTTGATACAAAAACATTCCAACCAACATAAATAAAAAATATAGCCTTTTTTCTAACATGTCCATCACGCCGACACCAATTCCCGCACTCACGTGACCATCTATTTGATTTCTAGGATTTTGAGATGATCATGCGCAGTTTTTTTTTGTGGACTAGGTTTGGGTTTTGAATTATTTTCTTTTTTGTTCCTCTATAAATCAATTCATGTAAGTGGGGTGTATACCAGGAATAGTTGGAGAAAGAGCTTTACACTCTACTGGATAAGATTATCTCTCCCTCCCGCCCTCCGTCCCTCATAATCTATAACTATCACAGTCCATGTATGCACATATATAACTGTTTTTTTTTTCAATGATACTCTCCTTCAGATGATGATGATGATTTTCATGGTAAATTATTTGATTCAGATGATGATGCAATGATGGAGGGATTTTACTATTCTATTATTATGTATAACTTATTTCACAATATTTTCCCTCACCTTTACTTTCTGGTGCAAGGTTCGACATCACTGTGAACCCAACATCTAGGATAGGGGCTCTACTACAGCAACTACTCACACCAATGCTAGAGGGATTTTACTAACATGGATGTATGTTGACACTGTCTCTCCCAGGAACACACCAAACACTGTTAAAAACCAAAAGCTTCTGTTACACCACTCAACTTCTTTTTTAGATAGAAATCTTTCTGTTTAAACATATCGTTATGTTTTCTTAGTTTGAAACTATTTCTTTTATGTTGACATTCACAGTTTCAATTCTCATATTTATATATTCATTATTACTTTTTCTTATTTCAAATGTAAGTTAATTCATGTATTTGATTTCTCCAAGGTCAAAATAAATTTTCATTCCTTTACATTTAGTCATCTATGTTTTCTACTATTATGATGATGTCTCAGAAGGTTCTTTTAATTGTTTTACACTTATACAGTCTGTTATATTTTTTACCTTAGGAAATGGCTCCCATGGATATACTTGATTTTATTTCTATTTATTCAGTTGATTAAAAAATGATAAATATTATTTTTTAAGTTCTTTTCCTCCAATCCTAGATATATTTGGTTTATTTAAACTAACATTGCTTTTCATTTTGAAATTAGGAGGATAATGAGTATGGTTTTCCTACAGATTTAAAGATTTTCAAATAAAAAAAGTTATGTTATCAATTGACGTATCAACTTACAATATTCAAAATTGTCACTGTTCAATAGAACAAAACACATACAAGTTACTTTTCATTAGCAAAAATGAAAACTACATCAGTAATTTTAATGATGGCTTTGTAGACAATCAAGTACTACATATTACATATTCCTAAATTTCTTTAAATGGATAAACTACACAACATTACTCTTATTATACTTTTTATAAAGGATCATCAAAGGAGTGGGTCTTCACGAGTAAGTAGTGGGATTGAAAAAAATCAGGTACAACTGTTTTCAATTACTCCAATTTTTTTTGTCAGCAGGTAAACATCACTTTATTGGAATATTTCTTTTATCCTTCCATCGTAGGATCATCAGAGTGGTGGATCTTTTCGACTCAGTTCGAACAATGGTACAAAAATTGTAACATCAACTATAGATATTTCAAAAACTCATGTATATAAATGTTATCTTCCATAGATGTTGTTTTTATGATAATATTATAACTACAAAAAATGCATTTTTTCACATGTTTCATTTTTGAAATATCTAAAACAGAAAGTTCTTTTCATCTTCCCAAATAACTATTTTTAACATTGTGATTTTTTATTCTGTGATTACAATTATAGCTACATTTAATACTAATTATTTTTACTACATTCTCTATACAAAAAAACCTATTGGATGATTTTTTCAGTTAGGATGGTGTGTAACATAATCATCAATTATCTCAGGATAGTGTGGCTAGAACAAGTCATGCAACAAATATGGACACCCGGATGAAGGAAAAGTTAAAAAAAACTGAAAAGAATGACTGAATCTTTCTGTTGAAAATGGAAGTTAATACTACAATATGATTATTTCATTTATTTTCATATTTGTTTTGAATATATTTACCCTATTCTGTAATTGAGCCTCTACCATGGCATCTGCATAACATGTGTTCTATGTGCCCCATTTAGGTTCTGTACGAGATGTTTTCTGGAGTCATATGTATTGGCTCCTTTATCTATGGAAAATATTGTGTGCTCCCTAATATATTCCATGTTTTATTTTTTTTATTTTTTTTATTTTATTTTTTTTTGTACAGAAACCTCACCCACACTATTACAATTCATGCTCTTCCCGACGTAGCCCGTTACCTCCGGCAGGGGTACTAAGCCCCGGGGCTCGAATGCGAATCGCAGCCCGAGTGAGTAAAACTGGCCTCCCCACGCTGCCCTGCACTGTCGAGGCGGTAAATCGCACGGCACGTAATTTCCTCGGCCGAAGCCTACAACCAGCGGGAATTGAACCCCTGACTCTAAGGAACCAAGTGAACGACCCAACCAACTGGGCCACCCCGTGGGGGCATATATTCCATGTTTTACTTTCCAAATATATGTGTTTTCTGTGCTGCATATAATGTTTAAGACTACGATTTCATATTTCCACTTCTTTCACATGGTTAGCAACAACAAAAAAAAACTCACTAAACCAGTAAATAAAATCACTATTGGTCAATAAAACTAAACATTTCAATGCATTGTTAATGACTAAACACATTCTAAACCATGCCTTCAATGGTAGTTTTGAGTATAATAGATGCGTATAAAGGGGAATGCATAATCTCAAATGAGGTAATTTCAATAGACTGGTAAAGACATTACATTATGAAATTGAAGAATAATAAAAAATCATTGTCTGTTACTGTTGAACATATTCATTTACTATATGCAGCCACATTGTATACTGCGTGAATTCACTATACGCATCAACATTTCAACAACTTTTATTCAGTTTCATTCATCAACTGTATGAAATTACATTTATTTTCAGTATGCATTAATAATATACATTTACATTTTATACTATTTTCAATTACTCTCTTAAGCCTATCAAGGATTCATGAATATTACTATGTTTGCAATTGTAGATAACATTGAATGTGCAAACATATTTAAGCTTGCAATATAGCCCGAATGGCCCGAAGACCTTCTTTTTTATTTTATTATAGATAATCCCCCTTTTAAGGGTTGAAGGGGAACCTGTACATGACCCGTAGGCCCAAGGAACAAGGCTCTATATGACCCTTAATACATGACCCGAAGGTCCAGAGGCATACCATGCCCAATACATGACCCGTAGGCCCAGCCCACTAGAACTTCCCCTCCCCAGCTTCTGCATCATTGATTTCCTTTAGCTCCCCACCTGCATTGCTGATCGGTTAGCATTGCCCCGTACAAAGATGCACGGTGCCTGGTCCCGATGGCGGTTGCCATACCCTCTCATTCTTCCAATCTGGTTAGCTCTACTTCTGGTGACTGCTATTGGTGCTCTGATCCTCATCTGGGGCCTGCTCTGTGTGAACCGGGCTACTTCATGGTCTTCAATGGCCTGAAGGCCCTGTGGCCTGAAGGCCTTTGATGGCCCGAAGGCCCTGATACCCGTAGGCCCAAACCGGTGGCCCGAAAGCCCAAATTAGGTGAATAGTCTGGCTGCTACAGTACTGTTACAGTGCCTGCTACAGTACTGCCACAGTACTGCTACAATACTACTACAGTACCCACGGAAATTCGCCTCCACCCGGTTTTGAACCTGGGTCTCTTGGATGCCAAGCAGGAGCCCTTACCACTCGGGTACGGGCTCGTTGGCATTAAGCTTGCAATATCCAAACATGAAAAATACAATATTCCAACATGCATTAATTTATTGTATGTATTTCATTTGTTTGCATTAAGTTTGAAAACATATTAATTTATTTGCATACATCATTATATGAATGCAATTTCATTTACTATGTTTCAAATTACATATTTGACCGTATGAATGCAGCTACATCAGAATTTATTAATGCAATAGCATATTTTACTACATGAATGTAGTTACATTTTACTGCATGAATAAAGATACATTTCTATGTTTCCAACTACATATTTTGATGTGTATATATAGTTAAATTTAACTTTAAGTAGGTGCGTTAATTTAGTGTATGAATATAGTAACATATACCATGTTTCCAATTACATCTAGCATGGGTTTCCAAATATATTTAACTTCACAATAGCATTGATTTTATAATATGCAATAAATTAGTTCCTATTATTTTCTCATTTAGGTTGCAAACTTATTCATTGGTCATCACATCCTTTTTTATTGTTGATAAAATATTTCTGTTATGATTATAACAACATCAACATATATTATAAACTCAAATCTATAAATTACAATCCAAACACCCTTATTCTATCATACCTATCAATATTCAGTGTGAAAAGACCATATTTTCAGATTTCATTATTAAATATTCGATTTTTTAAACTTTATATTTATAATTCTTTCAATTGTTATGTACATAAATTCTTGACTATGTTGGAAGATATTGAAGTTGAAGTTTCAATACAAAGGTACAATGTCATTATCCTTTATAGTTTCTACTGTCTTAAATGTATGCATATTTATAATCTACTATTATTGCAATATGTTGTACCACTAATTAGTTGCTTTCAATATATCCAATATATTCAATATTAATTCAGGGTTTCAATCCTACATATTAGGTGACAAGGTTTATTCCTTTATGCTTTCCATTGTCTAACTGTCTGAACATGGATCTCTATATCCCTAGGAAATGTTCTACCACTAACTGACTAATCACCTCTAAGGATCATGTGTCTATCCAAATTAATATTGGAAATTTGGATGATAATGGACTGTACACTATACAATTCAACACTTTTTCCCTATGTGGTTTTGTTCGTGCTCAGTGAGATGCTGACAATGCCCTTGATAGACTCTGGCAGAAGAAGAAACCTGAAGTCGGCCAGTAGTTGCATTGTCACAAGAATATGGTTATAGCTGGTCTTATTATTGATTGTTAGAGTCTGATATGGAGTTAAATAAAAGGATATGTTTTTATTTTGAACATGATCTTTTTTTACACTTTTACTTATGAATGTATGTCGTTTAGAGTATTATTGTATTTTTGTTAAACTCTATATTCAATTTCTTGACCCTAAGCAGTTTTTCACTTGGATAAAATATAGGGTTTTGATCCTGCATACAAGGTTATAGGGTTTCCTATAACTAGATTTTATTTTGTCTCAGTTATTAGTTTCTTCTACTTGTATTGAATATCACTTCTGATACATGTTTTTGAAAACTAGATCATGTACTCTGTTTAACTAGTGGGTGATGTATTTAATTTGACCAGTGGATGTTTTTTAATATCATTTAAACATGTATTTTATTTGATCAGTGGATCATGTATTCTAATTGAGTAGTGGATCATTTTTATAGCATTAAATGATATCATCATGCAAACACATGAGAGAGTACTAGTTTATTCATGTTTTAAAACTTATTTTATTTATAAAATTCATTGATTCATTTACATTTGTAATGGCCCGGACCTCTCCGGCCCTTTCCTTTGTCAAAAAGAAGGTCACGAAGTGTTCTGGAGGGTAAAATGGACTTTTCCCACACTTTCCAGAATTTTGAAACTACACGCCGTGTAGTTTGAGTACACGCCGTGTAGTTTGAGTACACACCGTGTACTCCCTTTACGGGTATATCCCGTGTTGCAAGCCGCGTCCTTGCTGTGTGGAATAATGGGTGCATGACGTGTGACCAGTTCTACATGCCGTGTAGTCCTTCCCCGCGTATGCGTTACCCTCAAACTGTGTGTTGACCAGTCAACGGCCGCGAAGCCGTGTTGGAATCTGCGTGGAGACCGTGTGAAAGAACCGAGTACACGCCATGTACCATAAAGTACACGCCGTGTACTTTTGATTTTCATGCCTATAAAAGGAGGGGTCCCCTCCTTTCAATTCACTCCTCTCCTCCCCTCTCCTATGAGCAGAGCTCTCCCAAGAGACTCGAATGCTCTTTCTTCCATAACTTCTTCGTCCGAGCTCCGATTTACGATCCGTCAGCGGCCACGAGATCGTAACGACGAGGCGGAGATTCTAAGCTTGGATCCATTGTCTTTCCTTCGGCCTTTACATTCCGAATTCCACCCGAGGAGGTTTTGCCGGGACCCGACAGAAGTGACGGACACCGACAGACGTCTTCTAGGGTTGATCCGGGGGAGCGTTGCGATCAGAACCTGTTGAGGTAGGGATCTTACCTTCATCTCTTTAATTTGTGCATCATGTGGGGTGGGTGTTCTATTGTTTGCGTGAAACACTTTTGAACCGGTTTAATAAAGATAATAACTGGCTTATATAATGGGGATGGGAAGTTGTGATTGTTGTTACTTTATATCCTGTGTTATTATGTTGTGAATTGAATGAGATTCTACCTACTGAAAATCACGATCATTGGGGGCCTTTACTTACGCAATTAAATGTTTCCCTCTCCATCTGGATTTTCTTATGGGTGGAAACCTTGTGGAATGTGGGAATTGGTTAATCACGTAAAGTTGACTGTTTAAAATCTGGAACCCTTGTGTGATCACCCCAGTTAAAAAAAATGGAATAATGAACATGTGGGTGTTGGCTTGGTTACGAGGCATGTGTTGGGGGTGTTTTGTGGGTTGTTGTGGATCGGGTGAACAGCAGGGCTGCGGTTGACTTGGTTGTGGGTTGATGTGAATGTTATGATGGTGATGGGCAGTGGGGCTGCAATAAATGGTATTAAAGAGGTGATGATGTACGGTACGGTTGTGGTTATAGTGGTTGGCAGCGGGGCTGCAGGGCTGGGTTTAAATGTGAACGGGCTATGGGTTGTGAATATTAAATAAAAGTGGAAGAGTTAATGAATGGTGGGGCGTGGTAATGAAACAGAAATAATAATAAATGGGGTTGGTTGGTTGATAAGAGGGACCTTGTTGTGCTGCTTATGTTTTTCCTAACTTGTTTTGTGGATGACAGGGATATGTTTTACGAACGATTGGTGTGGTTGGTTGTGGATAGTTTCCCAGTAGTTAAGGAACTAAATAAACTATTTCTATCGAAATGTGAAAACCTAAAGGGGGTTGAGTTTGTTTGTTTCATGCAAGCTTCGTAGTAGCAGTGCCGAGGCACGTGCTCAGTTTCTCTTTTTAGAAGCCATAGGTTGGGCTGTGTGGTTGGTATATATATATATATATATCTATATCTTTTGTGTTTTATTGCACCCCACCCATGTTGAGCACTTAGTGCCGAACACTCCCATTTCATGGGAGAGGGTGTTTTTCCCTTAGTTACTAGCTCCTTCCTGCTCTTTCTCCCCTAGTCTGTGATGGCTTGAGGTGACCTTACACCTAAGACTCTTCGGGTAGGTTTCGATTGGGGTGGTTTTAGCCCAAGACTCTTCAGGCAGGTTCTACTGTTTCCCAAGAATCTTCGGGATGAGGCCCAGGTGTGTGCGGGTGGGATACGTGGTTGTGAGGCCCAGGTATGTGCGGGCGGGATACGTGGTTGTGAGGCCTAGGTGTGTGCGGGTGGGATAAGTGGCTGTGAGGCCCAGGTGTGTGCAGGTGGGATACGTGGTTGTGAGGCCCAGGTGTGTGCAGGCGGGATACGTGGTTGTGAGGCCCAAGTGTGTGCGGGCAGGGAGAGTGTGGCAGCGTCAGGACGTTCATCGTTAGGAAGAGCAGCTAACTAAAGGGAAATGGTGTGGGGTACCCAATACTCTTGTTTCTTATATACTACTACCTGTTGTGCTTGTGTTTTTGGTGAGTGTGGCTGGTGAGGTTGGGTGGACAGAATTCCTTGCTAGGTTTCTTCTGTTTTTCTCACGGGACATTTGGATGTCTCCCCACTTGTGCACGAGAGCTTTAGGTTTCCCTACTGAGTATACTTGTATGCTCACCCTACGTTTACTTTCAGGTTTCCAGGAGGACTACCAGGGCCATGCAGAACCCTACTAGTCAGACAGTTGGAGTTGTTGTTATTGTTGTACCTTGTTTTCTTTTGGTATTGTACTTTGAGCTTTCTTGTACTTGTACCTTGTTATAAAATTATTTAAACATGCATGTGGGCTTGGTTTGGGTTTATTTATATACACTGGTTCTTTTCCTTTTTGGTGGTTGACTTGTCCTATTTCCCAATCCTAAATAATAAAAAGGGTAATGCCTCCCATATTTGTGAAAACTTATACCCTTGGTGCTAGTCGCCACCCCGGGGCCTACTGGAGGCGGGACTCGGGGGTCATTATCTCCCTTTCACCATTGCCATCCCAGGAGGGGCATCTTTGGTGGGAGGGGGTCGTGACAACATTGTAGAGTTTTTATCCATCCTTAGCTGTAGTTGACTTGGATGAAATCTCAAATGATTCAATCTCTCCCGTTTAGAGTAGAACTTTCCATTTTCTCAGTTAATGTTGTACAATTGGGTGTTTAACCAAATGATTAACCAAAAATGAGATTAAAAATAACTAAACAATTATATTAGGTTGGAAAACCAAAGAAAAACTACAGAAAACATGTGATTTTTTCCCATCGATGTTGGTCTTTCAAAAAAGAGCATCAGTCAAATATCCTTCTTATAAGATTTTTGTTTTGGTTGACAGGTTTCATTTTTTTCTTTTTTTTACTATTTCTTAACAATAATATCTTGTATTTACATTCATTTTATGCTCATAAATTATTCATGTTTAATGTCTCACGTGAGCGTGTGGGGTGGCTGGAATGGAAGGAGTTTGGGGCATGCCCCATGGGATCAAGTCCTTAGAGGATTATTATCGTTTTAGGTTGGGACACTGAACCTAACCCTCAAATTTGGTTTTTGGAAAAAAATGTCCCTATTGTGCATTCTTGGTTTTTTTACGGTGTCACACTGCTCGATTTCAGTGCTCATCCTTATATATATAATATAATATTTACTATATATATTTAAAACATATAAACATATATTTACTATGATATTTATTATATAGATTTATTATTTGATATTTATTAATAATATAATTATACATAATAATATAAATATAACTATTGAAAATATTATATATATTTTAAGTTATATTATAATGTAATTAGTATATATTGTTTATTATTCATAGAAAATCATTATATAAATATATATCTATAATTTTTATTACAAACACACATATATATAATATTTATTATGATATTTATTCTATATAATATTGATTATATATATATATTTGTAATATGACACTTATTAATTAAACTACAAATTCCATAGGGAAATTTTCAGTGTAAATTTCCACTGGAAATTATCGATACAAATTTTCACATGAAATTTACTATTCAATTTTTCACTTGAAATTTCAATGAAAATATATTAATTTATAAATAAAAAATGCAATTTTTTACTAGAAATTTTCATTAAAAACTTATAGTGTAAATTGTAGGGATTCCTAAGAGTCTATAAACACTTTATAAATCACGTGTAAGTAAAAGAATCTCTTCCCAAGATTCTCATGTATATAATCTGGAAATGGAGAGTATTGTAAATGTGCCAACTATCACCATAAATGATGTTGAAAATCCTTATTATAAATTTTTTTGTAAATTTCCTATGAAAAATTTTAGTTGAAATTTCCATGTAAATTCCTGATGCAAATTTTCACTGAAAATTTATAGTGAAAATTTGAACACTAAAATTACGATGCAAATTTATATAAAAATATACAGTTAAATTTTACAATTAATATCACAATATAAATATATTAATACATAAATAAAAATTTAAAATTTTCACTGGAAATTTGTAATGAAAATTTATACAAGAAACTTAAGTATAAATTTCCAATGAATACGTTTCGCACAAAATTTCACTTAAATTCCCATTGAAAATTTTCATGTATATTTTCTACGCACTGTAATATCCCCAAATGATAAAAGGGTTAAATGACTAAATGATATGACTCATGTCAACAAGGTGCACCTTCCTTTTTGGGAGCCTACCTGATTAGAACTCCACAGTTAAGCGTGCTTGGCCTGGAGTAGTGATCAGGATGAGTGACCTTATAGGAAGTTTCCTAGGGTGTGTGTGAGTGAGGACAAAACACACTGGAAAGGACATGTGTTGGCCTGTGGGGACTGTCATTAGTCAGATGACCCGTTCAGGCATGTGGGTGGACCTTGGGGTGGGCCCCATGTGTCTGCAGGGCAACTGGGGGTACCTAGTAGGCAAGGACCCGACGACCATGTTAAGGCGGGGTGGTTGTGCTGTCACCGGGACCCAGTTGTCACATTTGGTATCAGAGGAGGAACCCAACCTTAAGTGTGGTGCACTGCCTGAGTTGAGATGTAGGGCCCACAACGAGGGCGTTGTGCTCTAAGGGGGGGGGGGGTGATTGTAACATCCCCAAATGATAAAAGGGTTAAATGGATAAATGATATGACTCGTGTCAACAAGGTGAACCTTCCTTTTTGAGAGCCTACCTGATTAGAACTCCACAGTTAAGCGTGCTTGGCTTGGAGTAGTGATCAGGATGAGTGACCTTCTGGGAAGTTTCCTAGGGTGTGTGTGAGTGAGGACAAAGCACACTGGAAAGGACATGTGTTGGCCTGTGGGGACTACCATTAGTCAGATGACCCATTCAGGCATGTGGGTGGACCCTGAGGTGGGCCCCACGTGTCTGCGGGGCAACTGGAGGTACCTGGTAGGCAAGGACCCGACGACCATGTTAAGGCGGGGTGGCTGTGCTGTCACCGGGACCCGATTGTCACACGCACTATGTGTGTGTCTATATATATATATATATATCTATGTGTGTGTCTATATATATATATATATATATATATCTATGTGTGTATCTAAAATATAAATATAAAATATATTTTCTATGAAATTTTTTAGCAAACATTTTTAGTGTATACATATGTATACACACACACACACACACACACACACATGTATACATCCATTATATATATACACATATATAATAAGATAAGTATATAAATAAATACATTCACAAATTTATATTGGGAATTTCTAATGAAAATTTACATTGAGAATCTTTCATGCAAATTTTCAATGGGAATTTCCACAGTAAATTTATACTGAAAGTTTTAAGTGAAAAAATTCCAATGTCACAAACCAACCCGGGTCGACCCTGAACCGGTCACCCGAGCCGATCTGTGGCAAGGCCTGAGATCCGTTCCCCATCCTCCCAAGCAGGCAACAAGCACCAAGGGAATCATAAGACACAATGGGAATGGTTTTTCCTAATAAAATAAACAAGGCAAGTGAGTAAATAAAAGAGTAAACCAAACTCAATATGATTTCGAAACTTTACACTCTTTACATTTACAATTAACGAAACAAAAAACTAAAAAAAAAAAAAAAATACCAAAATAACTAGACTGAACCTGAAACCCAAGACACCTCCATCTGAACCCAAGATTCACTCTCTAATCCACAACTACCATCACCTGAGGTGATCAAACTCAAGCCGAAACCTGTATCAGAAACTAAAAACAAGAGAAAACTATTGGCATGAGTATTAAAACTCAATAGGTAAGCCCAAATAATTATATTCCCAATACACATTATTTAAACAAATAAACATTGATTAACAGGTTTGAAATACAATATATAAATATAGGTTTTCCCACACATTTCATTTTAAAACAAACAATCACAATCCATTTCCCTCATAATTTAAAACAAGGCTCAAGGGAAGAAGGAAAAAGGGAACCAAATAGGAAGTGCTCATTTTTCATAATGGAGAAAAAGAAAGGGGAATATTTTCTCTTTCAAAACATATTCTTTGAAACCTTTTTAACAAAACCACATATTCAAAATTTTCTAGGATAACACCAAAACCAAGCATAAGGTTCATGATTCCACACAGCGAGGGCAATGGCACTAACGGTACTGGTGTCAGAGAAACACGAGAAAACCTAGGAACTCAGAGGAGAACCAGAACATAATATACACATGACTCATCCCAAAGGCATGCCCTACTCAATGAAATCATAATACCCAAATGCACGATCATCGCCCTACCTGGCCTGACCGAGGGGCTCAATCCCATAGTAATGATAACAAAATAACCCCCTACTATGGGCCACTAGCTAGTGCAATAAGCTAAACTAGTGCAACAAACATTCTCAGAATTTCTATTTGCTATTCTAGGTTCCCATTCTATGTCCACAAAGGTGTGTTCCAAAAAATTCAAGCAACAATCCATACATATATGTCATCATACAATCACACAAATGACACCACCCCAACCTCCTCAAGGAGTATCCCCTTACTTTAAAAAATATTCACATGAGTGGAGTCCCAAGACAAGGACATTCCCACCCCTTTATCAACCAATGAAGCAAGGGCTCCATCCTAGAAGGTTTTTTCCCAAAATAAACCATTTCACAAATGGAAAACGGGCCTCAAATGATTTACACACATAAATTTTTTTCATAAATAACCATACAAAAACCTTTTTAAAAACCAAACAATTTAGAAACCCATTTGAGAAACACCATTCATCCCTTTTAAGCATAAAAAATATATTTACAAGATCAAAACATGCTTTTAAAAATCACCAGCCACTTGAAAAGGCTAACATATCAATTTGGCAACCACTTGGTGTGCACAACTCAACAATTTCACACCACATATTCAAAACAATTAAAAAAACACCTCATTTCACATAGAACAACTATTATAAAAAATGATACATCACTAATTAATATCCAAGGAAGGTGAGAAAATGATAAATCAATGAAATATTAAATTTAAAGGCAATGTGCAAAGGGATCCTACCTCAAATGATGGAGAACTTCCGAAATCTGATGCAAAACCTTATTCGTACCACCACCACATGTAAGGGAGGCTATATCCAACCTGAAGGAACCCTAAGAGGACAAAACCCCCAAAAACCAAGCAACCCTAAATCATCCAACATGGACACTAGGGTTAGGAAAAAAGAGAAAAGAGGAGAGAAAGCAAGAAAGGAGAAGAAAGGAACCCACACCTTTCAATTCAGGTAAAGAATCCCCAAGAAACCACCATGGATCCCTCTTGGAGGGGCTTGAGGGTGACAAAACCCCCCTTGGGAGGTGCCTAGGTTGGAGGAGGTTTATTGGGGGAAAAGGAGGAGTTAGGGTATAAAAATAGAGGAGAGAGAAAGGGTTTTTAATGATCTAGACAAGTCGCATGGTTAGTCTGTACGGTTTGTCAAACCGTGCGGTGACCGTGTAACTGCCACTGCTGAGATGCAGACCTGCTGCATGGGAAACCCATACAGTATGACTAACCGTGCGGTAACTGTGTGGTAGCTACTGTCTCACCCAGGAGCTTCCACACAGTTACCTGGGGTGGGGCGCATAGTTACTATTAACCGTGCACTAATCGTGTGCTAGGGTCTACCCACCCAAAACACCCATTTCCTCCAAAAAATCAAGGGGAAACCTAGGAAGGAAGGTTGAAAAAAAGATAGAGGGGAAGAACATCCCAAAAATTCAACCCCATCACCCCTGGTTCCTGAGAAAATAATTGAGGATCAAACCTGAACCGGAACCAAAGACGAATTAAAAAAACATGGGTGTGAAAATTCTCCCCACTATAATGCTTCCCACCCCCAAAAATCCAACCCAAGACTTAAACCAAAAGCAAAAACCACCACTCCTTTACAACTCAAGGATATTTCCAATGAATGAGAAACGAAGAGATCACAAAACACCACCAATGAGAAAAAGACTAACACTGAATTCAACGAGACCTGTGATGGGTCTCCCCACCATAGAACCAATGAAATTAAAAGAACTCAAAACCCTTCCCAAATAGACCAGAAACTACCCCACCATAATAGGTAGGGGAGGGAAGGGACCAACTAACGAATCATCAAAACCACAACCGACAATATACCAAAAACTTCACACCCCCAAAAGAACACAAACCAAACCACACTCAATTTACACCAACAGGCCACACAAGGGCCCTTTAAAGAGGCCTACACCCGGTGTGACACAACCACTGAGATTTTAAGAAAACAAGACAATTACATCTCCTTATAACCAAGGAAAAATTCTTACACCAAAATGGTTCATAACATGGAAATGAGGTTCCCACTCATTTTTTCCACCAAACACAACCAATTGAAATAGAATAGCTACATCAGAGGCTTGAATTGCCTCCATCATCCACACTAAGGACTAAAATTGGACCAAAGCCTTTTTACACTGTTGAGGTTCTCCTGACTATGTGCCGACTTCACTCTAGGACCTATGTCTAGAGATTTGAGGATTGAAACATATCCTTCCTCGCAGTCAGGCATTAGGAACCCCCGAACATAACACACAAATCATAATTTCACAAACACGCTTCCATTAATATGGAAATTTTGAAAGGCTAAACAACATCCATTATTAAAATAAAAAGAGAAAGAAACACCAAAAAACACCACCAAAAATGACTATTACATCCAAAGAAAATTACAGTGAGAAATACCCTGAACTGATCCCAAAACATCATCCTATCCCTGCGAACGGGCTGGGGTGACCTTTGAAGAGTTGGGTTTGGCTCTACGGTGCTTCTTGAAAACACACCAATAGAACCACTTTAAGTGACCCAAGTGTCCAAAGGTGTGGCAAGGTATTGGAGCATTTTGGAATGAAAAAATCTTATGTATTCTCTTACCACACTGATGACACATCATGACATTGCGCCCTGAAGAGGTTGATGAGAGGTTTGAAGGACTCTTAATTCCCCTACCAACACCACCAGAATCAGGAAACTTCCCATTATTCTTACCAAAATTCCCTTCATTACTTCTAAATACTGAAGGAAGATTCACCATATTAATCCCTACAGCTAACTCAGCTTCAACATGAAAGGATTGCCTCACCATATCGGAGAAAGTGGCTAAGTTAAGCTCTGCAACATTCAACTGTAGCTCAGAATTGGGCCCGCACTTGAAATGTCGATATTTCATAGGATAATTTTCCACATACCCTAGATCATATGGAACTGGGTCTAAGAAGTGAGGATATAACTTCAAAACTGATACAACACCTTTCTAAAGATCTCACAACTCTATATTCATCCTCACCTTCGTCATCTCAAAAAAATAATGTTGGATGAACGAAGACTTGAAGAACTCCCAGGTGAGATATTACTGAGGCTCTCTTCGAGACACAGACTTCCACCATTTCTATTTTGGACCTTCAAGCAGAAAGGTAGAAAACTTTACCTTTAATGACTTAGGCAACATAAGGAAACTGAAGTCCCTTTTAATCCTCCGCATCCACTCCTCCGCCTCGAGAGGATCTACTTGACCATAAAAGAGTGGAGGGTTAAACTTACGAAATTCAAGAACATAATCTACGGGTTGATAAACCATAGTGTTTTCTAATGGTGAACCACCTGAAGTTGCACCCTGAGCATCCATCAAATCTTTGTGGAGGAAACAAGGGAGTCGATCAAAACCAATCCAACAATATGGATGATCTATCTCAAACATCACAAAAGAAACACCATTCCCAAAACACAAGGGACACACCAAACCACCAAAATCTACAAAAATATCACATTTATATTTTAAAACCCCCCTTCAAAAGGGAAACATGCTTAAAGGATTACACACCCACCAATGGTGTCCCATGGAGCCTTACACATGCACATCCTTATGCCATACTGGGCACCCATCCACTTTCTCATACATATCCATGCATGTGGTCACTCACAGAAACACCAAAGGTAAAAAACCTTTTATGGAAAAACATTTAACTCACACTTCCCTTTCAAATCTCATAGAATTTTTTCCTTAAATACACCAACCATTCAATTAAAAAACCATTTCCAAGATTTTCACATCAAATCTAAGACACCGTATTCATTTCAAAAATTTAGAAATCTTACCAAAGGTTATCTAACCACCTAATAGAAACCATTTTTGAACTCTACACCTTTATTTTCAAAACATCTCACCCCATTCAAAATAATTTTCTAAATACTAATTTTTTCAATTTAAAATGTTTTTTAGTAGTTCAAATCATCTCGTTAAACCATTCCCATTTACCCCCAAAAGTTTATTTCTTAAAAACCTAATTTTATAAGCCTTTCTTAAAATAAGTTATGAAGATCCATTTTTCACTTTCCAAAAAAAAATCCATTACCATTTTAAATTCATATTTTCACAATTCCAAAACAAGAATTTTCAAAGAAATTTTCAGAATTAAGGAAGATCCAAATGATTCACAAGGGGACTAGTGTCGATGGGCGACTCAGACACATGGTTGGTGTCCATATTCCAGTCACACCACCATCACAGGGAGCATTCTAGGGTAATGTCCCTAGATCCACATGGATTTCTAGGCCTTACGAGCTCATGAAGGCCACTTTCCCAACTCCCTCTTCATTTCACAATGCCAAACAATCCACAAGAACCAAAGGACACCAACAAACCCAGACATCCCATGGTAACCCGTGGTTCAAAATGAGAAAGGGTTCATAACATCCTTCCCCTTCCTACAACTCAAGCCCTGACAATCCTACTACTTCTACCTTGACATCCACAAATAACAATGGGTGCTCCAAAAGATAAGGTCCTCAAAAGAGATGACATGCTCTGTATCATTTTTTCATGAACCAACCCAGGTCGACCCTGAACTAGTCACCCAAGCTGATCTATGGTAAGGCCTAAGAGGCGTTCCCAATCCTCCTGGGATGGTGACAAGAGACAAGATCATCATAAAACATAATTGGAATAGTTTTTCACAATAAAATAAATAAAGAAACTGAATAAATAAAAGAGAAAACCAAACTCAATATGATTTTCAAACTTTACATTCTTTAAATTTACAATTAAAGAAACAATAAAATGAACAAAAACCAATACCAAAATAACCAGACAGAACCTGAAACCCAAGACACCTCCATGTGAACCTAAGAGTCACTGTCTAATCCACAAATACCATCACCTAAGATGATCGAACTCAAGCTGAAACTTATAGAAAAAACTAAAAACTAGAGAAAACTATGGGCGTGAGTATTAAAACTCAGTAGGTAAGCCCAAATAATTATATTCCCAACACACATTATTTAAACAAAGAAACATTGATTAATAGGTTTGAAATACAATATATAAATATAGTTTTGCCACACTTTTCATTTTAAAACAAACAATCACAATCCATTGCCCTCATGATTTAAAACAAGGCTCAAGGGAAAAAGGAAAAAGGGAACCAAATAGGAAGTGCTCATTTTTTATAATGGAAAAAAAGGAAAGGGATATATTTTATATTTCAAAACATATTATTTGAAACCTTTTTAATATAACCACATATTCAAAATTTTATAAGATAACACCAAACTAGGCATAAGGTTCATGATTCCACAGAATGAGGGAAATTCCACTAATGGTACTAGTGTCGGAGAAACATGAGAAAACCTAGGAACTCAGAGGAGAACTAGAACATACTATACATGTCACTCGTCCTCAAGGTATTCCATACTTGATGAAATCATAACATCCAAATGCCCGATCGTCTCCCTACCTTGCCTGACTGAGGGGCCCGATCCCATAACAATGATAACAAAATAACCCCTACTATGGGCCACTGGCTAGTGAAATAAGCTAGAATAGTGCAAAAAACATTCTCATAATTCCTCTTTACTATGATGGTTTCCCATTCTTTGTTCACAAAGGGGTGTTCCAAACAATTCAAGCAAAAAACCATACATATATATCGTCATACAATTACACAACCGACAACACCCCAGCCTCTTCAAGGAGTATCCCATTGCATTAAAACAATATTCACATGAGTGGATTCCAAAGACGAGGACATTCCCACCCCTTTATCAACCAATGAAGTAGAGTCTCCCTCCCAGAAGGTTTTTTCCCAAAAGAAACCATTTCACAAATTTGAAATGGGCCTCACATGATTTACTCACATCAAACCTTTTCAAAAATAACCATACACAAACCCTTTTAAAAACCAAAACATTTAGAAACCAATTTGAGAAACACCATTCATCCCTTTTAAGCATCAAAAATACATTTACAAGATCAAAACATGCTTCTAAAAATCACCAACCACTTGCAAAGGCCAATCGAGCAATTTGGCAACAACTTGGTGTGCAAAACTCAATAATTTCACACCATATATTCAAAACAATTGAAAAAAACACCTAATTTCACATAGAACAACTATTATAACAAATTATACATCACTAGTTAATATCTAAGGGAGGTTCGAAAATGAGAATTCAATGAAATATTAAATTTAAAGGCAATGTGCAAAGGGATCCTACCTCAACTGATAGAGAACTTCCAAAATTTGGTGTGAAACCTCATTCGCACCACCACCGCATGTAAGGGAGGATAGATCCAACCTCAAGGACCCCTAAGAGGACAAAACCCCCCCAAACAAAGAAACCCTAGCCAAGAAAACCATCCAACATGGCCACTAGGGTTAGGAAAGAAGAGAAAAGGGGAGAGAAAGTAAGAAGGGAGAAGAAAGGAACCCTAACCTTTTGATTTGGGTAAAGAATCACCAAGGAACCACCATAGATCCCTCTTGGAGGGGATTAAGGGTTCAAAAACACCCCTTGAGAGGTGCCTAGGTTGGAGGAGGCCAAATAGGGGAAAAAGGAGGGGTTAGGGTATAAAAATCGGGGAGAGAGAAAGTGTTTTTAATGACCTAGATAGGCTGCACAGTTAGTCTGTATGGTTTTTAAAACCGTGCGGTGACTGTGAGACTTCCACTACTGAGATGCAGACCGGCCTCATGGGAAACCCACATGGTATGACTAACCATGTGGTATCTATTTTCTCACCTAGGAGTTGTCGCATGCTTACCTAGGCCGAGGTATACAATTACTACTAACTATGTGCTAACTGTGCGCCAAGGTCTGCCCGCCCGAAACACCTATTTTCTCCAAAAACTCAATAGGAAACCTGGGAAGGAAGTCTAGGCTGAAGATATAGAAGAAGAACATCCCAAAAATTCAACCCCTTCACACCCGGTTCTTGAGAAAAGAACCGAGGATCAAACCTGAACCGGAACCAAAGATGAATTTACAAAAGAAATGTGGGAGTGACATCTAACATATCTTTACTACACACCATGAACCATAAAAATTTTCACTGAAAATCACACATGTACACATACACTAATATCAATATACATTATAATATTACATTGTACATTTATAGTACATATATATTGGAATTTTACAGTGCAGATTTACATCAGAAATTTCAAGTGACTCTTTTTAGAGTATATTTGAATGAATATTGGAAAAAAACATACATGTATATGTATAAATTTAAATTTACAGTGTAATTTTCTAGTATAAATTTACATTGAAAATTTATATTACATAAATACGCATAATATTGCATTTCAAATTTTCATTATAGATTTTCAATGGATATTTCTTAAAAAAATTTAGTGTGAATTTAAATCAGAAATTTTCAATACATACATACATATAGACATGCAAATTTTCAATGAAAAATTACAATGAAAATTTGAAATGAAAATATTCATATTAAATTTTCATTTTGAATTTCCACTTAAATCATAAGTGACAATATATTAATACACAAATAAACAATACAAAATTTGAAAGGAAATTTTCATTGTTTATTTCCACTAGAAATTTCCTATAGAAACTTTTATTGGAAATTTCCAGTGTTTATTTCCTGTACATCATATATTTCCTATTATAAATATAAAACTTATTTTTTTTAGTGAGAATTTATAATAAATTTTTTAGTGTATTCATACATGATATATTGATATATATATATAAATAAATGTAAATTTTCACTACAAATTTTCACCTATAGATTTCACTGCATATTTACACTAGAAAATTGTAGTTCAAATTTCCACATGAATTTCCATAGAAAATTATGAATACATTTTTCCACACTATATATTTCCTAATATAAATATATGATGTAATTTATTGCAAGTTTACAATAAATAGAAAAAGCATTAAAAATTTGATTGTTGAAAAAGAAAATTTCCAATGTAAATATATAGTGGAAATTTGCATAAGAAATTTATAGTGTAAATGTCCACCACTTAAAATAATAATACAAATATACTAATACATAAATTTTAAATGTAAATTTTTATCAAGAGTTTGGATTGAAAATTTACACTAAACTCTTAGGTAAAATTTCCACTAGGAAATTTTACTAATTTTTTTACTGTATTGATAATTTTACTAAAAATTTTAATGGAAAATTCCCATTATAAACTTCTAGTGCATTGATTATTATACTAAAAAATTTATTGAAAAAATTCTAAAATAAATGTCTATTTAAATTTTTAATTTAAATATATTAACAGATAAATAATTTAATTTTTCTCTAAAAATTTGAACTGCAAATTTCCTATAAAATTTTTCATGAAAACATTCACTAGAAATTTGCTGTGAAAACTCCCACTAGAAATTTATAATGTAAACTTCTACTAAAAAATTTCAATGCCAGATTCCACTAAAAATTTCCAGCTCAAATATTCTCTTAAAATTACAATGTAGATATATTAATATATAAATAAAAAATTTAATTTTTTATCAAAAAATTTCATTGAAAATTTACACCGTAAGCTGCTAGTGTAAATTTCAATTGGAAAATTTTAGTGCAAAGTTCCATTAAAATTTCAACTACATATTTTCAATGCATATATTGCACTAATAATTTTCATTTAATATTCATAGTGAAAATTTTCACTAAAAATTTCCTTCTAAATTTCAATGTATTATATTTATATTTATATTTATTATTAACACATTAAAAATATCTTTTTTATTAATATTTAATAGAAACTGTTATTAAAATGTTATTTAATAAAAAATGATATTAAATATATAATATTTAATTTAAATATATATATTAGATTAAAATTCAATGTTAAATAAAATTATTTTAAAAAATTTAAAAATATCTTAACATAAACTAATGTATCATATTTTTATTTATCTTTATCATTAATATTTTATAATAATAGTTATTATTAAATATTTTATATTTATATTTCTTATTAATATTTTATAATAAAATTTTTAATTAAATATTTATAGTTATAGTTTTTTAAATCATTTCACGTGAGGAGGAACATTATGGTTTAACTGTTTCAAATTAAGTAATTTGTTTTCTAAAAATCACTTTATCTAAAAAGCGGATCGAGTGTCACATTTTCATTTTTCCAGGTAGGGGGGTCATCCCACACTGTACATGACACTTAGGCCTACATGTGGATATGAGACGATATTTCTTCATCCCTGGAGGTGTTTTATTTCTCAATTTCTATACAAGGCTATATTTGATGCATAAAAATATAAAAGCACGTGTTTAAATTTGTTATTAAAAATGAGACCACTTTAAAAGTCACATATTTTCTTTTTTCTGTGTAGAAATTTTATTATGATGACAAGTAAAAATATGTCCATCCATGTACAAGTGTCACCACCAAATTTATTCATTCTCCACATGTCATCATAATGTTCATTTTCCCCTATAATCTTTTTCCCCTCTAAATTTCCAACCACCTCTATCTTCTAACTCTCTCCTTGTTTCCTCCCCATCTCTATGACTCCATTTCTAGGCATACCCACCTCCACCTCACCATCTCTGCCTCATTTTCCCTATCTCATCTGACTTTTTATCAGTGATAAAAAAGAACTGATAAAGGCTTTACTGCTATAGTGTTTTGTTTGAATTATAGTACACTAAAACACCAACCTGTATATATGGAAATTTCATAATTTCATTGAAATAAAAATTACATCATAGATACATAAAAACACTATATTATAGATATTTAAAACAATGTTTTGTACAATTACATTAGTAAGTACTATCATAGAAATTAAAAAACATCAATGTTTCACTGTCTTTGGCACCCAAACCCCTCTAAAAAAAATCACAATCATGGTATCAATCACTGAAAAAACAACCAAAACTCAAGAAAAATAATACACTATTAACACTATAAATAAATAAATTAAATATAATATGTAACAATACATGAATAAAATGTTAATTTTAAATAAAATGACACACTTAGAGTCATATTGGTCACACCCTGCATCAGATTAAGGTGAAGATGATTCCTACACATCAAAAATGACTCATGGATCATTTTCCTAAAGTATCAAAACAATATGTTTTCTCAGTTTTGAGTATGTCACTTAACTTTTTTACTAAAATGTCATTTTAAACTGAAAACACACACTTTAAGTCATACCAGTCACATCATGTGTTAGTTAGATGTGAGACTAATTCATATACATAAAAAATGACTTATGAATTGTTTTCCTAAATTATTAAGACAATCTAAGAATTTTTGTCGGGTTTTCAGTGAGTAACACATGTTTTGAGCTAAAATGTCAATTTTAGACTGATAATAGACACTTAAAGTCACAAAAAACACACCGTGTATCATATTGAGGCATTGATGATTCCTACACATAAAAAATGACTTATTCATGATTTTCATAAAGTATAAAAATAATCCGAACGAGTTTTCTCAGTTTTGAGTATGTCACTTGTCTTTTCTACTAAAATGTCAATTTTAAATAAAAAGATACACTTGGAGTCATACTGGTCACACCATGCATTGGATTGAGGCGAGGTTAATTAATTCATGTCAAAAATAACTTACAGATCATTTTCTTAAAGTATCAAAACAATCTGAATATGTTTTCTCATTTTTGAGTATGTCACTTGTGTTTTTTACTAAAAAAGTCATTTTAAATTGAAAACATGAACTTTGAGTCATACTAGTCACATCGTGTGTTGGGTTGATGTGATACTAATTCCCATATGTAAAAAATGAATTATGAATCATTTTACTAAATTATCAAGACAATCAGAGCATGTTTTCTTGGTTTCTAGTAAGTGAAACACATTTCGAACTAAACTATCAATTTTAAACTAATAACAGGCACTTTGAGTCATCTCAGTCACACCATATATTGGATTTATGTGAGGCTTATTCCTAAACATAAAAAATGACTTATCTACCATTTTCCTAAATTATCAAAACAATCTAAATTCTTTTTCTTGGTATTGAGTATGTCACTTTTCTTTTTTTACTAAAATGTCAATTTTAAATAAAAAGGTACATTTGGAGTCATGCCGGTCAAATTGTGCAATATATTGAGGTGAAGATAATTTATACACATAAAAAATGACTTATATACCATTTTCATAAATTATTAAAAACAATATGAATGTGTTTTCTTGGTTTTGAGTATGTCACTTGTATTTTTTGCTAATATTTAATTTTAAACTAAAAACACACACTTTGAGTCACACAGTCACATCATGCATCAGTTTGACGTGAGACCAATTACTACACATCCCAAATAACTTATTAATCATTATCCTAAATTATCAAGACAAATCAAGCACATTTTCTTAGTTTTTAGTGAGTGACACATGTTTTTAACTAAAATATAAAATTTAAACTGATAATGGATACTTTGAGTCATACTAGGCACACCGTATATCAGATTGAGGTGATGCTAATTCCTACACATCAAAAATGACTTATATATCATTGTTCTAAAGGATGAAAACAATCCAAATTTATTTTCTGAGTTTTGATTACATCACCCGTCTTTTTTACTAAAATGTAAATTTTAAATAAAAAGACACACTTAGAGCCACACTGGTCACACTGTATGTCAGATTAAGGTGAAACTGATTCCTACACATCAAAAATGATTTATGGATAATTTTTCTAAAGTATCAAGACAATATGAATGCATTTTATTGGTTTTGAGTATGTTAATTTTCTTTTTTACTAAAATGTCATTTTAAATTGAAAGTACACACTTTGAGTCATATCAGTCACATCAAGTGTCTGTTTAACATGAGACCAATTCCTACACATAAAAAATTACATATGAATAGTTTGACTAAATTATCAAGATAATCCGAGCATGTTTTATCATTTTTCAGTGAGTGACACATGTTTTGAACTAAAATGTCAATTTTAAACTGATAACGGCCACTTTGAGTCATATTAGGAACATCATGTGTCATATTGAGGTGCACCCACTTTGAGTCACATCAGAAATGAATTATGAATCATTTTCCTAAAGTATCAAAGAAATATGAATTCATTTTCTTAGTTTTGAGTAATTCACTTGTCCTTTTTACTAAAATTAATGTCAAATTTAAATGAAAAGACACACTTGGTGTCATACCGATCACAACATGTGTTAGATTGAGGTGTGGCTAACTCCTACATGTCACAAATGACTTATGGATCATTTTCCTAAAGTATCAAAACAATATGAATTTGTTTTCTTAGTTTTGAGTATGTGATGTGTGTTTTGAACTAAAATGTTAATTATAAACTTAAAACATACAATTCGAGTCATACCGAGCACACTGTATTTCAAATTTAGGTGAAACTAATTGATGTTTCATGCAACATGGGGATTACTCTTCCATCCAAAAGGAAAATGTACTCTCTTTTCTGGCTTTTTGTAGATAGTTGAAAGAAAAATATGACTTCCCAAAAGATCTATGAAAAAAACTAAATAAGAATTAGATAAAAATGATAAGGAAATTAACTTAAATATAGTAGATAGAATGATGAAAAATTAACTAAAAAGGAGTAGGAATTCACCTTTTCATGATGTATTTATACATTCTTGACCCATTTTCTTTTTACCATTATCTCAATTATAGCCTCAAAGTCCAATCTCTCATGAGCATGAGAATCTTTAAACAAACCATCCCAACTCAAGAAAAATAATACACGAGTAGAAGAAAACAATTATTATGTTATTAATACAATAAATAAATAAATTAAACATAAATATGAAACAATACATTAATAAAATGTCAATTTTAAATTGAAACCACACAATTTGAGTCATACCAGATACACTATATATCATAATAAGGTATGGTTGATTCCTACACATCAAAAATGAATTATGAATCATTTTCCTAAAGTATCAAAACAATTCGAATGAATTTTCTTGGTTTTGAGTATATCATTTGTCTTTTTTACTAAAATGTTATTTTAAACTGAAAATACTCACATTGAGTCATACCAGTTACATCGTGTGTTAGTTTGATGTGAGACTGATTCTTACATATCAAAAATTACTTATGAATCATTTTCCTAAAGTATCAATACAACTGAATCATGTTTTCTCAGTTTTCAGTGAGTGGCACATGTTTTGAACTAAAATGTCAATTTTAAACTCATAACAGGCACTTTGATTCATACATGGCACAATGCGTATCATATTGAGTTGAGGCTGATTCCTACACATAAAAAATTATATATGGATTTTTTCCCCTAAATTATAAAAAAATATAAATTCATTTTTTAGTTTTGAGTATGTCACTTATCTTTTTTACTAAAATGTAAATTTTAAATAAAAAGACACACTTAGAGTCATAAAAGTCACATCGTGTATCAGATTGAGGTGCGACTGAGTCATATATATCAAAAATGAATTATGGATCATTTTCTTAAAGAATAAAAATAATTTGAATGTGTTTTATTAGTTTTGAGTATGTCACTTCTATTTTTTTACTAAAATATCATTTTAAACTGAAAACACACACTTCGAGTCATATCGATGATATTGGGTTTCAGTTTGATGTGAGACTGATTCCTATATGTTAAAAATGAATTATGAATTATTTTCCTAAATTATCAAGACAATCAGAGTGTGTTTTCTCAGTTTTTAGTGAGTGACACACATTTTGAACTAAAATGTCAATTTTAAACTGATAATGGACACTTTGAGTCATACTGGGCACACCATGTATTGGATTGAGGTACGATTAATTACTACACATCAAAAATGATATGTGGATAATTTTAATAAAGTATTATATAAAAATGAAAATTAAATTAACTAAAAAAGTTGATAAAATGACGATAAAATCAACTAAAAAAGTAGTAAGTACCCACCTTTTCATGATGTTTGCATACATTCTAACACCAGTTATGTTGCCCATTTGCTTCTAAATGAATCTATTTTTTTTGTGAATATGAGTACTATAGATGGTCCTGCTAGTACTATAAAAATACAAATAAACAAAGGATTAATAAATATTTTAAATGAAATTTTAATTATCTTTGAAAATACCTCTTCAGGGATGTTAGTTGGTTGATGTCATACGAAATATTTCATAAACTTGAAAACATAATAAACATAAACTTTTCCTTTGGTTTTTTAAACATTGTAGAAATATTTATAAAAATAATAAATTTGTTTTGATATATGTTTTGATAATGAAATATTATTATATATACCCTAATACTTATCCACCCATAGAAGTCACTCCTTGTATCCACGGAATGTCCCCATGCCACGATTTTGATGATATTTAAACACCACCCTATCATAACCTAATTTTCATTAAAACATAATATAAAATGTATAACTTGAATTTTAGTATTAAAACATTGCATGTTGTGTATTACAAATTGACAAATGTCATCACGTGTAGCCAATTTTTCAGGTATCCATGCATTGAATCTAGAAAATAGATCTTTGGAGTATCCAAATTGATTAAAATTAGTAACCAATGCTGCTTAAAAAAAGGAATAAATAATGAAATAAATAGAAATATATTTTATATGATTAAATTGTAGAGTTTTTCCCCTACATCATGGGTATTAAGAAGAGTTTGTCATCTGTAGGTTTGATTTCAAACATTGTGTCCAGTTTATCAACTATTACTTCAATTTTATTTGGTTCTAATTTGAATTATTATGTAAAAGTGATATGAGGAATAATGAGTCCAAATTTATATTTCACATGGTTTCCCCTTAAAATAGTATTCATATATACACCTTCAAAAAATATAAATAGTATTCAGTCATAATTAACATAGTAGATCATCTATTGGACAAAAAATCATGAAAACATACCCCATGTATACAGTTACAACATAGACTCCTTGCCATTCATGCGTGAGGATTTAATATAAATTCTAAATACAAATATATCCTATAATTTCCTCTCCAAACATTTATTCTTCACAATCAATTGTGAGCATAACACCATTTTCTAACTTTGTATCGGCATGAACCTTTAATATTAGTACATGCATAAGTTGAATGATCAGGGTAAAGGTGCTTTATGAAGACCTTTTTGAATGTTTTTTGATCATTTAGATCATTTTTATTTGACCTTCCATTTAACCCCTTCCATTTTTCCATCTGTAATAAAATTCATTGGTTTAAACCTTTTTTCCTTAATTTTTAAAGGTTTTTCATGAAAAATAAATTAGAAATGAATACCTCCTTATTGAAATGTTTTTTTAAAAGATTTAAAAGACATTATATGAATGTTTCAATATCTTCTTGACTATATGAATATCTTAATCATCAAGTGGAACATGTAGCTCGATGTTTGGGTCATGAGCTACATTAATCCACACTCTTATATGACCTATTAGAAGTTGTCTATTGTGTAAAATATCTTCTTGTATATTGAACATGTTATCCCTCAAAACAAGGAAATGGGTGGGTGTTGATAGATATAAATAATAATCATTTTCACCCTATAGAATATCAACACTATAAAGGTATAATTTTCTTCCCGATTCACATTTCACAGAAACAATTATGAAAATATTGATTACCTATTTTAAGACAGCTCTTTCAGGGGAATGACTCACCTCAAATTTGGTGGGGGGGGGGTCTTTATGTAGTGGTTGTTCTTGAGTTTTTTATTCTCTTTCTTCCTTCCCATAACATTTTATAACAACCCTAACTTCCAATTATTATTTTTCTTTAAGAGAAGCTGATCGTGCTTGTAGCTCTTTTATTTTCTTATATTTATCCCCTTATTCATTTCTATTCTCAAAATATGTTTGTGGTGACACCCCAAAATCCACACCTCTGACAGAGCCATACTGTTCTAGCCACTTCAAGTCCACTGACAATAGATGTTCATTATTCACAACTGATGATGATTCTTGTATCCAATTCAGATAAAAATATAAGAAAATAAGTAGTCATTATTATGTAATACCCATTTGAATCTTTTTTATTATTTCATACTTACACATTCTTCCCACACTTTTTTTTGTGTTTTCAACTATTAGTATCACTTATTTATTAACACATGCCTCCTTATATAGAATATGATGTTGGATGAAAGTGAATTTTGATTTTTATTCATCAATCTAAATTTAAATAGATGAACATAATTATTTTGTTCTTTCATGTCACATAAAAGTATTATGGTAGATTTAAAATACTTACCTTTTTTTTTTCTGGTTTCGTGTACCCGATCCTTGCTTTACGGTAGGGTACATTGGTTTTTCTATCCGTTTCTTATTTTCAGAACTTAGTTTCTATTACATAAATTAATTTTTTAATCAAAGTGATTAATAGACATATTTTCAAGTAATATAATACCAGTCAAAATGTACCTGAAAAGATGTATCATCATGATGACTTATAAATGCATCCCACACTTCTTGGATTATCAAGTGTGCATACATCTATGGTGGGTGTGGGTTTATTTTCCCTTCAACATCTTTGAGATGAAACTTTGTAAGAATTGTGAGAAAGCCTCTATGAGCCTTTCCAGAAAGAATTAATACAAATTTCTTTAGAGAGTCATTTATTATAAATGCACTCTACATGGGACTATGAAGAGAAAGTAAATGTTTCAATATTTTTTTAGTAAAATAAATAAAGTATATAATAATTATCTCATAATCTATTCCCAAATCAGTATATTAAGTGGAGACACAACATTGTGCCACAAATCTATATCTATCGAAATGCACTATTGAGTGGCAAGCTTAATGTAACTACTAAACATAGTCTTATTAGGGTTAACATTCTAGCCGTGTGCATTATATCCAACTTCAAATTTTATGCCTTCACTTCTCACCTTAATAATTTTTGCTAACACCGTCGCACTACGATGCTCCTATTTTTTCTGGGACACCAATTGTTCACTATATAACATTTTCTCAAGTTCAATATCATCAATATCTTGTTCCTTTGTATTGGTAGGATCGATATCTACAAAAGGTTGTTGTTCCTCTACATTGGGAGCACCGACAGGTTTAGAAACCTGTTGTTTCTTAGGATTTGGAGAATCGACACATGTAGAAGTCATTGTCTGCATAGATGGTTTGACATTTAATCTAGATTATGTAAATACTGTAGTGAATAGATAATAATATGAGGTAACACAATGAAAATTACAAAGAAATATAACCTGATCATTAAACTCTATTTTTTTAAAGGTTAAAGGGATTTGATGTAACACCCTAAGGATTTAAAAATAAATTGAAATTCATGCAACACTGAGTCTCTACATAATAAAAATTTGTTTTAAGGAGATAGTTATAACCTATGTGATAAACATTATTTTTCCGCTTATGTGTTTTGAATTTCAAAAAACAAATATAAACTATTGCAATCAGTAAGATATTTAGAGTCCAATAGGATCAAATTAATTTTTTTATGAATAATAACTCCCCTTATAAACAGTAATGTTACCCTTATGAATAGTAATATAAACCTTATTAATAAAAAATCATCCAAATGAATAGTAACCATACCCATGATTTTATAAATAAAATTTAGGCATCTTATAAGTGACAATATGATCATTGTATAAGTGTTGGTATTTTTGTAAGTCATAAATATTTAATTACAATTTTATGATTAATTTAATAATTTAAATGAAAATTTATTTTCATAAAAGGTATTCACAAATCAATATTTCATTGTCTTATGGTTATAATATAATTTTATGCGACCTTGATTAATTTTTTAAGGTGTTAAAAAATTAGTTATAGTTTTAAATTTTTTATTTTTTGAATAAATTATAATTTTAATTAAAAATAATTTTATAATAATTAGATAATTATTTTGATAAAATGGAGTTAATTTTTTAATTCTACACATTGAAAAATGGTTAGTGTGAATTTTTTGGATTCTTACGAAATACTTGAATTTTTGATGAATAGTGAAATACGGTAATTTACCGTATATATACATTATATGTTAAATAAACTATTAATAACATCATGGATGATGTAAGAACCTTTGGTTATAACTCACATACTCTATTTACTATTTTTAGTCACAAAGACCAACACTATTTCTTGTCTTGAGAAAAATAATAAAATAATGATTAAAATAATGGACCCCCCCTCCTCCACTATAAATACCACTCCTCACCCCCTCTTCACCTCACACCTATCAAGATTTTAGAATTATCTAAATTATTCTCAATACTATTCCCAAGCTCTTAAACACGTCCAAGACCTACTGGTCTCACCAAAAGGCCAAAATCAAAGGCCTTAAGGAGGATCTCAAGAAGAAAAGATCAAGAGGTAAAAATCCCCTTTCATTTTCTTTCATTTTAATTTCAATTCCTTTTCTTTTATTGTACTCTCTTAAACAACCCTTATAAAAGAGGAATGAAAACTAAGTAATCATATATATACTTTAATTTTATCATGTTTATGAAAAAATTCATCATCGTACTTCTTCTCTTCTCCCTCTTATTCTAAAAATTAAAACACCATCCGTGATGTGTCGATTAACCAACATCATGGATGATGTGTCTTCAATTTCCTTTAATTACTTAAAATATGGTTTTAAAACCATTTTAATGGTTGAAAAATATTTTAATGTGTATGATATAACCTCTTTTATGTTATGTAATTAACATTTATTCATAATATTGAATTATAAAAAGAAACTAGTTCGTGATGATCAAAGAGCCGCCAAAATGATCTAAACAAATATCATTAATGTTTTATCTAATGAATCATCCTCATATATAAAAACAAAATGTTATATGGTATCATTTAATATTATAGAAACATGTAAATACCATTTCATTCCACTTCTGGAGTTTCACTTCCATTCGATAAGAAAATCCATTACGAACAGACCATGAAAACCATGTGAAGAATGCAACCAAAAACAATGTAAATAAAAAAATGTTATTAATAAATGGGTGGAATGATGTTATAAAATGATCATATAAGGTGTTATAAAAATTATTAATCTTCTATAAAGTATTAATAAAACTCTTTTAACCATTATATATTAGGTTTGAATACATTTTAAGTAAGATGAACTCGAGGTAAGGGAATTCTTAACCCAAATTCCATTCTTTGGGTTAACCTTCTACTTCATTGATTATGTGGTACTAAGATTATTTATGTAATTAATTTTGTTTATATTACATATTATTATGTGTATTTACATTTTATACACATATATTTCATTATATTAATTCTCATATCAATTATATGATATTTGTATTGGACTTTCCTTTTAAAATCTATTTAAATGTCTCTTTTACAAAACTCAAAAAGATTGTTTATATATACAAGGCATGAGCTGTTTATCCTGATTTAATTATGTTTTATTACCATTATGTTTCCATTATATGTTTTCATAGTTATTTTTGATGAATATCATTTCATTATTATGTGAACGTTTTTTATATACTTTTTAAAGTGATTTTTTATGAAAAAAGGGTATTTTGAAGACTTGAATGTGTTTTTCTCAAGGGTTTAAATGAGTTATCAAGATTTTTATTCATGATATATTGCTTGGACATAGTTATGTTGGTTTTTTACCATTATAGATCAAGATATTATGGGTTTATCCTTATTATAGCTGAAGATATGTTGGGTTGAGCCCATTATAGCTCAAGATATGACGAGTGAGTCCTATTATAGCTCTCCAATACATTGGATACTCTAGAGATGGAAGTTGAATAAATGGTTATTCCATGTGTAAGGGTGAATTTAAGAGTGATATGGTAAATATGTACCGATACAACTGTATGATTCTTCTATTCATGCTAATGATTTTTTCTGAATTGGGTTTTATTGGTTTTTACGTTATCACTTGACTAACAATTTCTTTCTTTAGATCCCTTAATGAGTTTTTTGTGCTCATCCCAAGTTTTTAAATATTTTTCATAGGTTATAAGGATGTATAAGAGAAATAAGAAAGTCAAGTTAAATGTTATGAATATTTTTCAAAGAAATTATATTTTGTTTTAAAAGTTTTATGTTTGGAAAGAAATAGATACTATTTTAGTAGTATCCAATCTGTATAAATGTGGAATTTTATATATGTATTATGTCCTAATTATCTAAAAATATAAACCTGAAAAGATACTCAATTTAAATTAAAGTAGGTACTTAACTAAAGTTTAAGATTATGTAATGTTTTAAGGTTGGGTCCTTATAGTTGGTATTAAAGGACATTTAGATAACTTTAAGGGTTAGGATGATGTTAATAGAACACCATAAATGATTTTACCTTATTTTTATGATGAAATGATATATAATTTACATATTACCATGTTTATTCATCAAAGATATGTTTTTTCAAAATGGTTTTCCATAGAATAAATAGAGAATCTAAAGTTGGAAGGAACTAAGAGGCTGATCTCTTTTTGAATCTGCAACTTGGAATGGTGGGAATTAGAACTGAAAATTTTGTGATAGTAATAGATCAGCTGACGTAGGATATAAATAGTGGTGGAATCCATGATAGATAGGAACCTGATCTACCACAAAGAAACATTTATTTTTTGTTTCATTTTATGAGGCAACATCCTCCATAATTTAGTTGAACCACAGATCCAGTGACAACCGAAGGATGGATCGATGCTCTTGAAAAGATATTTGATGTCATGAGATGTTCAGAATGCCAAAAGTCAATACTATCCATTTATCATTTTGAAGGTGAATCTGATCAATGGTGATATCTTGTTAAGAATATGAGAGAAAGAAATGATCTTGAAAATCTGGAATGGGATGATTTTAAGAGTCTTTTTCTAGAAAAATATTTTCCAAAAACTATTCAACTCAGAATGGAGAAACAATTCTTTGAAATAAAGCAGAAAGATGTTGATTCTATGGAAGCATATGAATCCAATTTCACAATACTGGATAGGTACATACCAATTTTTACTCGGGGCATTGATAGTAAAATTAATAGATTTTACTCAGGTTTCAAAACATTTTTATGAAGAGATTTGGATTCACGAGAGTTTAAAAGTAATGAGAAACTTGATCATTGTGATAAAAAAGTTGATATGGAGTTTGATGAAATGTATGTGCCTCATGATTAAAAGAATAAGAAGCAGTCAGGTTGGAAGACATTGGGGAAGAATTCATCAAATAAATATGGAGGTAAGAAAATCAATTTTCCTTCTTGTGAAAAGTGTGGTAAAAAGAATCCTAGATAATGTCTTGTAAATTATGTGAAACGATACCAATGTAGAAATTTTGGGCACATGTCTTGTGAGTGTTAGTAAAATGATCAAAAAATTAATGAGAATCCAATGGTGAGATGCTTTAACTGTAAGGAATTTGGTCATTTTGACAATGTGTGTCCGAAGCTAGTGACTCATGTAGGAAATCAACAAGACTGGAAGTAGAAGGGTGTGGTAAAATCCTTTATAATTACTTTAATAGATTTTGATCCATCAAATGAATTTGTATCAAGTACATTTATTATCTTTACAGATTTTTCAAATGTGTTGTTTGATTCAGGGTCTACAAATTCCTTCATTTATGAGAAATTATCTACTAAATTAGAAATACCACCTCATGAAATGAAGCTAGAACTCATGGTTAAAATACCTAGAATAAATATTGGGGAAAAAAGAAATTATAAGAATCTACCTATCTTTTTCTATGGAAATATTTTACCAGCAAACCTTTTTTTTATTTCCTCTATTGGAGTTTGATATTATTCTAGGTATGGAATGGATTTATTTCTATCATGCTAAGATAGATTATAGATAAAAAGAAGTTATTTTTCCGAAAGAGTTTCAGTTTGTGTACAAGAATGAACCCATACCATTGATAACATACCAGAAAGATAAGAAACCATTAAAAGATGGAAATGAATGTTATCTTGGACACATTATTGAAAACAAGGGAACCGTTCAGATTTATGATGTGCCAATGGTAAATGAGTATTTTGATGTATTCCCTAATGATTTTCTTGGTGTTATTCATGATCAATAGGTTGGGTTTACTATTGAATTAATTCCTGATGTTAATCCAATTTCTAAACTCCCTTATTGAATGACTCAAATGGAACTTTTAGAGTTGAAAAAGCAACTATAATAATTATTAGATAAATGCTTCATCCGACCCAGCACTTCACCATGGGATGATCCTATCTTGTTTGTTAAAAAGAAAGATTGTTCAATGAGACTTTGCATTGATTATAAGTATATGAATAACATCACTGTTAAGAACAAGTATCCATTGCCTCATATCGATGATTTGTTTGATCAGCTCTAGGGAGCACAATATTTTTTGAAGGCTGACCTGAGGTCAGGGTACTATCAATTAAAAGTAAAAGAAGTAGACATCCCAAAGACCATGTTTTTCACTATATATGGTCATTATGAATTTGTAGTTATGCCATTTTAGTTAACTAATATACCTACTGTATTCATGGATATTATGAATAAAATATTTCACGAGTTATTGGATAAGTTTTTGGTTATTTTTATTGATGACATTATGGTGTAATCTAAAAGTAAATAGGAGCATGAAATACATCTAAGGGTTTTTTTTGGAAACCTTAAAAGAAAATAAACTATATGGAAAATTCAGCATATGTGAATTTTGGTTAAAACAAATTTCTTTCCTTAGTCACATTATTTCTAAAGATGACAAAACTGTTGATATTGCTAAAAAAAAGTTGTTTAAAAATGGCCAAGACCCACAAATATAATTGATATTCATAGTTTTCTTTGTTTGGAAGTCTATTACCATAGGTTTGTTGAAAACTTTTCACAATTATCTAGTTCTCTGACTAAGTAAACTAAAAAAGAAGTTAAATTTATCTGGAAAAAAGAATGTGATGACTGTTTTTAGGAATTTAAAAGAAGATCGGTGAATGCTTCAGTTATGATCCTACCTTCTAGAAATGGTGAATTTATCATCTACAATGAGGCTTCTTTGAAGGTACTTGGTTGTGTTCTGATGTAGAATGATCAGGTAATTTCTTATGCTTCACGTCAGTTGAAACCTCATGAGTTAAATTGCCCTACACATGATTTGGAATTAGCTGCTATTGTTTTTGCAATAAAAAAATAGAGGCATCATTTGTATGGAGTAAAATATGAAATATATACTAACCATAAAAGTTTGAAGCATATATTTACTCAGAAGGAATTGAACATGAGACAGAGAATATGGATGGAACTAATCAAGGATTATTTTTTTCTTATAAAAAGGGAATTCCTAGGAGGGGCCTTTTCGAACCCTCCACACCCAGGAACCCCGCTCCCCACGAAGAGATCATCCCGATAAGCCTCATCCAGGAAGGAGCCGTTGTTAGCCGATATGATAGAGTGTCCCATGGGGTTACACCTCAATCAACGATGGTTCATCACAACAATACGTCATCTAGGTGAAGTGCGCCCTTGTACCCACCTGGTGAGACACTGGGTGACCCGACAAGATGAGTGGTACATGGGAGGCAGAAATTCTCCCAAGAGCGGGCTCCCAGGAATAGAACCCCAGACCTCACTGAACACTGTTGCTATGGAAATCGACCATACGAGAAAAGAAAATAGAGTGGCCGATGCTTTGAGTAAAAAAAGTAATGATACATTAACCATGATACCTTTAGAATGTGATCCATTGGTTAATGATTTGATGAATTTTGTCTTGAAAGTTTTTGGTATAGGAAATTCCTCTATTTTGTTTCAGGTGTCAGTATAGTCATCTCTGTCAGGCAGAATAAAGCATGCTCATAAGGAATACCATGGGTTGTAGAAAAAGGTACAATTGGTTAAAAAGTGTAAGTTTCCAGAGTTTAACATTGATAAATATTATGTTTTGAGGTTTATAAAGAGATTATGTGTTCCTTGTGATTCTCATATGAAGAAAGAGTTATTATGTGAAGCTCATAGTTCTCCATTTTCATTTCATCCTGGAATCACAATGACATTCAAAGACCTTTGAGAGTATTACTAGTGGGATGGAATAAAAAGAAATATTATTTATTTTACCATAAAATGTTTGAAATGTAAATAAGTTAAAGAAGAGTGGAATTTACCAAAGGGGATGCTTCAACCTTTTCCAATGCCAGAGTGGAAATGGGAAAATATATCCATAGAATTCATTTTGGGACTACTAAAGACTTTTCAAGGTAATAATGAAATTTGGGTTATTGTTGATCGACTAACTAAATATTCTCATTTCCTTCCTATTTGAGGTAATCTTTCTCTAGATCGTATTTCTCGACTATACCTCAAATAAATTTCTAGGTTTTATGAAGTTCCTCTATCCATTGTTTTAGATCATGATCCTAGGTTCAATTATAACTTTTGGAAAGGCCTTCAAAAGTCATTGGGAAAAGAATTAAATTTCAGTACAGCTTTTCATCCTCAATCATATGATAAGTTAGAATAAACAATTCGGACTTTTTAGGTTATGCTTTGAGCCTTTTCAATGAACTATTAGGGAATTTGGGATCAACATATTTCTTTAGTTTAGTTTTCTTACAATAACAGTTTTCATTCATGTATAAAAATGACACCTTTTGAAGAATTATATGGGAAGTAGTTCCAGAATCTAGATTTTTGGGATAAATTCAGGGAAAGGAAGTTGATGGGACCATAAATAGTAGATGAAATGGAAGAAAAATTTTAGATGATTCAATGACACATGGGGACAACTCAAAGAAGGTAGAAAATTTATGCAGATAATAGGAGAAAATACTTTTCTTTTGAGGTAGGTAATCATGTTTTTCTTAAAATCACTCCTTGGAAAAGTGTTATGTATTTTGGTAAAAAAAGAAAGTTAAGTCCACCGTTCATTAGACCTTATGAAATCCTAGATAAATTTGGACTAGTTGCCTACCAAGTAGCTTTGCCTCTAAGTTTATCTCAGGTACATAATATTTTTCAAGTTTTGATATTGAGAAAGTATGTACCAAACTCATCTCATGTTTTGAGCCCAAAAGTAGTTCAACTAGATGAGAACCTTTCTTATGAAGAGAAACCTGTTTAGATTCTTGATTGTAGAGAGAAATTACTGTATAATAAGATAATCCATCAGGTTAAGGTTTTATGGAGAAACCACATGGTTGAATAAACAACATGGAAATCTGAAAATTCTATGAGTGAAAGGTACCCTCACTTGTTTAATAAGTAAATAAAAAAATTGCGAGGATGCAATTTCCAGAAGGTGGGGAGAATGTAACACCACAAGGATTTAAAAATAAATTGAAATGTATGAAACATCGAGTCTCCACATAAGGACACTTTGTTTTAAAGAGATAGTTATATCCTAGCCGATAAACACAATTTTTCAGCTTCTATGTTTTGAATTTCAAAAAATGGGCATATACAGTTGCAATTAGTAGGATATTTAGAGTCTAATAGGATCAAATTAATTTTTTGGTGAATAGTAACTTATTCTTATAAATAATAATGTTACCCTTATGAATAGTAATACGACCCTTATGAATAGTAAATCATCCAAATAAATATCATCCTCACCCATGATTGTATAAATAAAATTTAGGCATCTTATAAGTGACAGTATGATCATAATATAAGTGTTGGTATTTTTATAAGCCGTAAATATTTAATTAAAATTTTATGATTAATTTAATAATTTAAATGAAAATTTATTCTCAAAGAATGTATTCATAAATTATTATTTTATTGTATTATGGTTATAAGATAATTTAATGAGACCTTGACTAATTTTTTTTAATGTTATATAAAATTAGATATAGTTTTAAAATTGTTATTTTATGAATAAATTATGATTTTATTTTAAAATTAAATTTATCATAATTAGAAAATTATTTTGATAAAATGGAGTTCATTTTTGAATTCTACACGTCAAAAAATGGTTAGGGTAAATATTTTAGGTTTTTATGAAATACTTGAATTTTTGATGAAAAGTAAAATACCTTAATTTACCGTATATATACATTATATTTTAAATACACTATTCCTAAGATCATATCTGATGTAAGCACACTTAGTTCAAACTCACATGCTCTATTTACTGTTTTTAGTCATAATAACCAACACTATTTCTTTTCTTGAGCAAAATAATAAAATAATGATTAAAATAATGGAAACCCCCCTCTCCTTCACTATAAATACCACTCCTCACCCCCTCTTCACCCCACAGTTATTAAGATTTGATCATTATCTATATTATTCCCAATACTCTTCCCAAGTATCTTCTCTATGTACAAGACCTACTGATCTTACCAAAATTCCAAAACCAAAGTCCTTAAGGAGGACCTCAAGGAGAAGAGTTCAAGAGGTAAAAATCCTCTTTCATTTTCTTTCATTTTCATTTCAATTCTTTTTCTTTTCTTGTACTCTCTTAACCTACCCTTATCGTGGATGATGTGTCTTAAATTTAATTTACTTCTTTAAAATATGGTTGTAAAACCATTTTAATGGTTGAAAAATATTTTAAAGTGTATTATATAACCACTTTTATGTTCTGTAATAAATATATATTCATAATATTGAATTATAAAAAGAAACTAGTTCGTGATGATCAATGAAACACCAAAATGATCTAAACAAATATCATTAATGTTTTATCTAATGAATCATACTCATATTTGAAAACAAAATGTTATATGGTATATTTTAATATTATTGAAACATGTAAATACCATTTTATTCCACTTTTGGATTTTCTCTTCCATTATACAAGAAAATCCATTACGAACCGACCATGGAAACCATGTAAAGAACGCACCCAAAACAATGTAAATAACAAAATGTTATTAATAAATGGATGGGATTATGTTATAAAATGATCATATAATATTTTATAAAAATTATTATGCTTATTTAAAGTATTAATAACACTCTTTTAACCATTATATAGGAGGTTTGAACACATTTTATGTAAGATGATCTATAGGTAAGGGAATTCTTAACCCAAATTCCATTATTTGGGTTAACCTTATACTTCATTGATTATGTGGTACTAAGATTATTTTTGTAATTATTTTTGTTTATATTATGTTTTATTATGTGTATTTACAATTTATATCTACATTACTTTCATCCTATTAATTCTCATATCAATTATATGATATTTGTATGATACTTTCCTTTTAAAATCCATTAAAATGTCTCTTTTAAAAAACTCAAAAAGATTGGTTATATATAAAAGGAATGACTAGTTTATCCTGATTTAATTATGATTTATTACCATTATGTTTCCATTATATATTTTCATAGTTATTTTTTATGAATATGATTTCATTATTATGTGCATATTTTTTATATACTTTTAAAAGTGTTTTTTTACAAAAAAGAGTATTTCGAAAACTTGAATTTGTTTTGATCAAGATTTTAAATGATGTATCAAGTGATTTATTCAGGATATGTTCCTTGGACAAAGTTATGTTGGGTTTATTCAATTATAGCTCAAGATATGATGGGTTGAGCCCCATTATTTCTCAAGATATGTTGGGTTGATCCCATTATATCTCAAGATATGATGGGTGAGCCCCATTATATATCTATAATGCATTGGGTACTCTAGAGATGGAAGTTGATCGAATAGTTATTCCATGTGTAAGGGTGAATGTAAGATATTGATGTGGTAAATATTTCTAAGACAATTTCATGATGCTTCTATTCATGCTAATGATTTTAAATGAATTGGGTTTTATTGGTTTTTACGTTATCACTTGACTAATAATTTCTTTCTTTAGATCCATTAATGAACTTTTCTATGCTCATCCTAAGTTTTTAAATATTTTTCATAGGTTATAAGGATGTGTAAGAGAAAGAATGAGGTCAAGTTAAATGTTATGAATATTTTTCAAAGAAATTATGTTTTATTTGAAAATTTTTATATTTTAGAAGAAAATGATACTATTTTAGTAGTATCCACTCTATATAAATGTGGAATGTTATGTATGTATTATGTCCCAATTCTCTAAAAATATAAACCTGAAAAGATATTAAATGTAAATTAAAATAATTTCTTAGATAAATTTCAAGATTATATAATGTTTTAAGGCTATTTCCTTATATTTGAACCCTCTATCGAGTGTCCAAATCCATTCATTGCGGTATCCTATGACATACAAGACCCTGTCTATATTGGGACTACTGTGAAATGATTGTGACATCCCAATGGAAGGGTCATCCTTAATTGAATTTTCATATGAACCTTCAATGGTTTTGGTCAATAACAAAATAATTGACCACTTTTGGGTTGCGGGATATAGAGAAAAAAAATACTTGTACTGTCTATGATGCCATTATAAATAGTTTGTCTTTATACCATTACTTACTAAAATCCACTTCCACAAATCCCTATTCATCCATCATTCCTATTATCAACCCACATGCGTTGTAAAATTGGCACTTGTAATGTTGTATAATCCAACTCCCATTGGTACCATATACATGAATCACTTAAACCACAAGTGTAACTCCACTATTTTTCATGGAACTACATTCATCATGTTCATTTTTATAGAACGTATAACCATTATAAGTTAATACATGCACACTTGGTCCTCTGGATAGCCATCGAAGTTGTTCTAAAATTTCTAGATTTTCAGCTAACTCCTTAAAAGTATGGCATCAAAACATCTTATAAACTATTTATTATGTGTATTTGATATCCAAATTTTATCCCTTGATGAGTTAAAATGTCTAATAATTTCTTTGTGGGTTTTAACATATAGGGGAACCTCTAAACTGTTATGAAAAATGTAAAGGCGCTACTACTCTTAATCTTTAATAGTGATTGTGGAAAAATATATTATAGAAATTCCTTCAACCACATGTTGTTCAGTGTGATAATATTTTGGTAGAATAATTATTTCCACATCAGATAGGTATTCAGTACATAATTTAATAACTTCCTCAATAATATATCAATCTATAGTACAGCCTTTTGACTGAATTCAATTTTTTACATACCCTTTCAAAAAAATTATATACCATTCAATGGGGTAAATCCATCTATAATGCACAAGACCATGTAGTCGAATATCTCTTGCCTAGTGATCCATCAAGTGAACCATCATATCAAAGAATACCGGTGGTAAAAACATTTCCAATTCACATAATATGATGGCAATTTTCTTTTACATATTTTGAAATTTCCCCGAGTCTATAAATTTGCTGCATATAGATTTAAAAAAGAAATAGATATTGGTTAATGTATTAAGAAAATTCTTGGAAAAAATTTGATGTAAATATATAGACATTATCTCTTACATCAAAACACGAAAATCATATGATTTTAGACACTTTAACTTTAAATCAATTGTTGACATGATATTCTTAATATTCTATGAATATCCACATGGAACCTTTACATCATTCAATAAGTTGTAAAACTAACATCTCTCCTACCTAGTAAGAGTGTAAGCAATTTGAGGAAGAAAATTCTATTTTTCACCCTTCACTAGTGTCAAATCTTCCCATATTCCCATGTCAATCATGTCTAACCTAGCATTAATTCCATCTTCTATTTTTTCAGGTGCATTTAGTAACATTACAATGAAACTATCTCATATTTTTTTTCAATATGCATAACATCAAGAAAATACATGATGTATAAACAATTCCATTATGGTAATTCAAAAAAAACCAATCTCTTTTTATAATCAGTTTTTGTAAGGTTTTTTAATTTTTTTTACAAAAGCAGTGTCCATATATTTTACTTTCTCAAACAATTGATCACTTGTTAGTGAATACTGTTTTGTACATTCTTCTAAAATCCCATCGAATGATTTCATCCAAGATTATTACTTATGTCACTGGGGTAAAAATTCATAATTTCCTTGAAACATAATACTTAATTAATGTTTCAAATTAATTAACAATATACTTTGTTCATAAATTGGTCACCCTTTAATTCCTTTAATGCTACATCCTAAAAAATTTATATAAGAAGAAAAATCATTTATCATCCTATAAAACATGGATCTCAGCATGAAATTATCATTTATATAAGAAAAATACAACATAACACCTAAATCCAACAATACTTTAAAATATTTGATCAATTGATCCAAATAAATATCAATATCATTACCTGGTTGTTTTGGTCCTGATATAAGCATATATAACATAATGTATTTTCATTTTATGCATGACCATGGTGGAAAGTTATAATTTAACAACATAACTGGCCATGTACTTTGAATGCTTTTTTTAAATCCAAAAGGATTCACTCTATTATAAATAGTGAAAGAAAAAGGTTTCTCAACTCATTTCTAAATTCATGATAATTGTGATCAATTTAATTCCATTGAGTAGAGTCTATTGGTTGATGAATTTTCCCATACTTATTTCTTGTATCAGCATGCCACATCAATTTCCTTGTAGTATCCTCACTTCCATATATGCGCCTAAACCTTAGAATGATTAGAAAGCACCATAAAAAATTCATAGAACTTGATTCATCTTTCTTGTATTGAGAAGAACCACAATTTGGTCATTTTTAAGTGATTTTTTGTCCTTGAGAAATAGTATATAGTCATTTGGACAAGCAAGTATTCTTTCAGAGATCATACCCATTGAACGTAGCATTATTTTAACACCATATGTTCAGCTAGTAATCTCATTATCTTCTGGGAGTATATCATTCAAGAGAGAAAGTAGTTCAGTAAAACCAACATCACTCCATCCATTTCCAAATTTTAAACTATACTACTTCAAAAAAAAATAAAAATGTTGTATATTTAGTACGACCAATATACAATGGTGTCTTTGTATAAATATTTAACTTATCAAAAAAAATTTTACAATAAAAAATTTCATCTTCAACTATCACTGTTATTTCTTCAATACAATATTCATCAACATTCAAACCTATAATCTAATCCTTAATACAATTTTTTTCATTGTCCACACTTGTAATCATATTAGATGAACCATAAAACATAGTTTTATCCCAGTTTCTAGCTATATTCAATTTCCCCATGTTTAGTCCAACATTTATAAATTCGATCTATTCCACATCATATTAAGTGTTATTATAACTACTCTAGACTAATTAAACTTTATTAACAATAGAATAAACATGGAAAAAGGATTTGAGAAGGTTTATATGGATGATATTTTTCAAACTTGAGGAACTCTTTCACCCCATATTCATACTATTTTTTCATACGATTGACATCCATTCATTTTCTATTCATATACATATTATTTGATTTGGTAATATTAATATTTAACAAAATAAATAAATACAGAAAAGGGGCCTTTCCAATAAGGGGAACCTAATATTTAAATGTTTCAAATAACTTCATCATGATTTAAAGGAATTGGAAAATTGAAATTAAGAAAATAATTACTCCACTAGTGTTAGGTTTAATCTTCTGAATTCATCCACAATGATCACCTGTGCTTAGTATGGGTTGACTACTGCTCAGAGTAATTTAATCAACATTGGTGCATGTCTAGAAGGGATGGGCGATCAGTCTCAGGAAACAAAATGCAATAATAACTATTTGGGAGATGAAGCTGATGAGGATGACAATTGGCTACTTAAATCTAAATTTTCCTAGGTTGGGGAGTTGGTAAAGTACCAAAAAACATATCTTAGTTTTCTATCTAAAGTTAATAGAAGAAATAATAATAGTCTGATCCCTACAAGGGGATACTTGATTGGTGTGACTGTTACAAGGCTTAGCTGGATGGTCTTACACACACTCATGTTGAGACAACTGTTGTGATTTCAACATTCAAAGAATTCCTTCAAATACTCCATGAAAATAAAAAGTCTTTTGGTATGAGGTATGGATTTCAGTTGTTCTTAGCTTCTCATGAGGACAAAGTTGTGGGAGTGGGGTCATGATGGATATCCTATGGGTTGGATGGAGTAAGTAACACACCCTTTCCATGGTGTTATTATCAATATATATTATGTAGGAGGTGAGCTTATGTGTATCTAGGAGGTCTTTGAAAGTTAATATGATCATATAAATATAGACACCACCCTTTTTCCGTACACATGTATGCATTTATAAATATAGATACCACTCATATATTTTCATTTATAAATATAGATTCTACTCAAATTTTTGACACATATTTTAAGGAGTGTTTAGAAAGGAAAAGGAAATTAGTTAGTGAGTGGATCATGACTTTAATCAATAAGAGAGGTTAATTTCTAAAGAGTAATTATAAAAGAAAAAGTGTATCATTTATTTATCACCCCTTCTAAATGATAAATCACCATTGCCCTAGAATCTTAAATAAGGGTTATTCCTTAGAAAGGCATGCCAATATGCTCTACTATAATATTCTTCTTCAAAATTTTCTTTTTAAAAAATTGATTTTATATGTTTATATATATAAAATAAAGTAATTATAAATCCATAAATAATAAAGGATGTTTGAGAAATTAAAATAATATATTTTATAAAAAAGAATTATTTATTACAAAAAAACTTAAATTTAAAATACATTATATGTTTTAAATTAATAATCCATTTATATATATATATATACACATACTTGAAGTTTGATTTTAAAAAATACATTTCATATTTTGAATCAAGATATCAAAATTTATTAAGAGAGAAAACATCATTTATTGGTAAAAAATCTATTACATGTGAGAATAGTTAAATATGTTGATGAATAGTAAATACTATAAAATATGGTAAATGGTAAAAATGATGTATATATTTAAAAATAAATATACATAATTATAATTTATTAATGTAATACCCAATTTCCATTCTTTCAAAAAAAATATTAGTTCAAAATTATTTATAAAAATTTATAATTCAAGATAATCAAAATTACCTACCATCAAAATTATTTATAAATTATTTATATTTATTTATATATACATAATATATAGGCAGAGCATCTGAATCTCTACAAAATAAAAATATGAGAAGGCTCATACAGTTTTAACTCCACCAAATAGGTGCAATCATGACCTCTCTATCTCTAACAAATGTTCAAACTCAATAAATAATTGTCAGACATTGAACATGAATAAAGAAGAAGAGACCAAACACCAGCTTCACGGAAACCTCAACCATTGGTGAACTAAAAAATAGACCAAGACGAGACCTATAATTCTATTTTGAAAGAATGAGAACACCCTTAAAATTCAAAGGAACCTTTAAAAATCAAATTGAAAACAAAAACAAATCTTAAAATATGAAAACCCATAAATAATATCCATTCAGACAAATTTCCAAATGCATGGTGTGAATTATTATTTTAAAATAGACTTTTACATTTTTTCTAATTTGAGAAATTCATTTCATTGAAATTAAAGTCGAATAAAATTTTATTTTCCTTTCAAATACTCCTTATACATACTCAATACTATTATTAGGTATCCAAAACATTAATTCTAAACACATGGTATTAGGGTTCTTGAATTTAATGATAATTGTGATGGTAAACCTACCTTAATCAAGAATGGCGATGAAAAAATCCTCAATTATGGAAGAAACAAGTCTTTAAGAACCCATAACATACCCAAAAAACTATGATATCAAATAAATTTAGATCCCAAACCTCACCGAGGGTTTGGATAGTTTGCACACAACAAGGGGGAGATGAGGGAATGATATGAAATGTAATAGAAAGGAGAAATAAAAGAGAAATCAACCCTAAACTTAATAAACCAGACCTGAATCACAAAGAAACAAAAAAAAACACCATTTATGTGGAGGATAATAGAAGGGAGAAGTGCAAACAACCTTCCCTAGTCTATGTGAAATGTGTAATAGGAAAAGACTGGTTGAGGGAGAGTTTAATTCAAGTGGGATAATATCATAATTTTTTATTTTGGAAATTTTGGGTACATCGTATCATCAGTGGTTCAAGCAGGCATCTACGATGGTTCTAGATGGAGGTTGGTGTGTGTGATTGGATGGTGTCCTGCTGACACTGATATGAGAATGAAGATCAATATTAAAGAGGAGAATAAATAATCACATACCTTAGATCTTGAGAGTATAGATTCATTGAGAAGCTTTATGAAGTGCAACGGTGAGGGTTCAGTTATGTAAAATCTTGAAGGCGTGAGAAAGGAGAACTTTGTTAGAGTTCTATTTAAAACACAAGGTAAAGCATTTATCAGTACTTTAAAAAAAGTGATGATAAAGATACATTTTATCAGTGCTAAAATAGTAAGTGCTAATAAAGATATGTTTTATCAGTGCTAAAAAAGCACTACTAAAATGAATCTTTATCAGTGCTAAAAAAGCGCTGATAAAGACACAATTTTAATAATATAATAATCAAAATTAAAAAATTTAAATTTATTTAATTATAAATAAATATTTAAATAATTAAAAATATGTATTTATAAATATAATTATAAATAAATATATTAATTATTTAAATACACTTATTTTAATTTTATAATTATTTAAATAATTATTTAATTATTTGTAATTATAATTATAAATAAATATATTTAAAAATATTTGTATATAATTATAAACATATTTATATAATTATATATATATTAATATATAAATTTATATAATTATAAATTTAATAAATATATTTGTTATTTAACTATATTTATTATAAATTTATAATTATTTAAATATATATTTAATTATAATTATAAATAAATATATTTATATAATTATATATATTTAAATATAATTATATATAATTATATATATATATATATTAATATATAAATATATAAATATATAAATATATATAATTATAAATATAATATATATTTATTATAATTTTATAATTATATATGCATTTATACTTATAATTATAAATAAATATATTTTAAAAGTATTTATATATATATTTGTAAATAAATTTATATAATTATATATATATAATTATATATATTTATGTAATTATATGTATATTTATTAAGAAGGTTTCTACCGCCCATGTTTCAGCTTTAGATGTTGCCATCTTAGAATAGATTGACCTATGTAAGTACTAGGTTATTTCTCATGTTTCCTTGTCAAAAGGTATAAAACCCTAGAGGGTTGTCAATATGGTTTCCAAATTAGCATCTATTTGGGGTTTCTTAGATTTTAAGTGCAATTCACTAGGACGTGGTTTTTTCATTTACTCTTCCCTTCTGCAGAATTGAAAGGATGTGTCCGGTGCGTTTTCTCGATCAATATGAAGCTGGGCACTTTTAGGATTCATGAATGGAGCCTGAATTTCAATCTTAATGATTTAAAAGACACTTATGCATAGATCTGAGTTAAAATTCATGGGTTTAATTGGGTTTTATGGCATCCAGAAATTCTATTTTATATTGAATATGCTATTAGTATTCCAGTTCGGTTGGATTATGCTACAAAAAAATGGTAAGTTTTGGACACTATGCCCGTTTTTTAGTGGAAGTAGATCTGAATTCAACTTTGATTAACAGGGTGGTTCTTTCCATCCCCAATGATGAAATTAATCTCAAAATTGAATATGAAAAAATGCCTTTGTTATGTGATTTGTGTAGAATCATTGGTCATTATAAATATAACTATAGGAAATACCTTATATGTTCTAATTTCTAGCTTAAGGGATATGGTTTATAGCACTATATAATTTTAGGGAATAATGGGATTAAAAAATCCAATGAGCAGGTTGTTTATGATTTTGGGTAGGGATCTGCTATTAGGGAACTTAATCTATAGGATGGATTGACTCTTTCCAATTATTATGGACCTTTGGAGGGATCTTAATGTATTATTCTTGCTTGTATTCTATTTAAGGATGGATTTATAGATCCTAGGATTGATTCTACTCCTCAAAAGGTAGTTTATTCTGATGTTCTTGATCCAGTGACTCATAACCCAAAATCTTGGGCTGACATTGTTGAGGAATATCACTTGACTATTTATGGAGTCTCATTTAAGGAAGCATTATCTAGGGGAATTATGGAAGAAGCTATTAGAGAATAATTTGATGAAACCCTTGATGTCAAAGAGTATGAGGCATAAGTAAAGATTGATTTCAACTTATGGTAGGAGAAAACAATTATTTCTTCAAAGAACCATAAAGGTAAGGAAAGAATTAAGGTTGATTTGTCAAAGAAGCCCAAATCCAATTTGTCTCATATCTCTCATTTTCATAAACAGAGTTTGTCTTCCCTTGAAAAGGTGAATGAAAGGGTGTCACCCCATACTAAAAATTCTTGGTCTTTGCATCCTTCTAGATAATCTGTGGATTCTCTAGGTACTACTTTTAGTCTTTATTAATATTTGGCCTCTTCCATTCCTAATTCTATTCTTGGGCATAAAGTGGATGATGTTATGATTGAACTACAAATTATGAGCAATTTTAAACTTCCAAAGATGACAGATTGCACCCATTAGTATGTTGGCTATATTTTCCAATATGGGTCTACATTGGTTTTTGATTCAGCCCATGTCAAGGAATTGTAGAGTGCTAACATTGTTAAATCCACATCAAGAAGGGATGGTGATGATAATACAAGACCTTTGGAGGCCCCATGCAAGATACTAGTAGGCATTGAATTTAGTGCAGTTGGATTGAAAACCTCTACTAATACATTTATCAATCCAAAATTTGGATCAAGTTTTTCAACTATTAAGGGTGTGGATATCCATAATTCAGTTACTTCTACATCAATAACACCTTCCAAGATTCGACCAGTGAAAGAAAAATGCTTTCAAAGGTTAGTATGCATAACTCCTTTGATTTTATTATATCTGGAAGTGATGAGGAGGATGGTCAAGGTAATGATCATGAACTTGGAGGGGGTGATTTGAATAAATTCATGGATGCTGAACTCTCAGATGACGGAGATGGGCCATGTCTTGAGGTGAAAACATGGAGGAGAAGTCAGCATCCTCATGGAAGGGGTGGATGCTCCTCTCACCACTACATGAGTACTCTCTCTTGAGTTACATGAGTGTTCATTTATTTTTTTTATTATGTTTTTATTTTTGATATTTTATGCTTTCATGTTCCTCCATTGTAATTATCTCTTTTTTTTCAATAAAGGGGTCGTTGAGCCTTAACCTTTCTAAAAAAAAGTACATGCCATACATATACACATGTACACATATTATATATATATATATGTACATACCATGTACACTTGTACATATATATATACACATACACATACATACATATGTACATGAACAACATCTATATATACACATACGCAAAACACACACACACACACACACACACACACACACACACACACACAACATAATGCACACATGTATATACACATAGACATTGATATAAATATATAAGTTCAAACATCACATACTAAAAATAAATCATTTATATTTATATAATTGTTTGAATTATTAAAATATATATATCAATATATCATATTTATATTAATTATATTCATGCATTTTTTAATTAATGTATATAAATAAACTGTTAAACATTTTGGATAATATAAATTTGATAATTTTTTATACATAGAATTATGAAAGTAAGATTCATTTTTTTATTAAAAGTTATATAAATCATATTTATATATTATATTTACATAAATATTATTATTGTAATATTAATATATATTATATATATATATATGTGAAAGATGGAAATTGGGAGATCCTCTCTCCTTCCTCACGATGATTAGGGAATATCCCTGTGATGGATTCAGATTTGGAGGGATCCTTAGACAATGTGAGGGTGTTCGTTGGTCCTCTAATGAAGGAAGATGCTGAATTTGAATCGGTCAATGATCTTATGCCTTCTTCTAATGTGGAGCAGGACTTGAAAAAGGCCGTCCCCCTTTCTCTCTCTACAAATCTAGTTTATCAGGGTTCTGATGAAGATCTAGAAATTGACCATTCTTCAAGGCCTATTGTGAGTGTCAGATTCTTCCTCAGTCCTCTCTATGATTCAGTGATTTATCATAATAGGATTTAGAGAAATGGTTCCATATCCTTCATTAAAGAAAATATGATTTTTTTTGAAGACCAGATCAAGGAATACAAGTATTCCATTATCACGCATCTCACTCCCTTCGTAAGGAATGACTCATGGAAGCCTGAATACCAGAAGAATTAGTTGTTGTAGATTTGGGATTTTGATGACTCAAAAATCGTATAATTAGGTATGGGTATTTTGCACATTTATTTCTATTAACAAGAGCTCAAATTTCATGCCTAGAGTTGTGGCTTTTCAAGTCTCAAACTAGGTGTCCTTCGCTTTCAATATTGGGACCCTTGTTTTGATTCATCTCATGCTAGGAACACTATGGATCAATCCTGGATTAGAATTAAAGGGCTGAATTGGTTATTCTAGAATCAAAACATCCTATGGGATATTTCCTTGGTTGTGGGATCTCCAATTGTAACACCCCAAGATTTCATAGTACGTTATCTCTTTAAAGTAATTCAATAGCTTGCACTACACGCAACACTGAGTTTAAGTGCATCACAACCTATCAAACTAGTCATTTAAAAAGCTGTTATGAATAGTATTAACCACATTTTGAATTATATATATATCCTATATAATTTTAACATTCATCTATTGTGTTTATTAGACAAAATATAAGGACAAATTCAATTTTTCAGATAAAAGAAGTATTTTAAAAAAAATGTAGTTTTTCCAACTTTTAATGGAAAACCTTTTTTTAAAATCCAATATTTGACACTTTTATATATTAATTTTAATGAAATTAAATTATTCTTTAGAATTGGGAGATAAAAATTTATTTTGGATAAATTTTTGGTACTTTTCTAATAACTTTCATATTTTGATGAATAGTGAAAAATAATAAATTTTAATTGAAAACAACTTTTTCAATCAAAATAATTTAAAGTGATAAATTATGAATTTGAGTGGTTTTAAAGTATAATTAGATTAAATTATTATCATTTAATATAATTTAGTTCATTGTAAGTAATTTCACATTTAAATTTGACATAAACACATGTAAATCTTTTGATAGTTTTTACTTCTTAAAAACCCGCTTTCTGGTTTGACAATAGAAATTAATTTTAAATTAATTAATGAAAAATATATGTATTGAATTTGGTAAAATAGAAATTATTTTTGAATTTGGAATATCAAAATTATCTTTGGGTAAATGTTTGGTATTTTTCTGAAAACATTCAATTTTGATGAATAGTGAAAAACATTGCTTTGTAGATGAAAACCGAACCTTTTATTTAAATAATTATTTTTAATTAAAAATTTATATTAAGTTCAAAATAGATACATAATACATATATTATTTCAATTTAATTCATTGGAGTTATTTTATAATAAGATTAGACATAAAATTTTATTGAACTTTTTAATGTCTTTTACCCACCTTCTAAGCACATTTACAAATTTGCATAAAACGTAATTTTACTGCTTCTGTCAATTGAATTTCAAAAATCCGAGAGACATGGTTGAAATCAGTAAGTAAAATGTGGTGCAATAGGATGAAAATATTTTTTGGTCAATAATAACTTTTGAATTTTATTTACTACGTTTAAAATTAAATAAGGTAATTAAAGGTAAAAATGATATTATAATTACCCTAACACATGTCCTAATTCTATTAGATAAGTGTTTCTTGACCAAAATAAACCTTAGGAAAAAAATAAGATCCTTTTTTATCCACTTGTCTTATATTAGGACATTTATTATATTTTATTTAAAGAAGTGTTAAAAGTGTTAAATTCAAATTTTATTAACTAGAACATTTTTAATATAGAGTTGTACATAAGATAAATTTGAATATAAATATTCATTAAAAATATAAAAAGATTTAATACATCATGGTAATTTATTTATTATTTTTAGATATTAAATAATTAAATTTATTTATGACACAATGATGATGCTGTAATTAAATTATTAATGAAAGATTAAAATAATTGATATTATACATATCAAAATAAATGTAAATTGAGACTTTTGATGCCATAAACGAATTTTCTAGGTGAATATGACATGTTAGGGTTTATTTAATGTATTTGTTTCGAAATAATCGATTTTTTTTGACTTTCACAAAAACCAAATACTAAATAGTGTCAAAATTTACATAAATGAGTTTTTAAAACAAATATTATTTTATTAAATTATATAATAGTCCTAAAAATATAAGGTTTGTCCAAAGGACTTATATAATAAAAGATATGTCATTAATGAACCACTTTAGGTTCTATTCGTATTTTATAGTAAGTTTATTAACCATATAGTATTAGAATACAAGAAGCATGGTAAGAGTTAAACTATTTAACTAAGGGTTAAATCTAAAAGATAAGGTTAATATGGTGACCTAAACTTGCAAAAAACCTATTGTATGAGATTATTTCGACCCATACTCACCTTATCTTAGAAATAAATCCTTTTTGAGCCATTATAAACCAAAAAATATTTTATAATAAAATAATATTTCAAGCTTTTCCTAAAGTGCCCCTCCCCTCTCCTATAAAAGGGTACTTCCACTTCTCTTAAATTCACACCTACAAAGCCATTTTTCTTCAACAAAACCTGCTCAAATATCCTCCCAAATACCCTAAATTCAACCTAGACTCCTTAATTTTATTATAAATACAACCTAAGGAGCCCTTTTTTTCAAATCAAAAGGAAGCACCCGAAGAAGAGGTAATTATTTCATCACCTCTTTCAAAGTTCTTTTCTTCTTCCACTTCCTCTTTCTTTGTTGTTTCCATAACAAAATAATAAATCCAGTACCCTATACATACTATGATGTTATTATAAATATGGTATAACCATATTCATTTTTCCATCCATCCTATGAATGATAAAGTCACCATACGTGCGTACGTACGGCTTACCGTCTCCATGTTGTGGTGTAGTTTTTTATTCAACACTTCATTATTTGGATGAGTATAATAATGAGTATAATTTATGTAAATAATAAATATAATATGTTAATGATTCTGTATATATAATATATCATCCAATTACATATGATTTTACCATAAATAGAATTATATCGTCGCGCGTGCGTACGTATGGCTTACCGTCTCCACGACACAATGTGATTCATTTCCACGTTCACCATTCAACGATGATTATAAAAATATATATTATTAATAAGTATGTAATATATGAAATAATAATGCTACTATATATATATACATATATCTCATTCACTAACTTCCATTCAATATGATATGAAAATGGAAACGACGTTTCTGCTTACGTACGACCTACCATCTCCATAAATGATGTTTTCCATTTCATATATCTATATATTATACATATTTATATTATGAATATATATGATACATAAATAATGTTTTATATTCTGGAAGCAATTAAATCATTATATAAGTGATACGATCAAGAATAACAAGTTAGAACACGTACGATAAAGAAATCAATTATTACCTGAAATGTTATTTTAACATAGAAATTATCATTAAATGGGTAGTATAAAGCCATAAATGAATCAAGTATGATATCATAAATATGAATATGGTTATAGTATAATTTAATAATATACTATGGTCATTATATATTAGGTTAAACGTACCCTCGACCAAAGGAAAGTATGAGGTAAGGGTTATTTCCTCAATCTCATTATTATCCGAGATTGTTTATCTGTAAGTATCTACTGAGAAATATTTATCATCTATGTCCATGTTTCATTAAAATGTTTTAAAAATGAATCTTTTAATGTTTTATGGAATGAAATATTTAACTAGATCATCATTTTAAATGATTTTAAAGATTTATTTTTCAAAATATTTTTAATTAATGTCCATGTTTTAAAAATGATTTTATGGATTTATTTACGTGGACATGATTGTTTTAAAGTGTTAATTTATTTAAAAAGTTTCAAAGTGGTATGGGACACTTTGACTCAAAAATTTCTTTTAAATGACTTTAAATTGTGCGACTTTTAAATGATTTCATGAAATGGGGTATTTCTCTCAAAGAGTTTTATTGATTATTTTCAACTATGTCAACATCCATTATTGGATATTATTCTTGATTGAGGTTGATTTACTATAATTCAATCTTCCTTATTGTATTGAATAAATTATGATATGTTTGTCTGTGGATGTACTATTTTTATACCATTCATGGTTTATGGTTAAAGTATTGAAATTTCGTATGATAGTTTTAGTACGAATGTTTATGTTATGTTTCACCCTTTTTCATATGAGGAATTCATTGGATGTAGTAAGTGAAGGGTGGGGCCCACTATATCCCCTCAATGCATCTGTAGGTCTCATGAGACAAATTAGTGTCTTTGAACAAGGCCTTGAAATTTTTTTATTTGCAGTCTTGGAATGAGGCTTTGACTATGTGGTTATAATGTCCGACATTATGCATTCCTTCATTAAGAAATAAGTTATTAGATATGATTATTCAAATAGTAGAATATCTATGATCATGTTTATATAGTAATGTTTGATTAATCTTTTCCATATTATGTTCATGTTTATGTTTAAAATACTATTGTTTTTATTACACATCTTACCTTAAAAGTTTATAGCTTTCACTATAGTATTTACCCTTACTAAGCATCTGAGCTCACCCCTTTATTATGTTTTGTTTTCCCCAAATTCCAAGAAGTATATTGTGATTGATATTCACAGTTAAGCTAGGGGAATAATGAAATTCTCAAAGGATTATTTATTTTGTGTTTTATGTTTGAATGTGTAATGTAACGTTCATTTATGTAATCTATTTTCCAAGACTGCTAACTTGACTGGTATTTTGGGAATTGATTCCTTGTAATCATGCCAATGTATTAAAATAATTCCCTGGCTCCAAGATTCTGGGGTTGGGGCATTATAGTTGGTATCAGCGGTAGTTTAGCAACAACCTTGGAAATAGATTTAGATAAAATCTGATTAGGAAACATTACCCTAAGATAGACATTGAGGATTAGTATAGAAGAAAATCCAATTTTTTTGGTAATGTATATATTATGTGGGTTTTCCAAGAAATACATCCGTGTTTGGATACTATAAGTGGACGTGGTTTTGGCACAGATGTACCTAGGAGTGAAAAATCCGACAAGGAGTTTTGGGCTTGACCCGGGGTATCCTGGTACACGACAATGGGCCTTACTACATACCTAGTTTGACACTCCTAGGGGATATGTTTAGAATAATTCACATTTTCTTTACAAACCATTATGAAGTATTTATGAGTAAATATGATAGAAAAGAAACATTTTTTTTGATTATGATACTAGATGTGTGAATATCTTCAATTAATGTTGATAATATTTCTAGTTTTTTGATTATAAATTATGATATGAACTAACCTAGTGTATGTCATCATTTATAAATGCTTCCCAGTAGATGGAACGAGAAATCTAGCTATACACATGATTCAAAGAGTAAGAAGGATCATTTATTTCATGGTCTTAAGCCAACATTTAGAAGGAAAATAGTCTCCCATTCATTCTCACCATATAAAGAAATACTACCCTGTGTTAATAAGATAAGTAATCAATTCTTTGAGTCATATGGTTTTGAAGGGAATCAAGAGAAGAATAGGATGGAAGAGAAAAAGATAGATAAAGGGAAGAAGGTAAAGAAGGATTTTCCCACATGTGATAACTATGGAAAGAATCACCTTGGTAAATTCTTGAAAGGAATGAGCGTTTGTTATAAGTGCGGAGAAAAATGACACCAAGTTCATGATTTCAATGGTAAGAAAAATGTTTCAAATGTACAATGCTTCATCTATAAGGAGTTGGGACACTACAAGAATCAATGTACCAATCATCAGAGTATACCCCAAATGATGCTATTAGATAATAATCAAGTTATGATACTATCGTAGATGAAGAGGAATGATTAGTGTTCATAAGTTGTTATTAAATAATTGTGTCATTTGAGTATTGTATTAATGATGTACAAGTTATAAGAATTATAGAGTATATAAGGATTGTAGTGTATTACTATTTCATTAAGGATTTGAGATTGTGTGGTACTAAGAAAAGTGACTCAATAGCTGGTTAATTTTCTGGAAAATATATGGTTGAGAGAAAGATAAACCTTAATATAGTCCTGATACTGAGGTAGTGATTTTGGAATAAGAGATAATTGAGTTAGATAAATTATATTGGATATTATTGACTACCTTGGAATTAATTAATGGTTTTTTATTCCATCATTGTTGGAGATTACAACATTTTTGGATTTAAGGGGTATATCCAGTACTCTATGTTTTACAGAAGGAATAAGGAAGTACATACCTATTCAAATAAGGTTTTATGGAAATTCAGGTTGTTACCATGTTTTAATAGAATAAATAATGAAGGTATTCACATGTTGTTATGTGATAAAAGAGATATTCATTATGTTATATTGACCTTCCTTATAAATTTTTGGACTGTGAGTTTGGACACAAGTAGTTTGGATAAGTCTAAAGGTTGGAAATGAGTAAGTTGAACACTTGATATTTTGTTTGAGGTTAAAGTATGATTTTTTAAATACTTGGACCTAACCTTTTGGTTTTCAGTAAACATATAGAGGATTAAGGTAATACTAGTGGAACTTATGATTTATCAAATGTGCTTCAGGCATAAAAAAAATCATTTTTTGAACATTCATTTCCTAGTGTAAAGGATGAAGTGAAAATAGATCAAGGCAAAACCAAATGATGATAATATGATTATAAAAGGTAATTAAATCAAGTGTTTTTTTTGAGTTATTATCTTTATAGTAAATTAATCCCTCCTCTTCAAAAAATAAAATAAAATAAATTATCTAAAAAAATGTGTGCTATCCTAATACCATATGTTTTGTTGAACTAATGATACTTCAAATCATCATAGATTGATGGCTTTGAGGCCCTCAATTTTAAATTTATTGTTTACTTGTTTGTGATTGATGACCTCAATCACTCCCTATAAATATTTAAATTTTTCTCTAATTATGTGTCTCTAATTTCCACCAATGTTCTCCTATTCTAAATCCTAATTTGGTGGTGAATTTTTCATTTCCCTTTCCCTCTTATTAAGACTAAATTTTTTTAACCCTATTTCCGATGTGGGGTTTTCACAAAGGTATTTTCTATTTTCAAGATTTTATTTTCTAAGAAAAATTTCAAATTTAATGGAAACAATTTATTTAAGGAGGGTATAATTTAACACCCCAAGATTTCATAGTTCGTCAACTCTTTAAAATAATTCAATAGCTTACGCTACACGCAACACTGAGTTCAAAGGCATCACGACATATCAAACTAGTCATTTAAAAAGCTGTTATGAATAGTATTGACCACATTTTAAATTTTATATATATCCTATATAATTTTAAAATTCATATTTTGTGTTTCTTAGACAAAATATAAGGTCAGATTCAATTTTTTCAGATAAAAGAAGTATTTTTCAAAAAATGCAGTTTTTCCACCTTTTAATGGAGAACCATTTTTTTAAATCCAATATTTGACACTTTTATATATTCAATTTAATGAAATTAAATTATTCTTCAGAAGAGGGACATAAAAATTTAGTTTGGATAATTTTTTGGTACTTTTCTAATAACTTTCATATTTTGATGAATAGTAAAAAATACTAAATTTTAAATGAAAACAACTTTTTCAATTGAAATAATTTACAGTGTTAAATTATGGATTTTAGTGGGCTTAAAGTATAATTAGATTATATTTTTTTCATTTAATATAATTTTGGTCATTGTAAGTAATTTTACATTTAAATTGGACATAAACACATGTCAATCTTTTGATAGTTTTTACTAGTTAAAAACTCGCTTTCTAGTTTAACAACGAGAATTAATTTTAAATTAATTAATGAAGCTTCTATGTTTTGAATTTGTTAAAATAGAAATCATTTTTGAATTTGGAATATCAAAATTATCTTTGGGTGAATTTTTGGAATTTTTCTGAAAATATTCAATTTTTGATGAATAGTGAAAACACTACGTTGTAGATAAAAACTAACTTTTTCGTTTAAATAATTATTTTTAATTAAAAATTTATCTTAAAGTCAAAATATATATATAATAAATATATTATTCCAATGTAATTCATTGAAGTCATTTTATAATAAGATTTGACATATAAAATTTTATTGAACTTTTTAATGTCTTTTACCCACCATCTAGGCACATTTGCAAATTTGCATAAAAAGTAATTTTACCACTTTTTTGAATTGGATTTAAAAAATATTAGAGATACATTTGACATCAGTAAGTAAAATTTGGTTCAATAGGATGAAAATAATTTTTGGTGAATAATAACTTTTGAATTTTATTTGCCACTGTTAAAAGTAAATAGGGTAATTAAAGGTAAAAATGATATTATAATTACCCTAAAACATGTCATAATTCTATTGGATAAGTGTTTTTAGACCAAAATAAACCTTAGTACAAAAATTATATCCTTTTTTATCCACTTGTCTTAGATTAGTACATTTATTATACTTTATTTAAAGAAGTGTTAAAAGTGTTAAATTCAAATTTTATTAACTAAACCATTTTTAATATTGATTTGTACATAAGATAAATTCAACTATAAATATTAATTAGAAATATAAAAATATTTAATACATCATGGTATTTTATTTATAATTTTATAGATTAAATAATTAAATTTATTTACAACCCAATGATGATGCAGTAATTACATTATTAATGAAAGATTAAAATAATTGATATTATAAATATCAAAATAAATGTAAATTGAGACTTTTGATTCCATACAAGACTTTTTTAGGTAAATATGACATATTATAGTTTATTTAATGTATTTTTTGTGAAGTAATAAACATGTTTTGACTTTCACAAAAATCAAATATTAAATGGTGTCAAAATTGACATAAATGAGTTTTTAAAACAAATATTATTTTATTAAATTATATAATCATTCTAAAAATATAAGGTTTGGCCAAAGGACTTATTTAATGATATATATGTCATTAATGAACCACTTGAGGTTCTCTTGGAATTTTATAGTAAGTTTTTTAACCATATAGTGTAAGAATACAAGAAGACATGGTAAGTGTTAAACTATTTAACTAAGGGTTAAATCTAAAAGATAAGGTTAATATGGTGACCTAAACTTTTCTAAAACCTATTGGTTGAGATAATTTAGACCTATCGCCACCTTATACTCTAAATATATCCATTTGGAGCCATTAGAAAATGAATTTTTTTTTATAATAAAATAATATTTCAATCTTTTCCTAAAGTACCCCTCACCTCTCTTATAAAAGGGTACTTCCCCTTCTCTTAAATTCACACCTTCAAAGACATTTGGATCAGAAAAACCCTTATAAAATATTCTCCCATATACCCTCACGTCAACCTAAAGGACTTAATTTTATCATAAATTCAACCTAAGGATCCCTTTTGTTCAAATCAAAAGGAAGCACCCGAAGAAGAGGTAATTATTTCATCACCTCTTTCAAAGTTCTTTTCTTCTTACACTTCCTCTTTATTTGTTGTTTCCATACCAAAATAATAACTCTAGTACCCTATACATACTATGATTTTATTATAAATATGTTACAACCATATTCATTATTCTATTCATCCTATGAATGACAAAGTCACCATATGTGCGTACGTACGACTTACCGTCACCACGTCGTGGTGTAGTTTGTTATTCAACACTTCATTATTTGGATGGGTATAATAATGAGTATAATTTATGTAAATAATAAATATAACATGTTAATTATTATTTATATATAATATAACATCCAATTACATATTATTTCACCATAAATATTATGATATCTTCGCTCATGTGTACATACGGCTTACCATCTGCACGACACGATGAGATTCATTTCCACGTTCACCATTCAACGATGATTATAAAAATATATATTATTAATAAGTATGTAATATATGACATAATAATTCTATTTTAAATATATATATATATACACATATACATACATATATCTCATTCACTTACTTCTGTTCAATACGATATGAAAACGTAAACAACGTTTATGCGTACGTACGACCTATCGTCTCCATAAACGGTGTTTTCCATTTCATATATCTATATATTACACATATTTATATTTTGAATATATATGATAAATAAATAATGTTTTATATTCTGGAAGCAATTAAATCATGATATATGTGATATGATCAAGAATAACAAGTTAAAACACGTATGATGAAGAAAGTGATTATTACCCAAAATGTTATTTTAAAATAGAAATTATTATTAAATGGGATGTATAATGCCATAAATTAATCAAGTATGATATCATAAATATGAATATGATTCTAGTATAATTTATTAACATACTACGGTCATTATATAGGAGGTTAAATGTACCCCTGAACAAATAAAAGTATGAGGTAAGATTTATTTCCTCAATCTCATTATTATCTGAGATTGTTTATATGCAAGTATCTACTAGGACATATTTATCATCTATGTCCATGTTTCATTAAATTTTTTTAAAAAGGAATCTTTTAAGGTTTTATTGAAGTTACTCTTTAACTAGATCATCATTTTAAATGTTTTTAAAGATTTATTTTTATAAATCTTTTTAATTAGTGTCAATGTTTTCCAAATGATTTTAATGATTTATTTATGTGGACATGATTGTTTTAAATTGTTAATTTCTTTAAAAAGTTTCAAAGTGGTATGGAACACTTTGATTCAAAAATCTATTTTAAACGACTTTATAAATTATGTGACTTTTAAATTATTTCATGGAATGAGGTATTTCTCTTAAAGAGTTTTATTGATTATTTTTAACTATATCAACATACTTTATTGGATATTATTCTTGATTGAGGTTGATTTAATATAATTAAATCTTCCATATTGCTTTGAATGAGTTATGATATGTTTGATTGTGGATGTTCTATTTTTGTACCATTCATGGTTTATGGTTAAAGTCTTGACATTTTGTATGCTAGTTTTAGTATGAATATTTATGTTATGTTTCACTTTTTTTCATATAAGGAATGCATTGGATACAATAAGTGATGGATGGGGCCTGATATAGCCCCTTGATACATCGGTAGGTCTCATGAGACAAATTAGTGTCTTGGAACAAGGCCTTGAAATTTTTTTGTTTTTAGTCTTGGCATGAGGCCTTGAATATGTGGTTATGATGTCTGACATTATGCATTCCCTTGTTATGAAATTAGTTATTACATGTGATTATTCGACTATTAGAATATCCATGTGCATGTTTATATGCTGATGTTTGATTTATTTTTTCCATATTATATTAAAGTTTATTTTTAAAAGGTTGTTGTTTTTATTACACATATTTACTTAAAATTTTATAGCTTCTGCTAAATTATTTACCCTTATTGAGCATATGATCTCACCACTTTCTTATGTTTTGTTTTCCTAGGATTCCAAGAAGTGTATTGTGATTGATTTGCAGGGTTAAGCTAGGAGAATATTGTCATTATCAAAGGATTATTTATGTTGTGTTTTATGTTTTAATGTGTAATGTAATGTTCATACATGTAATATATTTTACAAGATTTCTAAAATGATCGGTCCTTCAGGACTTGATTCCTTGTAATCATGCCAATGTATTAAAATAATGCACCTACTCTGGGCTTCAGGGGTCAGTGAATTACACCAATTAGTTTTTAAAAATAAAATGAACTATCTAGATATCTTCATTATGATGGAATTATATTTTAATTTGATATCATCTCAACATTTGTTGATACATTCTATTTGAATGTTAGAGAGTTTAAATTTGAATTGGGTATTGAGTATGAATATGTTCCAGACTTTTTCTACAACTGCATGTTAATTGGCCATGTTAGAGCTATCTGTTGAAGGGGCTTGAGGTGTTCTAATTACAGGAAGTATGAGAATCTAGTTGAGGACTATAAATGTAAGATTATCATTTTTAATTATAATAATGTTTCTGGGAAAGATGTGAAGAAGGATGGTGGTGGAAGGCTTCATAGGTATGTAAGTAGCAGTGGTGCTCCCACCACAGAGAATGGTGAAATATGTAAAAAATCCTTTGCTGATTTGGTTTCTTTGGGTTCTAAAAACCATAATGAAAATAATTATTAAATTATAAATAAAGTTATATATTATATTCCCATAACATATAAAGATAGTGGTTAGACCACCCTACTAGGTGTGGAGGATAATTGGGATTTTGATGGTCCTTCTATACAAGGGATGCGAAGGATGAAGGAGGTGCCCTCAGCTATTAGTAAAGGTGGGATGTAATATGTTGAAGATCAAAGGGGAAAGGATGGGTGTTCTAGCAAAAAAATTCATTGATTTAGGCTGTGGCACCACCTCCTAATGTGGATGTCCAAAAACTATCAAAACTATCTGTACGCACACAGGATGCTGACAAATCTGCACTGGCATTTGCTTCTCCTACTAATATAGGTGTTCATATCTCTGACGAGGAACTAATGGATGATCATTACATTAATGAAGATGATATTCAAGATATGACTGATCACTAGTTAAAGAAGGATTAGAGGGATTGAAAAGAAGACAAAAAAGTGAAAAATAAACCTCATGAAGACATATATCTTCCACCAAATCCACTCAAAGGAAGCAATGTGTAAATGATCCTTGTAGAGGATCCAAGTTAGGGAAGAAAAACATATGATCAAACAATACATGGTCCTACTAATCATGATTAAGTGTCTATGTAAGGGTTCAAAGGCAAGAAAATTTTGATGGACGAAGAGGGATTCCAATTGGTTATCCCTCTAAAATTTAAAATATATGATCTTAAATTGTAGACTATACAAGTTTCATATTCTCTAATTCAAATACAAGTTACAAATAATAGGACTGATGATGATCTTGAGAGTTTGGAGTGGTCTTATCCATCCCATTTTATTGATTTAATGAAAAATTAATATATCTCTTTTAACAAGGCTTCACATGAGGAATGTGTTATTGCATAGGAAAACAATTCATGTATCATATCTCTAGTGGACCTGGAAGGTGAAAACCCATTTCATGCCTTAGTGAGGAGGTAGAAAAATGGTATTTCTTGTAACTTGTAGTTACATTTTCTATGATGAAGTGGAATTTTTTGGTTTCAATGGCTCTGTAGCAGTGTAAAAGTTGTTATCCATAAACTTTGAAGATGGATTTTGAGCTAGTTCATAAATGGAACTTCGAGATTTATCTTGGAAATTCAGGATCTGCTCCACTCTGGGGGCCTCATCCAAATCATCATCAGATGAAGAATGTGAGGCACTACAAAGGTTCAAGACTTGGCAGAGAGGTTGGCATCCAAAGGGTTGAGGAAGATATCTTAGTAATTTGGTGACTATAATGAATTAAAGGGAATGTATTTTTATTAGGCTTATTTTACTTTGATGCGGGCATCTTATGCCTTTTTGACTTGGTTATTTCATCCCTTGTATGATTTTATTTTATTAATAAATTTCGGGGTCATGGGTTTTCTACCCATGGCCGAACCGTTTGAGTATATATATATAATTATAATTATAAATAAATATATTTATAAATATTTTTATATAATTATAAATATATTTTTATAATTATATATATTTATATAATTATGTATATAATTATATATATATGATTATATATAATTATATAATTATATATATTTATTAATATATAAGTATATTTAATTTTAAATATAATAAATATATTTATTATTTAAATATATTTATTATAATTTTATAATTATTTAAATAAATAAATAAATTTATTTATAATTATAATTATTAATAAATATATTTATAAATATTTGTATATAATTATAATTATATTTATAAAATTATATATATTTATATAATTATATATTTATCATGAACCAACTTGGGTCAACCCAAAACCGGTCACCTGAGCCAGCCCATGATAAGACCCAAGAGGCGTTTCCGATCCTCCCAATTTGGAAACTAGTGTCGGACATCAAAATAATCCAATGGGAATGATTTATCCCAATAAAAACTAAAATAAATAAAGAAATACAGAGTACACAACATAATCCAATAATAACTAAACATCAATAAATACAACTAGATCCGAAAAAACAACAGAATAGAAATTAAAAATGAAACTAAAACCAAATCGAAATAGAAATGATATTTATGTGACCTCTTGGTCACCACCATCCATAAGACTATCCCACTCCAAAGGAAATCTGGAACATTAATGAACTTGCAAAACATCTCGGGTCTACCAACACCAAGTGGCACAAGTAAGGTGTGAGTATAACCCGCTCAGTAAGAAAGCACCACAAAATACATACACGTACTTTCCTGAAATAGTCAATAAATTCTAGTTTGAAATAAATTTTAAAAAATAGGTTTTTAATAATTTAAAATCCATAAACACCTTTCCTTTCTAAAACCCAATTTGAAAACCAAGTAAAAACATAGCTTTGATAAAGTATGAAGGTAAATAAAATCTGAGGAGAGTATAAACAGTGGGGAACAACTATCAAATCTAGATATAAAGGAACCATACAACTGTATATAGATAATACTAGTAGAAAAAATATTCAAAGTGCTGTAAAATAAAGCAATGACATACAAATATGAAATCATGAGAATTTACTAAACATTTATAAAAGAAATACCTATACGTACTCAGTTCGGTCCCTCCTACCAGCATGTGGTGAAACTCCATAGTCAATAATCAACCTGGATTCTATAAACTATCCTCACCAGTGGAAAATACCACCTGGACTATCCTCTACTCAGGTGGTCCCTAATCCATATAACCAGGATAAGAAAAAAACTATCACTCGACCCTCTAGATAAAATTCAATAATTCCATGAAAATAGTATAATGGAGAATGAGGAGGTCAACACACACTTTGCGTAACCCACAATTTCCATCGTTCATGACTTTCATATTCCTCACACAACCTATACGAAGGACCACTCATCATAAGTATTACCATAGGGGTTCCTATCATACATCAAACCTTTACAAGTACTAACCTAGCCTACACATTATATAAGTTTAAATCCAATTTCCAAAACATCTTAAAGTACCAACCGGTCCTTTTGCCTTAAAACACCAAAGCCTACTCTAATAAAACCAAATCCATTTTCAAACTAAGGAAAAAACACAATTCATGCTCATAAGGAGCCAAAAATGGGCTGAACTCTAGGAAACACATTTGAAAACTACATTTGAGATTATTTGGGAACTAATAATCCATTTAGGAAACATTGGGTTTTTATAAGAATCATTTTAAAGGAGGATGGATAAGGAAGAGAATAAGGGAGAGGAAAAAGTTCTTTGAAATATAGGGTTTAAGGTGGAAATTTCTATATAAATCCATTTTCATTTGCATTCCTATCAATATGTGCACCACATGAATGCACAGATATTCCAACATCCAATGTAACACTTATTAAAAACCATAATAGCACCATTTTTTCTAATTAAATAAACAAAAGTAACACTATAACCTATAACATGGTTCCACACATAATCATCAAACCATAAAAGACAACAAAATCCACTCACAAGCCGAATTCTCATGTAAACCAAACTACCAAATTCTAACCAAATCCAAAAACAATCCAAAAATACCCAATTTCATTTTTAAAAGGCCAATTGGCATTACATGAAACACTTTTCATGCATATATACAAAGGAATAATTAAATAAAACCTTTGAAAACACATTTTAATCAAATTTTATATATTAAAACAATACAATTCATCAAAAAAACACATCACAAGCATGGAAAAGACATTTATAAATTAATAGGAAACACTCAAGTATCAAATGTAATGTTCCAGAAAAAAGTTGGATGAAAACACCTACCTCAACAATATGAGAATGCAAAAAAACTTTTGGATAAGGAAGAAAATGACCCAATTGATAAACCACACACCCTAACATTAAAGAAATCAACCCACATTATCCAACCCTCACCCTAGGGTTCAAAAAAGAATTAACCAAGCTAATAAGGAAGAAATAACTAAGATAAGGGGAGAAGAAGAGGAGAAAAATGACAAAAAATCCAAAGTAAATCACCAAAGAACATCTAGGAAGCTTAAAAAATGGAATGAGAGCCAAATTGGGAGGGGTTTGGGAACCACTTGGTACGCCTAGGTTGAAAATAGGATGTGAAACCCAAAATAGGGTTAAAATAAGGGAGGATAAAAGTGGAATTTATTTTTTTTAATAATTTGGCTAAGTCACATGGTTTGGCCACCTGGTTTTCAAAACCATGCACCAACCATGCACACCCTGCTGGAGAGAAGGGGAACATGCATGCGATGGCCACAAAGTTTGGAAAACTATGCGACAACCATAAAAAATGGTTATATAAAATGATAGATCTTTGCACCATTATTGTCGTATGGTTTCTCATAACTATGCGCAAGCCACACAACTTGCCTCAAACACACCAACATGCCAAATAGTTTCTCTGTTGTCTCGCATGGTTTGATCCAAACCATGAATAGGAAATGCCAAAAAAACTATGCAAGAATAAATTGAACTGAAAATACCCTATTCCTTCACCAGTTGCACGATTTCTTCCCAAACCATGCATACTAATCTTTCATAGGGTCAAAAGAAACCCAAAACCTCAAACCCAAAAATTATCACTAGTAACTCAACAAAAACCTCAAATAATAAGACCAAACATTAAGAAAAAAGTAAAACTAAAATAAATAAAAGAAAATCTGGGTTAGGTTATAAAAATTCTTCCCACCAAAAAAACTTTCTACCTCTAGAAAGTCACCAATCCAAATAAAGAAAAAAAATCAAGATCCAAACCAAATGAATCCAATAAAAACCACAAACCTCGGTGTGATATTTCAACTACAAAAGTCATACTCAACCAGAACTAGGGAAAACCATAAGAAGATCTATATAGGGTCTCCAAACCATCAAGAACCAACCATCACAGACCAAAACTAGAACTCCAAACATGAGGAGAAACCTAATGAAATAAACTCAAACCAAACATTGAGCCAAACCAAAATTCATAATTTCCACAAGTCACTAAAATCTCCCAATAAGCATGACCGAAAAATAAAACCAACACTCAAGAAGGATAACCATTCCAAGATTAAAATCTACAAAGAACTACTATATAAATTCCATGAATACAAAGCCACAAAACCCCTAAAACAAGAGGGATTTTAAAAAACAAAGGAAACTACAACAAGAAGAACTTAAACCATTCACACTCTAACACTGGAAACTAAAGATGATTCAACAACACCCACCACTATAAAAATTCCTATCTATATGAAAAGTTTCTCTATGGGGCATATGGATGGAGCCCTAGTGTGTTGAAGCATCTAGTACCCCATAGTCAGGAGCTGGCAGCCTCCGACCGAGACTTCCTCTTCTAGAAACGTTGCTTGAAGAACTTCTCCAAGTGACCCAAATGACCACATCATCTACAACATTTTAGTGGATTACAAGATGGATTTGATGTCGTGAAATAAACACACTAGAAGCACATGATTAAACTATTCAATGAATGAGAAGATGGGGATGAAAAATGATACTCCTTAGGAACAAGTTCCTTTGGAAGAAACCTCTCACCATATGGGGAACCTTTACATGTGCCACAAGAAACCAAACATCCCCCTACTGCAGACTATGCTCTGGGAACTAACTTGGTTAGAAATTCCTCATCCACCAAATTCTCAAACAGAACTTCCCTGGATGATATAACTCACTCCTTAATCTCTGAATGAATACCCCAGATGAAGAGTGGAGCTTTCAACTAATTTTATGAAGTGATCTCCTAATAAAATAAACTGACCCTTCAAAATGTTCAACACATGCCTTCATCGTTCATTGAACTTGTTGAAAACCTAGGAGATTTACCATTTTCCTCACATTCACCTCCTTTGGTATGGAACATTAGATAAAAGTGGTGTTAGAAACTTCCCAAGAAATATCATCTTACAATGATGAGGGTAAGATCACCTTCCACCGATCCAAACCTGGTCCCTCAATCAAACTCAGAATAGAATTAACTCTCATGAATTCATGAGTTCCCAAAGACATTAAAACACTTCCAAATTTATCAATCCACTATGTATCCTCTAATGTACCTCGATCACCATATAAAACTAGAAATAGATAAGAAGCAATTGACTCTGCCACCCAATTAGAAGTCTAGCTATAGAATGGAAGAGACTCAGAAGAAACCTTTGGGTTCTTTCTGGGTGACATTCTCTAAATAACATAAAGAAATAGAACCAAATCAACATCATCAAAAATTCAACTAAAAGAACATCACAAGACAAAACACAAAACTCATAAACAAAAAATCAACTCAATCATCCTAAAAGAAAAACTAAAACTCTTTTTTGAAAGTTACCATTTCCCATTTCAAAATCCACTCATACTGTAATACCCAAAGACTTTATAGTATTTTCCTTTAGAATAAATTTAATTTTATTTCTAGAATGATTTATATGAAAAAAAAATTTAAGTTTAATCTAAACACAACATTTAGTTCATATGGAATTACAAGAAACATTCTACTTAGATTTATCTATATAGAACAATAAGGTTAGCTTGCGGCACACACAAGACCAAGTTTTACCAAACTACAATATACTATTAATATTACTATTTAATATGATTGTTACCAAATAGCCATTGTAAAAAAATGTATGAAAAGGATTTAATAAATTTGGAAAATATTATTTACATATGTATATATAATTATTTTATTTTAAAAATGAATATAGAACCCAATTTAATATAAAGGATGTGTTTTTATAATGAAACTATTTTATGATCCCAAATAAATTTTGTGTTAATAAATTAAATTAATTACTATTAGTGAATTATATTAATTATATATATATATATATTATATTAAATTAAATATTTTTACATTCATCCAATATATTTTATAATCGTAAGATAAGAACAAACCCAATTTTATGCATAAAAACCTATATTTTTTAATAGTAATTTTGTTGCCCTTTAATGGTGCACTAGTTTTAATTTTTTTTCCAATTTTATAAATTTAATTTTTAAAATTAAACTTAATTTTTGAAAGATAAATTTCAAAATTATTTTATGGTCAATTTTTATTATTTTTCTGATAAGTTTCATATTTTGATGAATAGTGAAAAAATACCGAATTTTAATTGAAATCTGATTTTCTTATAATTAATTTATAATGATAAAATATATTTTGAATTATTTTTAAAGTACAATTAGATAAATATTATATAATTTAATACAATTTATATAATTTTAATCAAATTCACATTTAAATTTGATATAAAAACATTTTAAACTTTTGGACATTTTCACTTTGAAAACCCACTTCGTCATCCCGTTTGGAGGATTAATTTTAAATTAAAATTTCCCACTTCTATGATCAGAATTTGAAAAAATGGATTCAATATTTGGGATTATAATATTTTATAATGTTTAGTAAGGTAAACTTATTTTTTGATAAAAAATATTACTGAATGCAGTTAAAATTAATTACAACGATTAAGGTAAAATTAAGCTTAACAAGGGACTAAACCTAAAACTTAAGGGCCAAAATGAACTAAAAACATGTAAAAAATCTCTTATATGGACATATTTAGAAAATATAATCCATTTTATCTAAGTTTTATTGTTATTGGAGGCACATGATGTAAGGGATACCTCTGAATAGTGTTTTCCCTTTTATATTTACAAGAATACCACTTCTCCTCCCCTATAAAAAGGCACTCACCCTCCCATTTATTCACACATCTCAAGTCCTTTTTATCATACAAAAACTGACCAAATAATCTCCCAAAATACCTCAAATAATCCTATAATCCTCACTTTTTGTTGAAATCCAACAAAGGAAGACTTTTGGCATTAACCAAAAGGAGTTACCCGAATAAGGGGTAACGTTCTTCAACGATCACTTTTGTTTCATTTACTTATCCACCAATTAAATTATTTTTATATAATGATTATGTAATAACATAATTATATTAAATATATTTATATGTTATTATGATAAGTTTTTGGCCTACACTTTCACACACATCCATCAAATGGGATACACAATCATTTTTCGCGTGTTTGACGAACTGCCGCCTCACGAATCGATGTCGTTTGTTCTTCCATTACCAAATTTATAGGTTGGAATAATGATGGATTTATAGTTTATATATTATATATATTATTTATTTATTCTTATTTAATTTTTATATAACACATACCTTTATGTTTTCTAATTTGTGGGAATACGATAACATCATTTTTGGAAGTTTGGACTACCACCTCCTCAAAGTGATGTGATTTGTTCACACTGTACATAAAATGTATTAAGTATGGTTTTAATAAAAATATGTGAAATATATTAAATAAATATTATTATATAATTATAATATATATATATATCACTTAATTTTTAAAATTAAATAAGAAATTGAAGTAGAATTCATGCGTACGTATGACCTACCATCTCCAAAAAAAGTGAGTTTCATTTACTATCTACAAATTTTATGGATAATTATAAATACATATTTAATAAATATATATTATTTTTAAATCATGGTTTAAATCCTAGATATTATTAAATAATTTTCTAAGTAATAAGAACAAAAATAATAAGTCAAAACATACTCAAAAAACCTAACAATTAACACCAGAAACGATGAAAATAATAAAATATTTTTTAGAAAACAAGTAATAAGATATTATAAGAAGATCATATATTATATTATAAATTTTATTAAGATTATAGTACAAGTTAGTAACATGTTTTAAACCACTATACATGAGGTTAAATACCACACAACTAAAAGGAAGCATAAGGTAAGTGATTTTCATCTCACTTTTTACATCCATGAGATAAATGTTATATTCACCATCTATTCTTTTGGGTGGTTTATATACTGAAAATTTTGATATATTATACAATTAATCCTTTTATATTCATGGTATTTAAGGTCTTACTTTGAATTATATCATCCAAGGGGGTTTTACTTGAAAATTACCAAGTGGTAAAAGTTATCTTTTCAATCTCACTTTATTTTGTGATTGTTAACTTTATCTTGAAAAAATCACTTCTTTATGAACATTTTACATTTTAAATAAAATTTATTTTAGATATAAATACTATTATGTTATGGGTATAATTATTTCCTAAATTTTATACCACTTTTACATATGATTTGTACTTGATAGTTGTTTGATAAATTGGGGAAATATTGTTAAATTAATACCTTTTACTCAATAAAGATATTTGATAAGGAACATTGTTCATGAAGTAAATTAATTATTCATTATATGAATAATTATTTGGACAGGTAAGACATATGTGGATCTCATTTATAGATAACTTCTTGATGTATTGGTAGTTTCATGAGATGAATAATTTGGCTAATCAGATGGGTTTTTAACCGATATGTTATAAACCGTCTTGTGAAAAGTCTTGATGGTAAAGGTATAATATACCTAAGAAAAATTGAATACATTGATTATGAATTACCTTCATTAATATTCAATTATTATTTATCCATGATATTTTCTCTTTGACATTATCAATGAATATAGTTCATTATCAGTTTATCGATTAAATAACATGTGTTTCAGTTACATACCATTCCATATTTGTTATTAATTATCGAGTTGTTTAAATTTAAAGTGTGTTCAGTTATTTATCTTTCCATATTTTTTATTATTATTGATTCATTATTAATTTCCCTGTATAATTACTCTTACTGATAATTTGAGCTTACCTTTATTTTGTTTCCTTTCCCTAGGATACGAAGATGAATTCTTGGAATGAGTTTTAAGGATATAGTTTATTATTATTTGTTATGTATTATATTTTATTTAATATTTAGCAATGTAATATGGGTATCATTTATGAAATATATTTTTCCAAAACTGCTAAACTAACCATTCCTTCAGGATTTGATTCCTTGTAATCATGCCAATTTAATAAATTATGGCACTAGATCCAAACTTCTAGGGTCAGGGCATTATAGTTGGTAGTAGTGGAATTTTAGTGGAAACCTTGAAAAATAGATTTAGGAAAACGTAGATTAGGTAACGTAACCCTAAGATATACTTTGAGAATAAGTATAGAATAATATCCTTAAATTTTGGTAATTTTGAGATTATGTGGTCCTTATTAGAAATACATCCATATCTAGATACTACTAGTGGACATGGTTTAGGAACAAATGTACCTAGGGGTAACATCTTTGAAAAAATGTATTGGGTCTGAATCGAGGGTAACCTAGTACACGACAATGTACCTTACTTCTCACCTGGTTTGATACTCCTGGGGGATATTCTTAGGATAATTCAAAATTTCTTTAAAAACCATTACAAAGGATTTGAAATTAATGATATCCCCAAAGAAACCATGTTTATTATTCTGACATCAGTTATGGGATTTTTTCTTCAATTTATGATAAGTGTTTCACTAGTTTTGGGATTATAAATTATGTTACATAATGTTATTATCTAATCTAGTATATTATAGTGTTTATAAATGGAACCTAGATGAAATAATGGTATCAATACTTGTGGATAATGCAGAGGTTTCCCAACTGAGAAATCTGATATAGTTTGTATTGGAACTGAAAAAGTTATGAATATATTAGGGTAGATTAATCAGGTAATGAAACATAAACATTCCTAGATGGATCATCCTATTCCACAATGAGATTCTTTGATGTTGGATTTCTTTATGTGATATAGGCCCCCATCATTTAGTGGGACTATTGAACCAATGGAGTCTAAGTAATGTATTATGTCTTTGGAGAAGATATTCATGGAATTGGGATGTGGTGAAAAGGAAAATGTCACATTTGCAGTGTATTTTATCAATGGCGATGATGATCAATAGTGGTTGTTGATCCAAAATACTATGGAGGAAGAGGAAATAAAACTCATTGAATGGAATGCTTTTAAAGAGAAATTATTCAACAAATAGTTCCCTTATGAGTAACAAACTGATATGAAGAGAAAGTTCCTTTATTTAAAAAAAATGAGCAATAAAGTGTTTTGTAGTATGAAGATAACTTTACAAGGTTATCAAGGTATGCTATAGATTTTACACACAACATGAAGTAAAATATTGAATAATTCTTTGAATGGATTAATCTAACTCTCCAAAGGGTATTGTGGTGTCAAACCTTTTATCTATACAATGAAATAGTTTTATGTGCTATCAAGATAGAGAAATAATTCTCCCAGACTTTTGACTAAAAAAGGAATAAAGAGAATAATAGGAAAAATGAACAAATAACAGATAAAGAGAATAAGGGAAAGAATTATTTTCTAAGCTCTTAAAACCGTGGAAAGAATCACCCTGTGAGATGCTTGAATGGATTGGGAGTTTGTTATAAGTGTGGAGAAAAGGGTCACAATGAAAAATAATGTAAAGGGATGTAGGAAAATGATTCTATTAAGTGTTACAACTACATGGAAATGGGTAACTATACAAACAAATTCCCCAAGAATCAAGAGAATATACCTCAGATGAAGCTAAGCAATCAAGGTCAAGCATATATTATTGACACAACTGAAGTGGAATGATTAATGTGCTTCTATATTTGGATTTAATAATTTTTTTGTAAAACTATTTTATTGATGATGTTCTCATCATATGATATAATAAATATTTGAGGATTGTATTGTAGTACTTTTTATTAAATATTTGAGATCATATATTGAATGGTACTAATAAAAGTGATTCGGTAGCAAGTTAAACTTTTTGGAAAACACATGGTTGAGGGTAAGATAAGTCTTAATATGTTCTTGATGTTGTGTTATGATTTTTGGATAAAGATATGATTGATATGGATAAATTAAATTGGTTAATACTAAATACCTTGGAAATGATTCCAAAGTATTGGATCATAATCTTTTGGAAATGTTAACCATTTATGAAATGGGTTAAGTTGATCTTTGGATGAGGTTTTAGAGGTTAATGTGTTACTTCACCATATGATGCAAACTACTATAATAAATGAAGTATAAATAGTTCAATCCAAAACTAAATAATAATATTCTATTTATGAAATAGAAATGTATATTTACTTATATTCTTATAGAGTGAAATAATTCCACTACTCTAGGAAAAATGGTCTTGAAACAAAAATTTTGTCCTATTATCATCATTTTTTATGATATTAGTTACCTTTTTGATAACTGTGGTTTAAGGATTTCTGGTCATCAAATTTTAGATGAACATGTTATCTACCACTATCCATCATAACTTGATAGTTAGACTAATATTCCATATCTATCTTTTCACTAAGGTTCACATATTAAAAAAAACTAATGTTCTCATATTCGAAATCCTAGTTTTGTGGTGACGTTCAAATTTACTTTTCCCTCTTATAAATAAGATACTTTATTAACCCAATTTACGATGTGGGTTTTTCAAAATTAGAATTTTGTTAGGAACAATAGGGTCCTATATACCCTGAGAGGGGGGTAAATCAGGGTATGGATATTCTTTTCTATATTCTTCTGTCCCCCTAGATCTTGACCTCTTTATCACAAGGGTCACTTTGTTTGCACTTGTGTGTTTATTATGATCACTTCTTTACTTATTTATCTGATGATGATGCTTTAGATGCAATGAAAGAATGAAATCAGGAAGACACAAATATTTTTACTTTGTCCACCCTTACTGGGCTACGTCCAAGGAGCGTACCAAATCCACTAAATCTCACTACCAATAATGTTCAGGCTAGATCACTTCTATGGCTAGGCTCACTACATTTACAATGCTTTGGGTCAGCACACTTCTTTCCCAAGGGTCACTCCCTATTTATCTCTCACAGGCTCACTGCCAATAGAAAGGAAAACCTTATTCCTCTTCCTTTGCTCACTGCACTTGGAAGAAATCCACTCATAGTTTATGGACTTGTTGTTCCATTCATTATCACAAATGAATGCATCTTTCTATGTGTGTAGATTCTCTTTTGATGTCCAATTTTCATCCTATGATGAATACCCCTTTACCGCAGGTGTACTGGGAAACTTCCAACTTTCACGCAACCCTTGGGTGACTTGTGGGCCCCTTTAACTAGTGTGCAGCCTCGGCCATTGTTGCGAAAAAACTCACTTTCATTCCAATTTTATACTTTCACACCACTTCTTGTGCTCCACTGCTTTCACACCACTACTTGTGCGCCACTACTTTCACAGCACTACTTGGAGGCCAAGATACTTGTGCGGCATGATACTTACGCACCAACCTACTTGCACGCCACAATACTTGCATGCCACACTACTTGCACGCCATTTACACTTACGCGATTAGAGCTCGGATTTTTTCTAAGTGTTAAGCATCATTCCAAATGTGGATATGTATCCCTCTATTTATAGGCATTTTGGGGACCCTGCATGAGAGGTTCACCACTTACCTTGCACGCCTCTTCATGACATGCGCACCACTTCGTAACTTGTGCGCCCCTTCTTGAGTTTCATGCCCATTAATGACTTGCGCATTACTTGTTAACTTGCGTGCCACTTTCTTTCCTTTGTCATATTTTGGGGTGATGAAATTGGAATATGACTTACACACCCATTCTTAACTTGCATTCCAATTCTTGACTTATGCGCCACATCACGACTTGTGCGCCACTTCTTCACTTGCGTGCCACTTCATGACTTGTGCCCCCTTTATTTCCTTTGTCATATTTTACTAGGATGATTGGGAAATATTACTTGAACACCCCTTCTTCACTTGCGCTCCCCATTATGACTTGTGCACCACACTTGCACGCCACTTTATTTCCTTTGTCAAATTTTGATGTCTCATTTTGAAATATTACTTGCGTGTCACGTTAAGACTTGCACGCCACTTGAGAAATTGTGCACCACTTAATGAATTGAGCACCAATTCGTTACTTGTGCACCCCTTTATGCCTTGCACACCACACTTGTGCGCCACTTTATTTCCTTTGTCATATTTTGATGTTTGATTTTGAAACATGCCTGGTGCACAAAATTCTAATCGTCCGCTTTGTCAACAAACACAATCACCTTAAAAATGCTTCAATGATACCTTGAGGTATTTTTTCCCAACAATCTCCCCCTTTGGGTTTGTTGAAAACAGTTTCATAATTAGATACCTCGTTAAATCTTCTTCCATCAGAACCAAAATTCACCTCTTACGACTTTTATAGTGATCAAGGATTTACTCAACACATACTCTAAGCCCACACGAGTAGTACTTGGTGTAAGAAACAAGAGTATAATGACAATTTCATCAATGAATCGCTTCGTTCATGACACTAAAACCAATCAACTACTTTCATAAAAAACCTCACCTATCCTAATATATCTTCTTTGATCGTTCACTTCAAGCATTGTCACATTTAAAACTCTCCCCCTATCTCATTACTCTCCCCCTATCTTGCTGCTCCATCTGCCAGCTTCTCCCCATGTCTTTGAATAATACATTTTTTACCCACATTAGCCATAATTTCTCCCCCTTGAGGAGTCACTATTTCTCCCCCTTTATCAATGAACCCAAAGGTCACTCCTCTATGGTCTAAGACATTAGAAATAAGACAGATTATCACAGTAGAGAAAAACAAAACATACCTCGAGGAGGGGGGGGGGGGTGGGGTCCCACATCCACACTTTTTCAAGTGCGAGGAGTTGACTAGACTCCCAGAGTCAGTCTATGTCTCTCAAAAGATTCCTTGGGTAAGGCCTTTGTCAGAATGTCTGCAACCTGTAGTTCCATAGGCACATACTCTAACTTCACGATTCCCTGCTCAACCTTCTCCTTGATAAAATGATACTTTATATTAATGTGCTTTGTTTTGGAGTGATGGACGAGATTTTTTCTGATATTTATAGCACTTGAGTTATCTCAATGAATTCCGATCGAAGACTTCACTTCAACTCCTATATCATCAAGCTGCTGCTTTATCCATAATAACTGTGTGCAAGCTTGAGTGGCTGAAATTTACTCAGATTTTACAGTGCTCAATGAAATTAAATCTTGCTTCTTTATTAAGCAAGAAATACACAAACCACCAAGATAAAAAGCACCTCCTGACGTTGATGTCCTGTTATCCACTGAACTAGCCCAATCTGCATCAGTATATCCCAATAACTCTGACTGAGATTTTTCACTATATATCAAGCCGAAATCCACCATTCCATTGATATACCGAAGTATTCTTTTCACTGCAAGCATGCATATTTCCTTGGGATTACTTTGATACCACGCTGCTTGGCATGTGGCGAAAACAATATTAGGTCTCGTTGCTATCTGGTATAGTAAACTCCCAATAATCTGTCTATATTATATGATATTAACTTCCTTTCCATTGCCGTCTTTTGATAATTTCATCCAGGTTGCAATTGGAGTCTTCATATCCTTGGATTTTTACATTCAAAATCTTCTCAGAACCTCCTCAGAATATTTGGATTGAGATATTAATGTGCCATTCCTTCCTTGTGTCACCTGTAAACCACGAAAAAAATGCCATCTCACCAATCATAGACATTTCATACTCATACTTCATGAATTCAGAAAATTGTCTACACTGTGCTTCATCTGATCCGCCAAATATTGTTTCATCAACATAAACCAGCACCATCATCCTTTGATTATTGTTTTTGTTGAAATAGAGATTGTAATTAAATCCCCCATGCTAGAAACCAAGCTTCTTTAAACACTAATGAAGCCTTGAGTACCATGCTCTTGGTTCTTGTTTCAGCCCATATAATGCCTTATTTAGCCGAAAAACCTTCTTCTCATCCTGATGAATGAGAAAACCATATGGATGATCGATATACACTTATTTATCCAGAATCCCATTCAAGAATACCAATTTGACATCCACTTGAAACACTTTGAACTTTGGTTTCACTACAATGGCTTGGAATAATCTGATTGTCTCCAGCCTTGTAACCGGTGCGAATGTCTCATCAAAATCTATTACCTCTATCTAAGAGTATCCTTTTCACACTAATCATGATTTTTTTCGACTCACTATTCCATATTCATTCATCTTGTTGCGATAGAACCATTTAGTCCTGATGAAATTTTTATCTACTAACCTCAAAACAATCTCCCATGTCTGATATCATTTATTTCAACTACTTTTGCAGCCTTAGGTTAAAACTTTGTTCCTTTCTCTCGCAGCATCTTGGTATCCTAAAAGTAGTTAGCTAATACCATATTGTTAGAGAAAAATAGATAATCATGAAATAAAATAATTTTGCTGCTTCTCCCCCAATCAATCTTCTGGATGTTAGATGTCATAAAATTTCATCCTTTATATCCCATTGAAATATTTCATCTGATTAGAAGATAGAGATCTCCCACTTTGTTGTGTAACTCTTCCTCTTTTTGGGACCATTGATTTGACCCACAAGCATTCTCTTTATACTGCACCATTTATTGTCATCTAGACCTTGACATTGAGCCATCAAAAAAATCTCTAAGCCTACTGATTTGGAACTCAGGGTAGGAAACAAAAGATAAAGTTAATAACACAATCAATTTCTATTGTGCTCAATTTATCCCTTTCTTCTTCAACTCTGTAGCATATCACTTTTTCACTTTTCATATTTAGATGCCACTTCCCCTTGGATCCTATCTCCCCTTGAACCTAAAACACTTGAACATCCATTAATATCATTTATACACATAGGGAGAGGGGTACTTATGGAATCCTCAAGAGGAGGATTGTGGTTGATCCTGATGGGTCAACCCTTTGATTCTTTCTTTCAAAGAATTTCAGTCATCCCTTGCCTACTCCAACTTCCTAGACAACTTCAACTGTTCTGGCCATATGACTAGGCATTCATTACTCACATTTTGATTTTTCTTTTAATATTCAGATTTTGTAGGCTTGGTATTTATCACACTTTTAGGTTTAAACCCACTGGTAGAAATTTCATTCTTCGATGTTCCACCAATATTCCACTTCCCTTGAATCCTTGTCTGAGTAGGAATCTCTCCACTTGTCTTCACTTCTCAATACGTGGCATGAGGTGTGGATTTTTAAGACATTATTTATTCATTTTTCTTTTTTCCATTGTCTGAGTCATGACACCCTTTCTTGTTGGGTTTGAACCTTCCATTGATTTCACATTATTCTTACTCACAAATGGAGTTGATCATCCACTATTATTACTGGTTTATAAACATTCTATCTAGGAGATCTATTGTGACTATAATAGAGGAGGTGAATGATACACCTTTTGTTGATCTCCTTGTGATTTCTGTGATACTGTAAACCTATTTTTTATTTTACCATGTTGTGTTCCAGTATAATATTTTTTGTTGTACACTGAATGTGTTGGGGATCTCCTTATGGGTTTATTTTATTTCTCCACATTCTTCTTGATGAAATGTATTGAAAAATGTCCATGATTATAACATATGAAACATATTCCATTAAAGGCATACCTAATTTCATCATCTCTCAACTGAGATGCTGATGCAGCTTGAGTTCCTCTTCTGATATTGAGCTCCTGAGCATCCTGACACATACTCATTGTGTGTCCCATTCTTCCATAATAGAATCACTTCATGGATTCTTTCATCTTATTCTCAGATTTAGAAAAATTTCTATCTTGACAGCATGTAATGTATTCCTGAGCCTCTGAACAAAATCTTGATGTGTGGCCATGAATCCCACAGAAATAGCACATGTTGTCACTAACTCTTGTGAATGTCCTCTTAGGTCTATCTCCAACACCTATATGGTTTTAGCCATTTTTAGAACTATTCATGGATCTCTTTCTATTATTCATGGGATGGGATTAATTAAATCCAATACTGGTTTTTCCTAAACTGTATAGTATTTAATCTAAGAAAATATTTTGTTGTTTCTCCTCAGAAATCACATACTTTGTTTTCATTTTATCATCACCTTATGAAGGACAATCGAATAGTAAGTGCAGTGCATCCTTCAACCTAGGCTTTCCTTTGTCTTTTGATATCTCCATTTCTTTATTGTCTAATTATATCTCTTCCTCCAATTGTTTAATCTTCTTATCTCTTGATTCAAGTTGAGCATTGAGTTCTCTTCTGATATTCTTCCCTCTACTCATCCAATCTTCTAGTTCTCGTGTGATATTTTCTACCATATCACTTTTCTCCTTCACTTTCAATTTTTATTATGTAATAGAATCAGAACGACTTGCATTCACTTATTGTAGCATTCAATTCTTATAAACTAGTTCAGATAGCTATGTAGAAAGATCATCATTTTTGGCTTTCAGATTCTAGATATCATTTGAGTTCATATTCATTCCTCTAACATCAGCTTTGAGATTTTCTCTATTTATAGAAAACTTTTCCAGTTCGTCATCTTGAAAATAATTCTTCTCTATCAGATTAGTAGCCACATCAATAAGACTTTTATTTAAGCCTCTTAGCTTGCAGACCACAATTTATAGTACTTAGATCCAGATATCTTTAGATTTAACTTCTTCATCCAATTTCTGATCCAATTCCTTTGTCATGTCGACATCATCTACTGGTGGCCTCCTTAAAACTTCTTCATCATCGGTAGTTTTATTATCACTTTATTTAAGAACCCGGGTTTTTCTACAAAAGACTTTGGAATATTCTTGATGATATTCCAGAGCAGCGCCTTCAGACGTCGTGCGATTCCGGGCCCCGGAGTGGCCGGAATTAAATTTTCAGTGCGTTCACACTGGAAATGCTAAATAAATGCAATAACTTCTAAACGGAGTTCTGGATCAGGGATCCGAGTGTACAGATGGGTCTGGAATGGGGTGTTTACCCTAGGAATGACATAAAACTTGTCAGCGCGAGATATTTGGACCCCTCGCTCGCTTCCGGAAGGTTAAACGGATAATTAATAAATTAATTTATTTGTTTAATGACGAAACTCTAGTATCTCTTAAATGGTGGCTCGGATTGGGAAACAGAGGGAACCTTTGAGTTCGGAGCGCGCCGTTTACCCTAGGAGGGGTGTAGTTTCGCGGGCGCGAGCCGTTTGTGAAAAATGGCCCCAGGGGCGTTTTCATAATTTGGTGGCCTCGGGCGCTAAGTTTAATAACTTTTGAACGGGGTCTCGGATTAAAATTCCGAGACCACAGTTGTGCTCGGGAGGTCATGTTTACCCCAGGGACTCCCTCCTTTTTGTCTGCTTCAGGAGCGCAGTCGGGGGCGTGCCGGGCGGGGTGTTTAAGTGTTTTTATTTAAACACGCACCCCCCTCCTTCCTCTTCTTCTTCTTATTCTTCCTCACAACCCCTCCCCTCCCTTCCTCCTTTTCGGTGAGTTCCGGCGAGCTCCGGAGAGGTGAGATCCGGCGATCCAACTCCGGCGAGGCAACGACGCGGGGCGGATCGCGTGGGAAGCGCCGGGCGAAGCCCAACGAGGTAGGCGAATTTGAGTTTTCCTCCCCTTCCCCATTTTAAATACTTGTTTTTGCTCAATCTCACCATTGGATCTTCGAAAAAATCCCGTGGTTGTGTAGATCCCGTCCCGAGATTTCTGGAAAGCTATCCGGATCGAAATTTCGACCATCGGATCGTTCCCGGTGGTCCTTGGAAATTTTCCGGCCACGGCCGGTTTCCGGCGAGGGTCGAAGGCGGCGGACGGCGGCGGCGCAGGGCAGCGCGGGGTGGAGCGCTGCGCAGCAGGGCGGTCAGCCGGGGCTTCGAAGGCGGCGGCGGCGCTTCCGGGAGGCGGCGGCGCGCTTCAGTGGCGGCTGTCGGAAGCCGGCTGCGGGCACCGGCGAGCGGAGGTGAGGTGGGGGCCGCGAACCGCGCGACCCCCGTGCACGACCGCGACCCGCGTTTTGCGGGTCGCTGTGGGGAATCAACCGGACGTGAGGCGGCCAGTCTTCTGGAGCGAGCCGCGGCCAGCTGGCCGCGGCGGGGTGAACCGGACCCGCGGCTGAGCCGCGGACCGGCCCAGGCAGGGCGGACCGGCCGGTCCGGGCCGGTCCGGCCCGAGGGGCTTTGCCCCTCAGCCTTCGGACGCCCGTATTTCGGGCTACAGGCGTCCGTTTTGCGCGCCGTCTGCAGCAGCGCAGTACTTGCGTCGAGGGGAATGTTTTGACATGGTTTCGGGAATTTTTAATTCCCGAAACGAGGGGTCGTGGAGGCGCGATGTGTCTTTAAGTGGACGGGCGTTTTTCCCGAGATTCTTGTTTTGGACGGCGCGGACGCGTCCGACGTCCGATTTAAGCACCGTCAGTGGCGTTGGAACCCCTGGCGTCGAGGCGGAGGTTTCCAGGGTGGTTCCGGGCGTTGAATCCGGAGTTGAGGCGTGGGCCCCACGTCCCGTCTTTCGAGCTGCGTGCAGCATTTCACGCCTTTCTCACCGGGCGTCCGTTCGGGGCGTGCGAGCAGTCGATTCTGGATGTTTTTCCGAGGGGATTGAAATAGTGCAATCTTCCCGCTCTACTTCGGCACGATGGTGCGGGGCCCACGAGGGCCGTTTGGGCGTCGACGGTGATTTTTCCATCTTTATCACCGGGCGACCGTTTGGACAAGTGAGTAGTCCATCTTGTGTGGTTTTTCAAGAGGATCGCAACGGTGCCATCCGTTCATTGAGTTTCGAGACCGGGATGTAGGACCCACGTGTCACCGCTCGAGTGCGGTGCGCCGGGATGCACCTTTTTCTTCGGATATCCGTTGCACTCAAGTGAGTAGTGCTTTTGACGTGTTTTCCCGAGGGTATCGCAATGGTGCGGTGCGCCCGACTGTTTTCGGGGCCGAGGCTCAGGATCGCGGGACGCCGTTCGGGCGTGAGGCGGTGTTGGCGACTTTTCCGTCGGATATCCGTTGGAGGCGAGTAAGTAGTCAATCTCGTGTGTTTTTCCACGAGGATTACAACGGTGTGCTCCGTTTGGTTGTGCGGAGCCTCTTAAATGATCTTGTTAAATGGGGAAATGTGGAGGTGCCCCGATGGCGGTCCTTCTACCGTGTTTGTAGCGGACCTTTGGCGAGTGATCGCGCGCACTCTTGGGAGAGTGATGTAAGTGGTTCACAAGATGTGGTTGGCCATGCCCGGGCCTTTGAGTTGGAGATATTACGTCACGCCTTCGCGTTGACGTTGGGTGCCGTGTGCACGATAGCCCTTGGGCTGGAGACGTGGTATACTCTGGGAGTATATGAGAGCACTTGGAGGTACATGTGGTTCATACCTGAGACGTTCGTGCACTTGGTTGGGGTTGAATTGGGGCCACACGTCGTGTGGGCCCCACGTGTGTGCCGTGTTCTGCTTGGCGTACTTGGACCTCTTGCGGCGTAGAGGGTCCCTTTGTGCTCATTTGTTTGGCTAGTAGGGTGGAGTTTATTTCCCCTGGCTTTGTGCTCTGTTGTTGGACCAGCAGGGTTGAGTGGTGCTAGTGGCACCCAGTGCTGGAGAAGACGCTGCACCTCTTTTGGGAGAGTTGTTCTGGAGTTGGGTGGTTGCGCGACACCCACTCCGTGTTCGGTTGGACAGTGTTGTACCCTCCTGTCGAGATGGCCAGAGCAGTTCTGAGTTTTACCCTCCAGCGGGGCTGGGCAGTGGGTTACTCATTGACTTCCTCGGGCTTACCCTCCAGCAGGGCTGGGCAGTGGGTCGCTCACTGACTATTAGGGTTTACCCTCCAGGAGAGACTGGGCAGTGGGTCACCCAACGCTATTAGGGTCTACCCTCCAGCAGAGACTGGGTAGTGGGTCACCTGACGCTATTAGGGTCTACCCTCCAGCAGAGACTGGGCTGTGGGTCACCCGACGCTATTAGGGTCTACCCTCCAGCAGAGACTGGGCAGTGGGTCACCTGACGACCTCTTAGGGCCTACCCTCCAGCAGGGCTGGGCAGTGGGTCGCCCGTCGTCTAGTTCCAGGTCTACCCTCCAGCAAGGCTGGGCAGTGGGTCGCCTGTCGACTTATTCCAGGTTTACCTTCCAGCGGGGCTTGGCAGTGGGTCGCCTGATGATGTATTAGGGTTTACCCTCCAGCAGGGTTGGGCAGTGGGTCACCCGATATCTGAATATGGTTTACCCTCCAGCGGGGCTGGGTAGTGGGTCGCCTGACTATGTATTATGGTTTACCCTCCAGCGGGGCTGGGCAGTGGGTCACCTGATATTTGGTTATGAATTACCCTCTAGTAGGGCTGGGCAGTGGGACACCTGTTAGCATTCCAGACTCAGTCCTCTCGACTAGGCTAGTCTGTGGCTTACCTCCGTGATTACCGGAGCGGGACCCTTGGTTGTACGGGTCGGTGATGGAACAACTTGACGCTGAGGAGACCTCTCGACTGCAGGGCAATGATGAGGTGTGGTTTTACTTTCCCAGAACTCTCAAGTACGAGGGGCACTTTCCCCACCGAGACGCGTTCTTGCAACGCGATCTAAAACCATGCGGGCGAGTCAGTGCCGCCCAAAGCGGATAGTATCGAGGTGTGGTGATTGAGCCCCTTGTCTTGCGGTTCGGGGTAGACGTGCGGGATGCTGGGCATCGATGGAGTTTACTTCTGGGACTATAGGTGAATCTTTTCTTGTGCTGAGCTACGGGATGGAGATCCCCTTACGACCTTGTTCGGGTTTCTGGTTGAGCATACAGACATGTATATACCTTGTTTTCGGTACCCACTTCTTGGGTTTGGTTACTCTCCTTCCAGGAGAGGCGAAGACGCGCGGGGTATGCCACGTGCTCTCCGTGTCTAGCTTCTCATGGTTGGATGAGTCTACTCTCCTGCTATAGGCAGCGAAATCTTGACGAGAAGTGCACCTTCTCACCATTCCTAGCTCCTTGTGTTAGGACGAGTCTTCTACGTTTCTCTTGTTGGGTTGAGCTGGACTCTTTACTTCACTTTCAGTTGTACTCTTCTAATTTTCCTTTTCGCTCTACTACTCACCCTTCGGTACCTCCTTTTGTTGCTCCCTCGATCCTTAGGGGTATCCTACTGAGTATTTTTATACTCACCCCTGCTTGGGCTTTGCCCGCACTTGGTGTGCCCTTGCAGACGACGGACAAGTGGAGCGTGACTTCAGTGGAGCATAGGAGCTTGGGAGCTTGGACCGCGTGCGGTGGTCGTGGCCGGGTTCTAGGTGGGAGACCCGTCAGCTTTCCTTTTTGTTTACCTATTGCTGGGTTGTGGAACCTTTTCGGTTGGGCGCGTGTTTTGCCCCTTTTTCCATTTCAGCACTTTACTTGTACTGTTAGAGGTCGATGCACTCTTGTGGTTATATATAGCAGTTTCCCCTTTTCCTTGCTTGTCTTTTCTTTTACTCTGCGCTTTTGCATTGAGTGTGCTGCGTGTGTGTGTACAGGTGCTTAGGCAAAGGCCTCCCCGAGTTATTGTTCCTTCGGCGTTGGTCGCCAGCTCTTGGCCTATGGAGGCTGGCTTGGGGTAGTTGCGGCTCGAGCCCGGGTAGGGTCGGGTCGTGACACTTTAAATTTAAAGTACTTCACTCATTACTACATCATTATTGAGTGAATATATCTTTTCCCTATTAGATTCATCCAAGCCTTCCTTTATTAAGCTATTTGATTCCTTTAGTTGAATCACACTTTTTTAATAAAAACTTCCACAATGAGGAATACCATCTGACCTCTGATTATTCTTTGATGTTTTTCCCTTTTCCATAGCATACCAAGATAAGAAAAAACTGATTTAACCACAAAAATCGACTACACCAAGTCAGAGTAAACAAATATGATAAAATCATCCCATCCCTATGACACCAATTGTTAGGACCAATAGGTGCCTATATACCCTGAGAGGGGGGTGGGGGTGAATCAGGGTATGGATATTCTTTTCTATATTCTTCCGACCCCTAGATCTTGACCTATTTGTCACAAGGGTCACTTTGTTTGCACTTATGTGTTTCTTATGATCACTTATTTTCATATTTATCTAACGATGATGCTTTAGATGCAATGAAATATGGAATGCAGGAATACACAAAGATTTTTACTTGGTTCACCCTCACTGGGCTACATCCAAGGAGAGTACCAAATCCAATAAAGATCACTTCCAATAATGTTCGGGCTAGATCACTTCTATTCCCATGCTCACTACCTTTAAAATGTTTAGAGTCAGCTCACTGCTTTCCCAAGGGTCACTCCCTATTTCTCTCTCACTGGCTCACTATCGGTAGAAAGGAAAACCTTCTTCCTCCTCCTTTGCTCACTGCACTTGGAAGAAATCCACTCAAAGTTTATAGACTTGTAGTTACCTTCATTATCACAAATGAATGCATCTTTATATGTGTGTAGATACTCTGTTGACGTCCAATTTTCATCCAATGATGAATACCCCTATACCACAGGTGTACTGGGAAACTTCCAACTTTCACGCAACCTTAGGGTGACTTGTGGGCCCCTTTAACTAGTGTCTAGCCTCTAAATTGTTGCAGAAAAACTCCAATTTTATACTTTCATTACAATGCTTGCATGCCACTGCTTTCACGCCACTTGTTGTGCTCCATTGCTTGCACGCCAAGATACTTTCGCACCAAGATACTTGTGTGCCAACCTACTTGTGCACCACAATACTTGCGCTCCACCCTACTTGCATGATGAGGGCTCAAATTTTCTCTATGTGTTAAGCTTCATGCCAAATGAGGATGGGTAATCCTCTATTTATAGTCATTTTAGGGACCCTACGCAAGAGGTGCATCGCTCACCTTGTGCGCCACTTCGTGACATGCACGCCGCTTTGTAACTTGCATGCCCCTTCTTTAATTGCACACCCATTGCTGACTTGCACACCACTTGTTAACTTACGCGCCATTTTCTTTCCTTTGTCATAGTTTGGGGTGATGAAATTGAAATATGACTTGTGCGCCCCTTCTTCACTTGTGCGCCAATTCTTGACTTGCGCAACACAGCATGACTTGCATGCCACTACTTCACTTGTGCGCCACTTCATGACTTGATCCCCTTTATTTCCTTTATCATATTTTGCTGGGATGATCAGGAAATATGACTTGCATTCCCCTTCTTCACTTGTGTGCCAATTCTTCACTTCTGTGCCAATTCTTCACTTGTGCACCCCATTATGACTTGCACACCACACTTGCTCGCCAATGCTTCACTTGAATGCCACTTTATTTCCTTTGTCATATTTTGATGTCTCATTTTGAAATATGACTTGCATGACACATTAATACTTGTACGCCACCTGGGAAATTACATGGTACTTAATGACTTGCGCGTCAATTCGTCACTTGCGCACCCCTTTATGACTTGTGTACCACACTTACGCGCTAATTCTTCACTTGCACGCCACTTTATTTCCTTTTTCATATTTTGATGTTTGATTTTGAAACATTCCTGGTGCACAAAATTCCAATTGCCCACTTTGTCAACAAACAAAATCACCTCCAAAATGCTTCAATGATACCTTGAGGGAAATTTTCCCAACAAATTTTCAAATATAAATCCATCAATTACCGATATCAAGTTTGAATTTTGAGGATGCAATTTATTTAACATAGGGAAAATGTAACATCCTCAGACTTTATAATATTTTTATTTTAGAATAAATTTAATTTTATTGATAGAATGATTTATACACAACACCAAGTTAAGATTATGATACATGCAACATTGAGTTTAGTTGGAATTACAAGCAACATTATTCTTATATTTCTCTATATAGAACACAAAGGTTAGCTTGTGGTACGCACAAGACCGAGTTTTAACAAACTACAATATACTATTAATATTATTATTTAATATTATAGTTATAAACTATCCATTGTAATGAAATTTATTAAAAGGATTAACTAAATTTTGAAAATATCATTTATATATTTCTATATAATTATTTGGTGTTATAAATGAATATAGAACCCAATTGAATATAAAGGGTGCGTTTTTATAAGAAAACTATTTTATGCACCCAAAGGCATTTTGTGTTAATAAATTAAATTAATTGCTATCAGTGAATGATATTAATGATATATATATATAAATATTATATTCAATAAAATAATTTTACATTAAACAAATCTATTTTATATCCTTAAGATTAGAACAAACCCAATTTTATGCAAAAAACCTATATTTTTCTAATGGTAATTTTGCCGCTATTAATGGTGCACTAGTTTTAAAACCAAATTTTGAAAATTTTATAATTTTAGTTGTAAAATTAAAATTTAAAAATTAGGTTACTATGAATTTTTTGTATATTTTCTGAAAATTTCATTTTTTGATGAATGATGAAAAATTATGGAATTTTAATTGAAAACTGACTTTTCATTTAATTAATTTATAATGATAAACTATATTTTGAATTGGTTTTGAGTTATAATTACATAAATTTTATATTATTTAATCCAATTTATGTCATTTTAACCAATTTAACATTGAAATTGGATATAAAAACATTTTTAAACTTTTGGACATTTTCACTTAAAAAACCCTCTTTATCATATCGTTTGAGGGATTAATTTTAAATTAATTTCTTCCACTTCTATGATTTGAATTTGAAAAAATGGATTTAATATTTTGTATAATCCTAATTTATAATTTATATTAAGTTAAACTTATTTTTTTACCAATAATATTAGTGAATTTAGTTAATTTTTTTTGAAAAGAAGGAGGATAATATTAATGATGAAAATCAGCAGCAGTACATAAGTAGAGCCAAGAAGGGAAGTTTTTCAGCCATAACTGATTGACATTGAAGGGTCTTGAGGCCACCAGCTAATGGGCCGCATTATTTCCTTCCCTTTTGGTAAAGGAGAAGGTGCAGCAAGAGAAGCTTTGGCACAATGAGCGGATTCTCTTGACGATGAATCCAAAGGCCTGAAGTCCAGCATCATTGTGGTTAATGGCATTGATAACCGAAAGGCAGTTCAAATCGATGATGATATCATCCCATCCACATTCCACATCAAGCTTCATCCCTGCAAGAATGGCATAGGCCTCAACAACTGTAGGTTCCTAGAAGGCATGATGTGGTTCATATTTTGCTGCAATGATCTACCCCAGATGTTTTCGAGCCAGGAGGCCGAGAGCAACAGGCCCATCCTTGGGGAGAGAAGCGTCCAAATTGAGCTTAAGACTCCCTTCCTTTGAGGGGGTCCAATGAGGGGGGCAGTAGGGGGTAACGCCTGAAAAAAGGTGTCCATTGCGGTCCTTCCAGCCCTCAATCCATGAATTGGCACGTTCAATCCAGAACTCGGGGGGCTGATGGACATGGTGGAAAATCGAATCATTGCGCCGAACCCAAATGATCCAGTCCAGGGTGCAATGAGCACTTGTAATAGCCAATTAAAGAGAGGAACACCAGCGCATCAGAAGATCAGGGAGGTCAGAGGCAATGTTCGGTGAAACATCCGAAGTCGAGCCCCATTTATTCCAAATTTCCTTGGCTCCCGGGCCGTGCATGATGGCATGCCATGGAGTTTGAGGAATATTTGGGTAGAACGGGAATGAATCAGCGCTGACCATATGTCGGTAAACAAGGAGGCTCATGGTAAGAAGGGTGCCCATGCATACCTGCCACCAAAATTGGTGTATTTTTTGGGGGACGTTGAGCTTCCAAAGCGCTTTCCATGGTCCCTCATCACGGTCACGAGAGTGGATGCCAAGAGCCAGTCTGTACCCGGATCTCACCGTGTACTCGCCTGAAGAATCGTTGGTCCAAAAAAGGTGGTCGGGGCTTGCATCAGGGACCTAGGGGATGCTCAGAATAATTCTTTGGTCTCTCTCATTAAACCATTCCTGGATCTTTTCCACACACTATCCCAGGCCTTGGTCTGAAAAGAGGCAGTTGACTGTGGCGTCTTCCAGACTAGGTTGGGCGGGGGATGTGGCCCGCATACCATCCTTATCAAAAATCCAAAGATTTTTCCAGATGTTAACAAAAGAGCCATTTTTAATCCACTAGCCCAGTCCTTTTTATAGGAGAGTTCAGGCCCCCCAAACACTTCTCCAGAGGAAGCTAGGGCGGGGTCCAAGAGAGGAACCACAGAAGTCCGTGTGAGGAAAGTACTTGGCCCGGATTATTCATGTAGATAAAGATGATGGATGGGTAAGGAGGGTCCATCCTTTCTTGGCCAACAAAGCATCATTGAGCAGAAGAAGATTCTGGAATCCCATCCCTCCCTCTGCCTTGGGTTTGCAGAGCTTCTCCCAGTCCAACCAGTGGGGTCGATTTCTTCCATCATTTTTCCCCCACCAGAAGTTGGAAGTATGTGAATGGATCAGGTTAACGATGGCCACTAGGAGCTTAAACATCAACATAAAGTAGCTGGGGATGGACTGAATGACAGCTTTAATGAGGGTTCCCTTTCCATCTTTGGAGATGATTTTTGGGGTCCAGCCTTGATTTTTTTTCTCAATACTGTCCACAAGAGCTGCAAAGATTTCTTTTTTGGACCGTCCAATCACCGTAGGGAGTCTGAGTTACTTCTGGTGTTTATTGACCAAATGGATTCCTACAGATGCACAAATCTCAGCTCTCTTGTCAGGCACCCCTGTGCTGAAGGAGATTTCCGATTTTCCATGATTAAAAGACTATCCAGACACCCGCTCATATTGTTGGATTGCTTGGATGATCACTTGGAATTCATTAACAGTGGCTCTGTAGAAAAGGAGGCAGTCGTCTGCAAAGAAGAGATGCGAAACTTGTGGGATCTCACAACGGACCTTTGCACCATGAATAGACTTAAAGGATGCATCCATAGAAATAAGGTTAGAGAAAACATCACCCACCAAAATTAAGATAAAAGGGGAGAGAGGATCTTCCTGGCGCAAGCCATGAGTTGGGGTGAATCTTTTGGTAAGATCCCCATTGACCTTGATTCTGAAGGAGATGGTCGAGATGCAGTGCATGACAATTTCTGTCCATTTAGGACAGAAGCCCATTCTCAGCATCACAACTCTAAGGAACTGCCATTCCACTTTATCGTAGGCTTTGGTCATATCCAGTTTCTAGGACATGGTTCCTATTTTCACTGTGGAGCACATTTTCATAGAGTGGAACACTTCATGGGACACAATTGCATTATCACTAATCAGCCTCTTGTCCATGAAGGCACTTTGGTTTTCAGTGATAATATCAGGAAGCCAAGGATGCAGCCGATTGACAAGGATTTTTGAGAAGATCTTATACGAGACATTGCAGAGACTAATCGGTCTGAAATCAGGGATCGCCTGCGGTTTTTTTGATTTTGGGGATGAGGACGAGGACTGTTTCGTTGATGGAAGATATGCTTGTATTCCCTGGCCAGATGTTTTTTTTATCATTTTACAGATATCAGGAACGATAATGTGCCAGTATTATTTAAAAAATAGGGCATGAAAACTGTCCAGTCCTGGGGCCTTAGTGGGGTGGATATTCTTCAAAGCCCGGTGTATCTCATCATTCATCACATCTTTTGTGAGCTACCGGTTGATCTCCTCGATGATCACGGGTCTGATGCATTCTTCCACTTCAGCAGACATGATAGGAGTCCCTGTGGAGAAGAGGTTCTGGAAATAGCCTACCAAAGCTTCGTGAATGCCGCAAGTGTCAGAAACTTTGCTTCCATCAGGTTGTGAAAGGATCTTGATAGAGTTTTTTCAGCGCCTAGATGATGCTTTTAGGTGGAAATATCTTGTATTAGCGTCGCCCTCTTTAATATGGATGTCACGCGCCCGCATAGCCCAAAATCTTTCCTTAACACGAAGGGCACCATCCAACTCTCTTTGAGTGGCACCAATCCTGGAGATGTTTCCATTGGATGGGGGTTGCCTGAGAACGTTGCGCAACTTCTTTTCAAGGGTATCATAATGCCTATCCGGTTGGTGGAATTTATTTTTTCTCCAATATCTCAGACCGGAAGAAACCTGTTGGAGATTGAGGCCAACATCTTTCTAGGATCTCTTCCAACATGATCAGACCACCTCTTCGCATTCCTGGTATTTTTCCCAGAAGCTCTCAAACCTGAAGGGTCTGCTGAGTTGTCGATTTCGTTCACCTTGCAAACAGTCGATGAGAATTGGGCAGTGATCTGAACAGTTAAGGGCCAAGTGGCCAACATGAAACATGTTGAACCGATTGATCCAATTAGTAGAACCCAGAAATCTATCAAGGCGTTCAGTGATGCGAGTACCTTCGGTATTGTTGAGGAACCATTTAAAAGGGTTACCTGTGAACCCCAAATCAACCAAGTTTTCCTTAGTGACTGTGTCTTTGAAGTTAGACATAGAGGCTGAGTGTCAAAAACTACCACCTCTCTTTTCCTTGTGGAACATGATTTCATTGAAATCACCTCCGAAAAGAATAGGGCTAGGTAAATCATGTCACAGCTTGCAGAGAAGGTCCCATGACTTCCCCTTATCAGAAAGGGATGACCAGGCATAGAATCCCACAAAGGTCCAGGGTGGGTGAAAGTCCATTTGAATAGTCGCAGCCACGTGGTGCATGGAGAAAGACAAAATTTTAACATCAATATTGTCCTTCCAGAGGAGACAGAGGCCCCCAGAATGGCCTTGTCTGGGCACTAGAAAGCATCCTTGGAAGCCACACTTCAGGGCAATACCATTGGTATCCTTGTTTTCCAGTATGGTTTCGGACAGAAAAACCATATCGGGGCGACTTTGGGCACAATTGTGATGAAGCATGAGAACTGTTCGTGGGTTTTCAAGCCCACAACAGTTCCAGCATAAGACAATCATTGGTCTAGTTGGGGATAGGTCTCACCCGCCTCCGCCTTTGAGTTCTTGGAACATGTGTTTCCACCTGTCGTTTTCCCTCTTTTTGGGGAGTTCCCTATTGACCGGCATGTTTCAATTCATCTTTTCAGGTCTCCAGGTTTAGGGTCCCCCATTTTACCATCACTTACTTCACATTTCACCCTTTTCTAGTTCGACGGGTGATTGGGTCTGGTGGTGGATTTTTAGTCATCCTGTATTCACCCTATGGTAGGATGTCTGACTTGGTTCTTTCCGGATCAGGTGGTTCAATGTGCATCGGTTTTGGCTTCAAGATTCTTTCGAGTGGGTCTTTTGGTGTCTTCACCAGTTCTGCAAATAATGAGCCAGTTCCCTTCTGGGGGTCATGATTTATGCCAGTTTCCCTCTAAGTGGTTGGGCCGACTTTAGGGAAAGCTGGTGGTCCAAGCATAATGACTTTTTCATGAACAGTTTCTGCCCGCCTGGTATGGGCCAATGTGAGGCGGTCACGGTCCTTTTGTTTATCCATCTCAGGGATGAAGGCATATCTGGTCGATTTGGCTCAGAGCCATGGTCCATATTGAAGGATGAGATTATAAGAATCATTCCTTTGCTTTGAGACACACGTTATTTCTAGATGTCCTAGGCATCCACAAAAGAAACAGAAGAATGGGAGTTTATCAAACTCAAATGATATCCAAGTGTTGGCGCCATTGAATTTCAAAAACATTCCCCTCATTAGCGGCTCTGACACTTCTATTACGGCCTAGATTCGAACCTCAGGCCCCCATTGGATAGGGTCTGCGTGGTCCCAATCAAGGAATTTTCCAATACAATCCCCAATTTCTCTCATAACTCGTTCTGTTCGTGCATGGAAAGGGATTCCTTTGATTCTTTTCCAGAACGGGGATCTGTTGATATTAATGTGTTGTAAGTCGTCCCCCCTTTGTATTCTTCCATGAGGAGGAGTTTATTATCGAAGGACCATGGCCAACCTCTCAGGATTTTATCTGTATCTCCCTTGTTAAATAACTCAAAAACAATGTGATTGATCCCCGCTTTCCGAATAGCTACTCCAGCTTTCAGTTTCCACAGATTCTGGAGGGTGTTTTTGAGAGCCCCCTGGTTTACTGAGAAATTTTCAACGAAATTTCCAACCACCAACAGAGACATGCGTTTTTCTAAGAGTTAATCTTCGTTTCTCCAGGTCTCGATTGCCGCCTTTTCTTTGTCCGTCAGGGACAACCTCCTCCATTGGTTTACTAAATCCATCTCCATGGATCAGTGCTCGTGGGATGGGAAGAGCACCTAAACGCGCGCCCAGGGCCGGCCCAGTCCAAAGGGCACACTGTCTAGGCCTGGTCCAAACCAAGTTCCCTTGAACCAGACACTCTACTCGGCGGCCTTCTTCCGCGCCCCGACCTGCGCGTACCACTTTTAACAAGGGACTATACCATAAACTTAAGGGACAAAATCACCTATAAACATGTCCAAAACCTATTTTATAGCCATATTTATTCTATATCATAACTTAGATCTAATTTTTATCATTATTGGAATCACATGATGTAAGGGAGACCTTTAAATTTTGTTTACCTTTTTATATTTCCAAGAATGACACTCCCCCCTATAAAAGGTACTCAGCTCTCCCATTTATTAACACCTCAAAAGCCCTTTGTATCATAAAAAACTGCCCAAATAAGCTCCCAAAATACCTAAACTACTTCTAGAAGCCTCACTTTGGTCATAAATCCCACCAAGGAAGTATTTTTTGTATAAACCAAAAGGAGTTACCTGAATAAGAGGTAACATTCTTCAATTTTGTTTCATTTATTTCTCCACCACTTCAATTAATTTTTTATCATGACTACATAAAAACATGAGTATCATAAATATATTTTTATTTTTTTATTATAATGTTTTTACCTACACATTCACACACTTCCATCAAATGGGATACATAATCATCGTTCTTGTGTAAAGAGGACTACCATCTCACGAACAGATGTCATTTGTTCTTCCATTACCACATTTCAAGGTTGGAATAATGATGGATTTATAGTTTATATATGATATATATGATATTTATAATGTATTTATGATTACTTAATTTTTTTATAACATATAAATTTATGCTTTCCATTTTGGGGGAATATAATATCATCATTTGTGGAAGTGTGGACTACCGCCTCCTCAAAGCGATGTGATTCATTCAAACTATACATGCAATGTATTAAGAATGGTTTAATAAAAATGTGAAAAATATATGACATAAATATGACAATTTAATGATAATATACATGAACACACACATATACACACAAATATATATATATATATATATCACTTAATTTTTTAAACATTATAAGAAATTAAAGTAGCGTTCATGCGTATGTATGACCTACCGTCGCTATGAATGATGCATTTAATTTCCTATATCATAATTTTATGGATTATTATAAATACATATGTACTGAATATATATGATATTTACATCATGGTTTAAATCCAAGTGATTATTAAATCATGATCTACTTAAGAAGAATAAAAATAACAAGTCTAAACCCACTAAAAAATATGACAATTGACATCAGAAATGATGAAAATAATAAAATATTATTAACAAATGGGTAATAGGATATTTTAATAAGATAATATATGATATTATAAATATAATTATTGTTATATTATAAGTTATTAACTTCTTTTAAACCACTATAGAGGAGGTGAAAGTCCACACAACTAAAAGGAAGCATAAGGTAAGTGATTTTCATCTCACATTTTACATCCATGAGATAAATGTCATATTCACTGCTTAATTATTTTGGTAGGTGCATATAATAACCCTTTTGATATGTTATATCATTAATACTTTTATCTTCATGGTATTTAAAGTTTTACATTGAGTTATCTCATTCAAGGAGTTTTTACATGAACATTAACAAGTGGTAAAAGTTATCTTTGCAATCTCACTTTCTTTTGTGATTGTTAACTTTATATTGAAACAATAAATTCATTATGAACATTTTTCATTGGAAATAAAATTTATTTTTAGTATACACACTCTTATGTGATGGGTATAATTATTTCTTAAACTGTATACCACTTTTATATATAGTGTGTACTTGACAGTTATTTGATCAAATAAGGAAAGATTGGTAAATCCATATCTTTTAATCAATACAGATTTTTGATAAAGCAAATTATTCATGAATTAAATAAATTATTTGTTATGTGAGGAATTATTTGGAGAAGTAAAATATAGTTGGGGACAGGTTAATGATATTTTATCGATTCATCAGTAGTCTCATGAGACGAATCATTTGGCCAATCAGATGGGTTTTTACCCGATATGTTATAAATTTTTTGGTGAAAGGTCATGATGGTAAAGGTATTGTCACACCCATACTTTTAAATTTATTTATATTTTATTAATTCTTGGCCCTGGGTTCTTGCACCAAGGTTTGGGCTAGGTCTCGAATTAAAATCTTTGTCGTTTAATTTTTTTAGCGGGTTTTGGAATTGTGCGCGGTCACCGTACGGTGGGCGGTAGCTATGCAATCGCCCCATGTGTTTGTACAGATTCCCAAATGGTCTGGGTTGAGGTGCATAACTTGTGTGAAGTTTATTAAGCCATGCGACGAGCACGCGGTAACCCAGTTTTCTGAATAAGATAAATAAACAGATTAAAAATTTAAAAGAAAACAATGTTCGATAATAATAATAATAATATGTTGTTATTTTTACTATTATTATGATTATTATTAAGAGAATTACAATTTTTAATGATATTATTATTCTTTATATATTATTATTCTCATCATTATTTTTATAATTATTGTTTTTATTGTTAATAAATTTTATAAATATTATCTTTATTATTGTTAATTTTATTATTATTATTTTCAGTATTATTATTATTATTTGTATTATTATTACTATTATTCTGGTATTATTTTTATTTTTATTATTATTAATATTAATATTAATATTAATAATAATATTATTATTGATATAATAAAATCTGAAAAACAAGAGAAAAATTTAATTCTACCCCACCAACCCCCTCCCCCCTTTCCCTTTCCCCATCGCAAGCCGCCCCCCTCTCTTCCCCTTCGTCCACCTGCACGCAGCCGAAGCTTGCCCCTCATGCGACCGCCCCAGTCCCCGCATCCATCGCCTCTAGGACCCCCTCACCAGTGACGGCCTCGCCCTTGCCCCCGACTCCCAGGTGCTCACCCACCAGCCTGCTCTCACCCTTTCGTTCCGGACAGCCGCCCTCAGCTCCAACCTGCTAGCCAAGCCCCGCCGCCTTCATCCTTGAATCCTCATACTCCTGGCCTTCATACTCGCCCCTACTCAATGTGCCTCCGGCCAGCTTGTGGTCACCCGACCTGCAACGACCCCTATTCCCACTGTCCGGCATGATTCCCTAACCCACGGCTGACCACTACCTTTTCGACCAGTTTGCAATCACTGGAAAACCATTACCTCTTCTCCTCAAGCCGCATGTCTCACCAGAAGCTCCTTCTAGTGATATTTTCCCGTTCTAGGGTTCTCCTTTGGTGGTTTTCTATTTTGGATAAACTTTAAAGCTAAGTGTTTATTTTATTGGGTTGTTTTTATCAAATTGTGAGTTTGATATTGTTTTGTTAGGTTGATTTTGGCTTCCCCAGGTGCGGTTTCTATGAGAATGAGGTTTCACACCAACTTCAGGAGGTCCATCTACGAGCAAGTTTGGATCCTTTACATTGAACCTTAAATTTAGGAATCCTTTTGATTACTTGAATTATTATTTGTTTTAACTTCATTGGTATTAATAATTTTTTTTTATTTCTAGAATAATTGTTCTGGATGAAATTATTTTGTTATGGTAGGATAAAATGGTTTGGATAATTATTTTTACCAGCTTTATTGATCTGATATGTTTTTTGATTGATTAGTTTGGTGTGAATTTTAGTTTTTAAATGAACTTAGTTTGTGTTTTATATTTGGTTTCATGCTCATGTGAATTTAAGGTGTGTTTTATTGAAAACCAGTTTTGTGATGTTTAATATATTTTCATGAATTTGTTTATTTAGTTTTTCTAACTATGAAAGTCATGAGTTTTTTATCATGGTATGTTGTGGGTGTGCGTTTGATCAAAAATGTGTTCTTTGGATGAGTTTTGGGTGTGTGAGCTGTGGGTTACTCTTTAGATATTGTTTTATAAATTTTAAAGTGGTTTATTAAATAGTAAAAACAATGCGAGTTATGTTTTGAAAGTAGGTCAAGGGGGTTCTTTTTCTATATTTGTTCATTTAGATTGTTTTATGTCCATGTGTATGTATTTTTTATCTTTGCGATTTTAATGCATTGGAAAGGTTTTTCCACGATCCTATGATCATCAACTTGCGCGCCCGTGCGAGGCTTGTCGCGTCATCGTGATTGGTTTGCGAGTCAAGGTATGCCCGCACTGCACTTTCCTTTAGATTTAGAATTTATTAATTGCTTGATGTTTTATTAGTTTTAATAAATGAGAAATAGTATTATATTAATAATTTTGGAATAAATACTCGATGTAAAAAGAGTTTTTTATTTTATACATGTCACTTGAAATATTTTCTTGGTGAATTGACGCACAATAGTGAAAGAATGCTCGTTTGGCCTTTAAACATAATTCATAGAATTTTCAGTGTAGTTCTGGTTTGATGATAAATGATTTCATCCAATGCGTGAATAAGTGTTTTGGTTCTCTTGAGAAATGATGTTTTTCTTTAATGTTGGTTAAGGCCTATTTGGCACTTTGATAAAATAAATTATTTTGGAAAACTTTCTTTGAGGTGACTCAGGGGTGATCCTTTTTTGTACATTGGTTGCGTGACTTGTGTGTGATGTTTTTGTAATATGACTAGTTACTTGATTGAATTTTTTGAGTCACCCCTGAATATTATTCGTGTTAACATGGGAACCTGACATAGTAAGTGAATCTTCTGAGAACGATTGATGCACTAGTTTAGATTACACACTGGCTAGTTGCCCATAGCTGAGAGATGTTTTGTTATTATTATTACTTTGGTATTGGGCCCCTCGATCAGGACATGTAGGGTGATGATTGGGCGTTAGGGCCTTATGACATCATTGAGTAGGTAATGCCTTTAGGATGAGTCACATGTATAGTACGTTCTAGTTTGTTCATGAGCTCTTAGGTTCGACCCATGTTTTCTTTAGTGTTTATTTGTATGTGGAAGATGATTGAGAGGTTTAGTTCGGTTACTGGCCCCTATATGCTGCTTTTTTCCTTTGCCCTTAGTGTATGTGGCAGATGATTGAGAGGTTTATTTGGATTTCTAAATTGTTAGCAAAAATGTTTTAAAATTCAATGCACCTATTCCTTTCAAACATTAAACTTGTTTTTAAATTAAAAAGGGAAATGGACTGTTACTTGATTTAGAAATGAAAGTGTGTGTGTGTGGAAACCCGTACTTTATATAATTTAGTTCAAACCTGAAATTGGTAAATTCTTTATTTAAAGGTAATGCATTAGGAATAGTTGTTGGGAATGCCTACTGAGTTTCAATACTCATGCCTATAGTGTTTTCCTGTTTTTTGTTTCTGTTGTAGGTTTGACTTGAGCTTGCTCACTGTGGGTGAGAGTTAGTGGTGGATTGGTGAGAAAATATCGAAGTCGTGAGGAGTTTTGGTTGTGGTCAGGTTAGTATGTGCTGATGTCCGTTCTTTTTCTTTCATGTCATTTATTTATTTTGCATTGTTCTATTTTCTTTCCACTACTTTATTTATTTTCATCAGGAGAAATTGTTCCTTCTTCCTCTTTTTTGATACCCCAACACTTATCACCAGTCCGGGAAGATCAGGAATGCCTCTCAGGCCTTGCCGCAGGTCGGCACGGGTGACCGGTTTAGGGCTGACCTGGGTTGGTTCGTGACATGTACCATGTACCTAGGAATCATAGAATCCAATAATTAAGAATTTTCTTCATTCAGATTCTATTATTATTTATCCATGAGATTTCCCTTTGACATTATCTATAGATATAGTTCATTCTTAGTTTATTGATTAAATGGAATGTGTTTCAGTTACATACATTACTATATTGATTATGACTTATATAATTGTTTAAATGTAAAGTGTGTTCAATTATTTATCTTTCCAAAATTTTTATTTTTGTTGATCCATGATTACTTATCCTTTACGCTTACCCTTACTGATAATTTGATCTCATCATTATTTTGTTTCCTTTCCCCTGGATATGAAGATGAATTCTTGGAATGAGTTTCAAGGGTTTAGTTTATTAATCTTTGTTATGTATTATGTTTTATTTTATATTTAACAATGTAATATGTGTATCATATATGTAATCTGGTTTTCCAAAAATACTAAAATGACCGGTCCTTCTAGATTTTATTCCTTATAATCATACCAATTTAATAAATTAAGGCAATGAATCTAGGATTCTGGGGCCCATGTATTACACATACCAACCAAAATCAATCCAAAGCATCACTCACATCAAAATTCCAAAACTAGGGAACTAGTGTCCATGCATAACCGATCCACTTGGGTTTTCAGACCATTCCCTGAGTAAGAACCAACCACTGAAAGTTTATTAAACTACGCACTCAGGCTCCACATGGGGCACTACTCCATGAAAGCTCACCATGTAACACTAATTTAAATCCATTTTCATTCCTTAAATCACACTTTCAAAAAAAAAACCAACATCATAAACCAAAAAATATTCAAACCAAAGACTCAAATAATAGATTACACCTAGAAACTTGAGGCTCATGACATGTAAGAGTTCACGATGATCTTTCTATAACTACCTCTCAAGTTTCAATAGTTGCAACGACCTGACCCTAGTTACCCAGATTTATTGCATTATTACATAACATTGGCATGATCACAAGGGATCAAATCCCAAAAGATCGATTAGTTTAGTAGCCTTGTAAGTGCTAGATACAAACATAAGTTTTACGTTACACTATGAAATGAAAAACAACAACATTGTGTCTCTTTTGAACACATTCATCTCCCTTATAGTATCCCTTCATGTCAGTCATAATATACTTCTTCGCATCCTATGAAAAATAAAACATAGAAAGGGGTGATATCAGGTGATCAGTAAGGATAACAATATAGCAGAAACTTTTATAAATAAGAATAAAAATTTAAGGCAATGTATAAGACTAAAACACAATCCTTTTAAACATAAACTTCAGCATAATATGAAAAATATAAATCACTTAATTCCATTTACTTATTCACATAAATATTCTTCTACTCGAATAATCACTTGTAATATATATAACCAATTTCATAATGATGGAATGCATAATGCCGAACATCATAACCACATAGTCAAGGCCTCGTGCCAAGACTACAAATAAGATTTTGTCAAGGACTTTTTCCGAGATACTAGATTGTTTCATGATACCTACTGATGCACCATGGAGCTATAGTGGGCTCCACCCATCACTTACTAAGTCCAATGCATTCCTCAAACGAAAATGTTGAAACATAACAAAAACATTTGTATTAAAACTATAATACGAAATGTTAATTCTTTAACTATAAAACATGAATGGTTTAAAAATAACACATCCATATTCAGACATATCACAAAAACTTTAATATAATATGGAATATTGTATCATAATAAATCAACTTCAAACAAGTGTAAAATCCATCAAAGTATATTTACATAGATGAAATCAAAACTATTTGAGAGAAATATCTCTTTCTATTTTGAAATCATTTAACAGTCACATAATTATAAAATAAAACATTTATTTTGAAAATATTATTATAATCTTGTAATGGAAGCTTTGAAGGTGTTATAATGGAGGAAAATAGCCACACTCACCGTATAAGTTAAAAAAACATTCTTTTCTTAATTTTGTCGAAAAGGTCATAAAGGACCTTGTTTGGAAAATGACAAAAAGATTACTTTATAAAAATTTTATAAAAATTCAGAAAAGTTTATTAATGAATTTAACCCATAGTCTAGGAAATAGTAAAAATGTTTTGAAATACATTTTTAAGAAACCCAGATGTGGATGATAAAGAGGTCCTAGTAGATACTCACGTATAAACAACCTTGGATAATGAAGAGATTGTAGAATTAACCCTTACCTTGTACTTTTCCTTGGTCGGGGGTACATTAAACTCCTTTATAATAGTTAAATCATTGTTATTAAATTATACAAGAACAAAATACATAAATATGATATCATATATTATCTTCTAATATTTCATTGTTAATAATATTTTATTAGTATCATTGTTTCGGGTGTTAACTGATTCGTTTTTCTTTATATGTTTTGTTATGTAAGTCTTGTTTGATATGGATAGGATATATTTGATTCATATACAAAATTATATTAAGTTATTAAATATTATTTTTAATCATAAAATAAAAAATTATTCTTGAATGGTTATGATGGGGAATGAATCTCATCACATTTGTGGAGATGGTAATCCGTACATATGCACGATCGATGATATCATTCTGTTGATGGTGAAATTGTATTTAATTGGATGGTTTATCATATATACCAAATCATTAAAATGTTATATTTATTATTTATATCAATTATACTCATTATTATACCCATCCAAATAATGAAGTGTTGAATAACAACTACACCATGACGTGGAGATGGTAAGCCGTACATACGCACATATGGTGACTTTGTCATTCATAAGATGGATAGAATAATGAATATGGTTGTACCATATTTATAATAACATCACAATAAGTATAAGGTACTGGAGTTATTTTTTTTGGTATGGAAACAACAAAGAAAGAGGAAGTGGAATAAGAAAATAACTTTGAAAGAGGTGATGAGATTATTACCCCTTCTTCGGGTTCTTCCATTTGATTTAATCAAAAGGACTCATTAGGTTGGATTATGATCAAAGTAAGGCCTATAGGTTAAAGTGAGGGTAGTTGGAAAGATATTTGAGTAGTTTTTGGGTGAGAAAAATTGCTTTGGAGGGGTGATTTTGAGGGAAGGGGAAGTATCCTTTTATAAGAGAGGTGAGGGTCACTTTAGGAAAATCCTGAAGTATTATTTTATTATACAATCATATTCTATTTATAATGGATATAAAAGGATTTATTTCTAGGAAAAGGTGGGTCTGGGTCAAAAAAATCTCAACTAATAGGTTTTAGATAGGTTTAGGTCACCATATTAACCTTATCATTTAGATTTAACTCTTAGTTAAATAGTTTAACTTTTACCATGTATTCTTGTATTATTATAATAAATGGTTAATAAAATTACTATAAAAATCCAATAAAACCCCAAGTTGATAATTATTGAAATATATAACCTTATCTAAGTCCTTTTTCCAAACCTTAAATTTTTAGGAATATTATATCAATTAATAATATAGTATTTGTTTTAAAAACTCATTTATGTCAATTTTGACACTATTTAGTATTTGGTTTTTTTGAAAGTCATAACAACTTTATCACTTAGAAAAAATTTATTTAATCAACCCTGGCATGTCATATTAATCATGGAATTTCGTGGAATACATCAAAAGTCTCAATTTACAATTATATTAATATTTATAATATCAATTATTTTAATCATTAAATAATAAGGTAATTACTGTATCATCATTGTGTCATAAATAAATTTAATTATTTAATGTCTAAAATTTAAAAATAAAATACCATTATATAAGAAATATTTTTATCTTTATAATTAATATTTATAGTCTAATTTATCTTATGTATAACCCTATATTAAAAATAGTTTAGTTATTAAACTTTGAATTTAACACTTTTAACTCTTCTTTAAATAAAATAATAATAAATGTCCTAATCTTATCCAAGTGGAATAAAAGGATAATATTTTATTCATAAGGTTTATTTTTAGTAGAAATAAACTTATCCAATAGAATTAGGACATGTGTTAGGGTAATTATAATATCATTTTTACCGTTAATTACCCTATATACTTTTAACCATGGTAAATAAAATTCAAAAGTTACTATTCTCTAAAAATTATTTTCATCCTATTAAACCACATTTTACTTATTGATGTCAACCATTTCTCTCAGATTTTTGAAATTCAACTCACAGAAGTAGTAAAATTACGCTTTATGCAAATTTGAAAATGTTCCTAGAAGGTGGGTAAAAGACGTTAAAAAGTTCAATAAAATTTTATATATCTAATTTTACTATAAAATGACTCTAATGAATTACATTGAAATTATATAGGTATTATTTATCTATTTTGAATCAAAATAAATTTAAATAAAATAAATAATTATTTAAATAAAAAAGTCAGTTTTAAACAATAACATAATGTTTTTTACTATTCATCAAAAATTGAAAGTTTTCATAAAAATAAAAAAAATTCACCATAAGTTAATTTTGATATTCCAAATCCAAAAATGATTTCCATTTTGAAAAATAAAATTTATAAAATTTCAAAAATTGGGTATTACTATTCATAAGGGCTAGTTTGATTGGTCGTGGTGTGCTAGAACTCGAAGTTACGTACAACGCAAGCTATTGCATTATTCAAAGAGAAACGTACCGTGGAGGATTGGGGTATTACAACAGTCCTATATACAAACTACATGACTCCAAAAATAAAAAAGGAATCCTTTGATACCATTTTTTCACAAACCAGCCTGGGTCAACCCTAAACCGCTCACCCGAACCAGCCCCCGAGAAGGCATGAGAGGAATTATCAATCCTCCTAGGCTCGAAACTAGTGCCAAGAATAAAATATAATCTAATGGTAATGATTTGGACCAATTATAAAAAATAAATAAATAAATTTAGAGTACACAACATAATCCAATAATATTTTAACATCAATAAATACAACCAGATTTGAAAACAACAGCATAATAGAAACCTAAAACAAAACTAAAGCCAAAATGAAACCAAAACGACATCCATGTGACCTCTTGGTCACAAAAATACATTAGAAAAACCCACTCAATAGGAAACATGGAATAATACAAAACCTAAAAAACATCTCAGGTCTACTAACACCGACTCACACAACTAGGGAGTGAGCATAACCAGCTTAGCAGATAAGCACCACAAAATCCATACAAGTCCTTTCCTAAAATAATTAATAAAAATTCGTTTGAAATAAATTTAAAAAATAGGTTTTTAATATTTTAAAATCAAAATAAAATTTTCCTTTTTTTTAAACTAAATTTCAAAACCAATTGAAAACACCACTTTTATAAATTGTGAATGTAAAGAAAAGTTGATCAGAGTATAAATAGTGGGTAAAACCATCAAATCCATATATAAAGGAACAATAAAAGTGAATGTAGATAATATTAGTGAAAAAATATCCAAAGTGTTGTATAAATAAACCAAGGAAATAAAAATATGTTATAATGGGAATTTCATAAACATCTTTAGAAGAAATCCCTAGACATACTCAGTTCAGACCCACCTTCTGGCGTGTGGTGCAACTTCTTTGGAATGCCCCAACCCCAAAAGTCTAGATCTGGTGCATTATTACATTAAATTAGCATGATTACAAGGAATAGAATCCTGAAGGACTTATCATTTTATTAGTCTTGGAGAAACTAGATACATACATGGATCCCATTTTACATTAGTAAGAGAAAACAAAACATAACACATAACAAAATCTAAGAAACTGCATCCATGAAAACTCAATAAAAGATCCCTTCTTCAAAACCCATGGAAGGAAAAAAATTAATGGGGTGTGATAAAATTCTCAGTAAGGGTTATATATTGTGGAAGAATTAATCAATAATAAGTGAATCATAATCAATTTGACATAATCAATATGGCATGGTGAATAAATGAAAAACACACACCATTAATAAACCGGGAATGATAATGCATCCCTAGATTTTGTCATAGTGAAAACCTCATGGAAAGTAATAACTATATAATGAATAAATATAATTCTTATTATTTGGAAATCTTTTATCTGGTACATGAACCATAATATCATCAATACGGTTTAATTCTATGGGTAGATACCCGTCTGATTCTGTTTTGGAAAAAAACTCGAAGGATTTGTCGCAAAATAATTTGTCTCAGGAGACTTGTCGATGCAACAAGGGGCTATAATGGCCCCTTACCATCAATTATAATCCAAATAATTATTTATAAAAATATTTAATACAAGAACAATATGCCTTTTCAATATTAGTATTGAGTAGAGGATATAAATTCCTCAATATTTCCATAGTTAAAGAAACATTCCACATAAATACCAAATGTAAAATGGTATACAACTAATAAAATAATCATATAAATATAGAAAGTATATTGATATATAATTTATTTACAATTTAAAATGAAAAAATATCTCAAAGTGGAATTAGTTACACCACTTAAGCATGATTAGGTTCATAATACCATGTTAATCACAATGAAATGGAAATTGAAATAAAGTCCCTTACAACATTGTAATCAATCAAGTTAATAATCATCAAGTGAATAAATGAATACCATGAATATAAAGATAATAATGATATTATATATCAAATGGAAGTAAACAAACACTAAATACAATAAATAAGTGGCGAACAATAGAAATATCGTGGAAATAAAAGTGAGATGAGAAACCCCTTACCTTATGTCTAAATGTGTTCTTACTTTGATCTTAACGTCCTGGATAGTAAAATTAAATCCATTAATTAATTAATTAAGAAACTTATATACATGTATTTTATTAATTATAGTTTTATTAAGTTCATTTATGGTATCCTTGATAAGTTATAAGATTGAATTCCATCATTCCAGAGTGTTCGTTTACTTGATTTTTATGATCGGTTCACTTGACTATGGGTAATGGAGTTCACGTGGAATTGATATAATTTTAGAGAATTGGAATTAAATGTTATTAATGAAAATAAAAAAGTGTAAATGGTTATAAATATCATTTGGTTATATTGTTTTAGGATGAATCATTATAAATTTTTTTAATGATAAATGCTTGGATTATTTTAATGGTTTTTCAATCACCCCGAACCCACTTTGGTTTATAATTAAATAACACGTGTAAAAAATGATTACAAAACATTAAATAAGATATATTACATATATTAAAATATAGTTCAACCATAAAAATGGTTTCATGACCAGAATTGAAGATGGTAATAAAAATTGAAAACCTGTCATCCTTGAATTAACACATCTCGGACCATGTTTTTGTTTTAGTATAAGAGGAGGGGGAAAGAGAGATGATGATGAAATATTTCATTATCATAATAAAATTACAGTACATGTTAGGTACTATAATTATCACAACATTTGTATAAGGTTAGATGAGGAGATAAATACAAAAAATGGAACTTGTAAAAGAAGTTGAAAGGAAAAGGAAGAGAGGTTTACCTCTTGAGTACTCCTCGTTGAGAAACTCTTTAAGGCCTTTGTTTTTGGACTTTTGGTGAGACCATAAGGTCTTGGAAATGGTGGGAGGACTTGGGAATTTTATTTGGTAGATCTTAGGAAATTATCAAAGATTTAGTGGTGTGAGAGGAAGATGGGGTGAGGGGTGGTTTATATAGTGGAGGAGAGGAGGGTTTTTGCATTATTTTAATCATCAGTTTATTATTTTTCTCAAGACAATAAATAATATTGATTCTTATGACCAAAAACTGTAATAATTATATGTGATTTTGAACTAATGGCCATTTACATCATCCATGACTCAAGAACGATGCATAAATTCATTTATTTACCATATTTCATAAATTATCAAATTTCACTATTCACAAAATTCAAGTATTTTAGAAAAATCCCGAAAATTCACCCTAACCATTTTTTATTATATAGAATAAAAAATTAACTCCATTTTATTAAAATAAATTTATAAGTATGAAAAATTTAATTTTTAAATAAAATCATTATTTACTTGAATATACAGATTTTAAATTTAAAACTGGTTTTATAATACTTTCAAAAATTAACTAAGGTCTCATAAAATTATCTTAAAATCATAGGATGACAAAATATTTATTAGGAACACATTTTATGAAAATAAAATTCATAAATTTATTAATTATAAAATTATAATTAAATATTTCTTGTTTATAAAAACTAACACTTAACTACTAATATTCACAATCATTTATAAGGTGCCCAAATTTTATTTATACATTCATGGGTGATGTTAATATTCATCAGGTTAATTTACTATTCCTAAGGGTAACATTACTAGTCATAAGGGTAAGTTACTATTCACTAAAAAAATAAGTTGATCCTACCAGACTCTAAATAATTTACTGAACACAACCGTATATGTCCGTTTTTAAAAATTCAAATCAAAGAAGTGGAAAATTTAAGTTTAGTGACTAGGTTAAAACTATCTTCTATAACCAAGTTTTTTTTCACAAAGACTCGATGTTTCATGCATTATAAGATATCTAATGAATTGAAATTATTTAAGAAGAAAAATACCATAAAATACCGTGGAGTTATATTCTTACCTCCTTCGAAACTTTCATCCTTGAAAATTTTCATGTATTTAACCTTCTAAAAAGGTTTGGGTGGTTCCTCTTCATAACATCCTCAGGATCCCATGTTGATTCCTCCATTTTATGGTTTCTACAGAGAACCTTTACCTGTCAAGTCATACGATTTCTCAATACGTACTCTCTAGTGTGTAGAATCTTAATAGCCTCCTCACAGTAAGACAAGTCGGGTTCTAGTTATATTTCCTTATAAGTGAGTACATGCATTGGGTGTGGCATGTACTTCTTTAAAAATGACATGTGGAAAAGATCATTCACTTTGGATAGACTTGTGGGTATCACTAAATGGTAAGCTACAACTCCAATTCTTTATAGAATTTCAAATTGTCCGATGTACCTGGGGCTTAGTTTCACTTTCTTAACAAACCTTAGGACACCCTTCCATGTAGATACCTTTAGAAAGACATTATATCCTTCTTGAAATTCCAAATCCTTTCTCTAGTTATCATCATAGCTATTTTTCCTACATTGGGATGCTTTAATATGATCTTCAATTGTATTTACCTTTATCGTTGTCACTTCAATAAGTTCTAGGCCTATAAGTTTCCACTCACCAAATTTTTCCCAACAAGTTGGAGTTTGAAATATCTTTCCATGTAATGTTTTATATGACACCATTTGAATACTAGAATGGTAACTATTATTATAGGAAAAACACACCAAATGTAAATACTAATCCCACATACCTTTAAAGTCAAGCGAGCATGATCTTAACATGTCATCGAGTATTTGAATAGTCCTTTAGACAATTCTTTGGTTTGAGTGTGATAAGAAGTGCTCATGTGAAACTCATTATCCAAATCCTTCTGAAGACTATTCTAGAATTTTGATGTAAATCAGGGATCTTGACTTGGCACAATCTGTAGAGGTTCACCATGAAGTCTTACAACTTCATTAATATAGAGTATTTCTAGGTGCTCAAGTGGTAAATCTTTTCTTATAGTAAGGAAATGTGCCAATTTTATAAGATGATAAAAAATTACCCATATTGCATCATTCCTTCTAGGTGTGCTCAGTAGTCCTGTTACAATGTCCATCGCAACATCATCCCACTTCCACATAGAAATAGATAGAGGTAACATGACTCCTCTAGGATATTGTCTCTCAGCCTTCACTTATTGATAAACTAGACACCTTAACACAAAGTCAACAATTTCTCTCTTTATGTTATCCCACCAAAAATATTCCTTCATATCTCTATACATTTTGGTGCTACCAGGGTGTATAGAGAAATTTGAGCTATGAGAATTATCTAATAGTTTCCTTTTTAGTTCAAGTACTGATGGAACACGAATCCTCTTTCAAAATTTTAGAACTCCATCCTCAAACATGAAGTCTATAAGTCTTCCATTCTTAATAGCTTTAATTATCTTTTAAAAATTGTCATTATCATATCGAGAGCTTTTTAATCTTCTCTAGTAAAGAAGGTTTAGAAATCATTTGAAAAAGGAATTATGTTTCCTCTTCCTTAACAATTCCCATATCCATATTTACTAGATCCATAAATATAGGATCCCTCTTAATCCTCATTTGGGTCATAAGTCCATGATCTTTCCTGCTTAATGCACCTACCAGCTTATCTTCCTTTCCTAGGTGGTAAAGTATTGAACAATCATAATCTTTCAGTAACCTTTACCTCATTTTGAGTTCTTTCTATGTAAAAATGTTTTTAAAACTCTTCTGATCCATATATATCTCACATATTTCACCATAGATATAGTGTATCCATATATTTAGATAAAATATTGTGGATTCTAACTCAATATCAGGAGTTGGATAATTTTTCTCATGAGTCTTCAACTGCCTTGATGCATAAGAAATAAATTTATCTTTTTGCATAAGGACACAACCCAATCCATTCTTTGATACATCACTGTATATCAAAAACCCATCATTTTTAGATGGAAGAGTCAAAATTGGGGCATTGAACAATATTCTTTTCAATTCTTAAAAGCATTCTGTACATTCTTTTGTCTATAAAAAATTAACCCCTTTACGTGTGAGCTTGGTTAGAGGTTTACCCAACTGGGAAAAATTCTAAATGAAATGTCGATAGTAACATACTATTCCAATAAAACTATATACCTCAGTTATGTTCATTAGTGTAGGTCATTATTGGATTTCCTTTTTCCTTGAAGGATCAATTGAGATTCCATCCTTAGAGACAATATTGACAAGAAAATAAACTAATTGAATCCAAAATTCACACTTTCTAAACTTCCTATATAATTCATTTCTTCTAAGATTTTTTAGAATGATTCGCAAGTGATTCTCATGGTATTCATATATTTTAAATTATACTAGGATATCATCAGTAAATACCACAAAAAAATCATCAAGATATTCCTTGAAAAATCTATTCATTAGATGCATGAAAATAGAGAGTGCATTAGTCAGTACAAAAGGAATTACTGTAAACTCATAATTCCCATACCTGGTTTGAAATGTTATCTTTAGAATATATTCCTTCCTCACACACAACTGATGATATGTAGATCGAAGGTCAATCTTCAAAAAATATTGGGATCCCTGAATTTGTTCAAATAAATCATCACTGCGAGGAAGAGGTTACTTTTTCTTTATCGTAATAACATTTATCTCCTTTTAGTCAAAGCACAACCTCATAGATCCATATTTCTTCTTGACAAATAGAATAGGGGATCCACATAGGGAAACACTAGGGTGAATAAATCCCTTGTCACTCAATTCCTCTAGTTGTTTATTAAGATATATTAATTCCACAGTGGACATTCTATAGGGAGTCTTTGATATAGGTCTTGCATCAGGAATTAAATCAATAGATAACTCAACTTCCCTCTTTGGTGGATGTCTAGGTAAATCCTATGGAAATACGTCAATGCATTCTTACACAATAGTTACATCTTCAATTTGAATATCCATAGATGATGTTTTCTATTCCTCCCAAATAATTTCATTTAGAAGAGATACTGAAGGTGGATCGGGATATGATCTATATGATGATGTTTCTTCTCTAAAGATAAGGGATTCTACATCATTCTCAAAAATTGTAACTTCTATCTTCTTGCAATATATTTTCGCATAATAATTCTATATACAATCCATACCAATAATTATGTCAAATTCAATTATAGGTATGATGATAAGGTCAACAACTAAAGTGTGTTTATGTGTCACAAAGGGGATTGACCAGCACATCTTTATTGCAATGATACTTCTCTTAGGAGTTTTAAATGAACTCTCCTTTATTAAACTAAATTGGAAATGTCTAATTTTCTTTGAAAACTAGGAATATATAAAAGAATGTTATGATCCAGAATCAAATAAAATATTGGATAAATTTGAGGAAATTATTAAAGTACCTACCACCAAATCATTAGGAACTTCAACCTCCATAGTTGTGATCGTACAAGCCTTCCCCTACTCCTGTGGCCTTTTCTGAGGATTTTTTTCTTGCCGTTCAAGAAAATAATTTTCATAGTGTCCCATATCCTTACAATTAAAGCATTGAACCTTATTGATTTGTATCTTCCCCTTGAATTCGCTAGATCAATTACCCTTTTCTCCATACTTATAAAAAACTCCCATGCCTTTCAAGCATTTCCTAGGATGGTTCTTTCCACAATTCTCACATAATAGAAATTTATTGATTCCATTATTCTTCTTTGGAGATTCACCTTTTACATGATTATCAGAAGACCCATTCTTTTCTTGATTTACCTTAAACAAATTGGATCTAGAAAATTTCTTCTCCATTTTGATAGCACTTTATACTATTTCATTACATGATGAAATTATTTGAGAAGCTAGTTCCCTTTGAAGACTTGTCTTAATACCTTCAAAGAAATGATCAATCTTGTATTTTGAATAACATATGTAATCTATACATACCTATATAGTCTTGAGAAAGTAGCTTCATACTCAATAATACTCCCTTATTCCCTTTAATTTAGGCTAAGAAATTTTCTCCATTTCAGTCTGTTGCTCAAGAGGGATATATTTTTCAAAGAATACTTCCTTAAAATTCATCCATTCCATATCTTCTATTTCATATTATTCTATGGTATTCTAGATCAAGGACCGAAATTGATCAACATCACTCTTGAGAAAATATACTACCAGTTATACCTTTTCATTTTCATTGCATCTTAATGACATAAATATCTTTTCAAGGGACTTGGTTCACTAATCAGATACTACCAGATTTGTAGTCCCACTAAAATATGGGGGCTTCTATCGCATGAAATGATCCAACATTGGTGTATCATGGTTTTTCATCACAACCTAAGTAATTTGTCCTAATATGGTCATGATATGATCTACTCTAACACCGACTATGTTGACTGGATTAGTGGGGAAATCCCTACATTGTCCATAGGTATTAATTCCCTTTCTTCCATTATGCACCATTACTAAACAATGGAATACACTAAATTAGTCCATAATTCACAATTTCTAACTATCAAACATAATTTGAAGATTTATGCACATCTAATCTCTTAATCATAAACACGGTTTTTATTTACTTTTAAATCCTTTATAATGGGTTGTAAAGAAAATGTGAATTATCCTAAACATATCCCATGAGAGTGTCAAACTAGGTGTGTATTATGGCCCATTTTAGTGTACTAGGATACCCCAGGTCAAGACCGAAACTCCTTTTTAGAGTTGTTACGTCTAGGTATATCTCTGCCAGAACCATGCCCACTTATAGTATCCATACATGGATTTATTTTCTAGAAATACCCACATGGTCTCTACCTTACCAAAATTCTAGGATGTTACTCTATTCTTATCCTCAAAGTCTATCTTAGAGTCATGTTACCTAAGCTATGTTTTCTAAATCTAGCTCCCAAGGTTTCTACTAAATTTCCTTTGATACCAATTGTAACGCATCGACCCCAGAAGCCTAGAGCTAGTGCATTATTACATTACATTAGCATGATTATAGAGAATAATATCCCTATACACCGATAAATTTAGTAGTCTTGGAGAAACTATATACATATATGGATCCCATTTTACATTAGGAAAACAAAACAAAACATAACACATAACAAAAGATAATAAACTGCATCCATGAAAACTCAATAAATGATCCCTTCTTCAAAACTTGTGGAAGGAAAAAAATGAAAGGGGTGAGCTCAAATGCTCAGTAAGGGTTATATATAGCAGAATCATGAATCAATAATAAGTGAATCAAAATCAATATGACATAATTAATATGGAATGGTGAATAAATGAAAAACACACGCCGCCAATAAATTGAGAATGATAATTCATCCCTAGATTTTGTTATATTGAAAAAATTATGGAAAGTAATAACTATATATTGAATAAAGATAATACTTATCATTTGGACACCATATATCTGGAACATGAACCATAATATCTTCACGATGGTTTAATTTTGTGGGTAGATACCCACCTAATTCTATTTTGGAAACAAACTCGAAGGGTTTTTCGCCAACTGATTTGTCTCATGAGACTTGTCGATGCATCGGGGGGATATAGAGGTCCCCACCCATCACTTACAGTCCAAATAATTCTTTAAAAAAATATTTAATACAAAAACAATATTCCTTTTCAATATTCGTATTGAGTAGAGGATACAGATTCATCAATATTTCCACAGTTAAAGCAACATTCCACATAAACATCATATGTAAATTGGCATAAGACTAAGAAAATAATAATATACATGTAACAAGTATATGGATATATAATGTAACTAAAATTTCAAGTGAAAAATGATCTCAAAGGTGGAGTAGTTACACCACATAAGCATGATTAGGTTCACAATACCAAGTAAATCACAATGGAATGGAAATCCAAATAAAGACCCTTACAACATTTTAATCAATCAAGTCAATAATCATAAAGTGAATCACTGAATACCATTAATATAAATAGAATCATGATATTATATATCAAATGGTATTAAAAATACACCACATACAAGAAATAAGCGGTGAACAATGGAAATATCACAGAAATAAAAGTGAGATGGGAAACCCCTTACCTTATGTCCGAATGTGTTATTCCTTTGATCTTAAAGTCCTATATAGTACAATTAAATCCATTAATTAAATAATTAAGAACCTTATATACATTTATTTGATTATTTATAGTTTTATTAAGTTCATTTATGGTCTTCTTGATAAGTTATAATATTGAATTTCGTCATTCCGGAGTGTTTATTTACTTGATTTTTATGATTGGTTCGCTTGACTATGAGTAATGGAGTTCATGTGGATTTGATATAATTATAAATAATTGGAATTAAATTTTTTTAACGAACATAAAAAAGTGTAAATGGTTATACATATCATTTTATTATATAGTTTGAGGATGAATCGTTATATAACATCTTAATGATAAACACTTGGATTATTTTGATGGTTCTTCGATCGCGACAAACTCATTTTGTTTTATAATTAAATAACATGTGTAAAAAATGATTCCAGAACATTAAATAGGATATATTACATATATTATGATCTTGTTAAACCATAAAAATGGTTTCATTACCCTAATTGAAGATGGTAATAGAAATTGAAAACCTGTCATCCTTGAATTAATACATCTCAGATGGTGTTTTCGTTTTGGTATAAGAGGAGGGGGAAAGAGAGATGATGATGAAATTTTACATTAGAATAATAAAATTCTATTAGATTTAATTTAAAGGAATTATCACATAATTCAGATGAGGGGAGGTGGGGAGATAAAAACAAAATAATGGAACTTGTAAAAGAAGTTGAAAGGAAAAGGAAGAGAGGTTTACCTCTTGAGTACTTCTCCTTGAAAACCTCCTTAAGGCCTTTGTTTTTAGCCTTTTGGTGAGGCTAGTAGGGCTTGGACATGGGGGGAGGTCTTGGGAAGTGTCTTTTTTAGAACTTAGGAAATTATCAAATCTTGAGTGGTGTGAGAGGAAGAGGGGGTGAGGGTGGTTTAAATAGTGGAGGAGAGAAAGAGTTTTTCATTATCTTTCTCAAGAAATGAAATAGTATTAATTATTGTGACAAAAAATAGTAATTAGTGAATGTGATTTCGAACCAATATCCATTTACATCATCTATGACTCAATCATGATGCCGAAATTCCTTTATTTAGCATATTTCATAAATTATCGGATTTCACTATTCACTAAAAATTCAAGTATTCCAAAAAATAAAAAAAGTTCACCCTAACCATTTTCAAACATGTAGAATCTTAAAATGAACTCCATTTTATGAAAATAATTTGATAAATATAATAAATTTAATTTTCAAATAAAATCATTATTTACATGAAAATGAAAAATTTAAATTTTAAATTGGATTTATAATACTTTCAAAAATTAACTGAGGGTTCATAAAATTATCCTAAAATCATAGGATGAAAAAATATTTATTAGGAACACATTTTATGAAAATTAAATTTATAAATTTTTTATTTATAAAATTTAAATTAAATATTTTTTTGCTTACACAAACCAACACTTAACTATTAATATTCACATTCATTTATAAGGTGCCTAAATTTTATTTATAAATTCATTGGTGACGTTTCTATTCATAAGGGTAAGTCACTATTCATAAGGGTACATTACTATTCATAAGGGTAAAATTACTATTCATAAGGGTAAGTTACTATTCAAAAAAATTAAGTTGATCATATCAGACTCTAAATAACTTACTGAATGCAACCGTGAATTTTTGTTTTTCGAAATTCAAATTATAGAAGTGGAAAATTTAAGTTTTATAACTAGGTTATAACTATCTCCTATAACAAAGTGTTGTTTCAAAAAGACTTGGTGTTGCATTCATTTTAATCTATCTAATTAATATAAATTATTTAAGAATAAACATGCCACAAAATATTGGGGTGTTATATCCATAGTAAATAACCAACTTAGATGCTCTAAAATTGCATCACCAGTGGAAAAGACCACCTAACCTATCCTCTATCTAGGGGGTAGTAATCTGCCAAATCAAGAATAGAAACAAACCATCACTCAACCCTCTATATGATATCCAAGAATCCCATTATAATACTATAATGGAGAATGAGGAGGTCATCACATGCTTGGCATAACACACAGTTTCCACCATGCATGACTTTCCCTTTCCCAACACCACCTATGCGAAGGCCCTCTCATTAGAAGGATGACCGTAGGGGTTAATATCATAAATAAAACCATTATAAGTGGAAACTAAGCCTATATATCATATAATTTTAAAACAACTTTGAAAAACATCTCAAAGTACCAAATGATCCTTAACCCTCACAACAAAAAAGATAACTCCAATAAAAACACATTTCTTTCCATTTTTTTTAAAACCAAGGTGATAAAATAATTCATGCTCATAAGGTTCCAAATGAAACAAGATTTAGGAAACACATTTGAAAACTAAATTTGATATCATTTGGGAGCCAAGGATCGATTTTGGAAAAATTGGGGTTTTGAGGAACCATTTGAAAAGAGGATGGATATATAAGAGAAGAAGGGAGAGGGAAAAGTGATTTGAAATTTAGAGTTTAAGGTGGAAATATCTATAGAAATTCATTTTAATTTGTGTTCCTATCCATATGTGCACCCCAGGCACACATGGATATGCCCACATCCAATGGAACACCTTTTGAAATTCATAAAAGTACCAAAGGTTCAAATTAAAGAAACACAAGTAACACTACTATAAGAACCCAGATTTTCCTTTCAGGTATGTTTTTAATTTCAAGTTGTTTTTGAGAAAAAATGGGAAGAAGGAAAATTTTTAGAGTATAGGCCATGTGATTCCTTGTACACGCCGTGTACCCTGGCTCCGAGTCTAGGAGGTGTTTGGCCGCATCACAGCCGTATACATGACCGTGTGATGACTTGGCAGGGCCGCTTAAAGCAGGGCCCGGTAAAGGCCCATACACACCGTGCATCCCTAGGGAACACGTTGTGTATTTTTATTTTTTTGATTAAATAGACCAGGGTCTTGTCTAATTGGTAGAACACTCTTCTTCTTGACTCGTCTTGTCCAGGAGTGAGCGTAGGACGTGATTCTTTTCCGTGCCCCCGATCGACCATCCTTTCTCCGGATCAACCACCGTCGATTGAGTTGGAATCACCACAGTGAGTTATTCCTTCTTTTAGAGCCTCATTCTTTGATTTATCTTCTTTGGAGAGATATCCTTAGTTAAACATTTTAGACATTTTTGTAGATCTATGTCGTTCTAGGCTGATTCAAGGGACGACACCGGAGTATATCGATCGTACAATGGCAAGGTAGGTGGTTTGTGCCTTTCCGTAGTTAGTCTTTGAAATTTATGTGAAAAAGTTCCCAATACCCTAGATTGGGGTATTGAGTGTTTAGGGATTTAAACCTTTTTGATACCTGCTTTTCTTGTTTTCTTGAGTTAGGGATATTGTTTGTAAATATGGTTATTTGTCATGCTATAGAGGTGTTTTCCCATGTTTGATTTGATATTGACCGTTTGGTCTGGTTTTTCCAGTTAGACTGCTTGCTTTCTAGGCCTAGTGTTGTTAGTATGGAGTGATTTATCTGATGTTGTGATATGCTTTGTAGCTATTTAGCCAATTAGTAATTTTAGGTTTACTTTGGCTACTGAAAATCATTTTTTCACGATCGCTTTACATAGGGTTGTGGGAACCTGGTGTAGTGAGAACATAGGGGAAATTGAAATTGAGGGCTTCCCTAGAGTTTCTATTATTCTTTATCATGCTGCGAGACCATAGGGGGGATTGACATTGAGTGATCCCTCAAAGTGTCTATAGTTACCATTATAAGACCACAAGGGGGAATTTATGTTGAGTGCTTTCTCAAAGTGTCTGTAGTTTATTTCTAAAAGACTATAGGGGGAATTGATGGTGAGTGTTTCTTTAGAGAGTCTTTTTTTCATGAGACAAAAGAGGTTAGACCATGTGAGCTTACCCAGGAGGTCACTCTATCCTTATATAATTTGAACTAGAGGGGTTAGGCTATGAGAAATTACCGAGAGGGTTGCTTGAGATTGATTGGATGAACCAGAGAGGATAGGCCGTGAGAACTTCCCAGAGAGTTGCTTGTTTTCATTTAGTTAATTAATTGATGAATGTAAATGAATGTAATTGAAACTATAGGATTGTTTACGTTTGATTACTTCCTTGTTCATTTCTTCTTTTTCTTATTTCCTACCATATATATATTCAATAACTTGTAGGCACATATCTTTGTGTGGTTGCCTACTGGGATTCGTCTCACACCCTGTTTGGGTCTTGCTTTTGGGACCAGATAGATTATATTACTACATGTACAGATAAGGGAAAACACCCTTCTACTTCAGGTACTTGATTGCTGTGAAGCCGGAGAGCATGAGACCAAGCTGAGGCTTGCGATGGTGCTGGAGTTATTTACTTGTTTTCTTTGTACTTTGGTTTAGTACTGTATTCCATCATTTTGACTTGTTTGTCTAATTTCCTAGATACTTGTGACATGCATCATTATTGATATATATATATATATATATATGCTGTAATTGTTTATTTACTTCCAATCTTCCACTGTTTACTCTTGTATGGTATTATTATTGCTTCCACTATTGTTATCTGTTTCTTTATGCTGCATTACTCTACCAATGAGGGCAGAGTTTCTCCACTATCCCACCCAAGACCCTCACTGCTAGTCAACAACCTCTGATGTTTGGGGAAATGCACTTGAGGCCATGTGGCCAACTAGGTACGAGGAACCTTTGGGCAGCACCCAGAATCGGGACATTACAAAGTGGTATCAAATGAATTCTTTTCTTCTTGATTTATTATTTAGAACCTATAGACAGGAATAGAAAGGAATAAGTAGTTGGTAATAAGCTGTGCCAAAGAGTAGCTAACTTGTGAACAGGAAAAATCCAATTTACCTCATATATTGAAATTTTTATGGTTTTTCAATTATTATAGTTGATTTGATTTGAACATTGAGTGATTCACATGTTTTTTGATATTATCATTGATATTATTGAGGTTCTATTTCTTTTACAACCTGATGAGATGAGGGTATTTCATATCATGCATCATATAGGCACTTGCTAGAGATCACATGTCATGTATTCTTGATATGCCATTTAGGGTGCATTATAGATTGCATGTTGTTGTGATAGATGTTGTGCTATATATGCATGCTGTTGTGACAAATTCCTTGATAGAATACCTGCTATTTGATAGGTTATTTCTTATTGTGTAAGGTTTCATTTGAATGAGCTCCAAACTTTGGTCCTTGAGGTGTTATAGGCCCTCATGGATCCAAATTTGGTGGATTATGTGATTGATTACACTGATATTCCTTGTAATACACATTAATAAGATGAAAATATTTGATTTGCGGGGAGTATGGCCCCCCACAAATCAGAATTTGGCACTTTAATGGTTGTTTTATTGTGTTTATGGGTTTTGGAGTAGTTTCTGAGGATTAATGTCTAGAAAAACCCAAAAATACATAGTGTGTGATGAGGAATACATGCCATGTAACCTTCTGTTTGAGAGGAAATAACTTTTCAAAAGTACACGCAATGTACTCTATGTACACGCCGTGTAATCCTTAACCCTGTGACTAGTTGTGTGGGAAGAGACATGGGGTTGGGAAATCTTTGGTAGCACACGCCATGTACCAGATGTACACGCCATATTTTATATATTATTTGTCCAGCCGTGTGACTAACAACACAAATGGATGAAACTCAGGTATCACATGATCTGTCCAGCTTGAACATGCTGTGTAGAGTCAACTATGTAACCAGATGTGTGACTGATGAAACAAGTCGGTGAAAAATTTCTAGTACACACCGTGTTTGGCATGAAAATTCCATGTAGTTTTGTTCTAGGTGTACTATGTGGCTTAGCCATGTAGAGGAACTCAGGTAGGGGGAATTGATTCAAGTATAATCCGTGTCTTGGGAGAACACGCCGTGTTTATGGGGAGTTACACGACATTGGTTGGCAGGAGTACACGCCCATGTGAAGGCTTAAAGGAACATTCCATGTAGGGGTTATACACACCATGTATCCCTATTTTGAAAAAAAACTTGATTGATTTCTTCTCCTGTTCCTTTCTTGCACATCTAAGATTTAGTTCCTGATAATCTTTAATTGAGATGTGTGCCTGAACTTGCAGAGTCATGCCACTGAGACATCCTCCAGTTGTATTCTAGATATAGGGCAGCAATCAGACACCAGACATGGCTGATCAGGGACTACCAACAGATCCTCCCATTGTGCCTATCTTGGCACCATCCATTATACCGGACAAAAGGGCTGATGCATAGTTCTGAGAAGGCTTTATAAGGTTTATGAAGAGTTTCTAGGGTGTACTGCCTCCTACCCCTCTATGGAAGAATTGACGTGGGTTTTTCAATAGTAGCATCCTCCCACTTTCTCTTGGGATGGAGGACCTTAGGCTGCAAAGTCATGGTTAGAATCCATGCTATCTATCTTCGAACATCTGGAAATTCATCCAGAAAGGAGGGTGAAACTCACTACATATATACTTTGGGATTCCACCAAAAGATGGTGGGATGTGATATCTCTCACAGGATACCATAAGGTTATATCTTTGGATGACTTTAATCTTACCTTATATGAATACTTCTACCTAGAGACTTTGAGGGCTGACTGAGCCCGAGAGTTCAAGAGTTTAGAGAAGGGTACTCTATCGGTCATGGAGTATTATTCTTTCTTCAAAGAGTTTTAGTGTTTTACACCCATTCTAGGCGGTGATGAGATCTTACTAGAAAGGAATTTTGAGTATGGTATCAGTCATGAAATCTGATCTCAGGTGAAAATCTTCAAGTTGACGACCATATCTTCTATATTCAACTAGGCCTTGATCACAGAGTGCAACCTGAGGGATTCTAGAGATTTGAGCTAGGGAAATTATGCATATTGAGTTGGTTCTTCTCTGATTGATAGTAGGAAGCACTGTAGGGAGTCTACATGTGGAGATCTAAGTTGGTGGGATACCCCTTCAGGTATCCAGGTGGTATGCTACCAGTGTGGGAAAGGCTGGCATACGAGGCCACATTGCCCGAGAGACCCAGTTGAGTGCCAATATTGTGGTAAGATAGTCATATTTAGAATTTCTATTAGTTCTTTTCACCAGCAGCGAGTGACATAGGTTCTTTTATGACTAATCATTCAGGATCAGGACCACCAGTTTCTCATAAGTCTGGGAACTCGAGTTCATCCGACCTCTTAGGCCGAGGTGGTGGTCTCGGTCGTGGTAGCCAGTCACCAGGATTTCAGTGACAATAGGGTGGATCAGATTAGAGGTATGGTCACATTTCTATGGTACAGGTCATACTTCTGTAGTGGAGTAGACCTAGTAGGAGTAGGATCTTGGAACTTCTACAATTAGAGATACGATTCTAGTTGCCTCAATTTTAGATTCTGCACTTTTAAATACAGAGGCTTACAAAATATTCATATCTGTTTCTATTTTGGAGAGCCTTGGGCTCTGTATATTTACTTCTAATAATGTCTTGATGCTGGACACATCGTTGGGGATTATAACGACTAGTGTACATTAGTGCAAGGAGTTTCCTCTTGAGGTCGGTGGGTGTCACTTCTTATGGGACCTCTATGTCTTAAAGATGACAATCTATTATGTCATTATCAGACTAAACTGGTCAGTTCATTTCTAGTATATTTTCAACTTCTATCATCGTAGGGTGAGTTTCACATCACCAGAGGGAAGATCGTTTCTACATAAGGGAAAATGGGATGTCCAGGAGAGAAGAGAGGGACCCAAACATCATGGGTTAGGAGGAGTTACAGTCCAGATTTCTAGTCTGTATCTGGATGATTAGGGAACTTATCAGATGGACTTTCCTCTAGTGGTGGATCATTTTAGCGTTGTCTTTCTAGAGGACCTTTCTGGTTTGCCTCCGGGGTGAGAGGTAAAATTTTGTATTGAGCTTGTGCCAGGATCAACACTAGTGCCATTCCTCTTTATAGGATGGCTACACCAGAGTTACAGGAGCACAAGAAGAAATTAGAGGAGTTACAAGAAAAGGGTTTCATCTGACCTAATACTTCTCCTTGGGGTTCTCCTATCCTGTTTGTGAATAAGGTGGGTGGTACTCTCAAACTTTGGGTGAATTATCGAAAGCTGAACCATTTGATGGTCAAGAACCAATATCCCTTGCCGAGGATTGATGATATATTTTATCATATTTGAGGAGATTATGTGTTCTCAAATATTTACGTGAGGTCCGGTTATCATAAATTTCATATTAGAACATCTGATATACCTCTTACAGCCTTTTGGAGTAGGCATGGTCTCTATGAGTATGTGGTTATACCGTTTGGTCTCACGAACATGCCTGTAGTTTTTATGGTACTGATGAACTGAGTGTTCCATCCACACTTGGATTCCTTTGTGGTTGTCTTTGTGGATGACATCTTAGTGTACTCTCACAATCGACATGACCATACTACCCATCTTGATATCATTTTGAGTACAATGAGAGAGCATCAGTTATATACTAAGCTCTAAAAATTCCTCTTTCGGATGGACCAAATTCACTCTTTTGGTCATGTTATCTCAGAGGAAGGAGTATTAGTTGACCCAGATAAAGTGAGAGTAGTAGTTTACTGGGAGAAGTCAAAGAAATTCTTTAAGGTACAGAGTTTCCTAGGGCTGGATGGTTACTACAGACATTTTATATATGACTTTTCACGCTTAACAACGCCACTTTAGGGCCTGACTAAGAAGGGTGTGAAGTACTTGTGGTTATATTCTTGCGAGTCAGCCTTTCAGGAGCTGAAATAGAGGTTGAATTCTGCACCAATACTAGTTTTTCTAGAGCCGGTCTAGAGCTATACTGTTTACTATGATGCATCAGGTATCAGGCTAGGAGTAGTGCTTATGCTGGGGGAAGGAGTTGTTGCATACGGGTCTCAACAATTGAGGCCACATGAGAGAAATTACCTGATGCATGATCTCGAGTTGGCTGTTGTTGTTCATGATTTATGCTATTGGAGACATTACCTTCTGGGAGAGCATTTTTTTGTTTTCACTGACCAAAAATTTATCAGGTACATATTCACTCAGCATGATCTGAATTTGAGACAATAATGGTGGGTTGAATAAATTAAGTCCTTTGATTTTGATCTTTCCTATATTCATAGGAAAGGAAACACAATGGTTGATGTGTTGAGCAGGAGGACTCAGATACAGATAGTTCAAGAGGCCAGCAATGAGTGGCAACTTATGGATCTGTTCTCTGAGATATATTTGGAGGTGCATGAAATACATGGGAATATATTTCTTTCTTATGTGGATGTTACCTCTACTCTACTTAATTGAGTGAAAATGAGGCAGCTATCAGATTACGAAAGAATAGACCTACCAGAGAGTGTGTCAGGGGAGGACCCTATTCCTGGATAGACCGTAGGCGAGGATGTGATCCTGCATTTTCATGGGCGCGTATGGGTGTCAGTATACATACACGAGGAGATGATGTGGGACTTTTAGTTCTTAGTTTGGGAAGTTCATCCTGGTGTCGCCAAGACGTATCGAGATCTGCACTATTAGTATTGGTGGCTAGGTATGAAGAGAGATGTTGTTGTCTTTGTCATGAGATGTTCCATTTGTTAGCATGTAAAGGTGGAGAATCAGCGACCATCAGGGATTTTGTAGAAGTTACCCATTCCCGAGTGGAAATGAAATGATGTTACGATGGACTTCATGACAGGATTACCAAGGTTTCCTCGAGGGAACAATGTAGTTTGGGTTGTAATTGATAGACTCACAAAGGTTTCACACTTCATGCTGATCAAGGAGACCATCAGTTTTGATGAGATAGAAATGTTGTACATCTGAGAGATTGTATGTATACATGGGTTTCCGCACTCCATCATTTTAGATAGGGATGCCCATTTTACTTTTTATGTTTGGTAGGGGCTACAGAGAGATTTGGGTACACTCGTACTTATGAGTATAGATTACCATCCCCAGATAGATAGCTAGTCCGAGCATACGATACAAGTGCTGGAGGACATGTTTCGAGCATGCGTCCTAGATTTTGGAGGTTCTTAGGAGAAACACATACCTCCTATGGAGTTTTCCTACAATAATAGTGTTCAAGAAACTATTCATATAGAAATTTATGAGGCTTTGTACGGTAGGCCATGCTGATCAAACCTATGTTGGCTGGAAGCAGGAGAGGTAGCTTTGCTGGGACCTCATCTTGTCTAAGAGACTATAGAGCATATAGAGTTGATTTGGAAGAGGATGGATACTACACAGTCACAAAATAAGTCTTATGCTGATCGACAGAGATGAATTCTAGAGTTCAAGGTCAGAGATCAGGTTTTCCTACGTGTCACACTGAGGTTAAGACACCTGAGGATTAAGAGATAAGGAAAGCTTTCACTAAGATATGTTGTACCGTTTGAGTTTATGGATAGATTCGGGCTGGTTGCGTATCAGTTGTAGTTACCTCAGAGGTACTGGTCTATACACGACATCTTCCACGTTTATTAGCTACGACGTTACTTCTCAGACTCGTCTCATTTTTTCCAACATGAGGAGGTTGAGTTGGAGGTGGACGCCTCATTCGAGGATCATCATATGAATATTGTTGATCACAGCACAAGGGTTCTCCATGGTTGGTCTGTTTCTATGCTACAGGTGCTATGACAGCATGGGCGAGTACATGAAGAGACTTGGGAGAGGGAGACCGATGTGTGATCACAATGTCCAGAGCTATTTGAGGATTCTTATTCTATAACGCCTTTCTAGGGAAATTCGGGGACGAATTTCTTTAAGGGGAGCAGTTTGTTAGTACCCGGATCTTTCTTTCAGGTATGCTTTTCATTTCAAGTTGTTTTTGAGGAAAAATGGGAAGAAGTAAAATTTTAAGAGTACATGTCATGTATTTCCTTGTACATGCTGTGTACCCTACCTCTAAGTCTAGGTCGCATCTTTCCATGTCACTGCCACATACACGACCATGTGATGATGTGGATGGGATACTTAAAGCATGGCCTGGTAAATGACCATACATGCCATGTATCCCTATGGAACATGCCGTGCATTTTTATTTTTTTGAATTAAATGGACTAAGGTTGCGTCTAATTGGCAGAACCCTCTTCTTCTCGACTTGTGTCGTCCAGGAGTGACCATAGGGTGCGATTATTCTCCAAGCCCCCAATCGACTGTCCGTTATCCAAATCAACCACCGTTGATTGCATTGGAATCACCATAATGATTTCTTCCTTCTTCTATAGTCTCATTCCTTGATTTCTACTCTTTGGTGAGATATCCTTGGTTGAAAATTTTAGATGTTTTTGTAGATCTACATCATTATAGGATGATTCAAGGACCAGATCTAGAGTATATAGATCGTACAATGCCAAGGTAGGTGGTTTGTTCCTTTCCATAGTTAGTCTTTTAATTCTATTTGAAAAAGTGCCCAATACCCTCGATAATTTTATTGCGTGTTTAAGGATTTTAACCCTATTGGTACCTGCTATGCTTGTTTGCTTGAGTTAGGGATCTTATCTTTAAATAAGATTATTTTTCCATTCTATGGAGGTTTTTCCCATTTTTGATTTGATATTGACTGTTTAGTCTAGTTTTACTAGTTAGAATGATTTCTTTCCATGCCTAGAATTGTTTGGATGGAGTGATTTATCTGATGTTGTGATATGATTTGTAACTGTTTATCCAAATAGTACTTTTAGGTTTACTTTGGTTGCTGAACATCCTTTGTGCATGATTTATTTACACAGGGCTATGGGAACTTGGTTTAGTGAGATCATAGGGGGAATTGATGTTGAGGGTTTCCCTAGAGTGTCTATTATTCTTTATCACACTGCGAGACCATATGGGGATTGAAGTTGGGTGATCTCTCAGAGTATCTACAGTTACCGTTACAAGAACACAGGGGTAATTGATGTTTAGTGCTTCTTTAGAGTATCTGTAGTTTATTGTTAAAAGACTATAAGGGGAATTGATGGTGAGTGCTTCCTCAGAGAGTCTTTGTTTTCATGAGACTAAAGGGGTTAGACCGTGTGAGCTTACCCAGGAGGTTGTTGTATGCTTGTATAAGTTTAACGAGAGGGGTTAGGCTGTGAGAACTTACTCAGAGGGTTACTTGAGATCGATTGGTTGAACCAGAGGGGATAGGCTATGAGAAATTCCCAAGTGGTTTCTTGTTTTCATTTCGTTGATTAATTGATGAATGTAAATGAATGTAATTGAAACTGTAGGAATGCTTACTTTTGAGTAATTCCTTGTTCATTGATTCTTTTTCTCATTTCCTTCCATATATATATTCACTAACTGTTAGGCATAGATCTTTGGATGGTTGACTACTGGTATTTTTCTCACAGCCTATTTAGGTCATGCTTTTGGGACCAAACAGATTATATTGTTGCAGGTATAGATAAGGTAAAACACCCTTCTAGTTCAGGTACTTGATTGCTGTTGAGGTGGAGAGCATGGGACCAAGCTGAGGCTTGTGATGCTGCTGGAGTTATTTACTTGTATTCTTTGTACTTTTGTTTAGTGCTGTATTCCATCATTATGACTTGTTTGGATGCTTTCCTAGATACTTGTGACATGAATCATTATTGATATATATATATATATATATATATATATATATATATTCTATAGTTGTATATTTACTTCCAATCTTCTATTGTTTACTATTGTATTGTATTATTATTGCTTCCACTACTGTTATCTTTTTATTTCCACTACATTAATCTGCCAATGAGGGAATAGTTTCCCCACTATCACACCCAAGGCCCTCGCTGCTAGTCGGCAGCCTCTGGCATTTGGGGAAATGCGCTTGAGGTCATGTGACCAACCAGGTACGGGGCACCTTTGGGCGGCAACCAGAACCAGGATGTTACAACTATAAACTATAGAATGGTTCCACACAGAAGCATCAAACCATAAAAGACACCAAAATCCACTCACAAGCCCAATACTCATGTGAAAGAAACTATCAAAATATAACTAAATGAAAACACAATCTAAAAATACCCAATTTTTTTAAAATGACAAAGATCAATATATTAACACCTTGAATGAATATATACATAGGAATACTTAAAGGGAACCTTTGAAAAACCATTTTCACCAAATTTACAGCATGAAAACACAACAATTAATTAAAAAAACACATCAAAAGAATAGGAAACACATTTATAAATTAATTTCAAACACTCAAGAATCCGATCGAATGTTCCAAAAAAGGAGTTGGATGGCAAAAACAACCGCAACAGTGTTTGAACACAACAAAACTTTAAGATAAGGAAGAACACACCCCAATAAATAAACCACACACCCTAATATTAAAGAAATAAACCCACATTATCCAACCCTCACCCTAGGGTTTGTCCAAGAAGGAACCAAGGAAAGAAGGAATAAATAACTAAGATAGGAAGAGAAGAAGAGGATAAAAATGATAAAAAAATCCAAAGGAAGTTACCTGATAACATTAAGGGAGTTTAAAAAATGGAAGGAGAGCCAACGAGGGAGGCGTTTGGGGGCCCCCTTCTTCACTTAGGTCAATCAATGGAAAAAATGAAATTGGGTTAAAATGAGGGAGGGGAAAAAGAGGAATTTCAAATTTTTATGAATTTGGGTAAGTCACACGGTTTGACCGTACAATTTTAAATAAGTACTCCAACCATGTGCACCTACTAGAGAGAAGGGGAAATTTCATGGGATGGTCATATGGTTTGAAAAACTATGCTCCAAATGTGAAAAATGGTTCTTTCAAATGAAAGAGACTTCTCTCATGATTACAACATGATTTTTTATAACCATGCGCAAGCCATGAACCCTACCTTAAAAAAACCTATAGGCCACACTATTTCTACTTTGTCTCACATAGTTTGATCCAAACCATGCACAAGCCCTACCAAACAAACCGTACAAGAAGAAATTGGACTGAAAACAACCTATTCCTTCACCATCCATATAGTTTCTTCCCAAACCGTGCACACTAACCATGCATAGGGTAAAAAGCAACCTCAAACCTCCAGAACTCAAAAATTATCATTGGAAACTAAACCTGAACCTCAACCAATAAGACCAAACATCAAGAAATAAGTAAAAATAAAATAAATAAAAGAAAACCTGTATCGGGGTGTGAAAATTTATGTATATAATTATATAATTATATATACATATATATTTTTATTAATATATAAATATATATAATTATAAATATAATAAATATATATTTTAGGTTCTCAGGGGAACAATTACATCCAAACAGACACATACCACACACACACAAGCTGAAAAGGCAGGTCATAGCCCCCCAAAGGATAACCCACCCACCCATACCTATTTATTCATATATTAAATTCCCATAGGCCCATCATTGGATGGCCTAAAAGCCCCTTAATTTTGAAGGCCCAAAGGCCGTACATGCATCATCATATCCATGGGTCTGTATCTTTTGCTTGCATCGTGTCTGCATCACAGCCTGCCCGTATCATGTCCACATCACCGACACCTATTTTAGTACTTGTGTTAGCGCTTGCATCATAAATCCCCCAAGGTGCTTGCCCAGATTTGAGCTTTGGTCTTTTAGATGCAAGATTATAAGGTTTACTAGTAAGGCACCACCCCAACTGCATATAATAAATATATTTATTATTTAATCTTTTTTTATAATTTTATAAATAAATAAATAAATAAATATTTATAATTATAATTATAAATAAATATTATATATATATATATTTATTAATATATAAATATATATAATTATAAATATATATAATTATAAATATATATAATTATAAATATATATAATTATAAATATAATAAATATAATATTGTTTAAATTCATTTATTTTAATTTTATAATTATTTAAATAAATAAATAAATATATTTATAATTTTATAAATATTCTTTTAAAGAATTATATATATTTGAATTATTAAAAATATATATTAATATATCATATTTACATTAATAATATACATGCATTTTTAATTAATCTATATAAAAACATTATTTTTTGAATATAAATATAATAATTTTATATATAATAATAATATTTTTTGTTAATTTTTTTTATCAATACTAAGAATAGTGCTGATAATGATCCCTCTTTATAAGTGCTAAAAAAGCACTGATAAAGAGAACAACTTTATCAGCACTTTTAGCTACCACTTATAAAGGTAACCCATTTATTAGCACTTAATGTTTAGCACTGATAAAAATTGGCATTGGGTAAGGTGTGATCTATGGTAGTGTGACATATTTTATCTTAGATAAATCTAACTCAATACTAAGATCAACTTCCTCGATGATTCTTAATAAGTTGCTTCCTTTTTGACATCTCACCCCTTTCTGATATCTCCTTCATTTATATTTCCCCCTTTTCTCCTTTGATGCAGATATCTCCATCCAATTTTTTTGTTTTCAATATTCTGACTGACTATGAATTTCATCACGACATGCGTTCATTAGTAGAGACCGACATTTATACAATGGGGTATCTATATTCAATGCTACATCCAGGGATCCTATGATTTCTGATTTCTATTCGTAGTGTCCATACCTCAGAGGTGATTCCTTCTATGTGTGATACAGGTGAGTTAACTACCAACTATACCATCTTATTTCTTGATGTGGACCTATTCAATCACCGTGGATTCCACTGAGTAAATTATGATAGAATAAAGTCTAAAAAATTTCACATGATTCTACGTATACCATTAGACTGTATTATGTTTTCCAGGATATCAACACCCTTGAATTTTTGAAACCAATAGAGTATTTTCCTATCCTTGAATAATTTTTATGAATCAAGCACTCTTTGGTTCATTATTAGGATTGTCTTCCTTCCTTGGTGACTCCCACAACCACTACAATGAAAGCCTAAAATTATTTATATTTCATAAAGTAAGAAGTTCTATGGTCATCAGTGCGTTCATTTTTTTTATCTTTTTTGATTATAGATTTTCTAGTTGTATAACTTTATGCTTACTTTTGTATTTTTTCCATTAATTTCAGTAACATATAAATCTATAGGATATAGGTGTATTAAATTTTTTTAATTATACCAATATATCACATTTCTTCTTAGATAACCATATATACATATACCTAATGCATATTATATATTTGGTTTATACATATTTCATTTTTTCTTTGTATGCACCCTTCATATCTTTTCTATGAATGATACTGCATATCATGTACATACATATTACTAATTAGTCTCTAATTATTTTTACCTTTTAACTATCACCTATATCATATTTCAAACCCATATACCATTCTCTTTTAATTCTAATAAAATTAAACAAATTCTACGATTTTTTATAATCACATTCAACTATATACAATGCTTTATTTTTTCCTACCATGTTATATGTTAACAATATTGAATATCTTGATTTTGGGGTGACCCCAATCTTACTATACTTTTAATTATTATATTCATTATATTTTTCAAAAAATGATGATCGAATAATAAAATTCCAATTTTTTTTGAAAATATCATGGCTATACAATCATATTTTTTAATTAAAAAGAATAAACATATATGAATTTTTACATTCTATTTCAATCTAATTATTTTTTCAAGGATAAGACCTGTAGTGTAATTTAAAACTATACAAATCCATGATATGAAATTAGAATTACATATTTTCCAACCAGAACACATACAATACAATTTTCTACTATATTCTTCATTTATTGTTCTCTAAAAACTCATTAAAATATCAACCATGCCACATTTATGCATTATAAATGTAATATTATTTTCCATATTATAAATACAATATTATTTTCCATATTATAACCATTAATTATTTGAGTGATTATATCCTCTAAATTGATATCATTCATCCATTTTCCCAATGATTTATATGAAACATTATTTCCATAATATAATAAATAATATTTATTATAAATCGTAAATAATATGTTTCTAAATGTAATATAAATATATTGTAATATGTAATATTTATTAAGAATAAAAATTTGAATTTATGAACCATAAATATAATAATACACTAAATATTATTCAAATAATGGATTGAATATGCTTGAAACATGACAAATTTAATCTTTTGAATTTATATTTAGTATAATGAACAGAATATGCATTTTACTTTCAATATGAATGAAATTTTATTTCTTGAATATATATATAGTTTTTAAATTTATGATGTCTTATTTTCTACATATAATTTTAATTTCTTCATTAAACACTATCATTACCTTGTCTAAAAAACCATTTCTTTTATTTCCTAAATATATATAGTTTTAAAAATGTATTTATTCTTAATTAATTTTTAGTAAGCATGCAGTTTTATTTACTTAATATAATCATACAATTTCAATTACTTAATATACACATGAAATTTTATCTTTTGAATTTGTATTTAATACCATTTACTTAATACAAACTTAAAATTTCATTTAATTAATATAAAAAGTAGTCTATATTGAATAAGAATACAATTTTAATAACTTTATATACCTTCAATTTCCACGTTATCATTAACTATTCCCCAATCATATCATTTATATTATATTTTATATTAATATACATGTTGTTTCCTTTTTTATACATTATCATGAACTTAAAATATAGTTTATATTGCATTATATTTATGTTCAAATTGCAACATGATATAATAGTTTATAGTATACTAAAATTTAAGATTACAATTCAATTTATATTTCTATTTAAATAATACTTTATATTAAATATTATCTTGAAGTTTATATTGCATTATCAAATAATGAATTTGAAATGTTGTTACATTTTATATTGCAATTTATATTAACATACATTCTATTTCTATGCGTAAAAGTCAATTTATTTTTGTATGAATTTTCATGTAATGAAAGTGCAATTTATATTCAATATGCGTGCAATTTCATTTACTCATTATACATGCTATTTTTATAAATTCATGTAGTTTAATTTAGTAAACATGCAAAAAATATCACCAGATTCATTTTCTCAAAACACATAATATGAAAGTACTTTGCAATTATGTAATAATGTACAAGTTTTTGAAGTATGTTCTTGAATTTTTTCTTACCACTATACATTTAATCCCCTCAAATTATTATATTTTCTATAAAAATTAGGCTCCCTACTTAATAATCACTCCAATAATTAAAATTGTCTACTTTTTTCATAAATACTATCTTCATGTCATTATTTATAAACAAAATTTGAAAACCATTGGTTGCAATAAGAACCACCTATCATCAAGTTCTTCCATTAATTTTTTCAATAATATATTCTTTTTTAACCTCTAAATTCATTTGTTTTCCTAATACTTGAAACATGAAAAGGATTGATCCAAAATTATTCTTACAATGTTGATTTTATTCATTTCCCAATCTAGAACATCAAAGTTTTAATTTTTACGTTTATGATCATTATGTTTTGAGGGTATAATAAAAAAGTACATTAAAAATTTCTATATATCATTAGAATATATAAATTTATAACATAAATTAATTTTTTCTATCATATGATATTTTGGATGTATTGTTAACCATTTTCTATGACACTATGATTTTTTTCTACCTCAATGTTCATCATAATTATACCAATTTCTCCCCTCACATAACCATTACATAATATATCTTAACCAAAATATGATAATGCACATGACGATGATATTATTAATGTCTAAATTTGGGATTATTTTTAGGAAGAAAAGTTTACATATATGATTTATTATAATTTTGAGATGATCATGTTCAATTTTGTTGTTGATTGTGACTGGGTTTTCAATTATTTTCTTTTTCATTGATCTATAATTCAATGTATGAGAAAATCGTGTACACTAGGAAAAGATGGTGAAACTATTAAGACTCTACTAGATAAGACTACATCTCTCTCCAAACCCCCCTCATAATTTCAAACTATCATAGTCCTTTCATGAACTTATATTCATCTAGGTTAATTTTAATGATTTTAAATAATAGAAAATCCATAAGTTCTCTAGAGGAGGAAGGGATGATATATTCTAACAATCAATGATCACCATTTTAAATCAATGATAAATATTTGATCAAGTGAGTAGTTTAATATATTTTTCTTAATAAGTCATCACACAATCTCTTTTGGAAAAAAATACATCATTCTCATATGACACGAAAGAGGCTTGGTTTTTTATGCTGTTTGGATGGAATTCACATATTGGATCATTTGATTAAATAACTAGTGTGAAATTGATACCTAAGATTAAAAATGATGAATTTGTATCATTTGATACATTCATCTATTTCCCTACACTATAAGTGCCACTTATTGGAAAAAACATTTATATATAATAAAAATTTAATATTATTTGTTTAATTATATTTATTTAATATTCATTCAATCATTTTAAATTATCTAAACTAAATCCCATGCCTTCCTAGACACATGGATCATTCATAGAAATTTTCATCTATGTTTCACCTCTTCCTTAGCCTCACTTTTCCCTCTTAAACTTCTTTCTCTATTTCATTCCCAATATACATTCATGAATCTAGAAGCATCCCCTGTCGAAACCCTACCATGAAATCGAATTTTAATCTCCATTACTTCATCATATCCACGACTCCTTCTCTCAACATCCCCTCCTTCGACTCACTGTCCCCAACTCCACCCCTTCTCCCTAGCCCATCCTCCTTCCTGTCTCTACCTGATTACCTTTAATTATTATTTTTGATTGTTTTCAACCCATATTACCTCCTATATCAGTTTCCTTACAACCCTAACCCCTCTCCATCCACTGTGATTTCAATCACCTCATATTTGTATCTTTTGTTGTTGCACACCCACCCTCCTTTTTCTAGGATCACCCTAACCTAAGCTCCTTCACATTTCTCCAAAATCACAGAGTTATAGATGATAATTCTATAATGATATTCTCCTTATAGGTATCTAAATTTACATTAATTCTTCTCATGGATCTACCTTGGAAGGTGTCTTTTGAGAATGTGAACATTCATATACTATCCCTTTTTCCTTTTTTATAGGTTCATCATACTTTCAATTATTCCATAATAATTAGTTTTTATTCATGATTTATTATCCCTACAATTTAAATTTGGTTTCTCATTCTATTTTATAAAAAATCAACCAATTATCCTCACTAACCTAGATATTGTGAAATTAGAATGTAGAGGTCAGATTACCACTATCAAATTCTTTAAATTTCTGATATATTTATTTCATCCAAAATTGTTCACTATATGGATCAATTGAAATTGTGAACTATATAACTTTTCTTTGTATATTGATTCTATAACTGGTTAATGAAATTTTTAATCAATTTTGTTTCATAAGGTAGTAGTCACTTATGTTTTTGGGCCCATATTATAAGGATATTCATCATGAAAGTTAACTACCCTTATAAATGTGGTCTGTATTTTATGCTCACTACTTTTGGTCCATATTAAGAGGGACTTATACATCTTAGAAGGGCCTTCTGTAGGAAAGTCCGATGGTCAAATTTAATGAAAATTATATTATCAAATACTCTTTTCACAATAACTATTCAATTCCCTCCATGGTTTGATTATTTTCATCCAATTACATTTTAATGTCCTCTACTATTACTAGGGACTTTAAATGTTCAACCCAATTTATAGAATAAAAAACTTCTACACAGATTCTGAATTTCACATGTTCTATGAATGAAAATTATTCCCATTTCAGCCTAGAATCCATGAATTTCTAACATAAATTTCTAGAAATGTTAATTTACTTATTAATCAGTACTAATTTTTTTATTATAGTTTGTATTATTTTAATCAAATACATATATATTGATTACATGGACTACAAGTCAAATCCCACTAACAAAATTGAAATAAAATGGTAAGATTTAATTTCTTACCAAATCCAATAATAATATCAAACATTTTATATTTTTTTACAATCATTGACAAAAAATAATACTACATATTCAACTATAGGAGCGTCATAAGTTTATCACCGTCCTTAGTCAACTTAAAATTGAATGATCACCCACCGGTTTCTTTTATAATTATGTTACTTTCCAACAAAAAATGGGTTCTTATTTTAGGATAAATCTTCTATATATTAATGTGACATAACTTTATTGTAAGAATATTTTTGTATGAAATTTATACAATAAACTAAACAATGATGGTGATGATGCTATAAATACCATTTATTTTTTAAAATTATAGAGCCATTTATATCATTATTCTAGTATTAATCATTTTATAAATGTTTTATATTATTTATATTCAATGTGTATTTCTCATGAGAAAAACCTTTATTTAATTTAACATATATGAAAATACCTAGATATTTCAATACAACATTTTTTCAAATTGGTATAGAGTAACCCCAATACATTATCCAAGATTAGTTTTTAAGTTTCACTATCTCTTTGAATCCTTACTCAAAATTGATTTACTAAAAATAGATTACCTGAATATTTGTTATCCTAACCACTGTTTCATGTACTACTGCATGATAATTCCCTTGGATATGTTCAAGTATTTCTTGAGTGGGGTTAAATAAAAAAAGAGTGTAAGAAAGAAATGATTTTTTTTAATGTTATTAAATTTGGAGTTAAGCCAATTTTAGGTTATTTCACGGGACATTGACCTATATATAAAGAAAACATTACATATTCTATATGAATACATATATAATTTATAGTTAATTTAATGTGAAGTTGATTAATATTTAATATAAATTTTTTTACTATATTATTTATCTAAATTCCTATTCTCCTTCAAATATCTCAATATTTAAATCAAGTTTAACTTTGAACTTTTTGAACCACCCAAATCCCATTATTCATTGGTGATTTTGTAATGTTTTTCATAGAACTAGAAATGTTTTATCATTTTTGGACCACTCATGGGGAGGGGTCATGGTATACCTATTATTGGTAGTGAATATGTTTTATATCAATTTGGATTTCATTTTTTTCATTTGTTTTCTTAGGTTAAATGTTTAATTGATGTAATTTTTATTGGGAAAATTATTTGATTTATATATCATTATCGTATTTGTATGTTCATTATGTAAATTTTATTATATTTTACTGTATTTTTTTATTTATTGAATCTTTAAATGTTATCATATTAAAGGGATTTCCATTTTTCAATTTGGAAGTTTCCTTCAAATAGAGGAAATGTTATCTATTTACATTTTCGTTTTTTTTATATTTTTCATTTCAATCAAGACTATATGATAATTATCTAGGATATGTTCAAGTATTTCTTGATCAGGGTTGAATAAATTAAGAATGGGAGTATTTTATACAAGATATGTAAAATGTATATCCTACACACACATATTAAATGTTATGTATATTAACTTTTTTTCTTTCTAAATTTCAGCAACTAGAAAATCTTTATATATATATTAAAAGTTAAATGTTTAGTGACCAAAAAGATTACAATTTCAATGGAAAACCTACTTCAAACCAAGATATTTAAGATATAAATTTCAAAATATTAAAAGTTTTCAAGTAATAACTTGAATAATCCTTTTTAACCTAAATAGACTAAATTTATTATCTAAGAACACATTTTTACCTTTTTGGTTACAAATGAATCACTTTGAAGTTTTTTTTATAAATTTTATTACTTTTTGAATGCTATTTGTTTCATTTTCTATACCACTAAAGTTCATTTTTAGATGTTTATAACTTGATGGTTTGTTTATTGGATTTTTTCTATACTATATGATTGCTAGAAAGAATACCTTAATTCCTGTAATGAAAGGTGTTTTTAGGTGTCAATTTATATGAAATTAAAACAACATTCTATATTTTTAATTAAGTAAAAATATTCTAATCGACCTCTATTACATTTTATCGACTAATTTCATAGTGTATTATTTATATCCATTTTTTTATTTTATCCCCGATCCTTAAATTTCTATGGTATCTTCTATGAACTATTAAACCGAATTTATCTTTTTAGTTAGAAGGTAAATTTATACTAGTTTTTTAGGGAAATGAAATTATTTGTTCTTTCTATGAATTTTTTTAACATAAAAATCCTTTGGCTATAGGTATGTTCCTTTTTCTTCTTACCCTATAGTGGAAACCCTAGTTTTGAAATCATAAGGTCATTTCATGTCTATTAAACACCCTTATTTTCCCTATTTTAAGTATTCCACATACTAGATTCATTATAATTATATTATGTATATGCTTATTTAATTTTCAATATATGGATATTGAACCTTCAGTATATACAGTATATTTAAATTAAAAATATTCTTATAGAATATTCAGTATTTTCATATTAAATATTTAGTGTATACATATTTATTATTTAGAATATAGACATTTCATATTCTATATGTGCATATTGCATAAGCAGTGTATCATATTGTATCATACAAAATCTATTTATACAAATTCTGTATTTCTTATTTTATATTTTGTTTATGCTTATGTGAAATATCTAATATATTCACAATACATATCTTATATATGAACATTACATATATTTCATATACACATTTCATATACACTATATTCATATTTAATATATTCTTTCAAAGTTTTTTCCTACCATAAGGTTTCATTATCCATTTTGTATGGATATTTATTCATGGTTAAATTTCAATTTTAGTATTTTTTATTTTATTTTAAATTTTATTATTTAATAATATGGATTTATTCCAAGATCTTATAGTCTTTTGTTTCATTTAAAACATTTGTTTTTTATTAAAGGATAAAAACCATTAAATTTCCTCAGTGGAAGCAAGGATGGATTTGTTCTTAGTATTGTTGGTTTCTTAGAATGCATTATTAGGATATTGGTTCTTTACATACAAGGTGCCCCAATTTTAACATTTTAATTATTAAATTTTTTATGATATCTATACCTTTTACCTCAAACATACCTAAATTTGTTACGCATATTCATTTCCTTTTTTTGTGATTCTTTGTTACATATTATTCAAAATTTAATTACTACTCTCTTCACTCAAACATTTATGTTATTTATCCTTAAAAAGTATATTTTTTAATTTATTTTAGAAGTTTTTATATCCCATGTAAATGCATAGGATTGGATAATATTTATGATACATACTCCATAAGATCACCCCATTTTGTTTTTATAAACTTATTATATTCTAGCTCTCATTATTATATATATAAATTCACAATAATTAAAAAAATTATTAAAAATTATTTTCTAAATTAAATTCATTATAAAATATAATATAATATAGATGATCCATTATATAATATTTTTTGTCATGATTATTAAATATCATTTATTAACTCAATGACACGGGTTTATGGTCGCTAAGAGAGGTATCAAAAATTTATATTGGATGTTGTTATACCCCATTCCACTCATCTCCCTAACCCCAAAAATCTATCCCTACCACCACCGTCTCCATTCCCATGATGTATCCCCCTACCCCCATCGAAACTTCCCCCTCATGATTCCCCACCCCATACCCCACCCCCATAATGACCTTGTCCACCGTCTCTTCATGCCGCTTAACCCCCTTTGACACCCCCACTTTTATTCAATATATATTAACTCTCAAGATAACTATTCAAATCATTACATTTAAATTTAAACATTCATTTTATATCAATATCTCAATGAATTATCTGATTTACAAGTTTTCGAAGCATTAAACTTGTTGATATATATGTTAAAATTAGAGATATCATACATATAATGATTTTTTCACTCACTTTTTTATTTTGTAGTTATTTTATGGTCATGTGCTTATATCATTTCCATAAAATCTATAATGAGTAAACCCAATGAATCTGATAATAAACGTACTTCTAAGTTTACATAGGTGAAATATTATAATTTTTTTCATTATTTGAATACACAACTTATTGAGTGTTAATATTTTGTTAATAGTTTATAACTCAGCCTCTAACCATAAAAGAAAATAATGACAGAAAGTATTTAGGGTTATAATCATTGATATCAAAAGTCATTTTAATGACATTTTTACCCATTAAAAATTTTCATTTGGATTTTCATAAAAAATGTTGGGTTTCTATTACTAAATGATTTATTCTATGAGTTTTAGATCTATATATTTATTAGTCACACATACAATCTATATTAATAGAGTTTTTTTAGTCACATATACACAGTTTTTACATGATTTAACAGAGTCTATTATTATGTTATAATATTGTAATAATTATCTCACAAAATCAGGTCTAAAAATAACTTGTCTAGACTTTCCACTGTACATGAAACTATAAAATCTTGATAAAGATGATTCACTATAAAAATTGAGAGATATTGGAGGCATTGGACTAGGATATAATTTAATGTCCAATAATACATTACTAATCCATTCTTCTTCCTTTCCACATGCTGGTATGGCAATAAATTCTAACTGAATAGTTTAATGTAAAATTCTTGTTTTTTATTTCTCACCTAATTAGAAATATGTCACCAAGAGGAAAAAACTACACATATGTGGATTGATTATCTCCAAAACTAGTAATGAAACTCTTGTCAGTGTATCATTCTAATACAACCAATTAAACAATATAGTATAGACTTAAATATTTGGCCTTCTTTAGGTATCCAAAAATTATTATTATAAATATCCTATGAACTATACTTGGATTAATAGTATATTTAGTCATATTATGAACTCAAAATTCAAAATCCAATCTAGAAAAAAGTATCACATACATTAAAGGACCAATTTCACTTTTCTATTAAAGTTCTGCTACAACTCTCCTCTATTCATAAATAATTTAACACTTTCATCAAATTGGGGTATTCACACCGTTTAAACCATGATGATTAAATTTATTTAACATTTTATGAATTTAATAAGACTGACTTAAATTGTAACCCTAATTATTTTTTTAATTGAAATACCTAGAATAGTAACAAACTATTCAAAAATCATTCATTTTAATTATAGAAGAAAAATAGTTTTTTGTCTAATCAACACCAATCATGTTAGTCCTAAAAATTAACATATCATCAACATATAGACACATAATAACTCCATAGTATTTTTCAAATTTTAAATAAATATATTTATCCACATATTTATGAAAAAACCCTTAGAAAATATAATTAAATCAAATTTCTCATGCCACTACTTTGGAGCCTATTTAAAATCACAGATAGGCCTAACTAATTTACATACTTCAATTTCATTTCCTTGTTAAAAAAAATGTTGGTCCTAATAAAAGAATTAACCCTAATGGGGTGGGGGGTGGGGTGAATTGGGGTATTGTAGTTTATTAATTTTCCTTCCATGATCATGATATTATTCTATTTTTATGAGGAAACCTTCTTTATCTCCCTCACTTGTCTCTCTTTAGTGAATAAAGCAGTAAATAACGAGCACATACATTTTTAATTGATTCACCCAAATGGGATAATCCAAGGGTCATGCATGAAAATGTTCTTATTTTCTTCAGACACTGAACACACTACTTGAAATGATCACACAATAGAACAATTTTACTAACCCTACATATTCAAAATCCTTAAATACATTAGAAATATCACTAATCTTATTCATAAATAGATGATAACCACTATATGTGTGATGTTATCTTTCTCTATGAAATGTAGATGAGAAAATACACTGGTAATGGTGTTTCACTTCAGTACAGGTTTGATGAATTTTTATTTTTTATAGTTAATACCCTAGAACCAACTACTTTAAACATTATATTACTAGAATATTCATAGTCTTGAATATTAATTAAGTACTTATCACATGATTATCATTATTTTGTGTGAAACCTATAAGATAATGTCCTTGGGGTACTTGTTTCACTGAAAGGTTATAATAATTCCTATCAATGATGAGAACCAAGAAGTTCTATTACAATAACATAAAATATATACTATATATCCATAAAATATCATTTTATGGGATGAAAATGATATAGACTATAAAGGGTGGATACTAATTGGTCTTCAGTACACAATATCATGATGTAGGCCCTTTGTAATCATAATAAAGGAGGTTATAAGAATATACCCACCCGTAAGAATTCCACATGTTTATGTGTCATTGGATATTCCTATCTGTGGATGCCTGTAATGATCCTTTTACTTGACATTATTATTAATATTTACTATGAATCACATAATTTTGTGTATTGAAAAAAACCATGATGACATATGTTCACTAATAAGTAGGATATGTTGGGTGTGTCACAAATAGCATGGATTAAAGAATAGGTCAATAAAGGATTTATCCCTCCTTATTTTATGGAAGTTGATATATCTTGAACCATTTATAGAAGAACCATTTGATCAATTCTGTGGACTTGTTTTTAATATCAATGTGTTATTTTTTGGAAAAATAAAAGAAATACATATCAAGCATTTAGATTAATGATACAAGTGCACAACCTTCCTGATGATATATTATGACAAAGAGATTATATTACACAGTGAATGTTCATAGGAGGTTATTATCATTATGACATTCAAATTATTTCACTATAGGTTCCTTGGTGTGTTTCTAGATGATAACCTTCAACTTTTGGTGGTTCTGCCTAATTCTATTGAGAAAGTAGCTAAGTGGATTAGACACTAAGTGTATTTAAAACCTTAGTTAAATTCTAAATGAATTTAATATGTTGGATAAATATTATTCCGGTATGTGGTTTATTAATTATTCATGTTTGTTTGACCGCATATATTCAATCACCCGTTATTCAAGAGAATATTAAGTGGGTTGAATATTAGATAAATATTCATTTAATAAGGTAATTATTAATTACAGAAATATATAATATTATTCGATTTTGGTTAATTTACAAGGTAAAAAATATTTATTTATTTAGTTATGTGAATATTTAATAAATATTTATTCTCAATTTTGTTGAATATAATATTTATTTATTTTTTAGAGAATAATGAAGTGATATTTATTTATTAAAAAAATAGTCATTATTTAAGGCTTGATAAATATTGTGGAGTACTGACAGACTGAGTTAAATGGTATAGTGATAAATATCATATTAAATATTATTTTAATAAATATAAAAATATTTATTCAAGAAAATAATATTTTTTATTGATGACTTTAGAACATGTCAATTAAATAATAATAATAATAATAATATTCTTATTTAGACATCAATTTTTCTAAGGATTAAGAAAAATAATAAGGGATCGGGTGAAATTATTATTTTCGAACCTTAACTATATTTAAATTTGGTTATGACATTCTCTAAAGCAAGATAGAATGAATTCTAGAGTATCTTATCAATCCCTTGAAAGCTCCTATCCTAGAATTCTATCAAGAACAAAGAATGATCCTCCTCCTCCATCCTCTCGATTCTAGAGAGATTAAGAAGTTTTCTTCCACATTAAGTGATTTTCAAGTCAATCATCAATGATTGAAATAAGTAAAAAAATATTCTAGGCTAGAACCTAATGATTTCTATAAAAATGTTTGGAGGTTTTCAGTGCACATGTGGATCACCACTAGATGGATTCTACCCTTGAATCTTATCACTATAATGATGAAAGTACAAAAAGTGGTCCTCCGATTCATCAATAAATAAAGTAATTAAACACAAGTTATTTCATTATCAAAATAAATCAATTATAAATTATATGTGACGATTGATCCTTCTTGGTTCCAGCATAATAATCAATTAATGTTTGATTTAATTTCATTGGTCATGATTTTCTTTGTCATATAAATCTTATATTATTCATTTATTATAACAGAAATATGAGTCAGAAACTTCCTTATATTATCTTCTTCTATTTCCTAATCCTACAAGTGGTATGAAAGTAATATTATATAATTAATTTTTAATTATTTATTATTCATTGATCAATAATTTTATTTTTGTGTTAGTTTTTTATTTTTTAGTTCATTTGTTCTTAAAACCAAATATCAAAATATTATCTTCTATTTATTTTTTCTAGATCATATAAGTAAGAACCAATTAAAAATGTAATAAGAAATAGTAAAAAACTATATCAGGAGAAACCAACTTTTCTAGCTAGACAATACAATACTACTTGGAGTATAACCCATTTGTATATTCCATGTACCCATATACACTACATAATGATGAATCCTGAGAAATCCAGGTTGTTGTGTAGTTAATACATGTGTTAACTGGGATAGTCTGAAATAAGGTTTATTAGATTGTATGAGGTGTAGCTAGCATACAAACCATGTAGTCCACATGCATTCACAATGAAATTCACGGAATATGTGTGGTCAAAGGTGTGTTGTGTATTTATTACACAACACATGAAACTAGTGGCAGAGAAATACAGAGGTCACACTATGTGTAGATGGAATATACATTGTGCATGTCATTAATATTCATGGAAAACATACTTGTTGAGTCCCAAGGAATTTATTTTGGAAGCAATTTCACGATGTGTAGCTGATTATAAACATCACTTAACTGGTATCAGTCTATGAATATTACACACTTTACAGGATATAACCATGTGGATTAATTACATGGAAGGATAACTAATTAAGGAATTAAATTGATCTACATGGTGTGTAGATAGTGTACACACCATTAAATTAATTTTACATATTTTTTAAATTCCTAATTAATTATCATGTAGATTAATAACCACATACCATATAAGGTTGTTATTTACACTAAATTTAATATAATAACTAAGTCCATACATGTCACATAAATTAATTGTGTTGTGCATCTTAAATATATTGAATTTATTTTTGTTGACACACTACTCACCTTTAATATGTGACATGTTGTATACATTACATCCTATATTAAATACACTATAAAAGATCATAAAAGGTAGCACATAATTATAATGTGTTTTTATCATGTTGACTTTAAGTATAATTAATTTTATTTATTTAAGATTAATCAAAAGGGAAATTCATAACTATTTGGTTGTACATTAAGATAAAGGAATTAATTAATTAGTTAGTTAAATTAATTCAAGTGAATTTATCTTAAAATTAAATAATTAATTGAAATTAATGTTGTCTAGTGTGAAAATATATATTCTTTTCATGTATATGAAGGATCATGCTCAAATACCAGACCTATATACACGATTGGTCTCATTTTAATTTATTATTATTGTGAAATTAAATTTATATCTCATGTGCCACGACTCCTCTCATTATGCACAGTCTCTCATGAACGCATTTTATTTTATGTTGACCCCCATAAACTTCATATTAGTAAAACTTATGTAATGGATGGATCTCCTAGGAGAGTGTAGGCGAGTGTAGGAGGTTCAATTTCATAGTTAAGGTGAAACTAGTCTAGGATATATATAGGAGGATGAGTAGAATACTACAACCTGAACCAAGTTATGGTTCAAGGTTTTCTCCCCTAGGTTTTAGGGTTAGTTTATCATCCTCTAGGTAAACTAATAATTATAATAAGCTCTCAATCATACCACTTTTATTATTTTATTTCTATCAAGTTTCATAGTTAATTTCTTTATGGATTATTTTTCATGATCACCTAAATTAATAAATGAACATAAAAGATGCTATTAAAATAAATTATAATATGCCTAAATTTTATCTAACACATGTTTAACTTCTTATGTAAAATCTTGTAAATATTAATATGGATATAATAAGATAAAATGGGAGATTTATGCATAGGGATAAATTTCCTAAAATAAAATACTATGTCAGTATTAGCTTCTATTACCTAATTTGGAATGGAACTAATAGATAGTTGTATAGTGAAACTATACTTTTACATATAAAATTACATGATTTAAGCATAAAATACATTAGATTACAAGCCAAGGACCGTGAATTCTTATGTCTTGGAATACCAAGTACATAATCAAACATTATGAAAAAAACTTTTTATTTAAACTCCAAAATGAGCTCTTATCTTCCACTGTGCTCATACATCAACATAGGATAACCTAGGTATAACATGAAAAAATTTATGATCTAAAAGCCTAGTAAGGGAATAACCTATGAACAAAGCATTAGCACATGGGATAGAAGGCATGCCATGATGATATATAAAGGCATGAAACATATGGAATCATAAAATATAAACATGGGATCATTTAAACATGGAATCAAAGAAATGTGGAAATAACATAAAACATGAATTTAGTTTGAGTCAAGGATAACCGCCAAGATTGTTTCCTATAGTTGTACAAGACGAGGCTAACAGCCAAGACCATTGCACTTTGTAGCACAAGCCAAGAATAACCGCTAAGACCGTCGTACATAATGTCTCCTGAGACTCAACATTACCCAATTCAATAGATAACTATCTAGGTGAACCCATATTAAATTTCATGAATATGTTTTCAACATAAATAATCATACATATTCAATCTTATATAAACTTAAGGGTTACCCATGGAAAGAATTGGGTACCACAATCATGGCATAAAGCATAACCAATGTGCATATCATGAAAGTATCCATGAAAGAAAGGAATTGGAACATAAATTGACTTTGATAAGGTAAAATAAGAATATATCATGGTAAGTGATGTCAAACATAAGTTACAACATGTAATAAATTCATTTGATAAATTTCATCATTAAAACATTTTTGTGCGGTTCTAAGGATAATACTATAGAGATTTTAAAATAGAAAAGGAAAAAATCTTTTATATAAAAAATAAAGTGAAACATAAAGGTTTTCATAATAAAAAGACTGATTTTATAAGGACAATGGTGGCTTAAAATATAGGATAGATTTCACTTGAAACTGGGTAAAAATTGGGAAGTTCCGTTAAAATGAGTTTGCTTATTGGGAAGTATCGAGGAGGGAATCACTTAAAAACATGTATATCCCTGAAATAGAATGAGGAATGGATCTTGAAACATGATTTTGAAGCATATAAACATAATTTATAATTTTTACGTAAAAATAAAATACAACTTAATTTGGGTAAAAATAAAGATAGGGAAACCCGAAGGAATAAAGGCCCTTCGGCACTCAAGATGAACTGGACCAGGTATGGAAATTCGGTAATTTAAAACTTAAGCCTGGTTTTCTCAGAATTCTTGATTGGGATCCTAATTTTAATCCATTCACACACAAAAATCACTTGGCTCAAATCTGGGTTAGAGTTCATGGTCTAAATTGGATCTATTGGCATCCAAAAATCCTAAATGATATTGCTTCCTGCATTGGGACTCCCATAAAAATTGATCATAGAACATTGAATGGGGAATTAGGACTCTATGATAGAATAATGGTTGAGGTTAATGTAGCTATTGAACTGCCTTCCAGCATTATTTTCAATGCCCCTGACTACAAAATTGAGCTTAGAATTGAATATGAAAAGAAGCCACCCTATTGTGAAGTATGCAAATTGATTGGTCACAACCTCTCAAATTGTAGGGTGGTTAGAAAACAAATGGAACCTCCAATAAATAAAGATTGGCAAGAAATAAAACATGTCAAAAAGGGGTTGACTACCTCTATCAAACCTCAGCCCCCCAATAAAGAAAAGCAGGACATTTGGGTTAAGAAATCCAATGTACTGTCATGTCTGGAGGGAAAATCCTGGGGGGAGTTAGTTGAGGAAGAGGAGACCCTCCAAAAAAATGATAATCCTGTTATTGTTTTGCATGATACAGTGGCTGTAAGTGGTGGAATTAATCACATTTCGGCCACTGATGTTTCTTCCTCACATACTCTCGCTTTGGTTGAACATGCTAGTAGGGACTTGGGGTCGGATGCTTTTGCCCCTGTGGATCTTATTGTCAACCCTGAGGTCTCCAATATAACAACAAGTGATTTGGTAAAATCTGCAGACCCAGGTTCTTCAAATCCTTCTATTTATCCTGTAAAGAATATTATGAATAATGATGCTATCAATTCTGAAAATGATGCTGTTAACTCTTCTTATATTTCCACTATCACTGCACACAGCACTCCCTTCTCCTCTGCTAATGATTCTGTACAACCTGTAATTGCTGTCCAAACTGCTAGTATTGTTTCTGTAACAGGGGTCCTGGCACCTCATGCTCTAAATGATGATACCTTAGTGGCAGGCGCCTCATCCAACACTACACACACTTCTGAACCTGCTCCTATTACATCTGTTTCTATAATAAATCTTCCATCATCTGCTTCAGAATCCGAAAATCTGGCACCTCATGCTGTCAATCTCGACACTGTTATGGACAGCTCTTCCTACAGCACTGCTCCTGATCCTATTCTCCCCCCTGAACCAACTCTTACTGATAATTACCGTACTACTAACAATGTTGGGCCTCCACCCCTTGCTGAATTGCAGACTTCTAATCTGGAAAAATCTGCTTCTGCAAAACCCATTCATTCTACTTCTGTTAAATCCATCATCTCGGCTTATTCCTCACAAGTTGATAAATCTCTCACAGCCTCTGATCCCTTGGTTCAGAGCCCTCCAAAAACTACAGAAGTCAGTTCTTCTCCCATGGATTGCACTGCTATCCGGAATTCCGCACATACTCCCGCAGATCCTTCTGCTGCTCAAGCTGATGGTCTTGGCATCACAGCCTCTGAGCGCATGCCTGGCACTGCTTCTCGCAATGAGGAACCTTATAATGCCAATACTCAGACAGTCAATCTAAACTCTTCTTCCTCCCCTATGGTCACTCGATCGCAAAGGAAGAATGATTCTGGAAAATCCAAAAAAAAGAAGGGTTCCAACCCAAAACGCAAATAGAAATGAATTTTCTCTATTGGAATTGCCAAGGATTAGCAAACAATTACACCTCCACTACAATTAGGAGGCTTATAAACACTCATAAACCTCAACTCTTTTCCATCTTTGAACCAAAAGTTAATTTCAAAGACAACTACATGAGACTTGGTGCTCCTACCTATAGTTTTCTTGGGTCTTGTAAACATGGTACTCAAACTGACTCTATGTGAATATTTTATCATAATTCCCTTCAAAATCTGCACATCATTAAAAGCACATATCAGCAGGTTACATGTTATTTCTTGTTGAACAGTTGTCTCTTTCTTTGTACTATGATTTATGCCAATAATAGATATCAGGACAGAAGGACTTTATGGCATGAGATTTCCGATATGGCCCGCTCAATTAAGGAGCCTTGGGTTGTTATGGGTGATTTCAATGCCATTCTAAGCCCTTGTGAAAAAATTGGCCCCTCACATCTTACCATTTCTTCAAATGAATTTAGGTCGGCTATTGATGACTGTAGCCTTTTTGAAGTTACCCTCACTGGTGCCAAATATACTTGGTATGGAAAACATTGTAATAAAATGGTTGCCAGTAAGCTTGACAGAGCCTTTGTCAACATGAAGGCCCTTGATACCTGGGATAATATTTCTAGTATAACTCTTCCTAGAATTAATTCTAACCATCATCCTATCTTAGTGAGCTTCTGTATGATCAGCCGTAAGCATATTCTCCCCTTTAAATTTAATAATGTGTGGTCCTTGAACCCGGACTATGTCACTCTTATACACCGCACCTGGAACTCTATGAGCCACCATAAGGATTTATTTGCCTGTATTTTTAAGTTAAAAATCCTAAAACAGGCCCTCAAAAGTTGGTGTAAATCTACAAGATCTCAAATTGACCTTGAAATTTCCTCTCTTGAAAATGATCTTAGTCGTGCACAAACGCAAAAAACTATATCTGATTTCAGTTTGGATCCTCAGCTGGAAGCTAACCTTGACCTTAAACTTAATTCTTTGCTCACTTTTAAGGATAATCTTCGTAAAAAATGTTTAGGACTAAATGGCTTGTTGATGGAGATCGTAATACTAAATTTTATAATTCCCTTCAAAGAATAAGAAAGGAAAATCGTCCTCTTACCAAACTTATTCATGATGATTTTCTCATCGATACTGAATAATCCATAACGGATCATGTCACCTCGTACTTTTACAACATTTTCAATGGCCTGGACATAAATATTGACATCAGGGCCAATATTATCCCCTTACTGGCTGATGATAGAGACAATGAAACTCTTTTAAGCACACCGCTTGATCAAGAAATTAAAGATACTGTCTTTGGCCTTAATCCAGACAGTTCACCTGGTCCGGACGGGTTCAATAATGGATTCTATCAAAAGCATTGGGATATTATCCAAAAGGATGTTTATAACCTTGTTAAAACCTTTTTTTCCCATGGTTCTCTGCCTCATGGTATTAATTCTCAATTTTTAGTTTTAATATCTCAGGTTGAAAATGCTTCGGAGATTCATCAATTCAGACCCATTTCTCTCATTAATACTCTTTATAAGATCATTACTAAAATAATTGTGAATAGGCTGGAGCCCATTTGTGAAAAAATAGTGTCATGGAATCAATTTGGTTTCATTAAAGGTAGGGCCATTCAGGAATGCATCTGTCTGGCCTCGGAAGGTACCAATTGTCTTAATAAAAACACTAGAGGGGGGTGTGTGGCCATTAAACTAGATATCAGAAAGTCCTTTGACACTATTGACTGGAATTTCATCTTCAGGGTTTTAAATAACTTTGGATTCCAGGACTCTTTCATTGGAAGACTGAAAACTCTATTCAGATCTGCCTATATTTCTATTCTAATCAATGGCTCTCCTAGGGGCTTCTTCAATTGTTCTAAAGGTATCAAGCAGGGTGACCCTCTATCGGCCATCCTCTTTGTCATTGCTGAGGACTACCTAAGCAGACTTCTAAATAGTCTGGTCGCTCAAGGATCCCTGAAACCCATACAAGCTTCCAGGAACTTAAATATCCCTACCCACCTTTTATATGCTGATGACATCATTCTTTTTCTTAAGGGGGATCAAAGGAATATTCATGTCTTAAAACAAGCTCTTAATCATTATGAGGAAGTCTCTGGTCAATCGATATCCTGGAATAAATCATATATTTATTTTGGAAAGAACTTTCCTATCCGAAGAAAAAATACCATTACTTCCTACCTTGGAATTATAGAAGGACTCCTCCCTTTCGCTTATTTAGGTGTTCCAATATTTTGGGGTTGTCCTAAGGCTAGCTATTTCACTAATATCACTGAGAAAATTATAAACCAACTCTATACCTGGAAAGGAAGATCCCTCTCTGTGGCTGGCAGGATTTGTCTAGTCAAATCGACCATTGTCTCTAAGATGGCATACTCTATGATGATATACAAATGGACCGCCATCATTTTTAAGAAGATCAATACCTATATCAAAAACTTCATCTGGACGGGTAGTATTCTTGAAAGAAAACTTGTCACTATTCCCTGTAAAACCTGTTGCAAACCTCTCGACAAAGGTGGCATTGGTATTAAAAAATTAAAGATGTTCAATAATGCTCTCCAAGCCCGTGTTACTTGGAGTATCATCAATGGTACTTCCAAAGCTTCTGATTTCTTGAACCTTAGATTCCGCACCAAGCTTTTAAATGGGAATCTCAAGTACATTAACTCTTCAATCTGGCCCTCAATTAGAGACTCGTATCAGAAGATCATGGAAAATTCTAGATGGATGGTTAGTGCGGACTCTTCCATTAATTTTTGGTGCGATAAATGGTGTGGTAACCCCTTGATATCTCTGTTACCACCTAACATCACTCCCTATGACTATATTCTTTTTATAAAGTATGTCTTACAATATCACATGCATGCTCTCCCCGAAAATATTGCGTAGATCATTGATAATCATCATTTTTCTTCTAATGGTGATTTCCTTGTTTGGGAACCTGTCCCGAATGGCATCCTTGACTCCAAAAACTTCTACCAACATTACTTTTCTGAAAGTGATTCTATTTTACATTGGGTGAGTCATTTTGATAAGTCGTGGATCAAACCTTCTAGGCTTACTCTCATTTGGAGAATTTCCCATAATAGATTACCCACTGAAGCCTGTCTTCAAGCCTTTAACATTCAACTCTGCTCCATTTGTCGCTTGTGCAATCAACACAGGGAAGATGCAGATCATCTATTTTTGTCGTGTGCGACGACATCTGCTTTATGGAATTATGTTTTTGACTTATTTAATTGCAGATGGTCCCTTTCTGACACTATTTGTTTGTCCCTTAACAAGTGCACTAGCTATGCTTTCTCTCCTCAGGTTAAAAATCTACTGCTTACGGCGGTGGCAGAACTGCTTCGGGTGATCTGGTATGCTAGAAATGACATCATTCATAATAAGCACTCATTTAGTTTAATTGCAGGCAAATCTCGAATTCTTATTGCGATACATGAAGCTGCTTCCATTCAAAAAGACTGTTGCAACAACCCGGTTGGTAATTTTGAGATCCTTCGTCACCTTCGTGTGCCCGACGTCTTCCCACGGATCAAACGTTCGTTTGAAGTATTCTGGAAATCACCGATGTCGGGATGGATCAAAGTGAATGTTGACGGTGCCTCCAAAGGTAACCCAAGCCCTGCCGGTTGTGGTGCTATTTTTCGCGACTCGGCTGGTCTTTTCCAGGGTTGCTTCTATGCTGGCTGTGGCCATTCCTCTTCCCTGGAAGCTGAAATGCTGGGTGTCATCCACGCCGTTGATTTTGCCCTTCAAAGAGGCTGGAAAAAACTCTAGATTGAAAGCGACTTTACTACTACCATTCATGCCATCTGGAATGGTTCCATTCATCTGTCTTGGTCTCTCACCACTCTTTGGATGAATTGTCTCAACTCTCTACATGGGATTGACTACATAGCCACTCACGCCTATCGGGAAGCAAATACTGTTGCAGATGCTCTTGCCAAAAAAGGCATTCATCAGACCATGACTTGGATGAACTCTTTACCTGCTGATTTATTATCTTTGTTTGATAGATATTGTAAAATAATTCCATCTTTTCGCCTTTTGTAACTTTTTGCTTATCAATAAGATGACAATGTTTGAAAAAAAAATTTATATTCAAGTTTGGAAAATCATGTAAAATTGGGATGGTTTTACAGAATTGTAGTTATATTATATTCTTTACAATCAATAATTTTACATGATTTTAAATTTAATTTGGTTACTTGGACTGAATATTAATCATTATGTAATGCTTTAGTGATAACCTTTTGGGTTAATTGGCGGTTTTTGGCCCCAAGGAACATGTTTTATTTTATAAATCAAAAAAATGTGTACAAAAGGATTAAAAAACCATATATGAAACATGATACATATATTATGGTCTTTTTAAACCATGAAAATGGTTTTATGACCATAATTGAGGATGGTTACAAAAAATTTAAAACCCATCATCCTTGAATGTGGTAAATTAGCACATCTTGGATGATGTTTTTTTTATTTTTAGTATTAAAGAAAGGGAAAGGAGGGATGATGAATAATTATTCTTTTATCATGAAAAAATTACATTAAATTTAAGTTAATATATTCATCACAACATTTGGATGAAAGGTGGCGAGGAAATAAAAAGAAAAAAATGAACTTGAAAAGAAAAGTTGATAGACCCCTTATGAAAATTCGGCTGCCTAATGACAATGCTTAAAATTTCATAAAATATTTTTATGAGAGGAAAAAGGGTATATAATCATTATTAAATAAAATGGAGAGAAATGGGGATATAAAATGATATAACCTAACATAATTCAATTGAAATTAAAAATAATAACATAAAATGAAAGCTTTGAAAAAGAGAAGGGAGGTAGATTCCCTTACCCTGTAGAGTAACTCCTAAATCTTGAAGGTTGGGACCTTGTAGGATTTAGGAAACCTTAGGAGGTCTCCTAGAGAGGTAAATATACCATATCTTCAAGTATTATGAGTTTTTAAATGATATAAAATCAAGGAATATTGGGTATTTATCGTAAAAGTGAGAGTTTTTTTATTAATTTCGAAGGACACCTCATTAGTGGTTTTTGAAAAACCACCAGCTTTCCTAGGATATTTGACCATAGTATTTTCCAATTGGGAAACCTCATATCTTATATTACTATATACAAGCATACAAACATTTTATTTTAATTATTACATCATTAGGATGTCATTAAACCTACTGAAAACTCAAAACTGTATTTTTACTATTCACAAAAAATCTTGTATTTTAGAAAAATCCCAAAAATTCACTGAAACAATTTTTTGATGGGTAGAATTCAACTATGAAATCAATTTTTTGAAAATAATTTTATAAATAATTTTAATTTAATTTTTATATAAAATAAATATTTATCTGAAAAAACAACATTAAAATTATAACTCATTTTATAACACCTTGAAAAATTAATCAAGTTACCATAAAATTATCTTATACCATAAGAAAATAAAGTAAAATTATATGATTACATTTTATGAAAATACATTTCCATTTTAAATTATTAAATTAATCATAAAATTTTAAATAAAATATTTATGACATACACAAATACAAATACTTATACTATGATCATTTTCTCACTTTTAAGATGTATAAGTTGTATTTATACATTCATGGGTGAAGTTTATATTTTTTAGATGATTTTATATTCATTACTATTCATTAATATTCATAAAGGCATGTTACTATTCATAAGGGTATGCTACTATTCATCAAAAATTAAATTTGTCTTATCAGACTCCAAATAACATACTGATCACAATTGTAGATGACGACATTTAAAAATTCAAAAAATAAAAGTTAAAATATTATGTTTATAGGTCACATAGTACTTAGTAGTTCATTATGTTATGATTTCATGTGATTATATGTAATAATCATAATAAGGGAATTTCCCTTGAAAAATATTGGGTCATTACATTCTTCCCCCCTTAAGAAATTTAACCCTCTGAAATTTTGTTTTACATTCTAGGCCATAAACAGGTGTGGGTACTTTTTATTCATTGCCTCCTCTAGTTCCCATGTTGCCTCTTCTTACTTATGGTTCTGCTATAGTACCTTGACCAGGTGATTTGTCTTGTTACGTATAAATTTATCTCTATGATCCAAGATCTTCACTGGTTGCTCCTCAAAATAAAGATCATACTCCAACTGTACCCCCTATGAAGAGTTTACATGTGAAGGGTTTGTTATGTATTTCTTTAAGAGGGATAATGAAAGACATCATGTACTCTGACCATGGTTGGTGGAAGTTCTAGTCGATAGGCCACAACCCTAACATGATCAAGAATCTTGAAGGGGTCGATGTACCTAGGACTTAACTTTCCTTTCTTCTGAAACCTCATATGGAAATACATATCAAACCCTTTTATCAGTGCTCAGAAAAGTGCTGATAAAGGGGTATTTTATCAGCGCTAAAAAAAGCACTGATAAAGGACCCCCTTTATCAGTGCTAAAAAAAGTACTGATAAAAGGGGTCCTTTATCAGCGCTTTTTTAGCGCTGATAAAAGTTAAAAAAAAGAACATATAATTTGGGGGGGAGCTTTTAACAGTGCTTGACCCCCTTTATCAGTGATAGGTGGACCACTACAGTGCGCTACCCTTGCCCACACGTCCATCACATGCCCCCCACGCACACCTCCTTGCTTCCACCAGAACTCGAACCCACGACCTCCCCCTTGCGTGCCTGTACTTTTACCACTAATCCATTTCTTTTTATTCTATTTATTGATATATCTATTTATTTATATATATATAGTAATATTTATTCATATTTTAATATAGATTCAGGTTAATATTAATATATTTAGTTATATTACTACATATATATTTATTCATATATTAATATTAATATATATTTATTTATATATATCGTTATATTTATTCGTATAATAATATAGATTAATATTAATATAAGTATATTTAGTTATATTAATACATATATATTTATTCATATATTAGTATATATATATATATATTTATTTATTTTTATATTAATTTATATTTATATTTATTTATATATATATATTTTTAGTTATTATTTTTATCCATATATTTATTTGTATGATAATATACATTTATAAGATTAGTTTTAAATACACTTAAAAAATATGTTTTTTATGTGTGTTTATAAATAAATAAATAAATAAATACATACATATATAGCACACACACAAAGACACACACACACACACATAAATATTTACGAATAAATACATCTATATATGTGATTTAAAAAGACATAGAATGTTAAAACGACCATAACTTCTAATCCAAAAGCCGTTTTCAACTCCACAACTAGTCAAATTGAAGAAAATGAAACAATCTTTGATATGATATATGGTACAGGACTAAAGAACATCCAAATCAGAATTTATTCTTGTTTGAATGTTAACAAATCGGGGTATCCCGACTAAAAACCCAGTTTTGGAGGCCTTTTAGGCCTTTTTTGGGCTTGAAAAATGTAAATGAAGCTTTGTTTAAATCACAAGCACGTAGAACACGTCGCGGGCTTCGATTTGATATGATGTTGAGCTCAAACGGATGCCCAGATCAAAAGTCATGACCGTTTGAATTTTGAGTTACATTTTCAACTTATTTTAGATCTTTTATTATTTTTTTGATTTTTTGTGTCTTCAAATTGTTATTAAATGATTTCTAATTGATGATAATTAGCAAATTATTAATTAATTATATTTTCTAAAATATTTTAAATCCATTTTCACTAAATTTCTTTTATATTAAAATGTAATAGTCTATTTATACTAATCTAAAACATATTTAAAAAATATATATTATATTTATATCAATATAAATATACTTATATAACAATATATTATTTTTCATGAAAAATTATTTTTTTTGGAACATAAAATTTATCAACTCTAGGAAAATGCACTGATAAATCCCCTCTTTATCAGCGCTCCTAAAAAAAGTTCTGATAAAGGTGTCCCCCCTATCAGTGCTAAAAAAGTGCTGATAAAGGGGGGGGGGGGGTCTTTATCAGCGCTAAAAAAAGTGCTGATATAGGTTCACTTTTAACAACTCTTTTTTTAGCGCTATTAAAGGCCCCCCTTTATTAGCACTGATAAAGGTCCCCTTTATCATCGCCTTTTTCTAGTGCTGATAAAAGGGTAACGCTTCCCTTACCCGTTTTTGTAGTTGTTTAACTTTAAATTCAAGGTATCGTTGATGATTATCATCATAAATATTATGTCAACTTTGGGATGACTTGATGTGCTGCTGAATTGTTTTCACCTTCTCCACCATTTCTTCGACCATTTCAGGTCCTAACAGTTTACACTCACCAACTTCATCCCAACAAGCTGGTGTTCTGTACCTTTTCCCATAAAGGGATTTGTATGGTTCCATTTGGATGATCGAGTGGAAACTTTTGTTGTATGAGAATTCAACCAATGGAATATGTTGGCCCCATACTCCTTTGAATTCTATATAACATGCTATCAACATGTCTTCCAGTGTCTGAATAGTTTTCTTAGGTTGTCCATCAGTTTGAGGATGATAGGCCGTACTAAAGTTCAGTTCAGTGCTTAGAGCATGTTGGATACTTTTACAGAACTTCAAGGTGAATCTTAGATCTCTACCGGATACAATAGATAGTGGTATTCCATGCATCCTTACCACCTACTTGATATATATCTATGAAAGTTGATTTAATGATAATTCCTCTCGAATCGTGATAAAGTTAGTTGTCTTTGTAAGATGATCTATAATAACTCATATAACATTGTTTCTTCTGGATGTCCTTGGAACTCCAGTGACAAAGTCCATGGTGATGTGCTCCGACTTCCATGTTGGTATGGGTAGTGGTTGCATCATCCCCTTATACTTATGTCATTCAGCCTTAACTTGTTAACATACTAGTCACTTTGATGTATATTCAACAATATCCCTTTTCATATTATCCCACAAAATGTTTTCTTAGAGATCTCGATACATCTTTGTGCTCCCTAGGTGAATAGAGAAGGTTGAGCTATGTGCGTCATTTAGAAGCTCCTTATTTATCTCTAGATTGGATGGTATATATAATCATGACCCAAACCTTATGACTCCATCCTTTTCAATTTTGAAATCAGAGGATTTCTCATTTCCGACAGCTTCTACCCTTTTATAAAGTTCCACATATTTTTTTGAGCATCCTTTATTTTCTCCATGAGGGATGGTTGAGCAATAATTTTAAAAAGTATTGATGATGTTTCTCCCTTAATGATTCTCATGTCCATTCTTTACAAATCTAAGAGGATTAAATACTTTTAAATTCTCATCATTGATAAAGAAACACGATCCTTTCTACTTAGAGCATCTGCCACCTTGTTTTCCTTACTAGGATGGTAGTGGATTGAGGAGTCATAATCCTTGATGATATCTATCCATATTATTTGGTGCATATTAATAACTTTCTGTGTGAATATATATTTGAGACTCCTGTGATCTTTATATATCTCACACTTCTCCCCATAGAGAAAATGCTGCCAGATTTTTAATGCAATGATCACAACTTACAACTCTAGATCATGCGTAGGATAGTTTTTCTCATAGATTTTAAACTACCTTGAGGTGCTAGCTATCACTTTATAATTTTTCATCAGGACACAACCTAATCCCTTCTTTGAAGTGTCACTGTACACCACAAATAGTTCTCCACTTTTCGGGAGTGTGAGTATTGGCGCAGTGATATGCCTCTTTTTTCAACTCCTTGAAATAGTCTTCACATTCCAGAGTCCAAAAAAACTTCACTCCCTTCCATATTAACTTGGTCATTGGGTTTTATAATCATGAAAAGTTCTTCACAAATCTTCGATAATACCTAGCTAGACCAAAAAATCTGCGGATCTCCGTTACAGATGTTGGCCTGGGCCACTCTTCAATTGCCTTTGTCTTGGAAGGGTCCATAGATATCCTTTTTCTGGTGATAACATGACCCAAGAATGATACTTCCTCTATCCAAAACTCACATTTACTATACTTTTCAAATGAATTTTCCCTTCGTAATTTTTTTAACATAGTATTCAAATGCTCCTCATATTCCTCCTTACACTTGGAGAATATTAGAATATTGTCAATAAAGACCACCACAAATTTGTCAAGGTAATATCTAAAGACTCTATTCATTAAATCCATGAAAATTGTTGGAGAATTAGTGAGTTTTGAGGGAATCATTTTGAAGTAATAGTGTCCATACCTCATTCAAAAGTTAGTCTTGGGAATATCTTCCTTCATCAACTTTAATTGGTGATATCCCGACTGAAGGTCCACCTTGGGGAAATAATTGGCCCCACAAAGCTGATCGAACAAGTAATCTATTCATGGAAGGGGATACTTGTTATTTATAAAGATTTTTCTAAGCTCATGATAATCAATGGAGATGCGCATTTATCCATCCTTCTTCTTGAAGAAGAGAACTGATGCACCCCATGATAAAGCACTCGCTCATATAAAACCCTTCTCCTGATTTTCCTATAACTTCTTATTCAGCTCTTCTAACTCAATAGTGGCCATTATATAATGTGTATTTAATATAGTTAGAGATCTAGGAATAAGTTCAATTGATAACTCAACCTCTCAATTAGGAGGAAGACTAGGAAACTCTCCAGAGAATACATCAGTGTAATCCCTCACGATGGGCATGCCATCAAGAATGATTCTCTCCTTTGTCTCAATCATTTGAGCTAGACATTATTGATCATAAGAAATTAATATAAACACTTGAGACAATTATTCTAAAGGAGATTCATCTTCCTCCTTACAGTTTTATAGAATTGGAGGATGCTTCAGGATGTTAAGAGTGATCTCTCTTTATTGATAATTAATGTTGGATTTTTATAAAGATATCCAATCCATGCCCAGGATAGCATCTAACACCACTAAATAAAGTAATACAAGATTTTTTGGGAGGTTCAGTCCACAAACATTGACCAGGGAGGAGTTATAAACCACGAATGCAATAATTTCCCCATTTACTATTCTCACAGATAACTTTTCCTCCAAAATTTATTTGGTGTTTTAAATGTTATACTAAAATTAAAAGATATGAAAGAATTAATAGAGCTATAATCAAATAGTACACTATCTATTGTTGAATGAATGACTAGAATACCTATCACCACATCATTGTCCGGATCCACCTTTCTAGTAGTGATAACATAAGACCTTCCTTGTTGCCTTGTAGGTTATTGTTGATTTCCTCTGACAACCCTTTGCTTAGGGAAATTTTTCACATAATTCCCATGTTCCTTGGAGTTGTAACACTGCACCACTAGCTGATAGTTGATCTAAACCTTCATTTGTTCTTCCACATTAGCAGGATTTTTTATATCTCTTCAGCAGTTCTTGTCCATATGTCCCAACATTCCTCATTTGAAGCAATTCCTGGTTCCCTTTATATGGTACCAAGTATGCTTCTTCCCACAACTTTTAAAAGTGGGATATTCAGGATTCTTTCCATCATGTGATTTTTTTTGTTGAACCACCCATGTTGTTCTCTATTTTTCACTTATTTTAACCACACCCATGATACCACTGAAATTATCCAATCTTTATTTCAACCTTGAGGGCAAAACAGACAATCTCTTCATAATTGTCAAAGTCTCGAATCACTGACACCTTTTATAGACTTAGATTTAGTTTTTTAAAGAGGTGATCCACCTTTGTTTCTATGTTCATGAAAAATCCAAAGGCATACCTTGAAATCCTTATAAAGTTTACTTCATACACCCTGATGGACTCATCTTCCTTCTACTTGAGTCTAGGGAACTCTCTTTCCATCTTGAGATGGAGGGTTCAAGGAAAATATTTAATGAAAAACATCCTCTTGAATTCCTTCCAATCCATGTAATAAATTTCCTCTTGGGACTTTTTATTCTTGATCAGTGTCCACCACTGATCATCTTCCCCATCAAAATGATAGACCACTAGTACAAATTTATCTTCTTTTGAACACTAGAGGATAGAGAATATATTTTTAATGGAGTTAATATACTATTCCATGAGGAGGAGATCATAATATCCACTAAACATGGGAGTCCTTTTCTACATGATGGATTATACAGAAACTTTCTCTTTATTTGGAGGAGGAGGGTGTTCCACATGTTCAAGTTATTATTCATAACTTGAGCCAACTGAGCAAGTACTGTCATGAAGTTTTGAGCACCCATTCTCATCATATCTGGCATATAATTTGGTAAATATTCACATTTCCTATCACATTAGTTGTTGGAATGTGTTCTTATATTTCCCTCAATTAACTAAGAAAAATAATGTACAATTAGAGGGGTTTAATACTTAGTTATTGAACATAAAAAGGAAACTATTGTACATAAAATGATAAAGTTGTAGATGGAAAGTATATCCAAATTTGTGATTCCTTAGGTTTAAATCTAGGTTATCCTCAATCTATTTATTAACTTATATTCTTATGGGATTTTTTATTCCCTTAATAATGGTTTTTACTAAGCTCATGAATTTACCAAATCATATACCCCGGGAGTGTCAAACCAAGAGTGTAGAAAGGCCCATTTACATGTTACAAGATACCCTAGGTCAAGCCCAAAACTCCTTGTCACATTTTTCACTCCTAGGTACATCAGTACCAGATCTGCCTATACCTATTTGTATCCAGACAAGGACATATTTTCTTGATAAACCACTTACTCTATTCTTACCAAAATTTAGGGATATTTTCTTATACTTCGTATCATACTTATGGTTATTTTTAAATTGATCTATTCTTAATCTCCAAAAATAACTAGAACATCCTATGATACCAACTATAGCGAACCTAGCATTTTACATATAACATTAAATGATTTTAACCATAAAATACATCAGACTAAAATGTGAAGTCTAGTGTCTTGGAAGACTGGTTACATAATCAAACATTATAAAAAAAAATTCTTATTTAAACTCAAAAATGAGATCCTATCTTCCATTGTTATCATACATCTGCATAGGATAACTTAAGAATAACATGAACAAAGGGATGGGCTAAAATCCCAGTAAGGGAATAACCATAATAATAAAGCATTAACACATGGGATAGAGGTCATGACATGATGATATATAAAGGCATATAACATATGGAATCATAACATATAAACATGGGATAATTTAAAAATGGAATCATATAAATGTGGAAAAAACATATAATATGAATTTAGTATGAGTCAAGTCTAATCACCAAGACCGTTTCCCATAGTTTCACAATCCAAGGCTAACCGCCAAGACCGTTTCACATAGTGGAAGAAGCCAAAGCTAACCGCCAAGACTGTCACATATAACGTCTCATGAGACTCAAATTTACCCAATTAATTGGAATAATATTTGGGAACACCCAAATTACATTTCATGAATATGTTTTCCACAAAAATAATCATACATAATCAATCTTATATAAAATGAGTTTGCTTATTGGGAAGTATCGAGGAGGGAATCACTTAAAATCATGTCTATCACCAAAAGAGAATGAGGGTTGGATCTTGAAACATGGGTTTTTAGAATAAAAATAGAATTTATAATTTTTTCATAAAAATAAAAGACAACTTCATTTGGGTAAAAAGAAGGATAGATCAACCCAAAGGAATAAAGGTGGTTTGGGTAGAATTCCTTACGAATTATCGACACCGTATCTGGTGTACTTAGGAGGCCTTCATGAGAGATAACAGGGTTTATAATAACTTATAAATCATGAGGGAGGTAATGGGGTGGTGATAAATTATACCCCATAATTTGGGATTACACATAAAATGGCATAACACATAGAACATTCTTGAATAAAAGTGAAATGGTGAGGATCCCTTACCTTAAGTCCGAAGGTATTATACACTCAATATTGATGATATGAATAATAAAATCATATTCATTAATTAAAAATTAAATAACCTATTATATATGTAAATGATTTATTACAAAAATTTTTAGTTCCTTCATAACCTTTTTGATTGGTTATGAGTTTCAATTTCATTGTTCTGGTCCGTTTGTTTCCTTGGTTTTAATGATCAGTTCAATTATATTAATGTTCAGAGAATCATGTAAAATGGGGATGGTTATCCAGAATTGGAGATATATTATATTTTTAAACATCCATAATGTCAAATTCTTGTAAATTTAATTTGGTTACCTGGATTGAAGATTAATCATTATGTAAATTTTTAGTGATAACCTTTTGGGTTAATTGGCAGTTTTTGACCAAAAGGAACATGTTTTGTTTTATAAATCAAAACCGTATGTAAAAAAGGATTAAAAAACCATATATGAAACATAATAAATTTTTATTTTCTGGTTAAACCATGAAAATGGTTTCATTACCATAATTGAGGATGGTTATGGAAATTGAAAACTCATCGTCCTTGAATGTGGTAAATTAGCACATCTCAGATGATGTTTTTTTGGTATAAAATAAAGGGAAAGGAGAGATGATGAAGAATTATTACTTTATCATGAAAACATTATTGTACATGTAAAGTGATGGATTCATCAAAAAATTTGGATCAAAGGATGCGAGGAATGAAAAAGAAAATAAATGAACTGGAAAAGAAAAGTTGAGAGATCCCTTTTGAAAATTTGACAGCCTAACGACGTCGCTTAAAATTTAGTAAAATATTTTGATGAGGGAAAAAAGGGTCTATAATAATTTTTAAATAATATGGATATAAATGGGGATATGAAATGATATATCCCAACATAATTCAATTGAAATTAAAAAGAATAACATAAAATGGAAACTTTGAAAAAGAGAAGGGAGGTAGATTCCCCTACCTTGTAGAGTAACTCTTAAATATTGAAGGTTGGGACCTTCAGGGATTGACTTAACCTTGTTAGGGCTCCTAGGGAGGTAAAAATACCAAATATTAGAGTATTATGAGTTTTTAAATGAGGGGAAATGAAGGAAATAGTGGGTATTTATAGTAAAAGGGAGAATTTTTTTTATTAATTTCAAAGGACACCTCATTAGTAGTTTTGAAAAACCATGGGATTGCCCATGGTATTTTCCCATGGTATTAGACACTTGAGACACATTATATCTTATTTTACTATAAAAAAGTCTAACAGAATTTTATTTTAATTATTACATCTTTATGATGTCATTAAACATACTGAAAACTCAAAACTATATTTTTACTATTCACTCAAAATTCACATATTTTAGAAAAATCCAAAAAATTCACCGTAACCATTTTTCGACGTTTATAATTCAAAAAATGTAATCCATTTTTTAAGAATAATTTTCTAAATATTTTTAATTTAATTTTTAAATAAAACCATAATTTATTAAAAAAACAATATTAAAACTATAACTTGTTTTATAACACCTTGAAAAAGTAATCAAGGTCCCATAAAATTATCTTATACCATAATAAAATAAAGTAACAATTTATGATTACATTTTATAAAAATAAATTTCCATTTTAAATTATTAAATTAATCATAAAATTGTAAATAAAATATTTAGGACATACAAAAATACCAATACTTATATTATGGTCATTTTTCCACTTTTAAGATATCTCAATTGTATTTTTACATTCATGGGTGATGTTTCTATTTTTTGGTTGATTTTATATTCATTATTATTCATTACTATTTATAAAGGTATGTTACTATTCATAAGGGTATGCTACTATTCATAAAAAAATTATGTTTGTCTTATCAGACTCCAAATAACAAACTGATCCCAATTGTAGATGACCGTTTTTCAAAATTCAAAACATAGAAGTGAAAATATAATGTTTAAAGGTCACACAGTACTTAGTAGTTCATTGTGTTATGATTTCATGTGATTATATGACATAATCATAAGAAGGAAATTTCTATTGGAAAACATTGGGTCGTTACAAGTTGTGTTTGATCCAACCCTCATTATAGAACTACCATTTAACAAGGAGTTCTAAATATGGTTTGCTGTTGAATTAACCAACTTTACATAAATATGAGTATCCTTCATTGGAATTGTGTAAATTTTGAGGCAAATGTTTAGAAAATTCGAACAAAAAATTTTATGATTTGGGATTCCATTCAACAGATCAAGGAGATTCAAGTTAATGAATTTGTAATGTTACCCCTGCCTAAATACCTTTGAGCAACTAACTAGGCCCTCACTTGAGTTATGATAAGGGGAATAAGGATAATTTCTACTAGAATATCCATGTGATAGGATATTCCAAAACCTATGGTGAGGGTTATTTGATTTTGATAAAATAATGGTAGATTAGTAAATTTAATTTATTATCTAATTTTTAGCACATCTAGATAAAAAATCAAATATTATTTTAATTAATATAGTTTATGGAAAGAGAAATCATCATATCACTATGATATTATGGGAAACAATATATATCCTCATTGACACATATTTACAAGGGTGGTATAGTTTTTTTATACATTGAACTACTATTAGAAAATTTCTACCATTTGTTGTAATTACCTACACTTATTCAACCACCTCATAGAGCAAGAAAAGGAGAGAGGGATGATTACAAGAGGTTCATGGGGATGATTAAATTTTCCATTGCATCAAAATATATGTTATTTATAGAGGTATAATAATTAAATATTAGAAAATGAATTACTATAACATGATTTATTATCTCTTAAGAAGGAGAAAGAGAGGATTTAGATAAATGAGATTACCACTACACTATACCGATGGAAATTGTAAGAGGGAACTTATATATTGATCTTGACATAAATATATTGAAGTACACTAATCAATTAAAAAATATTAACTTACATTAAATAAGAAATTATATAGTAATATCATACTATCATCCTTTCCTTCATGTTTTTCCTTATTCATCTAGAATTATGGGATGAAAATCTCGAGAATATTTCGACATAACTTCATCAGGAAAATAAGAGTTGAGGGGAACTTGGTTCTATAACCTTTATAGTTGACAACATTGAAAGAAAGGATGAAAATACAATGAATATTTTATAGTAAATGTCTTCTTTTTTATGTCTTTCTAAGAGAAAAAATATTTAGAGGTAGTGATGAGAACAAGGGGATAATTTCTTCACATATGGATTGAAAGGTTAATTTAAAAGATAATTTATATAAACTAAAGAAGTCACAAGTAGTTTCATCCACTTAAAATATACTCATCCTGGATTTTAATGTTTATATTTTACTTCTTAGGTTTAAAGTAATATCTTATTTTCAAATACTAAAACCAAGAAAGAAACATTACTAGAATTATTATGTATTTTCCTAGGATATGAGGATGAGTGATTCCTATGATAGTCTTCAGAAGCACATGACTTCAAGAAGTAAATTTGAATTCTCTTAGAGGATAAAAAAGTATGATTCCTATACAAGGAGTAATAATTTCAAAACTTTTTATTCCCAAGTGGATATATTATAGTTGAGATATTGTTAGTAATAAGTGTTACATATAAATTTATCTATGTGTTCTATTCGACATAATGTGACATTATTTATTTTGAAATTAGTATTTTTATGGTATTCTACACTTAATTAAAAGTTTAGTAATACTAGAATCATTGATATAAAATATTGTAAATATATGATAAATATAAATTATAATATTCATACCTAGTCATGGAAACATAATTCTTTGTTAAGTAAAACTAATGGTTATTTTAAAATATATACCAAAAAGTGTTTTTAGTATCTTTTTAGCTAATTTTTTTAGGTTTTATCAATATAAAACATATCAAGTTTTAGAAAAAAACCTTTAAAAATAAAGGTATGACAAAAACCTTCCATAATTAATTCATCTACCTATCATGAAAAATTCCAAGGTGAATATAATAATTCATTAAATCCCATTAAAAAACTTTAGGAATTATAGATAAAAGTGACGAATTAACATGGTAAAATATGCCAGATCCTTCGATCTGATATGTTGAATAATATCTTAATAAAGTATTCATTTATCATTATATTTTAGAGTGAAGGTTTTCATAAACTTATATTACCTTATTCACATCGTAAATATTGTGAAAGTACCAGGTAGATCAATTAGGAGACTTATATATGTTTCAAGTCTTACTTTATTCTTTTCCTGATATGTGTTGAAAATAACATCCTAAAAACTAACCATATGAAATTTAAACTAACTAATGGATATTATATAAATTATTATATGTTGAAATTTGATTATTTTATAGATTCATGTGGTTTTGATTTTATCCATTTATAATAATGGTGAAATTTCAAATATACATTGTAAAACACATGGTGCATATCAATTAATTATCCTATTTCTACTAAGGATATTAAAAACCCATGGTAAAAAAGGTATTAATAATACCAAATATATTTCTATGAGGTTATCATATATATTTTGAGATTATGGGAGTCATCAAGACTTCAGTTGATTCTCAGACTCAGATGCACAATTTTGAATAATAATGATAAACTCCACTAGTGTTAGTGTGATAAATTATTCTAGAGACACATACTACCTAGGAAGGTCAAAACCACAGTGGCAGTTTTATATTCACTATAACAAGTGATATATTATTTGGTAAGAGTAGTAAATACTATAGAGATTAGTAATTTATAACCATCTATGATTGACAAGTTCTTATGAATTCAATGATGGGTTCCATGTACTAAAAATCATTTTGTATTTTAGTGATTGATGTAAATATGTTGGTGGGTATTAAATAGAAACTATACATGGATAGTACTTGAGAGAAACTAATAAGGTTTGAATGATTGTTTTGAATCATCATGCTTAAATTAATTTTAATTCTACTTATTACAGCTATTATTATCAATATATTTGGAATTTGATGTCAGAACCCCCTATATTGGAAGAAAATTTATGGAACATGTCTATATGATGTGACAAAAAAGGTTAGAGACATCAAATAATTCCAAAATGTAATTAAAGTTTCAAGGATACATTTATGGGTACAAAAGAGTTTAATAATCACAACATAATCATTTGAAAATAATTATTTCTTGGAATCTAAAATTGGTTTGTGGGATCACAATAGTTTTCCAAGAAAAACATATTTGACAACATATAGAAAACAAGTGATTAGTATTATGGTTATATAGGACTAAATAATTTTTCTAAATACAACTTAAGTAGTATCTCAAGTTCTAGGGAACAATATATACTATCATAGATCAATGTTTTTCTGAATCCAAGTCATTATACACATATGTCATGATATTTAAAAATAAAATATGGAATAATACATATGAATTGATTCCAAAGTCCCATGGTATTCTTGTGATTTATAAACTAAATATTCCTAAGATTACTTTAGAAATATATCTCATATACCATGATATATACACCTGTTTGATATTGATAAGTATAGAGTGAAAATAATAAACAAGACTAGATAACTTTATAGGATGGAAGTCAAAACTATTTGATATTTCTTGAGAAGGAAAAACTAGATGAGTTCTTGGTAATTTGAGAAAAAGGAATACTAGTTTTTAAAGGGATATAAAACCCATATTCATTAAATCACTTTGATCTAGAATCTAAGTAAGGATAAGTTAATATGTAATGGTAAATACTATTACATATAGTAGATTTCATATATACCTTCAATCAAGTACATTAAAGTTTTTCATGAAACCTAAAAAACAAGTCTATCAACCTTTTTTTTCTTCTAAATTTTAATATTTTTACAAAAATATTAAAATTAAATCATATCATGATGTATTTTGACCATGGTATTATATGAGATATCAAGAATAATAGATAGAAAATGGGAATACTAATTAACATAATATCTTGGGGAATTTTCTTATTGATATGAAGTCACTGTAAGTTGATAGAAAATAGTAAGTGTAGTGGGCTCAAAAACTTTATCCATACCTCAATAGAAGCATGTTCACCATGTGAGACTAACTAGTAGAGTGTTAGTAGTTAGTTCTAGTGAAATTGAGATTATATTGGATTTGGTTACCTAGAACCAACTAATTTTAACATTAGATTACCAAAATATTCATATTCTTGAATATTAATTAATTACATATCACATGCTGATTATTGTTATATGTTACATATATGTGATAATTTACTTGGTGTAATTGTTTCACTGAAAGGTCATAGAAGTTCCCCAATATAATGAGAACCCATAAGTTACATTACAATATTCTCAAATATATGTTCTATAGACATATGTTATCATCTGATGGGATGAAAATGATACATTAAATTAGTTTTGGAGACTCATTGGAATTTTATACACCTTCTCATGGTGTATGCCTTTGGTAATTTCAAGAAAGGAGGTCGTGAGAAAAGAATCACCCATAGGAATTCCACATGTTTATATGTCATTAGATATACTTATCTACAAGAATTAATAATGATTATTTAAGTTGATTTTATTATTAATCTATACCATGAATTGTATACTTTGATGTATTGATCAAAACCACGACACCATATGTTCATTGGGAAGTAGGATACATTAGGTGTGTCATGAATGGTATAGATTAATTAATAAGTTAACAAATTATTTTTTCATTATTGTTTTATAAAATTTGATATATCTTGTCCCTTTGATGAAAGTAGAACCGTCTGATAAATTATATGTCAATGGAGTTTATATCAACTTGTTCATTTCTGAAAAAATCAAAGAAAGGCATATTGATCATATTTTTTTACAAAACAAGTGTGCAACCTGGTTTATCAGATATGTTGAAAAAGGGATTATATTACAAAATGAGCATTGTTAAGAAGTTATTGTCATTACGACATTCAAATTATTTCTCTATGGGAACTTTAGCATGTTTTCAGACATTAACCTTGTAATTTAGGAAGGTTTTCCTAATTCCACTGATAAAGGATCCTAGGGGGTCACACACTAAGTTTATTTACAAACTCAGTTAAATTATACATCAATTTAACATGTTGAATAAATATTAGTCTCATATATGGTTTATTAAACATTCATTTTTGGTTTGTCACATATATTCAGTAACCAATTATTCAAGACAATATTATGTGTGTTGAATATTAAATAAATATTCATTTTGTAAGGTATCAATAATTATGTGAATATATAATATTTATTTGTTCTAGTTAATTCATAATGAAACATATATTTATTTATTTGGTTTCATATTTTTTTTCTATTTTAGTAAATATAGTATTTATTTATCTATTAGAGAATAATTAAATTATGTTTATTTAATAAATAAATAGTCATTATTCAAGGCATGATAAATATTGAGAAGGATTTATGTAATAGGTTTAATGGTCCAGTGATAAATGTGATATTAAATATTATTTAAATAAATATTAAATTATCTTTTCAAGAAAATAATATTTTCTTTCCTGAGTTTAGAGCATGCCAAGTAAATAATATTATTAATATTATTATTCACAGATGGGGTTTTCCATGTATTAAGAAAAATAATAAGTGTCTATGATCAATTATTATTTTCTAACACTTGATTTATCTAAACCAAAATATTAAATTCTATGAAAAGACCCATTCTAATCATTGTGCACAAAAAATTATAGAGAATCCTTTTGATCCATAAAGAGATCCTCCCCTCGAATTCACTTAAAATTCGAGATAAATCATCATCCACTACCCTTTAGATTTTAGATATATTAAGAATAATCTTTACACCAGAAGTGATTCTCTCGGATATCATCAACGAATGATGCAAGTGTTAAAATATTTTATGCTAACACTTGGGGATTTCCACAATGATGTTTAGATATTTGATATTCACTTATAGATCATTGTTATAGAGATTATACCCCTAAATTATCTCACTATAGTGACATAATAATGATAAATTTTCCACCAATTCCTCAATAAAAAAATAAATTAAACAAAATATATTTTATCTAAATAAATTAGTTATAAATTATATGTGATAACACAATATTTCTGGTTTTGTTGTAATATTCAATTAATATTGAATTTAATTCTGCTGGTTATTCCATTCTTAATTTAGAAAATATTAGATTATTTGTCGATTATAATAAAAATTCAAGTTATAGACTAGCTAAATAGAACTTTTTTTGTGCCTGGAAACTACACTAGTGAGGTAAGACTCCATAAATAACTTCTTATTTATCTCTTTCATATTTCCATAATGCCCTATAACTATCTTCTTTCATATAACAGAAGAACTATACTTATAACCACTTTCTTTCTTTGAGTTTCAGGTCTCTTTTCTATGCCCAAAGTGTCTCTCCTACTTCATCTACCAGAAAATAAACTATTATGTATAGTTTATAAGAATTAAACCAACCTCTTTGATCTAAGGGTTGAGATAAATTCTCCTTATTATCTTCTTGTGAGATCAATCCCGATGTCATCTATAATTTAATGTGGTGATTAAGAGCCTTTAAATTTGTATAAAATCATTTAAAACCTAATCCATAACCACCATATTGAATTTGCAATTGAATATAGAAATAGCATGACCACGATGTGGAATATTATCCTACAACATGATTATATTCCCATATAGATTAACCAAGACACATATTTCTCCTCTATGGTGTATAAAAGTTACACTTTTGAAGCTTGTGGTAGAAAAATTCACTACGACGTAACCTACTATAGTTAACTAAATCTATGAACACTGATGGTTTCGGGTGGAGCGGAAGCGTGTGGGTGGATGTTCCCACTTGGATTTTTTTGTCATTAGCAATGATCAATCTGGGATCAATACGACAATAAATGCCAGTCTCCACGGATCGAATCACAGAAAAAGGCAAAGAAGATGGTTTTTCCCGGAACCACAAACAAGGATCGTTACAGGTTGATTATAATTAATTTAATTAATTATAAAGAAATACCTTTTGGGTGTTCTTTCTTCATTGATGTTCTTGATCACGTTGTCGATGTGATCCTTCGTTGCATCGCGGAAGCCAAGTGTAGACTCCCTTTAGTGGTGATCCACATGTGTACCTCGTATATCTGGACGTTGCCAAAGGATTCTCCAGGTTCTAGTGTGGAGAAGCCTTTGCTTGCGTTGTCCGCCTTAGATCGTCTTGATCTGATGGAAGAGGATCTCTCTCGGTCTTGAGAGTGTTCTTGGAGGAAGAGGTTCTTTCGGCCTTGAAATAATTCTCCAGATATGTTTTGTAGAAAAAGAGTTGGGGTTGTGAGGATATTTATAATCAAGTTTGAGGTTGTAGAGTTATGACAATAAATAAACGCGTTACGCGTTTCATTTATTTCATTAACTCTTATTGAAAACCCCAATGTCGAATAATTAATTCCTTGACATGTGCTCATGCTGATTATAATAAATATCATTTAAGAAAACAACATTATATCCTCAAAATCCCGACTGGAAAAACTACACAGTGTGTAATAATAAATACACGGTGTGTACTTGCTTTTCATTGAAAACTACACGGCGTGTACATTAAATGTACACGGCATGTATATATTATTTTCATTTATTCATTTCTTTTCCAAAATAAAACTACACGGCATGTACATTTAATAATACACGACATGTATTTGTTTTATTTTATTTTTCCTCCATCATTTAAAACAACTTAGGCTTCCTTGAATAATTATTAAACCACGTACGTGAATAATATTTATTCAACTTGAGATACTTTGATACACTTAGTGTGTGACCCTCTAGGCCTCTTTCTCGTGGGCATCAGGCAGGCTTTCCTAAAGTCCAAGATTACTGTCTAGCAATGGGTCAAGTCACCCAAGAGAAAGAATTTGACGCCCCATTGACGTATCACCTCATACGAATGCTTACTGTGTAATTTAATCCCTTTGTCTCAATATCTCATCAATCAGGTTTCATGGTAGTGTCATAAACCTATATGCTTGATCCATCGTTCTTTGACTACCTGAAATAAACTCGTCATTTACACCATGGCCATGGAATTTAATGCAATAGTTCTATTTCAATAAAAGGGCCGAGATTCAACTTCCATAAATAGAAGGGACAAATCCTTCATCTACTTATCCATTAACAACATGTCACTCGTGACGCACCCAACGTACCCTACTTTCCACCAACTGTCTGCATGACAGTTTTCATCAGTAAATCTAAGTGCGTGAGTCATGACATGAGTTAATGATAATATTCCAGTCTAAGGACCATTACACACGCTCGCAGATAGCAATATCCGATGACACCAAGACATGCGGAATTACTACTGGCGGGTCTGTTCTCATAATCTCCCATCTTGGAGATTACCAAGTGTGAACTCCATGAGAGAGAGTCTCGTCTTCTTACAAGTACTCGCACATGACGGTCTGTATACTATGTGTCCTATCATAGTATGTCATCCAACTGCAGAACTTTATTTAAGAATATTGTTATAGAATTTCAAGGTTCTCATCATAGCGGGGATCTGCTATGACCTTATTAATTCAAAAAATATTCCAGGACATTATTATATTATAGTCATGCAGAACAATGAACAATATATAATAAGTGAACATTCATGTAATCAAAGTACAAAATAGTTGGTTCTGAGGACACCAACCCTTACAAACTCCCACTTGGACTAGAGCCAACTGCCTACGACTTTTAGTCTGCTAGACCTCACTTGATGATCATGTTTCTGCTAAGTCAAATCTTTAGTCAATGGGTCCGCCACATTGTCTTCCGTGGAAATACTTCTCACTACAACTTTAACTCTCTAAGAAAAATCCCTCAAGAAAAGATACTTCCGAAGTATGTGCTTTGTTCGCTGATGTGACCTTGGCTCTTTTGCAAGTGCCACCGCTGCAGTATTATCACAATAGAGTGTGATAGGATCTTTACTGCTCAGTACAACATCCAGCTCTTGGATGAAGCTTCACATCCATACTGATTCTTTAGCTACCTTAGAAGCTATGATATACTCGGACTCCGCTGTAGAATATTCCACCACACTTTGTTTTGAGATCTTCCAGCTCACTGCACCTCCATTTAAACTGAAGATGTATCCAGTTTTCGACTTCATGTCATCTTTATGAGTCTAGAAACTATAATCTACATGTCCTTTGATGACTAGTTCCACATATCCTCCAAAAACCAGGAACATATCCTTAGTACGCCTCAGATACTTAAGGATAGTCTTGACTGCCATCCAATGGCGGTCTCCTGGATCAGCTTGATATCTGCCTACCGCACTTAATGCGTAAGAAACATCTAGCCTCGTACATAGAATAACATACATGACTGACCCAATCGCGGATGCGTAAGGGATCCTTGCCATCATCTTTATTTCCTCATGTGTCTGAGGACACATTTTCTTGGACAGATGAATGCCATGTGACACTAGAAACAATCCCCTCTTGGACTGTTCCATGCTGAATCTCTTCAATATCTTGTCAATGTATGAACTTTGAATCAGGCCCAGCATTCTCTTGGATCTATCACGATGGATCTTGATCCCAAGAATATATGCCTCCTCGCCCAAGTCTTTCATGGAGAAACATTTATGCAACCCTGCCTTAACTGACTGTAAGACAGGTAATTCATTTCCAATTAGCAATATGTCATCAACATATACTATTAGGAAAACGACTGCACTTCCACTAAACCTTTTTTAGACACACGGCTCACATTCGTTCTTAACAAAGCCAAATTCCGTAACAGCTTCATCAAAATGAATGTTCCATGACCTTGATGCTTACTTTAATCCATAAATGGATTTCTGCAACTTTCATACCTTGTTGGCATCCTTTGGAGTCACAAACCCTTCAGGTTGTGTCATGTAGACATCTTCCTGAAGGTTCCCATTAAGGAAAGATATTTTGACATCCATTTTCCAAATTTCATAGTCATGGTAAGAAGCAATGACCAATAGGATTCTGATGGATTTCAGCATCGCAACCGGTGAAAAGGTTTCATCATAGTCAATTCCTTGACACTGTCTAAAACCTTTTGCAACCAGTCGTGCCTTATAGGTGCTGACTTTCCCCTCCATGTCCAGTTTCTTCTTGAATACCCATTTATTACCAATAGGATTTACATCAACTGGAGGATCTACCAAAATCCATACTTGGTTTTGGTACATGGAATCCATTTCAAAATTCATGGCTTCATTCCACTTGACAACGTCTGTGCCTTCAACTTCTTCCTTGTAGGTAAGAGGATCATTATTTTCAACCAATAATGAGTCACCATCCTCGGTGACAAGAAAACCATATCATTCTGGTTCTCTCACCTCTCTCATGCTCCTACGTAGGTCTTGTGTCTCTGGAATAGATTTTTCCTCCCCAGGGCTTTGTGGAATCTGTTCTTGTACCAACTCATGTGTATCTTGAGCCTCAACTTCATCGAAGTCTATCTCACTCCCACTATCTCTTTTGGAGATGTGCTCCCTCTCAAAGAATATGGCGTGTCTTTCCACTATAACCTTTTTTTTCTGAGGGGTTGTATTGGTAATGTACCCTTGTTTCCTTGGGATATCCTATAAAGATACATTTTGTGCCTCGGGTCACGAGTTTGTTACCTGAAGAGGCCTTAACAAATGCCTCGCTACCCCACACATGTAAATTCGATAACATGGCTTTGCGTCCACTCCATAACTCATATGGAATACCATTTACCGATTTAGTTGGTAATTGGTTTAGTATGTGCACTGCTGTTTGTAATGCATATCCCCAAAATGATAATGGAAGACTCACATGACTCATCATTGATCTCACCATGTCCAACAGGGTGCGGTTCCTCCTTTCACTTACACCATTCCGCTGTGGTGTGTAAGGAGGAGTGAGTTGAGATAGAATCCCAAACTCCTGTAAGAAATCAATGAAGTCCTGATTAAGATATTCTCCTCTTCTGTCTGAGAAGAGTTTCTTAATCTTCTTACCAAGCTGGTTCTCAACTTTATTCTTGTATTCTTTGAACCGATCAAAAGAATTTGACTTATACCTCATTAAATAGATATATCCATATCTACTAAAATCATCAGTAAAAGTTATGAAGTACGAGAACCCACCCCTTGATTCAACTGGAAATGGTCCACACACATATGTGTAAACTAATTCTATAAGCTCTTTATCTCTTTCACCTTTCCCACTAAATGGGGATTTGGTTATTTTTCCTTGTAGACACGCATGACATACACCAAGTGGTTTTAGTTCGAAAGAATCTAAATACCCATCTTGATGTAATTTTGTCAAACATTTCTCATTGAAATGTCCTAGCCGGTGATGCCAAATTTGGGTGTGGTATGAGTCATGTGAATTAACTTTGTTATCGATTTCCATTAATTGGTTTGTGTAGTCTAAAACATAAAGGCCATTATATAAATGTGCCCTACCAAAACAAATGCTATCTTTATAAAAATAGAAACATCCACTTACAAACTTGAAGTTGAATCCATCAGTATCTAATCTGGATACTGAAATAATGTTTTTGGTTACAGAGGGTACATAATAACATCCTTTCAAAACCATGACCATCCCCGTAGGCAATGTGAGGTGGTAGTCCCTGACAGCTACAGTAGCAAGTCTGGCTCCATTGGCTACTCATAGATCTGCCTCCCCTCGATAAATCTTCCTGAATCTACTTGGTTCCTATATTTGGATACAAATGTGATCACCACAAGCAGTATCTAATACCCAATTAGTAGAAATAGATAGATTTCATTCAATAAAAAACACACCTGAAGCTTCCCCTTGCTTCCTTGGATGGGTGCAGTTTTTATTCCAGTGGCCCTTCTTGCCACATGCAAAACAAATATCATCCTGTTCCTTTGCCTCCCCTTTGATCTTACTTTTCTTAGAAGGCCTTGAAGAAGCTTTGGGCTTAAAGCTCTTCGCCTTCCATTTCCTTTTATTTACCATGAGGACAGAAGGATTTTTACGATTCATGTCAGTGTCCACTTAGAGAGTGGGGATGAGAAGATCAGACAAAGACTTCTCAATGTTGTTCATATTGAAGTTTACAACAAAGTTTGAGAAGCTCTGGGGAGTGATGCAAGAATGAGATCGGTACCCAGTTCTTCGGGGAGTCTAAACCCTAGAACCTCCAAGCACTCAATGTAGCCAATGATCTTGACTACATGAGGCCCGGATGGGGAACCCTCTCCAAGCTTGCTCTGAAATAGAGCCCTGGAGATCTCAAACCTTTCTTGTCTTGCTCTCTCCTGGTATAGACCACAGAGGTGCTCGAGAATGCTATAGGCATCCATGTCTTCATGAGAATTCATGAGCTCACAAGACATCGATGATAACATCAAACATTGAACGTCAAGAGCATCATTCAAATGTTTATCATAGACCAGGAAATCTTCATCACTCGCCCCTGGGGTAGGAGAATCAGGAAGTGAGGACTCCAGCACGTAAAACTTTCGTTCATGGCGTAGGATAACCTGAAGGTTCCTAAACCATTCCTGAAAGTTACTGTCGGGGAGGATATTGTCTTTATCCAGTATTTATCGTAGAGAAAATGTGGTTGATGATTTTGTCATTTCGATTCTATAAATTAAAAGAGCAGATTTATCAGTACTTTTTTGATTACATTTTTATGAGAAATAATAAATAAATTAATTCTCCCACTATTTTATCAAGTCCCAATGGCCCTCACCATTGAACTCGGATTGTCCAGTTGCTTTGAAATTCTAGTGGCAAGGATCCATATTTCCCTTCGCATAACCCCAATAAGGGTTGGTCAAGCTATTTGAAGGTATTTAGGTAGGCAGGTCTTTGCCAACTGTGATCTTACAGTTCCTTGATCTGCTGAGTGGACTCCCCAATCCTGAAATCCTGACTTGGATTTCCTTAACTCTTGCCTCCAATATTACACCAAGTCTAGCAAGGGATACTTCTCTTGATGTAATATGGTTAAGTCAACCATAAACCTTTCATAAGGGCTTCCTTTATAAAAGTAAGTGTCCCAACAAGGGTTGGTCAAACACATAGTTTTATTGAGTCTTTCCCTTAATCACGTAACGGAAGACTTGGTTTGACTTAATATGGTATTGAGGGATTTTATTCCTTTATGCGTAGTTTCGCATTATCACATGTTTGTTAATATTAAGTGATGCTTTCTTAAGTGATTAACCATGTTCTGATAATGTTTACGCATTGTCCGGTTTTTATTTTATTCCACATTTTCATGCTTTTTCATTTTATTAATTATGTGATCACGACAACACATACATAATAAATAAACCATGAAATTAGACAGAAATAAAATAAGATGGCATGATCATGAGATTCTATTGGTTATCTTATCTAGCGGTTTTGATAAGATAACCCTGACCTAGGGAAAACACCTTGAACCTGTTGGTTCGTGTTTTGCAGCTCCCACCTGTCCACCTTTGTATCTTCTTGCATCGGTTTTGTCTCGGCTTCGGGATTTGAACCGTCTCCTCTGGCTTGGGAGATCCTCCATTACATGAGTTTACATTAAAGAAACCATGGGCACGCAGGCCCTAAATTTTATTGGAAGAAGGATCGCAGGCCAACAAATTTAAATTAAATAAATTTAAATGAAACCATACACATACAAAGGGTCTTTGGTCTAGCTCATGATCATCCACAGCATGAAACAACATTTACACATATTTAGAATTCAAATTCTTTTAATCACTCTTTAATTTAAGATAAGTCGCGCTCGAATTAAATTAATTATGATCTTATAATTAATCAATTATTTATCTTAAATTCCTTTCTGAATTTCCTTGAGATTTTTCTCATCCATATTCCTTGTATAGGTCTTTGTACATTGGAGGAAACCTGGTGAAATTCCATTTCTGGAAAGTACACGGCGTGTAGTTTATATTTACATGGCCTGTATTTCTTTTCACCTTGTTTCCAAAGTACATGCCGGGGATTTGGTGTGTTTTCTCTACTTTGGAAATTTTGGAGTGCACAACGTGTAGATGAATCACACACGACATGTACTTCCTTGTTACGCGGTAACCGGATTGGAAATCCTGTGTACGCGGAACACGGCTTCTCCTTGTACACGGTTCCACCTGGACTGGATCGGACTACACGGTGTGTTGTTCCAACATACATGCCGTGAATTCTGGTTCCCACGCATCGTTCAATTCTGGTCAACACAGCGTGATTAATACTTAGGCATAATCAATTCACACGACGTGGTTTGGCAGACTAGTGTCGGTTCATTGAACCTAAGTACACGTCGTGTAGTTTTAATTACATGCCGTGTAATCCCGTGTTGTACAGACAGAAAGAACGACTCCTCCGGATGAATTCCTCATTTTTATTTTAATCAAAATTAAAATTAAAAATTTGTTTCTGTGATATGAATCGAGAAACAAAGGAGGAAGAATAGATCTCATTTATTCAGATTAATAGAACGATATATTTCGAATTGAATCAAATATAAATGCGTAAATTATCAACAAAAATTTACTAACTATAATCAACGTTGTAACCTTGCTCTGATACCATTTGAAGGTTCCGGGCACAGCGGAAGCGCATGGGTGGATGTGCCCACTTGGCTTTTTTTTTGTCATTAGCAATGATCAATCCAGGATCAAGACGACGATAAACGCCAGTATCCACAGATCGAATCACAGAAAAAGACAAAGAAGATGGTTTGTCCCAGAACAACAATCAAGGATCATTACAGGTTGATTATAATTAATTTAATTAATTATAAAGAAATACGTTTTGGGTGTTCTTTCTTCATTGATGTTCTTGATCACGTTGTCGATGTGATCCGTCGTTGCGTCGCGAAAGCCAAATTTAGACTCCCTCTAGCGGTGATCCACATGTGTACCTCGTATCTCTGGACGTCGCCAAAGGATTCTCTGGGTGCTAGTGTGGAGAAGCCTTTGCTTGCATTGTCCACCTTAGATCATCTTGATCCGATGGAAGAGGATCTCTCTCGGTCTTGAGAGCGTTCTTGGAGGAAGAGGTTCTTTCATCCTGGAAAGAATTCTCCAGAGATATTTTGTAGAAAAAGAGTTGGGGTTGTGAGGATATTTATAATCGAGTTTGAGGTTGTAGAGTTAGGACAATAAATAAACGTTTTACACATTTCATTTATTTCATAAACTCTTATTTAAAACCCCCATGTCGAATAATTAATTCCTTGACATGCGCTGACGTTGATTATAATAAATATCATTTAATAAAATGATATTATATCCTCAAAATCCCGACTGGAAAAACTACACGGTGTGTAATAATAAATACACGACGTGTATTTGTTTTTCATTGAAAACTACATGGCGTGTACATTAACTGTACACGGTATGTATATCTTATTTTCATTTATTCATTTCCTTTCCAAAATAAAACTACACGACGTGTACATTTAATAATACAGGGCATGTACTTGTTTTATTTTATTTTTCCTCCATCATTTAAAACAACTTTGGATTCCTTGAATAATTATTAAACCACGTACGAGAATAATCTTTATTCAACTTGAGATACTTTGATACACTTAGTGTGTGACCCTCTAGGCCTCTTTCTCGTTGGCATTAGGCGGGCTTGCCTAAAGTCTAATATTACTGTCTAGCAACGGGTCAAGGAACCCAAGAGAAAGAAGTTGATGCCGCATTGACTTATCACCTCATCAAACGCTTACTGTGTAATTTAATCCCTTTGTCTCAATATCTCATCAAGCAGGTTTCATAGAAGTGTCATAAACCTATATGCTTGATCTGTCGTTCTTTGACTACCTGAAATAAACTCGTCGTTTACACCATGGCCATGGAATTTAATGAGACAGTTCTATTTCAATCAAAGGGCCAAGATATCAACTTCCATAAATAGAAGGGACAAATCCTTCATCGACTATCCATTAACAACATGTCACTCGTGACGCACCCAACGTACCCTACTTTCCGCCAACTGTCTGCGTGACGGTTTTCGTCAGTAAATCTAAGTGCGCTAGTCATGACATGAGTTAATGATAATATTCCAGTCTAAGGACTATTACACACGCTCCCAGATAGCAATATCCAATGACACCAATACATGCAGAATTACTACTGGCGGGTCTGTTCTCATAATCTCCCATCTTGGAGATTACCAAGTGCGAACTCCATGAGAGAGAGTCTCATCTTCTTACGAGTACTCTCACATGACGGTCTGTATACTATGTGTCCTATCATAGTATGTCATCCAACTGCAAAACCTTATTTAAGAATATTTTTATATCATTTCAAGGTTCTCATCATAGAGGCAATCTGCTACGACCTTATTAATGCAACAAATATTCCAGGACATTATTATATTATAGTCATGCAAAACAATGAATAATATATAATAAGTGAACATTCATGTAATCAAAGAACAAAACAGTTGGTTCTGAGGAAACCGACCCTTACAAACACCACTTCTAATTTATTACACCCACATTCTCAACATGATCTCTTAAAAGTCCTTCGATTCACTAAATTGGATATGATGTGTTGTTTTTATTTTCCTCACAATCTTCTATATACATTGGTTGACTTTATTCTTTCACTCTTTCAAAATTATACCCTCCACAATGTAAGACCTTCCTATGGCGTGGATGTATTTAGATTCAAATACAGTATGGTGCAACCTAATCCATATGGAATAATAATACTCTACACACTAGTGACTTTAAAAATTTTCCAGTCACCTATTTAGTGTGGCCCTTTATGCTATGATGAGTGCCAAAAACATTTCACATGAATTCCTTTTTCTACATTCTATTACATGGTCACCAATTTTGTGGCGTGGTATGTATTTTATTATTTCCCAGATAAAACTTTCCTCTAAATTTCCATTTTTATATAAGAAAATACATACCAAATACTTCCATTGAAATCCATTATTGTTGTACCTATCCTGGTGGGTCGTCGTGTCATCCTGAATGGGGATATTCTCCATGGTTCCTCCTAACACCATAGTCCTCCTTGGTTTCGACCCACAATAGCCTAGTGCTACACCTCTCCCACATAAAACCATTGTTGTGGCTCAAAACATTTTATTTCATCCAAAGTCCTTTGTGGTGAAACCAAAATTTCTACAATGTGGAGGGTGAATCTATCTATGAAAGTCTTATGATTCATAGTAAACTTATTTCATATGACTTGATATTTTTATAAGGCTTATAAATTCATGCAAACTTTGAAGTCTTATTCTTAAGTCACACAGAGTTCCCAAATCTTTATGAAATATTAAAGAAGCTTTCATTACAATGTGGCCTGAAGTATTATGGTGTGGGAACCCTTAAAACCAAGGTGAAATTTATATTTATATGGTATGGTGTTTTTCCTACAATAAAATTACACTCTAATATCTTCCAACCTGCTTCAATAAGCCTTCATATATAATTTTCAATAAACAAAATAAAACCAAAACACAAAAGTAATTTTTTACAAAAAATCTACCACTTTGGATTTGATGACAATTCCAATGAAAACCCCACACTTCTTTGGAAGTAAAATTTCTGAGTGAATTAAATATGACCTATTCCACTTTCAGAACCTCTCACCTTCGAAGAGTGAATTTATTTGTCACAAATCAAAAAATATAAGATCATATGAGAAAAGATCAGTTTGAGAAGCAAGAGAGTTATGAAATAATCCTCATGATAACATTAAAATTTTGAACTTCATGCTATTTAAACTTCACTTCAAAGAACTACACCTCTAAAGAATCAAAAAACACTCTCCCTTTTTCAATGGAGAAGAATAGTCCATACACACCATGAACATCTACACATCATCTCCACATATCCGTATAAGACATTAATATTTTATCTTCCTTAAATAATGATCCAAAGAATAAATTACTTGAAATATCATAAAATAGAGTTATAAATTCACACATTGAATTGAAAAGAGAAAAACACATTATGTAATGCCACCTTTTTATTATATAAAATTTTCATTACATTTTAAAAAATAGAGTATCTTTTAAAGTTTATTTTCTAAGGAATAAGGTACATAATACATGAAAAAATAAATCATTATTTTAATAAACTTGGAAGGATTCATAAAAGGTTCATCCTAAGTATATTTTCTGCATCTCCTAACCTAGGGACATACTCCAAGGAAAGGGTGAGAATAAGGCCCAGTAAGGGAAATTAAGGGAAATAATTTACAAGTGATCATGAGAAATATTGATAAGAACTTGAAGAATATCATAAAGGCATGAGAAAGAGGAATGTAATAATAAAAAGAACAATAATATTAACTTTTAAATTTGTCTAAAACATTTATTTTAGACATTCATAAGAATATCACCAAGGTTTGTCATCGAGGTGTCATAAAATTTACCATTTTCATTCACTAAGGTATCATAAAACATGTCATCTCTAGCGATTAAATTGTTTACCCAATGCATTGGAGTGCTATCAGGGAGCACCCTTAGTTTGTATTAATTAAATTGAGACACATATATAATAATAAAAAACTTCACAAATAATCCATTGAGAATAAACTAAATGGGTTTCATATCAAAATTATTTCATTTTTAAAAAAGTTCTTAAAAACAAGATCTTCATGTCATTATTAACCCATGAAAAAGGAAGGAAAGTTTCATGTACGTTAATCCCAAAATAAAATATATAATTTTAAAATCTAGTTGAATACCCATTGAAAATAAAGTTGTTTGGGAATTCCCAAAATAAATTAATAGAATTTCTTGAAAAAAAGTGTGAAATTATGAGAAGATAATTTAGTAGCTTGACGGGTACGAAACATGGTTTTAGAAAAAATTAAAAAGAGATTGGAAAAGGGCCTACCATTAATAAAATACTATTAATATTGTAAAGGTATTGAATAAAATTTATAGAAAAACATATTATTTAAATTTTAAATACATACAACATAAAAAGTGAACATGAAAGGAAAAGAGAAGTTGAGACTTTCCCTTACCTTGAAGAGTAACCCATAATACTCGATGACTGGGACCTTGGGGGATTGAGGACACCTTAGAAGGACTCATTTTGAGTTAAAACCATAATATATTCTTAGATATTGAATTGGTAATGAAATATAATGGAGAAATGGGTGGGTATTTATTGCAAAAGGGGAAGATTTGTTTATTAATTTCCTTGGAGACCTAGGTAGTGGTAAATTCAACACCATTGGATTGACTGTGGTATTTTCCCACGGTATTGGATACTTGGGACACCTTATCTGATATTTTAATCCAAAATAGTATAAAATAACTTTATATTACTTATTACATCATTATGATGTCGTTAAACATACCGAGAAACTCAAACTATATGTTTACTATTCATAAAAAAATAAATCATTTTAGAAAATTCTCATAAAATCTCTCAAACCTAATTTCAAAGTTTTGATTTCAAAAATGATGGTTATTTTATCATAATAATTATCTAAGTATGATAAATTTAACTTTTAAATATAAAAATCCGTATTTACTAAAAATAGTAGCGAATAGAAAATGCATCGTAAAATGCATATCAAAATTTCTCACACTTAAAGAAAATAAAATTATTTTTTCATTTAAATTTAAGTAAGAGTTTTTAAATCATAAAAATTCATTAAAATTAAAATTATTAGTAATAATTTAGTTTATTATAATAATTATATCTTTTCTAAAAAGTATAATTCTATATGAAAAATCATTTTATCAAATTCCTCATATTTTAAAGAAAAAAAAAACTCAAAACAGAATTAATGGAACAAAATTTTTATTTATACAAAGTTATTATACATTAAGTGACTAAGGACTTGATACATAAACCTTTATATCATCTGTATATGACCTAAGGGTAAGGTGTGTGATGGTGATTAATTCATTATAATGACCCAAACATTTATCAATGGAATTTATCCCTTCTTATAGTAATTTCATATAGTATAAATCAGATAAAATCACTAATAGACCATAATAAAAACTTTATAAAATGAATAATTAATGAAATCATTCGTATTTCTAGAAGTTAAGGAAGCAATGCCGATGAAATAGTAACTTGAACATAAGAATATTAATATGACCCTTATGAATAGTAAACCAAAGAAATGAATAGTAGCCTCACCCATGAATGTATAAATATAATTTAGGAATCTTATAAATAAAACTATGGTATAATTATATCATATTATAAGTAAATAAATCTTGAAAAAATTATTAATTAAGTGTTGGTATTTTTGTAAGTCATAGATAATTAATTAGAATTTTAGGATTAATTTAATAATTTAAAAGAAAATTTATTTTCATAAAATGTAAACATAAATAAATATTTTTATGTCTTATGACTTTAAGATAATTTTATGAGACCTTAAGTAAATTTTCAATGTGTTATAAAATATGTTATAATTTTAAAATATGTATTTTCCAAGTAAATGAAGATTTTAATTAAAAATAAAATTAATCATATTTAGAAAATTATTTTAATAAAATGGATTTTATTTTTTAATTCTACATGATGAAAAATGTTTAGGGAATTGTTTTTTGTATTTTTTTAAAATACATAAAATTTTGATGAATTGTAAAATTCGATAATTTATAATAAAAGAAAAATACAGGAATTACGGAGTCCTAAATGAGGTATGGATTATATAAGACCAAAATATAGAACTATAATTCATAATTTTAATATATTTAGTTATAATTATCAATGTATTAATAGTCTTGATCCAAAATAATAAACCAATGATTAAAATAATGAGAAAACACCTCTCTCCTCCACTATAAATACCACCCTTAACCACATCTTTTCCTCACACCTCTAAAAATTTGAGACTTGTCAAAATTATAACAAATAATATTTTCTATCCCCTACCCAATTTTTTGGATTTCTTGGTCTCATGAAAAGACCAAACTTTTTCCCTAAGGAGGTTCTCAAGGAGAAGAAATTCAAGAGGTAAATCCATCTTTCTTTTTTTTTATTTCTTTTCAAGTTTTCTTCTTTTCTTATTATCTCCACACTAACACTCATAAAAAATGAATGATAACTATATTAGCTTACATATTTTATAATTATATCTTGTTAATGTATGATCTATCATTAAACTTATCCCTATCTCTCTTTTATTCAAAAAATGAAATCCTCACCCGTGATGTGTCAATTTACCGACATCATGGGCGATGAACTTTCATTTTTCATCAATCCAACAAGAATGTTAATAAGAAAATTTTAACGGTTGAAAAATATTTTAATATTTATTTTTAAAGTCAATTTATTTTCTATAACTAACATATATACATAATACTAAATGATAAAACAAAATGAGTTCTTTGTGGTCGAAAAACCGTAAAAATTAACCGAAAATGATCACCATTAACTTTTATCAAATGATTCATCCTCATAAAATATAACCAAATTATTTATAAGATAATTTATACTTATATAATATCTTTAATAACATATAATTAAAATTTGGGATATTTTTCCACATTTTACACGAACTTATATCCTTGTATACAAGTGAACCAATCACTAAAGATAAGAAAACAAACACTCCTGAATGATAAAATTAAACTATATAAATCATCAAAAATACCATAAAAGAACTTAATAAGACCATAATTAATAAAATTAATGTATAAAAGGTTTTTTATTTTTTATTTAATGAATCTAATTTTATCAGACAGGATATTAAAGTGAGGAAATCATTCAGGAAAAAGGTAATGGGAATTCTCGAACCCAACTATATTTCATTGGGTTTTCCCTCTTTCATCCCATTTTAAGTATGGATACTTATTTTTTTCTTATATATAATTTATTCATCATTATATTTTCTTTTTGGGGATATACATGTTTTATAATTGAGTTTATTAAGGACATATTTTTTTCCAAAAGAACTCTTCTTTCAAAAAAACACACCTTTTATTTATCTTGAGATTGTAACTTATTCAATCAAGATTGATGATTCCTATACCAAGAATATTATTCCATTTTTATTTCTCAATTTTATTAATTAATGTGTTTTTTATGAAATTAAACCCATTCCATTCCATGGGTTATTATATGTTAAATATTGATATACGTTCTATGTGGCATGCATGACAATGTAAATGTTAGGATGTAACAGTTGAAATCATAATTATATAACACAATGTAAATGTTATGATGTGATAGGTGCAACCAGAATTATATTTTTTCCTTCTTTTAAAGGGAATTCCCCGGTGTGGCCTTTTCAAACCCTCCACATAGAGAAACCACCCTCCCCCACTCCAATGAATTTTGTAATGTATTTTATCTGATGATAAAAGTGTAATAATTGTGAACATGATGCTATCATTGCTCACAACTATGTGTGGTAGTTGACCACTAAGACATGATGTTTCGTTTTTATGCATTGCCACATTACAAGCCTTTTCTTAATGATTCCTCTCATTATTATGATACTATAAGTTTTTTTTGATGATAATGACTATTCTCACCCCATGTTATATTGATTTATGTTCTTATCTATCCTATTATAGGAATTTTATCTCACCCCTTATTTTGATGTATATCCTCAAGTGAGTACATTTACTAAGGGGAAATCAAGGTTCAATAAGAATCTAAAGAAGAAGGAACTAAATAAATGTTCATGTTTTATTTTTTTAATGTTATGTATGGTCCCAATTTTTCCAATACACTAAACCTTTGGATCCTGGTTGTGTAATGCTTTAATTGTTTTCCTTTAAAATCATGTAATAAGATATGTAAGAAAAATAAGGGTAGCTATATTCATAGGGTGGATTAGCTAACATTTCTTGAGTGGTAATTTCAACTAACTTGAACTTCTACTATACATGATTTCATTCAAGATTAACACGTTGAAGCTTGACTTGGTCTTGGTCAAGAGTGAATTCAAATGATTCTACCTCCTTCCCAAGATCCCAAAAAATGGGATTTATATGAAACAACTATTCTTTTTGAGGCCATCGTTTCTCCTTTTTTCATTAATTAACCATTTTAATTTATATTTATTACACTAATTATAACATTAAAATTTTTATTAAGAGTGTTGCTTCCAATGATCATATTAACCAACTATTATATAATGTTCAAAACCTGATGGTCGCATCTTAATTATACTAACTTCATTATTATAGGGATATAGTTTTGTTGAGTACAAAATAATATTACACACATTTTCAGTAAACAATTATCATTAAAAAAGTTCGGGTCGTTACATTCTTCCCCCATTAAGTAATTTCTTACCCAAAATTTCAACTCGTTCCCTCAGTTGTGAAATGTTGTGGGTACTTCTGTCTCATTGTTTCCTCTGGTTCCCATATGTATTCTTCATATTTAGGGTTTCTCCAAAACACTTTAATGAGGTGGGTAGTCTTTTTGTATAGAGCCTTGTCTCTACGGTCCTAGATCTCCATCAGAAGCTCCTCATAAGAGAGGTCATGTTCCAGTTGTACAACCTTAGTATTCAGTACATGTAAAGGTTTAGGTATTTACATACTTAAGAGGGATATGTGGAATATATAATGAAATTTAGCTATATTTGGAGGAAGTGAAAGCCAATAAGCTACTGATCCTACGAGATCAAGGATTTCATATTGGACAATGTACCTAGGGATGAGTTTACCTTTCTTCCCAAACTGCATGACTCTCTTCTAAGGTGTATTTTAAAGGAAGACATTATCACTAACATCAAACTCCAAGTCCTTCTGACGGTTTTCAACATAAATGTTCTATCAACTAATGGGAGATGATGATCCCATACACATTTAAATTCCATTGAGCATGTTCTCAGTATTTCCTTGAGTGTTTGAATAGTCCTTTCATAATGACCATCAGTTTGGGGGGTGATAAGCTGAATTGAAATTCAATTTGGTACTCAAATCATGTTGAAAACTTCACCAAATTTTTTACATGAACCTTGGATCAAGATTAGAAATGATTGAAAGTGAAACTCCATGCAACCTTACCAATTTCTCCACATACATCTTAGAAATTTGGTCAAGGGACAAATATTCCTATATAGAGATAAAATGTATAGTATTGGTGAGATGGTTCACTATAACCCATATAATATTATTTCCATAGGAATTTATCAGGAGACCAATGAAAAAATCCATAGTGATATTTCCCCACTTACATACCGGTATGGGTAGTGGTTGTAATACCCCTTTAGAAAATTTTCACTATGAATTCACTTGTTGACACACAAAATACCTTATAGTGTAGTAAAAAATCTCCCTTTTCATGTTATCCCACCAATAATGATCATGAAGGTCCCAATAAATTTTCATGCTTCTAGGATATAATGGGTAAGTAGAGCTATGATATTCATCCATGAGCTCGTTCTTTATTTTCAGAATAGATGGAACACATAGCCTTGTACAAAATTTTTGTGCACCTTCTTAATCAATATTGAACTCAATAAACTTCCCATTATTCATAGCCTCTAACTTCTTCTGTAACAAAGGATCTTCCCTTTAATATTTCTTGATCTTATCTAGTAATTATGGTTTAGAAATCATTTGGGATAGGGTTGATGAGTAACTTCTCTTACAATTCCAATGTATATTTTTACTAGGTCTAAGATCAAAGGATCTCATTAAAACCTCATATTTTACACAATAACATGGTCTTTCCCGCTTAATGCCTCAGTAACTTGGTTTTCTCTTTCAGGGTGATAATGAATTAAATAATCATAGTATTTAAGAAGTTCCAACCATATCCTATGTCTCATGTTGAAATCCTTTTGCATGAAAATATATTTTAAAACTTTCATGTTATATGTATATATAACATTTATCCCCATAAATATAGTGCCTCCATATCTTTAGAAAAATAACAACAATATCATGCTCCAGGTCACACGTAGGATATTTCTTCTCTTGAGTCTCTAGCTATCAAGATGCATAAGAAATTACCTTGTTTTTTTTCATTAGGATGCACCCAAGATTTTTCAGAGATAAATTTATAAAAATTATTAATCCTTATCTGATATAGGGTGGAGTTAACATGGGTGTAATAACCAATCTCATATTCAGCTCTTGGAAACTTTATTCACACTCTTTTGTCTAGATGAAATTGACCCCTTTTCGTTTTTACTTGGTTAGTGGATTATAAAAGCATGATTTTTTTAAAAAACATCATATAATATCCTACTAATCCAAGGAAACTATGAATCTTATTTGTTGTTATAGGATAAGGCCACTCCTCCACAACGTTTTTCTTGGAAGGATCAACTGACATTCCTTTAGTGGTTACAATTTACCCCAAGAAAGAAACTAGTTGTAACCAAAATTAACATTTTATAAACTTTAAAAATAGCCTCTCCTTCCTTAGAGTTTTCAATATAACCCTTATATGATCCTCATAATCCTCAAAACTTTTTGAATATATCATAATATCATATATAAAAGCAATAAAAAATTTATCAAGGTATTCTTTAAATACTATATTCATCAAATCCATAAAGATAACAGGATAATTAGTTAAGACGAATGGAATAACGACAAACTCATAATGCACAAATCTTTATTAGAAGTTAGTCTTTAGAATATCTTCTTTTTTCACCATTAATTTATGATAAGTGGATTGATGATAAAGCTTGGAGAAGAATTGATCCCCACAAAGCTGGTAAAATAAATCATCAATTCTTGGAAGAAGGTACTTGTTCTTCACTACGGTCCCACTAAGTTCTATATAATAAACGCATTTATGCATTTATCTATCCTTCTTATTCATAAAGAGAATAGGTGGTCCACAAGGAGAAACAATTTTTCAGATAAACCCCTTCTCCAAAAGGTCTTTGAGTTTCTTCTTTAATTCCTATGGATCTATGTTTTCCATTCTATACAGGGTCTTAGAAATCATCTTGGAAATAGGCACGAGATCAATAGATAAATCTATCTCTCTTTATGGGGGAGTTCTAGGTAAATCCTTAGGAAATATGTCAATATATTCCTGAATGATGGGGAAATTATCTATTCATATACTTTCATTTCCTTGTTCATCTTCATCGATTATTTCCATAAATATGGACATGGGAGGTGATTATAGACAAAGATCAAGTCAAGATATATCTACTTTGAAAACAACTACAGGTTTTCCATTCAGGACTGCTAATATTTCCTTGATTCCATGGTTGATCTTAGCATTATACTTTGAGATCTTGTCCATACCTTGTATAGTGTTGAATTCTATCATGGGAATGAATACTAGATTTTCAATAAGATTATGCTTTCCAAAGTGAATACTAGAGTTTCTACACATTTTTGATGCATGGATAGTCCCTCCAGAAGTAATGAAAGATAAATCTACTTCTAGAAGTTTAGTAATTGGTTCTATATTCTTTTTAATCTTGGAGTATATAAAGGGATGCAGAGAACTAGAATCAAACAAAGTACTTGATATCTTTGAGAGAAAAATGAGAGTACCTTCCACTAAATCATTTATAGATTCAACTTCAACTGTCAGGATATAAAAAGAAAGAGCTTTCTCCCTTGGCTTATGACGAGGTTTAAGGTGATTCCCCTCCGCCATGAGAAACTAGGCCAACAACTCGGGCGACAGACAATGCAAAAATTTCCCAAATAACATATCCAATGCCTTGGGGGGTGGAGTTCAAAATTTCATGGAGATTATTACCCAGCTCTCTCAGGTTATGAACAATAAAATAAATAATGTGGAACATCCTCCTTCACTTAAGAGGGAGCAACTGGATATTTATTCCATTTTTTAGAAATGACCATGAACATTTAGTGAATATTACAATACACTTTATGTGGAATAATGGGTGAAATAAATGGATTAGATCTTTTCTATATTTCACTGTTATAAGATGGAGAAGGTGAATCTTTATATTTATCATCTAGATAGGGAGTTTGACCAATGGTGGGTGTTGATTAAGAACACCAAGACAAAGGTAGAAATTGAAGAGATGGAGTGGGAAGAATTTAAGATAATGCTTCTTAACAAGCATTTCCCTTTAAATATTCTTAAAAATATGGAGATAGAATTCATAGAGCTGAATAAAAAGGATAGAGAATCTATCACAACTTATGAAGATGTTGTTCGATGTGATCTCAATGTGGAGATAGAGTTTGGAGAATTTTCCCATGGATATAGTGATAAGAAACGATATATGGAGTTTCAAACTAGAGGGTTTAATGAAAAATGTGTAAATAAAACTCAACCAACCACATGTTAAAAATTTGGGAAAAATCATCATGGGAACTTTTTTAAAGGGATAAGGAAATGATTTAAGTGTTGGAGAGAAGGCCACCAAGATCATGAATGTCGAAAAGACACCAGAAATCATGAAAATGTGGTGGATGAAAGGAGAGAACCACCCGTGGTCCAATGCTACAACTATAGGAAGAAAGGACACTATGAAAGAAAGTGAACTAAACCACAAGTCCTCAAGGGTAATTAGTATTAGTAGCCACCAAATCAAAAGGATCAAGGTGATGATTATACCATCACTACTCTTGAAGTGGAGTAAGAAAATGAAGTCGTACAAGGTATACTTGTAAGATACCGGTTTTTAGAAAGGTATGTTTTTGTTGTGTTTTGGTTAAATCCCTTGTTTTTGGGTTTTTAAAATGTTTCCCAAAGGTATGAGAGGCCTTGGGGGTGTTCCAGGGGCTCGAGGCATGAAAGAAGGGAAGTCTGGCCAAGACAAGGCTGGGTGCATGACTTGCGCACGATTTGGAAAACCGTGCGACCTGCCCAGGAAAAACTGTGCGACCCCACCACCTCCGGATAGTAGCTTGCACACAGTTTACTCACCATTTTCTAAACCGTATAGCAAAACCGTGTGGCCACTTAAAGTTGGGAAAATTAAAAGTTTGCCACTCCGGGCTTTATAACCCCAACTCAGGATTTTCCTCCCATCTTTTCCTCTTCACCCTAGGTGTGAACCAGACCTCCCAAGGGCTCCAAGAGATCAATCTCCTTCGATCCTAAGGCGTTTTTGGTGCCATTGGTTGCAGATTGAAGCTTCGGGTAAGGATAATCTCCTCCTTGGTTCTTTTCCTGGTTTAGGGTTTGTGTCTTCTCTCCCTCTTGTTCCGAAACCCTAAAAACCTATCTTTTGGGTGAGTTATAGGTTGAAGCTCCAAGGGTTGGTTGAATCGAGGTCTACGGAATCGATTTACAGTGTGTTCAACCAGGGATTCGAGGTAGGTGGTCTACAAGTTATATCCCAGGATTTATTCAAGGATTTGGGCATGTTTAGTTGTGTTCTTGCTTTCCCATGGTTATGTTTTGGATAACCTTGGATTGTTTGGTAATAATGGTGTTTGAAATGAGTAATGGGAACCCTCACAATCCCCATGGGATGTGTTAGGTTGGACTTGACCTAATTTAGGGCCATCCATGGGATGTGCCGGCTTTTCCCGGGCTTAGGGAATGTGATTGAACAAGTGAACTTGTTGTGATTTAGGGTAGATACCTTAATGAATATGTTGAAATGATTGGTTGAACTTGGAATAGAAGTTAGGTGATGCACCTAGACTTGGTAATAACCAGAGGGTTATTTTTAATGGGTTAAATGGTTGATTCATGGGAATGATGAATGGGTTAAATGGGTTAATGTGAAATTGATTAACGACCATAATGGGATGGATTATGGGTTTAGTGTTGAATGATTAATGAGATAGGAATAACACATGGGAATTGGGTGAATGGTTAAATGATGTGAAATGGTAATGTGTTAATGGGTTAAGGCATGATTTGGTTTCCGATGTGGGTTGTTGTGAATGAGGGTTGCCGATGGGAAATGGTTGGAAGGTTGATGGTTACTTATATATAAGCATGTGCACATGTATTGGTAGTGTGTGGTATAAATGAGGCTCTACGACCATGGGTCGAGTGAAGACTGATGCTCTGAACTCCACCCTAAATTCACAGGGTAGGGATAGGACTGATGCTCTGTTTCCCTATCGGTTGCATCCACCCGGACTGAGGCTTCGAGGTGAGGATATGGTTGCATCCACCCGAACTGAGGCTTCGAGGTGAGGATATGGTTGCTATGAGGGGGGTTGGTCCTAGTGAGATAGGACAATGAGGTGTTTACCCTCTTGCATGTGATTGTTGGCCTTAGACCCATGTAACATAATGTATGTGTTTAAACCATGGAAATGTGATGAAATGGTAAGTGGTGATAATTGGTGTGAAATGAATGGTAATGGAAGTGGAAATGGATTTTTCTCTGAACTGGTTAATGGAACCTTAAATAATCACTTGGAAATTATCATTCATATTTCTTTTGCATGCACTAACTGTTTATACTGGATATTTTGTAGACACCGTTGGTGGTGGCCTACTGAGTCGTACTCACACCCTACTCGGGCCGCCGTTGGGTACCCGAGCAGACTTCATGGTTGCACGTCAGGATAAGGGCGAGGGTCCTTGATAGATAGCTGAGTGGACATGGGTAGCACTTGGTGGAGGATCCGGACTTGGAGTCGGGACCATTTTGGGGATTTTGGCCATTGTCTTATTTTGGGGTTTTGTTCACTTTTTCACTTGTAGTATGACATGGATTTTTTATTTTTAGAAATGGTTGTTTCTATTGTGTCTTAATATGATAATAAGGGGGTATAGTATCCCCACTTGCCTACATATACCCCCGCTGCTAGTTGGTAGCCTTTGGCGTACGGGGAGTCGCACTTAAGGTTGTGTAACCACCCAGCTCGGAGTACCAGTTTAGTGGCTTCCGGGTCAGGGACGTTACAAAGTGGTATCATAGGAGGTATTTCTTATCCTTATCTGAAGTCTTGTTATTTGGGATTGGTAGCCAAGGGTTAAGATGTGTCGGGACTTGGTAATGAGCTCGTGCTTGGGAGTAGCTAACCCATATACGAGGGAAAACCCAATTCGCCCTGGGTGGGAAATGTTGTTCTTGGTTGTGTGTTGTTACAGTTGATGATATTTCACCATTGGGTGATGCACTTGTGGTTTGATGTGATGGTTTTATGATATTTGGGATCATGGCCTTAATGACATGAGGATTTGCATTCATGCATAATTGTAGGCACCTAGGGAGATAGGTGACATGCATTGTGTTAGGAACATGCACGAGATGGGTGTGTGAGGCAGGAAAGTAGGGTGCATCATGCATTTCATGAAATCAAGAAATAATGAGAAGAATGAAGTAAAACAAGTGGGTAAATGATGTTAATGAAATGTAAGGGTTTGAAATGAAGTGAAGAATGTTTTAAAAAATGTTGTGTGAGTTTGGTGGTAGTGCATTGTTGTTTACCCCATGTGGACCATGGCCCACAGTAGGGATGGTTGGGGCGGTTGTAGCTAGTAAAGATCTTTTGTTGCAGTTGTGAAAGTTTTATGGTATGTGTGCTAAATCTCATGTTTGGCATTGTAGAGAAATGCCACCATGACGTCAGTTTACCATTGGGAAATGGGAGGATGTTTCTAAGAACACTCCTCCAGTAGAGGAACAATAAAATGTGGTCATTAATGAAGGTAGAGAAGACCAGTTCTAAGGGAACTTGACTCGCCTCATGCAGATGATGGATCAGGACCTAGGGCGGGTTGCACCGAGCATGTTTGAGCTGACTAGGGAGTTTCAGCTGCAGTGCCCTGCAACTTTCACTGGAGAGGGTGGGCTAGATGTAGCAGAGTTTTGGTTGGAGTCTGTCCAGACGATACTAGACCATTTGAAGACCCCTGTTGAAAAGTGGGTAAAGCTGGATGCTTATATGTTGCGGGGCTAGGCTAGGCGCTGGTGGGACATTCAGGCACAGGCCGAGCAGGCTGAGGGGATGTCATGGAAGGTTTTATAGGAAAAGTTTCTGGAGCATTTCTACCCAGAGACTTTGAGGCAAGAGCGGGCTGCAGAGTTTATGAGCCTGACTCAGGGATCACTATCATTGATGGACTATGCAAGTTGGTTCACTAATTTGAGACACTTTTTCCCAGTGTTAGCAGGGGATGAGGAAGCGGTGGCAAGGCGTTTCTAGGATGGGTTGAGACATGAGATCAGGTATCAAGTAAATATCTTTCGCTTGAAGAGGTTTGTAGAGGTGATGGATCAGGCACTCATCTCTGATGGGAACCTGAAGGGAGCTTCGGGAAGTGGGATTTTGGTGCCAGTGGGGCAGAAGGGTAGTGCAACTACCAAGGGTCGGAAGCGACGCCATGAGGGCACACAACATGGCAGAAGTGTGTAAAGCGGCTGGAAAAGAGGTTCCACCTCTCAGAGTGGGGATAACGTGTTCTCCTATCAGTGTGGTAAGCCGAGGCATATGAGTGGTCAGTGTCCTTGACCTCCAATTGAGTGACGTTCATGGAGAAGGATGGGACATGTGCAGAGGTTCTGCAGGAATCCTCGACATGCGGGTGAGCATGATGATGGAAGGCAGGTACCGGATATGGGAAGGGGATCAGTTTCCACATATCAGGTAGGCAGTTGGAGCTCCACAGGCCGCACTGGCAGGGGCGGTGGATGTGGAACTCCAGGGCAAGATCGATCACGCCAGCAGGGTATTACAGCGCAGGGCGTTCAGGCTGGAGCCCATGGTAGAGGGGAAAATGAGCTTCAGGTAATTCAGTTTGCACCAGGTGACGACGAGGCTGGACCGTCGACTGTTCGAGGTACGATCCTTGTAGCTTCTACGTTTTCTAGTGCATTGTTTGACATAGGTTCCACACACTCTTTTATCTCTGCTCAACTTGTGGTAGTGCTGGGTTTACCTGTGGAGAGAGTATGTGGAGTTATGTCAATTGACACTCCATTGGGAGTGCGGGTTGAGGATATCAAGCAGTGAAAGGGATGTGCCTTGGAAGTTGGCAGGTATCGTTTTCTGTGGGACTTGTTTGTTCTCGAGATGTCAGGTTTTGACCTAATCTTGGGAATGGATTGGTTGGTGTTGTATCGGGTGCGTATAGACTGTTATCATCGTAGAGTATCGTTCAGGTCGCTTGAGGTTGACGCTTATGTCCATCGTGGCGAGTGGGACGTTCGAGCAGGGCATGCAGGGCCATTTTGTCAACAGATGAGTGGACTTATAACTCACGTGTCATGTCTCATTCTTAATGACCGTGAAAGAGGGAAACATACTGTTTTTCCTCCTGTGGTGGATCAGTTTCAGGATGCATTTCCTGAAGATTTCTCGAGGTTTCCACCCGAGAGGGATGTTGAGTTCACGATCGATTTACTGTCGGGAGCGGAGCTAGTTTCTATTCTGCCATACCGAATAGCACCGGTAGAACTCCAGGAACTGAAGGTTCATCTTGAGGAGTTGGAGCATAAGGGGTTTATCCGTCCTAGTATGTCTCCTTGGGGATCTCCTGTGCTTTTTGCAAAGAAGGCCGATGGGTCGTTGAGGCTGTGTGTTGACTATCGAAAGTTGAATCCAATGACAGTGAAGAACCGGTACCCTCTTCCTAGGATTGATGACCTGTTTGATCAGTTGAGAGGTACATCAGTGTTTTCTAAGATTGATCTGAGGTTAGGTTATCACCAGTTAAGGGTGAGGCCTTCTGACATACCACAAACGGCTTTCCGGAGTCGGTACGGGTTGTTTGAGTTTGTAGTGATGCCTTTTGGCTTGACCAATGCACCGACAGTGTTTATGGCCTTGATGAACTGGATCTTTCATCCCTATCTAGATACTTTTGTGGTTGTCTTTGTTGACGATATCTTAGTGTACTCGAAAACTCACGATGATCATGCCCAACATCTTGACATCGTCTTGGGTACACTAAGAGAGCACCGGCTATACGCCAAGCTATGAAAGTGTCAATTATGGATAGGTGAGGTGAATTTTATGGGTCACATCATCTCAGAGGTAGGTGTGTCAGTGGATCCAAAGAAGGTGCAAGCATTTGTATCTTGGGAGCAGCCCAAGAGTGTTTCTCATGTTCGGAGTTTCCTGGGTTTGGCCGATTATTACTGAAGGTTCATTCATGATTTCTCTCACTTGGCAGCACCACTCTTGGGCTTGACCAAGAAGGGAATCAGGTTTGAGTGGTCTGGGGATTGTGATAATGCTTTTCAAGAGTTGAAAAAGCGGTTGACGACCACACCTATCTTGACCTTACCTGAGCCGGGTAAGAAGTACATTGTGTTTTGTGATGCGTCTGGAATCGGACTTGGGGCTGTGTTGATGCATGGTGAGTGGGTTGTGGCTTATGGGTTGAGGTAGTTGAGGCCCCATGAGCAGAACTGTCCCACTCATGACCTTGAGTTGGCTTCGGTGGTGTACACCTTGAAGTGCTGGAGGCACTATCTGTTGGGGGAACGGTTTACCCTTGTTTACTGACCATAAGAGTTTAAATTACATCTTCTCACAGAAGGATCTGAATCTTCAGCAGAGAAGATGGGTTGAATATCTCCAGTATTTTGAATTTGATATGGTGTACATGCCAGGAAAGGGAAACAGTGTTGCTAATGCTCTGAGCAGGAAGGTTCAGAATCAGGCGGTTCTGGAGTCCCGAACCGAGTGGAAGGTGATGGCTTTGTTTGCAGAGATGCACCTGGAGGTGTAGGAGGAGAGTGGTCAGGTCACTCTTGCTTCCTTAAAGATGGAGTCGATGCTTTTGATTTGAGTCAAGGAGAGTCATCTTGGTGATCCTGAGTGTTTGAGCATGAAGGAAAAGCTTAAAGGTGGGGAGTTACCTTCTGGTTGGCCCGTCGGCGTGGAAGGTGTTGTTCTTTTTCATGATCGTGTGGTTGTGCCAAGGTGTATGCAGGAGGAGTTTATGCGTGAGTTCCATGCATCAAAGTGGGTAGTGCATCCTGGTTTGACCAAGATGTACCGTGATATCTGAAGGCAGTTTTGGTGGCCTGGAATGAAAAAGGAAGTGGCAGGCTTTGTGGCACGGTGCCTTACCTGTAAGTAGGTGAAGGCAGAGCATCAACGCCCAGGTGGTTTGTTGCATCCATTGCCCATTCCGGAATGGAAGTGGAATGTTGTAACAATGGATTTTGTCTTGGGTATTCCGAGGATGCCACTAAAGAATGATAAAATTTGGGTGGTCGTGGATCGGTTAACGAAAGTGGCTCATTTATTACCGATTCAGGAGACCTATACAGTCGACCAGTTGGGTGAGCTGTACGTTCAGGAGATAGTGCGACTGCATGGTGTTCCGCGAAACATAGTTTCAGACTAAAATCCACGTATCACATTGCGCTTATTGCAAGGGTTGTAGAAGGCACTTGGTACGCAGGTGTTTTTGAGTATGGCTTTCCACCCGCAGACGGACAGGCAGTTGGAGCATACAATCCAAGTGTTGGAAGACATGTTGAGAGCTTCTGTCTTAGACTTTGGTGGTTCTTAGGAAGGACACCTATCATTATTTGAGTTTTCCTACAACAACAGTTTTCAGGATACAATTCAGATGGCACCGTTTGAGGCACTCTACGGGAGGCCATGTAGATCTCTCTTGTGTTGGCTGGAGGCCGGTGAATCTAAGTTTCTGGGGCCAAGTCTCGTGCAGTAGACTTTAGAGAGAGTTTAGCTGATCAGTAAATGGATGGCTATGGCTTAGAGTAGACATAAGTCATATGAAGATCGGAGGCGTAGACCTCTTGAGTTTTTGGTGGGTGATAAAGTGTTCCTTTGGGTGTCGCCAAGGTTGGGTCACCGTCGGATTCAGAATCCTGGTAAGTTGGTGCCCAGGTATGTGGGACCTTTTGAGATCGTGGAGAGGATTGGACTAATGGCTTAACGATTGGCTCTTCCACAGTGGTATGGTGGGATTCATGATGTGTTTCATGTGTCTTAGCTTTGGCAGTATCACCCTGATCCGTCTCACGTGGTTGATGTTGAGGATGTGGAGCTTGAGGCAGATGCGTCCTATGAGGAGCATCCGGTCCGTGTGGTGGACCGTAGTGAAAAGGTCTTGCGAGGAAAGGTTGTGCCATTAGTACGAGTACAATGGCAGCATGGGAAAGTTCAAGAAGAAACTTGGGAGCAGGAATCGGTTGTGCAGGCTCAGTGTCCTGAACTCTTCTCTTCGGTGGAGCAATGAGGCTCGGGACCTCATCTCGAGGAAGATCCATTATAAGGTGGGGAGGTTGTAAGATCCCGTTTTTTGGAAAGGTATGTTTTTGTTGTTTTTTGGTTAAATCCCTTGTTTTTGGGTTCTTAAAATGTTTCCCGAAGGTATGAGAGGCCTTGGGGGTGTTTCGGGGGCTCGGGGCACGAAAGAATGGAAGTCTGGCCAAGACAGGGCTGGGTGCATGACTTGTGCACGATTTGGAAAACCATGCGACTTGCCCATGAAAAACCATGTGACCCCTCCTCCTCCGGACAGTAGCTTGCGCAGAGTTTGTGCACCATTTTCTAAATCATGCAGCTAAACCGTGCGGCCACTTAAAGTTGAAAAAATTACAAGTTTGCCACTCCGGGATTTATAACCCCAACTCGGGATTTTTATCCCATCTTCTCCTCTTTACCCTAGGTACGAACTAGACCTCCCAAGGGCTCCAAGAGATCAATCTACTTTGATCCTAAGGTGTTTTTTTCCGTTGGTTGTGTATTGAAGCTCTGGGTAAGGCTAATCTCCTCCTTGGTTCTTTTCTTGGTTTAGGGTTTGTGTCTTCTCTCCCTCTTGTTTCGAAACCCTAAAACCCTATCTTTTGGGTGAGTTATAGGTTGAAACTCCAAGGGTTGGTCGAATCGAGGTCTAAGGACTCGATTGAGGGTGCGTTCAACCACATATTTGAGGTAGGTGGTCTATAAGTTATATCCCATGATTTATTCGAGGATTTGCGCATGTTTAGTTGTGTTCTTACTTTCCCTTGGTTATGTTTTGGATAACCTTGGCTTCTTTGGTAATAATGGTGTTTGAAATGAGTAAAGGGAACCCTCACGATCCCCATGGGATGTGTTGGGATGGACTTGACCTAATTTAGGGCCATCCATGGGATGTGCCAGCTTTTCCCGGGCTTAGGGAATGTGATTGAACAAGTGACCTTGTTGTGATTTAGGGTAGAGACCTTAATGAATATGTTGACATGATTGGTTGAACTTGGAATAGAATTTAGGTGTTTCACCTAGACTTGGTAATAGCCGAAGGGTTATTTAGAATGGGTTAAATGTTTGATTCATGAGAATGATGAATGGGTTAAATGGGTTAACGTGAAATTGATTAATGAAAATAATGGGATGGATTATGGGTCTAGTGTTGAATGCTTAGTGAGATAGGCATAACACATGGGAATTGGGTGAATAGTTAAATGATGTGAAATGGTAATGTGTTAATGGGTTAAGGAATAATGTGGTTTCCCATGTGGGTTGTTGTGAATGAGGGTTTTCGATTGGCAATGGTTGGAAGGTTGATGGTTACTTATATATAAGCATGTGCACATGGCTTTGTAGTGTGGGGTATGACTGAGGCTCTATGCCCATAGGTCAAGTGAAGACTGATGCTCTAAACTCCACCCTAAATGCATGGGGTAGGGATAGGACTGATGCTCTGTTTCCCTATTGGTTCCATCCACCCAGACTGAGGCTTCGAGGTGAGGATATGGTTGCATCCACCCGGACTGAGGATTCGGGGTGAGGATATGGTTACTATGAAGGGGGTTAGTCCTAGTGATATAGGACAATGAGGTGTTTTCCCTCTTGCATGTGATTTTTGGCCTTAGACCCATGTAACATAATATATGTGTTTAACCCATGGAAATGTGATGAAATGGTAAGTGCTGATAATTGGTGTGAAATGAATGGTAATGGAAGTGGCAATGGATTTGGATCTGAATTGGTTAATGACACCTTAAATAATCACTTGGAAATTATCATTCATATTTATTTTTCATGCACTACCTGTTTATACTTGATATTTTGTAGACACCGTTGGTGGTGGCCTACTGAGTTGTACTCACACCCTACTCGGGCCGCCGTTGGGTACCCGAGCAGACTTCATGGTTTCAGGTCAAGATAAGGGAAAGGGTCCTTTCTAGAAAGCTGAGTGGACATGGGAAGCACTTGGTGGAGGATCCGGACTTACAGTGAGGACCATTTTGGGGATTTTGGCTGTTGTATTACTTTGGGTTTTTGTTCACTTTTTCACTTGTAGTATGACATAGCATATTTATTTTTGGAAATGGTTGTTTCTGTTGCGGCTTAATATGATAATAAGGGGGTATAGTCTCCCCACTTGTCTATATAGACCCCCGCTACTAATCGGAAACCTTTGGCATACGGGGTGGCGCGCTTAAGGTTATGTAACCACCCGACTTGGAGCACCAGTTTAGTGGCTTCCGGGTCGGGGATGTTATAATACTTACTATTCATTAGTGAATGATAAAAATATATTTTTTATTCTAGTTCTACACATTACTTTATATCTTGCATGTTTTCTAGAACTATTGAATCAAATCCCCAAAACCTTGATGTGAAGATATCTATAAAAACACCAAGTGGTGTAGTCAATGAAACCTAGGTGGTGGAATCTTATCCTATTGGAATATGTGGGAATTTTCTTCCAGTGAATATCTTGATACTTTCGTGGAATTTGATGCTATAATGGGAATGAATTGGCTCAAATTATGTAGAGAACATATAAAATATTGGGAAAAGGAAATATATTTTCATATTATGAACCATCCCATTTTCCTATACAAATGAAAGGAATATCACAAATCTTCTTTGGAAAATAATTAAACGGTGTGGGTGTTTATTCCCTATAAAGAAGCATACCTCACTCAAATGGTTGAGTCAAAGGGAGGTATCAACCTAGTGGAAATTCCAATTTTGAGGGAATATAGTGATGTATTTCCAGAAGAGTTACCCAGACTTCCCCCAGATCATGAGGTAGTGTTCTAAATATAACTCATACCTGAAGCTAATCTTATCTCAAAGTGTCCCTATAGGATGATTCCTATCGAACTGGAGGATTTAAAGAATTAGCTACAAGATAATTTGGACAAAGGGTTCATACACTGTGCATCACCTTGGGGTGTGCCAGTGCTATTTTTCAAGAAGAAGGATGGATCAATGCGGCTACGTATTGATTATTGGGAACTCAACAAGATCAGCATAAAGAAAAAGTATACTCTTCCATGGATTGATGACTTGTTTAATCAGCTATGAGGAGATCAATACTTCTCAAAGGTGGATCTCCATTCTGGATATCATCAGCTAAAGCTGAAGAAGGAAGATATTCAGAAGACTGCGTTCCATACAAGGTATGGGAACTATTTGTTTTTGGTGATTCCCTTTGAAATTTTTAATTCCCTTACAATATTCATGGATTTTATGAATAGAGTATTTCGAAATTTCCTTGAAAAATTTTTGGCAGTGTTTATCGATGATATTCTCATATACTCCAATTGTAGTGATAAGCATGAACAACATATACGTTTTTTTTCAACATTAAGGATGAATATGTTGTATTAAAAGTTTTGTAAGTGTAAATTTTGGATGCATAATGTCACATTCTTGATACATGTGATCTCAAGTGAGGGAGTTTCTGTGGACCCTTAAAAAACAAATACAATTAAGGAATGAGCCAGACCCTCTTGTGTAACAAAAATATGCTATTATATAGGATTAGATAGGTACTACCAATGTTTTTTGGGAAATGTATCACTATTTTCAAGACTAATAACTAAGTTAATAAAGAAAGGGGAAAAGTATGGCTGGACAAAAGAATGTGTGGAAATATTCATGGAGTTAAACAATAGGCTGATCACAGCACCTATACTCACATTATCAAAAAGGGGAGAATGTTTTGTGATATATAGTGATTATTTAAAGAATTTATTGGGTTGTGTACTAAGGAAAACTGATAATGTGATAGCATATGCCTCATGGTAGTTAAAGATCTATGAGCAGAGTTATCCTACTCATGATCTGGAGTTTGGAGCTATGATTTTTTCCTTGAAAATATGGTGGAACTACATCTATGGTGAGGAGTGTGAAATATTTACCGATAAGAAGATCCTAAAGTATATATTCACACAAATGTATCTCAACATAAAATAAAGGATATTGTTAGAGCTAATCAAGAACCATGATCACCCTATTCACTATCATCCTGGAAAGGTAAACAAGGTAGCTGATTCTCTTAGTAGAAAAGAACCTACTATTCTATCCATGTTTTGGATTGAGAAAGAACCTATCTTCATGGATATGAAAAGGATAGATTTGTAAATTATAATGGATGGAAATACATCCTTCTTTTTAATAATTATTTTCCAACCATCTATCCAAGAAAAGATTAAGGTGGAACAGAGGGATGATCTATAGTTACAAAAGAAGGTGAATGTAGTAAAGGAAGGGAAGCTTCAAGAGTTCTATATAGATTATGATAGCGTGATTTGGTTTGTAATGGGGATTTTTCTAAATTCATCACCTAGGATAAATAAGGAACTATTGGATAAGGCACATAGATCAACTATCTCTATCCATCCTGGGAGCACCAAGATGTACCGTGATCTTTTAGAATACTTTTTGTGGGATAACATGAACAAGGAGGTTACAGAGTATATCTCAAGGTGGCTAATATGTCAGAAAGTTAAAGAAGAGTGACATAAGTCCAAAGGGATGATGAAACCATTGCATATACCCATTTGGAAATGGGATAATTTTACTATGACCTTTTCATGGGTCTCCCAAAGACATATAAAGAAAATAATGTGAGATTGGTTGTGGTGGACTGACTCACCAAGACTTCCCTCTTTATCTCCATTGGAGAAGATATATCACTTGGAAAACTTTCAAAGATATATGTATAGTAATTGGTGAGACTACATGGGTATTCAATATCTACTGTCTCTGATCATGATCCCAGGTTCACATCTAAATTCTGGAGGAGTCTTCAACATGATTTGAGTACTGAATTAAATTTCAATATGACCTATCACCCAAAATCAATGGCCAATCTAAAAGGACTATTAAAATTATCAAAGATGTGCTAAGATCATACTCATTAGAATACAAAGGTGGATGGGATCATCATATACCGTTGGTTGAGATATCATACAACAAAAAATTCCACTCTATTGTTCAAATGTCTCCATATAAGGCTTTGTACAGAAAGCGATGTAGAAATCCATCCTTTTGGGATGTAGTTGGAGAAAGAAATATACTAGGACCTGATCTTGTGCAAGAGATGATATATAAGGTTCAATCCATCCAACAATATATCAAAGCATCTCAGAGTTAAAAAAAGAGCTATGTTGGCAACCATCGAAGTGACTTGGAATTTGACATTGGAGATAAACACTTCCTTCGATATAACCAAGGAAGCGAGTCATGTGGTTTGGAAGGAAACAAAAGTTAATACCATGGTAAATTGGACCCTTTGAGATCCTTTATCTCATTGAAGCCATGTCCTATCATCATTCACATCCACCGAATATGGATCGAGTTCATGATGTGTTCCTCATATCACTCCTGAGGAAGTACATACCAAATCCCTCACATTTACTAAACTAAGAGGTGGTATAGTTAGAAGCTGATATCTCTTATGAGGAGTATCAAGTAAAGATTATGGATTGGAGAGATAAGGGTCTACACAACAAGACAACCCGGCTTTCCAAAGTGTTATAGAGGAACCATAAGTATGAAGAAACAACTTTGGAATAGTAAGAGGTGATGAAGGAGAAGTACCCTCACCTATTTATGTAAAATGAAATTTCAAGGGAAAAATTTCAATAGGGGGAAAGAATAGAAGGGCCCAAACTTTTATCAATGTAATTTATCCATTATTATTATAATTTAATATAGTATAAATAACATAAAATCACTTATAGACCATAATAAAAACTTTTATAAATGAATAATTAATGAAATAAGAAGTATTTATTGAAGTTAAGGAACCAATACCGATGAAATTGTTACTTGACCATTGGAATATTAATTTGAACCTTATAAATAGTAAACCAACCAAATGAATAGTAACTTCACCCATTAAAGTAGAAATAAAATTTAGGAATCTTATAAATGAAAGTATGGTATACTTATATTATAGTATATGTAAATAAATGTTTTAAAAATTATTAATTAAGTGTTGGTATTTTTGCTTGTCATAAATATTTAATTACAATTTTATTATTAATTTTAATAATTTAAAACAAAATATATTTTCATAAAATGCATTCATAAATAAATATTTTGACGACTTATGATTTTAATATAATTTTATGAGACATTAAGTAATTTTTCAAAGTGTTATAAAATCAGTTATAATTTTAAAATCTGTATTTCCCAAGTAAATGATTATTTTAACTAAAAATTAAATTAATCATTTTTAGAAAATTATTTTCATAAAATTAACTTCATTTTTTAATTCTACATGTTGAAAAATGGTTAGGGTTAATTTTTTTTATTTTTCTAAAATACCTGAATTTTTGATGAATAGTAAAATACAATAATTTATGATAAAAGATAAGTACAAGAATTATGGATTAATAGATGATTTATGGATGATGTAAGCCCAAAATATTGAACTATACTTAGTTATTTTAATATATTTAGTGATAATTCTCAAACTATTCATAGTATTGATCCAAAATAACAAACTAATGATTAAAATAATGATAAAACACCCCTCTCCTCTACTAAAAATACGACCCCTCTCCACCTCTTTTCCTCACATATATCAGTATTTGTGCCTTATCCAAATTATTCTCAATATGCTTCCTTATCCCCACCCCCACTTCTAGGATATCTTGGTCTCATCAAAATACCAAAACCTTTTCCCTAATTAGGTTCTCAAGGTAGAAAATTCAAGAGGTTTATTCTTGTTTCTTTTCTTTTAATTTCTTTTCAAGTTATTTTCTTTTCTTATTATCTCTTCAACAACCCTCATAAAAAAGTAATTATAACTCTATTACCTTAAATATACTATAATTATATCATTTTAATTAAATATCCATCATTAAACTCCTCACTCTCTCTCTTTTACTATAAAAATGAAATTATCGCCAGTGATGTGTCAATTTACCGACAACATGGGTGATGAATTTTCATTTTCATTTAACTCCTTAATGGATGTTAGTAAAACCATTATAATGGTTGAAACATATTTTAAAATTTATTTTAAAACCCTCTTTATGATCTATAAACAACATATATACATAAAAATAAATGATAAAATAGAACGAGTTCTTTGTAATCGAAAAACCATCTAAATTAACCTAAAAGGACCATCATTAACTTTTATCTAATTGTTAATACTCAGACCATATAACCAAATTATTTATAAGATTATTTAAACTTTTTTAAGATAATTAATAACAAATAAAAATAATTCTAGATATTTATCCTCATTTTACATGAACTTCCATTCATCTATACAAGTGAACCGATCATGAAAACTAAGATAACAGACACTTCTGAATGATGAAATTAAACTCTATAACTCCTTAAAAATACCATAATTGAACTTAAAAAAACCATAATGAATAATATTCATTTATAAAATATTATTTATTTGTTAATTAATGAATCTAATGCTATTATATAGGATGTTGATGTGAGGAAAGCATTCAGAATAAGATAAGGGAAATTTTCAAACCCAACTCTTTTTTTTTGAGTTTTCCCTCTTTCACCAAATTTTTAGTAAGGATATTAATTAATTATTATTTTAAATCATTTATTTATAAATATATTATATTTTTTTATATATAAATATTTTTAAATTGAGTTTATGAAAAATAGAATGTTTTCCCAAAGAGCTCTTCTTTTAAAAAAACAAACCTTTTACTTGTATTGGGATTGTCACTTATTCACTCAAGATTGATGATTCCTATTACATTAATATTAATCTATTTTTATTTCACAAAGTTTATTTAATAATTTTTTTTATTAAATGAAACACATTCTATTCCATGGGTTATTTTATGTTCAATATTGATATATGTTCTATGTGGAAAGCATGATACCGTAAATGTTTTGTTGTGACTGGTGCACCCAAAATTATATAATGAAATGTAAATGTTATGATGTGATGGGTGAACCAAGAATTATATAGAAATAAAATTCATTGTGTATTTTATTTTACATCATGAAAAAAAGTTAAATATGAATGAACATGATGCTACCTTTTTTCACAACTATGTGTGGTGGTTGACCACTAAGACATGATGTTTCATTTTTATACATTGCCAGATTATAATCATTTTATTAATTATTCCTCTCATGATTATGTTCCTATGGCTATTTTATTATGATATTGATTATTCTCAACCCATATTATATTGATTCATGTTCTTATCTATCCTCTTACTTGGATTTTAGATCACCCCTTCTTTGATGTATATCCTCAAGTGACTATATGTACTAAGGGGAAAACAAGGTCCAATAAGAAGCTATAGAAGAAGGAATTAAATGCATGTTCATGTTTTATTTTGTAAATTTTATGTATGGTCCTAATTTTCCTAAGACACTAAACCTTTGGATCTTGGTTGCGTAATAATTTAATTTTGTTTTCCTTTAAAATGATGTAATATGATATGTAAGAAAAATAAGGGTCGCTATATTCAAGGGAGGACTTGGATAAAATCACTGAGTGGTAATTTCCAATAACTTGAACTTATAACATACATGATTTCGTTCAATATTAACATGTTGAAGCTAAAATTGGTCTTGGTCAAGAAGGAATTCCAATGACACTACCGCATTCCAAAGATCCATGAAATGGGATTTATACTGAACAACTCTTCTAGTTGAGGCCATTATTTCTCCTTTATATATTATTTAAACATTGTAATTTCTATTTATAACACTAATTATAACATTAAAATTATTATTAAGAGTATTTATTCGAACGGTCATATTGAACAAGTATTATATAATGGTCGAAACTTGATGGTCACATCTCAATTATACTCAATTCATTATTATAGGGATACAGTTTTGTTGAGTAAAAAATAATATTACACACATTTTTAGGAAACAATTATCATTCAAAAAGTTTGGGTCATTACATTCTTCCCCTATTAAGTAATTTCTTACCCAAAATTTCAACTCATTCTATCGGCTGAGAAATGGTGTGGATACTTCTATCTCATTTTTTCCTCTGATTCCCATATGGATTCTTCATATTTTTGGTTGCTCCAAAACACTTTAATGAGGTGGGTAGTGTTTTTGTGTTGAACCTTGTCTCTACCATCCAAGATCTTCACTGGATTCTCTTCATAAGAGAGGTCATGTTATTATTGTACTAATTCAAGATTCAGTAAAAGTAATGGGTCAGGTATTTACTTCCTTGAGAGTGATATGTGGAATACATCATGAAATTGAGCTATATTTTGAGTAAGTGAAAGCTGATAAGCCATTGATCCTATGTGATCAAGGATTTTATAGGGGATAATGTACATGGGAATGAGATTACCTTTCTTCCCAAATCGCATGACTCTCTTCTAAGGGGTAATTTGAAGGTAGACTTTATCACCAACATCAAGCTCCAAGTCCTTTCGAAGGTTTCCAACATAACTCTTCTACCAAATTTGAGCAGCCTTTACGTGTTGTTGGATGACATGAACCTTTTATATCATATCTTGCACTAGATTAGGCCCAAGTAGATTTCTCTCACCAGTATTTTCCCAATAAGGAGGATTTCTACATTGCTTCCCATAAAGAGCTTCATAGGGTTCCATTTGAATACTCAAATGGAAGCTGTTGTTATATGAGAACTCAACTAATGGGAGATGTTGATCCCATCCACCATTAAAATCCATTGATCATGTTGAAAAAATGTCGTCAAGTGTTTTAATAGTCTTTTTAGATTGTCGATTATTTTGGGGGTGATAAGTTGTACTGAAATTCAATTCGGTACTCAGATCATGTTGAAGACTTCTCCAAAATTTTGACGTGAACCTTGGATCAAGATTAGAAATGAAATAAAGTGGAACTCCATGAAACCATAACATTTACTTCACATAAATATTAGCAAGTTAGTGAAGGGATAAATATTCCTAAATAGAGATGAAATGGTAAGTGTTGGTGAGACAGTCCAATATAACCCATATAGCATTATTTCCATTGTAATTTCTCAGGAGACCAATGAAAAAATCCATAGTTATATTTCCACACTTCCATTCTAGTATGGGTAGTGGTTGTTATACCCCTTTAGGAATTTTTTACTATGAATTCACTTTTTGATTCACCAAACACGTTGTAGTGTAGTTAAAAATATCCCTTTTCATGTTACCCTACCAGTAATGATCACAAAGGTCCCAATACATTTTTGTGATTCCAGGATATATAGTGGAAATAGATCTATGAGCTTCATCCATAAGCTCATTCTTTAATTCCAGAATATATGGAACACATAGCCTTGTAAAAAATTTTAGTGCCCCTTCTTGATCAGTATTGAACTCAGGAAAATTCCCATTCTTCATAGCCTCTAACTTCTTCTGTAATAAAGGATATTCTCTTTGATATTTCATGATATTATCTAGTAATGATTTTTTAGAAATCATTTGGGATAGGGTTGATGATGTACCTTCTCTTACATTTCACATGTAAATTTTTACTTGGTATTTGATCAAAGGTTATCCTTTAATCCTTATCTTTTCTACAATAATGGGGTCATTCCCACCTAATGCATCAGTAATTTTTTTTCTCTTCTCGGGTGATAATTAATTGAACAATAATAGTATTTAAGAAGTTCCAACCATATCCTATCTCTAATTTTAAATTCATTTTTCATGAAAATATACTTCAAACTTTGGTGTTCTATGTATATATCACATTTCTACCCATAAAGATAGTGACTCCATATATTTAGAGAAAAGACAACTCTAGCCAACTCTAGGTCATGCATAGGATATTTCTGCTCATGAGTCTCTAACTGTCAAGATGCATAATCAATCACCTTATCATTTTTTATGAGGATTCACCCAAGACTTTTTAGAGATGCATCAGTAAAAATTATTAATCCTTCTCTGATAGATGGTAAAGTTAACATGGATTCAATAACCAATCTCATCTTCATCTCCTAAAGACTTTTTTCACACTCCTTTTTCCAGATTAACTCGACCCCTTTTCGTGTTAACTAGGTTAGTGGATTATAAAGGCATGATTTTTTTTCAAAAACCTCCTATAATATCCTTCTAATTCGAGGAAACTACAAATCTTAGTTATTGTTGCAGGATGAGGCCACTCCTCCATAATATTTTTCTTGGTATGATCAATTGACATTCCTTCATTGGTTACAATGTGCCCCAAGAAAGCAACTTGTTTTAACCAAAATTCACATTTTTTAAACTTTCCAAATATCCTCTCATTCCTCAATGTTTTCATTATAACCCTTATATGATCCTCATGCTCCTAATTTTTTTTGAAATATATTATAATATCATCAATAGAAAGTATCAAAATTTTATCAAGGTATTACTTAAATACCATATTCATCAAATCCATAAAGATAGTAGGATAATTAGTCAAGACGAATAGAATAACAACAAAGTCATAATGCTAATATCTAGATCAGAATATGGTCTTTGGAATATCTTCTTTTTTCACCCTTAATTGATGATAATTAGATCAATGATCAATCTTGGAGAAGAATTGATCCCCCCACAATTGGTCAAATAAATCATCAATTCGTGGAAGAGGGTAGTTGTTCTTCACTATGATCCCATTAAGTTCTCTATAATAAATGCATTTATGCATTGATCTATCATTATTATTCATAAAGAGAATAGGTGGTCCCTAAGGATACACACTTGGTTATATAAACTCATTATCCAAAATGTATTTTAGTTTCTTCTTTAATTCCTATAGATCTAGGATTTTCATTCTATACAGGGTCTTAGAAATCATCTTAGAACCCGACATGAGATCAATGGAAAAATCTACCTCTATTTACAGGGGAGGTCTGAGTCACTCCTCAGGAAGTATGTCAATATATTTCTGAATGGTGGAGACATTATCTATTCATATAATTTCATTTACTTATTTATCTTTATCGATCATTTCCATAAAGAAGGATATGAGAGGTGCTTCTAGGAAAAGATCGGGTTGAGATATCTATAATTTGAAAAAAACTATAAGTTTTCCATTCAAGACTACTGATATTTTCTTACTTTCATGGTTTATATTAGCATTATACTTTGAGATACATTCCATCCCTATTATAGTGTTAAATTCCAGCATGGTAATGAATACTAGATTTGTGATGAGATTATGCTCACCAAAGTGAATAATAGAGTTTCTATACATTTTTAATGCATGGATAATCCCTACAAAAGTCTGGAAAGATAAATCAACTTATATAAGTTCAAGTAATGATACTATATTCTTTTCAAACATGGAGGATGTAAAGGTATTCATAAAAGTAGAATAAAAAAAGTACTTGATAGCTTTGGGAGAATAATGAGAGTACCTTCCACCAAATAATTTAGAGATTCAACTTCAACTGTCAGGATAGAAAAAGCAATACATTTATCCCTTGGCCTATGATAAAGTTTAGGGTGATTCTCCTCCACTATCTTCAGATTTGGATAGTGATTGGAAAAGTTCCCAAGTTGTCCACACATAAAGTATTAAACTTCAGGATATGCCTACACCATCTTACCTTTGTTATTTGTGTTGAGAAGTTAAGGATTCACCTCACTATGATAGTTCTATGAAATATATCCATCTCTTCTACACTTGTAACATTTTTCATCCCCTATAAAGTAATTCCCCAAATGTTTCTTCCCACATTTGTTTCATGTGGGAAGTTTCACCTGATTTCCTCCTCTTCCTCGATCAAAGCTCCTCCCCAAGTTTGGATCAATATATCTCTTTTTTCTATTCAATCTATGGGACCAATTCACCTCTCCGAACTCCAGTTAAACTTTCATAGCACTCCTCACGATATCACCATTGTTTTCATAATCTAATTTGGCAAGATTCTTCCATAGACATGGTCTTAGTCTACTGAAGAATCTATCAACCTTCCCATTAGGATCCACGACAAAGCTATAATTGTAACTTGAAAGGATTGTGAAGTTTATCTCATAGAATCCCATATATTTATTTTCCTGATTATTTATCTCTAGTAATTACTTATCCATTTTTTTTCATTGAATGAGGGATTTTTTTTTCAAAATGGTTCTGCTAAACTCTTCCCACTCCATTGCATAAATATCCCTTCTTGTTTTCTTGTTTTTAACCAGTTCCCACCACTGATTGGATTCTCCATCTAAGAGGTACACAACTAGGATGACTTTATCTTATTCTAAATAAAGGAGTATAAAAAATATATTTTCTATAGAGATTACCCCATATTAATAAATCAATGGGTTGGTAGATACACTGAAATAAAGTTGTTGTTGACACATAAAAGACTCAAAGAAAAGTTCTTCCCTTTGAGGCGAATCTGGTATCTTGTCTTGATTCAAGTTATTTCTCATAACTCAAGTCATTTGATTAATCATTATCATGAAGTTTTCCATTATGGATTCCATAGGAAGGTCATCAATGCCTGGCCTGTTTCAGTCACCATTTATGTGGTTCTTTATATTTCACTCCATTTTCTAAAAGAAGAAAACCTTTGTGAAAAACATGTTTATTTTTAGAATATAATAACTACAATGAAATTTTATATATTAAAACACCATGCTTAAATATATTACTCATGAAAAAACATTTCATTTTCTATAAATATTTCATAATGGTTCATAAAAATCTTGTGATTAACCAAACATATCCCCTAAGAGTATAAAACCAGGGTCATAGTAAGGCTTGTTGTCATGTACCAGGTTATGCTGAGTTAGGTCTGATACACATTTCTATATTTGTTACCCCTAGGTATATATATTCCATAAACACATACACCTTTTCAGATCCAGAAAGGGATTTATTTGTTCGGAAACAACTTATTTAATACTTCAGAAAAATATAAGGATGTTTTCCTATATTTAAACTTTTCTCTAAGTTTCTTCCTAAATTTTTTAAATCCTAATTTCTAAAAATAACTAAACCTTCTTTTGATACCAACTATGTCGTCCCACCTTTTTATTATATAAACTTTTCATTACATTGTACAAAATAGAGGATCATTTAGAGTTTAGTTTCTTGAAAAAAAGTACGTAATACATAAAAACCTAAAAAAATTATTTTAATCCACTTGAAAGGATTAATGAAAGGTTTATCATAATTATATTTACTAAATATCATAACCTAGGGACATACATCAAAGTAAAGGGTGAGAATAAGGCCGAATAAGGGAAATCTAGGGAAATAATTTACAAGTGTTCATGAGAATTATTCGATAAGAACTTGAAGAATACCATAAAGGCATAAGAAATAGGAATATAATAATAATAAGAACATTAATCCTAACCTTGAAATGCAGATACAATATTTATTTTATATATTCATAAAAATATCACCATGATTTGTCACTGAGGTGTCATAAAAATTACCAAGGTTTTCACCAAGGTTTTGTAAAACATGTCATATCTAGAGATTAAATTTTTTAACCAATGCATTTGAACACTATTAGGGAGCACCCTTGATATTTATTAATTAATTTTATCCAAATAAATCATAATAAAACATTTCACAATTAACCCATGGAGAATAAACTAAATGGGTTTCATATCAAAATCATGACATCTTTAAATTTTTTTTTAAGGACAAGATCTTTATGTCATTATTAACCCAAGAAAAAGGAAGATGACTCTAATGTATGTTAATAATAGTATAAAATATATCATATTTACATATCGTTGAATACCCCTAGAAAATAAATAGTTTTGGGGATTCTCAAATGAAAATAAGATAATTTCTTGAGAAATAGAGAGAGAATTTGAGGAGAAAAAAAAAACGATGGCATAACGGGTATGAAACATGGTTTTAGAAAACTTTAAAAAGAGAGAATACAAGGTTATCAAATTAATAAAAGACTATTAATAAAGTAAATAAATAAAATAAAATAGACATAAGAACTTAGTATTGAAATTTTAAAGACATAACACATAAAAAGGTAACTTGAAAGGAAAAGAGAAGTTGAGATTTTCTCTTACCATGAAGAGTAACTCCTAAAACTTGAAGATTGAGACATTAGGGGATTGATGAAACCTTGGTAAGACTCCTTAGGATGTAAAAATATCATATATTTTAGAGTATTGAATTGTGAATCAAAGATAATGGAGAAATGGGTGGGTATTTATATCAAAAGGGGAGGTTTTGTTTATCAACAACCCTAGACACCTAGGTAGTGGTAAACCCAAAACCATGGGATTGACCATGGTATTTTATCTTAGTATTGGCCACTTGGGACACATTTTATGATATTTTAATCCAAAATAGTCTACCAGTATTTTTTATTACTTATTATATCATTATGATGTTAAAAACATACCGAAAAAATCATACTACATTTTTGATATTCATGAAAATAGTGTGTTTTAGAAAATTTTCTTAGATTCACCCTAACCTAATTTTTATGTGATGATTTAAAAAATGATGTTTATTTTATTATAAAAATTCTATAAGTATTATAAATTTAACATTTAAATATAAAAATCCTCATTTATTAAAAATAATATCAGATAGAAAATTCATAGCAAACTTAAGACACTTGAAAAAAATAAAATTATTTTATAATTTAAATTTAAATAAGAGTTTTTTAATCATACTATTTCATTAAAACAAAAATTATTAATAATATATTAGTTTATTATAATAATTATATCTTTTATAAAATGTTTTTATTTTTGTTGGAAAAATCAATTTATCAAATTCATCATATTTTTAAGAAAAACCAATCTCAAAACAAAATTTATGGAACAAAAATTTTATTTATACAAAGGGATTATACAATAAGTGACTAAGGCCTTAAAACATGAACCCTTATAAAACCTACATACTACCTAAGGGTAAGGTGTGTGATGGTGGTAGATTCCTGGGGTGACTCATCTAACATCGCCTGAGTGGTAATTTACACTGACTTGAACTTCTCCCATAGGTGATTTTTTTCAAGATTAACATGTCAAAGCTCGCGTTGGTCCTAGTCAAGAGAAAATAAAAATGAACCTAACTACATACCAACATCTAAAAATTGGGTTTCATATGAAATGAGTCTACTGGTTGGGGCCATAGTTTCTCCTTTCTGCATTAATTAACCATTATCATTTCTATTTATAACACTAATTATAATGTTAAAATTATTATTAAGTGTATTGTTTCAAATGATTATATTGATCAATGGTCATAATTGACCAACTATTATATAATGGTTGAAACTCGATGGTCATATTTCAATTATAATCACTTCATTATTAAAGGGATATAATTTTCTTGAGTAAAAAATAATATAACACACATTTTTATTAAGAAATTATCATTCAAAAAGTTTGGGTCATTACATACCTTTATTAAAATAAAAATTTCCATGAGTAAGTTGGGATGAACATCTCTAAACCAATTGGACATATGGATTTGGTTGGGATTTAAGAGTCAACTAATTCCATTAAAAATCCACCTTGGGTAGTTCCTTGGTCATGATATCATCCACTTGATCTTGAGTAGATACATACTCTAATATCACAAATAGTTTCTACACTTTTTCCTTTATGAAATGATATTTATTTTCAATATTCTTGTCCCTCAAATGATGAATGATATTTTTGATAAGATTTATAGAAATAAAGTTATCACACTTGATTTTAATAAGATATTTCACTTCCAACCCAATGTATTCAAGATCTTATCTTATTCATATCAACTCAGTATAAGCTTGAGTGGTCACTACATATTCAGCCTCTTCCATGCATAAAGAAATACAATCTTCACTCTTTCATAAATAAGAGATACAAGAACTATCAATATAGAATGCACCTCCATAATTTTATTTTCAGTTATCCACCAAACATAACTCATCCACATCTATAATTCCCAAGAGTTTTTCTTAGGAATTTATATAATAAAACATTCCAATGTTCATTGTATGAATGATTTATTCAGATCATTGTTTCTCACACTCTAAATTATTTTATGTTTTTTTATTAATTTCAACATAGAGGATGACCTAGGTTATTATAGTTATAATTAAGTTAATTAAATATCCCATATTAGGTATTAAGAAAAAAATAAAAGAGAATAAAATTAGGGGAGAAAAATAGGGGGTGGGGGTTTTAGTGATTTTGGAACAAAATGAAAAAAAGAAATAAATTAATTATGATAACCATAGTATCAATGATTTTGATCAATATAACCTACCCATTTATTAGTCATTAATAATTATCCCTTATTAAAATATCCATTTTAATTAAATCATAAGAAATTGATGTATGACGTGAATCAAATTATAATGAGAAATAAAATCTGGTTTTTTTTCGTCCAGCGTTTTTGAGTTTTATCTAAATAAAAAAAGTAAATGTAACCTTGGGTTTCCCCCCATGTGGTGTTGTGTTTATACTATCTTGAATGAGGTATTTGTAATGACCTACACCATTATGGGTTGGAAATTCCTGAAGTATTTTTTTTTATTTAGTGGATAACAAGTTTAAAAAAATGAGATTTGAGATGGAATTCCAGGCATCTGAACACCTATTTGGGTGGTTTTAGACATGTTGCAAGGCTTAGTTAGGCACTAGATGGGATTGGGAGGAGATCGAAAAGGTGGATGAGGTGGTTAGTATTCTTAAAAGGCCATCGACTTGCCTATGGGAGCCCATCGACTCACTAGTGGGATGGGAAGTGGCCCAATACCCCTGTTGAGGCCACAAACTAGCCAGTGGTTGAACATTGGCCTACTAGTGGAGCCACTAGATTACTAGTGAGGCCCACTAGCTGACTTGTTGTAATGGTTCAAGTATATTTTTATTAAAAGAATTTTTTTCTTTTTCTGGTTAGTTATGATTGGGTTTTAGAGGGATTGAGATATGGTAGGAGGCTATTTATTTAACAGAACATGCCTTCTTGGCTCGTAACTTTTATGGTTTGGTATTTTGTGGTGTTCAGAGGAGGTTCGAGGAGGGTTTGGTGGAGTTGGTATAATAATTTTTCTACAAAAAATTGCTTTATGATATAAATATATATTCACATCATGAGATGGTGATTCATGGATTGGTGGATATTGATCCATACATTATATTAAGATGACAAGTTATATACTAAATTAACTCATGATGTGAAAGGATGATTCATGATGTGAATTAAATCGAGGATGTGGTTCTATAAAAATCGATAGGTGTTTTTTAGTTTTAGAATTCAAAGTATTCGTGGACTAATTTTTTTCAAAACATTAATTACATTTCCTCATGAAAATTCATGTCATGAATCAGTGTTTCAAAACATGTGACGACATCCAACATACTTATAAATTATAAGGGCCCTCACTTTTATCCCATTCCTCACTTGTTCCTCTCAGTTTTTAGAAATACCGAGGTGATTTTGGGGGATCTTTGTAACCCCTCCTCTTATATTGAAATTGTCTTCCAGAGGTTGATCATTAAGAAAATGAGGTTGGTTTTCCTCTTTATCCCCTTATTTCCTTTCATTATTCTTTCAAATATTTGAAGCAATAATGATGTTTTGATCAGGGTGAGTTCGGAATGTAATTTTGATGATCCCTTAGTGTGATCTAGGTTTATCTAAGGTTACCTTGTGTGGTTATAGTCTTCTGATCATTTCTACTTTATCTTATTGTGCTTGTGGATTTAGAAAAATTATTTAAGGTAATGGATCCTCTTTATCTTCCTATTTATATTCATGTGTAGGGATTTTATACTTTATTCCTTTTATTTAGAGTATATTAAGGGTCATATTAATAAAGATAATTAATTGATTTAACTAAAATTGATTATAATGGGAAGAAATCACATGTTTTACAACTTTTTATGTTATTAATAATGTGATTATATGTTCTTGTTGATATTACTAAAAATCATGGCCGCTAGGATACTTTCTTGAGCTATAATTGAAATGTATGAGAAACCATTTCCATGTTGATTATTTTATATCACCATGAATAAAAGGATAATAATGTAAATTTGGATAATGAATTATTTTCCCTTGGAAATCTGGGATTTGTGCAAGAATACCCATGCTAAATAATCAATTGATGTAATGTAAGACCTTGAACGTAATTTTTGAAATATGAGATGTGATGCTATGTGTGGTCATGCTTATTGTGTCTCATTGTATATTATGAGTTTTTGTGTGGTGATGGTGGTGATCATTTGGGTTTTAAATTAAATGGGGAACTAATGGAATGGTTGGATGGCATGGGATGCAAAGTGGGTAGTTGTATGGTGGTTGTGATGGGTGGTTATAGTGATGGATGGCTTGGATGATGTGGTGTTGTGGTGATGGTTAATGTGATATGTGTGAGATGTTCTATGGAGTGGTTCTGTTAGTTTCCTAATTATCCATGGAATAAATTGAAATTTTGAAAATGAAATATCATGGGTTTGTAAATGAATAAGAGTAGGCCTAAATTTTTGTGTGGTAATTGGATTAGATAAATTTAATGATTAGAAAATCGAATGTGTTAATGTGAATGAAATAGATTATTTAATGGGTGTTAGTGGAAACTTGTTAAATTTTTAAAATAGTAAAACCTATAATTTGAAGTGGAATTTTGTGGCTATGTGTGGTGGTTTTGTGGTGTGATGCATTTAGTGGGGGTGGAAGTCGTGACGATGTCATACGGTTAAATGGAAGAGTTTTTGTGTATTCTAGTGAAGTTTATATAAACCCGTATGTTTATTATTATGTGATATCTATCTATGATGTATTTTATGTTATTTTTATAGACACCCCACCCAAGTTGGATAACCTTAACCATGACCAAAGGTTTTGGGTTATGGGTGTTTTCCCCAACATCTATGATGATGGTGATATAAATGGATCACTACCCCCTCTTCCATACTCTTCCATTCATAGTAATGACATGGGTTGGTGTTGGGGATTACCTAGTGGTGATAATGATGTGATTTTTAGTGGGGGTCATGCATGGTGGGATGAGTGCATGAGGTTTATGTCCTTCATGTCCATGATACCCTACTTCCCTTGTTATCTATTGAGGTTTTGATGTGATGAGGCTATGAAGTGATGATAATTGGTGCTTATACCAGAAGCTAAACCTTTTGATGGTGGGGTAGGTAGGGATACGTCCTAAGCTACATAAAATATGACTGTATATATGATGTGATTTGTATATAAGGGATAAGTGTAAAATACATTTGATGATGGGGAATGAGAGTGGAAAATTAGCAGGGAAGATACTATAGGGTGACTTTCTTTATATTCTTGATACTATGTTACTATATTGGATGCATGTTTTTGTGAGAGTGTTGTAGGGAGGATTGGATTGGTTAGTTGACCTATTTAAGTTCTTGTTGGTTTTTCTATTTATTTTACTAGACCATAAGCATGACCTTTTCACATATGAACTAGAGACCCTCGGTATGATCCTACTGAGTATACATGATATTGTCACCCTAAATATATACAAAATATTATTTAATTATCTATGAGTACTTTTGGGACTGACCTAGACATTACCATCTTGGGTTTTTTAGATGTTGTTGGGATTTTGTAATAGGACTTATCTTTTTGTATTTACTTAGAGACTTTTATTTTCATTTATTGACATTGGTCATGCAATGTGGGATGGTTTTGGGTTTAATTTTTTTTATATATTGGAGTTTATTGGTGGTTTTTTATCCTATATCCCAATCCTATGTCATTATAGAGGGTAATTCCATCCAAATGTGATATTTTTATACCTTTGACGCTTATATCCAACCTAGGGACAAATGGTGGTAGGACTCAGGAGTCATTATCTCCATTCCTTCATTGCTGGCCTAGGAGGGGTGCCTCTAGAGGAAGGGGGTCATGAAAAAGTGACATCAAAGGTCTTGGTTGAGAGGTAGGATATGGTTTGTAGTTAGGCACTTTGAGGATTTCATGGGTTGGTAGGGTAATATTACTAATTGATCTTGGTGTGTGAGGTGGGTTAGGGAGAACAGCTAGGACATGAGATTTTAGGGAACCTATAACGTCCCAACCCGGAATAAACTAAACCGGTGCTCCGAGCCGGTGGGTTACTAGGCCTCAAGTGTGCCTCTCTTTATGCCAGAGGCTGCCGACCAGCAACGAGGGCCTAGGAAGTGATAGTGGGGATACTATTACCTTATATTAGAGTTGGAAAAAAGAAAAAATAACTAAGTATCATTCACAACAGAAAGTAAACAGAATGCATAAGCGATAAAAAACTGAAATAGAATAAGCTTTAATAGTAAAATGCTATAAAATCCCAAACAAAAATGTAATACAATACAACACTGGTCACCCACTGGGCCGACCACATAGATACAATAAAAAAAGAGAAACTGAAAGTAAAATAACTTGGCTCTATTTCTAACTCAGATCCAGATGACCTACCCGATCTCTATACATTATCGAACTGCAGCAACCCGATCAGTAGAACCACACGAGCATCTCCAACCAATCATACAACACTGGGCCTCAACCCTATACAACATGGAACTCATGACCAACTTGAAATGTAGACATAAGGTCTATATGTACACCAAGATGCATGTGAAGTGGTGAGAAAGAGTTTCAGTATTCCACCCCGACAAGAAACCTACAAACGTGCTGTTAAAAGTGTATACAAAAGCAACGTGCTTAGCCTAGATGGAGCACAACTGAAGGAAGTAAATACAACGTGAAACCACAGTCGAACTCAGGGTCAGTAACCCCTATCAACTAAAAAATTTACACCATGGATGTCCATATATATAGGTTTATGCCTATATAGTACAATACCTATACATACATATATAGATATGAAATTCATGCGTACGTGAAACTGAAGAACATGATAACCAACATGAAGTCGATCCTAGTGTCCATAATCCTAATCGAAATATACCTACTTTTGAAAATTCCAGAATCTTAGAAGAGAAGATAGTACTTGAACCATAGTCCAAGGTACTCCTGTAGTTACAAATCCCAGGTGAACCCATAGGTTCCACCTCAAACACATAGCCTGGCCCCACGTGCCTCCTGACACCTCGTGTCTCAAGTACTGACATCCTAAAGGCATTCCCAAATGATAGTATCCCGGTCCAATGGACCCCTAATCAAAATCTCATGTCATCCCATGGCATGAAATCCAGAGGAACAATGATGTCTATCCTCAAATAAAAGTCCTAGGCCATGACCTCAATCATTGCGGGCCTCAGCCCCCAACCCGATAGCCTCATCTCTATCAACCAAAGGCTCATCACCTCTCACGTGGAATCCTACAGAAAGAACCCCCAAACCTAAAATAACTAGAACACAACTATTAGGGACCTCTACCTACATGAGTGGTCAAAACCACCTCATCACAGAGTCAACCTATGTGTACACGACTCAATCGGTGCTTTGGACATCACAGGTGAGTGAAAATCACCAAAATAAGAACCCAAGACACACCATCTCTAGCACCTCATGACCCTACGACCATGTTACTCAAATATGTTGGACATTCCATCTAAGTATCCCAAGCCATGCCTAACCTGACAGTCACACTGCCTCAAACCAACGTCCATGATGTTCAATATTACGGTCAAAAGCACTCAAGAAAATCTTTGCCAATCCAAAACAGTGATCAGTATCACTAAGGCCATGCCATTCCAAACTCAGGTCAATCCCACATCTAGGAGATCGTAATCATCCTCATCATATATCATCCATCCCATGATTCCATCCAAGGCATTCCTACCATGGGAATCTAAGTATCAGTCTAGCCGTAAAAGTAAATATGTAAGTCTCAACAACCAGATACTAGGAAGCACCTCTAGAAATCCCAAAAAAATATATCACAATATATATATATACATATAGACACACACACACACATCCGGGATCAACAGCTAAGTCCCAGGTAATACCTCCGGGTACCAGTAAAATATCTTAAATAACGTAGATCAGAAGCTCAGTACTAGGTAAGCACATCTGGTCATCCCAATAAGCAACACATGTAAAGACTCATAAATCCTGTGGAAATTCTTTTCTTAAATACATGGGAATTTTACGAGTCTGCAATTTCTAACGGCACCTGATTCCGAGGCCCGGTGTTCCCAGAATCAATTTCTGAAGTTTTTTTTGGGTACGTTCAGTGAACGTTCATAGGAAATTTTATATCTTTTGAACCGATGATTGGAATTGAAATCCAAGGACACCGATGAACTCGCAGTGCCAGTAATCTCTTAAGGAGACCTTTACCGCAGTTGCGTTTTATCAAGGATGGAAGTTGATTTTTGGGGATTCTTAATAAATTAAATAAAAGTTATGTGTGAAATAACCTTATTTGTGTGGTGGTTATTTTTATCCAAAGGGAAGTTGGAGGTGCTGCCCACCCCCACATAACCTCCCATGGGAGGATATTTTGTGGTGGGGCCCACATGAGTTTAATCTTCTCAACTCCGCATTTAACTCTCTTTTAATCAAGGGAGTCTCTTAAACTTACAACTCTCCCTTTTTAATTTTTAAAACTCTACACCTCCCACCTCCTCTCATTAATGTTCCAACACCATTAATTAATTAATTGAGCTTCCACAATTAATTAATTAATTTGTAGTGTTATGAATTATTTTGAATTCATTTGAAATTCATGGCAATATTAAAATGATTGGGAGGATTTTGTTTTATTTTGGCTGGGAATTTATTCTCGGGATTTCTTGGGAGAACTCTTGGAAGAACAAGCTATTCCAATGAAGAATGTTCCTCATCTCCAAAGAATGACAACACAACTTCTTTCTTTCCAAACGAGGCAAGAAAAGGAAGAAGCTGCCCGCAAATAACACCACCAACGACAAAATCATTCCCTCCGACGTTGACGGAATGACGTCCGTCTTCCGCGACGTCGTCTTCCAGGACTTCAACAACGTACCTATAATCGAGGTAGGTGTTACTTTAATTTTTGATTCTACCCCCCGTTCTACATCGTTAAATTGGTGGAACGATGTACCGATTGATATCATATGACTAGGTGGGTTTGGGCCACACGTACATGGCCCGAACCTCCACTTTGTTGCTTCCATTTGATGACGACAGAGGAGGAGCCAAAAGGGCGCGGTGCTGTCGCACCGTTCCAGAGAATGACCTCGGCCAGGAGGACCGCGACGAACGGAAGAAGAACCATAGCCTAGATGGCCGCAACAAATGAAGAGGCACAGCACCATCGCGCTGTGCTGTGGAGCCGAAGGCCACTGCCAGGTTGGGCCACGACGGTGGAGGACCAGTGCCGTCACGCTGGCCGCGTGGAGGTGGAGGACCTAGCCCGCGTCCACGGGCTGCTCAGCCGAACCGAACCGGCCGGCCTCCTGCCGGCCGGGCTGAAGAACTGCGATGCCCAAAGGCGTCGCATGGAGGAAGAATGCGACACCCGTAGGAACCGCACGGAAGATAACTAGGGCCCGCTGTGCGGGCCGCATGCGCTGGGCAGAATCGGCCGGCTAAGGCCGGCCATTCAGGGAGAGGCTACGCCGCTTGCCGCCGCCAGGTGAACCGAACCGGCCCACTCTGAAGGCCAGGTCTGCAGGTGGGCCGTGCCCCACAGAGCTAGGCCAACCCCCTGCTGGGTCAGACCCTTCGAGCCGGGCTGGGTCGACCCCCAGCCGGGTCAGACCTACCGATCCGGGTCAGGCCGACCCACCAGCCCACTGGGCTTGACGGGTCGGGCCCGACTCCGCTTAAATATGAATATCTCCTAGACCGTGCGTACGATTGACACGACCTCTAAAGCACTGGAACCGTCGCGATGAGGTGGTCCTTTTGTGATAATCTAAGTGAGTTTTGGATAAATTTGGAAAATGACTAGGTTTGGATCAAGCATAAATCCAAACGGGCCCCTAGAACGGAAATGCCAACAACTCTCAGACCGAGCGTCCGATTGATCCGCTGTCTGCATGTTGGGTTCCTTTTGATGAGACAGAACTTCGTGATACATTAAACCAGGACTTAGTGATAGTTTATGTATCGACACTTGACTTGAGGAATGGACCCTCTCGGAATCGAGCGTTCTGTGTGCGGGAAACCAAGAGTTGGCTGTGATGAATGAGATGAAGAAATACTTCGTGGGTTCGACAGTGACGAATACTATACCGAAATCCTCTGTGGGTTTAAATACGATGACTAATATACCAGAATCCTCCACGGGTCTGACAGAATAGCTGGTCCTGTATCCTGTGTGGGTCCGACAGCTTAGCTTGTCCTATATCCTGTGTGGGTCTAACAGCTTAGATGAGGAATAACTGGTCCTGTATCCTGTGTGGGTCCGACAGCTTTGCTGGTCCTTTATCCTGTGGGGGTCCAATAGCTTAGATGAATCAGTGATTACTTCTAATAATCTCTAACACTCTACAAAAGATGTATACCTGTGTGAGCTGAGTCATGTCTTCCAACCATTATCATCGTGGTGTTTGACATTACTTCCTATATAGACTGGGTTGTGCTTGGGCTCGAGAGTTGGAGCGGGACTGTTACTGGTAACTTCGGTATATGTATGGGCATATACCTAAGTAGGGTTGGTTGATACTTTGTGATTGTATCTTTATACTGTGGTTTATCCTTTTTGGATTCTAGGAGACCTTCGAGGGTCTCGGGGTCCCCTATTGAGTATTGTTATACTCACCCCTGCACGAGCATTGTCCACACCTTGTTGTGTTTTGTGTAGATGATGGACAACAGTGATCGAGGCTGAGGGTGATGAACGGGAGACTGATCGGAGTTGGACTAGACGAGATGTACCACATGGAAGAGTTGTTCGAGTTATGTACCTACCCTTCAGGTATGATTTCCGGGCAGATGATCCAGGATATGTTTTCCCTTTCTACATGTACTTGTACTTGTTGTTCAGTTGGGTTTGTATACTGGCCCATTTACTTTCAACACATCTTACTTTTATATTTTTAGTACTTTTTTCCTTTACTTATTGTGTTTAGATTGTGTGTGTGTTATAGGATAAAAAGGCAATGCCTTACCTTTTATCAGGATTACGCCTTTGGTGCTAGTCGCCAGCCCCTGGCCTATGGAAGACAAGCTTGGGGTAGTCACGACTTGGGCCCTGAGGACGGGTCGTGATAAATTGGTATCAAAGGAGTCAGTTCTACCGCATAACTTGGACTCTGATTATTTTAACAACAATAGTGTTAAGTGTTTTGGGTGTGGTAATCAGTTTAGGGAAACCGGTGTTGGTGCGGCGGCCATCGTATCCATACACTAGGACTCTGACTTCTGATCTTTGACTCAGTGCACGAAAACACTAATTGTATGTGTGTTTCCTTAAAAAAATGTTTTCTTCATGATTAATTTTTGTCAGCTCACCAGGTATAGTTTTTTAACCGTGGTGCACCTGTTTCTTTTCAGGATGGCCCCATGAAGGCAGCCAGCTAGGGTTCTGAGTTTCGTGTGAGATGGTAGTCCACCGAGCGACAAGGCCTCAGTGCAGAGCCCCATCACAGTGCATGTACTAGCAGTACCACTACCCAATGGGCCACCGATACCACCAGCTCCTGCAGTAGAGAGTGCACGCTTCCTGAGTGCATTGCACGAGTTCCAGCGCTAGAGGCCGCTTGGGTTCCGGGGAGAGACGCACCCATAGCCAGCTGAAGATTCGCTGGAGGCTGTCATGAGAGTTTTTATATTGGTAGGGACACCAGATGACCTCATGGTGATCCTTTTCGCGAGTCTTCTACATGCAGCAGCAGAAAAATGGTGGAGCCTGATGCTCCAGGTGCATGATGAGGCATCATTACTCTGGATAGACTTTGAGAGTCTATTCCACTCGGAGTTTGTTCCATCCACCCTTTGTGCGGTGCAGATTCTAGAGTTACTTCATCTGCAGCAGGGTGGCATGATAGTAGCTTAGTACTCAGTGAGGTTCACTGACCTCTCACGCTACTCCACAGATATGGTAGGGGACCCATTCTTCTAGGCCCGAACCTTCAAGCAGGGATTCAGGCATGAGATCAGGGATTCGAAGATTCCCCTTAGAATTTCGACGCAGGAGGGGGTGTTGGAGAGAGCCCTTATAGTGGAGAGTTTTCTTACTGAGCAGTCACCAGTGGCGAGACCCAACACAGGGTGACACGTAGCAGAGTCTTCTATAGCTGGCAGTAGATAGATGACACAGAGGTCCAAGCAGACCAGACCATCAGGTGGGCAACCCTAGGATACAGGTTCAGTTGTGCGGGGAACACGAGACAGATCCTGCTATATGAGGAGAAGATAGTGTTATGCATGCGGTGGGCAGGGAAACATGGCTCGTGACTGCCCGACCCACTATGCAGATGGGCAGTAGATAGTAGAGGGACCTCCCAGGCGGAGGCAGAGGTTCGAACGTGGTCATCCCCCAGGAGTAGGCGGACGTGGAAGAGGAGCTAGCTGAGCAGTAGGAGGTGGACGACGTTTTGAGGCTCTACCACCACCACCACCATGAGGTCTACCCCGACCATAGGGAGTAGGAGGATAGAGGCAGGCTCAGCTCCAGTTAGTCGAGGCCTACAACCTTGGTGCACCTAAGATGATTCTAGGTACTATCTGTGTCTATTCCACCCTTGCTGCAGTACTTATAGACACAGGTGTGGGTCATTATTTTTTTTGCCACTGCCCTCATTCAGAGCTCAGAGATTCCGATGAAGCTGTTGGCTCGATCCTTACGGCTAGAGACTCCTACGGGAGCAGACTCGATGAGTATGCACTGGTGCCAAATGTGTGAGCTTACTCTAGGAGGAGAGAGCTTCAACTGAGATCTTCTTGTAGCAGTGTTGAGGCCTTATGACGTCATTTTGGGTATGGACTGGTTATCCACAGTTCATGCTCAGATTGACTATATTATGCACAAAGTGTGGAGTATCCGCATAGATGGGACCAGGTTCACCTTCACCAGCGAGAAGGGAGACTATGCCGCGTAGGATGGACTTATGCAGAGGAGGGGGAAGCTGATCACACATTAGTTGGCTAGTCTCATCCTTGGAGAGGTTGATGTGCAGAGTCCAAGTTTTCCTGTTCTGGTGGATCAGTACACGGATGTTTTCCCTGACGATGTTCTAGGACTACCTCCTCGTAGATAGGTAGACTTCTACATTGACTTGTACCTTGAGACAACACCGATATCTACTCCAGCATATCGGATGGCTCCCGCCGAGCTTCGTGAGCTGCGGGTACAGCTGGAGGACTTACAGGGGAAGGGATATATCCGACCTAGTGTTTCACCTTGGGAATCTCCGATTTTGTTCCCTAAGAAGGTATATGGGAGCTTGTGACTATGTGTTGACTACCGTCGCATGAATCAAGTAACCGTGAAGAAAAAGTACCCACTCCCAAGGATTGACGACCTCTTTGATCATATCAAGGGAGCACGATGGTTCTCAAAGATAGACCTCAGGTCAGGCTATCACCAGCTCAGAGTTCAAGACGAGGATGTGCAGAAGATGGCCTTCAGGTGTCGGTATGGCCACTATGAGTTCTTGGTTATGCCCTTCAGCGTAACCAACGTTCTAGTAGTGTTCATGAGTCTCATGAACAGAATCTTCCAGCCTTACCTCAATCTCTTTGTCGTATTCTTCATCAACGACATACTGATTTACTCGACTACTAAGGAGGAGTATGCCTACCATTTGCGGGTAGTATTGGACACACTCCAAGAGCACCGTATTTATGGTAAGATCTCGAAGTTCCAGTTATGGATTAGAGAGGTTCATTTCTTGGGACACGTCATCTCAAAGGTTGGAGTTGTAGTGGATCCAGCGAAGATCGAGGCAGTACTTGCTTGGGAGCCACCCAGGAGTGTGATGAAGGTGCAAAGTTTCCTAGGACTAGCTGGGTACTATCGGAGATTTGTGCCAGACTTCTCCAGAGTTGCAACACCACTTTCATCTTTGAAGAAGAAGGGTAAACCCTTCGTGTGTACAGATAGATGCCAGCAGATCTTTCAGGAGTTGAGACAGAGATTGACCAGTGCGCCTATCTTGAGGCTACCGGAGGAGGGATTAGGGTATGTAGTATACAGCGACACATCAGAGAAAAGACTAGGGAGTGTCCTGATGCTGGAGCGAGTAGTGATCGCGTATGGTTCACGCCAGTTGAGACAACACGAGAAGAATTATGCTACCCATGACCTATAGTTAGTAGTAGTGGTATTTGCCTTGAAGATGTGGTGGCACTATCTGACGGGAGAGCGTTTTACAGTTTACTCTGAACACCAGAGTCTCAGGTACATCTTCTCATAGAAGGACCTGAACCTGAGACAATGACGATGGCTTGAGTTCCTCCTGGACTATGACTTCAATATAGTCTATAATCCTGGGAAGGGGAACGTTGTAGCAAATTCTCTTAGCAAGAGGTCAGGCATTCAACTGCTAGGAGAGGCGACAGAGCAGCTGGCCGCGTTGCAGATATCCTTTTTGGATAGAGATGGAGCAGCCTTTCTGCAGTCTCTCATAGTCACTCCTCCACTCCTTCAGCGAGTCATAGAGGCACAGTGTGGGGACATTGACTGTGAGACGCGATGTTCTCAAATATCCTCAGGGTAGGCACCTGATGGGTTTTCTGAAGGTGGGGAGCACGTCATCCTCTTCAGAGGACGTACCATAGTACCAGTTGCACTACAGGAGGAGGTGATGAGGGAGTTCCACAGTTCCCCACTAGCTGTATATCCAATAATGGGAAAGATGTATCAGGACATCATATGACAACAATGGTGGTTAGGTATAAAGAAGGCGGTATCAGAGTTTGTCCCACGATGCCTCACTTGTCAACAAGTGAACATAGAGTACCAGGTTCCAGTAGGCTTGGTTCATCCCTTAGAGGTCCCAGAGTGGAAATGGGACGGGATATACATGGATTTAGTGATGGTACTTCCACATACATCCAGAGGACATGGCTCTATCTAGTTGATTATCGAAAGACTCACCAATTCATCCCACTTCCTATCGATCAGAGAGCAGGGCTTAGTAGAGAGCTTGGAACGCCTCTATATACAGGAGATCATATAGCTTCATAATGTTCCATTGATGATCATCTCTGATCAGGATGCTCGTTTCACTTCCGGGCTATGGAAGGGGTTGCAGGAGGCTTTCGAGACACAACTTCGCTTGAGCACTACCTTCCATCCTCAGATGGGTGGTCAGACTGAGAGGACCATTCAGACTCTTGAGTACATGCTCCGTGCATGTGTCCTTGACTTTGGTCGCAGCTGGGAGGATCACTTACCCTTGGTGGAGTTTGTGTAGAACAACAACTACCACTCTACCATCGGGATGGCATCTTATGAGGCACTGTACGGCCGACCTTGCAGATCGCTTCTGTGCTGGACTGACCCAGGGGATTCAGCACTTTTAGGATGAGAGATGGTGCAGGCTACGATGGAGAAGGTGCAAATCATCTAGGAGTAGATGAATACTACACAGAGCAGGTATAAGTCCTATGATGATATGAGACAGAGACCACTGGAGTTCGAGGATGGCGACCACGTCTTTTTATGGGTCTCACCTCGATGAGGTCTACAGAGATTTGGCCGAGGTTGCAAGTTGTCTCCGTGATTCATCGGACCTTTTCAGGTCCTCAGTAGGGTAGGCGAGGTGGCTTACTACCTGGCTCTTCCACCTCAGTTGCACTGGGTGCACGAAGTCTTCCACGTATCTCCATTGAGGAGATACGTGCATGACCCATCCCACATCATCGACCTCGGGGAGCTAGACATCAGTGATGGGGTGACATTAACAGAGGTTCTGGTGGAGTTTGAGGATCTACAAGAGCGGGTCTGATGAGGATGGTCAATTCCTCTAGTGCGCATTCACAGGCAGCATGGGAACCTCTAGGAGAGAATATGGGAGCGGGAGGCTCAGATGCATGATCAATACCCCCATTTGCTCCCTTAGTATGTGTTGTAGCTTATGGGGATGTAAAGACCTGAGGTGGGGAAAATTTAAAGACCTAGAAATCATGTGGAATATTTTTTCTTAAATGCATGGGAATTTTATGAGTCCGTAGTTTCTGACGACACCTGATTTTGAGACCTGGTGTGCCCGGAATCAATTTATGAAGTTTTGTTCAAGTACGTTTAGTTAACGTACATGCGGGATTTTATATCTTTTGAATCGATGCTCGGAATTGAAATCCAAGGACACCAATGAACTCGCAGCTCCAGTAATCTCTTAAGAAGACCTTTACCGCAGTTGTGTTTTATCAAGGATGGAAGTTGATTTTTGGGGATTCTTAATAAATTAAATAAATGTTATGTGTGACATAACCTTATTTGAGTGGTGATTATTTTTCTCCAAAGGGAATTTGGATGTGGGTCCCACCCCCAGATAACCTCCCATGGGAGGATATTTTGTGGTGGGGCCCACAGGAGTTCAAACTTCTCAACTCCCCATGTAACTCTATTTTAATTAAGGGAGTCTCTTAAACTTACAACTCTCCCTTTTTAATTTTTAGAACTCTCCACCTCCCACCTCCTCTTATTAATGTGCCAACACCATTATTTAATTAATTGAACTTCCACAATTAATTAATTAATTTGTAGCATTATGAATTCTTTTGAATTCATTTGAAATGCATGGAAATATTAAAATGATAGGGAGGCTTTTGTTTTATTTTGGTTGGGCGTTTATTCTTAGGAGATCCTAGGAGAACTCTTGGAAGAACAACCTGTTCCAATGAAGAATGATCCTCGTCTCTGAAGAATGATGATGATACTTCTTTCTTTCAAACCGAGGGAAGAAAAGGAAGACGACGCCAGTAAAGAACACCGCCAATGACAACATCATTCCCTCTGACGTTGACGGAACGACGTCCATATTCTGCGACGCCGTCTTTTGTGACTTTGACAATGTACCTTGAATCGAGGTAGGGGTTACTTTAATGTTTTATTCTACCTTCCATTCTACATCGTTAAATTGGTGGAATGATGTTCCAATTGATATCATATGGCGAGGTGGGTTCGGGCCGCATGAACACGGCCCGACCCTCCCCTTTGTTGCTTACATTTTATGATGACGAAGGTGGAGCGGAAAGGGGGTGGTGCCATCGCACCGTGCCAGAAAATAACCACGGCTAGGAGGACCATGATGGACGGAAGAGGAACTGCGACCGGGAGGGTCGTGGCGGATGAAGAGGCATGGCGCCGTCGCGCCACGCTGTGGAGATGAAGGCCACGACCAGGCCGAGCCGTGGTGGTGGAGGGTCAGCGCCGTCGCGCTGACCGCATGGAGGTGGAGGACGTGGCCCACGTCCATGGGCCACTCGGCCGAATCGAACCGACCGGCCTCCTGCCAGTCGGGTTGAAGAACCGCGGTGCCCGATGGTGCCGCGTGGAGGAAGACCGGGGCCCGCAACTGCGGGCCGCTCTGCCGGGCGAACCGGCAGACCACCAGCCAGCCAGGCTGGTGGACCGCGGCACCTGAAGGCACAACATGAAAGAGAACTACAGCTTGCTGTGCGGGCCGTGTGTGCCGGGAAGAACCGGCAGACTACGACCGAATGGGCATGGAGAGGCGATGCCGCTTGGCACCACCGGTCGAACCGAACCGGACCGCTCTGCGGGCCAGTTCCACAGGTGGGCCGCGCCCCACCGGGCCAGGCTGACCCCTAGCTAGGTCAGACCCACCGAGCTAGGCCGGGCCGACCCCCAGCCGGGTCTGACCTGCCGAGCCGGGTCGTGCCGACCCGCTAGCCCACTGGGCTTGACAGGCTAGGCCCGACTCCGTTTAAATCTGAATATCTCATATACCGCGCGTCTGATAGATGCGCAGTCTGCGGCACTGGATCCCTCGCGATGAGGCGGTCCTTTTGCGATACTCTAAGTGAGTTTTGGATAAATTTGGAAAACAGCCGGGTTTGGATTGAGCATAAATCCAACCGGGCCCCTGGAACAGAAATACCAATAACTCTCAGACCAGACGTCCGATTGACGCGCCGACTGTCGCGTTGGGTTCCTTTTGATGATACAGAACTTTGGGATACATAAACTCAGGACTTCGTGATAGTTGATGTATCGACACTTGACTCGAGGAACGGACCCTCCTGGAATCGAGCGTGCTGTGTGCGAGAAACCTAGAGCTGGCTGCGACGACTAAGATGACAGAATCCTCCGTGGGTTCGACAATGACGAATACTATACCGAAATCCTCTGTGGGTTCAACTATGATGACTAATATACCCGAATCCTCTATGGGTCCAACAGAATAGCTGGTCCTCTATCCTGTGTGGGTCTGATAGCTTAGCTGGTCCTGTATCCTGTGTGGGTCCGACAGCATAGATGAGAAATATCTGGTCCTGTATCTTGTGTGGGTCCGACAGCTTAGTTGGTCCTGTATCCTGTGTGGGTCCGACAGCTTAGATGAATCAGTGAGTACATCTAATGATCTATAACACTCTACAAAATATGTATACCTATGTGAGCTGAGTCATATCTTCCAATCATTATCATCATGGTGTTTGACTTTACTTCCTCTGTGGACTGGGTTGTGCTTGGGTTCGAGTGTTCGAGCTGGACTGTGACTGGTAACTTAGGTATATGTATGGGCATATAACTAAGTAGGGTTGGTTGATACTTTATGATTGTATCTTTCTATTGTGGATTATCCTTTGTGGATTCTGGTAGACCTTTGGGGGTCTCGGGGTCCCCTATTGAGTATTGTTATACTCACCCCTGCACGGGCTTCGCCCGCACCTTGTTGTATTCTGTGCAGACGATGGAAAACAGTGATCGAGGCTGAGGGTGATGAATGGGAGACTGCTCGGAGTTGGACCAGGCGGGACATACCACAGGGATGATCTGTTTGAGTTCTGTACCTATCCTTCAGGTAGGATTTCCGGGCGGACGATCCATGAGCTGTTTTCCATTTTTACTTGTACATGTACTTGTTGTTCAGATGGGTTTGTATGCTGGCCCATTTACTTTCATCACATCTTAATTTTCTATATTTATTACTTGTTGCATCTACGGATTATGTTTATACTATGTGTGTTATAGATTAAAAAGGAAATTCCTTCCCTTTTATCAGGATTACGCCTTTGGTGCTAGTTGCCAGCCCCTGGCCTATGGAAGACGAGCTTGGGGTAGTCACAACACGGGACCTGATGGTGGGCCATGACAACACAAATCCCATGAATAATATACATGCATCCAAAAAGAAAAAAAGACGCCTCGAATTAGGCTCAACAGCCTCTAACCAAGAATAACCTCTGGTGAACATCACTGCATCATCAATAAACAAGTGAACACAATAAAGAGTGAGGGTGTCCCGAATGCCCAACCCAACACCAAAACCACAATCTCATGGGCTTTCCAGTTTGACTTGGGTTTTAGGTGACACCCTAACACCATCTCTACCCAAACCCAATGTACATCGTATGGCCGGTCAAGAAATGGAGGTATCCTACAATGGGGATACTCAAAATGATACATGAGTACAAGGATCCTATAAGGGACTCCCTAGATCAACACATAAGCAAAGACATCCCTCAGGGAATCATTGGAAGCATCTGATCTCATGAACTCATAGTCCAGAAGGGTATGTCTCTAAAGGGAGAGTCATAAAAAGTAAAGGTTATGGAAGAGATCTCACAACCCATCTCAAATCAACATGTCAACTTGGATGGTACAAACACCCAACCTATAATCCATTCCAGGTTTCACTCTTGGGTGATGACTGAATTTGATAACTGGAGGAAGAACCTGTCCATTTGGATAGAAAAACCAAAACTCCCATTAGGATTCCTAATATTTCTCCACGGGTTTCACTATTGCGATCTATGTGAAAAAATGCTCAGAATGGACTACCCACATGCCAAATTTCAACTCCCAGGGCACAAAATACCCAAAACCTCTAAGACTGCAAATGTACATGACATGTACTTTGGAGTTCACATTGTGTACTTTGGAGTACACATCATGTACTATTATCCCCCCCTGTCCGTTTACTTATACATGCTTGGAACAACATGGGGTCTACTTGTGTAAAAGTAAACAGTGTGTACTTTAAATCACATGGCGTGTACTGTCTATAATCCAACATTCCAGGTTCTTTTTCACACGGATGGACACATAAACATGTACCACCACACGAAATGTACTTAGAGTACACTAAATGTACCTAATAAAACTATATATTCCCAAAATAGGAGGAACAAATGATGTTCTACCCTAGAACACATGCCATGTAACATGGGTTTCTCGATAGGAAAACTGTCGAATCGCCCGAAACCCCTGTTTTCCCCCACAAAACAACATATCAGGCTTCAAGAGGCCACAAGAAAAAAAATGGCTATAAAAACATGAAACAACTAATTAAAAGGGGATGTATGGAAAAAATGTAAATAGGCCTACCTTTAGGTAGAAACTGACGAAGCTTCGCTCGATTACATCATCCACAATTGTCGCACATCACACCAGTGGGTCGAGAGATTCACAATGGTACCTATCTTCACTTCAGTACCTCACTCTATATACCTCTCCATTTTCTCTCTTCGGTCACAACCAAGGAGGATCCACACAAGTGGTATGCACAATTATGAGGAAAGAAGAGGAAGGAAAAGAAAATAAGAAAAGGAAAGAAAAAGAAGAAGGGGGCCTGAGCCAGCCTTGGTGCCCGACTCGAATTTATGCCCCACGTAGGATAAAATCCCCATTCCAGACTCAATGGTGGAGATGAAATATCAATCCAAAACTCAGTTCGAAAGTTATCTATGAACAAACTTGTGTGATTAAATTAATATTTAATTTAATAATTAATAATTATTAATTATTCTACCAAAATTCAAATGGCTCATATTTCCACTAAACTTCTGTCCTAGGGGAAAAAACCTACTCTGGGACAAACATAGTGGTCATAAAAATTATCTAAGATTATCTGATTGAGGTAAAAGACCATTTTACCCATCTTGAGTATCTGTGACCAAAATTTCAAATTTCTTCTCAAAACTAAAGTCCAGAAAAATTTGGGTTCTTACAAACTCCCCAACATAAACCTTCTCTTCCCCGATAAGCCTGGTTCAATGACTAGTAGACATGATATCAATCAGACCTTATTCACAACCAATCTATCTGGACTATCCAACGACCAGACTTACAACTTCAACAACTTTCTCCTACATAGAAGACATTTTACCACGACTGATCTGGTACTCCCCACCATATGAATACCCTTATCTTCATCACAAAAAAAACCTCCAAGCCTAATGGACCACAATAAATAGCGATGTTCAGAATAAAACAAGGGTTGAAATTGAAAACATGTCCTATAAATTCCCGGATCCAATCTGAGCATCCTCATAAGGAACTTCTCCCTGGAGGTCACAACCAACGTAGAAGAGGAACTAAACTGACACTCATCAGATATCCATATACAAAAATACCCCTTGGAGGTCCAGTTTAGAAGAAAATTCCTAGTATCCATTATCATCATACTTAATGATCTGACTAGATTTGCATAGTCTTGAGAAACAAGACCTTTCAAGAGTCACAAAAAAGGGAATCAAATGTCATATTGACCTATTAGGTCACCACACCTTCCATGCATGAGGGATGATTCATCAGCCTCACAAAAAATGCCTCAACGTAGATCCACATGACCTTCCATTAGAAGGAAATATGAATGTAATAAGGCCTAAATGATTTGGCCTTTTTTGTGAGTAGAATCACACACTAGAATGCCTATATGATGTGAATGCAATGTGCCAATAATGATGCCTGAGATTCCTCTCACCATTGCAGGCCAAGAGTCAAAATCCATCTATGGCCTTTTTCTAATGGCCAAGATCCATAAATACCTTATAAATGAAAACATACAAACAACGTGTGCATCAATCAATGTGAAAATCATATAAAAATATCACATCGTAGATCAGAACAACAATCCCATACCCAGGAAACTAGGACTACCTACTGGAACAAGTGTTCTCGACGCACCAGTCTGATATCCATCAAAGGTTCCAAAAAATTACTAATAATATTTTATACCATATCCCATATAGTAAATACTTGGAAAAGAACTCCTTTGATACCACTTTGTAATGTCCTGACCTAGAAGCCACTAAACCGGTGCTCTGATCCGGTGGGTTACTAGGCCTCAAGCATGCCTTCTCGTACGCTAGTGGCTGCTGGCCAAAAACGAGGGACTAGGAGGAGATAGTGGGGATACTATTACCTCATATCAGATTAGGAAAATATTAGAAATAACGAAGTATCATACATAGTGGAAAGTAAACAGAGTGTGGAAGTGATAAACAATTGAAATTGAACAAGATGCAATAGTAAAATGCTATACAAATCCTGAACAACTATGCAATATGATACAAAACTGGTCACCCACTAGTCTGACCACACATATACAATAATAAAAAATAATCTTAAAGTAAAATAATTGGAATCTAATACTATCTCTGAGCCAGACCACGTACCCGATCTCTAGACACTATTGAACTATTGCAGCCCAATCGGTATAACCACATGGGCAGCTCCACTCAACCACGAAACACTGGGCCTCATCCCTATACTCCATGGAACACATGAGCTACTAGAAAAGTATACATAAGGTTTACATATACACCAAGGTGCACATGTAGGGGTGAGAAAGAATCTCAGAAGGCCACAGTCGAACTCAGGGTCGGTAATACCTGTCCACTTGGAAGGTTCCTCCATGGATTTCTATATCTATAGCACATGCCTGTGTAGTCCCATACCTATACATACATACATAGATATTACATTTTTGCATACGTGAAACTGAACATCATGATAACCAACCACTAGTCGATCATTGGGTCTGTAATCCTGATCAATATATACCTGCTTGAACCAATTCTCGAATCTTAGAAGTGAAGAGACTCCTTGACCAATGTTCCAATGTACTCCTATATTCAAAAATCCAAAGTGAACCCTTAGGTTCCACCTCAAACACACAGCTTGACACCATATGCCTCCAGACACCTCGTGTATCAAGTATCGACGCCCTGAAGGCATCCACAAACAATAGTATCCTGGTCCAACAGACCCTTATTCGAAAACTCAAGTCAGCCCATGGAACAACAACTAGAGGAACAACAACATCTATCCTCAAATAAAAGTCCCAACTCACAGTCTCAATCACGATGAGCTTCATCCCCCAACCCTATAGCCTCATCGCTATCAACTGAAGGATCCTCACCTCCCACATGGATTTATATGAAAAGAACCCCCAAACCTAAAATACCTAAACCACAAATACTGGGGTCCTATACCCACATGATTGGTCAAAACCCCTCATCATAGAGTTCACATTTCTGCACATGACTCAATCAACGTTTGGGCCATCACATGTGAGCAATAATCACCAAAATAAAAACCCAAGTCACACCATCTCTGGAACCTCATTCCTCTGAAACCATGTCGCTCAAATACGATGGCCCTTACATCCAAGTATCTCGGGCCATGCCCAACTTAATAGTCACACTGCCTCAAACTGAAATCCATGATGCCCAATCCTATGGTTAAAACAACTCAAGAAAAATCTAGTCTAACCCCAACGAATGATCAACATCACTCAATCTTGATGACCATACCATCCCAAACTTGGGCCAAGCCCACATCAAGAAGATCCCAATAATCCTCATCATATATCATCGATCCCATGAGTTCATCTAAGGTATTCCTACCATGAGAATCCAAGTATCACTCAAGGTGTAAAATTAAACATGTAATGCTCAACTGTTGAATACCCGGAAGAACCTATGGAAATACCAACAAAATATATCACAATATATATAGACACACACATCCAAGATCAATAACCAAGTCCTTGGTAATACCATTGGGTACCAATAAAATATCAGAAATAAAATGGCTGAGAATCCATATACCAGGTAAGCACATCTGGTCATCCCAATAAGAAACGTGGATCCCAGGAAGAATGCTTGAGAATCCCAAAAGAAAGAAAGACACCTTGCATCAGGATCAACAACCACCAACCAGGAAGCACATCTGGTGAATATCACTACATCAATAATAAACAAGTGAACATAAATTGGAGTTAAGGTAGCCCAAACTCCCAAACCAACACTACAACCATAACTTCATGGGATTACAAGTTCGTAATGGGTTCTTGTTGAAACCCATACCATATCTCTACCCAAACATGACGTTCAACATAGGGTCCATCAAGAAATAGAGGCATCCTACAATGGGGATCCTCAAAACGATACATGAGTACAAGGATCATGTTGGATCGGATTACACCAAATATACTCAAGAGGGGGGTGAATTGTGTCTTTTCAAAAATCATTACGAGATTGTGTTTTTACTTTTAACTTTAATCAAATAAAATGATGCAACGAAAATTTAAATAGCAGAAACACAAGATGTATATTGGTTTGGGGAACAAAAGGCCCCTAGTCCACTCCCCCAATGCTCTACTCCATGAGCTTGGTGATTTCCACTATCTGGTCCTCGTTTCAAAAGACCGGTTCACAACTGAGTATAGGCAGTTGACACCTTTACAATCTAAGGAAAAAACAAAGCCTTATGGTTCAAACACGAAACTACTCAGCTTAGTACGAGAAGCTGGTCACTCACGAATAGAAAAGAAGGATTTTTGTATTCTGAAAATACTTTCTAGATGTTCTTCACAATTTCAACAGCATGCAATTGATAGTAGAAGGATCGTCGCCTTCAGAAATAATATTCTTCACATAAGAGACATTCTGAGTCGATCCCGTTGCAGTAGATATAGAAATATAATTCCCAACTTCAGTAGTAGAAAATTCACAGAATATCTTCATTGTAGAACAAGCGAATCTTCTATCTCAATCCTTCCTTTTTAGCAAACAGAGCTTTGACACTCTTTTTGAACTAGCAGATCAGTGTGTTTTTGTAGTCTCTGTTTTTCCTTTTTTTTTTCAGAATAATCAAAAAAATCACACATGATCAATAATTAATCGATGCAGTTTCAAAAATCCCATATAAATAAAATAATGATAAGAAATTTTCCTTCAAAATTTGATCCACAAAAGTCACCTTTTTACTCATGATATTCAAACATTTGAATTTACAGAGTAGTCATAACTTCCCTAAAGACTCGATATAAACAGCTCCTTTTAATTCAATTATCAAATCATTGATGAAACAGTTTTGAATCAGTCAAAATCGTACTATAAAATCTGCTTTAAATCTGGCTTGAAATCCACCTAAAAATCAGCGTATTAACCGTTGCATAAAAATATTGACTTTAAATTCTCCGACGCCAAATGTAAGGTTAGGTTGAACTGTATGTGTCCTCTGAACGCAAGGTTGATGACATAGCCTTCAAACGTAAGGTTCAAAACATAAGGTTGATTCCAAACGTAGGGTTGGTCATCCAAACTTTTCTCTTCAACTTTCAAACATACGGTAAAATATCCATACTTTTACTTGATCCATACTTTTCCAAGAACGTATGGTTGTTTACAAAAGTAAGGTTGATGAACCATACTTTTGAGAAACAAATGTAACGTTTAATATTTACGTACGGTTCTCCTTCCATACTTTTCTAATAACCCAAAAGTAGGGTTCCTTCCTAATGCAGGGTTCTTCTTCCATACTTTGCTGACAACATATGCTTGTTTAACCATACTTCTTCCTTCTCTAAAAAAGTATACACAGTTTTTATCCTTACGCTATGTTTATCCATGTAGGGTATGAACAATGTTTCCAGAACACGCTCAAGCATATTCCGAATAAATAGCACATGAACAGTGTTTTCAGAACACGCTAAATATGAATACTTTAGTAATAAACTCCCGTAATTTCAAGAGTAAAATAAAATAATAAATTCCTGCAAAATGCTTAACAAATAAAATCATTAGAAAATAATTAAGGGTATTTGTGAGCATCAAAATTATCATAAAGAGATATAGTAATAATATAAACTCCCCCTTTAAATAAAAATATTATGTATTGTTGAAAACAACACTTGATCAACAATCTCCCCCTTTTTGGTGATCACAAAACCCATAAGAAATAATTAATGAAATTAAATTAACTTAAAATTAATTACATAAAGTTTTGAAATTTTGAAAAGATAAATACAATATTAATGTCTCCCTTTAATAATATTAATGTCTCCCTTTAATTTATCCATGTTTTAATTTTTCCCAACAAAATGAATTACTACCCCAAACTAAAAGATGTTTTATTTATCCAAATTTCTCCCAGTAAAATAAAATGTTGTGTTTATCCAAATTTCTCACCCTTTTTGTGATATCAAAAAGAATTATAGAATATGGAATAGAAAACAAATTAATGTAACACTGAACATAAGTAAAGAATATTATTAACTGTTTATCAATAATTAAATCTGGAGTACTGGCATATCAAAATAAAGACAGTAAAAAAAATATAAAGAAAAAAACAGATGATCATTAAAAGTCAAAAATAGATATAATGAAGATAAACACAAGAATCAAGGTTTTTTGTAGTGAACAGGTAAGGTTTATCATCTCTGGACTGTAGACTTTATTTCAACTAACTGTTCTCTCAACCTTTTCATTAATCCACCACCAAGCTGAATAATAAGATTCCTGGCCTCTTGAGTCATATGAATATCTTCAATGAGATTGACTCTAAAAAACTCCTAAAGCCTTTCTTCTTTCTCCATAAACAAAGACAGCTTCTCTATGAATTTTTCTAAGACAGATCGAATTCTTGGCTCACTGGATGTTCACTGATCAACTAAGAATTTATGATTATCTAAGAGAATAGATAATGTAGCACTATTGCACTAAAGATCTTGCAACCTTTCATTCTTGTTTCTCATTGCAGTTGTGATAGCTTGAAATATTCTTATTAAATAAGGTGAAGTATCTGGTCCACTAGCAACATTATTTCCAACTGATGAAAATTGTGTCTCTAGAAACAACTTAAGATCTAAGAAATATGACTTCATAACCATTTTAGATTTCAAATTGGCAACAACATTTATCAGATCCTCTTTAAAAACTTAATCTTCTTGTCTTGAAACAGTACTCTCCTTAAGCTTGTGAAATCTCAACTATTCAGATGCTAAGGTGCTTCTCATAGAATCATTCTTACATTGCAGTTGAGATAAATTTTCGTACAGTTCTTCAAATTCCCTATTCCTTGAATTAGAAGCACCCTGTGCTTGATTTTCATTCTCAGGCTCTGTGTGATGTAACAACACTAAAGGTAATGATTCAACATCAGATTTTTATTTCTCCTTGTCCTGAGTAGGTTGGTCCACAAATTTTTCTTTCTCTATGTACTGAGTAGGTTGGTCCATAGATTTTTCCTCAGAGACCTTTCCAGACTCTTCCATTGAAAAATTATCTTGAAGAACTTCTGTGTGAGCTTCAGAAGCATGATCATCATGAACATCTACAATTTGTTCGTTTAATGGGATATCTTAAATGATATCCTCTGGAGTTTCCTAAGGTCTGGCCATATCCTCACCAGGCTCTGGCTCCTTTTCTTGTTGAAGTACAGCAATAACATCATCTACATCCTGTTGTTCTAATCTTTCAACTACAATCCTTTCATGTTCAGGATCTGTAACAGTGACATTCTGTTCTTAAGGTTGTTCAACAACCTTTTCTCCGACAAAGCTGTAAGAGAGTAAATCTCTTCTAGTTAAATCAGGGGAAGTAAGTTCCTCAGTCACAGGTCTTTTACTTTAAGTTTAAAGTCCCTCCTGACTTCTTTCTTCCCCATTTTCTTCTACTTCAAATCTGATCCTCCTTGCCACAGTGCTGACTCTTGATTCAGCTTGCCCCTCCTTGGACTTTGCAGATTGAGCTTGAGCACTCTCTGATTCATCATCTTCTCCTACTGGAAAATGTTTTCCTCTGATAGTTCTCCAGAAATATCTAATCTTTCTTAAAGTTACAGCATTAAACACATTACTATGATGACAATGTACTCTGGCATCCACTAGTCTCACCATGTCCTTCTTAAGAAAAAGCTTGGAAATAAATAGACCAAAATGATAAAAGTTCATTTGGGAATCACTATGACAAAAATATCTTATGTATCTAACCATATACCTAGGAAAATTGAGTTTGAGATCACTGAGTAAAAAATACATTACATACATACCGGGATATAATATCTTTTCCATCTCAGACATCATCGGTGCAATCCCTGTTTGCACAAATTTGACCAAAATTTTCTGATCAGGCTCCAAATACTTGATAAAAATTTTATTTACAGTCTTAATACCAAAGAGAAATGACATTTTGTCCTCTGATTTATGCACAGAATCTCCAATATTTTTCAAATCGAAATGAAAAACTCCCTCATGAGGGCAATTGAGAATCTGACCAATTTCTTCTGATGAGATTGAGAAATCTATATCCTCTATCTTAGCCATCATACTGTCCTCAGTATCTCCCAGACTAAACTTTACAGATTTGAAGAAGTTTCTAAGTTATACCTCATGTAGAAATTCCATATTTTCACTGTTGAACGTCTGTTCAAGGTTCTGAAACGACAGTTCTTGTTTCAAAAGTAGATTTGTATGAAATAACCAGTTGAGAATGATTACCTTTCCCTGTAATGTTTTTCTTCCTTTGGAGTGTTGTCTCTTGGCATTGATTGTCTCGGATTCATTAGATCTTTTAGTCCTTACCAGCTCTGTGAGAATCTTTTAAGGTTTGAAGGTTAGGGTTTCAGCGGTTCGAAGATTATGGTTGATGAGCAGAGGTGTGGTTTGTGGGTTCAAAAAGGTTTTGATAGAAATGAAACAGTTCAGAAGTTGAAAGAGTTTCTGACAACCTTGATTCCCATGTTTTTTAATAATCATTACATATATTTAAAAATAAATAAAATATATTACTCAGGGAAAAGAAACTTATTCTGTTTGAAAAACAAAATAGCTTAATTATTTTAAGCAGAATTAAAATAAAGAACTACTATAGTAATATAAAATTTTATTTAATATCAAATAAACCTAGATCCCCATTAATAAAATCAAACCTTGTAGTGGGAAGAGGTTTAGTAAAAATATTAGCTAATTGAATTTCAGTACTTACAAATTCCAAAGATATATCCTTTTTAAGAACACGATCTCTTAGAAAATGATGTCTGATTTCAATATGCTTAGTTCTATAATGATTAATAGGATTTTTTTGTAATATTTATAGCACTATTATTATCACATAAAATAGGATTATTATTAAAATTTAGTCCAAAGTCCATAAGAGTGTTTTTCATCCTCAACACCTATGCACAACAACTGCCATCAGAAACATACTCTGCCTCAACTGTTGACAGGGCAACTGAATGTTGTTTCTTACTTGACCATGACACTAAAGATTTTCCTAAAAAGTGAAAAGTTCCTAAAGTGATTTTTCTATCTAATATACAAATACCAAATTCTGTATCTGAATGTTAAATAAAATTAAAATCAGAAGTTTTGGGATAAAGAAGAGATTGAAAAATAGTTCCTTTTAAATATCTAAAAATTCTTTTAACAGCAGTTAAATGAGATTCTTTAGGATTTGATTGAAATCTTGCACATAGACATACTAAAAACATTATATCTGGCCTGATAGCAGTAAGATATAATAAACTACCAATCATACCTCTATATAACTTGTTGTTAACTGATTTTACAGTTTCTTCCAAATCAAGTTTTATATTAGTACACATAGGAGTTGTATATGTCTTGTTATTTTCAAGTCCAAATTTCTTCAACAAATCAGTAATGTATTTGCTTTGATTCAAAACATTTACAAAATCTTTTTTATAAATTTGAAGTCCTAAAAAGAAATTTAGTTCTCCCATTTTACTCATTTCAAATTATTTTTACATTAACTTTGAAAACTCATGACAAAGGGTTTTATTAGTTGATCCAAAAATTACATCATCAAAATAAATTTGAACCAACAAAATATTAGAATTCACAGTTTTCTTAAACAGTGTTGGATCTTCCATTCGAATAGTAAAATCATTTTTCAAAAGAAAAAGAGATTAATATTTCATACTAAGATCTAGGTTCTTGTTTAAGTCCAGAGAGAGCTTTAGTAAGTTTAAAAACAGAATCTGGTTTTTCAGAATTTTCAAAACCAGGAGGTTGCTCAGTATAAACTTCCTCCATTAAATAACCATTTAAAAAGATAGACTTAACATCCATCTGAAATAATTTAAAGTTCATATGAGATTCATAGGATAAGTGGATTCTAATGACTTCTATTCTAGCTACAGGTGCAAAGGTATCATCATAATCTATACCTTCTTCTGGATTATATCCTTTGGCTAAAAGTCTAGCTTTATTTCTAGTTATTATTCCTTGATCATATTGCTTATTTATAAAGACCCATTTGGTTCCTATCACTGGATAGTTCTGTGGTCTTTCAACTAATTCCCAGACTTCATTTCGTTTGAACTAGTTTAATTCTTCTTGCATTGTTATCATCCAGCTTTCATCATCTAAAGATTCTTCTATATTCTTGGGTTCTAACTGGGATAGAAAGGTAGTGAATTCTATAAGATTTACGATATTTTTTCTACTTTTTATTATTGTATCTAAGTTGCCTATTATAGTTTCTAAAGGGGATTCTTTAGGGTTATAGTCTATCTAGGCAACACACTTATAGGTTCTTCAGTATCATGTTCTTTTGAACTGGACTGAATTTTATTTATATCTTTTTCAAAATCATTTTTTACGTTCTCAAGCCTCATGTTATCATTAGAGTCAGATTCATCCATTTGATCTGTCCTTTTCTCGAAGGGATCAGATTCATCAAATTTCACATGAACTGATTCTTCAACAATCCTTGACTTATTATTATAGATTCTATAAGCTTTGGAGGTAGCTGAATATCCTAAGAAAATCCCTTCATCAGATTTTGGATCGATCTTAACAAGATTATCCTTGGTGTTTAAGATGCAAAATTTGCATCCAAAAACATTAAAGTAGTTAACTTTAGGTTTTCTATTATTCCAAAGTTCATAGGGTGTATTTTTCAAAAGAGGTGTAATTAAAATTCTATTCATTATATAGCAGGCTGTGTTTCAGCTTCTGCCCAAAAGTTGGTAGGAAGGCTGTATTCATTTAGCATATTCCTAGCCATTTCCTGAATAGTCCTATTTCTTCTTTCAACAATTCCATTTTTTTGAGGTGTTCTAGGAGGAGAGAAGGTGTGTTTAATACCCATATTTGAGCAGAAGGAATTAAATTCCTTCTCTACCATGATCACTTCTTAATGAAATTATTTTAAAACCTTTTTCATTTTGAACAGCTTTACAAAAACTATCAAATAAAGTAAAAGATTCGTTTTTAAATTTCAAAAAAAAAATCCATGTAAATCTGGAATAGTCATCAACTAAAACATATACATATAATTTACTATCCAAGCTTGCTACTCCTGAAGGTCCAAACAAATCCATATGAATAAGTTTGAGAGGTTTAGATGTAGCAATTTTTTTAACAGATTTGAAGGATGATTTGTGTTGCTTGCCAAGTTGACATGCATCATAGAATCTGTCACTTTCAAATTTGATACTAGGAAAATCAGAAACTAAATGTTTCTTAGATAACTTATTTGAAACATATACATTACAATTTACAAGTCTACTATACCAGATCTAGGATTCATTTATTTTAGCAGTTAAGCAATTTACTTGTTGTTTACACAAGGATTTTAAATCCAGGGTATACACATTATCAGTTCTTGGTGCTCTAAATTTAAGCAATTTATTTTTGAAAACAGAACAACAATTGTTAGAAAAATAAACAGCATAACCATCATCACATAGTTGAGATATACTTATCAGATTGTGTTTCAATCCTTAAATATAAAGTAATTTATTAATTGAGATAGCTTCTGGATCTCCAACTGTTCCAATACCAATGATTTTTTCTTTGGCATTGTCACCAAAAGTGACAAGTACACCCTTATTTTTGAGTGAGTGTAGATAAATTCAATGAGTTTCTACTCATATGTCTTGAGCAGCCACTGCCCATATACCATTTGTCCCTTTTTCTCTTGTGACCTGCTCCATGCAAATAAATTTACACAAATTTCTTTGGTACCCATATTTTGTTTGGTTCAGTAGTGTTAGCTAGAAAAGATCAAGGAATCCAGACTTGCTTTGTTTTTCTAATTTCACATGAGTCAAATAGATCATTTGATACAAAAGCTTTCATAATTCCACTTATTTGGGGTTGTCTTAAGAAACAGTTTTTAGAAATATGTCCCCTTATTCCATAGTAATTACAATTTAGTCTTTTTGTACTTGGAATAAAATAGTTTTTGTACATCTTGGGTTTTCACCTTTACTGCCAATTCCAAATCTCTCATTTTTAATGACATTTTTCACAAGGATTTTATTTAAAGTATTTTCTCCTTTAATAAAAATAATTGATGCAGTTTTATAAGTTTCTACTTCAGTTTGTTGTGATTTTATCTTTGATTCATAATCTGTATTGTTAGAATTAATTGAATCAAATTTTTTAGTAAACTCCTTATATCGTGTTAGCATTGTATCTCTTTCATCGTAAATGACCTTATGAATATTCTTTAAAGACTTATTCTTATTAAATAGAGAGTCATATTTTTCTTCAATAATATTGTAGTAGGTTGCAAGTTTTTTATTAGAGTAATTAGATTCATAACTAGAATCAGAAGAGTAGTAAGATTGTACCTCATCTGTTTCTTCCATAAAACACATGTTGGCTTTCATATTTTCTTCCTCCTTCTCTGAGTCTGATTGAAAAGTACTGCCGGAGTCTTCAGATACACTCCATGTAGCTTTCATGTCTTTCTTTTCCTTATGCTCATAGTCATTTCTTTTGAAAAATTTCTTTATTTTGTCTTCTTTTAGCTGAGGACAGTCAGGTATGATATGCCCCATTTTCTTGCATTCATAGCATCTGATTTACTTGTCATCCTTTTTGAAGGATTTTCTGAAGCCCTTCTTCTTTCTATAGATTTTTTTTAATCTTCGGGCTAGCTGAGACAATTCCATATTAGAATTAGATTAGTCAAAACTCTCTGTCTTCTCTTTTAAATTTTACTTCATCTTTCTGTTTTTGCTCTGTGATGATGCTTTCAAGTTAGTATCATCTCATTTGAAAAGCACTTTATGTTCATTAGATTTATCATCTATCTCAGCTTCATACATCATTAGTGTTCCAATCAGTTCTCTCATGGTTAAATTTTTGATAGGTGTCGACTATATGATTGCTGTAGAGATTCCATTTCATTTTGGAGGTAGTACTCTAAATACTTTTAAATCTTGACCAGCTTTCTTAATGGGATCTCCCAAGGTAGTTATGTTATTAACAATCTCTTTCAATCTTCCATTTATTTGAGTAATACTCTCACCTTCAACCATTCTAAATGTATCATATTTAATCTTAGCAGTTGCATATCTCATTTCCCTGATATTGTTAGTTCCTTCGTAAGCAACAAAAATAGTTTTCCACATTTCATATGTTGTTGGACATTGAGATACTCTGTTAAACTCATCAGGTCCTAGACCACATATAATTGCATTCATTTCCTTTGAGTTCATGTCATAATCTGCTTCATTAGATACAATCCATGTTTCAGGTTTTTCTGGTATTTCATATGGAGTCCGAATCTTAGAATAGACTCTGTATCCAAGATTTTTTAGATAGATAATCATTCGCAACTTCCAGTATCCATAGTTTTCTCCATTGATGTACGATGCTCTGACCATAGACATTCCCTCTCTTGTATCAGTCATCTTTCTCTGTGTATAATCACTTTCAAATCGTTAAAGCTTTATCCGAAAGCTCAACCTTTGATACCAATTGTTGGATTAGATTACACCAAATATACACAAGAGGGGGGGGGGGGGGGGTGAATTGTGTCTTTTCAAAAATCATTACGAGATTGTGTTCCGCCTTTTAACTTTAATCAGATAAAATGATGCAGTGGAAATTTAAATAGCAGAAACACAATATGTATAGTGGTTCGGGGAATAGAAGGACCCTAGTCCACTCCACCAACGCTCTACTCCCCGAGCTTGTTGATTTTCACTATCTAGTCCTTGTTTCAACAGACCAGTTCACAACTGAGTACAGGCAGTTGAAACCTTTACAATCTAAGGAAAAAACAAAGCCTTCTAGTTCAAACACGAACCTACTCACCTTAGTACGAGAAGATGGTCACTCATGAATAGAAAAGAAAAATTTTTGTATTATGAAAATAATTTCCAGATGTTCTTCACAATTGCAACAACATGCAATTGAAAGTAGATGGATCGTCGCCTTCAGAAATAATAATCTTCACATAAGAGACGTTCTGATTTGATCACGTTGTAGTAGATATAGAAATATAATTCACAACTTCAGCAGTAGTAAATTCATAGTAGATCTTCGTTGTAGAACTATAACACCCCAAGCTTCCATGGTACACTTTCCTTTGAATAATACAGTAGCGTGTGTTGTACGCAACTTCGAGTTCTAACACACACCACAACCAATCAAACTAGCCGTTATGAATAGTAATACCCACTTTTTGAAATTTTATAAATTTTATCTTTCAAAATGGACTTCATTTTTGGATTCAGAATATCGAAATTATCCTAGGGTGAAATTTTGGTATTTTTCTGAAAACATTCAATTTTTGATGAATAGTGAAAAAACACTGAGTTATAGTTTAAAACCGAATTTTTTATTTAAATAATTATTTATTTTATTTAAATTTAATTAAGGTCAAAATAGATACGTAATACCTATATAAGTTCAATTTAATTCATTGGAGTTAGTTTAGAATAATTTTAGATATATAAAAATTTTATTAAACTTTTCACTGTCTTTTACCCACCTCCTAGGAGAATTTGGAAATTCACATAAAACTTAATTTTACAGCTTTTGTGAGTGGAATTTTGAAAATAAGAAAGACACGGTTAATATCAAGGAGTAAAATGTGGTTCAATGAGATGAAAATAATTTTTTGTGAATAGTAACTTTTTACTTTTATTTACCACGGTTAAAAGTAAATAGGGTAATTAAGGGTAAAAATGATATTAATATTATCCTAACACATGTCGTAATTCTATTGTACAACTTTATGTCGACCAAAAACAACCTTAGTAATAAAATATTATCATTTAGGTCCACTTGGATTTGATTAGGACATTTATTATTATTTAATTCAAACAAGAGTTAAAAAAGTTAAAATCAAAGTTTATTTACTAAAAAATTTTTAATATAGGGTTATAGGTAATATAAATTAGATTTTAAATATTAATTATAAAGATAAAAATATTTCCTACATAATGGTGTTTTATTTATAATTTTTAGACATTAAATAATTTAATTTATTTATGACACAATAGTGATTCAGTAATTACCTAATTAATGAAATATTAAAATAATTGATATTATAAATATTAAAATAAATGTAAATTGAGACTTTTTATGAATTAAACTAATTTTATAAATTAATATGAAATATTATAATTGATTATATAAATTGGTTTCTAAGTAATAATGCTGTTATGAATTTATAAAAAACAGAATACCCAATAGTGTCAAAATTGACATAAAAGGGTTTTTAAAACAAATACTATATTATTAATTTATATTCAATTCATAAAAATCTAAGGATCTGACAAGAGAATTATATCATGATATGTGTATCATTAATGAACCACTTGGGGGTCTCTTGGTGGTATATAGTAAGTTTATTAACTATATAATATAAAAATACAAAGTGACATGGTAAGTGTTAAACTAATTAACTAAGAGTTAAAACTAAAAGATAAGGTTAATATAATGACCCAAACCTGTCTAAATTCTATTGGTTGAGTGGTTTTAGACCAATACCCACCTTAAACTTTAAATAATCCACTTTTGAGCCATTAGAAACCGAATATGAATTTATTATAAAATAATATTTCTAGCTTTTCCAAAGGTGCCCCTCACCCCTCCTATAAAATGGCACTCCCCCTTCTCACTAATTCACGCATTCAAAGCCTTTTGGGTCAGCCAAACCCTACCCAAATATTCTCTCAAATTCCCTCACTTCATCCTAGAGGCCGTAGTTTTATCAGAAAGCCAGCCTAAGGATCCCTTTTGATCAAATCAAAAGGAAGAACACGAAGAAGAGGAAATGTTTTCACCACCCTCTTTCAAGTTCCTTTCTTCTTCAACTTCTTCTTTCTTTGTAATTCACATTATAAAATAATAACTCCAGTATCTTATATATATTGTGATGTTATTATAAAAATGGTACAACCATATTCAGTATTCTATCCATCCTTTTAATGACATTTCACCATACGTGCGTACATACGGCTTACCGTCTCCACGTCGTGGTGTAATTGTTATTCAGTAAATTATTATTTGGATGGGTATAATAATGATGTGTAATTCATATAAATAATAAATATAACGTGATAATGATTCTTTATATATGATATAAAATCCAATTATATATTATTTTAATATCAAAAGAATGATATTGTCGCTCGTGCGTACGTACGGACTATCGTCTCCACGAACGCGATGAGATTCATTCTTCATCGTATCCATTCAAGTATAATTATCATTTGATGATTTAAAAATAAGGTTTAAGGACTTGATATCATTCTATATATGAATAAGATACAACCTATACATTACAAACACGACTTATGTAACAAAACATATAAAAGAAAATGAGTAAGTTAACACCCGAAACAACGATAATACTAAGATATTATTAACAAATCAATGTTAAAAGATCATATATGATATCATATTAATGTATATGATTATTGTATAATTTAATAAAAAATATTTAACCATTATAAAGGAGTTTAACCTAACCTAAACCAAGGAAAAGTACAATGTAAGAGTTTATTTCAGAATCTCTTCATTATCCGAGGTTGTTTATACGTAATTATCTACTGGGACCTCTTTATCATCCACATCCATGTTTCTTAAAAATGTATTACAAATCATTATTAATATTTTAAAGACTATGGGATAAAGTCATTTATACCCTTGTTGACTTTTTATAAGAAGTTTATTAAGGAATCTTTCTGTCATTTTCCAAACAAGGTCTTTTTTAACCTTTTCGACAAAATTAAGGTAAGAATGTTTTTTAACTTATACGGCGGGTGCGGCTATTTTCCACCGTTATAAAATAGTCGAAGCTTCCATTACAATATTATTAGAATATTTTCAAACAAAATGTTTTATTTTATAAATATATGACTCTTAAATGATTTCATAATAGAAAGATCTATATCTATGAAAAGAGTTTTGATTTCATCTATGTCAACATACTTTGATGGATTTTAAGTTTATTTGGAGTTGGTTTATTATGATACAAAACATCCATATTGTATTGATGGTTTTGTAATATGTTTGACTATGGATGTTTTATTTATATACCATTCATGGTTTATGAAGAAAGTATTGACATTTTGTATTCTAGTTTTAATACGAATGTTTATGTTATGTTTAAACCTATTCATATGAAGAATGCATTGAACTTAATAAGTGATGGGTGGAGCCTGCTATAGCTCCTCGATGCATCGGTAGGTCTCATGAGAAAAACTAGTGTCTTGGCACAAGGCCTTTACAAAATCTTATTTTTAGTCTTGGCACGAGGCCTTGGCTATGTGGTTATGATAGTATGGCATTATGCATTCCATCATTATGAAAGTGGTTATTGATATTGTATGTGATTATTAGACTGTTAGAATATCCATGTGAATAAGTAAATGTCATTATTTCATTTTATATTTTCCATATTATGCTGATGTTAAAGTTTAAAAGGCTTTTGTTTTAGTTATACATTGTCTTAAATGTTTATGCTTATTTATAAAAGTTTCCTCTATATTGTTATCCTTACTAAGCATCCAAGATCACCCCTTTCAATGTTTTATTTTTCCCAGGATGTGAAGAAGTAATTTATGAATGACCTACTGGAACTGTATGATGGGATATGAAGAAAAGATGTTGTTGTAGTTTTTTTTGAGTTTATGATGTAATGTAAGACTTATGAATATATCTAGTGTTTCTAAGACTACTAAACTAATTGGTCTTTCGAGACTTGATATTTCTTGTGATCATGCTAATGTTATGTAATAATGTACCAACTCTGGGTAACTGGGGTCGGGGTGTTACAGTTGGTATCAGAGGAAGTTTAGTACAAACCTTGGAAGCTAGATTTAGATAAACTCTGATTATATCACATAGATGGACTTTGTGGATTAGTATAGAAGAACTTCCTAGAATTTTGGTATTATAGATATTTTGTGAGTTTTCTGAGCAATACATCCCTGTCTGGATACAATCAGGTAGAGGAGGCTCTGGCACAGATGTACCTAGGGGTAAAACCCGAAAACACCGCTTTGAGCTAGACTCGAGCGGGAACTGGTGCATGACACCAGGACTTACTGGACTCTTGGTTACGACACTCCTGGGGGATATGCTTAGGATAACTCTCATTTTCTTTAAAAATCATTATGAAGGGGTTATGAGTATATACTTCCTCAAAGAAAACATTTTTATGATTATGGATTATATCCATGAATAGTTCAATTTATGTTAAGTGTTTTATAATTATGGAATTGTGTATTTGGATTCATAAACTGATCTAGTTTATGCCATTGTTTAGAAATGGAACCTAGTGGAAGAAATGGAAACTGTATCAATTAATTCACTCCATGTAGGGATTTCCCTCCTGCTCAAGATAATTATAGTGGAGCTGGTGATGCAACTGGTACTGATCAACTAATCACCATACTGGGACAACTCACTCAGGTTATGAATCATAACCTTACCCGTATGGAGCACCCTGATCCACAGCGTGGAGGATCAATATTAGATCGCTTCATGAGGCAGTAACCACCAACATTCAATGGGAGTACAAATCCATTAGTAGCTGAGCAATTGATAAGTTCCCTAGAGAAAATATTTCAGGCTTTGGGGAGTAGTGAAAGGGAAAATGTTGTCATGCCAGTTTATCGCCTCACTGGAGATGCTGATCAACGGTGGTCATTGATTCAAAACATGAAGGAATATGATAAAGTATCAAATATTGAATGGAGGGAGTTAAAAGATATGTTTTTAGAAAAATACTTTCCTCGTGACCATCGAGCAGATATGGAAAGACAATTTCTGAGTCTGAGACAAAAGGAGGATGAGAATGTCGCAAAGTATGAGGCCAAATTTACGAGGTTAGCAAGGTATGCTGGAGATTATATACGTAACCAAAGAAGTAAGATTGATCGTTTCTTTGATGGGTTAATACCATTTCTCCGTCGAGCATTAGTCTCACAATCCTTTTCGTCATACGAAGACATTGTCTCATGTGCTATCAAGACAGAAAAGGAATTCTCTAAGTCATATGACTTTAAAGTAAAGAAAGAGAAGAAGAGATCTGTTGATCAATCTGGGAATGGAAATAAGGGGAAGAAAGGAAAATTTGAATATCCATCCTGCTGTAAATGTCGGAAGAAACACCCCAGTACTTGCTTAAAAGGAATGAGAGTCTGTTACAAGTGTGGTGAAAAATACCACCAAGCTCCTGATTGCAAGGGGAAGAAGGAAGCTACCGATGTCCAATGCTACAATTGCAGGGAGATGGGACATTATGAAAATGAATGTCCTAAGATTCAGAGGAAATTACCTCAGGAAAGGCCAAGAGATCAATGCCAAGCATATTCTATCACTACTGCTGTGGTAGAAGCTCCAGAAGATGCGGTGGAAAGTAATTTAATGGTTTCCTCAAGTTTAGAAAATGCATTATTTGACTCTGGATCATCGCATTGTTTCATATCTTCCCAGTTTGCTAAGAAAATTAGATATTTCCAATTTGATTTAACAAGGGAGTTGTCAGTTAAAAATCATAAGGGAAGTAACATTGCAACAAAGTTTTGTGAATCAGTCCCCATTAGAACACATAAACGTTCTTTATCCACTGATCTCATCATCATACCTATGATTGAGTTTGATATAATCCTTGGTATGGATTGGCTTTCGAACCATGATGTAGAGATTTATTGTAAGAAGAAAGAGGTTATGATTTTTGATGATGATGATAGGGAACACCTTATCTTTAGAGCAAAATCGTCACCACCTAATTCTTATCTAGATCCACCCCCAGTAGCTCAAATAAATTCAATTATTGGGGAGGAAGAGAATTAAATGACGGTGGGTGAGGAAAGGAATGTTCAATTAGAGGATGTACTTATTGTGAAAGAGTATGTAGATGTGTTTCCGGAAGATTTACCTGGACATCCTCGAGAACGAGAAGTTGAGTTTTCCATTGATTTAATTCCTGAATCAAGGCCTATATCGAAGACCCCTTATAGAATGGCCACTGTGGAATTAGTTGAACTAAATAAAAAACTAGAGGAATTGAGTAATAAGGGATTTATTCACCCTAGTGTTTCTCCATGGGGAGCCCCTGTTCTTTTTGTTAAAAAGAAAGATGGATCTATGAGGTTATGTATCGACTACAGGGAGATCAATGCTATAACAATAAAGAACAAGTATCCCCTACCTCGCATTGATGATTTATTTGACCAACTGCATGGAGCTCAATACTTTTCAAATATTTACCTTCGATCTGGATAACATCAATTGTGTGTGAAGAAGGAATACATTCCGAAGACAGCATTTCGAACAAGGTGCGGGCATTACGAGTTTACGGTAATGCCTTTTGGGCTGACTAATGCACCCTCTATATTCATGGATCTAAGGAATAGAGTTTTCAAGGAATATATTGATGATTTTGTGGTGGTATTTATTGATGATATATTGGTATACTCTAAAATCTACGAAGATCATGAAAATCACTTGCGCATTATCCTGAAGACTCTGAGAAGACATGAATTATATGGGATGTTTAACAAGTGTGAATTCTGGCTTCAGGAGTTTTCTTTTCTTGGACATATTGTCTCTAAAGATGGAATCTCTATTGATCCTTCTAAGACCAAGGCAATCTAAGAATGACCAGCACCTATGAGTATAACTGAGGTATGCAGTTATATAGGTTTAGCAGGTTATTATCGACATTTCATCAAGAATTTTTCCCGATTGGATAACCCATTAACAAAGCTCACACGTAAGGGGGTTAAATTTGTTTGGACAAAAGAGTGTGAAGAATGTTTTGAAGAACTGAAGAGAATATTAGTCAATTCTTCTATATTGACTCTACCATTGGGGAATAATGAGTTCGTTATTTATAGTGATGCATCAAAGAAAGGACTTGGTTGTGTCCTTATGAAGAATGATAGGGTTATTGACTATGCATCACGACAGTTGAAAATTCATGAGCAAAACTATCCTACTCATGATATTGAGTTAGCAGCTGTGATCTTTGCTTTGAAGATATGAAAGCACTACTTCTATGGTAAAAAATGTGAGATTTATACTAATCACAAGCGTTTGAAGTATATTTTCTCACAAAAAGAACTCAACATGAGGAAAAGGAGATGGCTTGAATTACTCAAGGATTATGATTGTACAATTCACTACCACCCGGGGAAGGCAAATAAGGTGGAAGATTCTTTGAGCAGAAAAGATCATGGAGTTTTGAACAATATGAGAATTTAAAGGGATCCAATTTTAATGGATCTTGTGAATATGGACATGGGAATAACCATGGAAGGTGAAACATCTGTGCTTTTTCAAATGGTTGCCAAACCATATTTACTAGAAAGTATTAAGAGTTATCATACCAGTGATAAAGAATTTCAAAAGAAGATTAAAGCTATGAATGATGGGATATTGAATGAATTTGGGTATGAAAATGGAATTTTGAAATTTGGGAAGAGACTTTGTGTTCCCAATATACCTGATCTAAAAATAGAATTGTTGGACGATGCTCATAGTTCCAATTTTTCTATACAGCCTGGGAGCACCAAAATGTATAGAGAATTGAAGGAACATTTTTGTTGGGACAACCTAAAGAGGGATATTGTTGATTTTGTATCAAGATGTATGGTTTTTCAATAAGTGAAAGCTGGAAGGCAACAGCCAGGAGGATTCTTGCAACCTCTTCCCATACCGGAGTGGAAATGGGACAATATTACAAAGGACTTTGTAATGGGGCTACCAAAGAATCCTAGAAGGAACGATGCAATATGGTTTATTATTGATCTTCTTACCAAGTCCGCACATTTTCTTGCTATAAGAGAAGATTTACCACTCGAACGTCTAGAAATACTATATATTAATGAATTTGTGAGACTTCATGGAGTACCCCTATCGATTGTTTCTGATCGTGATCCCTGTTTTACTTTAAGATTTTGGAAATGTCTTCAGAAAGCCCTGGATACTGAACTTCAATTGAGCACTGCCTACCACCCTCAAACAGATGGACAATCAGAATAGTCTATTCAAATCTTAGAAGACATGTTGAGATCCAGCTCGCTTGACTTTCAGGGTATGTGGGATCAATATTTACCTTTGGTAGAATTTTCCTATAACAATATCTTCCATTAGAGTATTCGGATGGCACCATATGAAGCGTTATACAGAAAGAGATGTCGCACACCAACCTGTTGGGATGACGTTGGTGAACGAAAACTTGTAGGCCCAGAACTGGTGGAGGAAACAATGGAAAAGGTAAAGGTAATCCAAAACCACATCAAAGCAGCTCAAAGTAGGAAGAAGAGATATGCCGATAACCGAAGGAAGGATTTGGAATTTCAGGTAGGAGATCATGTTTTCTTGAAGGTATCTCCATGGAAGGGAGTTATACGTTTCGGTAAGAAGGTTAAATTTATTCCTAGGTACATCGGGCATTTCAAAATTCTAGAATGAATTGGGGCTTTAGCTTACCGTTTGGAAATCCCGAAAAGTCTATCCAATGTTCACGATGTGTTCCACGTATCACTGTTGAGGAAATACATGCCCGACCCAACGCACGTACTCACCTATGAGGAATTAGAACTAGAACCTGATCTGTCTTATTGCGAAGAGCCTGTCAGGATTCTTGATACGAGAGAACAAGTACTGAGAAACCAGACGACTCGTCTGGTAAAAGTTTTGTGGAGAAATCATAAGATGGAAGAGCCAACGCGGGAACCCGAGGAACTTATGATGAAGAACCATCCGAGTATTTTCATGCGGTAGTATTCTAGAAATTTCGAGGGAGAAATTATTTTAAGGAGGGGAGAATGTAACACCCCAAGCTTCCACGATATGCTTTCCTTTGTATAATATACTAGCGTGTGTTGTACGCAACTTCGAGTTCTAACACACACACCGCAACTAATCAAACTAGCCGTTATGAATAGTAATACCCACTTTTTGAAATTTTATAAATTTTATCTTTCAAAATGGACTTCATTTTTGGATTCGGAATATCGAAATTATCCTAGGGTGAAATTTTGGTATTTTTCTGAAAACTTTCAATTTTTGATGAATAGTGAAAAAACATTGAGTTATAGTTTAAAACAGATTTTTTATTTAAATAATTTTTTATTTTATTTAAATTTAATTAAGGTCAAAATAGATACATAATACCTATATAAGTTCAATGTAATTCATTGGCTTTATTTTAGAATAATTTTAGATATATAAAAATTTTATTGAACTTTTCACCGTCTTTTACCCACCTCCTAGGAGAATTTGGAAATTCACTTAAAACTTAATTTTACCGCTTCTGTGAGTGGAATTTTGAAAATCCAAGAGACACAATTAATATCAAGGAGTAAAATTTGGTTCAATGAGATGAAAATAATTTTTGGTGAATAGTAACTTTTTACTTTTATTTACCACGGTTAAAAGTAAATAGGGTAATTAAGGGTAAAAGTGATATTAATATTACCCTAAAACATGTACTAATTCTATTTGACAAGTGTATCTCGACCAAAGACAACCTTAGGAATAAAATATTATCATTTAGGTCCACTTGTATTAGATTAGGACATTTATTATTATTTAATTCAAAGAATAGTTAAAAGAGTTAAAATCAGAGTTTATTTACTAAAACATTTTTAATATAGGGTTATACATAAGATAAATTCAATTGTAAATATTCATTAGAAATATAAAAATATTTCTTACATAATGGTATTTTATTTATAATTTTTAGACATTAAATAATTTAATTTATTTATGACACAATGGTGATGCAGCAATTACCTAATTAATGAAATATTAAAATAATTGATATTATAAATTTCAAAATAAATGTAAATTGATACTTTTTATGAATTAAACTAATTTTATAGGTTATTATGACATATTAGTATTGATTATATAAATTTTGTTCGAAGTAATAATGATGTTATGAATTTATCAAAAAACAAAATACCCAATAGTGTCAAAATTGACATAAAAGAGTTTTTAAAACAAATACTATATTATTAATTTATATTAAATTCATAAAAATCTAAGTTTTGGTCAAGAGAATTATATAATGATAGGTATATCATTAATGGACCACTTGGGGGTACATTTAAGGTATATAGTAAGTTTATTAACTATATAATATAAAAATACAAAGTGACATGGTAAGTGTCAAACTAATTGACTAAGAGTTAAAACTAAAACATAAGGTTAATATAATGACCCAAACCTGTTTAAATTCTATTTGTTGAGTGGTTTTCGACCAATACACATCTTAAAATTTAAATAATCCACTTCTGAACCATTAGAAACCGAATATGAATTTATTATAAAATAATATTTCTAGCTTTTCCAAAGGTGCCCCTCACCCCTCTTATAAAAGGGAAATCCCCCTTCTCACTAATTCACACATTAAAAGCCTTTTGGCTCAGCCAAACCCTGACCAAATACTCTCTCAAATTCCCTCACTTCAACCGAGAGGACTTAGTTTGATCAGCAATCCAACCTAAGGAGCCCTTTTGATCAAATCAAAAGGAAGAACCCGAAGAAGAGGTAATGTTTTCACCACCCTCTTTCAAGTTCCTTTCTTCTTCAACTTCTTATTTATTTGTTATTCCCATTATAAAATAATAAATCCATTATCTTATATATACTGTGATGTTATTATAAAAATGGTACAACCATATTCAGTATTCTATCCATCCTTTGAATGACATTTCACCATATGTGCGTACGTATGGCTTACCGTCTCCACGTCGTGGTGTAATTGTTACTCAACAAATTATTATTTGGATGGGTATAATAATGATGTGTAATTCATGTAAATAATAAATATAAATTGATAATGATTCTGTATATATGATATACCATCCAATTATATATTATTTTAATATCAAAATAATGATATTGTCGCTCGTGCGTACGTACGGACTACCGTCTCCACGAACGCGATGAGATTCATTCTCCATCATATCCATTAAAGTATAATTATCATTTGAGGATTTAAAGATAATGTTTAAGGACTTGATATCATTCTAGATATGAATAAGATACAACCTACCCATGAAAAACATGGCTTAAGTAACAAAACATATAAAAGAAAATGAGTAAGTTAACACCCGAAACAACGATAATACTAAGATATTATTAACAAATAAATGTTAAAAGATAATATATGATATCATATTAATGTATATGATTATTGTATAATTTAATAACAATTATTACACAATAATATAGGATTTTAACCTACCCTAAACCAAGGAAAAGTACAAGGTAAGGGTTTATTTCACAATCTCTTCATTATCCGAGGTTGTTTATACGTAATTATCTATTGAGACCTCTTTATCATCCACATCCATGTTTCTTAAAAATGTATTACAAGTCATTATTACTATTTTAAAGACTATGGGATAAAGTCATTTATACCATTGTTGACTTTATATAATATGTTTATTAAGGAATATTTCTGTCATTTTCCAGGCAAGGTCTTTTTTAACCTTTTCGACAGAATTAAGGTAAGAATGTTTTTTTAACTTATACGGCAGGTGCGGCTATTTTCCACTGTTATAAAATCGTCGAAGCTTTCCTTACAATCTTATAAGAATATTTTCAAAGAAAATGTTTTATTTTATAAATATATGACTCTTAAATTATTTTAAAATAGAAAGAGATATTTCTCTAAAAAGAGTTTTGATTTCATCTATGTCAACATCCTTTGATGGATTTTAAGTTTATTTGGAGTTGGTTTGTTATGATACAAAACTTCCATATTGTATTGATGGTTTTGTAATACGTTTGACTGTGGATGTGTTATTTTTATACCATTCATGGTTTATGAATAAATTATTGACATTTCATATACTAGTTTTAATACGATTGTTTATGTTATGTTTAAACCTGTTCATATGAGGATTGCATTGGACTTAATAAGTGATGGGTAGAGCCCACTATAGCTCCTCGATGAATCGGTAGGTCTCATGAGACAAAATAGTGTCTTGGCATAAGGCCTTGACAAAATCTTATTTGTAGTCTTAGCACGAGGCCTTGACTATGTGGTTATGATAGTATAAAATTATGCGTTCCATCATTATGAAAGTGGTTATTGATATTGCATGTGATTATTCGACTAGTAGAATATACATGTTAATAAGTAATTGGAATTATTTCATTTTATATTTTCCATATTATTCTGAAGTTAAAGTTTAAAAGGCTTTTGTTTTAGTTATACATTGCCTTAAATGTTTATGCTTATTTATGAAAGTTTCCGCTATATTGTTATCCTTACTGAGCATCTGAGCTCACCCCTTTTAATGTTTTGTTTTTCCCAGGATGCGAAGAAGTAATTTATGAATGACTTGTAGGGAAAGTATGATGGGATATGAAGAAAAGATGTTTTTATAGTTTTTTTGAGTATATGATGTAATGTAAGACTTATGAATATATCTATTGTTTTCAAGACTACTAAACTAATCAGTCTTTTGATACTTAATCTTTATTGTGATCATGCCAATGTTATGTAATAATGCACCAACTCTAGGTAACTGGGGTCAGGGCGTTATAAGAAAAAGGGAATCTTCTATCGTGATCCTTCCTTTTAATAAACAGAGCTTTGACGCTCTTTTTTAACCAGCAGATCGGTGTATTTCAGTAGTCTCTGTTTTTCTTTTTATTTTCAGAATAATCAAAAAAATCACACATGATCAATAATTAATCGATTCAGTTTCAAAATGACCATCCAAATAAAATTACATTAAGAAATTTTCCTTCAAAATTAGATCCACAAAAGTCTCCTTTTTTACTCACGATATTCAAACATTTGAATTTACAGAGTAGTCGTAACTTCCCTGAAGACACGGCATAAAAATCTCCTTTTAATTAGATTATAAAATCATTGATGAAATGGTTTTGAATCATTCCAAATCATAATTTAAAATCTGCTTTAAATCTGGCTTGAAATCCGCCTAAAAATCAGTGTATTGACCATTGCATAAAAATATCGACTTTAAATTCTCCGATGCCAAATGTACGGTTAGGTTGAACTGTATGCATCCTATGAACGTAAGGTTGATGACGTAACCTTCAAATGTAAGGTTCACAATGTAAGGTTGATTCCAAACGTAGGGTTGTTCATCCATACTTTTCTCTTCAATATTCAAACATATGGTAGAAGATCCATACTTTTACTTGATCCATACTTTTCCAAGAACGTATTGTTGTTTACAAAAGTAAGGTTGATGAACCATACTTTTGAGAAACAAACGTAACGTTTAATATTTACATATGGTTATCCTTCCATACTATTCTGATAATCCAAACATAGGGTTCATTCCTAACGTAGGGTTCTTCTTCCATACTTTGCTGACAACGTATGGTTGTTTAACCATACTTTTTCCTTATCTTAAAAAGTATACACGATTTTTATACTTACACTACGTTTATCCATGTAGGGTATGAATAGTGTTTCCAGAACATGCTCAAGCAGATTTCGAATAAGTAGTGCATGAACAGTGTTTCCAGAACACACTAAATACGAATACTTTAGTAATAAACTCCCATAATTTCAAGAGTAAAATAAAATAATAAATTCCTGAAAAATTCTTAAAAAATAAAATCATTATAAAATAATTAAGTGTATTTGTGAGCATAAAAATTATCATAAAGAGATAGAGTAATAATACAAACTCCCCCTTTAAATAACAATATTTTGTATTGTTGAAAACAACACTTGCTCAATAGATCCTACAAGGGAATCCTTAGATCAGAACATAAGAAAATGCATCCATCAGGAGATCCTTGGAAGCATCTGATCTCATGGATTCATAGGATAGAAGGGAAAATCTCTCAAGGGGAGCATCCTAAAAATTAAAGTTCACAAGAGATATCTCATAGATCATCTCAGATCAAGATCTCAACTAGGATGGTCTAAACACCTAACATATCATCCACCCCATGTCTCACTCTAAGGTGACAACTGAATTTTATAACTATAGGAAGAACCTATAAATTTACGTTTAAAGACAAAAAATTCCAATTATGAGTCCTTATATTTCTCCACATGTTTCAATATTTCGATCTACTCAGAAAAACGCTCAGAATGGACTACTCACACGCCAAATTCTGACTTCTAGGACACAAAATATCCAAAACCTCTAAGCTGGAAAAAGTACATGGCATGTAATTTGGAGTTAATGGAATATAATATTATCCCTCACCTTGGCTATGTACTTATACATATCCAGAAGAACATGGGGTCTTCCTGTGTAAAGGTACTTGGTGTGTACTTTAATGTACATGGCGTGTGCTATCTAAAAACCAACATTATATGTTCTTTTTCACATGGACATACATATAGACATGTACCACCACACAACTTGTACTCATAGTACTTGGAGTGTACTTAAGAAAACTTTATCTAACCCAAACAGGAAGTACACAGGGTGTGCTCCCATGGAACACACGCCGTGTAGCCTGGTTTTCCCGACGGGAAAACCCTCAGATTTCTCAGAACCCCCATTTTCTCCCCTGAAACAATAGATCATGCCCCAATAGGACAAAAGAAATAAATATATGGAGATAAAAAATTTAAAAAACCAATTAAAAGGGGATATATGAAAAAAATTAAATGGGCCTAACTTTAGGCAGAAACCGCCGAAGCTTCGCTCGATTAGACTGTCCACATTTACTGAACATCACACCAGCACATCAAGATCTTCACAATGGTACCTCTATTACCTTAAATATATCACTCTATCTAAATATAAATTATATCTCTTAGGTCCTGGAAAATTAGGATCCACATAGGAGGAATGCGCAAGGTGGAGGAATGAAGAGGAAGGGATAGAAAAGAAGAAAAGGAAAGAAAAATAAAAGGAGGTCCCATGCCAGCTTTGACACCCAACTCAAGCTTATTCCTCAACTATGCTAAAATAACCATTCTGAAATCAAAAGAGGAGATAAAATCTAAATCCAAAACTCTGTTCAAAAGCTATCTCTGAACAAACCTACATGATTAAATTGATATTTAATTTAACAAAGATTAAATATTAATTATTCTTCCAAAATTTAAATGGCTCATATTTCCACCAAAATCCTGTCATAGGGTAAAAAACCTATTATGGGACCAATGGAGTGGTCATAAATATTTTACAAGATCATATTCTAAGGAAAAATGACCATTTTACACCTCCCACGAATCTGAAAGCAAAATTTCAAATTTCTGCTCAAAACTATAGTCTGAAAAATAAGGGTTCTTACAGAACCCCATGATCTGATGAAATGAATATGAGCTTACTGAAGGAACAAGTGAGGTGGAAATATTTATTGGGTAGAGACCCAGTAGAGTTACATGCATCATGATTTATTGTGTTCATGTTTGGATTGGGTGATCGTAGGAAATTAAAATTTATTAATTAAATAATCTTTGGAAAAATTCCATGCTATGGGGATTAAGATTTATTATTTATTATTTGGAATGGATTTTGGTCATCATCAAAAAGTATATTAGGTAGTATAGTTTCACTAGGATGATCTGGTTGATCTTCAAAGTATAGAACCGACTGAGGGGATGAGGCATGGTAGAGGGGTTTTCATGCCTTTTAGCTGTGGAGATTGGGGAAGTATAAGGGGAGAATATCTAATCTAGAGATATATCACTGGTTATATAGGATCAAGATCAAATTTGTTATGATTCAATCTTAGGATAAGTTCTGCGTTGCGTTAGTGTTATTCATATACAAGGAGTTTCATGTTAGTGGTGGGCAATGTATCTTGGTGACCGCAAGGAGGTGAATGTGTTGTGTCTAAAATTTTAGAAGGAGTTCTACTTGGAATTCCTATCGTTGATGATGAAGGAATAAATGAATAAGGAGTTTATATCTCTTAATAAGGGGATCTTGGTTGTGTGGGAAATTGGGATAAAGGTTAAGGACCTTCAATATTTTTATCCTAATAATTTTCTATATGAGGAGTCTAGAGCGCGACGTCTGAAGGAGGATTTGTGCCCAACAATTAGGTTTTCTGTCACCTCATTTACAAATTTTATGTACTTGAAGATGAAAAATAAGGAAGAGGTTATGTAGAATATTATTTATCTCAAGGGTGGGCCTTGAGAGAGTGGCCAATAGGGTATCTCAAGGAGCAGATCATTAGTCAATGGGTAACAAATGTTTATGTAGTTAGGGTATAAACCATTAGGGAATTTATTATGGTAGATCTCATCATGTTCTTGTAGGGAATGTGGATTATATGAAACTTATAGTGGATTATAATTTTTCATTATATGTCTATAATGGACATAGACACCACTAGGATCAGTTTCTGACTACTCATGGAGGCAAATTTAAAATGTAATGTTGGGACCCTTTTAGGAAGCAACAACAGTTTCTTTCAAGGTAGTTTTTGTAGCAGGGAACACTATAAAATTTTCATAATCCAAGGGAAGATGATGTTAGTAGGTTTCATGCTCATTATTATCCCCATACTCAGGTACCTAGGATATATCTCAACCTTGTATAATAACACCAGATAGGAAGATTATCTAGGCATGGTGAGATATATGCATTAGAGGTGATAGCTCCATAAGTTCATGAGGTTATCTGAGGTACGATTAGTTTACCATATACCTTTTTTATGCCTCATTTTATTTAGGAGCCTCAAACTACTTTTTTATCCTACTTTTGTGAATACCTTGGGAATGATTATAGATAGGATTCCTGTACCCCTAGTGTTATCTACATTGGTTGGAGGTCAAGTTGCTTTGTTTGATATTTCTCTGTTTATGTGGACTGGTGATGGGGTAAATCCATTTAGTAGGGGGATTATTATTACCATATATACAACCATATTATGTTATACATTTCAAGGATTAGTTTTATTCCACATGAATAACCATTGAATACTTCCATTGGAGATTTTAGTTTTTGATGTGGAGGTCCAATGAGTGGAATTCATTGGCGAGTGAGGTTGTCAGATGGGTGAAAAGAAAGTGGTGCCTACATTGTCTCAATTGGAAGAGATTTCCATAGAAGACTAGGAATATGATATTTATTGGGTTTTTTAATAGTTGTTGTAGGTTTTAATGAATTGATTGTGACACTACTCCCTTGATATAATGTCGAGTTTAGGATAAAGTTACAAAAACATGAATCTCTGATTTTGATAGATCCTTATCAAATAATTACTTTGAAGTTTCATGAGTTATGGATAAAGGTTGGTGATATGATATAGGAGGGTTTAATTCAAACTAGTGTGTCTCCTTGGGGTACACCAGTTTTGTTTTCCAAGAAGGAAGATGATAGTTTGATGTTGTGTTAGGACTAATAGAGAATGTATTGGGTAATAATCAAGAACTGTTACCCTCTTTCATGGATCAATAATTTGTTCAACCATTTTAAGTTATAAAATTGGTATGTGAAGATCTATTTATGGTTTGGATATCACTAAATGAGGATAAAATATGAATATATCCTAAAGGATACCTTTACATACAGGTATGGGCACTTGGAGTTTGTGGTCATACCATTTGGTTTCATGAACACAACAACTGTGTTCATGGGGATCATGAAATTTATATTCCAGGAGTCTATGGACTAGTTCTTTATTGTTTTCATCAATTATTTATTTATCTACTTGAAGTAATAGGAGGAGATTGTTGAAAATATCAGGGCTATCTTGTAGGTCCTTAAACACCACCATATCTATAGAAATATATCCAAGGGAAATTTATATTTGTGAGAGGTGAATTTCCTTGGACTTGTGGTATCTCAAGAGGATGTGGCCATAAAACCGTTGATGATCTATATAGTTTTTTCTTGGGAAGGGCCCATGAAAATGTAGAGGTTCACCATTTCTTTGGTCTTGCAGGTTATTATCAGAGGTTTGTGTGTGATTTATCTCAGGTTATAGCCCTACTGATAGCCTTTAATAGGAAGGAATAAGCCTTCATGTGGAATGATAAATACCATAAAACATTTGATTAACTAACAAAGAGGTTTATCAATACCCCAATACTTTATTTTCCAGAGGATGGTGTGATGTTTGAGGTCTTTTGTGACACGTAACATCTGGGTTTGGGATGTTTTTTGATAGAGCATAGTGTTTTGATCACTTATGGGTATAGGAAGTTATGAACCCTAAGCATAACCATGACACACATGATCTAGAGTTGGAAATAGTTTTATTTATAGTGAAGTTATAGAAACATTACCTCATCGGTGAGATATTTGTGGTTTTCATATACAATAATAACCTAGAATATGTCTTATATTAGTGGGATCTGAATCTACACCAACATTGGTGAATGATGTTTCTATAGGATTATGATTTTGAGATGTTCTACACCCTAGGAATGGGAACTATTATTTTTGATGCACTCATTATGAAGTTCCAAGGAGATATAGCTCAAGAGTATGTAGATGATTTTATAGGGATGAAGGATCTTGGAGTGATTCATCTTGATTTGGAAGAAAGTAGTGGCTAAGCTTGTTTATATCATATAACCATGGAGTCATCCTTGATGTAGTAGGTGGAGGAGTTTCAACGGGGAGACTCATATATAGAGGTGATGCATGACCGTTTTGGCCATAGAGATATTCTAGTATGATAGTCAGAGGATGGTTATGACCAGGTGTTGTTCTACAGGTGGTTTTTTATTCCATTAGAAATGTGATAGGTAGTTCTATAAAAGTTTCACATATCCCCTTTAGTGTTAAATCTTGACATGACTAGGATGTATCATGGCTTGAAGTGATATCGCTTGTGGCCTGGGATAAAATGATCGGTGGCAGAGTTTTTGATGAAGTGTCTAGTTTTTTATTAGGTTAAAGTGGAACACTATGTACATAGAGGTTTGTTGCAGCCCTTGTTTGTTACCAAGTATAAATGGGAGGAAATAATGATGAATTTCATCACTGGGTTGCCCCAGGATCATGGAGAATTTGATGCAATTTTGGTTATTATGGACCAGCTAATGTAGCCATCTCATTTTCAAACGATCCATGAATCGAGTGACCTAGATGTCTGGGTGGGGAATCATATGGAAAATGTGGTTAGGATTGGTGGGGTCTTGAGGACTACCATAACTAATTGTGATCCTAATTTAACCTCATAGGTCAGGAGGGTATTGAAGCATTATTTTGGCTCCCATTTTCACCTTAGCTCTACTTTCCACCCTTAGATAGATGGGCAGACGAAGCTGACTATCTATATGCTAGAGGATATGTTGCGAGATTTCTTTTGGTATTTTGGTGGATATTGGGTAAAAAAACTTCATTTGGTTGAGTTAACCTATAAAATATCTATCACTCATCCATTGGAATGGCCTTGTTAAATGCATTGTGTGGGAGACCATGTCATTCACTGCAAGAAAGCAGTGTTTTAGTAGCGGTTTTCAAAAACAACAGCAAAAAAACCGCCACTAAAGGTTTTTTAAAATAAGTTTTATAAATATTTTAAAATTTATTCAAAAAAATTTACAATTTTTATAGGAGAGTTTATTTCAAAATTGCTATGAAATTTAGGATTTTTTTTAAAAATTAAAAATTAAAAATTAATTATTAATTATTCATAATCAAATAAAATTTATGATTTATAGTTTTAATTATTTATAATGGGTCTATTAATAAATATTTATAATTATTAGTTAATAATATTTTTTAACTGAAAACAAGTCTTCAATAAGTTAAAGAACAGATTTCGACATCAAATGACCATAACATCTAATCTGGGTGTCCATTTCAACTCCAAAACCAGTCAAATCAAAGCTTATCAAATGAGTTAAAACCAAGTTAGATTTAAATATTTTTATAATCAAAGAACGAAAATATATTCAAATTTTAAAAGTCAAAAAATGAACTCAAACTTCAAACAGCCATAATCTGGGTGTCTGTTTGGGCTCTACCACAAATCAAATCGAAGCCTACGACAAGCTCAATGCCATTTAGGTCAGGTACAAACTCTTTGAGTACTGTACCTCTTTTTATTCTTCTAGAATGGCCCAAAAGGCCACTAAAAGAAAGGTTTTAGTTGTAGACCCAAATTTCTTAAAATTCAAACGGTTATAACGTTTGATCCAGGTGTCTGTTTGACCTGTACCACATATCATATCGAAGTTCATTTCAAGATCATCGACTTGACTAGTTGTGACACTAGAAAAGGAGTACCAGATAATATTTTATGATTATTTTAGTGTTTTTAGGGTTTTCAAAGGTTCTTAATGTTTTATGATTTAATTAATTAATTAATTAATAAATAATTTATTTGTTATTTATTTATTTATTTAATATTAATTATTTAATTAATTATTAATTAATCAATCAATTATTAATTAATCAATTAATTATTACTACTTATTTATCTATTATTTATTTATTTATTTTACAATTTAATTATAGATAAATTTATTTATTTATTTAGTTAGTTATTATTTAGTTATTATGTTCACATTAATTATTAATTTATTTTTAATTTATTAATTAATTAATTATTATTATTTTATTAATCTTTTTTATTTGATTATTTATTTATTATTTTTTTATACTTTATTCATAATTTATTAATTAATTATTAATTATTAATTAATTAATAATTTTTCATTAAATATTAAATATTGAATATTATATATTAAATATTAAATATTAAATATTAATTATTAATTATCAATTACTAATTATTAGTTTATATTAATTATTAATTAATTATTTTTGTATTTTTTGTATTTATGTATTTATGTATTATTTATTATTTATTATTTGTTAATTTATTTTTAATTTACTAAATATTAATTTATTATCTATTTATTCAATATTCATTATTTATTAATTTTAAATAAATTATTTATTAAAAATTTCTTAAAAATTTGTTAATTATTTATAAATTTTTGAATATTAATTATTAATTATGAATCATTAATTCTTAATGATCAATTATTAATTATTAATTATTAATTTTTAATTTTTAATTATTTATTTATCTATTATTTGTTAAATTATTATTTATTTATCATATATTAAATTATTTTTTAGTTAACGTATTATTTACACATCACTTATATATTATGTATTATATATTAAATATTAAATACTATATATTATTTATTAAATAATTATTTATTTATCACATAATAAATTATTTTTAAGTTAATGTGTTATTTATACATTAATTATATATTATATGTTATATATTATATAATATATAATATATAATATATAATATATAATATATAATATATAATATATATTATATACTATATATTATGTATTATATATTAGCTATTATATATTATGTATTATTTATTATTTATTATATGTTATCTATTATAAATATGATAATATATATTATGTATTATATATTATGTATTATTTATTTTGTGTTATATATTATGTATTATATATTATGTATTATATATTATGTATTATATATTATGTATTATATATTATGTATTATATATTATGTATTATATATTATATATTATATATTATATATTATATATTATATAATATTTAGTATTTAGTGTTTCATATTTAGTATTTACAAGTTACTATTTACTATTTAATATTTAATATTTACTATTTACTATTTATTATTTTGTATTTACCATTTGTTTCTATATTATATATTTCTTTATTTATTATTCATATATATTCTATTTATTAATTAGTAATTTTTATTTAGTAATTATTAAATATTAATAATTATTTATTAAATATTAAATATTAGTTATTAATTATTGAATAATCATTATTGATTAATAGTTATTTAGTGTGTATCTATTTGTTATGTATTATTTATTTTTCAAATATATATATATATATATATATATATATATATATAAGTATATTAAATTCAATATATTGGCCACATGAAGAGCCTACTAGAGTGGTAAAGTCTTTTGAGAATAAGCAAGAGGTAAGGGGTTCAAATCTCACGCAAGAGAGAATTTCTATATATTACATGGGCATGTGCATGGACATGGACTTGTGCATGGAGATGAGAATGAGCATGGTAATAATAAATAATAAATAATAAAAAAATAATTTTATAAAAAAATAATTTAATAAATAAATAAATAAATTAATACTAAATTATGAAAATAAAAAGATTTAAAAAATTTAAAACATTTAAAAAATTAAAAATTATATAAAAATGATTTTGTGACGATTTAAACCACCGCTAAAAAACCGCTATTAAATCATTCTACGAAGGTTTTAAAAAACTATTTCTAATTATTTCCCAACACACCATTTAGCAATGGTTTTCCAAAACAATCGTATAATGATTTAGTGGCGGTTTAAACCACCAATAAATACAAATTTTGGTGTAGTGATTCTCTATTGTGTTGGATAGAGGTTGTGAACATAAAAGTTCTTGGTCATGATGTGGTGTAGAACATGACCGAGAAGATCTAGTTGGTCAAAGAGAATTTAATGGTGGAACATGAACATCATAAGGCCTATGATGATTATAGGAAGAGGCCCCTAGATTTCATGGTTATAGACCATGTTTTCTTGATGGTTTCCCCACGAAGGGGGAAATGGATGTTTGGAAGGGGAGTAATATTTCACCCCAGTTTGTTTTACCTTTTGACATGTTTGGGTCAGTTGGTGAGGTGGTAGGTAAATTTTCAATTCCACTATGACTAGAAAGGATCCAATATGTATTCCATGTGTCATAGATTCATCAGTATCTTCATGATAATTCCCATGTCATTGACTCAAAAGAGTTGGATATCATGGATGATGCGGCGTTTATGGAGCAACCAATAGAGATCCATGATTTTCAAGAGAAGGCAGTGTATAGATAAACCATACCCTTTGATCATGTGCTATAAAGGAATATTGTACTAGAGAATATGACTTGGGAGAATGATACATATATGAATTTCCAATACTAAGAATTATTTTGAGTTTTGGCCTTGTTTTGTTCTTGCCTTGATGATGTGATGTTTGATCCTTCATGATTTATGAGATGTTCCTTTTTCTCATACAAGTGGTGTGGTTTATGAATTATAATATACGAGGAGGGGAAACAACCTTCCTAATAAAGATGTGTTATATTTACAATACATTTTGAAACCATGTGGGTGAGTTAGGGTCTCCCAAAGTAAACAATATCTTGATATGGAGGGTAGGTTTCCCTGATTGGAGTACTTAGGGAAGTGTTCTGTGATGATCAAGGAGGTTTTGGGATTGAGTTATGTGTAGTTTAAAATGTTAGCAAGGATGGTTATGTGGAAAATATGTGGCCTGTGGTTGTATTGAGATGATTTGGTATTGTGCTTATTAGGGGATTATGATGTAGTTGTATGACTTGTTTTGTGGGCATTTTCGTTTGGTGTGTTTGGTTGGTGGTAGTGTTTGGGTTGTAATGAAATCCCAGAGTGGTATCTCACATTATGGTTATTTGAACCCTCCCCTTTATTTTTGGGTTTGGTTTTGATTCTCGAGGATGAGAATCATTTGATCGGAATCTAATATAATAGTTCATTCCTTCTTGTCCATTTACATTTCAAGTGTGGTAGTTGGAGGTGTTCAGAGGAGGTTTGAGGAGTGTTTGGTGGATTTTGGGCTTCAAATTTTCCATATCATGTGGTTTATGAAATTAATATTTATTCACTTCATGGTATATTGATTCATAGATAAATAGCTGAATACTCATTGCTTAAGTTCAGATGAGGAGTTTTGTGCTAAAGTAACTCATAATGTTAATGGATAATTCCTGATGTGAATTAAATCAGGGTTGAGGTTGCATGAAAGTCAATGGACGTTCATTAGGTTTGTAATTCTATTTATTCAAAATCTAAATTTGTTTCATGGCCTGAATTATAGGGACTCAAGAAAATTCACAACATGAATAGGGGTTTCATGTTGTGATTATTCCAATGTACCACTTTTTTATAAATTATGGGGGAACTTGGTTTTACCACAAGCCTCTTTTTTTCCTCTTGGTTTTAGAGAAAACCTCAGAAGTTTTGGGAGATCCTCAAGCCCCTATCCCCCTACTTTGATCCTACACTTATGGATGTTGATAATTGGAAATTAGAGATGGGTTCTTCTATTTATCCCCTCGTTTCCATTCATTATTCTTTTAGGGATTCACTATGGTGATGATGTTTTGATCATAGTGAGTTTTGGATATGATTTTAATGATACCATGCTGTGATCTTGGTTGATCCAGGGTTTCTTTATGTGTTTGTGGTCTTCTTATCTCTTCTCATTTGTGATGTTGTGCATGACAATTTATAAATATTCTTTGAGGTATGATATCATTGTTGTCTCCCTATTTATATGTAGTGTGGGAATTGCATGCTTTTTCCTTATATTGGGTGTACAGTAAAGGTATTATTAAAGAAGATAATTAATTGGTTTAACTATTTTTTTGGGAATGGGGAGAAATCACATGTTATACTACATTTTTTTTTTAGTTCTTAATTATTTAATTTTGTTCATTTTAATATTCACATTTTTTTAATAAAAATTATTTTTTGTTGTTTTATTGGATGATATTAATTGAATTATATTTTTATGAAGTGATTTTATTTGTTTAAAATGTTATAATTAATTCAATAAAATTTATAATTTTTTTTAGTTATATTTTATGGGAAAAAATTTTAAATTCCTTTTTATTAAAATCTAGAAAACCATGGATTCATTTTCTATAAGATTTGATTTAATTTTGAATTCATTTTATTCTAATAGATTTATGGTAATTTGATTTGTTGCAGTGAAATTATGTTTTTATATTTACTCAAAGTATCATTATTCATCTATTAGGCCTGCATAATATATTTTATACCACTGACTACATTGTAATTTTGGGATATCCCCATTTGATAATTTTAAAGTAGACCTGCATAATATAATTTTAGGAAATGTTTTCCCATATGATAAATTCTCATAAGGTAATTCCATGTAATAGAATTTCATGTAAGATATTTTATCCATTGTGGTATCCAACCAAAACCCATTATCCATCAAATAAATACCTTGTATAAGGAAGACAAAGACCAACCAAGTATTTCTGAAGAATAACACTCACTAATTTTTTGAGGTCGTGGAAGGATCTATGCCTCTTGAGATCAACCAATAATAAGAAAGAATCTGGAACTAAGAGTTATAGATGAAACTAATCAAAACTTATCTAGGAAATTTCAATGTATAAGAAATTGAATCAAAGTAGATCGATGATTGATAAGATCCCAAGTTTGGAAGTGAGAATGAGGTACTGATAATGAATAAAACACAAGATTAATGAATGGGTGTTGAATAAAATTTAAGAATATGACATTGCCTCACCCTATCCATTGATGAAGATAGTCCATTATTGAACATGATTAATCAAAAAGAAACTTTTTGATAGATGTGAGAGGAATTCATATGTGTGGTGAATCTGAGAAAAATTGTTATTATTTTATAGTGTAAATTTTTTTTGGGGGTTGACAGAAGATAGGGTGACCTAATTTATACCCATTTATTTGGTAGTGAATTTAATGATAATTATGACCAACATTCTTGATGAAATTCTTCAAAAGAAATCTGAATTTATTGGAGATCAGTACAGATTGATGATGAATATTCACTTTCTATTGGATGATCTAGTTTTACGGGAGAATTGTTCTATAGAATTTGGTATATGAATTCACCAAATGATCAAGAAGAACTGAGTTTCATCAACTTAAATCTCAATGAGTTCATATTCCATGGGCCCATGTTGGAATGAGTTATTCTTGAAGAGATTATCATTTGTTTCAACTGACAAGGATTTTAAGTCTTGTGATTGAGCTGGTTTTGGGGGATATGTCCTTCGAGCATTAAGAATAATGAGTATAGTTATATTGACCAAGATCAAGTGACCTAATTGATGCATGGATTAATTGGACTATAAGGAATATTGAACGCCATTGTTTATGAAAGTGGTGGAATATTAGGACCTATCTAGAAGTAGATAGAGAAAAAAACTGATGATTTATTGAAATATGTATTTTTTTCACTTTGAATGAAAAGATTTTATAAATTAAAATAAGGTTTTACAAAAAATTGAGGAAATATTGGAAGAATCTGAGAATATTTGTGACAAATGAATGAAATATGAAGACATGTAATGATACTCAATTCTTGGTGATGAAATAAGGTGAATGTGGGGTTATTAGTATTATATTATATGATATTTGTTAGAGTTACTTGATATTTCATTCAAATATTCTGAATATTATCTTTGGAGTGTTACATGTTGATAAATTCACATGTTATATTGTTTTTTTACATTTTCTTAAATTTTCTGTAAGTAGGGTTATTGATTTTTTTATAATGGAACAACCCTTCACTCTGGGAATTCTTTTGTCTCTCTCAGTATAATTCTTTTCACTTATTGTCTACAAATAAAATATTTCATCTGTCCAATATCTGCCTTTATATTTCTTCTCAAGTCTCCAATCATATAGGGATAACCTATGAATCTAGTTTTAGGAGGTGAATCACAAAGCTTTTGGGAGATCTAATATCAACTTAATCATCATTATTGCTCTTCAGTCTCAACTGATAACGATGGTGAAACAGTAAGTGAAAAATTACTCACCACTAGATATCATTTTATTCTCTTTTATTTTTTTGTTTTCTATTCTACATAATTTTCACAAAATCGAGTGTTTAAATTTTGGTTTTTTGATTTTATAACCATGATATAACCATTCTAGATTATGAGGAATCTCTGATAGGGTGATTCTCTTGAGTGACTCATATTATAGTTAGGGATAAGTTTCAATATATGGTAAGAAATACATGGAAGTGTATTTTTTGTGTGGTTAGAGAGGTGAATTTAGTCAAGATATCACTTTTTTATCAAGTTATATTGAGGATTGTTTATTTTATTAATTCAGGTAGGACAATGATAGGTATCGGAAAGATATATAAACATGGAACTAGTATTTCTTCCCAATGACATTATTTTATTTATCTCTTGATTTTTGTTTTTATTTTTTCCCTTTTCAATTTACTTCTCTTAAAATCACTTCACATTGTCTTTATGCTTTATTTTACTACTTTCTTAATTGATAAAAAATCAAAAATATTTTTATAGAATGATGAGGATAGACACACTACCTCATTGTGTCCTACCCTAAGGTTATCCATTATGTTATATCAAGGGAGAATATAAATGTATCTTTTATTATTCAATTGAAAATTCTATCAGTAAAAATTATAACATATTATATTTCCTTTTAATAGTATTAAATTATTATTTTTTACTTTTTTAGATTCTACACAAACTTCAAATTTATTTAACTCATCTATAAAATTAAATAATTTTAACATCTTCATGAATATTAATAATTAAAAAGTATCAGGTTCCAAATGACCATTCTATAACATAGAGGAATAAATTAATTTAGTCAAATATTATATGATTTTATTATTATATAGTTATTAAATTCCATCTCTTGATCACCCCTTCCCTATAAAGAAACCTCCCTTACACAAGATAACCTTGCTATATTCAAATGAAACCTAAAATCCCTTGCTATAAAGAAGATAAATAGAGACTATATTATTTTGAATCTTGGTTATATACTATAAATTTATAAGATTCAACTTCTACCTAGAAGTAAAATATTTCTCCACACTTCCTTAACCTATGATGTTGACTCATGCATTATTTTGAAGGCGAACTTCCTTCATAATAGTAATCTCATAAATTTTTTTGATCATTGAATAATATTCTCACACTTATAATGTATATATTAATCAAAACTCTAAAATGTATTCATCAAAGTCATAATGACATTGAATACAATTAAAACTAGATTTTGTTCAAATATTAAAATTTTTATGCTTGTTCACTTTCATTCGATAATCTCATCCCCTTTAAGAATGCCATGTTTTTTTCAAAAATAAAACATAATTATTTATTTTTGTAAAGATTTTCATTATTTATGAATTATTTAATTTTTTTATTACCATGTAGAAAAGGATTTTTGGATCATTTATCTCAATGAATATCACATTGGAATAAATCTGTAAGTCCATACCCATTTCTCTCAAAATGGTTTATTTTGTGATGTGAAAAAAATATTTTGAATTTTTTTAATTAAATATCCACACTCTTTTTAAAGAGATATTTAAAAAATTATTTCTACATCAGTGGAAATTTAGTACTAATTTCTGAAAATAGATTTTTATATTGTATTATTAAGAGAAATAATTTTAATTTTGATGAATTTAAGCACCCGAATTTTCTCTAACAATTTCTCATTTTAAAACACCCTATAATTTAGATATTTTAAAATAATAAATTAATTTTTACCTTCCTCTTTATATTTTTACTTAAACTCGAGTATATCCCAAACCTGTCATGCTGATTTTAGTTTTAAAAATTAGTCATAAAGATGATTGGATAAGTTGTTTAATTTATATCCTTGAATAAAATTTTGTGGTGTTCATATTTTTTTCACATGTTTTATATTTTTATGACCACAATTATATTAACCGAATAACTGTTGGGATTTGGAGTACGATTTTTTAGGAATTAGTAATATATATGGTTCCAAAATTTATAAAATGCTTAGAATGGTGAGGAGGAAATTTATCTTGTCCAAAAATTATTAGAACCTTTTTCCATCAAATGAATAATGTTTTAACATGTATGGGTTCATAACTATGAGAGACTCAAAATTCATCTTCTCTATTTTGAATTTTCCAAAATTTTTTATTGTTAAAAAATTTGAGGTGGAAAGAATGAAGGTATATTTTTGATAAATCCTTGTAGTTTATAAGATTTAATTTCCCAAAAGGGTTTGTTCTACCCATATTTATTGGCACACAGTTTTTAGTGAAATGTTCCCTGAGGATTTAGTAGTGATTTAGGAATTAGTGAACAAGAATTATCACAAGTCCTTTCAAAATGATATTATAATATTTATCCAGATATATTTTTGAATATTTTCAAGACTCCTTCCTTTTGTAGACTCAACTCTTAATAATATTAAAACCTTTTAGGGGGAGGTTACTATTCAAATATCATAAAATTCAATGGATATGACTAATAACTCTATTCGTCATGGTATGTATGTTCTTAACATTAATTCACCATACATAACTTATTCCATTATATAATTTCCATATTAAATTCCACTATTAAATAGTCAATATTTAATTTCTCTATTAAAACCTCCCACATCAACTCATTATCAAATTGGAATTAAAGATGATAAAAACTTATAAATCCAACTATCAAAATTATCCCATGAATCCCATTAAATTATTTAATTAATACTTAATAAAACACATTTAATTATCCTGTTAAATGTATTAAACCATTATATTAAATGATTCCTTTTTTAAAATATATAAATTCCACATTAGACTCATTTAATACTAACATTAAATTATCCTTCTATATTAGTCCACCTCATCAATATCCATAAAAAATCATATGGGAACCACTATAATATTTAATGAATAAAATATATTTTAATAAAATTATGGCAACAATGCCTCATTTTCCACCTATCTGTTATACTATACACCTCCATCACGTCACACCTTTGCCACTTTTCCTTCACCATAGCACAACTTGTGCCCTATATTGGTTTCTGATTTCTTCAACCAAGTATGATATTTTGTTTATTAATTAGTTATTTATGTGAACATAGGCTAACATTGATAGAAAATTATTGTTGCATGATTCATAATTTTTTTCTTATATTATAGAGACTCGTTTATAGTTCTTGGAAGGCGATACATTTACATTTACTCCAATTTTATAATATCTAAAAAATATATTCCTTATCATTTTTTTCTTCATTTAATTGATCATTCATTATTTGGCTACTATATTTTCTAATTATTTATTATGAAAATTATAGAGTTGACATGAAGATAAAGTGAAATTTATTTTATATCTTTACATCATTATTTGGGTTAATAAATTTTTATTGAATAATTATTTTTATATAATGAATTTGGTTATATATTTATAGAATTTATGCTTATGAGTTCATTTAAAAAAAAAAAATTATTTTTTTCCTCCCACACTATAAAAAGAAAACTACATACCATTATGGTTTTTATATTATAAGAAATTAGGTATACATGAAATAGAAATAGTGCTCAAAATGTTAGGTTTGTTGGATTTATTTCCCTAGAATATAATGATTATTTACTTTTAATTAAAAAATCATAAATTTATACATGTAATATTCTTACGAAAAATTTAATTTACTTATTTATACTTTATGTGATAATATACTTAGAATATTTTTACATTAATAAGTTATAATAGTTCCCCACTATAATTAAAATGTAGATATTTCATAAAAATGTTCTTAAGTAAATATCCCATGGTTTTTGGTAAATTGGTCTAATATGGAATGTATGATATTTTACTATCAAGAGATAAGGGACCATAAACATTGAGATTTTTACTAATAGAGTTCATACTTGGTGATGTCTAAGGTTGGAGCTCATAAGGACGATCCCACTAACAGAATAACTACACTATTAATGTTTCATTGGATGTTTTTATTTACAAGAATGTGTATTGGTCCTTTAACATGGGATTATTATTAATCTGAATCATGGTTCATGTACATTGACGCATGATAAAAACCATGATATATTTACTCACAGTGAAGTAACTTCCATCCGATGTGTCATGAATTGCATAAAATTAATCAAATGATAAATATACAATATATCTATTCCATGTTAGAGAATAATATATTTGTAGCCTTTTGAGTGAGATAAAATCTATAGGTTAAATCCATGGCCTTGATAGTTCATATAAAAGATTATCTTGGGAATTTAAAGAAATATAAATCAACTAGAAAGGATGATGAAATATATATACATCATGATTAGTGAGATATTAGTTTATAAAATGATTATATTATATAGTAGAATTTATTGGATATTTTTGTTATAACTAATCAACTTTTCTTTATGTGGGAAATGAAGTGTTTATAGATACCCCCAATTGTTTATGGATTGTAGGTACTTAAATTAAATAAAGATCCTAGATGGTCACACACTTAAAATAGCTATAATTTAATTAAATTAAATTGAATCTAAATTTAAATTATATTAATTCTTTGTTTGTTAAATAACATTTATTTAAGTTATATTTATCATAAATTCAATGACAAGATCACTCAAGAAAGTAATAAGTGATTTAAAATTTATCTATTATTTATCCAAAATATAAATAAATATTATTTTTATTCAAACTATGTGGTAATAAAATATTTATATATTTAATTATAATAAAATTGATTAAAATAAATATTTACTCACAAGTCATGTGGGAACAATATTTATTTTATCGAAGGAATAAAATTAATTGTTCATGGTTTGAAAATATTTATGGAAGGGTTTTGATCAAGTTAATGATAATATATATATATTCAATATCATTTAAATAAATAAATAAATATTTATTTAAGAGATGATATTATAATAAAACATTTCATAATAATAATAATAGTTAATTATTATTTTAAGAAATTTAGGACATATTTTTTTATTAGAGACAAATTAAGAGAAATTATTTAAATGAAATTATTTTAATTCCTAAACTTTGTATAAAAATTAAATTATGTCATTTTTTTACATGTAAATTAATTTCACCTAATTATATTCTCAACAATAAGAGTGAATTAGATATAATCTTTTATCAACTATCAGGTTTTTACAGAGAGAAAGTAAAAAAAATTATTTATATAATCAAAAGAGACCAATGTTAAGAACTTGTTTCCCTCTATTTAGAACTCAAGATACCCAGAATAATGTTTATAGTTTCATGAATCACATATTTATATCACAAGAGGAATTATCATTTCGATTCTTAAAGTAATGATAAAATCAAGATGATTGGTGATTTATTCAATGAAATAAACAATAATTGGAAGATAAATCATAAGAAAAAAAAATAAATGTAATAATTTTATATAAAAAATTAATAATGAATTATGTGCGATGTCCTATTAAAGTATTTAGGATAATTTTTTCAAGTTTAGAGATAAAACATTAAATTTTCAACCCGCATCATTGTTTTCTTAACACTCATAATCTTCAAATGATATTATAATGATGAAACTAATTTTCAAATCATATTTTAATTTGATTTATTAAAGTTCATCTCAAGTGTATATTTTTGTCCTAGTGGTTGAATCCATGTGTGAATTATAGTTTTTATGTTAGAGAAAAATCCAAATATGGAGATATTAAATTCATAAGAACTTGTTTATTTTATTTATTTTGTTTAAATAAAATAAAATTAAATGGGGATGTTTGATAAAATCTTAATGTAAATTTATTTATTATTTATTATTAATTAAAATTTTACACACAAAATCATATATATAAATTTATTTATCTATGAAATGTATTATTAATATATAAGTTTATATATATAACATATATATTTAAAATATATAAAAAATTAGTTTTTTTGGGGTAGGCACACTCACTTCATGGTGGTCAACCCCCCATATTTGGTGAGGGGGGGGGTTATAAAAAATGATTTAAAAAAGTCATTACCTGGGGCGGTGTGTAATAAAAGTGACCTAATTAACTGAAAAATACTCAAATCAGGTTGTCATAAGAACGTAGTTGAAACTACCAATCACTAGTGGCAAGTGTAGACATATGGGGTTTAATAAAGTACTTATGGGAGATGTTGTCCCCCTTGAAATTTAATGTTACTAAGAGTAGTGGAAAGCCACAATTTGGGCATGAACCTTAGGGTAGTAGTATGTTCAACCCAAAATAGCCCATTGAATTCCAAATGTACCCAGTTAACATACCATTTTAACATTAAAATATGTAACAACTACATGAGCAAAAACACATACCAATCCCAGGTTCTACATATCCAAAAAGTAAAAAAAAGTGTAAGTACTAAAAAATTCTATAAATAAAAAAACCAAAAAAAACATGAATTTGGGATAAAAATTGGTAGATTATCATGTGGACTCTATAATAATGAACATTTTTAGGACAACCTTTAAACATCCATTCTATAAGCCCTCCAGGAAATGTAAAAGGAACCATCCATTCTCCAGGATCCATGTTGTACTAGATCAATACTCCAATGATTTCCCCTTAAAGAGATTACAGATAATAATACATGATTGTTTTCCATGAGTGTATTTATAGGGCATGAGTATAAAAACCCAGTAGGTAATCACCATTCCACTCCTAATAACCCATTATAAACTCAAGTGCATGCGGAAAAAAAATTTCAACTAGAAGTAAGGAAAACAAGGAACTCAAACATTATTGATATAATTTTAACCCCTAAATTTTATAACTAGAAAGTATAAATACCTATAACAATAGAATTCTTACCTAAACCATCTTAATTAAACAAGAACTCATATTGATATCATGGTAGAGGTTGGGAAATACTACAGCCTATTCCCTCTAGGTAATGGAACATACAAGAGACAGAAAATATATCCATCCCTTGGGAAAAGGAGTGGGTGTACTTGAGTCAGTTCCAATCCAATCTTGTGGAAAGAGTGGATGGTGTATACAAATTCAGGGTACTATGAGCCCATCCTATCACAACACTCCATATCAAGATGTAAAATCCTAAAAAATTATATACCATCCATATACCAATTTTAAAACACTTACCACTTAACACATGAGATGAGTAAAACTATATAATATCAAAATAAAGTAACATATAGAGACAAAATTTAATTTATGTATTGGGAAACACATTTATAATTATGTAAAAATACATTTTAATAATTAAATACTACAACTAAATACTAAATTTTTCCCACAGCTACAATGGTATTAAAAAATAAGAATAAATACAGAATACCTCAAGGAATGCTTGGACCCAAATATAAATTTCATGAAAAACTCAAATGGACTTTAGGATCTATGAAATTTAAATTATAATTTATTTATTTTTGAATAAATTCATTTTAATTATGTTCACATGGACCTATACAGATGTTAGTATACCCCTTAAAATTTATTAGATAAAAGAGGGGTACACCTATCTTAAACAAATGTAAAAATTTCATTGAGGACTGATAGAAAGAATTTGGACACCATAATATTGTTCATATAACCTTAGATAATAGTAAATAAGGGTTTTATTATCTTTTACAATAGAAGAGTATATATAAAAATCATAATTACAAGTTTATCATGATTTTTCCTAGAATAAGCCCCCATAAAATTCTAACAAGGATAAATCCAATTAGTTTGATGAATTCCAAAATACATAGAATTATAAAAAGATATATTATACCCACTAATATAGTGAAAAAATAATAAGTTTGATTAATAGGAGTTCTATGACCTTAGTGTGTTGAAATATAGCTTCAATGACCAATTAGAACCACTTAGATCAAATATGAAGAGTGGATCCACTTAGAGAGGTTTAGAGCAGAGGGAGAGTCCAAGAGAGGTGTAAATAAGAGTAAATGGGATGATAATATCATGATCCAACATATTAGGGGTTTAATTTAGGGTAGTAAATGATAAAATTACACTTTAATAATGGTATTTTTATTAGGTGTCTACTGGGTACCCTTTGGTTCAAAATAGAGCCACCACACCCACCTATACTTCTATAGGAACCTGATACCAAACCTCTAGTTATATGGTCTCTTATATACCAATCCCTTCTTCATTTTCATCCCATATCCTTCCTAAAAGTATAAAATCCCCTTCAGAACCAAGTAAAACTAAATAATGAAATTTATTAATCAAAAGAAATTGGAATTACCTATTTGTAGAGGTTTAAGTATTTATAACCTCCCCACCACCATACTTTTCATCCCTAATAATATTTAACTTTTTTCTCGAGGGAAAAAATTATCCATTGTATATTCATATCGTCCTTATAATACTAAATTTCATCTTGAATATTTCCATACTATATCTTTACCAAAAAAATGGATCACCTTTCCTCAAAACACCTTTTAACTCCAATCAATGATATAAATGGTATGATCTACATTGGATTCATCAATAACTAGATAAAATTCATTACACTAGATTATGTGATGGGAGTATGGCATATAATATCTTAATTGGAATACATGGGACGTGTTATTCATGGAAATAATTTTAGAGGAAGGATGATTGATATGAAACTTCCCTGGATTTATTAAGGATTTCGAATTTCTTAATATATCATTGGGTTATCTTACATTGATTACCCATCCATTGGTGACCCAATCATGGTGAAACTAAGAGGAAAACCTGATCACCCACTTTGAATTTCAAACGTCACCATTGATGGTAAATATATGAAATTTTCATCTCAATGAAATTTAGAGATATTTAAAAACCAAATCTACCTTCCCCATATCTATTGAATAAGATCATGAATAATTATATAAGATTAAAACATATATGTGTAACGAAGAGGAGAAAAACATGACCTCCATTATAAATAATTATAAGTATCTATCTAAATAGAATATTAATAGATGTTATTATAGGATAATTTCACCAATGAAAAGTGATCATCCTAGGATCCATTGAAGTTAATAAATTAGGCCTAATGAATATCTTCAAATATTCAGATAGTTTTCTCAGACTGACCATCAGTCTGTAGGTGAAAGGTGGTACAAAATTTTATCTAAGCCCTTAATTATTTATGAATCCCAAACTAGAATCATTATATAAACCTTAGATCTCTATCAGTGATGATACAAGCTATTAAATCATAAATCTTATCTATCTATCTATCAAATATACATATTTTTGAGTACATCAACTAAGGATTCTTATTTAATAATAAATAATTAATCCATCTTATTTAAATAATATACTATTAACCAAACTACATATTTCCCTTTAAACAAACTTGGAAATATAGAAAAAAATTCTATCATAATTTGATTCTATATAAATATGGGTAGGGGAAATTTATGAAGATAACCCATAGTCTTTTGACACTCCACTTTAACTTATTAAAAAAAATGAGGCACTTAGTGATAGATCTTGTAATGATTTTCTTAATATGATGCCACTAGAATTGGTGATAGATATCATGGTACATTTTCATGATTGTTGGGTGTAAAACCTACCAAGAGGAATAGTACTCTTTCAATATATCCTCCTTCATACTCAAAGGGACAATGATTATTGTATTGATGTATACAAATTAATGAATCTTAGAACCAACCATCATGAATCTCCCCACCTCAAGTATTTATTAAATAATGATATAATCAGGATCCAAGATCTAAGGATCCTTGATGCACTATATAATAGATTATGTATGATCTATGGGCTGTAAATTCACCCCAATATGATTCTAAATAACTTCCAAATATTGCACAATTATAAGTGACCTCAATGTTTATTCATATTTTCCATCTTTCCCTTTCTGATGGAGAAAATTTGGGATACGAGAATATAAAATGACATTTCCTTTATCAAGCGAACATTAGATATTAAAATAAAATTATTGATTGTATTCCACCCAATTAGGTTACCTAAGAGTCAATTATCATTAAGAAATATGTATTTAAGCCTCTTATAGTCAATGAACACAAAAAAGATTAACCAAATAGGTAATTACTCTAACAATTTAAGGCATCAATATTAGTGTTGTAACACCCCAATCTTCCATGATACGTTTCTCTTTGAATAATGAAATAGCATGTGTTGTACGCAACTTCGAGTTCTAACACACACCACAACCAATCATACTAGCTGTTATGAATAGTAATACCGAATTTTTGAATTTTTATAAATTTTATCTTTCAAAATGGACTTCATTTTTGGATTTGGAATATCAAAATTAGCTTAGGGTGAATTTTTGGTATTTTTCTGAAAACTTTCAATTTTTGATGAATAGTAAAAAAGCACTGAGTTATAGTTTAAAAACAAATTTTTATTTAAATAATTATTTATTTTATTTAAATTTAATTAAGGTCAAAATAAATACATAATACCTATATAAGTTAAATTTAATTCATTGGAGTTAGTTTAGAATATTTTTAGATATACAAAAATTTTCTGGAACTTTTCACCGTCTTTTACCCTCCTCCTAGGAGAATTTGGAAATTCACATAAAACTTAATTTTACCGCTTCTTTGAGTGGAATTTCGAAAATCCGATAGACACGGTTAATATCAAGGAGTAAAATGTGGTTCAAGAAGATAAAAATAATTTTTGGTGAATAGTAAATTTTTACTTTTATTTACCACGGTTAAAAGTAAATAGGGTAATTAAGGGTAAAAATGATATTAATATTACCCTACAACATGTCCTAATTCTATTGGACAAGTGTATCTCGTCCAAAAACAACCTTAGGAATAAAATATTATCATTTTGGTCCACTTGGATTAGGTTAGGACATTTATTATTAGTTAATTCAAAGAAGAGTTAAAAGAGTTAAAACAATGTTCAATTACTAATTTTTTTAATATAGGGGTATACATAAGATAAATTCGATTGTAAATATTCATTAGAAAGATAAAAATATTTACTACATAATGGTATTTTATTTATAATTTTTAGACATTAAATAATTTAATTTATTTATGACACAATGGTGATGCAGTAATTACCGAATTAATGAAATATTAAAATAATTGATATTATAAATATCTAAATAAATGTAATTTGAGAATTTTTATGAATTAAAATAATTTTATAGGTTAATATGACATATTATTATTGGTTATATGAATTTCATTCGAAGTAATAAAGCTGTTATGAATTTATCAAAAACAAAATACCCAATAGTGTCAAAATTGACATAAAAGAGTTTTTAAAACAAATATTATATTATTAATTGATATTATATTCCTAAAAATCTAAGGTTCAGACAAAGGACTTATATAATGATATGTGTATCATTAATAGACCACTTGGGGGTCTCTTTAAAGTATATTGTATGTTTATTAACTATATAATATAAAAATACAAAGAGACATGGTAAATGTCAAACTAGTTAACTAAGAGTTAAATCTAAAAGATAAGGTTACTATAGTGACCCAAACCTATCTAAAATAAATTGGTTGGGTGTTTTTCAACCCATAACCACCTTATACATTGAATAATCCACTTTTTAGCCATTAGAAACCGAATATGAATTTATTATAAATTAATACTTTAAGTTTTTCCTAAAGAGCCCCTCCTAACCCTTATAAAAGGACACCACTTCTATCCAATTCCTCACACCTCTAAATCATTTTGGATCATAAAAAATCTACCCAAATATCCTCAAAACTTCCCTCACTTCAACCTAGAGGCATTAGTTTGATCATAAATCCAACCTAAGGATCCCTTTTGATCAAATCAAAGGGAAGAACCTGAAGAAGAGGTAACGTTTTCACCACCCTCTTTCATGTTCCTTTCTTCTTAAACTTCTTCTTTATTTCTTCTTCAACTTCTTATTTCTTGTCCTTTCTCTCGTGGATATAGTTATAAATAACCATTTAGTTATATCTGATCATTGGGTTTGAGGCAATTACAAGTTATTATATTTTTGTGATGAAAATTCATGGTATGAGATAACATTTGTTGTGAAATTATGTCATGGTTATTTTGAGGAATTTATCTCATTTTGGTAATGTTATAAAATATATTTTTTGAAAAATGACAACACGCAGACCATGTGAAAACCCGTCGAGTTAGACACAGCTATGGGAATCGAACCCACAACCAAAGTGCGATAGGGATTTATCACCTACCACTGGACTACATGAAGTCCCTGGTTAGTGTGACTAATTATTTTTAGTTAAATGATTTTATTGATCAATAATAAGTTTATTTGGGATCTTATGTCTTATCAAGTGAATACCCTTAGTATAGGAAAATGATTTGGTGATTAGGTGATAAATGTTATTTTGGAAGATGTTCGCTTTGTTGGGAACACTATATGCCCAAGGAAAATAGAATACTAAGGGATTTCATTTGAGGAGTAATGGTGGATTGTTATCTATGTTTTTATTATGGATTTATAGTGATTTGGGTTATTTATGGAAGTGATTAACCTATAATAGAGAATATGTCACTACTAAAAACATGGCTTATAATAGCGCTAAAAACCTCCTCTAACAGCGCTAAAAAAGCGCTGTTAATCTCGGCGAAGATAGGGGAGGGGGATCCCCTTTTTCAGCACTAAAACTAGTACTGATAAAGGGTCACCTTTATCCGCTTTCAGAAAAGCGCTGATAAAAGTGCTCCTTTATCCGCACGAAGCAAGCACTGATAAAGGTAGTATTTATCAGTGCTCTTTTCAGTGCTGATAAATGTATAATATATCAGTGCTCAAAATCTCACTGATAAAAACTACCTTTATCAGTGCTATTTTGAGCGCTGATAAAAACTACCTTTATCAGTGCTCAAAATAGCATTGATATATTATCCATTTATCAGGGCTTAACTAGTGTTGATAAAGCCCAAAGATCCTGTGCAAAACCAAAACTTGCACAAAACCTGCACAGAACCTGGACAAATTACAACACCTGCACACAGCACAAAGAACACCTGCACACAGCACAAACAACACCCACTCACAAAGCACAGAAGAACAAAAATTCTATATACATTTACTTGAAATCATGAATACAAAGTAACACACTGCTATATACATTTCAAGAAATGTTTAATTTGGGTACAATTACAATTATCCAACACAGTTAAAAAACAATGATGTTCCATCCTTTTTGCATCCATCTGCTCTAAAAAATTGTCGTCCATGACGACGGTTTCCGAACAAAGCATTCGAACTGAGGAAAAAGACTTCACCTACATAAGAAAACAAATATAATGTTAGTAATACAATAATGAAATAAATAATGGGGTTTCTAAATAGAATTATACTAGTGAGGCACAAAACATAAAATAACCAATTAACCAAGAGACACAATTAGGTCAATGCCCTTACCTCAACCAGAAGTCCAATAAACTATCTTCAGTTCATACCAACCACGACTGAGTCTATGATCACATGTATTATTTTCCAACAACATTAAATTACATAATTAGATAATTTTATCCAAAAATCCAGCATGGTATAATAGGCACCAAACTCATCATATAATCCAAAAAAGCCAAAATGCTGAGAAACTAGGTGTGATCCACTCCTGACGCACCCCTAAGCCAATAAAACACTAAATCCCCAATCTATATTACTAAATTTATGACAAATTAAGCTTAAATTTTTGAAAACCCGTAAATAAATCTTCAACAAAATATAATCTGCATCAAATAATGATTGATTACTAGTTTATGAAATTTTGAGACAAGCTCTAAGAGTCATATATAAAAGTCCCATGAAGAACAATGATTTATCCAAACTATGGTATAATAACTAAACCTAGAACCCTAAAAACTGAATGCAAATCTTTGAGCAAGAAGTTAGAGAATCAAGGAAGATGTAGGAGAAGATACCACATTGATTCGAAATGAAGAAAAACCGATAATCCACTCATGTAACATCCCAGGTAAATAAATAATATTACATTATAATGTTTATCAATATTTGTGAATAAAATGTTAATACTACTTTAAATGGAATGCTATTCTCGATGGTGTACCCAATACACAACAACGAGTTTCTTTGAAATCTTACGTTGCACACTAATAATATAATAATATTATAATAGTTAACGCCTAGCCGTTGTAATGGAGGGAATGAACATAAATAACTACAAAATTATTACATATGTTTGTTAAATATTTTTACATTTATCCAATAAATGTTAGAGGCTTAAAATCCAAATGAATCCAATTTTAAGAATAAATACTCTAATATTTTTAAAAGATTGTTTTACCGCCTTTTGATGGTGAACCATTTTCAAATATATCTTTTGACAATTTTATAAGCTATATTTTTCAAAATGAAATTATTCTTTATGATTGGGACATTGAAATTTACTTTGGATAAATTTCTGGTATTTTTCTGATAATGTTCATTTTTTAATGAATAGTGAAAATTGTTGTATTTTAATTCAAAACCACTTTTTAATCTAATTTATTTATATAGTTAGATTATATTTTTAATTTATTATAAAGTGAAATTAGAATATATTTTTCCCATTTAATCCAATGGTGGTCATTGGAATTAATATCACTTTGAGATTGGACATAAACGAGTGTCAATCTTTTGATAGATATTGTTTCTTAAAAACACACTATTTTTTCTGACAATGGGAATTAATAATTAAATTAATTATTGTTACTTATATGTTTTTAATTTTTTAAAATAGACATCATTTTTTAATTCAGAATATCAAATATATCTTAGGTGAAGTTTTGGTATTTTTCTGAAAAACATCAATTTTTGATGAATAGTGAAACCACTAAGTGGTACTTAAAAAACTGATTTGTCGTTTAAATGAAACTTTACCACCTCTATGTTTTTAATTTAAAAAATCCAACATACATGGTTGTCATTAGGAAGTAAAATGTGGTCCAATGTGATTAAAATAATTTTTTTGGTGAATAGTAACTTTTAAGTTTTTAATCGCGATTAGAGGTAATTAGTTTAATTTAAGGTAAAAATAATGTTTTAATAATATTAAATGAATTTTACACATGTCCTAACCTTATTGGATGTGTCATGGCTGACCAAGAAAACCCATGGGTCGTTTTTTGGGACCCCATGGAGCCACTTGGGTAAGATAATGCCTTTTTTTAAAGTAAAAGTAAAAATGACACAAACATGTATTTTTTTACTAAAACAATTTTTACATGGGGTTATACAAGTCATATTTTTGACTATAAATAGTAATTAGAAATATAAAACTATTTTCTGCATCATAGTATTTTTTTTATAATTTTTAGGCATTAAATAAACTAAATTATGTATGACATCATGATGATGCAGCGATTACCTCATTATTTAATGATTTAAATAAAATGAAAAGATAATGTAAAATTTAAGTCCTACACATTTCAAAAACCTATTGGATGAGTATATTTCAAACCCTTATCACCTTATCCTCAAAACATATCCATTTGGGACCTTTAAAATCTGAAACTCATTTGAAAATTAAGTAACATTTTATAACTTTCCAAGAGTGCCCCTCCTCTTCTCTTATAAAAGGCCCCCACCTCTACCACCTTAACCAAACCTCTCGAGCCTTTTTCTCGACCAAAACCTGAACATTTAATCTCTCCAAATCCCTATACTCATCCTAGAATCCTTACCTTAGACAGGAATCTCTTCAAGAAACCCTTTTGGTTCAAACCAAAGGGAGTTACCCGATTTTAAGGTTATGTCTTCACTTGTGTTCTTTTGTTTTATTTTGCTTTTACAACCCCCTATACTATTTTTATTCATTTATTTTGTAACAAATCCAGTATAATAAATATATTAGGGTGTTTTTATAAGAATAATTCGAGCTACAGTTACACACACCTACATCTAATGGTTAAATAACATACTGTTTCTGTGGATGGTGAATTTCTGCCTCATGAAACGATGATTGTTTAATATTATTTTAACACCTTCAAAGGTGGACATTAAGATGTCACTATATTTATATATGATATATAATATGTTTATTTTTTCCTTAATATTCTGTATTTTTCATTTATGGCATACCTTTATGGCTTCCATTATGGGTAAACGCGATATCTTCATTTTAGGAAGTGCGGACTACCGCCCCCTCAAAGTGATTTGATTCGTTAATACCAGATGTGGTACGTATAAAAGATAGATTTAATGATATTATATATGATACCATACTGGAATTATAATACTATTATTTATCATTATGTTTTAATTAAATATGAAATAGAAATGGAAGTAGCGTTCATGCGTACGTACGACTTACCGTCTCCATGAACGATGCATTTCATTTCTTACCTCTAAATGTTATGTAATATTATAAATGCATGTATATAATGGATATATATTATATATATGATATCTACATAATGAATATAATTCTTTATATAATGGATATTTTACCCCATGAACAAACTTGTAATTATAAAGAGTTTATTTATGACTCAAGTAGCAATGATCGACAAAACAACCATTATTAACTTAAATAATTACATTGTGTTCATAAAATGGTAATAAGTGATATAAAAGAAATAATGAACTTGAAAAAAAATTCTTAAGAAAGTAGAAATTATCTCAAGTTTATTATTCAGGAGGTTAAAGAACGATCGAGTCAAGTCAGACCCGAGGTAAGGGATCCTACCTATCTCTTTCTTTTCAAGTACTCTATTTTATGTCATATCTTTTATGCTCCATGTTATTATGTTTAAGGTTGTTATTTTCTATTATTATTTATGTAATTTTTTTGTTCATGTGATGAGATACCCTATTTTATCTCATCAATCCATTTTTGGATGTTTCATGTGGCGCCGTTAGGCTGCCAAATTTTCATAAGGGGACTTTAATCTCACTTTTTATTCCTGTGAGATTCATGATAACTTTGCCACTATTTCCTTTTGTGTGGTGTATATAATTCCCATTATTATACTATTTGTATAATATTATCCCATTTATGGGTATTTACATCTTCATTGTATGACCCTTCTTTCATGGGGTGTACGCTTTGAAAGTTGTCCAAATCGGTAAGGGAACCTTTCACACTCATTTTTTTAAAGACTTATTTTGTTATGTCTTTTAAATTACATATTTTTATGTTGGGATATGTTATTCTATATCCTTATTGATGTAAATTTTATTTCCAAGTGATGAGATACCATTTTATCTCTCATCAACTCATTTACTGAATTTTAATGTGACGCCGTTATACTGTTGAATTTTTGTAAGGGAACTTCGTAACCCAATTTTGATTTCTTTGGGTTCAACTTATAGTTATTGAATATGTCATCCAATGAATATGTGTGAATGACCTCTGATTTTTTTACACTTAATATCCACTTATTGGGTGTATTTATTTTTGTCACACATAATTATGTGATTGATTTATCCTTAATTTAAGGATACCTTCTTTATAAGGGAGTTCATCACAATTTACATTCCATTGAGACTTCATTATTATTATGCACCAATTCACTTTGATATGGTGTATATACTGTCCTTTGGAATATTATATCATGAATTCATTTATTCTCATGATATTATAATGTTTGATTAAATGCCATTCCTTTAAAAGCTTCAAAGTGGTAAGGGAATTCGTCTCAATCTCCATTCATTGAGGCATATTTTGTTTTATGCACAACTTCTTTTATACGATGTATAAACCCCATTGAATTTTATGCTTATTCAAAGGGAATATTTTTTATACGAAGCGTTTTACTAAATGATAAAAGGAATGTTTTTTTTTCATACGTATGCGGCAACAATGACTTCTCCCCCGCCATGACAGTTATTTGAGTTTCGGCTTCCTCTACAAGCCATAACTTTTTTTTAAAATGAAAAATAAATACTGTGTTTTACTTTTATTTTATTTTGGTATTGAAAATGGTTTTCATAATGTTTTTATATCAATGTTTTTTATTTATATCTTGTGATTGAAAAGTGGAAATCTTATGTTTCCTTTATGCATGTTTTATGTGATACGATTATGTTACGGTTCTTGGGAATTGTTATGAAGATGGGTGGTTCCATGATAAACTAAGGGCGGGTGAGCCCGATATAGCTCTCCAATGAATTGGGTAACGCAAAGGAGTTAAACATTAAGGTTTTTTCGAAGAGATTTAGGGAATATACTGTGATGGGTATTCCAAACGTAACCAAGAGGGTTACTCCCTACGTAAGAATGTTATGAATTCCTCAAGTTACCTTTATGTCTTATGATTTCTATGATTTATTCATGATTTGATGAGGTATGTTAAAGTGATTATGTTTTATGAGTAAAGTATGATTTCATACATGGACTAATGTTTTCATTTCGTACTTTTATATCCCTTACTGAGCCTTTTATGCTCATCCCATGTTTTTTTGTAATGTTTTTCACAGGTCAAGGTAATGGTACATGATATGATGATATTTTCAAGGAAGTTTCAAGAAAGAATCCATGTTTTATTTTAAATATGTTTCCCTTTATGGGAAAAATGAATACCTTAAGCTTATGTATTTTTTAACACCTTCAAAGGTGGCCATTAAGATGTCACTATATTTATATATGATATATAATATGTTTATGTTTTACTTAAGCTTATGTATTTTTCATTTATGGCATACCTTTATGGCTTCCATTATGGGTAAACGCGATATCTTTATTTTAGGAAGTGTGGACTACCGCCCCCTCAAAGTGATTTGATTCGTTAATACCATATGTGGTACGTATAAAGGATAGATTTAATGATATTATATATGATACCATACTGGAATTATAATAATTTTATGTATCATTATGTTTTAATTAAATATGAAATAGAAATGGAAGTAGCGTTCATGCGTACGTACGGCTTACCGTCTCCATGAACGATGCATTTCATTTCTTACCTATAAATGTTATGTAATATTATAATTTTATGTATATAATGGATTTATATTATATATATGATATCTACGTAATGAATATAATTCTGGATATAATGGATATTTCACCCCATGAACAAAGTTGTAATTATAAAGAGTTTATTTTTGACTCAAGTAGCAACGATCGACAAAACGATCATTATTAACTTAAATAATTACATAGTGCTCATAACATGGTAATAAGTGATATAAGAGGAATAATGAACTTGAAAAAAATTATTAATCAAGTAGAAATTAACTCAAGTTTATTATTCAGGAGGTTAAAGAACGGTCAAGTCAACTCGGACCCGAGGTAAGGGATCCTACCTATCTCTTTCTTTTCAAGTACTCTCTTTTATGTCATTTCTTTTATGCTCCATGTTATTATGTTGGAGGTTGTTATTTTATATTCCCCTTTCTATAATTTTTATGTTCTTGTGATGAGATACCCTATTTTATCTCATCAATCCATTTTTGGATGTTTTATGTGGCGCCGTTAGGCTGTCAAATTTTCATAAGGGGACTTTCATCTCACTTTTTATTCCCGTGAGATTCATGATACATTTGCCATTATTTAATTTTGTGTGGTGTATGTACTGCCCATTATTATACTATTTATATAATATTATCCCATTTATGGGTATTTACATCTTCATCGTATGACCCTTCTTTCATGGGGTGTACGCTTCAAAAGTTGTCCAAATCGGTAAGGGAACCTTTCACACTCATTTTTTTAAAGACTTATTTTGTTATGTCTTTTAACTTATATATTTTTATGTTGGGATATGTTCTTCTATATCCTTATTGATGTAAATTTTATTTCCAAGTGATGAGATACCATTTTCTCTCTCATCAACTCATTTACTGAATTTTAATGTGATGCCGTTATGCTGTTGAATTTTTGTAAGGGAACTTCATAACCCAATTTCGATTTCTTTGGGTTCAACTTGTAGTTATTGAATATGTCATCCAATGAATATGTGTGAATGACATCTGATTTTTTTACACTTAATATCCACTTATTGGGTGTATTTATATTTGTCACACATAATTATGTGATTGATTTATCCTTAATTTAAGGATACCTTCTTTATAAGGGAGTTCATCTCAATTTACATTCCATTGAGACTTCATTGTTGTTATGCACAAATTCACTTTGATATTGTGTATATACTGTCCTTTGGAATATTATATCATGAATTCATTTATTCTCATGATATTATTAAGTTTTGATTAAATTCCATTCTATTAAAAGCTTCAAATTGGTAAGGGACTTCATCTCAATCTCCATTCATTGAGGCATATTTTGTTTTATACACAACTTTCTTTTATACGGTGTATAAACCCCTTTTACTTTTATGCTTATTCAAAGGGAATCTTTTTTTTATATTAAGCATTTTACTAAACAAAAAAAGGAATGTTTTTTTGTCATACGTATGCAGCGACAATGACTTCTCCGCCGCCGTGACAATTATTTGAGTTTTGGATTCCTCTACAAGCCATAACATTTTTTTAAAATGAAAAATAAATACCATGTTTTAATTTTCTTTTATTTTGGTATTGAAAATTGTTTTCATAATGTTTTTATATCAATGTGTTGTATTTATATGTTGTGATTGAAAAGTGGAAATGTTATGTTTCTTTTATGCATGTTTTATGTGATACGATTATGTAATGGTTCTTGGGCATTATTATGAAGATGGGTGGTTCCATGGTAAACTAAGGGCGAGTGAGCCCGATATAGCTCTCCCATGCATTGGGTAACGTGAAGGAGTTAAACATTAAGGTTTCTCCGAAGAGATTTAGGGAATATACTGTGATGGGTATTCCAAACTTAACCAAGAGGGTTACTCCATACGTAAGAATGTTATGAATTCCTCAAGTTACCTTAATGTCTTATGATTTCTATGATTTATTCATGATTTGATGAGGTATGTTAAAGTGATTATGTTTGATGAGTAAAGTATGATTTCATACATGGAATAATGTTTTCATTTCGTACTTTTATATCCCTTACTGAGATTTTTATGCTCATCCCAAGTTTTTTTTTTGAAATGTTTTTCACAGGTCAAGGGAATGGTACATGATATGATGATAGTGTCAAGTAAGTGTCAAGAAAGAATCCATGTTTTATTTTAAATATGTTTCCTTTGATGGGAAAAATGAATACTATATTTTATGTAACCACTTTGTTTAAATATGGAATTAAATGCAAATTTTATGATCTAATTCTCTAAAACTCTAAACCTGAAAAGACCCTCAATGTGTAATCTTGTAATAACTCAAGATTAAGTAAGGTTTAAGGCTGGGGCCTTATAACTTAGGTCTAAGGGGAAGGAAGGAGGGGAATGGGGTTTGGCCACCCCCTAAGAACTTGGTGCCCAAACGAAGAAACCTGAGGAGGTTTATACTTTATAAACCCATCACCACATAACAATAAGTTTTAAGTCATGTTACATGAAATGAACCAAGTGGTGACATCACTATATTTTGGGTCCAAACCTTTACTTGACCCCTTTTCCCCATTCACGACCATTATCACCCTATTAAATGCATTCATGTTGTGAATTACCATTTCACACTATGAGTAGCCTAATGCTACTACATTTCAATATAATGACTACCCAAATCATCCTTGATATCCTCCCAAAACCCAATGTCATCCCTCTAGCCCCTATACATGTCTGAAACACCTATTAGAACTGGTATATTGTACCTTTTTTGATGATTTTTTTGTTATTATGGAATTCCATAATTCCCCATTGGAAGTGTACCAATTTACTAATAAGATGTTATATGATATACCATGAAGATTCATGTGTCCATGTATTAGATGAGATATCAATGAAAATTTATCTCATTATTATACATACCAACACATCAAATCCGAGCATTAGAGACCTTCGGGTTTTCTTCAACTACTTCCAGTTCTAACATGGAAGTGGGACAAGATTTCTGTGGGATATTAGGTCATGTTTTCATGTACCCCTTGATGGAAGAATTAAATATGGGTTTTGATCAATTGGATGACCAAATAATCTAAATTTATATACATTTTATATGAAAAAAATTATAAGAAAATAAAAATTCAATTTTTAATTGAGATTATCTTTTTTACATGGATTTAATTCTAATATATTCTTTTAAAGGAAACCTCATTTTACATCCTAATTTTGGAGAGGTCCCTATGAGAAAATGGGATGCCATGTATGATTGAGCATGACATATGTTTCTGACACTTTCTGTAGGGGCACGTTTCCTAGAGCTTGTTGACATTCGATGGCAGTGTATTGTACCACACATTCATTCATTACAAAGGTGAGTTACATTCATCACTTATAAAGAGATGTCTTCTCCTTGATTGAAACAGGGTGATGGGATGTCGTTCATTCCATCCATGGATTCCTCCTCAGAATTCATTACCTAGTATGAGTCTCCCTTATAGAATAAGACGTTGTTCGTGAAACTTGTTCCTGGTTCCATCTCTTTATGGATGATGGTTAATTACAATGATTACATCAGGACATTCCAAAGGGTCATTCCAGGGCATAATACTTCGGTTAGGAATGTATTCACATTAGGAATCAATGGAATGTATGTACACTAGAACATTGGTCACATGTATTCATCGTCGTCAAAGGGATTCTCAACGAAATGGAAACCCATGTTTAACTTGTGGTATTTCATGAGTTTAACATCCCACAATGATATAGGGTCATGATTTAATGTCTTACAGAGTTGTAATGGGTGGATCAAAACAATTATAAAGGTGAATCAGGTAGGTACATCTCTAGGAGGGAGCACCTGGAATGTTTACCTGATAGATGGATCAAAACGCCCAATGAGGTCTGACCCAAGTGTGGTGCATCCCATAAAGGTAAGGTTTCTCATTTTGAAGACTTATTTGGACCCCATTAAGGGAAAATCCGGAGAGAAAATAAGCGAAGGTGTACCCCAGTGAGGGGGTTACCATGGTTTACCATTGGTTGGGATTTAACCTCACGGAGGCTTCCTACATACCCTATTCAGAATACAAGGATCAAAACCCATATATTTAAAATAGGTATGGTGTGGGTATTACCCATGGTTAGATTCCCTTCACACTAGGAATACTCTTGGTTGGATGAGTATGGGTTTTGTAGGGCTTATGAATTGTCAGATTCCCAGGTTCTTCCAAGAGTAACAATGGGATGAATGGGACATACGTACTAAGATGGATCATGTGAATGGCGTGATCCAACCAGGATGTTGTGGCTTGAGTAAAATTAGGATAGAAATGGGGAAAGTATTAAAGTGGAATGGAATAGATGAGATAAAATCGAAGTGAAGATGAAATTGTTGGGCTTGAACCTTGAGGGGCATCCGACGCACCCTAGTTGGCTAGGAATCAATGTCCACATAGTTATTATAGGGGAATAGGGGTCTTATGCATGGTTATCCACCTAATAAAAATGAGACATGTGGTTGGGGATTATGCATGGTTAGCCAGGATGTACAAACCTAGGAGGAGAGAACCAGGGTTTACCAATGGTTGTCATTGAACCTCTGGGAGGCTTCATAAGAACCTATTTAGAATATAGAGATCAAAACCTATATAGTTAGGTGGTTTGAGGATTACGCATGTTTAGCCACCTGGGTGTTGTAAATACAGGGGGATCGCAGGGAGGATCTTTGTGATGTTTAGGTTCTTCGCTGAGGTTAGGGCTTTGTAAATATAAGAGCTCCACGAAGTGGAGTAACCCTTGTTTGTTGTAGAGACCTGGGTTGTAAAAGCAGTTCATTGTGAATGATTAATGTTTCTCAAATACTGATGTACCCTGAAGTTCCTTCCTTCTTAGTGAAGGGTATCCCGACAATAGGAAGGGGTAAATATGAAAAGGGAAAGGGGGTTTCTCAATGGTCCAATACCTTGGGGGATTCATTTTTCTATTGAATTCGTAGTGATTAAGGTCTCCAAAAAATGGAGCTTGGAAGGAGAAATGTCAGGGTAATGATGATTACGAGGGGGGATAACTATTTATAGGAAAAGGGGGATTTTTAATGCCCAAAGGCATGACATAAAGAAAAAGTGATCCTTGTAAAGTGGCATGAGGCACAAAAAACATGTGGAGATGTTTGTAAACATTACTTATGGTGGCCATGGGGCTCATCAGACTCCCCATACCTTCCATAAACACCTCAAAACACCATGAGGACCAGATTCTACATGATGGTGCATCATAGGGTTGATTCTTTTAATGATGTACTGGTCGTTTGAGCTTGGATTTCATCTCAACCAGCCTTTCCCTTACTTGAATTATCCTGGGACACATATTTTTCTTCCAAAAAATCCCTCAATGATACCGATTATCTCATGAATCTGTTGGGTCGGAAGAAACCCCAGGAGGGAAATGAAGAGGTGGGGTGAATTGCCTTTAAAAAAAATAAACAAATTAAAATCAAAGTGAAAGATGCAGCGAAAATAAGGAGGCAAGACACACAAAATTGATAACGGAGTTCGGCCAAAACCCGGCCTACGTCTCCGCTCCCAACTCAACCGTTGAGAGATTCCTACCGCTTGCTTTTCAATGGTTTTAGCAAGAAACCCACTAGGCTTTGAGGTAGCACTAGGACCTATTACAGCTTGCTTTTTGTGGTTTAGCAAGAACCCACTTGATTTTGATGGTTTAGCAAGAACCCACTATCCTTCTTACAGGTGAAGGATAGCTCACCTATGTCTCAAGCTATTTAAAGGAAAGCTTGGCAACCTCTTCACACCTTAGTGGTGATGTGAAACCCAAAAGAAAGAGGGGATGAGAAAAGTTTGGGGTTTGTAGGCACAAACCCAATTTTAAGCTCAAAATAAATAAAGAATGAAAAACCGTAATGGAGGAAGACTTGGGCGCCAATTGGATGATGGAGTTGATGTAGCGTGCTCTCCCAAGCTTCTTGAGGGGGCTCCTTGGATGTGGAAGTTGTTGGAGCTATTGGGGTTCCCTTGGAGGAAGTCGCCGGAGGTTGGCCAATTGATGCAAAATATGTCCGTGGGCTTCTGTATTGTTCCGGTAGGTGTCCGGGGCTTCCTTGGCCTTTATTTATAGGCATGGAACCCTTGGGGAGGCTTCGGAGCCGTTGGAGAGGCTAAAAGAGCCGTTGGGAGCCAAGTGGACAGGCTGGTCAACAGCCCAACGGCTAGTTTGACTGTGTCCACCGGCTGGCCGGTACAGTCCCACCGGTTGGCCGGTGTTTGCAAAATGGCATAGGATTCCTGTCCAGGGGCCACCGGCTGACCGGTACATCTCCACCGGCTGGCCGGTGCCTTGGTAGAGAAGAAGAGTCTTGATCCAGGCTCTACCGGTCGACCGGTGAGGAGCCACCGGCTGGCCGGTGGCAAGACAGTAGCAAACACTATTTGGGCTGGGTGCCACAGGTCGACCAGTGACAGAGCCACCGGTCGACCGGTGGAACCTGGCAGTGGGAAATCCCTCTGCCAGTTCCACCGGCTGGCCGGTGCTATCACACCGGTTGGCCGGTGGACTGAATTTCAGTCCATTTCTTGTCCATTCTTGGGCCATTTTCTTGGCAACCTTGTGCCTATCATTCAAAAACACTTCAAACACAATTAGACAAATAATAAGGTGATTGTGATCATGAAAATCAAACAACGAGGGGAACGAGAGGTACAACAGAATCTACCTAGAAATAATTTTGAAAGTCAAACAACATCACATGTGCTCAAATACAATTTCATACAAAGAAGATACAGAACATTGAAATTTCTTAAAAATGAACCAAGGGGTACACATATGCTCAAATACTATCTCTGCATGTTGAATCTGATCCCTCTACTTTAATTGCAACAATATTTATATTTAGGCCCTATATCAAAGTGAAAATGGTGGATATAGACCATATTTGTTGTTTCCATCCATCGTTTGTTGGAAAATGGAATTTGTTGATCCTCAGTGGTTTCTTCATTCACCCCATACGCACTGCACACCATCATTCCTTCAATATTTATTTGTTCAAAGATCAATAATATGAATCCGGGGATAGAAAACATTGAGTAATAAATTAAGATTTCAATACATCGGAGCATTCTTAATTCACAAAAGAATGTTGGAGGATAATCAATGATCATATCTAAATAACTTAAGTAGCAGGAATTCACCTTTTTCCTATTTGTGTACAATCTTCCATCAGGAATGTTGCCCAATCGTTTCTCAACACATCTATATCATCTTTTGAATATGAGTTTTTGCAACAGTCATGGTAGTACTGAAAAAATATAAATACTCAAAGGATTAATAAATATTTTAAATTAACTCATAATTATTTTCGAAAATTCCTCGTCAGGGATGTTATTTTGTTGATGAAATATGATCTCTTTCATAAATTTAAAAACATAATACCCACAGTCCTTTTCATTTGTATGTTTTGGACACTGTAGAAATAGAAACAACAATAAGTAATTTGTTTTGATATGTGTTTGGATAGTGCAATGTTATTATATATACCAGAATACTTTTCCAGTTGTAGATCATGTAAGCATTCTTATCCTTAGGCCTTGGATTCTTTCCATGCATTAGATGATGTTGATGCACTGCACTATCATAACAGAATCCTCATTAAAATATAACATAAATTATATAACTAGATGTTTAGTTTTAAAATTATGCATATGGTGTCTTACAAATTAACAAACACCATCATGCGTGGTTAGTTTGTTGGATATCCATGCATTGAATCCAGAAAATATATATTTAGAGTATCCAAATTGACTGAAATCTGCATCCAATGGTTCCTAAAAATACAAAAAGGAACAAGTAAAGAAAGAAATGAAAATATAGTTGATATGATTAAATTGTATAGTTTTACCCCCGCATCGTTGGTATTAAAAAGATTCTGTCATCCATAATTTTGTTTTCAAACGATTTGAGAAGGGATGACATTATTGAAGCCTATTTATTAGAATCTATTTCGTTTTTTGAAGAGGTGATGTGAAGACTAACGTGTCCAAAATTTTGTTCATGGGGAAATCCCATAAATTTTATTTTTCATATATACACCTGCAACAAATATAAAATGTATTTAGTCATAATTATCATAGTATATCAGCTTTTGTAAAATCAAATCATGAAATCATACCTCATGTATACATTTACAACTGAGGCACCTAGCCATTCATACTTGAGGAGTTCATTTACATTTTTAGCACTAATGGAATCTGATGTTTCCACTCCATACATCTCTTTTTCGAAATCAACTGTGTGAGTATTTCCATCTTTCAACTTTGTATCCACATGAGCCTGCAATGATATTAACTGTGGATATAGAACGGCTGGGGTGAAGGTGCTCTCAGTAGTCCATTTCAATCGGTTGGTTAATCCTTGAGATAGTTTTGAGCTAATATTTTGTTTCACCCCACAATATTTGTTATTCTGTAATAACATTCATCATTTCAAACCTTTTTTCATTAAATGTTAAAGGACCTTCTTGAAAAATAAATTGGAAGTGGATACCTTTTTGTCGACATGTTTGTTTACAAGAACTGTTGGCCATGTGATGAATGTTCCAATAGCTTGTTCAACCATATGAATGTCATGATCGTCATTTGAAACAGGTAGCTCAGCACTCAGTTCATTATATACGTTAATTGACACTCTAAGATGATCTTTTGGAAGCTGTCTGTTGTGTAGCATGTCATTTTGCGTATTGAACACCGTAGCCCTCACTACAAGGTGATAGGTGGGAGTTGATAAATATAAATCAAAGTCATTTTCACCCTATGGAATATTAGTACAGGAAAGGTATCGGTGTCTATGTAAATAAAAAATTTACAGAAACAATTATTAAAACATTGATTACCTCATCTAAGTCAGGGTTTTTAGGGGAATGGATCTCCTCAAAGCTGGTGGGGCGTGGGGCGGGATTTTCACGCATGGGTTGTTATTGAGTTGTTTCTTCTCTTTGTCTCTACCCCATCAATTTTTCTATAATCTCTCTATGGTATTTTAATTCTTCTTGAAAAATAGATAATTGTTCTTCCAGCTTTTCCACCTTTTCATTTTGATCCTCTGCTTGTTTTTGTTTTTGAAAATATGTTCAGGGTGTCACCCCAAAACCCGCACCTTTGACACGACCATACTATTCGGTCTGCTTCAATGCTGCTGAAAGTATATCTGCATCTGGTGTAGTTGTTGTTGATTCTTATGACTATGTCATATAGAAAATATATAAAAATAAGTAGTTATTGTAATGTAATAGCGATTTAAAGTAAATCAAATTTATATTATGTCATACTTACACATGTTTCCCACACTTTTTGTGTGTTTTCATTTATCAGTATCCCCTCTTTATTTACACGAGCCTCCTTCCATAGCACATGGTGTGGAATGGATATGGATTTCGATTTCGATTAATCAATCTTCATATAAACAGAGAAACATGGTTATGGTGTTGTTTTATGTCACATACTAGTAGTAGGGTAGATTTAAAAGACGTACCAATTTTTTCTCAAGTTCAGCGTACCCCATCCTTGCTTTACAATAAGGGTACGTTGGTTCTGTTGTGCATTTTTTATTTTCATCACTCAGTAGCAGTTTCATAAATAAAAAACTTTCAATCAGAGTGATGAATATAAGCAAACGTCAAAAAACGTATTACCCCACACAATGTACCTGAAAACTCTGCTCCCCACAACAATTACTAAACGCATCCCACGCTCCTTGGGATATCAAGTGTGCGTAAAGAGGTGGTGGGTGTGGCTAGATTTTCCCTTCTGCATCTTTAAGATGATATTTCATTAAAATTTTGCGGAAGCCTCTATAAATCCTTCCTGCAACTCTTAATACATATTCCTTGTGCGGGACATCTACTATAAATGCACTCTACAATGGATGATGAAGAGTAAGTCAATTTTTTGGTATTTTATTTTATTTTAATAAATTAAAAAAATGATATCATAATGTTACCGTAATCTCTTCCCACATTAGTGTCTTTAGCCCAGTGACAACATGGTGCCACGACTGCACATCAATCGGCACGCGTTGCCGAGTGATGATTCCAATGTATCTACTAAAGATGGCTCTGTTGGTGTTAACATGTTGGACTTGCTTATTTCATCCCACCTCAAATTTAATGCTTTTTTATTTTGAATTTAGAATTTTGGTTAACACTGTCAAACTATGACACTCTTGTTTTTTCTGCACTTTCAGGGTTTCATTTCCTACCATTTACTCAGAAGTAGTATCAATATCTTCCCCCGGATCGCTAGCATCGACAATGGGACCGACAACAACAGGTTGTGAAACCTATTGTACCTCAGAACTGGGACCAACAACAACCGGTTGAGAAACCTATTGTTGCTTTGCATTGGTACCACCAGCATCTGGTTGAGAAACCTGTTGTTACTCTGTAGTGAGACCACCAGCTGCTGGTTGAGAGACCTTTTGTGCCTCGGGATTGGGCGCATCAGCAGGTGAAAAAGTCATTATCTACAGAAGTGGTTTAATATTTAATTTAGATTACATAAAAACAGCAGCGAATAGATAATAACATAACGGAACACAATGTATGTTATAAGAAACAAATAACCTGATTATTGTAATCTTTTTTTTCTTTAAAGTCTGAAGAGATTTGAATCCTCTATCGACTATGTAAATCCATTCATTATGGTCTCCTCTGACATATAAAATGCTCTCTATATTGGGACCACTGTGAAATGATTGTGAAGTCCCTATAAAAGGGTCAACCTCTATTGAACTTTCATCTGATGCTTCAGTTTTTTTGGTCAATAACAGAACAATTGACTAATTTAGGTTTATAGGGTCTGGAACATAAAATACTTGTACTGCTTTTGATGACATTATAAATGGTTCGTCTTTCTCCCCTTACTGAAATCAACTTTCACGAATCCTAATTCATCTATTTTAACAACACTCCTGTTATTAACCCACTTGCATTGAAAAATCGGCACATTGAATTTCATATAATCCAACTCCCATATTTATTTGATGATGCCAAAGTATGACATATTCGCATAAATTGGATTTTTATCCTTAGAACCGAAAAAAAGTATCGCCCCAGCCACAAGTGTAACCCCACTATTCTGCATGGTACTGTCTTCATCATGTTCATTAGTATAGAATGTATAACCATTAACTGCATAATAATTGTAAGATAATACGTATACACTTTCTCCTCTAGCTAGACATTGATGTCGTTCTAAAATTGAGTCTGGATTTTCATCTAACTGCTTAAAAATATGGCCTCAAAACCATCCTATAAACTGTCGATTATGTGTATCTGATATCCATTTTTCATCCCTAGAAGGATTAAAATGCCTATGAATTTCTTTGTGGGTTTGAACATATGGGTCAACATCGAAACTGTTATGCAAAACATAAAGGTGAGCCTGCTCTCTATCTGTAATATTGATTGTGACAACCTCTCATCCAGAAATTCCTTCACCCTCAAGCCGCTCAGTGTGATGAGATTTCAGTAGGCCAATGATTTCCACACCAGACAGGTATTCGGTACAAAATTCAACAGCTTCCTCAACAATATATTGCTCCGCAATACAACCCTTGGGCCGACTTCAGTTTTTGACATACCCTTTAAAAATATTCGTATACCGTTCAATGGGGTACATCTATCTATAATGTACAGGACCACATAGTCGAATCTCTCTCACCAAATGAACCATCAAATGAACCATCATATCGAAAAATGTCGATGGGAAGAACATTTCCAATTCACATAATATGACGACAATTTCTCTTTCCATAGGTGGCAATTTCACCGGGTCTATAACTTTGCTGTATATAACAATGAAGAAGAAACAGAGCTTCGTTAATGTATGTCGGACATTCTTCGAAAAAATGCAATGTAAAGCTATAGGAATTAGATCTATCATCAAAACATGGCAGTCATGTGATTTCATACCCTTTAATTTTAAATTTCCCATTGACACAATGTTCTTGATATTTGATGAATACCCCTCTAGAACCTTTACATCATTCAAGAAGTTGAAAAACTGATATCTCTCCTGCCCGGAAAGAGTGTAAGCAGTGGAGGAAGAAATGTTCATTTTTCACCCTTCACTGGTGCCAACTCTTCTCGTATTATATCTCAACCATGTCCAATCTAGCCTTAATTTCATCCTTTGTTTTGCTGGGTTCATTTAGCAATGTGCCAATGACACTATCAAATACATTTTTTTCAACATGTATAACATCCAGAAAATTTCTGACATACAAACAATTCCAGTATGGTAATTCAAGAAAAAATGATCTCTTTTTCCAACCAGTTTTCGTATGGTTTTCGAAAATGTTTTACCAAAAGTAGTGTCCAAATCTTTTAATTTCTCAAAAAATTGATCACCTGTTACTAGAGACAGTGATGTACGTTCTTCTGAATGTCTGTCGAAGGATGTCATCCAAGATCGGTACTTATGTCGTTGGGGTAGAAATCTGTGATGTCCTAGAAACACCTTTTTCGATGAATGTTTCAACCTAATTGACTCTGTACCTTGTTCTCAAACAGGACACCCTTGAGTTCCTTTAATGCTATATCCTGAAAAAATTCTATAAGCAGGAAAGTAATTTATCATCCCGTACAAAATGGATTTTAAAGTGAAATGTTCATTTTTGTAAGCATCATACAACGTAACACCTAAATCCCACAATATTTTCAAATCCTTAATCAATGGGGCCAAATAAACATCAATATCATTACATTGTTTTTTTGGTCTTAATATAAGCATAGATAACATGATGTATTTTCGTTTCATGCATAACCACGGTGGTAAGTTATAGTTTACCCACATAACCGGCCATGTAATGGGACTGCTGCTTTGAAAACCAAAAGGATTCACCCCATTTGTAGATAACACCAGATGAAGGTTTCTCGGTTCGTTCCCAAATTCAGGATACTCGTGATCAATTCTCTTCCACTGAGGAGAGTCTGCTGGGTGACATAGTTTCCCATCTTTAATTCTTGTATCTGCATGCCATTTCAATTGTCCTGCAGTCTCCTCACTTCCATATATTCGTTTAAACCTAGGAATGATTGGAAACTACCATACAACTTTCGTAGGACTAGAATCATCTTTCTTGTATCAGAAGCTCCACACTTTGGGAATTCTTTAAGTGATTTGTGTTTTTTCGAAACAATATACAGTCATTCAGGCAAGCATGTATTATTTCAGAGATCATACCCATCAATAGTAGCATTTGTTTGGCATCGTATGTTCGGCTTGGGAGTTCATTATCTTCAGGGATCATGCGATTCAGGAGAGAAAGTAGTTCTGTAAAACTGGCGTCACTCCACCCGTTGCCTTCTTTCAAATTATACATCTTCAATTCTGGTGACAATGCTATATATTTAGTCAACAAGCATAGAATGATGTTTTTTCATAACTCTATAACTTCTCAAACAATTTTGGGCAATCACGAAGTTCATCTTCAACTGCCCTTGTCATTTCCTCAATACGATCTTCATCATCATTCACATCTATAATCACACCCTCCATACGATCATATTCACTGTTCACACTTCTAATCATATTAGACGATCTATAAAATGTCGTGTTCTCTGAGTCACTACCTACATTCGTTTTTCCCCCGTGTTTATTCCAACGTGCATAACTTCGATCTATTCCGTGATAGATCAGGTGTTCTTCCAACTCCTCCAGACTAATTTTTATTGAATAACAACAACATAAACACGAATAAAGGATTTGAGAAGAGTCACATGCATGATCTTCTACAAACTTGATAAACTCTTTCATGCCATCTTCACACTCTTGTCAATCGATTGGCATTCATCCATTCTTTATTCATATTCATCTTCTTTATGGGTTCGATCTTGAACTTTCCTAATATTATGTTTTAATTAATCAGGTATCATGGTTTGGGTTTTATAAAAATGAATCATGGTACAAATTCCATTAAACACATGTGAAATCCATATAAATGGTGTGTCTAGTAGGGTGAACATCTTGTATGTATAAGATACCTAATTTAATCTGACATATATCAAATTTATTCCAAGTTAGTCTTACAAAGACTGAATAATGCCTTTGAAAATACATGTCATTTAGAACAACTTGAGCTAATGCCATATACTTTAGATACATATTGAGTCACCTCACCAGCTATGCATCACATTTTTGTAGAATACACGGTGTGTAGTTCTTACATGACCACTAGGGGTGTAGAGTCTATACCCATCAAGTCTCTATGGTTCTATACATGGTGTGAGTGAAGTAAAACACATGTCATATGGTTTTACTATTATTTCATGGCATGTACATGGTTTCATGCTGAAGTATATGTCTTGGAGATACATTGTGTGTGACCTATGTTCACATGACATGTAACATTTAAAATGAAACTTATTCCAAGTTTGAGTCAGAAGATTAGTCATGTGGTGTAAATTTTGGAGATAAATGTTGTGTGGAATTAAAATCTATATGAAATCCATGTATGGTGAAGCATGTTCCATGTATTTAAAAGTGTCTCATAGAGTCCTCTAGAAGTGGTTTTCTAGGATTCAGTGGTATTGCACTAGTAACAAAGTGGTGGTGCCATTTAGATGGGTAATCATTGGATTGATATTTAATGGTGGAATAACTACAACAAAGAAAGCAAATGGCATATCAATCTTTCCAACAACCACAACACTATACAAAAACACAATCGTGATCACAATCGCAAAACCATAAAAACCAAACAATCAAAATTTTAGATTTTACAAAGCATCCCTTATTCAATTTTGTTTGTTAATTTTGGGGTTATCAAATAATTTTTATCATCCTAGGGTGTTCATTCATATGTCAAGTATACATAAATTACCAATTTATATATTCCGATGTTAAATAAGAACCAACCAACATTCATTTCATTTAGTGTGCAAACAAGGACCACCAACAGCCACGATTTTCAGCGGGGCGTTTAGCCCGTACATTTCACATTATAACCATCAATATCAAATACTAATAACATGAGAACAAGAGAAAACCAGTGAGTAATAGGAGAAAGCTCACAGTGAAGGTGTCGGTTGGAACACGAAAGCGTAGCGTTCGTGGCATAGGAGATTTCCAACTGAAAAGAAAACATAAAATAGGAGAAACCCATGAGAATAAAATAATCTAAAACTAAGTACACCATTTACAACATCCCACAAAACCCAAAAGACAATGCATGAAAATAAATTTAAATTTATTGAGATCACTAATTTTTATCCAAACCATAGGTGAATAAAAATCCAAATAGGAATCATAAGGATCACATACCTCGAGAAAAGAAATCCAACCATAATAGTGATCAATCATAGAACAATGTGAACTATATGGGAGGGAGTGACCCAAAATATCATCGGGATAAAGATCTATCCAAGAGGATAATTTTGTAAAAAATATGAAGCCTTAAGAACTCTATGGATCCCAAAAAACCTTTTCTGTGACATTGACACTACATGTAATACATTTACACGCCTTTTAATCCTCTTGACTAAAAAACAAGTCACTTTTTATTTAAAACATTATATTTTTTATTTAAATCATATGTAACCATTACAAAGTTTCAAAAATTTTCACATTGTGCATCCAATTAATGTGTCATTTTTGGAGGTCATTAAATGTCATGTACCCCATTTACACGTCATCTAATTTCTCAGAATATAGTAAAAAATGTTGTTCTGTTTATAAAAATTCCCTAAAGATCACTAAATTTACCAATACAGGTGTCATCAAAATCCTTTCTCAGCATTCCTCAACCAAAAAAAATCCAAAAAAATGTTAAAACATACCTCACATAAAATGTAATGAGACCAACCAAGAAGTCTTAAAACCACATAGGAATAGAATTTCAAATTTCCCTCGATTTTCTCAACCCATAGCATTATTGGTCAGCACAACCTCCCCCATAATGATTATCTTCCATGAAAAGCCTTGGAGGTTAAACAATATCCATGATTTCACCTTAGATACCATCAAATCAAATGCCACCTTGAATATCAAACAACCAGTCTTAAAGTTCCCCCAACACTTCCAACATGATGTTCATTTATCCAGAACTGTTTTTATTCTTCCCATCATGGGAATATCGTTATCATCACCCCATAGAAGAAATAGTAAACTCCCACAACCCGTGATCTATATAAAATTGAATGGAATGATTAGAAATTATTTACTTAGTATGAAAATAGTTTCCAATCCCAATTCTCAGATCACCATGAATGACATCCCACATGTTCATCAATCCACTTATATTGAGGATCACAGTCTCCAATGACCAATGGTGCACTCCTACCTATATGGATTCCTAGACATTTATCCTCAACTACTCACCACCACTATCCTTTTCAATGAAGAGAGAATCCCCAAGAACCTATCATTGGTCCTCATGAATCCTGAATGAAAAATTGGGATCAAACTCACATGAGTCAAACAACAAAAAAAATAAGCTAAAACACACAATCAACCGACTATTCCCCTATAGCGTGTTAGTCCAACCAGCCGGAGCACTTTCATTTCTCATCTTCAGAATTAAGGCATATTCCTCACACCAAGATAAGACACACGACTACACACCATCTAGGTATTGATCTAGAATCATGCATTACAAACCATACTTTGATCATGTTTCCTAAAGTGAAACCAAAAATAGAAGAACCAACATTGAAAATCTTCTAACCACACCCACCTTGTCGGCAGAGGCAGAGGTGGAGGCAGCGGTGGTCACGACAGCGGGGGTGGAGGAAGCAGAGGCAGGGGCAGTCGCGGTAGTGGTAGCGGGGGCGGAGGTGGCGGCGGCGGCGGAGGTGGAGGAGAACGAGGAGGAGGAAGGACAAGGAGGAGGAGGAGGAGGAGGAGGAGGAGTAGGAGGAGGAGGAGGAGGACGATGATGAAGAGGAGGAGGATGAGGAGGAGGATGATGAGGTCGCGGTGGTGAGGGGCCTAGTTCAGCTTCTGTGAAAGCTTGAAAGCGTGCGAGTGAGGATGACCTATTAGGGTTATTAAATAAAAACCGACGGAACCTTTATCAGCGCTCGTTAAAAGCTCAGATAAAGGTATGTTTTATCAGTGCTAAAATAAATGTGAGGATAAAACATTCATTTATCAGTGTTTTTTAACACTGATAAAGAGATACCTTTATCAGTGATTTTATATAGCACTGATAAAGGCATACCCCTTTATCAGTGCTTTTTGTTTAGCGCTGATAAAGGGCAGCGCTTCCCTTTCCCTGTTTTTTGGTAGTGTGTGATTAGGTTAATTACTTTTATGTATGTGGCTTTAGTAGTAGTTGATGTAATTTGGAGATAAAATTTAACGTGGAAGACTACATAAAAAAATTCTTTTAGGTTTTAGGTATTAGTTTGTATTATATTGAAGGACTTTAAGGACAATTGTTTATTAAATGGTATTAATTTATCTTTGGGGTGTTGTTGGTTTAATTTTAGAAATTAAGATTAGTGTTTCTTTCTCTAATGGAATATCCTTTTGGGGGATCATCAGATCTTATACCAAACCATTTTGGTTTTGATTAATCTGTAAAGACAAGGTAAATATATAGTTTATCCTTCATGGATCATGTGATTCTATAAGAAGTTTATTCTATCTCTTCCAGTGTGACCAAGTCTTCTTGAATACTTATAGTTTAAGAATGAGTTAGTGGTATGAATTTATTAAAGAATGAAACTTTACTGAAAAAGTATGTATATCTCTTTATGTTCTTAGTCAGTATTAGAAATGAATTCCTCATATTTATGTAATGTAACTTAAAACAAAAAAAATGTTGTCTGTTTACTTTTCCTACTGGGAGACTAATGAAAATTTGTCCCATCACAAGTTTGTGATTTTCTTGTTGTTAACTTTCTCCTGATCATGTTCTCTATCCCTCTCCATCATAACCTGACACTTAGTTTATCATCCATATCCATGTTTTTCTACATGGAATCATATTATAGGTTATCTCGGGTGACCTTTTTACTTCTCTTTCTTTCTTTTAAAGTGATAGTTTTATTGACTCTTTTTCCGATGTGGGACTTTACATTATATTCCCAAGCCCAATATTAATAATTTCAAGGACGTAATTTATTGAACGAGGGGAGAATGTAACACCCCAAACTTCCACGGTATGTTTCCTTTTGAATAATGCAATAGCGTGCGTTGTACGCAACTTCGAGTTCTAACACACACAACAACCAATCAAACTAGCCTTTATGAATAGTAATACCCACTTTTTGAAATTTTATAAATTTTATCTTTCAGAATGGACTTCATTTTTGGATTCTGAATATCGAAATTAGCTTAGGGTGAATTTCTGGTATTTTTCTGAAAACTTTCAATTTTTTATGAATAGTGAAAAAGCACTGAGTTATAGTTTAAAAACTAATTTTTATTTAAATAATTATTTATTTTATTTAAATTTAATTAAGGTCAAAATAGATACATAATACCTATATAAGTTTAATGTAATTCATTGGAGTTAGTTTAGAATAATTTTAGATATATAAAAAGTTTATGGAACTTTTCACTGTCTTTTACCCACCTCTTAGGAGAATTTGGAAATTCACGTAAAAATTAATTTTACCACTTCTATGAGTGGAATTTTGAAAATTTGAGAGTCAAGGTTAATACCAAGGAGTAAAATGTGGTTCAATAAGATAAAAATAGTTTTTGGTGAATAGTAACTTTTTACTTTTATTTACTACGGGTAAAAGTAAATAGGGTAATAAAGGGTGAAAATGACATTAATATTACCATAAAACATGTTCTAATTCCATTGGACAAGTTCATCTAGACCCAAAAAAACCCTACGAATTAAATATTATCATTTAGGTCGACTTGGATTAGATTTGGACATTTATTATTATTTAATTCAAAGAAGTGTTAAAAGAGTTAAAATCAAAGTTTAATTACTAAAAAATTTCTAATATGGGGTTATACATAAGATAAATTCTATTGTAAATATTAATTAGCAATATAAAAATATTTCCTACATAATGGTATTTTATTTATAATTTTTAGACATTAAATTAGTTAATTTATTTATGACACAATTGTGATGCAGTAATTACAGAATTAATGAATATTAAAATAATTGATATTATAAATATCTAAATAAATCTAATTTGAGACTTTTTATGAATTAAAATACTTTTATAGGTTAATATGATATATTATTATTGGTTATATGAATTTTATTCTAAGTAATAATGCTATTATGAATTTATAAAAAACAAAATACCCAATAGTGTCAAAATTGACAGAAAAGAGTTTTTAAAACAAATATTATATTATTAATTGATATTAAATTCCTAAAAAGCTAAGGTTCGAACGAAAGACTTATATAATGATATTTGTATCATTAATGGACTACTTTGTGGTATTATGTAAGTATATAGTAAGTTTAGTAACTATATAATATAAAAATAGAAAGAGACATGGTAAATGTCAAACTATTTAACTAAGAGATGAATCTAAAGGATAAGGTTACTATAGTGAACCAAACCTGTCTAAAATCTATTGTTTGGGTGGTTTTTGACCCATAACCACCTTATAAATTGAATAATCTACTTTGGAGCCATTATAAACCGAATATGAATTTATTATAAATTAATACTTTAAGTTTTTCCAAAAGTGCCCCTCCTCCCCCTTATAAAAGGACACCACTTCTAACCAATTCCTCACACCTCTAAAGCCTTTTGGATCGGCCAAAATATTCCCAAATATCCTTGAAACTTCACTTAATTCAACCTAGAGGCCTTAGTTTGATCATAAATCCAACCTAAGGAGCCCCTTTGATCAAATCAAAAGGAACAACCGGAAGAAGATGTAACGTTTTCACCACCCTCTTTCAAGTTCCGTTCTTCTTCAACTTCTTCTTTATTTGTTATTTTCATTATAAAATATAACTACAGAATATTATATATTTTATATGTTATTATAAATATGATACAACCATATTTAGTATTCTATCCATCATTTTAATGACATGTCACCATACGTGCGTACGTACGACTTACCGTCTCCACGTCGTGGTGTAATTGTTATTCAATACATTATTATTTGGATGGGTATAATAATGATGTGTAATTCAGGTAAATAATAAATATAAAATGACAATTATTCTGTATATATGATATAACATCCAATTATATGTGATTTTAATATCAAAATAATGATATTATCACTTGTGCGTACGTACGGACTACCGTCTCCACGAACGCGATGAGATTCAATCCCCATCGTATCCATAAAAGTCTAATTCTCATTTTATGATTAAAAATTATGTTTAAGGACTTAATATAATTCTTTATATTAATAAGATACAACTTATCCATAACAAATATGACTTATTTAACAAAACATATAAAAGAAAATGAGTAAGTTAACACCCAAAATGACGATAATACTAAGATATTATTAACAAAGAAATGTTAAAAGATCATATATGATATCATATTAATGTATATGATTCTTGTATACTTCAATAAAAATTATTTCAACATTATACAGGAGGATAAACCACCCTATACCAAGGAAAAAGTACAAAGTAAGGGGTTTCTTATCTCACTTTTAATTCCGTGAGATTTCCATTGTTCACCAATTATTTATTGCATGTGGTGTGTGTACTGCCCATGATTGTATTAATTGTGTAATATAATTTAGTTTATATATATTCACATCATAATTTTATAATCCATATTTCATGGGTTTATGTTTTGTAAGTTACCAAATCAATAAGGGAATTTGAAATTTCAATTTCCATTCATTCGGCTTCACGCATACTTCATTGATTATTTTACTCCAATATTTTGTGTGGAATCACTATTAATTTACTTATGTCATTACTTAAACTCCCATTTATATGGATATAATTTTGATACACATAATCACTCCATTTATAATTTCTCAAGTCATCGATATGAACTTGATATGGGTAATTTTTAGCTCATTCTCTATTTGTTGAGTTAAATATCCAATTCATTGGTGTTGTCTTTACAAGAATATGTGTGAATGTACTCTTATTGATTTACAGTGAATATCCAATCATATTGAGTGTATTTATATTTATCACACATAATTATGTCGTCGATTTATCCTTATCCTAAGGATATGGTCTTTATAAGAGATTTCATCTCAATTTACATTCCATTGAGACTCCTTTGTTGTTATACACCAAATCACTTTTATATGGTGTATATAATATACTTTTAAATAGTATATCATGAATCCCTTTATTCTCATGATATTACAAAGTTTTTATTACCTCAATTATTTGTAATCAAGTGAATCTCCGTTGGTTAGAAACTCTAACTAAAATATCATTTCTAAATGTTTTGAAGATTTATTATTCTAAATAATTATCATTAATTTCCATGTTTTAAAAATGGTTTTAAGGATTTATTTATATGGACATTAAGTTTTTAAAATTAAAATTACTTTTAAAAGTTTCGATGTGTTATGAGACACTTTGATTCAAAAATATATTTTTAAATTTCTTCTTGACAAATAGTGTGACTTTTAAATGATTTCAAGAAAAGGGGGATATTTCTCTCTAATAGTTTTGATGATTATTTTCATCTATGTAAATATCCTTCCTCATTCTCGATTGAGGTTAATCTGATACTACAATAAAATCTTTCATATTGTATCGAATGAGTTATTTTTGATTGTGGATGTGCTATTTTTATACCATTCATGGTTTGTGGTTAAAGTATTGACATTTCATATTCTAGTTTTAATACGGATGTTTATTTAATGTTTCAAACTTTTCTTATGAGGAATGCATTGGACTTAGTATGTGACGGGTGGAGCCTGCTATAGCTCCTCGATGCATCGGTAGGTCTCATGAGACAAGCTAGTGTCTTTTCACAAGGCCTTGACAAAATCTTATTTTTAGTCTTGGCACGAGGCCTTGACTATGTGGTTATGATATCCTGGAATTATGCATTCCATCATTATGAAAGTGGTTATTGATATTGCATGTGGTTATTCAAATAGTATAATATCCATGTGAATAAGTAAATGGAATTATTTCATTTTATCTTGGCCATATTATGCTGAAGTTCAAGTTTAAAAGGATTTTGTTTTAGTTATACATTGCCTTAAATATTTATGCTTATCTATGAATGTTTCCATTATATTGTTATACTTACTGAGCATCAGAGATCACCCCTTTAAATGTTTTATTTTTCCCAGAATGTGAAGAAGTAATTTATGAATGACCTGCATGGATAATATGAGGGGATATGAAGACAAAATGTTGTTGTAGTTTTTTTACATTATGATGTAATGTAAGACTTATGAATATATCTAGTGTTTCCACGACTACTAAACTAATCGGTCATTCGAGACTTGATATTTTGTGATCATGCCAATGTTATGTAATAATGCACCGACTCTGGGTAATTGGGGTTGGGGCGTTACAAGTGTCCATTTCTAGATCATAGGTAGAGAAGTTCTATTCATGGGGGTTCAAATTCCAAAAACCAAATTTTTCTATCTTATAATGATGTATAATAACACAACCAATATGTTCTTAGGAAGCATCATTGTAAAACTCAAACCTTTTACATGGTTGAGGTAATAAAATCCTTGGAGTAGTGTTTAGCTTCCTCTTAAGCTCTTGGAATTTCCTTTCACACTGAATTAACCAAAATAATTTGGACCCTATAGAGTTAGAGTGGTCATAAGATACATTATATTAGAAAAATCCAAAAATAAATTGATGATAATAACCTATAAGCCTAAGGAAGATCCTAATTTTGAATACATTTATAGGAACATTCCATGAAATTATCAATTCTCCCATTTCAAGATCTATAGATATGTATGCTTCTAAATTCTCATGACCGAGGAACTATACTTATTAGATCTAGAATGAACATTTAGATAACTTATTATATAGTTCATTTTCTTGAAAATATTCTAAGAAAATACTAAGATTGCTTACATTTTCATACCAGTATTTCTGCTAAACTTGGATATCATCTTCAAAAACCACTCTGAATGATTCCAATATAAAAATAAAATATTATATTCATTAAGTTCATGAATATAACTATTATTTTATTTATCCTAAAAGGTATCACTAGGTATAAAAAATTCCCATACATACTTCAAAATTAGTTTTTTGTAACTTCTTATAGTTCGACCTGAAGTTGGTAATAACATGAATATATGTCAATTTGTGACAAATATGTTTCACCATTTAACTAATATAATGGATCTTAAATTTTAGGAAATGGGTCAAGATTATTTATCATAACTTGGATCAACTTTCTATATCCCACACAAAGTAATATACTTACATCATCCTTCTATGAAAAATTAATAGAGCATCTCATGTAGAAGAGCTTGACCTAATGAAAACTTTAGCCTACATCTCCTCTAATTAGATATTTAGTTCCCTGAATTGGGTTTAATTTTTATGAAATGGTGATTTTTATATAATTTCTATCATAATTAAAAGATCAAAGGTGAACTCTGAACTCACTGTAGAAGCTACCATGACAAGTTTTCTAGGAACACATCATAATAAATGTCTTTTATTAGAGGTAAATATGGTTTTCCTTTATATTTAACTAAAATAGGTATAATACTATCAATTTCAACAATGATCTACCCTAATTTACATTGATTATGGATTTATCTACTATCCTAAAATTCCCATTCTCCATGGTGTATATATTGTACAACCATTGGAGAGGAAAAGAATTCCCTGCTAACATATCAATCAATGCATCCTCAGAACTGGAACAACCAGTCCATACCTAGAATAACATCAAAGGGGTACATATTTAGTACCATAATATCCTAAATATACCCATATAAAGAATCTATTAAAGTTCAAGTTGAAAATTTTACTGCTAGCTCTATTCTCTTCCCTAGTGGTGTATCTTGATTAATATAGGTAAAAGATACTTCAACTTTCACATTGATAAAGGAAACTAATTTCTCATAAATAAAGGAAAAAAAGAACCTATATTAAATAAATACTAAGATAATGTAAGAGATATAAAAATAGTACTTCTAAAAATAGAATCCCTAACTTCATTCTCAGTAGTGGATTGCACTTCCACATATACCCCGCACGAACCCTTACCGTGAAATCGAGGCCTAAATCCCATCACAAAATAATAAACAACAACTAAATAACCTTAGGTACCTTAAATACTTCCTCAAACTGATCTAAAATTGGTTTGATACCACCACTCATATACTAAGTAGCTTATTGGGTTTATGATGCATGAGATGGTATGGGTCACTATCCGACACTTTCAGATATGTTACATTGGAAGAATCTATGGATATGAACAAATTATCCAGAGGAGTGACACTAATTCACCTCGAATATATAATTTAACATTATATTTACTATATTTACACACTAATTGTACATAATTGGAGGCCTTACAATATTGGGTAATAAAGGTACCCCACTACCTTGCTGCCCAGTTGAGAGGTACCCTTTCTCACCTTTTTACACAATCGCTTATAGACACTAGAAAAGAAATTACCTATGGTTTTACCTAGGGGCTGAATTCTCACTCCTATACCACCTTTAAATCATATCTAAATGAGGATACATTTATTAACAACTTTATAGAAATTATTAAAGTTGAAAATAATCACCTTATTTTTTAATGGGTCCTTTAAGACCATCTAAAAGTGCATCACATTAGACTCCTCATCTCTACTTTGATTAAGAAAAGATTAGAGTATGTATTTAAGCTTGGAATAATACTACATCATTGTAATTAATCCATGATAGATATTTATGAACTCCTTCACCATCACCCGACATAAAGTTTCAGGGTAGAATTTCTCAAAGAAGAGAATTAATAAATTCTTCCACGTGGGTCCTTGGTGTTTTTTCACCTTGAGTGTGACATCCCACCACTAATGATCCACCCCTTTTAGAAGGAAGGTAAATAGGCTTAGAAAATCTTTCATGGATGTCTCTATAATACCAAATATATAAAAAATAGAAACAATCCCCTCCATTTCTTCTTGCAGTGAGGCCTCACCACAAAATACCAAAGGATAATAAAATTAAAAATATTTTATTACATTAGAATCCATTGGTTAATTTCAAGAAATCCCTTGATTAGTATCATGGAGTAGTTGTGAAGTATTCTACAATACCTAAGGATCATCTTCAAGTTAATTTTGTGATATTTTCTCATGTTTCTGTTCCTACATACTGGGTGGTGGTCATCTAGGTGACTTTTATTTGAAAATAACCCAATTAATACCAGTTATTGTTCAATTTTAACACCAATTTAATAGTGATGTAAATTAAAGTGATGTTAAATGTATAGTTTTTACATTAGTTAATAAAATATGACATGGAGAAGGATTTAAATGTCTATTATTAAAAAATATAATATTTAAATATCAAATAAATATTAATATATAGAGACTTTTGACGTTGGTTATTATAAAAAAACCAACATTGAAAGTCAATTTTAATATTAGTTTTTCTAGAAAACAATATTAAAATTCACTTTCAACACTAGTTTTTATAATAATCAATTTTTAAACCTAATTATTTTTAAAATATGTTACAATATAATCCAACATGCCTTATAATAATAAATAATGTTGTACCTATAGCAATAAATAATAGAAACTAGTAGTGAATAAAAAATAAAAACTCAATGAAATATTTACTAAAATATCATTCTCTAAGATAATACACATACAAGAATATTGTATATATAATTATATAAATTAATCAAACCAATAAAACAGTTTGTAAATAATACCCAGAGGTAGTTTAAGTCATCAATTATATATGATGAAACATCATAAAAAATATATAAACACATTAGATTTTATTAAATTAACAATACAAAAAATTATTTTAAAATATAATAGTTTAAATACTACTAAACTCATGTAAATATATAGTCTTTTTGGTTATGATAGTAAAAATAATGAATAATAAAACATAATAACCACATTTTGTATTTTTTATTTGATGATGACACCATGTTTATGAAACAATACTTTGATAATAATAAAAAAAATGTTTTTATGTATGTAAAAAATTTATTAACTAACATAAAAGTTATCTTGATCCACTCTCACCTAATTAAGTTCATTAGGTATCTTTATCGATAATGAACCCTTTTAAAAAACTTCCATGAATCGTTTCATTTTTATATATTAATTATAAAAGCATATATAACATGAAAAATTTATGATTAAATAACTAATAAACTATAATAGAACATATGAATTCAATAAATGTTGAAATCTTTCTTTAAATTCACCCTATAAAGAGAATAACCAATATTCCATGCATTCATGTGGGAAGAATATTCATAAAACACAATTTCCACTAAAATATAAAAAGTTCTTCATAAATAAATTATAACAAGTAATGATTTATAATTATATAAGTATAATTACCAGTCAAGGAATAGAGGAACCAAAAACTTAATCTCTTTGTTCCCAATCATTGAGATATATATTTAACTTTAGTAAGCTTCATCAGGTACTACACAAACTATGAATTTTATTTTGAATGCATACAATTATAAATGGGTGTTCTATAGTTTTTATGAAAAGATTCCACAAATAACTAATTAATAAATTAATAAATTAAATCACTTTAACTAATATTAATTTAATGAAATGAAAATTGAAATTGAAATTTGCTATATGGAAGACAAGAGAAGCATGGGTATCGAGTCTTCCTTACCAATAAAAACATCTAGGGTGTATTTTTTTTGAAAATAGTCTTAACATATAGTCTCTCCCACATATGTTATCACTCATCGTAGACTCAAAACAATTTCCATCATAAAAGAATTCACTAATATTTTTTATCCATTTATAAACTTGATAAGTATATGAAGGTGTTGGTTCCTAAAAATTTTGTTTGTTTTTAAATTATTATTTATAATTAAAATACTCTTATATATGGTAAATGTGAGAAAAAACATCAAGTAATTTCAATTAAAAATTAAATAAAAATTATAGAAACTACACATATTGCACATGTCAATTGATGAATATAGCCAACTGACCAACGTATGAAATGAAAAAAATATTTCCAATTATGAACACCTTATCTATAGGAAATGACACCATAGTAGTTAAAAAAATAATATCATGTACTATTACTATTACTTTATCAAACTACATATGTTGATTATGTCACATATCTCCACCACTATGAACACCTTTTGGGTTAAAAAAAGGATGGAAGTGACCCTTGAGACCCAACTCTAATTAACCCCATGTTGGAAACTATTTTCAAGGGTATAAAACATGAAAATGGGTAGTATTGACCACATATATCTCATAAATATAACAAGAAAACCACTAACAAACAGTATAATATAAAATAAACTAAAGCGCAAAATAATCCACAATGCATGATATATCAAGAAAATCAAGTCTCTAAATAAAAATACAAAATAAAATTCACAGGTGGAAACACAACAACCAATCCCAAGCTATGATATATCACTATCCATCTCGGTCACCAAAATTTCCCTGGAAACCTGAAAAATAGTTTTTATATATAAGGGTAATTATAACAAGTATAATTAGTATACCATACTAGAGACCTATCATAAAAATGTGAAAGAAGCATACTAAAGTTCTAGTTCACATATAAAAAAACCAACAAGCACATATCATGTCATTTATCACCCAATCTTTCAAAGCATCACTCAAAAAGTAATGCATCTGAGCCTAATAACATAATATCAAGTGTATAAAAAAAGGTACCATATAACCACTTTCCCATTGGTTTTTCTCTCTCATGTCCCATCATTAAATGTCCCATGACCCGAATACCTTCTATAGCTGTGTCTAAACACACCATACCAATTCCATCACATATGATGTGGGTTAGACTATAGCCCTACCTATACCAACCTTTTGTAGGGAATAACATCTCATGTTGGAATTATTTTGTCCATACCATAACCCAATCACCAATGCATATCAAATATTCAAATCTTCCTTACATATCATAATAACGTCACATATCTATCTTAGTAGGGTATCGTGAACATGAAGTACATAAAGAACACACCCTATTCCTAAAATATATACCCCCACCAAGTATCATTAACACATCCACATAACCATCCCACTATACTATGCATAGAAGGGAGAGTAAAGAAGAGGGAGTATTCAACTATCCATTCCATCACAAACCTAGATTTTTTGGGAAAACTCCAAAAACCCAAAACATTTGGGAATTGGTAATGTTATCTAACTCTGGTAGGGTGCATATGAAATCATAAGGAAATACATCATATAATACAATCACACATAATACCAACCTAGTAGGATCAAATCTAACTATACTATCACAATAGAGGATCATCAAAACATATATCTCTATACACCACCACTACTACCAACTATAACACCATGAACAAACCACACTTACTATACAAAATGGCCACCACAACCACAAAAAATTCCCACCATGCCACATATTTTAACATATTTATGGATTTTCTATTTCCAACCTTATTACATTCAATTCCATATTTATTAATAAACTAGCTCCATACCTTACCACAAATTCATTTCTAACCACTACCCATCCATTTTTTGCATCATTATTTCATTTAAACCAATAGTTTATATAATTCCAACCATACCCATTTCCATGTTCATCATAACTAGTTATATTACACTAGAACTAGGAAACTACCAAACAAACCCATATAAAATAAATAATCAGTCTTTACACAAAAACCTACACATTCCCTCTTTCCAACAATGGAAAGGCGACCACAACCCAACCACACAATCCTTGCTAATAGTCCAACCACTACATGTTGACCATTATCACACAAGCTAACTAATAAAAAACCCACTTCCTAACACAACCAATCATCACAAAATATCCAAAACAATTCCCAACAAATTATACAACACCAAAACATTATAACAAGAACATAACAAGATATATCAGCCAATTAAAATATCAATTACCACTACAATTTCTATTTTAACAAACACTTCAAGATCAATTCAATTTCGATTTCAAGGATGCTAACACACCAATTCTTAGATACCAAAAAACTATTTCATTATCATATTTACATTATTATTATTTTATTAAGGGTGATTAGAAATATATGTTGAAAATAAAAACATATAATCATAAGAAAAAATAATTATTTTCAGAAACAAAAAAACATGCATTAAATATGTAGAAAATATCATAAAAAGGAGTAAAAACATGAGGGAAACCCATTTCCCATAATTTTTTTAACTATTTTTCATCTTATAAAATTGGAAAATCCATACCAACCACCCAAATATAGAAAAAAATTATAACTCCATAGTATACACAAAATGGAAGAGAGTTTCTAAATGTATTATCTAAAATGGAACATAAAAAATCATTGTGCAAGGAATAAGCAAAGAGATGACCACGTAACCAGACCACACAACAGAAACCTTGAATCAACCTAGATTACAACAATAATCATCAAAACCATGAACCAAAACTCTCAAATCCTAACCAAAAAATTGGACACATCCTTCTCAAAAGAGAAATAAGGAGAAACCCTAGAGAAAATAAGGGGGAACTCACCTCATATTTATAATAATTTATCTATTAAAGATGTGGGATAAACCCAAACAATAGAGAATCAAATATTTATAAATATACATATTTTATTTCACGTGGTATAATAAAAGTAAAAGGAAATAGAGTAAAAATTATGGGGATGATGATTTATATCTGGATGGAATGACATGGCATCGTGATGTGACAAGTCATGGTCTCATTGTGACTAACTCAAATTGAACCAATCCAAAATATCGTACTAAAAATATCCCTATATCCCTCATTCATGGTTAGTTCAAAATTTTTAAATTTTATAGAATCAAGTATCGGTCATTTCATGACATTAATCACCATGCTGTGATGCTACTCTAATCAGAACTAATGAAACCTGGGTGTTAGGCTATGCACTATGACCAAAACAGTCATGCTGTAACACCCGAGACTTTTATAAGAAGTATTTTGTTTTTATTTTATAGAAATCATCAAAGGAATCATTCACTACACACAACACTAGCTTGGATTTCTTTACACGCAATCACGACCTTCCTTGATAGCTTGCGTCGTACGCAATACCGAGTTTCCCTAAACAACGATATGGTATTAACATATTATTAAAACTAGCCGTTATGAATAGTAATAAACACTTTTTGAAATTTTGTAAATTTTATTTATTCAAAATGGAATTCGTTTTTGGATTCGGAATATCGAAATTAGCCTAGGGTGAAATTTTGGTATTTTTCTGAAAACTTTCAATTTTTGATGAATAGTGAAAACACTCGGTTACTATTTAAAAACCGACTTTTTATTTAAATAATTATTTATTTTATTTAAATTTATTTTTGGTCAAACTTGATACATAATACCTATATAAGTACAATGTAATTCATTGGAGTAATTTTATAATAATTTTAGATATATAAAAATTTTATTGAACTTTTCACCGTCTTTTACCCACCTCCTAGGAGAATTTGCAAATTTATGTAAAACTTAATTTTACCGCTTCTATGAGTGGAATTTCAAAAATCCGAGAGACACGGTTGATGTCAGTAAGTAAAATGTGTTTCAATGAGATGAAAATAATTTTTGGTGAATAGTAACTTTTAACTTTTGTTTACCACGGTTAAAAGTAAATAGGGTAATTAAGGGTAAAAATGATATTATTATTACGCTAAAACATGTCGTAATTCTATTGGATAAGTGTAATTCGACCAAAAACAATCTCAGGAATAAGATATGACCATTTAGGCCCACATGGATTAGATTAGGACATTTATTATTAATTTCTTTAAAGAAGGGTTAAAATAGTTAAAATCAATGTTTAATAAGTAAATAATTTTTAATATAGGGTTATAAATAAAATAAATTAGACTATAAATATTAATTATAAATATAAAAATATTTCTTACTTAATGGTATTTTATTTGTAATTTTTAGACATTAAATAATTTAATTTATTTAAGACACAAAGATGATGCATTAATTATCTTATTAATGAAATATTGAAATAATTGATGTTATAAATACCCAAATAAATGTAATTTGAGACTTTTTATGAATTAAACTAATTTTATATGTTAATATGACATGTTATTATTGATTTAATTAAATTTTTTCGAACTAATCATTCTGTTATGATTTTCAAAAAAATCAATTACTAAATAGTGTCAAAATTGACATAAAATAGTTTTTAAAACAAATATTATATTATTAATTGTTATTTTGTTCCTAAAAATATAATTTTAGGCCAAATGACTTAGATAAGATTATATATATTAATAATAAATAACTTGGGGTTCATTTATCTTGTTATAGTAAGTTTATTAACCCTATAGTGTAAGAACACAAAAAGACACGGTAAAAGTAAAATTGTCTAACATAAAGTTAAATCTAAATGATAAGGTTGAAATAGTAAACCAAACCTGTCCAAATTCTATTGGATGAGAGGATTTCGACCCATACACACCTTAGCTTTGAAATAAATCAATTTGGATCTATTTAAAACCGAATATGACTTTATAATAAAATAATATTTTTAGTTTTTCCAAAGGTTCCCCTCTCCTCCCTTATAAAAGGGAACCTCCTCCATCTCTTCCTCACACCACTTTGAGCCTTCAAGATTGGCCAAACCCTGCCGATTTATCCTCTCCACTTCCCTAGAAACATCCTAGAGGTCTCGGTCATCTTCAAAGACCTATTTTATTGCCCTAAAAAGAGGTCTCAAAGAAGCGCTTCAAAGAAGAGGTAATGTCCGTTACCGATTCTTTCAACTTTTTTCTTCTTCCATTTCTTCCTATTTATTTGTTTCATTTTGAATTAATAACATCAGTATCACTCGTATACTGATATGTTATTATAAGTATGAAACAACCCTATTTCACCATCTATCCATCCTACGGAAAACGAAATCACCGCGCGTGCGTACGTACAGAATACCGTCTCCACGCCGTGGTGTAATATATTTTCCACAACCAACTTACTTGGATGGGTATAATGGTGTAAAGAATGAATATATATGATTATTTTAAAGTGATATTGATTCTGAAAAATTATACATACACTCCATTACAATTCCATGATCATGGGAACGATATCATCGCTCGTGCGTACGTACGGAATACCGTCTCCATGATGTGATGCGACTCGTTCTATATGATTTTCATTGCATAATGATTACATAAATGAATTAAGGGAATAAATATGATATGTATTACACTAATACCATTTTGGAAATGTGGTATCTATATCCTAAAAAGAAGAATAAGAATTTATTCGACAAAACACGCATTAGAACAAAAAGTAATAAACACCTGAATAACAAGTAGCAATGAAATATTACTAATAATAAGCTAAGAATATGACCATATATGATATAATAAAAATGAGTATGATTCTGGAATTAGTCAATGACATTATTTAAATCATTATACAGGAGGTTCAGACACTTACGAAGCAAATCAGACCTAAGGTAAGGGAAAATATCACAATCTCATTTTTATCCGAGATTGTCTATACTTTGGTATTTACTGGGGTGTATTTTATCATCAACATCCATGTTTCACCAATATGTAATATTATTTCCATCCACCTAAAATTTTTTAAATCAAATTTTACCGTTCGGTGAGTTTTTAGTAAAAGATATGAAAGGAAGCTTTTGTCGTTTTTCTTACGAGGTACTTTTTGACTTTTCTAGCCAAAGTACGGGAAGAATGTTTTTAACTTATACAGCATGAATGGATTTTTAAAACATTATTTACAAGAATCTCCCTTCACAAGTTTTCAAGTTTATTTTTAATCAACTTCTTTTAGTTTAGAATTGTATGACATGTTAAGAAAGGAAAAGCGTTTTTGAAGTAGAAAGGATATTTTCCTCAAGAATGGAGTTCAAGTGTTTTATCAAAATTATTTTCCATATAAGATAATAAAGGGTTCTATTTCTATCCCTATTATTATATTGATTTGATTATGTTGTGATGGAATTATTTTTATGAATTCCTTTATCTTATATGAATTGTTTTATGATGTCACAATGTTTATGAATCCCATTTTTATTACATGGGTTATGCTATGATGTATGGTTTATGATTTTGTGGCACACATAAGAATGGTATCATTATGAGATGGGTGGGACATATATCTCCATCTAATGCATTGGGTAAAGATATTATATCTCATGAGATAGACATGGCTGGAATGACAGGTTAAACCGGTTCAGTGACATAGGACTGAAACGAGGAATGAACTCGGTTCAGAAATGGGATTTTTCCACTAAGATAGTCTTGGAAATGAGTCTTGACTAATAAGAAATGATTCTTTATGATTATGTGTGTATGCCACAAAGTTTCATGTTTTAAGTTATGATTATTGGGATTACATTTCACTACTATTATTTATCCCATGTTATTAAATTTTGATCTCTTTTGTAGGTTAAGATTTCCAAAAATGTTATGTTCTTATGAATATGATGTGATTGATATTTATTTTTTTTACCCTTACTGAGCATTTGAGCTCACCATTTTGTATGTTTTATTTCCCTAGGCCTGGAATAAGGTTATTAAGTAGGATATGCCAAGAGGGACTCTAGATATGATGAAATAAATGGGAGGCAATGTAGATGCTTTATGAACCTTTTGTTTATGTTTCCTAGTTTTTAAAGACACTATAACTATACGGTCCTTTCATGTCTTTGTTATATGATTTAATAGGTGTACTTAAATTTTTAAGTACTAACAATGTATGTAAAGTATGGGTCGTTATAGTTGGTATCAGAGGAAAGGTATTGTCAACCTTTGGAAACTAGGATTTGAAAGCCTTAGTAAGAATCCTAAGGATAAGTCTAAGCATAGAACACAATCTTAGTGTTTTAGAAATGGCCATGAATAAGCTAGGATAAGACCTTAAGTGTGAAATTTTATTCTTTATTATTTGGTTTTCCTATTATAATTAGTGTTGCTCACACTATTCTTCTTGGTTTTAGTGAATGGCTGGAACCCAAAGGAACCGTGTTAATGCAGAATGCGACGGGAAATGAAATGATTTTCCTTCTGAGCAACCAAATGTTATGGGAGATGGAATGAAAAATCTTGTAGCCATGCTCACACAACTTTCTCAAGCTATGATTCATGCAGGACTTCCAAATGAGCAAAGTAAGGAGCAACATTCTGTTGAATCCTTCATGAGACAGCGTCCACCTTCATTCAGCGGGTCTACTGATCAGCGGTGGAATCTTATCAAGAATACGAGGCCAAGAGATGAAATTGAGTCCATGGAATGGGACGAGTTCAAGAACTTATTTTTCAAAAAGTACTTCTCTCGTATTCTCCGAACAAATATGGAGAAGGAGTTTCTTGAACTAAAGAAAAAGGATGATGAATCTGTTGGTACCTATGAAGCAAATTTTACAAGACTCGCAAGGTACGCTTCTGGTATTATTATCCAACCCGAGAGTAAGATCGATCAATTATTTAGTGGCCTAAAACCAATTCTTCGAAGGGTGTTAGCCATAAGGGACTTCAATACCTACGAGGAAATCATTCGATGTGCTCTCAAAGCTGAGATGGAGATTGGAGTAACCCATCAGTCATATGGGTTTGATAAGAAGAGGAAAATGGAATTCAAAGGAAAATCTAAAGAGCACACTGAAAAGAAGATGAGTTTTCCCTTATGCTCAAAGTGTGGAAAGAAACATGGAGGGAGTTGTCTTAAAGGGACAAGTAAATTTTTCAAATGTGGAAATGAAGGTCATAGGGCATTTGAATTCCGCAATGATGGGAAGAAGATGTATAGTGATGCAAACAATGAAAAGGCTACACAGAGTGCACCTCCTACACTTCAATGTTAAAAGTGCAAAGAAATGTGGCATTATGCCAATCAATGCCCTAATCCAAGGGTTTTTGATGATGATCGACGTCAAACTGTTAAGGCTATAGACAAAGGAATGTCACATGCAATTTCTATCAGTGATGTGGAGTACGATAACGAAGTGGTGAAAGGTACACTTACCATCCACTCTAAAGTAGAAAATGTTTTATTTGATTCTCGATCCACCCACTCCTTTATTTATGAATAATTTTCTAAGGGTATCACCATATTACCTCAACAATTGGATGTTGAGTTAGCTGTTACAACCCCTAATGGCACAACAGTCACATCAAAAGTTTATAATTCTTCTCCGATTGAAGTTTGTGGGAAAGTGCTTCCTGAAAATCTTGTGATCCTTCCTATAGTGTAATTTGATGTGATTATTGGCATGGATTGACTTTCTCTATATGGATCTCATATCAATTTCCCAAGAAGGGAAGTCACATTTCATATTCCAGATCAATCTTTGATCGTCTATCGATGCAAGGATGAACATAACCTTCCAGTGGAAATTTCTTCCATCTTATGGATCTTGATTCCACTAAATAAAGGTTATTTATCTCAAATGGTTGGTGAGAAAATAACAATTAAGAAAATGCCCATTGTACGGGAGTTTGATGATGTCTTTCCGGAGGAATTTCCGGGTCTTCCACCAAATTGTGAAGTTGAGTTTTCAATAGAACTCGTACTGGGTGCTTTACCTATTTCAAAGACACCTTATAGAATGGCCCCAATTGAGTTGCAGGAATTGAAGAAGCAACTCCAAGAGAATCTTGATAAGGGGTTCATACGCCCTAGTACGTCACCTTGGGGAGCACCTGTTCTGTTTGTTAAGAAGAAAGATGGATCAATGAGACTTTGTATTGATTATAGAGAACTTAACAAAATCACTATCAAGAACAAATATCCTCTCTTGCGCATTGATGACTTATTTGACCAACTACGCAGAGCTCAGTACTTTTCCAAGATTGATATTTATTCAGGGTATCATCAATTAAGGGTCAAAAGGAAGGATATACCAAAGACGGATTTCCGTACAAGGTATGGACACTATGAATTTATAGTAATGCCATTTGGTCTTACTAATGCCCCTTCTATCTTCATGGATCTAATGAATAGAGTCTTTAGAGACTATCTTGATCAATTTGTGGTAGTCTTTATAGACGATATTCTTGTCTATTAAAAGAGCAAGGAAGAACATGAAGATCACTTGAGAATTATATTGAAGACCCTCAGAAAGGAGATGCTTTATGCCAAATTTACCAAGTGTGAATTTTGGCTTCAAAAAGTTTCATTTTTGGGTCACATAATCTCAAAAGAGGGGATATCTGTGGATCCAGCAAAAATAGAGGTCATCAAAAGATTGTCGAGACCCACAACTATAACCGAGATCTGAAGTTTTCATTGTTTGGCTGGATATTATCGACGTTTTGTGAAATATTTTTCACGATCATCTAAGCCACTCACCAGGTTGACTCGGAAAGGAGTTAAGTTTGTTTGGATGGAGGAATGTGAAGAGAATTTCAAGGAGTTGAAAAGAAGGTTTTCCAGTGCACCTGTGCTCACACTGCCTTGTAGTGGAGAAAGGTTAGTGATCTACAGTGATGCATCCAAGAAGGGATTGGGGTGTGTTCTTATGCACAATGATATGGTGATAGCTTATGCCTCACGACAGTTGAAAATCCATGAGCAAAATTGCCCAACTCATGATTTGGAGTTAGCTGCAGTAATCTTTCCATTAAAGATTTGGAGGCATTATCTTTATGGATAAAGGTGTGACATTTATACTGATCATAAATGTTTAAAGTATATTTTCAAATAAAAGGAGATGAATATGCGCCAAAGAATATGGTTTGAGCTGATTAAGGATTACTACTGCTCAATTCATTACCACCCTGAGAAAGCAAACAAGGTGTCAGATGCCTTAAGTCAACAAGACCATGCCAGTTTATCCACGATGAGGATCACAAAAGATCCAATATTTATGGATTTACAAAGGATGGATCTTGGAATTATAATTAAAGGGGAATAATCTTATATTTCCCAAATTAATGTTCAACCATCTATATATGTTAAGATTAAAGAGGCACAGAAAGAAGATGTAGAGTTACAAAAGAAGGTGAGAAATGTTCCTGAATTCAACCTTGATTGTGATGGGATAATAAAGTCCAGGAATCGGGTTTGTGTTCCTCCCATCCCCGAATTAAAGAAGGAGCTACCAGATGAGGCTCATAGTTCTTCATTCTCTATTCATCATGGAAGTACGAAGATATATAGGGACCTGAAAGAGTACTTCTGGTGGGATGGCATGAAAAGAGATGTTGCTGAATATGTTTCTCGATGCTTGGTTTGTCAGCAAGTTAAAGATGAGAGACAGAAGTCTAAAGGGATGTTACAACCATTACCCATACCCGAATGGAAAAGGGAAAACATCACTCTGGACTTTGTCAGAGGACTTCCTAAAACATCCAAAGGCAGTAATGCTATCTGGGTCATAGTTGATAGTCTTACAAATTCGGCACACTTCATCACTATTAGAGAGGATTTCTCTCTGGATCATCTTGGCAGGATATATGTAAAGGAAGTGGTAAGATTGCATGGAGTACCACTTTCTATTATATCTGATCGGGATCCGAGGTTTACCTCAAAGTTTTGGTGAAGTCTTCAGCATACTCTGGATACAAAGTTGAGTTACAACACTGCTTATCATCCTCAGAAAGATGGTCAGTCTGAGAGGACAATTCAAACTCTAGAAGATATGTTGAGAGCTTGCTCTATGGATTTCAAAGGTGGTTGGGATCAACACCTACCTTTGGTGGAATTTTCTTCTAATAATAGCTTTCACTCCAGTATTCAGATGGCTCCTTATGAAGCTCTCTATGGAAAGAAATGCAGGACTCCATCTTTCTGGGATGAAGTTGTGGAAAGAAATCTATTAGGACCTGATCTTGTTGAAGAGATGGTAGAAAAGGTCCGCTCTATTCAACAACACATAAGAGCAGCTCAGAGTTGACAAAAAAGTTATGCTAACAACCGAAGAAAAGACTTAGAGTTTAAAGTGGGTGATAAAGTGTTCTTACGAATATCTCCTTGGAAGAGAGTAATGAGATTTGGAAAGAAGGGAAAGCTGAGCCCTAGGTATATCAGTCCTTTCGAAATACTGGATCGTGTTGGGAAGGTAGCTTACCGATTGGCGCTTCCACCGAATCTCTCTCAATTTCACGATTTGTTCCATGTATCTCTCATGAGAAAGTATATACCTGATCCTTCACATGTACTCAGCTCAGAAGATGTACCACTAGAACAAGATCTTTCTTATGAAGAACAGCCAATAGAGATTCTCGATCATAGTGAAAAAGTCCTACGGAACAAGACCACTCGCTTGGTGAAAGTTTTATGGAGGAACCACCAATTAGAAGAAGCAACATGGGAGATTGAGGATATGATGAGGAAGAGGAATCCTCATCTGTTTGTTACAAGTGACGAATTTCGAGGGCGAAATTCATTTTAAGGGGGGTAGAATGTAACACCCGAGACTTTTATAATAAATATTTTGTTTTTCTTTTATATAAATCATCAAAGGAATCTTTCACTACACACAACACTAGCTTGACTTGCTTTACATGCAATCACGACCTTCCTTGATAGCTTGCATCGTATGCAATGTCGAGTTTCCCTAAACAATGATATGCTATTAAAATATTATTAAAACTAGCCGTTATGAATAGTAATAACCACTCTTTGAAATTTTTTAAATTTTATTTTTTCAAAATGGACTTCTTTTTTGGATTCGGAATATCGAAGTTAGCCTAGGGTGAAATTTTGGTATTTTTCTGAAAACTTTAAATTTTTGATGAATAGTGAAAACACTGGGTTACTATTTAAAAATCGACTTTTTATGTAAATAATTATTTATTTTATTTAAATTTATTTTAGGTCAAAATTGATACATAATAACTATATAAGTTCAATGTAATTCATTGTAGTAATTTTATAATAATTTTAGATATATAAAAATTTTATTGAACTTTTCACCGTCTTTTACCCACCTCCTAGGAGAATTTTGAAGTTTACATAAAACTTAATTTTACCGCTTCTGTGAGTGGAATTTCAAAAATCTGAGATACACGGTTGATTTCAGTAAGTAAAATGTGGTTCAATGAGATGAAAATAATTTTTTGTGAATAGTAACTTTTTACTTTTATTTACCACGGTTAAAAGTAAATAGGGTAATTAAGGGTAAAAATGATATTATTATTACCCTAACACATGACCTTATTCTATTGTATAAGTGTAATTAGACCGAAAAGAACCTTAGGAATAAAATATGACAATTTAGGCCAACTTGGATTAGATTAGGACATTTATTATTAATTTATTTAAAGAAGGGTTAAAATAGTTAAAATCAAAGTTTAATAAGTAAATAATTTTTAATATAGGGTTATACATAAGATAAATTCGACTATAAATATTAATTATAAAGCTAAAAATATTTTCTACATAATGGTGTTTTATTTTTAATTTTTAGGCATTAAATAATTTAATTTATTTATGACACAGAGATGATGCAGTAATTATCTTATTAATGAAATATTGACATAATTAATGTTATAAATACACAAATAAATGTAATTTGAGACTTTTTATGAATTACAATAATTTTCTATGTTAATATGACATGTTATTATTGATTTAATTAACTTTTTTAGAACTAATAATTCTGTTATGATTTTCACAAAAATCAATTACTAAATAGTGTCAAAATTGACATAAAATAGTTTTTAAAACAAATATTGTATTATTAATTGTTATTTTATTCCAGAAAATATATGGTTCTTCCAAATGACTTATATAAGGTTATATATATTAATAATAAAAAACTTGGGGTTCGTTTGGCTTGTTATAGTAAGTTTATTAACCTTATAGTGTAAGAACACAAAAAGACACGGTAAAAGTAAAATTATCTAACTTAAAGTGAAATCTAAATGATAAGGTTAAAATAGTAAACTAAACTTGTCCAAATTATATTGGATGAGAGGATTTAGACCCATACCCACCTTAGCTTAGAAATAAATCAATTTGGAGCTATTTAAAACTGAATATGGCTTTATAATAAAATAATATTTTTAGTTTTTCCAAAGGTGCCCCTCTCCTCCCTTATAAAAGGGAACATCCTCCCTCTCTTCCTCACACAACTTTGAGCCTTCAAGCTCTACAAACCGCTGCCAATTTCTCCTCTCCACTTCCCTAGAAACATCCTAGATGTCCTGGTATTCTTGAAAGACCAATTTTAGGGCCCTAAAAGGAGGTCTCAAAGAAGCGCTTCAATGAAGAGGTAATGTCCGTTACCGATTCTTTCAACTTTATTTATTCTTCCACTTCTTCTTCTTTAGTTGTTTCATTATGAATTAATAAAAAAAGTATCACTAATATACTGATATTTTATTAAAAGTATGAAACAACCCTATTTCACCATCTATCCATCCTACAGAAAACGAAATCACCACGCGTGCGTACGTACGGAATACCGTCTCCACGTCGTGGTGTAATCTATTTTCCACCACTGCCTTGCTTGGATGGGTATAATGGTGTAAATAATGAATAATATATGATTAGTTTAAATTGATATTGATTCTGAAATAGTATACATACACTCTAATACAATTCCATGATCATGGGAACGATATCATCGCTCGTGCGTACGTACAGAATACCATCTCCACGATGTGATGCGACTCGTTCTACATGATTTTCATTTCATAATGATTACATAAATGAATTAAGTGAAAAAATATGATATGTATTACACTAATACCATTCTGTAAATGAGATATATATAACCTAAAAATAAGAATAAGAATTTATTCGACAAAACGCGCATAAGAACAAAAAGTAATAAACACCCGAATAACAAGTAGCAATGAAATATTACTAATAATAAGCTAAGAATATGACCATATATGATATCATAACAATGATTATGATTCAGTAATAAGTCAATGACATTATTTAAATCATTATACAGGAGGTTCAGACACTTACGAAGCAAATCAGATCTAAGGTAAAAGAAAATATCACAATCTCATTTTTATCCGAGATTGTCTATACTTTGGTATTTACTAGGGTGTATTTTATCATCCACATCCATGTATCCTCAATATGTAATATTATTTACATCCACCTACAATTTTTTATATCCAATTTTACCCTTCGGTGAGTTTTTAGTAAAAGATATGAAAGGAATCTTTTGTTGTTTTTCGTACGAGGTACTTTTTGACTTTTCCGGCCAAAGTACGGGAAGAATGTTTTTTTAACTTATACGGCATTAATGGATTTTTAAAACATTATTTCAAAGAATCTCCCTTTACAAGTTTTCAAGTTTATTTTTAATCAAATTCTTTTAGTTTAGAATTGTATGACATGTTAAGAAAGGAAAAGTGTTTTTGAAGTAGAAAGGATATTTTCCTCAAGAATGGAGTTCAAGTGTGTTATCAAAATTATTTTCCATCAAAGATAATAAAGGGTTATGTTTCTATCCCTATTATTACATTGATTTGATTATGTTGTGATGGAATTATTTTTATGAATTCCTTTATCTTATATGAATTGTTTTATTATGTCATGATGTTTAAGAATCCCATTTTTATTACATGGGTTATGCTATGATGTATGGTTTATGATTTTGTGGAACACATAAGAATGGTATCATTATGAGATGGGTGGGACCTATATCTCCCTTCAATGCATTGGGTAAAGATTTTATATCTCATGAGATAGACATGGCTGGAATGGCAGGTTAAACCGATTCAGTGAAACAAGACTCAAACGATGAATGAACTCGGTTCATAAATGGACTTTGTCCACTAATATAGTATTGGAAATGAGTCTTGACTAATAAGAAATGATTCTCTATGATTATGCGTGTATGCCAAAAAGTTTCATGTCTTAAGTTATGATTATTGGGATTAAATTTCACTACTATGATTTATCCGATGTTATGAAATTTTAATCTCTTTTGCAGGTTAAGATTTCCAAAATGTTATGTTCTTATGAATATGATGTGATTGATATTTATTTTGTATAACCTTACTGAGAATTTGAGATCACCCTTTTGTATGTTTTTTCCCTAGGTTAGGAAGAAAGTTATTATGTAGGATACGCCAAAAGGGACTGTAGATATGATGAAATAAATGGGATGCAACGTAGATGCTTTATGAACCAGTTGTTTATGTTTCCTAGTTTCTAAAGACACTATACCTATACGGTCCTTTCTTGGTTTTGTTATTTTTTGTAATAAGTGTACTTCAATTTTGAAGTACTAACAGTGCATGTAAAGTATGGGTCGTTATACATGCCATGATGATCATCCATGAAAAAGATCTAACACTTCTAAGACATGCTGTACCATAATATTTCCTCCTATTAAACAACCAAAAATTAAAAAATACATATTTTAAAATTCTACATTTCCCCAAAATACACCTTCAAACCCATCGCAACATAACACACCCCACTTCATTGTGACCAGGAACCATAGAACCAAACATATACTATTGATAACTCTTCAAACCATGACCTGAATTTACATGATGTGAATTCATACCCCCTTTATAAATTTTATCACAAACATCACTCTTTTTTCCTTTGAAATCCTCCCAACACCTCTAAAAAATAAAACAAAGGAGAAGGTTTCAAAGGTATTTGAGGTTACACAACATATCTCTCAAAAAATTATCATATTTTAGAATTAAAAATGAACTAAATAAAAAGAACACAAACACTACCAATCAATCACCTTTGGTGACACCTCTCAAATATAAAAATTCCACCACTAAGCATAAATAAACATGAAGAGAAACAACCTTGTCAAACAACTGTATCAATCATCTCATATAATACAATACAAAATCGAACATCTCATAAAAAAATAAAATAGAGCTTAAAAGAGCTCTAGATATTGGGTTTGCATCTGTGAATCACATTCCCATATACTCTCCTTTATTCCACCATGCCTCTATATAACTCAAAGAAATGGGATAATACACCCATGAATAAATTTCACTTCGAGATCCTGAATCTCAACTGGCCACTCCACGAATGCTGTATCATCAATGAAGTCTAACTCTCCGTAATAAATTACAAATGAGTTATGGTGAAGATACTAAGGATATTCTGATGCATGGATGATTTCATTGACCTATTTTAACTATGGAGGGAGCAATAACCGATAGGTCTCCTCACAAACATGCTACTACACCTCAAAAAGACAAATAAACTAGGGAGCTAGATCACTACCTTTTCCAAACCTCTACCAATCATGATGAGGGTAAATCCTCAAGAACACATGGTCACCTACCACAAAATCTTGAAGTCTCCTCCTCCAATCCACATAAGACTTATGATCATCTAGTGCTGTCTTTAACTAGTCCTAAACCATCAGAATATTCACGATCATTCTCTATACTTCATATAGTCTAAATAATTCCAAATCAATAACCTCAATCCAATAAAACATATATTTACAAGGTCACCTACAAAATGCATAAAACAAGGCCATTCCAATGGAATATTGTAAGATAATTTTATAATAAAACTCACCCAGGTTTAAGTAACTCACCCAGGATCCACTAAAATCTAAGAAACAAGACCAAACCATATCCTCTAATGTCTAAATGGTCTTATCAGTATGTACATCCATTTTAGGGTGGAAAGATATTCTAAGACACAATTTTGAACCAAAATCATGATAACGACCTCCCCAAACTCATGATGTCAAACAGGGATTTAGATCAGATAGGATACACCTCTATACCCAATGAAGCCTCACCACCTAATCCACATACCACCTTAGTAACACCTCCATAACACTCAACTCCCTGATTACTAATATGTGAGTCAACTCCATCAACTGATCCATGATCACCCAAATAAATTATTATCCACCTAGGGATCCTGGTGAACTAGTGAATAAATCCATAAATATTTCTTCCCATTTCCACTTATGGAAACCCAATGGCTTCCTAAAACCTCTTAGATCATTATGATCTTCCTTCACCTATCGAAATATTAGCCATCATGACACAAACTATACTACTAAAAAGATAATCCTGATACACCAAAGATGGACCCTAAAATCATATTACATCTTGAATACACTTAGATGTACTACCATTACTAAGATATATAACCCATGAAGAACCTCCACATATACTATTAGGATAATAACCACCTCCCATAGAATAACATTGGATGTCAGTTATCCTTCAACCACCCCTATAAAGTGTCATCATGGTTTACATGGTCCCACATTACCTATACCTATTAGTATACCTACTAATACTACACTAAAAATGCATTTTGGAAGACTACACTATCATATCGTATATTCAAAATCTACCACCGACCTCCTCTGTATTCAGATGCATTACCGCGGGACCCTATATCCTAATTTAAGTATTTAAAAACTCTAGAAAAAAGTATCCCCATGAATTTACACTTAGAAAATCAACCACCAAATTCAATCTTCCTAGGGTGTAATATATTTCAAAGCCATTGTCCCATAAAAACTCCATCCACCAGGCTTTTCACAAATTTAGATCCCATTGAGAGAAAATCTACCTCATTATCTTGTGATCCATGAAGACCAAAAACACTCACTGATGATGTAATGTTTCAAAAATTCAAAGAAAAATCTACCAGATCTATCCCAAGATCATAGGTGGAATAGTTATGGTCACGGGGAAGTAATTTCCAAGACCAATATGATATCATTAATTTATTATATATCAAGAAACAACCCAAACTATTATTGGTGGTGTTACTAAAGACCTCAAACACCACTCCCTCCTTTTGAAACTAAATAATGAAATCACTGATCAACCTCTCCATCACGAAGTTGAAAACTACCTAGCACATATCAATCTATACTAAATCTTATTCCTTTATAGTCAAAGAAATAATCAAGGATGAAACCTGAGAGAAAATAGATAGAAAACTCAAATAGTTTCCGAAAAGGCTAATGAAGCTATAGACCTCTGTAAAGTTCTTAGGGGATTCCTAATATACATTTTCCTTTATATTTAAAGATTTATATGACACTACCTATTAAGACACCACATGGCCAAGGAAATTAACCACTCACATCCAAAACGTAAACTTGGATAATTTTTCATAGAATTGGCAGTGATGAATGACATTCAAAATAGACCTAAATGCCTATAATGTTTCTCGTATTACCTCAATTATACAAGTATATCAGTGATTAAAACCTCTAAGTACAGATCTAGGAACTCATGGAATATGAAGTTCAAGGGTCCCTTAAAAATAGCAGGGGCATTTGGGACACCGAACAACATAAACACATACTCAAAGTGCCTATAGAGGCCTATGAAAGCACTATTTGGAATATGCTACATTTTTAAAATCATCTGGTGATATCTAGACCATATATAAATCTTTGAAAACCAACTAAATCCATTTATTTAATATAATAGATCTTAAATATTTTGAATAAGGTAGTGTTTCTTAACCGTCACCTGATTCAGTTGCTGATAATCTATATACAACCTTAGAAAACCATCTTCCTTCTTAGAAAAAAAAACACTATAGAACCCCATGATGTTACACTGGGTCAGATGAAACAATTATACCTAAAATAATTAACCTTAAAACTCAACTCCCATAGCTTAAAAGGTTCCATCCAATATGGATCCATCAAAATTAGAGAATCACCTAGCTTCAACTCTATCTCAAAATTGATATCACATCGATGGGGTAGGGTCACGACCAACTTTGAAAAAACATATGAAAAATCATCCACGACTCTACATAACTTCACTACCTACTCTTATACTAAATCCAAGGATAATGCTTATACCCAGGGCAATAAAAATTCAGAACATCTACAACCCATCTAATGATATCTATTGAAAATGAATACCACATGATGTCCCTCCTCATCATAGAACTAAAATATCCTTAGAAATATTTTAATAACTATGTATATAATATAGCTAGTTGATGTTGATAATTATATTATATGAGTACATCATAAGTAGAATAAAATCCAAAGATGACTAATGCTCCCCATTATTTGCCCACAACCCAAAACACATCAATTAGACTCATATAACCTCCAACCAGCATATTCAACACTAGGGGAACTGAAAGACTCTCAAACTCAAGTCCCAATGAACATACAATAAATTGTATAATAAATGTTTATGAGGATACAATATCAAATAAAGAATAAAAAATTTTAGAAATAAATTGACGGTACCTCAGACAATATTTGTCCCATCTAGTGCTAGAATACCCATAACATGCAACTACCCCTATCTAAATCTTCTACTTCACTATTGAAAAAACCTCTATAAACACACTCAATCTGATATCCCTGAGTATTGGGAAAATTTTGGATCGACCTATGCAAACTCGACATCCTCTTTGTAGAATGAAGGCCTACTACCTATACTACTGATACATGATCTAAGTTTACTACAGTTGTAGGGTTGAAAAGGAATTAGACCACCAATGCTATACTGGGCCCCAATAATTATTCTAAATTGATATCATTAATCCCTTAGCCTCCATAAGAAAAGTGCATTGGCATAAAGCTCCCAGTAGGAGAATAAGAACTATTAGACCTAAAGAAATTAGAGGATGAAAAATTCTTAGGCTGACTCCCCATCATTTAGAACCTCATTTGCCTTGACATTTATGTGCCACTACCAACAAACCTACTTCTCAAAGAGATATGTTGAATCCCCTTTTAAAGATAACTCTAGATGCACTTATACCCTCTCGATAAACTAGACCTTATTCAACTAAAAATATATAGTAAATGTAAATAAGGTTACTATATAAGGAATTATGCAAAATAATGGATCCTAAAAACATTACACCCATGATTAATAATGAGAGAAACAATTAAGGTTGGAGTGAAATATGTTTTTAAATATGATCATGAGATCTCACATGCTCAATATACCATAATGAAGGGAGAGATTATCATGCCTTTAGAGGCCTTCATTATGTAATACATGGACTACACATAGAAATTCTTCTACAAATCATCCCTAGAAACATCTTCCTCTTTCTTCTCCATGGTATACAAGATCCACCACTACAACCCTAATCCCCACATATTATTAACAAATGGAAGAACTTTAAACTATAAACTGACATGAATCTTTATAAAATAAATATTAAGTTCTCTAATAGTTCTGTATCTCCAAATCATAAATTCTTCTCTGGTACTTCACACTATTCCCTTGCACCGAAACTTAGACAAAGTCATCGTATAAAGTCCATAATTATTGGATAGCTTAACAAACCTATGGTCAAATAGGTTATCCTATTGAACCTCACCAACCCAAACCATGTTCATAAGATGACCCAAGGGAATATTGGTTGATCAGGAAGAAAACTATTATGTTTGGTAGAATGAAATCCTTTTAAAATTAAACTAATTACATTTATCCTTAATTTTCCTAAATATTATTCCAAATATAACCACACAATAAAACAATCATGATGAATGTAACCCTCTTAGGTATCTAACCTATAAGAAAACCCCTTCTATTATCCCATTATACAATATTAGAGTCCTTATGTCATATCATGGGGGCCCCTAAAATCTTATTAACTATCCAATATATCTTTATGACATTACATAATAAGTTGAAAAGATGTTTTCCTCACTAACTAGTGTAATAATGACTAGTTCCTAACTCAAATATTTTTAATAAATACCCAAAAATTATCTGATAAATATTTTTTATCACCCAACCCCACTAGGAACCCATCCTAGGCTTGTAGCGAGGATGAGATTGACCCCTGAGGACTAACTCCAATCGATCCTAACTTGGTGATTATCACCGAGTGTATAAAAAATTAAAATGTGAGGAATTAACCTCATATATCCTGGGAGCATAATAATAAACCAACCAATCAACACTATAATTTAAAATAAACCAAAGACAATAATAATCCAAAATGCATGATGTGTTAGAGAAATACATCTATCTAAATGAAAATAAAAAAAAATTCAAGGAAGAAACTCCATAATAAATCACAATATCTATGCAAGTACTATCCAGGTAGATCACCAAAATCACCCTAGAAAATCAAAAACAATTTATATATATTTTGGGGTGAGAATAAAATGTATACTTAGTAGGATCATACTCTATACCTCTCGTGAAAATGTGGAAGAACCATATAAAAGAATCATTGAAAAAATATAAGAACCAACAAGTACCTATGAATTCATCTATCAGATGGCCTCACAAAGTCTCACTCACTAAGTAATGAATCATAGCATAATAAAGTAATATACGCATATAATAAAAAGGGTACCCAACAACCACTTTTCCATTATTGTTTCTCTCTCATACCCCAAAATCAACCATCATGTTCTAATCCATTTCACACCCATGAAACAACTCACAATACCAATCTCGTCACATCTGATATGGGTTGGACCACAACCATACCTATACTCAGTAGGATCATACTCAATTCCTCTTGTGCAAATGTGGAAGAATCATACTAATGCCTCATTGAACAAATAACAGAACCAACAAGTACCTATAAAGTCATCTATCACCTATCCTCACAAAGGTTCACTCACTAAGTAATGAATCAAATCATAATAATGTAATATTTGCATATAATAAAAAGGGTACCCAAAAACAACTTTCTCATTTTTTTTATCTCATACACCAACATCAAACATCCTGTTATCCTAATCCCTTTAACACCCATGAAATAACTCAAAATACCAATTTCATCATATCTGATATGGGTTATACCATAACCCTACCTATCCCACCCCCCACAGGGCGCAACATATTGTCTTAAAATCAATCTAGACATACATTAACTATAAAAAATGGGCCCAGATGAGAGAAAAAACACTTCGCCTTAAAATGGACATCAGGTCCCAACCCCCAGGTACCACCAATAACCCCACAGTCATGTGGTCCCATACATGGGACCCAACCATGTTACTGAATGACTCATCTAACAAATGAATGTCCACACAATCTAACAAATGTTATTTATATTGTTCTTTTTCCTCACTGACACACACCCTATGAAACTTCCTATAAGATTACCTATCCTAATCACTACTCTAGGCCAAACATACTTAACTATGGAGTTATAATCAAGTAGGCTCTTGAAAAGAAAGGTGCAAATTACTATTATGAGTCATATCATTTAGTCATCTAAACAATTATAATTATAGGGAGTTACATTCACACCTTGTTAAAGCATAAAATTCTCATTTTAGACCCTATATCTCAACCTAGGTAGTGCCACCACACTTAAGGATGGGTTGATCCTCTCAAAAAAATGTAACAATAGTGTCTCATTGATAGCATATATACCCCTTGTTAATATTGCCATTAGGTCTTGACCCCCAAGTACCCCCAGTTTCCCCATAGACACATGGTCCCATTTTTGGGATCCACCCATGTTCCTGAATGAGTCATCTGACTAATGACTGTCCCTAAAAGACAACACATGTTTTTTCTAGTGTGCTTTGTCCTCTCTCACACACATGCTTGGAAACTTCCTAAAAGGTCACCCATCCCAATCACTAATACATTCCAAGAAAACTTAACTATGGAGTTCTAATCAAGTAGGTTCCCTAAATGAAAGGTTAAATTTATTTACATGAGTCATGCCATTTAGTCATTTAAACCTTTATCATTCTGGGGTGTTACATTCACCCCTGTTAGAGTACAAAATCCACATTTTGGACCCTAAATCTCAATCCATGGAGTGACACCGCAATTAAGGATGAGTTTCTCCTATGATACTAATGTAAAAATAGGGCCCTACTGATTGTAGAGACACCTAACTTAATATAGATTCTAGGTTCTAGCCAACCAGGTAGCACCAATTACCCCATAAACTTGTGTACCCCTCCCTAGGGACCAACCATATGACTGAACAATTGATATGACTAATGAATTTCCCCATAGTCCAACACATGTCCATTTCAGTGTTCTTTTTCCTCACTTTCACACATCCTGGGAAACTTCCTAGAAGGTCACCCATTTTGATCACTACTCAAGGAAAAGTTTGATTAACTATGGAGTTCTAATCAAGTATGATCCCAAATAGAATGGTGCATCTTATTGACATGAGTCATATCATTAAGTCATTTAACTGTTTATCATTCTAGGGTGTCTCAATAATTTCAACAACCATCACATATCACATATCCACAACTCCACTACAGATCATAACCTCCTCACATTTCTATATTATTAGGTTATCATGAGAATAAAGGATATAACCCTCATTCCCTCCTCCTACCATAAAATATCCCCACCAATTATCATCACCACATCCACATAACCATCCCACTACATCACACCTAAAAGGGAGAGTAGTGAATATGGAGTATTAAGTTATCCATTCCCTTTCCAACCTAGATATTTGGAGAAAAAACATGAAACCTGAAACATTTAGGAATCAATAAGATTATTCGACTCGTGTGGGGTGCATATGAAATCATAAATATATCATATAATAAAATCACAAACAAGTATTACCTTGAAGTTTCAAGTCCAACCATACCATCATAACCCATGAACATCACTACATATTCATTTCCACACAATAAGACTACTACCAACGATAACACAATAAACCATCCACACTTCCTATATGAACCAATCAACCCAACAATACAGAATTCCCCATTAAGCCATATCATTTATCCAATTTCAAAATTTTCCATTATCATCCATATTTCATTCAATTAAATTTTTATAGAAAAAATATATCCATATTTTACTAATATTCATTTACAACTATTACTCATCCATTTCAAGAAACATCATTTTAATTATAACCAAGGTTTATTCAATTCCATATGTACCTCTTTCTAAGTTAATCAATACTGATTACATTCCACTAATACCTAGAAAATAAAAAGTCAAGACACATAAACCATCCATGGAATCCTTCCATAGAAACCTGCACCTCCCCTCTTACTAACCATGTAAAGTAAGCCGCAACCTCATCACACTATCTACACTAACACCACAACCCCCACACATCGATAACCATCACCACTCAAGGAAACTAATCAAAGTTCCACTACTCAAAAACTCACATAATCCCAAAACCAGCTAAAAAATGGCCAAACAAGGTCACACAACCAAAAAATTACAATAGGAACATAACATCATATATCAACTTATAATAGTATCAAACACTACAATGATTTCCACTTTAAGGAAAAATTCTAGATTAATTCACCTTTAATTTCTTGAATGTTTATACACTGATTCCCATATTTCGCATAACTAGTTCATTACCATATTTAAATTATTATCCTATTATAAAGGGTGATTCAAAGCATAAGTTCATATAAACAACACACAGTTCTCAATAATGACAATGATTATCAGCAACATTATTAAACATACATCAATCAGATGAACAATATACTGGAAACAAGTAAACATATATAAAACACCCCTGTCTCATCAATCTTATTATTTACAATCCATTATTTTTTTTAAAAATCCATAACATACTCCTAATTAAATAAAAACTCTTCTAGTTCCACATTATACAAAAAATAGAAGAGAGTCCTTGAATCCTCTACCTTAACCGGTGCTTACAAAATCATTATGAAAGGAATAAGGAATGTGATGACCTCAAAACCACACCACACAAGGGAAACCTCAAATCAGCCTAGATGAAAGAAATAACCATAAAAACCATATCCCAAAACCGTCAAATTCAAACAAAAAACCTACTGCCACATCCATCCTAGATGAAGATTTTGGAGAAACCCAAGTGAAAAGAAAGGGCGAAGTCACCTCATATTTCTACTAATCAATCTATTATAGATGAGGGTTAAAGAAAACCAAGGACGGATAAAAGTATTCCAAATATTCACCTGTAATTTCCCATGTTTAGATATAATTCATTGGAAATAAAGTGAAAATGTAGGTGATTCCAATTTATATATGGTTGGAAAATATGGCATCACTTTTTGATAAGTCATGGTATTACCACAACAGGATAGAATAAAAAATATCCTAAAAATAATTCATGGAATCCCCCAATATCCTCCTCATTCAAGGATCTTTCAAAATTTCAAATTTAATGTGATCAAATACTAGTCATTCTATGATGTTAATCATTTCACCATGATGCTACTATAGATAGAACCACAGAACCTTGGATCTTGAGCTACAGATCATGGAGAATAAGTCCATACCATGAATATCATCTATAGAAAATCTCCAAAACCAATAAACATCATTCTAGGAACTATCCAATTGAATCGTGACAACAAAATTGGTGTTTAAAACTTAATAAGGTCCCACATTTTTAAAAAAATCCACCTTCGAACCTATCACACCATGATACATCCCATTACCCCATGACCATGAACCACATAACCACACATCTATTATTGAAAACATTTAAAACCATATCCACCTACTCCTAGATAAAATTTTGGCTCTAATAAAACTCTAATTCCCCCAACATCCTCCCAACACATCCAACATCAAAATATAACAATTTAATTGGACAGAATGGTCTGTCCCATTACATATGATGTATAAAATCTCCCATGTTATGTAATATTACATATGACATTATGTGTAAATGGGGATTACAAATTAGAATAATATAATATGCAAATGGTTTTGAACAAGAATATGGAGGATCTGAACAGGAAGGTTTCACATGATACATCTATCTCACCATATATGAAAATATAGATTATACAGATGAATTAATTTTCTTATCTATCAAATGATTCGTCTGTCAAATCTTACCCTTTAAGGAAATTATATCACCCTTTTATTCTTCCTCCATTATTTTTTAGTATTCCCAAAAACGTTTTTGATACTGACACTTACGTTATATCCTCTTAAGTGGATCAAGTGTTCTTTATTGCTTAAATATGTTTCCAGAATTTTATTACCACCTTCAAGGATAAAGGTCCTCTATGATGCTTGATCCTTAAGGGTGTCTTGAAATGATATATGTAAATTTTATTTTAGTTTGATGAATTTAAAAAATAATTATATTTGTTAAAATTAACATTTAATTTCATAAAAAGTTTCAGTTACTTATTTTGATGGATTAATAAGAAACATTACCTTACTTTTCATTCTTATGTTTTTCCATTTTTCATGAAGAGTGGGGAAAGATAGAGGAACAAACTGAAGCTATTTAGAACCAATAATATATTTATTTGTTAATTAATAAAAGTATTAATCATTTTCTCCTCTAGTAAAGGACACTCACCCTGTGAAAAAGTATGAGGGTATAAATTATATGACTATATCTCTTTGTGAGATCAATTTAAATCCCCTTATATAAGACTAAATAAATAAATCTTCAAGTAATTAAAAAAATTAATAAATTTATTTTAAAAACAAAAAATATCATACGTAAAAGGCCTCCTCATACTGGGTGGTGACACACTTCTTCTATGACTTGTCATATAAAAACCCATATTTAAGGCATGCATTTCCATTTAATTTATTTATAAAAATATAAATTAAAGTCAAATTTGATTTAAAATACCTTCATATAATTTTAAAAAAATAAATCCACAACCTTTTTAACTAATTTCATATCATTAAAGTGAAATGTTATTTATAACTCAATAGTAAAAATATTGGTCCTTTAAAAAATATAATATTTGAATCTTAGAAACGAAATTAGTTGAGTTATTTTAGAATTATTCTATCTCACTATTGATCATTCAAATTTTGGAAAATTATCCTCCAATCAGGATATAATATGCTAATATTAACTTAACTTTGGATGGGAATGAAACTCTTAATGCTTCACATTTGGGCCTATTGGATTATTATTATCCATGAATTCGATTTAAAACCTATACTCCTTCGTATAATAATGTGAAATTATTGATAAATGTGTAATAAAATGTCAATCATGTTTGGGTATTGTTTTCAATGTTGAAGAGGTAGACTCCCTAATAGTAGGATCACATATAGTGGTTAAAATAATTTCCAAAAACATAAGATTAATTCTTCAAAATATTTAAATTATTATATATATATTTATTTGAAGATAAAAATGCATACCTTAATAGGTGTTCCTCCTCCTCCATATCTAACATTTAAATAAGTGTATGTTATTTTAATAATTTTTTTGTCCTTTTTTTTGACTAGAGTTAAATAATTATTAGAAGTTAAAATTTTATTGTTTATAATAGAATGAAAATTATATCTATTCTATTAACTAATACAGCTAAAGAAATGTGAATCATTGAAATTGATGAATGTAAAGAAAAATTCATTGTAAAAAGATGATGTTAGAATTATTCAACCAAAAAAATGTATACCTGAAATTGATGAATATAAAAGTAAAAAAAATTTATAGAAATGATTAACATATATATATTTAAATATAAAAGTTAAAGAATAGCACTATTATATGTGTTAGATTCATAAAAAAAAATTTAAAATAGATATTTACCTAATTTTCTAGAAGACTAACAAGGTATTTTCCTATATCCTTTTTTGAGATCATTTCATATATAATGGACTATGTCTATGTTGAAGTCACTATTATCCTCAAGTAATCATATAATAGATGAAGAAATATCACATAATTCTAAAACATCATCACCATACTCATTACCCAAATGATGTTTCCCCATTTAAAAAAATTTCCCATTTATTATTGGATAGTTTAATAGCATTAAATATTTGATTGACATGTTTCTCCATGAAAAATGGTTCCTCTTTGTAGCTAAATATTTTCAAGATAACAAGTGTAAACCTGTAATCATCATATTCCACACAAATTTTACTATTAACTTAGTTACATATAAACACATATACTTTAAAGTTCAAGTAATAAATTTACCATATATCCTAAACAAATTCAAAATATACTATTGGTGAAAAAATTATGTTTTTTATATTTTTTCACTTGAATAATTCATAGATTTAGTGGTGGCCATTACACAACTACTTTGAATGGTACTCTTGTTGTCATAATTTTATGGGTATAAATTGTAAGCATTAATGTTAAATCATAATCATGTAATCACATTAACATGTGGTTCGACAACTAAAAATATTAAGGATCTTTTTAGATTAATCAGTGTTGATATTATCATAAAATCACAAAATAAATGGATTTTTATACTCTTTCATTAACTAATTTTCATTTCTTTTCAAAACCAATACCTTCAATATAGTAATATGTGACTATATATACAGTTGTATCGAAATGTATAAATATTTCTATATCAATATATTACATACAATTCACTTTACTTTATACCAAAAATCCCCTTATGTTTTCTATTGGAAGCCGAATACTATGATATAGGGAGACCATTGTGCTCTACATTATATTAGTAGTCAGTATAGAACTCAAGCACCTACCCTGATATATAAATTTTTAAAATATAATCCTATGCTGATGCATATTATTAACCTCTAAATATGAAATTTTAATATGATATTCAAAAGTATACAAATAATATAAACATATATTCCCATATAACATTATCTATCACAATAAATGGATTAGTAGATGAACTACTATATCAGAAAATGTTAGTGAGAAATATATCTCCAATTGAAAAAGTTTGAGGAAAACTTCATTATTCAACAAGTTAAACAAATTTGGATCTATTAATTTAATAAAAATGGTATTGAAAATGTGTCGAAGCTTGATTATATAATTTTTGGCAGGCATCGATAATAGGCCACAAAGTGAAACCAATATTAGTTATTGGATCAATATATGACTGTCATAATATTTCATGCCTATTAAATTCATATCCTTTAATGACACCAATTTTTTAACATTTAAAGAATACCAACTATATAATTTTATACTATGTATAAATTGATATAAATTTATCTTTTCACTCATACATAACTAGTGATATACTAGGGGTAAATATGTTATTTTTTCAATTCATAGTGGGATACGACTCTAAAAATATTTCCATATATATTGAGTCCAATTTTTTCAGTAATCCATCTTATTTTATATTCCACTTTTTCTTATAAAGTTACAATAAAATTGTCACATGTTTTTATGAATATCCATAACATCAAGGTAATTTTTTACCTCAAAAGATATCCAACAATGTATATTGAATAATATGGACAAAATTTCCATGTTTTTTTGATGAACCAAACTTTCCATATTCCCAAATGAAATATCAATCATTTTCACCTTATTGTAATATTATTCAATTAAGAAAGGTTTTTTGGGATAACCATACTCTTTTAAACCATTAAATTAATTTTTAAATCTTCAATATTGGTGTCCATTTGTAAATTTTTTTGATAACTCATGTACACTATCTTTCTCTTATTTGGAATTGATGATATGAGGTTCATTTTTTGAATATAAAGAACAATTTATCAACTTAAAAATTGTATAAAAATAAATTTTCATATATAGGAATGTTTTTTATAGTGAAAATTGCCACAAAAATACTCTTTCTTGTATGAATTAAACACTTTAGCACCTGACTCCCATAAAAATTTCAAATCATCAATTAATGGTTATAGATAATCAAAAATATCATTTTGTGGCTGTTTTGGTCCATAAATAACCAAGATTATCATATCATATTTTTAATCTATACAAAAATGTGGGTTTTATTATAAACTAAAAACCTAATAGCCCATGAACTGTATTAGTTACTAGGGATATGATATGGATTCATTACATCAGTGAAAAGACCCATTTTGATATTTCTAACTTCATTACTTAAATCATGTTTTTTTAAAATGTTTTCAATTGTGGTGAATCAACATGGTTTAGTTGGTTTCCAGTAGGTATTCAGTCTTATTATATTCCATCTCGACCTCTTTCCATCAATTGTATTTGAAAATAATTACTTCCAATAGGGAATTATTATTTAACACTATATTGAATTAGTATATGGTTTGGTGCTTAACCTTGGGAATAAATCACAATTGGATCTGCCATCTATTTTATATTGTGATATCCCACATTTAGAACATTTTTATAGAACTTTCTATTCCTTATTATAAAATACATAGTCATTGTCCAGAGCATGTATTTTATTATACCCTAGTACCATTATACATAATATTTGTTTTCATAAAAATTGGAATTTAGAAGCCTTTTTCCATATATAAGTATCTCTTTCAAAAGTTTAATAAATTTAGTGTTTTTTTTTCATTCCATAGATTTATTTATTTTAAGAAAACCAATCTCAGTACTATTTATAACACTATAAATTTTTTATAACTTGGGAGAAATAGTTTTTAACCATCTATATACTATCATTCATCAGTTTCTATTTTTTTAATAGTTCTAACACACACATCATGAATTAATTTATCAAGATGTTTCTCTGTCTCATACCGATTGTCTTCATCAACATTTTATCTTGAATTCTTTATTATTTCACCATGCCAAATACAATATGTATAACTATGATTAATATTTTTTTATTTCTTTAGACTATAATTCTATCATATTCAAATACTTCATGCCTAGATAGAAAAATGTCACTATCTTCAATATCGTATTAATAAATTTCCATGAAATCATCTACCCCTTTTACATATTCGTATCTTGTTATCCATGTATTTATCTAATTTAAATCCAATAATTACTTAAAACAATTATTCAAATCTGAAATATGTTAAAATTATCAAACATGTGAATATATAAACGCACACACAAATATATATTAGCATATATATGAACATATATATTTAAACACACACATAAATGAAAATATATAAACATATAAACACAAAAATAAAATTTAAAACATATATGAAGATATAAAATTTAAAAATATGCACATATAAACATGTATAAAATTAAATTTCAACTATACAAACATATAAACATATAAATTAAAACCCTTTGACTTAAAAATAAATAAATATATAAACATATAATTATAAATTTAAAAAATATACATGTAATATATATATAAATATAAATATAAATTCAAATATATATACATATAAATCTTTAAAATTAAAACATATAAATAGATAAATATAAAAATTTATAGCATATAAATTTAAAACATATAAATATATAAAAATATAAATCTAAATAAAAAATATATGAATTTAATTTTTATATAAAAATATAAATTTTTATTATATAAAACATTCTAACATATAAATTTAACACATATAAACTTATAAATACATACATATACAAACATACACACATAAAGATATATATATATATAGATAACATATAAGCATGTTTTCAAAGATATCAGTACACATAAACATGTAAAACCATATAGAAATAATAGAATTTGCATTGAATATCAAAACCAATACATATAAATCAAAATATAAAATATAAAATTTTAATTTATTTAATATATATGTAAACTAAGTTTTAATGAATTCTATTTTTTTAAATCAATAAAATTTTAAATTCGACCTTTGTAACTATTAATTATTACAGTAAATCTCACTAATACTCAATAAAACGTCTCTTAAATAACAAAAATTAAGAATTGTACTATAAGAAAATCCAAACAGATTCCATAATAAATAATTAAAAGGATTTTTCAACCTCTAAATATTATTTAACTAAATCAAAAGAAAAAAAATAAAAAATGATGAAAACAAAGGAATAAATTTGGAACTCATAGATGATTGGAATACCGAGAAAAGAGGAGGATAAAAAAAATACCAAAGGTGGATAAAGGAAAAAGAAGGGCCTAAGAGTGCTAGAAGTGGGGATATATAGAAGATAAATCTGGAATAAGGTTGATTCCAATATTATTTTTCATCATAATATCATTATGGTGACTTGTGATGATTAGATTTTTGGGTTTTCTATATTAGGTAAATAAGGAGGGAGGCCACACCCATGTGTGTTTTAATTTATTTAAAACATTTTTAATTTATGAATCAAGAAAAAAGATATTAAAATATATCATTTAACATTGGTTTTCATAAAATTGATGTTAAAATATTTTTCTGAAATACTTTTAACACCGATAATTTAATAATTGATGTTAAAATGCCTTTTAAAGATAGTTTTTTGAAAATCTATATTAAAATCCCCACAATGTATACTATCTATTAAATTAGTGTGAATAATATATAATAAATTAAATAATAACATCAATTTGTTTTTTTGTTTGAAAATAATAAAATTTTAGAATTTCATTCATACAGTTTGATCTTACCCACCACTTCCTTTATGCCTTATATTCTTAATTTATCAAATAAATTTATTTTTAACTCCTTTTATCAAACTTTTAATTTAATAAAACATGATTTCATTATAATTTAAGTACAAATATAACATTCTTTGAAAGTAACAGGGGAAATAAAAATAAATAATAATAAAATAATGACTAATCAATGGGAATAAAAAACTTTTATAATCAAGGAATTAATTATTTTTTCATAGTAACCAACTTGTTAATAATAAATATATAGGAAAAAACAATTTTTTTTATTTTTTGGGTAAATATATACCTTCAATTGATTCCAACTATAATATAATCAATTGTAGGTAAACATGAAATATTTAATGTACTCCTAAACATGTATACCTATCAGCACCCAATATCATGCTTAAGAACTGAGTAACTTAGATTGAGTCAAAGAAAAGTTAAAAATAAACCTCACAACGTCCATAACAACTTTAGCTTCTATAATAATTATTCTATAAAATTATATTTATGGGTTAATTACTAAGTCCCAATAGATTTATCTCCAGGCTACTCTTAAGGTCAATACCCAACAATCCTTAAAGTTGTATTTCATACTATTTTGTGATGACCATGACCCAATTACCTAAATACTACTTTGTTAAGACTGTCACAAGTCCTTAGAAACACCTCTTTATCTTTAGAGGATGGATATAAAATTATGTGTTGCATAAAATGTAAGTGTGATATCTCTTAAATTGAGTCTTAAATAAAAAATCTGAGACTATGGTTGAATCCAGAATATGATGTTTACTTTATGTGTGACTTAATGTTGGTCAGCGAGAGAATTTTAGATATAACGACTATTGTTGGGTGTCCTCATGTAAAATTAATCAATTAATGTAATTATTTACTTAAATGACCTAATATTTAAACCTCTATAAAAATGATACTATGGAGGGTTATCCACACAACCCTAGGATTGTTGAGAGGTTAATTCCACCCATATCCTTTGAGGATAGAGATTAGATGATCATGAGCTTCCAGATCAAGATGAATCGAGGTGCAGCGAATGGAATAATTCTTCTCCTTCATTGGTGAGGAAATTATTCACCAAAAAATGATCTAATATCCATCAAAGACTCCCTATATGTGGATTTACACCGTTATGATTAAATGTTTAAGCATTATCAATTCTTCTTCTCTGATCTACATTAATTTCAATCCACTATATGTTCCCACATATCATATTTATTTATTAATTAAATTAATTCCTATTGTGCCATGATTTGTCACCCCAAATATTCCCAAATTTGTACTCATTAGACTAGAATTCATGGAAAATGATTTCACACCATTTTTATGTTCTTTTCTACATCGTTCTTCACAATCTTCACTGTTTCCCTATGAAGACCATGGTTCAAAATTTTATGGAATGATAGAGAATGATCGGACCCCAATATTCCTAGAGGATTCATGTGTGATGAATGGATAGGAGATTAGAGGATGTATTGGTGATAATTTATGGGTTTTGAGTGATTCAATCATGGATACGATATCTGAGGTGGAGTTTTTCATGATGTGGTAGGCATAAAAGGAGCATATGGTTGTTAAACAAATTGATGAAATTCTGATTTCAGGATACCAGATCGAAGGAAAAAATGAACACAACTTTCCCACTTCAATTTTTGGTGAACACTAGGTGAGATCTACGTCAGAAAAGGATGATTAGGAGATACACATAGTAGATCTAAGTTTCTACGAAAAAAAAACTAAATTCCTTTTAGTTAAGAAGAACACACAACATGTTCTTCATAAATTCACAAAAGTTGGGTTTCTAAAAGATTATACATATCAAACACCATATGGGAGCCTCGCATACCACGAGACTCAGTTCTGGTGACCCGGTGTGTACTCTGGGAGTACATAGACATGAGCATGGATAGGCACATGACCAGAGTACATGAACATATCCAAGGTACATGGGCCTAACTTGGACTATATGGGTAGGCCTATGGTGGTTGATACATAACATGTGATACTCGTACATGCCATGTATGTCAACATGTGTGGGACTTGGGTGGATAACACACAACTTGTGATACTCTTACATGACATGTATGTCTACTTGGGTAGTGAGCCATGAACTACCAGAGACTCGTCCAGGAAGTAAGGAAGGTCCACACCCCATGTGGGTCCCCTTTCATGTTGTGTATTGTCCTTTTGGGGAAACTTATACCTCTCATATCTCCTTCATTTGTAATCAGATATTTTCTCGTGAGTAGCCTATCGTGAGTGTTTTTCCACATATAATGTGATTGTGTCGTTTATGGTGGGATTTAAGATATAATGTGAGGTGTTTCAATTGTTATGTTTCTTTAGGCTATGCTTAATGATGGCAATGACCAAGAATGATCATTGGAGTGGTACCCACTATCAAACTAGGGCACAAGTCCTCTATCTATTCAGTGGTACCCATTATCACTCTAGGGAGTAGGTATTCTATGTACTAAGTAGTATCCTCCAATATCACTAGGAAGAAAGTCCTCTATCTACTAAGTGGTACCCCTATCAAACTAGGGTAAAATCCCTATGTCTATTGAGTGGTATCCTTTGATGGACTGGGGTGTGGGTCCTCTATGTTTCAAGTGCTACCCCTGTATCACACTAGGGCGCGAGTCCTCAATCTACTGAGTAGTAAACCCCATTAGATAGGGCATGGGTCCTACTTATATCGAGTGGAACACCCCTAATGGACCAGGTAATGGGTATTCTACCAAGATATTGTATTTCCTAGACTTTTCACCATAATGGTGAGGTATGTCTTGAAATGTATGTTTCTTTATAAAGACACATGAGAAAATGGACATTGTTAATGGACCTATGTAATTGATCACAAAATATTTTATATGTTAGGCTCAGAGATAGAGATACAATTTCTCTCTCATTTGGGATTCTTTTATGAGAATATTTTCTTATTTTTTGGATTTCATTTCAAAATTTTTATGGTTAAAGCTATCCACTTCTATCGTTCCTCTAAGTACTCCCTCTCCAACTTTTGGGGTGTCCTACTGGGTATGTATATATTCAAACATGCATTGTATTTTCTCACAAGTGTTATGTTGTAGCACACAAAGAGTTTATATTATTTTACTTTTAGAATTAATTTAATTTTCATGATAGATTTAATTGCAGACAATATTGAGTTAGCTTTCATTGCACACAAGAGAGAATTTTTTATGGTGGTTTGTGATTCAAAAACAACATAGTTCTACCAAACAAAAATATATTATTAAGTTATTATTATTTAATATAATAATATACAACCTATCGATTAGTTGCTTTGGATATGGTGCAGTGGTGAAGGTGAAGAGAATAACCAAATTTTCTTTGGAAGGTGTAGGTTTCAATTCTTGTGAGTCAACTCTTGAGAAAATTTCTCCTTCCCCTAGGATCCAATTAACTTTTTGGGTCACGCGGTTCCTATTGGGTGGGTGAAATGAGGTGAAACCCACATATTCTGATGGATTACTATTGTAGGATTGAAATATAGATGTAAATTCTCAATTACAAGAGGGGGGGGGGGTGAATTTTATCTTTAAAAACTTTCAATTTTAACCTTAATGAAATCATTATTTTTCAAAGTTAAACCAGGTAAATTCCAAAACCATCTTTGCTTCTATATCAAAGGGATAATTGGAAGGACCCAATTTCAATTATAAGAAACAAAAAATTAAACAAATTAAACTTAAGGAAACATAGTAAAGTTTTACTTAAAGAAAGATTCTACCTTAAAGCATATAAAATCTTATTTATATCAGAGTTAAACAAGTTTAAGAAAGTATAAGAAAATTATACTTTATTTCTTTAACAAAATATAGTGGAATTAAAACATGTAACAACAACAATTAGATAAGTAGGAATTATTTTAACCCAAAGAGAAGGGTATCCAACAAACATGGATAAAGGTCCTTTAATTTATACTTTCAAGAAAGTATTTCCTACCCACACTAGGGTAATCCCTCGATAAGAATATCGTAGTATGTCTTGCTATCCCCAAAAGTCCTCGAACTTTAAGGTAGTCGGCAACTATATCTTCCTATCCCCATAAGTCCTTGAACATTAAGGTAGTCAACACCTTTGTCTTCTTATCCCGAGAGGTCCTCAATCTTTAAGGTAGTCAACACCTCTATCTTTTAATACCTAGAATCCCTTGATTGTACAAAGAAACAATCACATTCACACAAAGCTGAACAAGTTGTTCATAGTTAAACAAGATGTTTAGACATTATAAAAGGCATGAGTGTTCTCTCTCTCTAAATCACTTCACAGAATCACATCATGTAATTTCTTGATCGATAATGAGCTTGTTCAAATGATTTCCTATTTATAGGAAAAAAGTATACTATTGGATCCCTCCCCAAACATTCATATTTTTCTTTGAATTTTGGAGGGACCTGGATAGGTGTCACTGAACCAACAATTAGTTAAAAACAGATTATATGATATTGTTTTATATAAGGAAAAATTGGGAAACATTATCTTACTTAAGAAACAATAATATGAAATGAAAATAAAATTATGTTTAAGAAAATAGGATCCAATAAAATTAAAAGAATATGTTAGGAATTTAAAGTTTCTTTTACAAATATGAATAATCATAATCTAGAAAAATAATCAGAGTCTAAAAATATAAAAAATTTAATTATGGAAAAATGGGTATTTAGTGAATTCAGAGTCTGAATTTTATAGAATTTAGAGTCTAAATTTTAGTGAATCTAGAGTCTGAATTTTTGAGAATTCGAATTCTGAATTTTAGAGAATTTGGATTCTGAATTTAAAAAAATTAGGAGTCATAAATTCAAATAATTCAGAGTCCGAATTTCAGAAAATTTGGATTTCCAATTTTTGAGAATTCGGAGTCTGAATTTAAAAGAATTTGGAGTTTAAAAATAGAAAGACTCAGTATCTAAGGAACTGTAAGATTCCTAGGTTTTATATAAGGATATGATTTTTGGTCTTAAAAAAGGTTAATCTTTATTTAATAAAATTCTGTAGAAGTCAATGAAAAACATAAAAATAGATAAAACTTTTCTTAGAGAAATAAAATTTTCATTAAGGAAATAATTCTTAGAAAATGATAATTTTACTCTAGAAAATGTTTTTTTTGATTTTCAATACATAAAGGAATGGATAATTTATATGGATACTTATTGACTTAACAATCTCCCCCTTTTTATAAATAATAATTTTTTTTGAAAAATAATATAATGAATAAGGTTTTTTCTTTTTTAACTTTAAAATAAATACTTATCTCCTTTTACTTTTGACCCATAATGAATACGACTAACATCCTCTTAGGTTTTGAAATATCTAAGGATCATATTTTTTACTTTATTAGAGAATTTATTTTTTCTTGTGTAGGAAAATATTCTTTAAGTAATCTCCCCATTACTTAATCTCCCACTTTCTTAAGCCATTATCTTCATTTTAGTTAATATTATTTTGATAATTCTTCTCTCCCCATTTTTGATTTTTAGAAGGAAATATAGGGAATGAAAAAATTATACCCAAATGGTTAGGAATATACAAGAAAAAACTATATAGAGAAAATGAAATTTCATTAAGATGGGATAAAAAAATTTCATAGAAAAATACAAAAAAAGATTGGATTTTAAAGAAACCTGTATTCCTTTTTTTCGGCATTATATTTCTCAATTTTGCCTTCAACTTCTTAAGATCTTTGTGGTCATCCTCAAATCTCTTTATCAAATGTTCATAATCCTAATTTTTCTTCTTGAGAACCTTGATTATATTTTCTTGGGACCTATGCATTTTGGCTTGTGATTTTTAGACCTTTTCTAACTGTTTGAATTTTTCTTCCAACTCTTCCCTTAGTTCTCTTTCCTTTTTCAAATTTAGGGAAATAGAATTAATTTTTCCATTATGATCTCTATCTTCTTGAATTCAGGCAACTTTCTTGAGATTTAGCTTCTCAGAAAAACTTGTTGAAATATTTTTGAACTTGTTATCTGATTTTTTAAAAGCATCTTTTGCTAAATCTTGGAAGTCATCCGTGGTTTTAATATCATCAATCATTTTTAAATGATTTGGTTATTTCCTTTCATGATCTACTATTAGAATCATAACCAATATGAGAAGTTTTGAAATCCTATCGAATATTGATAAAATTTTCCATGAGCATTCTTATCGAATCCCACTTCTGATTGATAGATTTCTGAAGCAAATGACATCTCAAATTGATACTTGGAAATAAGGGTTCTTATTCACTAGCTTCTTAAAAGACTAGACAAAAAAATTTAGTCCCATGGATGATGAATATTCAGAATAAGATTCCCTTACTGGTGAGGAAATTTTATCTAGCACTTCAGGTTTCATCTTGGATTTTATAACTACATCTTTCTTATATTTCAAAACAAAATACTTTTTGAGTGAATCAAAAACCACCTATTTTTCTTTATCAACCTTATAAATAATGTTCTCAGATCTTAGAGACTCATGCTCTCTATCATAGAATTATATTATCTTATCATCATCAACATCATATTTCTCAATACCTTCCTTAATATCATCAGGTTGATTGAAATCATGGTTTCTGATTTCACTACTAGGAGGTTTATCAACCTTATCCTTTGATCACCATCTTTCCCTTTTGAGATTATTTTCATTGATTCAACCAAATAATTTCTGATCAATAACTTGTCAGAAGGAATTTTATTCTCATGGTATTCTTCCACTATTTTTATCAAATCTCCACTCTTTTCTTCATCTTCTTCTTATTATACTTACTGAGCTATTTCTTCTTCTATAATGGGTTTCGAAATTGAAAATTTGTTTCCCAATGTTTCTAATGGAACTGAATCTTAAAGGAAAGATTCTAGTATTTGAATCTATTTGGATTCTTTCTCTATATCTTTGAGTAAAACATGGAAAATTTCAGATTCTGACATTTTCTTATTCAACTTTTACTCCTTTTCATACCTCTGAAGATCTTCTACTGCCAAAATCTTCAATGCATTTTCCTATGTAGGGTCTAAAACAAAACATGCATCTCCTTCCTTATTCATTTTCTTCTGCTGTCTCTGCATAGCTACCACTTCATCTGAAAAGTTAATTTTCTTTTTCAGCTTGGGTGGAGCTGACTAGGTTTTCCGAATGGTTTCTTTTTATTTTTCTTTATATTCTTTTTTTCTTTATTTTCTTCGGGGTTTTGTTGTAAGTTTCCCCTACTTCCCCTTTGTTTCTCAAATCTTGAATTTCACTTTCGGAAAGATCATATAAGTCTCCTAAATTAGTAATAAAACCAATTTTCTTCCTTTTTAGAGTGTCATCGACCAAAAAAATTATCTTTAAGGTTCTTCATTTTGAACTACAAGGAATTTTGAAGGATTGTAAACAAGGAACAATGTTCTTTGACAAGATCGCTGGATACATGATAATCTGAGACTTAAGGGTTCCATTATTGATATTACTGATGGTCAAAAGAATATATTGGATATGTTTTACCTTTCTTAGATTCAATAGTAAATTCATCACAAAAAATTCACATTTATTGAGGGAATCCTTATCACTCTTTCTCAAAATGATAAATTCTTGAATCCACAAATATATCAACATGTAGTAGGTTGTAAGGTGATTTATATTTAGAGACTTGATTCCCTTGATTAAAAGGAACTCAATTTACTTTAACTTCTAAAAACTTCCTTCCATCCAATGGCCCAGAGGCCTTGAAATATTTTTATTATTGATAAGTACTCCTTTTAAGGGAATAAGGAGGAAACCCAAAGACTTCATGGACATAAGACAATCACACCCGAAGTAAAAAAGGATATACAAACAGATTGAAAACCAGAGCAGTCCCTCCCTAGCATAAAAACAAGATGAAAAAATCAAACGATGCAAAACTAATTGGAAAGCAAGTGTCCTGTGTCAAAGCACAGGCCCGATCTGACGGCTGACGCCATACCCTCTCAAACAACCGAATCCAGAAAGCACTGAAACGGTGGACCACCAGCTCTGAGTCCTCCTCTAAGACTGTTCCAAGGATCAAGTCCAGCTGTACATCGCCCCACCTCAGGATCGAAGCAAAGAAACACAACATACATCGAAACCATCAAAATCCTTAAGAGATCCAAACACCAATAGAGTTAGGAAACAAATGGGTAGAGATAAGACAAAATCTCCCATAGCAAACACCACTGGGATCGAAATCAGAAGAAACCCAATGCAAACTTAAGGCACCCTTCCAACAGAACTGCATCGACCCAAAAAGGAGGAAAAACCAAGGAGATGAAGCCAAATCTTCATCATCTAGGACTGGAAGATCCAAAAACAAATTGAAAGAGCATCACCGATGTGGGAAACCAAGAAGTTCTGAGGTGACAATGCTGCTCTGGGCTAGACCAGATGAGATTGAAGCCGTGGAAGAACCCACATAAGATTCCAAATTAGACCATAGAAGGTAGAAGGGACCATCAGGGTGAACCATAACACCTATGATAACAACACCGCTGAAAGGAACATCAACAGCACAACCAAGAAACTATAAAAACAAACCAAAACCGACCCAAACCTCCCCCTCTCTGAGCCGCTTCAGATCGGATGCCAAGATCTTCTAGAATGAACCCATATCCTAAGGACAAATAAGACCCAAACTCGATTCCAGAAGCTAGAAACCAGCCATAATGGATCTGAAGCCAAGCCACCTGAAGCCAAAGAATCCCGTCATCACCATACCCAAGACAAAACCAGAAGCCGACACTGAGACCACAACCACCTGAGCCTTCGTATAAGCTTCACGGTAATGATTTCAATTACCAAATCAATTCAACGATTGATTTAACGTTGATCTGATCTAATGGTTTATATCAATGCAAAATAAAAAATTTATGGTTCTGATCTTTTGAGGTTTTAATGAAAAATAGGATTTAAGAAAAGTGAACCTGATAGAGTTTTATTAAAATAAGATAGAAATAAAATAATTAAAGAAATACCATTAGGAACATTTAAGTAAGGTATCATTCCTTATGTATTAATTAGAAAATATTTTAAATATTGATAAGGTTATTAGTGAAGAATTTAGATTTCAGAATCTTTTATTAAGGAAAGAAAATTTAAGTTCCAAAAAATTTTATGAAGAAAAAAAATTTATGTTCTGAAAAATTTTATTAAAAAGAAGTTAGGTTCTAAAAAATTTTATTAAGAAAAAATATACCCCCTATGAAAATAAGTTTCTTAATGTAATGATATAGGTTTCAAAAAAAGTTAATATAAAATATTACATTACCGTTATCATTCCTAACTTTAATTTATTGTATTCAGATATATCAGAGGGTAAATATTTTGTAAAAATGTTAGAAGGCTGATGTTTTTTTCCGATAAATTCAAGAATTATTTCTATAATATTTTCCTGAAAATAAAATGTTAGACTCTTGGAAACAAAAATTTATTAGATAATTTTTTTTAAAAGTAAAATATAAGGTATCGACATTATCTTAGAAAAAGAAAGCTTTATGAAAACCTAAGGATTGAGTTTTATTTAAAGAAATTTTTTTTCCCAATGTCCACCACATTTTCACTTAGGGAAGAAAGAAGCACTTCGGGAAACAAAATAATTATGAATAAAAACTGGTTTTGAATGAGTATAACGAAATCCAGAACTATTCCTAAGAGGATGAATTTGTGAATACATTTTATCCTATTCCTTCCATTTAGAATTGAAATTTGATAGAAGTTTCTTTAAGGAAAAAATTACAGATTTTAGTATAGTGAGTAAATTCTTATCCTAAAAATCATTAGTCTCATAGTTTGAGTTATTCTATTAAAACGTTTTTCTTTGAAAAAACATTTTCAAGATCCTTATAAAGTTTATCCTTCTCTAAATTAACTTCCTTAATTTTTTTAGAAACATTTTCAAAATAAAGAGTTTTATGATCAAGATCTTTAGAAAGATCTGATACTTATTTTGTTAAAACTAAAATTCCAGAATTTTATTTCTCTAACTTATTTTCTATCTTACATTTCTCATTCTCAAGTAATTTAACAGATCTAAAAACTTCTTCAAATAAAGGTAAAGTATTATCTTATGAATAGGTAGATTCATCATCCAAAGATTCATAATATTCTTCACTAGAAAAATTATACTTTAAAGAAATATTGGTCAAGGATTAAGCATTGTATTAATTAGAAGTAAGAATATTATTTTCAATAGGTAATACGAATATATGACCGACGTTATTATGAGTGGAAGATTTATATTCTAAAGATTCATCTGAAGAGTCACCACCACTGACACTCCAGGTGTCATTAGATTTGAGAAATTTATTACCCTTAGACTTTTAGTACTTCTTTCAGTTCCTTTCAAAATGATTTTACTTTCCATCTTTTCACTCAAGCATAGGAAAATCAGGTCTAATATGTCCAGAACTTTTGCATTCATAACAAGGTACTTTAGAATCTTTATTGTATTTTTTGTCTTTATTTTTATATCTATATTGAAAATATTTATTTTCCACAATCTTGTTCAACCTTCAAGAATGATTGGATAACTCATTCTCAGACGGATCACTATCACTTGATTTAAATATAACAATATCTTTCTTAGTTTCGGATCTAGTTTCCATTTTAGGAGTCTTGTATTTAGATGTAATAGTAAAAGAAACACTTCCATTACCATTCTTATTCTTATTGAAGTAAATATCTCTCTTCATCCTTGTTTCATACTGAAGAAGATTCCTAAGAAACTTATCAAGTGTAACATTAGATAATTTCCTATTTTCATTAATTACTATCCATTTGGATTCCCCCTCATTGGGTATAATATCAATTATATTATCCACAAGAACTTCATATTCAAGAACTTTCTCTCCCATATATTGAAGATTGTAGAATATATTTATAAATGTTTGTTGAAATTTGCAAATAGGTTCTCCATAAGGAAGTAAACATCCATAATATTCAGCTCTTATCATAACTCTTTTAGTTTTAATTGCTTTAGAAGTTCCAAATTGTGTAACTTTAAGTTTCTTCTAGATACTATTGCTAGCTTCTAAAGATGATATCTGACTATAGATATTCATGGTCATAAAACATAATAGAGTATTGTGTACCTTGTAGTTCAGTTGATATTCTTACTTTTGATGATTTGTGAATATTATGATTTCCTTGTCAGGAATATTGTATCCGCCAGCAAACATAATATAGTTTTCCACTCCAGTTTTAATAATAAAATTCTATATCCTATCCCTATAACATTAATTCCTACCATTCTAAAAGAAAAATACTTTTCCTAAGAACTACTTAGTAGTAAAAGTTTATAAAAAAATATAAAAAACTTTAAGAAAAACATAAGAAAGTAAATTTAAACAAGATACGTTGAGCAAGAAAAATTAGAGCAACAAAAAATTATATATGTGAGTATAAGTATTCAGAGACCTTCTTTGATACCAATTATAGGATCAAAATATAGATATAGATACTCAATTACAAGAGGGGGGGGATTGAAAGTTTAAATTCATTCTCTTTTACCCTTAAGGAAATACATGTTTAACAAAGTTAAGTAAAGAAGATTCAGAAACCCTCTTTGGTTCTAGATCAAATGGATAATTGGAAGGGCCCAAGTCCAATTATAAGAGACCAAAACTTAAACAAGTTATACTTAATGAACATAAGCTGGGTTTACTTAAATAAAGATTCTACCTTAAAAATATATAATTTTATTTATATTAGAGTTAAAAAAGTATAATAAAATACATGAAAATTATACTTTCTTTCTTTAACAAAATATTGTCTAAATAAAACATGTAACAACAACAAGTAAAAAAGAATGAAATCTTTTAACTGAAAGAAAATGGTATCCAACAATCATGGATAAATTTCCCTTGATTTATAATTTCAAGAAATTATATCTTACCCACACCAGGGTAAGCACTCAATAGGAATACTGGAGTCTCTCTTGATATCCCCACTAGTCCTTGAATGTTAAGGTAGTGAGAACATTTATATTTTTATCCCTAGAAGTCCTTAAAATTTAAGGTAGTTGGCACCTCTATCTTCCTATCCCTAGAAGTCCTAAAACTTTAATGTTATCAGAACCTCTGTCTTCTTATCCCCAGAAGCCCTCGATTTTTCACAGCAACAATCGGATTTGCAGAAATATAAACAAATTGTTCATGGTTAAACAAGATGTTCACTGATCACACAAGGAATGAGAGTTTCTCTCCCTAAAAATCAATTCACAGCATCAAATCATGTAATATATTGATATAATGAGACCATTATAATGAGCACCTATTTATAGGAAAAAACTTTAACGATCGACACCCTCCTCCAACTGTCATATTTTTCCTTGAATTTTGGTAGGACCTAGATATATATCACTCAACCAATGGTTAGTTAAAAACATATTATACAACATCATTTTATGTAAAGGAAACTTGGGAAACATTATCATACTTGAGAAATAATATTATGTAATGAAAATAATGTCATGTTTAAGAAAATAGGATCTAGTAAAATGGTAAAAATATGTTAGGAATGTAAAGTATCTTTATTAAAAATCAATAATAGGAATCTAGAAAAATAATTGAAATATAAAAATATAAAAAATAAGATTCTAGAAAAATGGATATTTAGAGTATGAATTATGAGGAATTCGATGTCTAAATTTCAGAGAATTAGGAGTCTGAATTTCAAAGATTTTGGAGTATGAATTTCAGAGTCTAAATTTTAGAGAATTAGGAGTCGGAATTTTAGAGAATTCAGAAATAGAATTTCACAGAATTTAGAGTCTCAAATTCAAAGAATTCAAATTATGAATTTCATAGATTTCAAAGTCTGAATTTTAGAGAATTTGGAATCTGAATTTCATAGGATTAGGAGCCTGAAAATAGAAATACTTGATATCAAAGTATCTTTAATATTCCAATGTTCTAGATAAGGATGTGAATTTTTGTATTAAAAAATGTCAATCTTGGTTTATGAAAATGCTGGATAAGAAAATGTAAATCAAAGGAATAAATAAAACTTTTCTTATAGAAACAAAATATTTATTAGGAAAATAGTTCTTAAAGAATGGTAATTTTCCTTAAGAAAATATGTTTCTGATTTTTAAAACATAAAGGAATGTAAAATTCATAAGTATACTTATTGACTTAACAATCTATCCCATTTTGGAAAGAACAAATAACTTTTTGAAAATGAATATAAGTAAAATTTTTTTTTCTTTTCGAACATCAAAAGAAATACTTATCTCCTTTTACTTTTTTCACATAATGAATACGAATAAATCCTCCTTTGGTTTTGAAATCCCTAAGGATCTTATTCTTGTATTTCTTAGAGAAGTTACTTTTTCTTTCTTAGGAAAATCTTCTTTAAGTAATCTCCCTATTACATAATCTCCCCCCTTACTAGGGAATTCTATTCTTTTTACTTACTATTCTTTTGATCATTCCTTTCTCTCCTTTGTGATATTCTAAAAGGATTGGGGGGAATGAAACAATTGTACTTGAAACCTTAGGAATATAAAATTCAAAACTACATAGAGGAAATAATATTTCTTTAAGATGGGATAAAAAAATTTATATAGAAAAATACAAAAAAAGATCAAATTTTAAGGAAACCATTCATCTTTTTTCTTCATCATTAGCTTTATCAAGGTTACCTTAAACTTCTTGAGCTCTTTGTGGTCACCCTAAAATCTCTTGATCAACTGATCCTGATCATGATTTTTTTCTTGATAACTTTGATTATTTCTTCATGGGAATTAAGAAATTTGGTTTCAGATTTTATGACCTCTTATTGCTATTTGAATTTTTCTCCCAACTCTTCCATGGGATCTCTTTCCCTTTTCAAATTTAGACCAATATAATTATTTTTCCCATTTAGATCTCTATCTTTGGGAATCTGGGAAACTTTCTGGATTTGATCTTCTCTGGAAAACTTGTTGAAATATTTTCAAACTTGTCATATGATTTTAAAAAGGATCCTTTACTAAATCTTGGAATTCATCCATGATTTTCATATCATCAATAATTGTATTAGACCATTTGGTTATTTCTTTACATGATCTTCTATGATTATCCTAACCAATATGAAAAGTTTTGAAATCTGCTTCAATATTGATAAACTTTAACATAGTCAGGCTTATCAAATCCGACTTCTAGTTGATAGAATGTTGAAGCAAATGACATCTCAAATTGATAGTTGGAAATAAGTGTATTGTATTCACTATCTTCTTTAAATAATAGACAACAAAATCCTGTCCCATTGATGATGAATATTCAGAAGTAGATCCCCTTAATGGTGGGGAAATTTTATCTTGCTCTTTAAATTTCATCTGGGATGTTCCAAATATATCTTTCATAGATTTCACAGAAATTTGGAAGCACCTATGTATTCTTATCCCTAGAATGCCTTGATTGTACACAACAACAATGAGATTCACACAAATCTGAAAAAATTGTTCATGGTTGAACAAAATTTTCAGAGATCTCACATGGAACAAGTGTTTCTCTCTCTAGAAATCAATTCACAGTATCCCAACATATAATTTCTTTATCAATAATGAGCTCATTAAAATGACCATATACTTATAGGAAAAAACTTCAATGATCGACTCCCTCCTCCAGCAATCATATTTTTCCTTGAATTTTGGATGGACCCGGACATGTGTCACGCAACTAACAGTTAGTTAATTACATATTGTACAACATCTTTTTACGTAAGGAAAACTTGGGAAGCACTATCATACTTTAGAATCAATAATATTTAAGGAAAATAAAATCATATTTAAGAAATTAGAATCCAATAAAATTGAAACAATATGTTAAGAATGTAAAGTAGATTTAATAAATATGAACAATCAGAATCTGGAAAAATAATCAGAGTCTAAAAATATAAAAAATCTGATTATGGAAAAATGGATATTCAGAGTTTGAATTTTGAGGGATTAAAATTATAAATTCAAAGGAATTCAGAGTTTGAATTATTAGAAATTCAAAGTATGAATTCAAAGTAATTCAGAGTCTGAATTCTAAGGAATTTTGAGTTTGAATTTCATAGAATTTAGAGTATAAATTTCAGAGAATTCAGAGTCTAAATTTCAGAGAATTAATAGTCTGAATTTAAGAGAATTCAGAGTCTAAATTTCATAGAATTTAGTTTCTGAATTTCAAACTATTCAGAGTCTGAATTTTTAATGAATTCAGAGTATGAAATCTAAAGAATTCGAAGTCTGAATTTCAGATAATTCAGAGTTTGAAAATAAAAGGACTCAATATCTAAGGAATTGTAGGATTCCAAGGTATTAAATACGGTTCTGAATTTTTGTCTTAAGAAAAAAATTTAATCTTGGATTAAAAAAACTATGAATAAGACAATGAAAAATGTAGGAATAGATAAAACTTTTCTTAGAGGAAGAAAATTTTCCTTATGAAAATAATTCTTAGAGAAGGATAATTTTCCTTAAGATAATGTGTTTGTGATTCTCAAAACATAAAGTAATGGAAAAGTCAAAAGGATACTTATTGAATTAAAAACTATTCCAAACCATCACTGATCGGTTTTCCAACCTCTGGGATGCTCTTCAATCTCGACTAGTAGTGACTCATTTCCAGCTGGTTCTCTCTCAGGAGTGACCATTTTATGGAGAGTGGGGTTCCCTTGTGTGGAGGGTTCGAAAAGCTCAAAACTGGGGATTCCCTTTTAAAAGAAGATATAACATAGATGTTAAATTGGTGATGGTAAATACGATATAAAAACTTATGAAAATGAATAATTTAATTCATTGGTTACTAATTTATTATAATTAAATATATAAACCAAATAAATATAAAGGGAATGATTTTATAAAAAAACTATTTTTATTCTTTAAAGGTGTTTTATCTTAATAAATTTAATTAATTTCTATTATTGAATGATATTAATGAAATTTTTATATTATATATCCAAATTTTTTTTATATTCATCCATTATATTTTATAGGCATAATATAAGAACAAATCCAAATTTCAACATAAAACTAATATTTTTATAAAGGCGGTTTTACTACTTTTTAATGGATCACCTATTTTAAATATAAATTTTGAACCGTTAATAAAATTGATATTTCAAATTAAAAATCAGTTTTTCAATTTCATCATACAAATTAGTTTAGTTTTAATTTTTGGCCTTTTTATGAGAAGTTTCATTTTTTGATGAATAGTGAAAAATATTGGATTTTATTTGAAAACTGACTTTTTTCCACAAAACTTTATAAGGATAAATTATATTTTAAATTGGTTTTAAAGTAAAATTATATAAATTATAAATAAATTAATACAATTTAGGTCATTGAAATCAATTTCACATTAAAATTGGATATCTAAACATTTCAATCTTTTTAACATTTTTATTTTTAAAACCCGCTTTGTTGTCACATCCAAGAGATTAAATTTAAATTAATTTCTACCAATTATATGACTGTTATTTTAAATAATTGACTCCGTATTTGTAATTATAATTAGATATAATTTATAACAATATTAACATAATTTTTTTACCCAAAATATTAGTGAAAGTAATTAAAATTAATTACAATGATAAAGTTAAAATTAAGCTCAACAAGGGACTAAACCTTAAACTTTGGTTCCAAAATGACCTAGAAACATGTTAAAAAAAATGTATGGAAATATTTTGGTCATATACTTCCTTTTATTGAATAATTATTATTATTGGTGTCTCTTGATTTAAGGGAGACCTCTCAATAGTGTTTGCTTTATTATATTTACAAGAATGCCTCTCATCCCACACTATAAAAAGTCACTCACCCATCCCACTTATTCACACATATCAAGCCCTTTTATTCATAAAAAAGGTAAAAATAATCTCCCAAATTTCCTCCCATAATCCTAGAATCCTCAATTTTTTTGAAATCTAACCAAGGAAGGCTTTGGGTATAGACCAAAAGGTGTTATATGGTAGACTACCACCTCATGAACCTATGCTAGTTATTCTTCAATTAACTCCTTAAAAGGTTATAATAATTATGTATTTATTGTTTTTATAAGATACATATTATATTAATAATTTATTTATACTTCTATAATTTTTATATTAGACATACCATTATGCTTTTCGTTTTATGGGAATACGATAACATTGTTTGTGGACATATGGAAACTTGCCTCCCAAAGTGATGTGATTCATTAATGGTATACATGAAATGTTTTAAGGTTTATTTTAGTAAAAATATGTGACATATATGAAATAACTATAATACTATAATTATAATATACATATATAATTTAATTTTCATTCTATTAATATGACAAAGAAATGAAAGCAGCGTTCATGCGGAAGTACGACCTACTGTCTCCAAGAACGGTGCATTTCATTCCTATATCGAAATTTTATGGATTATTATAAAAAAAATATATACTGATCATATATTATATTTACATTATGGTTCCAATTTTGGAGATTATTAAATCCTTATCTAATTAATAGGAACAACAAGTAACAAGTCAGAAGAAACACAAAAAACTAGGCAATTAGCACCAAAAATAGTGAAAATAATGAAAGATTGTTAACAAATGTGTAAATAGATATTATAAGAAGGACATATATAATATTATAAATATGATTATGGTTATTTTATAAGTCACTAACATTATTAAAACCATTATACATGTGGTTAAGGACATTCACCCAAAAGGAAACATAAGGTAAGGGATTTCGTCTCAATTTACATACCACTGAGACTTATTTGTTATTAAGATCCTATTAACTTTAATTTGGTGTGTATAATTCAATTTTATATTTTATATCATGATTATATCATAATTTATTGTGTTTTAAGTTTCACTTTTAATTATTTCACCCAAGGAGTTTAGCTTGAAAATTGTCAAGTGGTAAAATTTACTTTGCAATCTAACTTTATTTTGTGATTGTTAACATTATCTTGAAAAAATCACGTCATTATAATTATTTATCATTGAAAATATACTTAAATATCAAAATTATTGGGTGATGTATATTATTATTGTCTAAACCAGATACCATTTTTACACACTATTTTTACTTTTAAAAGTTATTTAATTATCAGGGTAAATATTGATAAATTATTATTATTTATTTAGTAAGGATATTTGGTACGACATATTGTTTATTTATTAAATAAATTACTTTATATGAGGAATCATTTAGACTAGAAATTATGGGTGGGTCCCAGTCATTATATAGCCTCACAATTCATTAACATGTTTTCATGAGACAAATTAGTTGACCAAATTAAGCAGGTTTTTGCCTTTAGTTTTAAACTGTCTTATGAAAGGTCTTGGAAAATGTTTTAATGTACCTCAGACATATCTTCCAATAATTAAGGATTTAATTCATATATGTGCTAGTTATTATTATTATCCACGATATTTTCATAAAATAAAATCTATGGATGCATTACATTCTTAGTTTATTGATTAAATTTAATTTTTCTTAGTTATTTACCTTTCAATATTGATTATTCCTCATCCAATTATTTAAATGGAATGTGTTCTCAATTATTTACCATTGCATTTTTATTTATAATTTTTTGTTCTTTATTTATTATAATTCATGTACCCTTACTGAGCATTTTATGTCACCCTTATTATGTTTCCTTCCTACAGATTATGAAGAGGAATCTTGTGAGTGAGATTCAAGGATTTTGAGAATTTACTTATGTTATGATTTATTTTCTTTCAAACATGTATTATGGGTATCATGTATGTAATATGATTTTCCAAAACTATTAAATTATTTTATCCTTTAGGATTTTATTTATTGCAATCATGCCAATTTAATAAAGTAATGCACTAGATCTTGGCCTCTAGGTTAGGGGTGTTACAGTTAGTATCAAATAATGTTTAATCGAATACTTAGAAATTAGATTTAGGAAAACATTGATTAAGGCACATAACACTATGGAATAATTTGAGGATAAGTATAGAATAAAATCCAATAATTTTTGTTTGGTAGAGATTATGTGGGTGTTTCTAGAAATATAACCCTTTTTGGATACTATAAGTGGACATGGTTCTAGAACAAATGTATCTTAGGGTAATAACTCAAAAAAGGTGCATCAAGCCTAACTAGAATATTACATTGTACACAATAATGGGCCTTACAATGCACCTAGTTAAACACTGCTAGGAGATATTTGTTAGATAATTCACAATTCTTTAGAAACTGTTATGAAGTATTTTAAAGTAAAGATATCTCGAAATAAACCATGTTTACGATTCTAAGATTAAATACACATAAAGTTTTCAATTTATGTTATGTATTTCACTATTTTTGGGATTATAAATTATGTCACATAATGTTATGATATAATATAGTATATTCCACTCTTTATAAATCGAACATGGGAGGAAGAATAGTATCAATACTCATGAAAAATTTAGAGGTTTCCCTATTGAGAAAGTAGATATAACTGCTATTAGAATTGAGTATGTTATGGATATATTAGTTCAGATTAATCTGGTTTTAACACATCACCTTTCTTGAAGGGAGAAACCTATTCCATAATGAGATTTTTCGATATTGGATTTGTTTATACAATAGTGGCACCCATCATTTAGTGGGACCACTGACATAATGATGTGATATGATGAATTACATCTTTTGGGAAGATATTCATGTCATTGGGATGTGGTGAAAATTGAAAAGTTGCACTTTTATTGTATTATATAAATAGAGATGTTGATCAATGGTGGTAGTTGATAAATAATAATAGGGAGGAATAGGAAATAGAACTCATATATTGGAAATATTTTAATGAAACATTTTTTGATAAATATTTCCCTTGTGAGAAAAAACTTAGATAAAGAGAATGTTATTTAATTGAAAGAAAAAGGAATAATAAATTGTTATAGATTATAAATATATATTTGCAAGGTTAGATAAGTTTTATATGGATTTAAAACAAAAAAAAGAGTTAAATATTTACCACTTATTTAAAGGTATGAATACAAATATCTGAAGGGTGTTGGTTTCTCATAAGTTTTCATCACATAAAGAGATAGTTTAATCTTCTATAAAAACAAAGAAAGAATTTTTAAGATCCATCATACATAATGGAATCCAAGAGAAGAAGAGGTATTATGAACACCATGAAAAAGGTAATTATTCAAATAAGAATAAGGAAGATAAAATTTTTCCAACATGTGACATTTTTGAAATATTAACTCTGGGAAATGTTTGAAAGGATGGAGCGTTTTTTTAAGTGTTGAGAAAAGGGTCACTAGACAAAAGAATGAAAAGAAAAGACGAAAAGTACTGCTATTCAGTGTTATAATTGCAATTAGATGGGGAAATATGAAAATTAATACAACAAGAATGAAGGGAATATACCTTAAAATAAGATAAGAGATCATGGTCAGGAATATATTACTGACATAACCGTAGTGGAATGATTAATGTGCCTCTATATTTGGATCTAAGAAATATTTTTTAAAAGTATTTTATTGTTTATTTTCTCATTATATTATATATGAAATATATAAGGATTTTACTTTAGTACTTTTTTATTAAATATTTGAGATAATATGTTGAATGGTACCAAGAAAAGTGATTTGGTAGAAATTTCGTTTTTTTTGAAAACACTTGGTTGAGGGAAATATAAGCCCTAATATGTTCTTTATGTTGAGATAATGATTTTTGGATAAATATTTGATTGATATGAATAGAGTAAATTGAATACTACTAAATAAAATAAAAAATATTATAAAGTATGGGATCATAATGTTTTGAAAGGTTAACCATTTATGAAATAGTTAAATTTATTTTTAGAAGATTTATTATAGGTTAATGTATTACTACAGCATATGATGATACCTGTGCTAACAAATTAGGTAGAAGTGGTTAAAGTCATAAATAAATGTTAATATTGTGTTTATGAAATAGAAAAATACGTTTAATTTTATTCTTATAGAGTGAAATAATTCCTCAACTATAGGTAAAATTATCTGGAATTTTTCTTTTCTATTGTCACCAACTTTGATGATATCAATGAACTTTTTAATGAAAATGGTTTATGTCTTTATGGTCATCATGTTTTAGCTGAGCATGTTCTCTATCACACTCCACCAGATCTTAATATTTCTCACTAATGTTAAATTATTCTAAATACTAGTTTTGTGGTGAATTTTGCATTTAATTTTCCCTCTTATTAAGAAGATGTGTTATTAACCCAATTTTTAATTTCTTTTTTCAACAATAGTATATTTTCAGATATCAATCGCTTTATTACTAAGAAAAAGCTTGAATTTTGAGGATGAAATTTATTTAAGTGGGGAGAATACAGCTCCCAAAGACTTTAAAATACTTTCCATTTAGAATAAATTTAATTTTGTTGATATCTTTTCATGAATGGATTATTAAGTTAGCTTGTGAAACATATAAGAGTGACTTTGTTTGCTGGTTTGCGTTACTTACAAGACCAAGTTTTACCAAAAACAATATATTATTAAGATATTGTTATTTAATATAATAAGATATAACATAGATGTTAAATTGGAGATTAAGAATAAGATTAACTAACTTATGAAAATATATAGTTTAATTCATTGGTTACCTATTAATTTTAAAGGAATATAGAAATTAAATGAATATAAATGGAATGATTTTACAAAAAAATTGTTTTTATGATCCAAAGCCATTTTATCTTAATAAATTAAATTAATTAATGTTATTTAATTATAATAATGAAATATATATATATTACATATTTAAGAAAATAATTTTCATATTCATTCAATATATTTTATATGTATAAGATAAGAATAAACCCAACTTTACACATAAAAACTTATATTATTATAAAGGTAGTTTTACCACCATTTAAGGGAACAACTATTTTAAATATAAATTTTGAAAGTTTTATAATTTTTTATGTTAGAATAAACTTATTTTTTAAATCTCAACTTTAAAATTATGTTAGAGTGAGTTTTTGGTATTTTTCTGATAATTTTCACCTTTTGGTGAATAATGAAAAATTCTAGACTTTAATTGAAATATGAATTTTTGTCACAAAAATTTATAAGGTTAAATTCTATTTTATATTGGTTTTAAAGTAAAATTATCTAAATTATAAATCAATTAATCCAATTAAGTTAATTTTAATCAATTTTAAATTTATATTGGATATAAAAACATTTTATTCTTTTGAACATTTTTACTTTAAAAACCCACTTTGTCATCCCATCTCTGGGATTAAATTTAAATTAATTTCTGCCACTTATGTGATTGGAATTTGGAAAAATGGATTGAATATTTGGGATCATATTATTTATAATTTCAAATAAGTTAAATTTTTTTTTGAAAAAAATATTATTCCAAGTAATTAAAATTCATTACAGCAATTAAGGTAAAATTAAGTTTAATAAGGGACTGGACCTTAAACTTATGGGAAACAATGACCTAAAAACATGTCCAAAACTTATTTTTTGGAAATATTTATACCATATAATACATTTTATAGTATATTTACCATTATTAGAGGAACATTATGTAAGGGAGGCCTCTCAATAGTTTTTACCTTTTTATATTTTCAAGAATGCCACTCCTGCACTTTAAAAATTCACTCAACCATCCCACTTATTCACACCTATCAAGAACTTTGTCTCACCAAAAATCTGAAAAAAATAATCTCCCAGATTACCTCCCCTAATTATATTATCCTCACTTTGTGTGGAATGAAATCCAAGTAAGTATTTTGGTATAAACAAAAAGGAGTTACCCAAGTTGGAGGTAATGTTCTTCAATGATCATTTTTTTTTCATTTACTTATCCACCCCTTAATTTATTTTTATATCATGATTATATAATAAAATTGGTATCTTAAATATACTAAAATGTTATTATTATAATATTTTGACCTAAAATTTTACACACTTCCATCAAATGGGTTGCACAATCATTATTCGTGTGTATGACAGACTACTTCCACATGAACTGATCTTATTCATTCTTTCACTACCGCCTTTAATGGATAGAATAATGATGGATTTATTATATATATATTATATATTATATATTATATATTTCATATTATATTTATGATACCTTTATTCTTCCTGATTTTTTATAAAACAAATACCTTTATGCTTTCCATTTTGTGGGAATATGATAAAATTGATTGTGGACGTGTGGACTACCGCCTCCTCAATGAGATGTGATTCGTTCACACTATACATGTAATGTATTGATTATGATTTTAATAAAAAAATGTTAAATATATGATATAAATATGATAATATAATTATAATATACATATGTAACATTTAATTTTCATTCTTTCAATAAAAAAAGAAATGGAAGTAGCGTTCATGCGTATGTATGACCTACCGTCTTCATAAATGTTGCATTTCATTTCCTATCTCCAAATTTTAAGGATTATTATAAATAAATATATAATAAATATATATTATATTATCATCATGTTTTACATTCTAGATATGGTGATATCATGATATAATTAATTGGAATATCTAGTAACAAGTCAAAACATACTAAAAAATATGGAAATCAGTACCCAAAATAGTGAAAATAATGAAAGATTCTTAATAAATGAGTAACAAGATATTATAGTAAGTTAATTTATTATATTATAAATATTATTATGGTTATTTTATAAGTTAATAATATGATTAAGACCATTATATAATAGGTTAAAGGACATTGACCCAAAAGGAGGTGCTAGTTAAGGGATTTCGTCTCAATTTACATTCTAGTGAGACTTATTTGATGCTGTGGAACAATTAACTTTATTGTGATGTATATACCACCAATTTTTAATTTAATATCACTATTCAATAATTCTTCATAGTATTTTAATTTTCACTTTGAATTATCTCACCCAAGTGGTTTAGCTTTAAAATTAACAATTGATAAAAGTTATCCTTACAATTTCACTTTCTCGGGTGATTATTAGATTTCTATTGAAACAACCAATTTTTTGTTAAAAAATTTCAATGAAAATTTCCATAAATTTCAATAAATATCCAAATTATTTATTCATGGATATTATTAATTTCTAAAATGTATATCATTTTTATAAAAAATGTTTTCTTTGATAATTATTTAATTATATTGGGAAATATTGATAAGTCTGTATTCTTTATTGAATATAAATATTTGATAAGGAATATTTTTAATTTATTAAATTGATTAATAAATATTAGGAATGATTTGTACTAGTAGTGATGGGTGGTTCTTGGACATTATATATCCCCTCGATGCATCAATTATTTCTCATGAGACAAATCAATTATCAAAATTAAATAGGTTTATACATGTAGTATTAAACTGTCTTGTAAAAGGTCTTGATGTTATAGGTTTTCATGTGCCTCAGAAATTAAATCCAATAATTAAGAATTTACTTTATATATATTTCAGTTATTATTTTTTTGTCCATAATATTTTCATATGATAAAATCTATGGATGCATTTCATTCTCTGTTTATTGATTAAATGACACGTGTTTTAGTTACTTACATTTCAATATTAATTATGCCTTATATAATTATTTAAATGGTTAGTGTTCTTAGTTATTTACCTTTCCAGGTTTATTTATAGTTATTTATTCATTATTTATTATAATTTAGTTACCCTTACTAAGAATTTGATCTCATAATTATTATATTTCCTTTCCCTAGGTTATGAAGAGGATTCCGTTGAATGAGTTTCAAGGATATTGGGATTTTAAATTTGTTATGCTTTATTTTATTTTACTAATGTGTTATGGGTAACATGAATGTAATTTGGTTTTACAAAACTTCTAAACTATTTAGTCTTTCAGGATTTGATTCCATATAATCATACTAATGTAATAAAGTAATGCACTAGATACAAGATTATGGAGTTGGACTGTTACACATGTCTTATGAAGATGACAAATAGTTCAATATGTATTACTATGAAGCATATGGATACCTAGGTAAACTTTACGTCATATGGTGGTTATATCTTATAGATTAACATATAGGATCTCTCCAAATTTTAATTTCTAGTTATTTTTAGATTGGGACAATTTGCTGGTTGGGTGGGTATTTTTCCCTTTTTCTTTTCAGATTACATTATCATACTCTTGTAATCCCCAGATGTTTTACAAGCATGGTTTACTATCTCTATGTTTCATATTTTATTATTATTACTCAATAATTCTTCATATTGATATTTGGGTTCTTTCATATAGGTTTAATAGAAAAATCATCCCATATTATTTATTCCTTCTAATGCTTGTCTCTAGCACCTAGCCTATGCAGTTGGGCTTGAGGTAGTTGTGGCTCGAGCCCCATTGTGTCAAGTCCTAACAGATTGGTATCAAAGGGGGTTCATTCTATGGGATGGTTTTTGGAATGGTCCCCTTATGAGTATTTTTTTGGGACATCAGGAAACAATTCCAAAGTGTATTGAGTGCAGACCTTAGGCTAGGGAACCCAGTGTTGGTAAAGTAGATGTTGTATCCATACATCAATACTCTGACCACCCACTTTTTGACTCAGAATTCTGATGCATTGGTTACATGGAACCTTTCTACATGCATCTTATGGGAATAAGTCTTTTGATTATCCATCTTGCGTTATATCCTCATATATATATATATATATTATCATCTAGAAGTGGTACTTCTTGATTAACATTTTAGGATACCTCCATGAAGAAAACTATCCAATTTACCCATTCCAAATCATTAAAATTATATGATGAGTTAAGACATATCATTTCATGGGTTACTCCATGAGATCTTTCCCCCATGTGTAAAGGTAGAATCACCCCTACTTGTCTAGTATTAGATCATACCAATAAATTTTTATAATGATATGTGAATGCGTAACACACTCTATTAGTTCTAGCACCAAAGGATGACGAGGTTCCATAGTGAGATACAACCCTAGGTAATAGAAAATTATATAGAGGTAGTGATTAGAGTTTTCAAGCTTATCTGGACACTAGCAGATCAAGTGGTTATACTTGTAGTTAGTCTTTTCCATAGAGTAGCTGAGGACTGGTGGAGCCTAGTCATGAAGATGCACGATGTGTTGAAAATCTCATGGAATGACTTCAAGCAACTGTTATATGAAGAGTACGCCCCAGCCTACTTGTTCTCGGTTTAGATTCAAGAGATTATAGAGCTGAAGTTGGCAGGGATGACAATTTCTCAGTATGAAGTGACGTTCACTGACCTTACACAGTACTCCCTTGATTTTATTGAGGATTGAAACTTCTGGGCATGAATGATTGAGGAGGTTCACTATAGAGACATCCATGATAGTGTAATACCCCTATGTATTCTCACTAATATTGATGTCTTGGAGTGGGAGATGGTGATAGAGAGATTCCAATCAAAGGGACGCCATGTAGTTGGAGTTGTTAGTGGGTGTCATGGGACTTATTTGTTTTAGGTAGATATCAGGCGCTTGTCGTTGAGATCTCAGCATAGGTTACCTCATCATAACTAGAATAAGTCATGTGGTCATGTGGAACATGGACCACATAGAGGTATATGGCTGCCCAAAGAGGTTTTATGCTATGCATGTGATGGGAGAGATCACTTGGAATGTGTTTTTATGACCCGACATACTGAGGAGGGTAGATAGACAGTGGACGGACTATCATAGAAGATGAAGTTCCATGATAATGGATCTCACAAGAGAGTGAAGGGTTTCCCCCAAGAAGGAAGAGCTAGAAGATTATAAGTGGGTGTGGGGGGGGGGGGGGGGGTCTAGGGGGAGGATCTGTGGGTAGTAGACTACATTTTGAGATCCTTCCACCACCACCACAGGAGGCCCATGTCATACTTAAGGAGAAGGTGGTTGGGGATGCATGCAGATGTATGCTATGTATGTGCATGAACCAATAATACATTAGATTATTATAGGTAATATATGTCTTTATTATACTCTTTATTTAGTAATAATAGTCCCATGTATTATTTTTTCCTTCATCTCTTTACTCTCGGTGCGAGAGATGGCGCTACCAGTTGAGCCTTTAGGCCAACAACTTTGTATTGAGGTTCCTATATGGAATGGTTCCTTTATTTCTTTTATCTTACAATACTACAAGATATATTTTAGTGGAGAGAGTTTCTTATGGGACATTTTTGTCATCATAACGAGACATTATGACATCATCTTGGGTATGGACCAGTTATCCACAATCCGATCCCATATTTACTATCATTGCATATGAGTCAAATTACTTCCCATTGATGGGATGGGATTATAATTTGGGTTAGAGAGAGATCTCAGGGAGGGGAAAGTAGATTTCATGAGCGGGAGGATGCATCCCATTACCCATCAGTTGGAGAGTATATCCTTTGGTACAACCTACTCTTTAAGAATCTGGATTCCTTTAATCATGGAGGATTTTGTGGAAATATTTTCTAAGAATATTATGGGGATACCTCCATGGTAGGAGATGGATTTTTTATCAACTTTAACCTTGGGAATACTTCAAGATATTCTATGGCATATCCTAATGTCCCTACTGGGCTTCGTGGACTGTGGTTGTATTTGAAGGACCTTCGAGAGAGTGTTTTTACCAGACCTAGTTTATCACCTTGGGTAGCACTAATGTTGTTTGTGAAAAACATGGATGTGATATTGAGTATTTTGTAGACTATAATTGCCTGAACTAGGCCATGATAAAGATAAAGAACCCCTTTCTATGTATTGATGACCTCTTTGATAAGTTTTGAGTCGTGATATGGTTCTGTAAGATTGATCTCAAGTCTGTATACCACCAACTGAGATTTTTTTGAGGCTAATATTCTAAGGCTATCAATTTGAGGTCACTACAGACACTATGGATTTATGGTGATTCCCTCTAGTGTGAAGAATTCACCCAATATATTTATAGATTCAATGAACTAGATCGCTCAGCTGTACATGGACATATTTTTTGTTTTCTTCATCGATGAAATACTCATATTCTATATATTAGAAGAGGATTATGTTGTGAACTTGAGGGAAGAACTAGATTTTTTTTGAGAGAACCAACATTATGGTAATATCTCTAAGTTATACTTCAATATCCACAAGGTCCAATTCCTAGTGCACATCATTTGTGAGAATGGATTAGATATGGACCCAATGATGATTTATGTGTTCTTTATTAGGATAAAAACAAGAATGTGTTAGAGGTGTAGAGTTTCCTTGGATTATAGGGGTACTAAATGAGGTTTTTGTAATAATTATATAGGATTACAAAACTTTTAACCCTCCTGATGTAGAAAGGGAAGCACTTTATCTTTAATGGCCAGTCCTAGTGATCCTTCAAGGAGTTGAGGATAAGGCTGACGAGGGATCATGTTTTTAGACTATCATAGGAGTGAATAGATAATATAGTGTATTGATATGCCTTTGGATATGGGCTTGGCTATGATTTGATGTTAAGGTATGATGTTATCACATATCGGTCGAGGTAGCTAATACACCACGATATGAACTTTTTGACTCACAACATGGGTTTGGAAGTGGTAGTATTTACTCTAAGGATGTGGAGACACTATCTTTTGGGAGATATTTTTTTTACTCTTTCCATCAAAGCCTCAAGTATGCATTAACACAGAGAGACCTAAACTAGACGCAAAAGAGCTGGTCGAAGTTCCTCTAGAACTATGAATTTGAGATAGTATATAGTCCTGGGAAGGGAAACTTAGTAGAAGATTACTTTAACAAGAAGTCCCAAGATCAATTCGTGGAGGAGGTGTCTGAGTAGTTAGCTTCATTGTAGTTGACCCTGGTTGGGGAGGAGGGTGAAAGTTTTCATCAATCAATGGTGTTGAATCCTCATATTCTCGAGAATGGGAGGGATTCCCAACTGGCATACATTGTATGTGAAGTTTTACTTTATAAGATAACCTTAGGAGATTCACCAGATGAATTTTATAATAGAGGAAATCATGTTATCCTTTTCCTGGGATGGAAAATGGTCCTAGCCTTGATGTAGGAGGATATGATGAGAGAGTTTCAAACACCACATTTGGATGTATATCTATGACACCCAAAGATTTTATGAGATAGATTCTATTTAATTTATTTGATGTCTTGTGTTGTACACTACACCAAGATTAGCTTGTGATATATGCAACACAGTATTAGCTTATAGTATATGCAACACTATTATTGGTTTATTTTGAAAACAATTTCAAGTTCTTTTATAGAATTCAGTTCACACAAAACTGTGTATTGATTTTGTTTAATGTATAAATAAACTATGTTTGGATAATTTTATATATAACACAAAAGGAATCTTGCACTACCCTTAACACTTATATAGCTTGCGTTACACGTAAGAGCAACCTTCCTCGAGAAATTTCATGGTACGCAATACCAAGTTTCACTAAACAATGATATATTATTAAAATATTATATAAAATATATATTATGAATATTATTAACCACATTTTTAATTTTATATAACATTAACATTCATATTACATATGATATGATAACAAAATCAATTTTTAGGATAAAAGAAGCATTTTTTAAAAAAAGTGTGGTTTTATCACCTTTCGATGGTGCAAACATTTTAAATATAGTATTTGAATATTTTAAAAGTTAAATTTGAAAAGATAATCTTTTTCTTTGGAATAGGGAAATAAAAATTTATGTTGCATAAATTTTTGATAGTTTTCAGATAACTTTTATATTTTGATTAATAGTGAAAATACGCTAAATATTAATTGAAAACAACTTTTTTATCAAAATAATTTATATTGTTATAATATATTATTTAATGGTTTTAAAGTATAAATATAATATATTTTTTATATTTTATGAAAAATTAAGTCATTACCATTAATTTTATATTGAATTCAAATGTAAAAACATTTCAATCTTTTGCAATGTTTTAAACAAAAATCAATTTTTTCGACATCAGGATTAATTTTAAATTAATCAATACCACTTCTATATTTTGAATTTGAAAAAATTTATTCCATATTTGGAATCAAATGTTTAAAATTATATAAATAGGTACCTTTTATTTTTGGATGTTGTGAATAATAGCTTCAGAAATTATTTTATTTACTAGGGTTAAAGGGTTAATCTTGAAAATAAGGGTAACAAATTATATTACAATAATATTAAATTACCATAAAATATTTAATAATCCTATTGGATGAAATATTTACGACCATGTTCATCCTTGGGTCGATTTTTGGACCCCATGGATTCACTTGGTTGTGAAAATGACAATTTATAAAAATTAATTTAAAGTAAATATAATTATAACCAAAACACATATCTTTTAAAAAATCAATTTTAATAGAGGTTTATATAACTGATATCTATGTATATATAGTCATTATAAATCTAAAAATATTTTCTACATCATTTTATTTTATTTATAATTTTTATACATTAGATAAATATATTTATTTATGACACAATTATGATGTTGTGATTGCTTCATTAATGAAAGAATCAAATAAACAACTTTATAAATATTAATTAAATTTAATTCGAACATTTTGATGTCATGAATGACTTTTTTGGATAAAATTGAAATATTTGGGTTGATTTAATGCCTTTTTTTCAAAGTAATAATGTTTTTATGAATTTTTAAAAAAAAATTCAAGTATGAATATTATCCAAAATTGACATAATTCAAACTTAAAACATAAAATATTTTATTAATTGATATTAAATTCCTAAAAATAAAATATTCGTCAAAATGGTTAAAATAAGTCCAAATATGTCATAAATAACTTTTATTGGGTTGTATGACATGATATGGTAATTACATTAACCCACAATATGTAAATAACATGATATCATGGTAAGATTAAAAATGGTAGAATAAGGGAAAAACCAAAAAGATAAAGATAAAATATATTCAAAACTGGTCAAAAAATTATTGGTTGATGGGTATTAGAATCCAAATCATCTTATATTATAATTAAATAATTTTTTTACCATTTAAATCAAAATTAAATTTATAATAAATTAATATTTTTGAACTTTTCTAAAGTTCCCCTCTCCTCTATAATAAAAGGGAACATCCTCCCTGTCCTCTTCACTCCATTTTGTTCTTTAAATCTGGGAAAAAACTTTACCATTTATCTTATAAAATTACCTAGTTATATTCTAGAGGTTCTTGTTATCTCAAAACACTGACTCTAGTGCCCTAAGAAGAAATTTAAAGGATGCACGTTGAGGAAGAGATAATCTCTTCTACCGATTCTTTCAAATTCATTTCTTCTTCTACTTCCTCTTATTTAGTTATTTCATTATAAAGTAATAACATAAGTATAAATTATATACATATATGTTATTATAAATATGAAACGAACCTATTTCACCTTCTTTAAATCCTACAAAAAATGAAATCGCCGCACGTGCGTATATACGAATTACCTTCTCCACACTGTGGTGTAGTATGTTTTTCACCACCACCTTACTTGGATGGGTATAATGGTGAAAATAATAACTATATATGATTATTACGACATGATATTAATTTTCAGATATTATACACCACCCACTTCAATACCATTCAACAACTATGAGAATGATATCGTCGCTCGTGCGTACGTACAACTTTTCGTCTCCACGATGTAATGAGATTAATTCCCCATGTTAACCATTTAAGAATGATTATAAAGTATATATAATAAATAATCCAGAAATATATGAAATAATAATTCTACTATATTTATGTATATATATATATTTCATTTACTTACTTCCGTTCAATTTAATAACGGAACAAAAACAACGTTCATGTGTACGTACAACCTACCGTCTTCATGAATGGAGTATTCCATTCCATTTATCTATCTTTTATATATATTTATATAATGAATATATATGACATATAAATCATGTATTAAATTATAAAAGTAATAAAATAATGATCTATGTAATAATATCAAGAATAAAAGTCCAAAACATACGATAAATAAAATGATTATTACCAAAAATGTTTATTTAACATGGATTTGATAAATTAATGGGTAATATAAATTCATACGTGAATCATATATGATATCATAAATATTATTAAGGCTTATTTACAAGTTAAAAATATTTTTAAACCCACTATATAGGAGTTTCAAACACATACATTATAAATATGACACAAGGTAAGGGATAAATTTTCCAATCTCATTTTATCCGAGATTATTTATTCGTAAGTATCTACTGACTATATATTTATCATCTGTGTCCATGTTTTATAAAACTATTCTCATAAAATGTGTAATATTTTTGAATGCATGTTTAAATTTATTTTTAACCATTTTAACATTTACTACATGGTTTGGAAGGAATCTTTCTTTTGTTTACCATACAAGGAACTTTTTGACTTTTCCATCAAAAGTATAGGGAGAATATTTTTTTAACTTATGTGAGATGAATGAGTTTTTACATATTCATAATGCCTTATTTCAATGAATCATACTCCACATGTTTACAAGTTTATTTTAAACTCAATTCTTTTCTTTTAAAATTGCATGACTGTTTGAGAAAAGAAAACATTTTTGATGAAGAAAGGATATTTTCACCAAGAATTAATTTTAAGCATTTTATCAAAATTATTTTCCATATAAGATGATTCTCTTTAAATATTGTTATTTTTATATCCTTATAATTAATATGTTTTTATTTTTTTTAATTATGGAATGATATTTTAAATGTATTACGTTACGATGAAATGATGTTTAAGAAACCCATTTTATTTCATGGGTTATGCTACGGTGAATGTTTTTTAGGGTTTTTTGGAACACATAAGAATGGGTTCATTATGAGATGTGTGGGACCTATATATCCATCCAATACATTGGTTAAATATTTATATCTCATTAGATAGACATGAATAGAATGGAAGGTAAATCTGGTTTAGTAATATATGGCTGGAACGATAAGTAAACCCAGTTCAGTAATGAACTTTTTCCACTATAATGGTATTGGAAGCAATGCCATGGATACTATTGAAATCATAACATGTTCTTATTAGTTATCCATAATTACATATTTTATTCCAATGCTATTTTATCATGTTTAATGTTCCTTTATAATCTACTCCTTACGTACTACCAAGATTTATTTCCTGACACATGATTTTGATGCTTAAATGTTATGTTTATGTTTTTATGTTCAAATATATATGGTTTGGTATATTTTCTCCAAGTATACCTTTATTGAGAATTTGAGCTCACCCTTTTTATGTTTTATTTTCCTCATGATATAAATAATTTTTTTAGGTAGGGAAAAAATGGTAAGATCTTAATGGGAGTTGTTGAAGATCTTTCACCATGATTAGAATATTTTGTTCTGAATTTCAAAAGACACTAAACCGTACCGATATTTGGGTGTCAGTCAGTGTCATGTATTAAGTATTATTCAAAAGAAATGTTATATCCATGTATTTAAAGCTTGGATCTATACAATATCATGTTGTGGAAAATATTTATAATGACCTTTAATGCCAGTTTTGATGGTCTCTAATGAGATGGAGGGTGGATGAGTTTGTCTCTCGATGTCTCACAAGTCAGTAGTTGAAGGTTGAAAACCAGGTTCCTGTAGCTTCGTTACAGCCTCTTGAGATCCAAGAGTGGAAATGGGATGCCATATTCATAGTCATTGTAAGAGGTCTTCCATGGATATAGATAGGCCATGACATAATATGGGTGATATTTGACCAACATATGAAGCTGGAACACTTAATTTCTATAAGAGAGTGGAGTTAAATAGAGATTTTGGGGAAGTTGTATGTATGAGAGATCATCCTACTTTATAGGATTCCCTTGACTATTTTATCCTAATGTGTGGTGTAGTTTAAATCATGATTTTGGAGAGTCCTTCAAGTTCCATTCGAGACCCAGATGAGGATGAGTTCAACCTTACACCCCCAGACATATGGGTAGACTAAGTGTAATATCTAAGTGCTAGAGGGTATGATGAGGGATTGTGGGTCAGAATTTGGTGGGAATTGGGAGGATCACTTGACCCTTGTAAAGTTTTCTTATGATAATAACTTCCACTCTAATATTGGCATGAAACCATTTGAGGGCCTATATGAGAGACCCTATAGGCCAACCTTATGCTAGAATGAGATCAGAAAGGAATATCTTCGTGGTTTAGAGATGTTGTAGGTGACGAAGGAGAAGATATGGGTCTTCCACGAGTAGATGAGGACAACCCATAATAGTTAAAATCTTATGAAGATCGATTTTATTGGACCTTGGTGTTTGAGAATGGGGCCACATTTTCTAATGATTTTACCCATAATGAGGGTTTCATAGATTTTTATAGGGAATAAAAAAATCAACAAGGATCATAAGTATTTTTAATATATTTCAAAGTTTCGGTGAGGCTTATTACCTCCTCTCTTAACCCCCACAATTGGAGTGGGTGTACGATGTCTTCGTGGTGTATCAACTAAAGAGATACTTATCTGAACCCACACATGTCATTTACTTGGGTTATTTGGACAATGAGGATGAAGTAAATTTTGTGGAGAATATTTTGGAGATCAAGGATAGAAAGGAAATGACCCTTCATGGATGTATGATCCCATTGGCTCATGTGTTGTGGCAATACGGGAGCGTGCATTAGATATCTTAGTAGCTGGATAGGTAGATGCAGGCTTAGTTTCCATACCTTTGTGCTTAGTTTTTATTTTCTAGGATAAAAATATTGAAAAAGGGAATAATTTATTAACCCTATTTTTTCTTTTTAATACTTTTTAATATATCTAGAAATATTTTTGAGCTATAAACTGAGACTGTGTGCAATTTTGAGGCCAGATGTGCTCGAAAATAATTTTATAAAAACTGTTCCTATATTTTATATCACATGCATGGGTTTTTAGGAAAATAGGATATCCATTAAAAATTTTCTATATAAAAAATACGAGAGCATGGTAAAATTCGAAATTTGAGGTTTACCCTAGGAGTAACCTAAAGTTGGTCGGCGTGAGACATTTTGATAAAATGATCATTGTCTAGTTTGTTTAAATTAAAATAATTATTTAATTTAATTATTTAATTAAAATTAATTAATATTAAAACCTCTATATTTATTCTTCTATGGTGAATCTCCAGGGATAACCACATAACCTTTGGACTTTTGTGGGGAGAATTTCACCACCTGTCATTAGCGGATTATTATCAGATGATGAAGAGCTTCAAGATCAAGATGATTCTATGTGAAAAGAACACAATGAATCATATCCTTTTTTGGTGATCATGTTCTTCAGTAATTAATGATCAAATATCTAGGTAAGACTCTTCATATGTTTATTTTAATACTTATGATTACATGTTTGAGCATGATGAATTATTATTCTTTATTTTGCATTCATTTTGAGCCTTTACATGCACCCCTGTATCTAATTTATTTACTCATTCAATTAATTACCATTGTGCCATGATTTTCACCCAATATATCCCCAAATTAGTATATTTTTCCAACAATGGTTATCCAATATTTTTAATCCCCACTTTATGTGGTTTTCCCCGTCATTCATTCCAATATTCATCATTGTCTTGAAGGGAATTTTTTTTGACATTTCCCAGTGGGATCAAGCACAATCAAACTCTTGAATTCACAGAACATTCTCATAAGATGAAAATATCAATGATCAAAGAATGTATTAGGGATGGTTAGCAGGTTATGGGTAATTTAATAATTAATATGGAATTCTAATAAGAGTTGGATATGGAATAAGAGGCGTGCGAGGCATGTAATTATGTTGAACGAACCGAAAAAAATACGATTTATGGCCACTAGAAGGTTATAAATGATGAATAGATCCTTCACCCTTAAATTTTGGGAAAACATTAGGTGATATAGAATGTAGAGAAGACATATATATATATATAAACAAATGGTATATATGTGTTTCTATAAAAGACGAAACTACAAGCCGTTTAGTTCCGAGGAACACCTAGCATGTTCTTAGAAAATCCATGGTTCTTGGGTTATCTATAGATTATATATATCATAAACAATGTAGAACCACTAAAAACCATGTGACTTAGTTCTGGGGACCTAGCGTGTACTTTGCGAGTACATAGACACCAGTATGTCTAGACACATGACACATTTACACAAACACATCCAAGGTACACGAGCACAACCCAGAGCTCATAGGAGGGCCCTAGTTGGTAGAGACATGTCGTGTAATACTCATACCTTTAGTGTACATCTACATGAGTAGAGATCCATGTATTGGAAATGAAATGACTAAGAAGCAAGGTGTGATGGCACACTGTGCAAGTCTACTCACATGTCATCTACCCTCCATTTTGAGGAAAATTCTACCTCACATATCTCTTTCATTTGGAGTCTTATTTTGGCCCATGAGTAGACTATTATGAGTGTTTTTATAAATAGAACGTGAGGGTGGAATTAATGTAAGCCTTTGATATATGATGAGAGGTTTTATGAGTGTAATTTTTTGTTTAGTTGGGGCCTGAAAATGGTTGTTATCGGGCATGATCATTTGAGTTGTACTCCCTATAGGATTTGGGCGTGGGACCTCTATCTACTGAGTGGTACCCCTATCACAATTGTAAATGGGTATTCTATCAATTTAGTGGTACCCCAAATCACAATAGGGATCAAATCATCTATATATTGAGTGGCACCCCTTATCTCACTTGGGTATAAATCCTTTATCTACTATTTGTTACCCCTATCACACTAGGGCATGGGTTATCTATCTATGTATTGTCACCCCTATCAGATAGGGTATGAGTCCTCCTTACACTGATTTCCACTGCCTTGATGAACTAGGGTGAGGGTAGTATACTTTGAAATTGTGGGCCCTCAACTATATGGAATAGTGGTGATGTGTGGCTTGACATGTATGTTTCTTCAGGTAGACACAAGGGATGCTAGTCATTGTGGATGGGCCTCAAAAACTAATCAAATAAACTTTTACTAGTTTGGGTTGTGAGATGAAGTTATCATTTCACTCTTGTTTGTGTTTTTGTTATGATCATATTTACCTATTTTTTGGATTTTTTTCTTATATTTCTATGGGTTGAGATGTCTACTTATATCATGGATCTTAATTCTCTATCATTATCATTAATGGATCACTATTGGGTATGTATATACTCACCAATTCAATGGATTATTCTACATGTTTCATGTCTTATATAGATGACGTATAGTTCAACAACAATTACTAAGGAGCACAGGGATACTCGCGTGTACTTGACTGCATATAGTGGTTGGAGCTTAGTGATTAAGAGTTATAATATCTTAGAATTTTATTTTCTAGTTATTTTAGGTTGGTACATCTTTTTGGTTAACTGTATATTTCCCCCCCATTTTCCAAATTATGCTATCATAATCTTGTACTCCCTAGAGGTTTTACAGGCCTGGTTTATTTTCTAGATGTTGCATCTTTTATGATTATTCCCATGCACTTATACTTGGAGATGGTTGGGTGCATGTATATAGGTACAATTAGAAAGGGACTCAGATATTAGTTATTCCTTTTAGTGATTGTTTCCATACCCAAGCCTATGGAGGCAATCTTGGTGTAGTTGCTGGTCAATCCCCATTTGGTCGAGTCATGATTGTTCAACACAAAGTACACAATTTTCCAGAACAAGTAAATATTTAACAAACTATTAAAATAAAAAAATACAAAAAAAATCATAAACATGCATACATACCAGTCCAAAGTTATAAATATCCACAATATCTATAAAAAGTGAAAACATGAGTCAAAAAATAGTTTATATAAAAAAACATAAACTAAGGATATAAAATAGAGGGTTACCATGTGGAATATCTCATTTTAAAATTACTAGAACAACCCCAAATCGTCCACTCCACACACCCATTGGAAAGTGAAAAAGGAATAATCCACATTATAAATACCATATGTTACGTGATATCATAATTTAGTACTTTCACTTTACATGGATCATGTGAAATAAGGTTAGCAAATGTCCCGTGGGGTCACATGATGATAATTATTATCAAATCCCAGTAGGCTATCTCCATCCCATCCCTACTAACCTATTATAAACTTATGTGCATAAAAGAAAAAATATTTAGCTAGATTAATGGTAAAAAAGAAACAATAAAATGAATGATATAATTTAAAAAAAAATTACCTTGAAAGTATAAATCTATATACCAAAAGGATCCTCAACTGAACCCACATGCTTCGGGAAGAGACTGGTGTCGATGTCAGGATAGTGGTAAGGAAATATTACATCCCACCCCATATAGGAAATAAAACATACAAGAGTCAAGTCATAAACCTGTACCAATGGATATGGGATGGTTATACTAGAGGTAGACCTAAGTTTATCTTGTTAAAAGAGGAGAAGGGGTATGGAAATTCAGGTTTCAGCAAGCCTATTTCATCTTTGTTCTCCAAATCAATATGTACCTTCTTAAAAAATTATATAACAACCATATACCCCTTCTAATGAACATACCACTCACCAAGTAGCATGAGGAAACCCATATAGAAACTCAATAATGTAATATAGGAATACAAACATTAACATACATATATGGAAACACTTGTAACATGAGAAAATCCACATTATAATAATTAAATTAAATAGTTAAAAATTTATATTTATGTATAAATTAATGTTCCCTCTAGGAATTATTGGAACTAAATATAAATTTGATCAAAAAAAATCAAATGCCACTTTTCTATAATAATGTAAAATTTAAAATTTTTATTCTGTAAAACATTTATTTTAATTAAGATCACTCTTCCCAATACAATTTTTAGTATACTCCTAAATAAGTATGTAAGAAAATAGGGGCACACCTATAAAAAATAAATTAAAAAACTTAATTGAGTAATAACATGAATAATTAGAGTACAGTAAGTTTATTTTCCAAACATTGAAAAAGAGAGGTGAGGGTTTTTGTAATTTTAATCAAAGGAGACTGTATAGAAACCAGGATGATAAGTTTTCATTAGTTTTAGAAAGAAAAATTTCCTAGAATATCTTAATGATAAGAAATCCTTTGGTTTGATAAATTATAAAAACCTATGAATTTGAGAAAGATATATTTTACCCACAACTATATATAAATAAAAATAAGGTGGATTTAAAGGAGATCTATGGGCTTACCTCACTGAAATATAGCTTCTGTTTCCAAATAGAACCACTTAGATAAATGGTGATGAGTAGATCTACTTAGAGAGGATGATAGGAGAAGGAGAGCTTGAGATATGTTGAAACAATATTAAATGGAATGAGAATCTGGAACCCTAATATTTTAGGGATTTAATTTAGGGTTGAAAATGACTAAAGTACCCTTTAACAAGGGCATTTTTCTGGGTGTCTAATCAGTACCTGTTATAGCCCACTAAGCACCCAGGGGTTCAAAACCGAACTACCACACCCACTTGAACCCTACTTAGTACCCAATAACCGACTATAAGGCACTCGATGCCTTCCACACTCCCCCTTCCTCATTTTCAACATATCTACTTCCCAAATACCTAAGCACCCCTTTTGGAAAAAAACATAAAATTTATGAATGAAATTAACTACTAAAATTATAGGGAAATTACCCATATATAGAAGCCAAGGTCTTTACATGGTGAAAATCAATTTCCACCCCCTTAATGGGGATTAGGGACTATAAGTTGATTAAGTAAATTAATTAATAATAATTTATTAATTTAAATTAATTTGAAATTATTTATTGGAAATAAAAATATATTTAAATTTTAGTCATTACCAAATTATTTCATTATGAATGATCATAATCTAGACCATCCTGGGTATGTTTGGGTATAATTTTTTTAATTTAATTTAATAATTCCATGTTTTAATTTTTTAATAATAATAATTAAATTAGTTTGATGTTCTATGAATCGCCCCTCCTTTTGTTAAATTGCATAAGGGTTTGTGTGATGATAAATAATTATTAAATATAAATCCAACTATTGGAGTTCCTCTAACCAAAAATTGAGTATACAATTAAAAATATGGATATTACTCATTGAGGTGGTTGAAATTATGAACAAAAGTTAAATCCAAATAGAGTTGAAATTCAAATAGAACTTGAGCCAAGCTAATATCAATGAGTTAACTAGGGTACAAATTGGTTTATTATCTTTTTATAAACCAATTGGTAGAATAGAGCTCAAAATCATTACTGATTGTTTATATTTTCTTGGTTAACAGTTTTATGTGATTGCGAGGACATAGTTTGGATAATTAATTAGCATTTTTAGATAAAAATAGAGAATATTCATAATTAATTTATTTATAAATGGTTATTTTTTATATAAGGTCATAATATAGAATTGTTAACAAGTATTCTAGGTAAAAATATATTTCACTCATGTTATATTAGAATCTCTTAAAACAAAAATTTAATTTAGTTAAATGCCTTTAATGTAATGACCCAAACATCATGAATACAATTTATTTTCTGAAAATGTGTGTTATATTATTTTGTACTCAAACAGACTATATCACTTTGATAATGAAGTGATTATAATTGAAATGTGGCCTTTGGGTTTTTAATATTATATGACCATTGGTCAATTAAGATCGATTGTCAATACGATTGTTGAATATGTTTAGCTTGAATGAAATCACCTACAAGAGAAGTTCAAGTTAGTGGAGATTACCGCTCAAGTGATGTTAGCTGAGCTACCACATGCATTTATCACTTTTGCACACCTAACTATTAGGTCATATGTGGGTTCTATAAGCGGTCATATAGCAACGACATAGTTACTTAAAATTTAATCCCTTTATTTTATTAAAAATTTTATTTCATCATTTTTTAAGAATATATTTGTTTGAAAATAAAATTTAATTTGATAAATTGATTTTTAGGAAAAAATTGTAATTTTAAGAGGGATAAAATTTATTATATTAAAATAAGTTTTTATTAATAATGTTTATTATAATGAAATAGTTTTATAGAAACCCTCTTATTTAATAATAATTATAACATAAATTTTGTAAGTGTCGGAAAATTTTCTATGCATTTTACTATACATTATCTGTCTGCTATTATTTTTAATAAATATGTATTTTCCATGTTAAAAGTTAAATTTTTATATTAATAGAATTATTATGATAAAATAAATGTCATTTTTTAATTCACAACGTCGATATTATTTTATAGTGAATTTATGAGTATTTTATAAAATACTTTGTTTTTCGGTGAATAGTAAAAATATAGTTTTGAGTTTTTGGTATGTTTAATGAAATTATAATGATTTAATATGTAATGTAAAATTCTAGTTGGGTATTTATAATTAAAATATGATCATATGTGTCCCACATGGCTAATACCATGGGAAAATACAATGGTAAATCCCAGGGTTTTGCAAATACCACTACCGAGGTGTCCTTTGAAATTAATAAAACTCGCTCAATTTTTCTATAAATACTCACCCATTTATTAGATTCCATTCATTAAAAATTCATAATACATGAATATATTGTATTATTACCTCCCAATGATTCCTCCCAAGGTATCCAAAATCCCCATGGTCCCCACCTTTGAGTTTTAGGAGTCACTATCATGGTAAGGGAACTCTCAACTTCTCTTTTCCTTGCATGTTTGTTTTTTATGTGGTATATATTTAAAATTTCCATACCCTATTATTATATAAATTATATTATATAAATTTACTTTATTAAAAGTTATTTATTATTAGGACACTTTTTACCTTCTATTTTTAATGTTTTCTAAACCATGTTTCATACCTGTTATGCTGCAGATTTTACTTCTCAAAATCTCTCTTTTTCTAAAGAAATTATTTTATTTTATTTTGTGAATACCCAAAACTCATTACTCTCAAATGGTATTCAAATATATCTCAAAATAATCTATTTCATTATAGTATTAACAAACATTAAACCCTTCTTCCTTTCCCATGGGTCTTAAAAAGACATAATGAACTTTTCTTTTAGAACTTATTAAAATCATCATGATTTTGATTTGAAAACCATTTATTTTATTCTAAATGGGTTATTTTTGAAATGATTTATTATGATATATGAGGATAAAATTAATTAATACATATTAAGGATGCACCCTGATAGTTCTCCAATGAATTTGGTAAAGAATTTAATCTCTAGAGATGACATGTTTTGTGATACCTTGGTGAATAACCTTGGTAATTTTTATAAAACCTCGATGATAAACCTTGTTGATATGATTATGAATGACTCAATTAAATGTTTTAGCCACATTTAAAACTTATTATTCAATTTCTTATTATTATGATATGCCTCTTGGTCATTCCTTTATGTATTTCCACGAGTTGTTAATGATATTCCTCAAGATCAAAGGTAAATTGTTTCCATTAGTTACCATTTTTGGGCCTTCTACTCACCCTTTCCATTGATGCATGTACCTAGGTTATGATATTCTGTAATTGAACATAGGATGAACCTATTATGAATAATTTCATGTATATTATAATAATTGTTACATGTTTTCATGTATTATATACCTTATTTCGAAGGCACTAAACTTTAAAAGATCCTCTGTTTGTAAAATGCTATGTAAGGTTATGTAATAAAAAGGAAGGATTACATATTTAATTACATGATTTATAATATGACCATAGTTCATAGTGATGTTATGCCAAAATTATAGAGATTTTATAACTATCAGGGACTTTTGATGATGACAATGCATCGAATTAACCCAATGGACCTTAAAAGAACAGGTCATATCCCACTTGGTAAATTAATTAAATTTTAGTATAGGATTTATGGGTTGGTAATTCTACTCTACAGATCAAGGAGTTGTGAGTTATTATATTTAGAATTTTTTTAGGATAAAAAAATATCTTCATGTAACTATATGACCTTAGTTTGGATTAAAAAATTGAAATATGGATCCTTTCTACTAAAATATCCAAGGGAGAATATATTTCAATTAAACTGTTAGGGATATTGGGATTTGGTAAAATAATGGGATATATAAATGATTCAATATTATATTTTTTCAAATTTTTAAATCAAAATAAAGTTCTAAAAAAGAATAATTTTATTTATTATTTAAAATGACATGAAATACCATGAATTCACTATAACCATGACCAGTTTTGGATAAATAGAATTTATTTACATGTGAAAAGTTTTAGGTGTATTATAGACTATTACACATCATAATATGAAAATAAAGGAAATATTATATACTCTAATCATAACAAATATCCTAGGGCCCTTAAATTTATAGTGAGTTTAGGATTGATGTCTACTAGATAATTGTGGATGATGCATTAGATGTACATTTCCTTATGTTATTCTTGAAGTCAAGTTTGTTTCAAAATTATTAGAAGGTAAAGATTCATAGTATATTATATCTCATATCTATAATATTTTACAATATAGATCAAGAAAATAGAGTTAAAAAAATCTATAAATAAATATTCATATGTAAGTTAGAACTGGGTGTCCTTGATATACATCATGTACTCAAGATGATAAGTTACAATAAGTGTTTGAAAAATTTGTGATTCAAGATAGATAAGGTGTTTTCCACCGATATCATTCCATATTATTTGGTGATCCCAAAATTTTCCTTTTTTAAATAATGAATTTTTTAATAATAAATTTTTAATTTAAAAAGTGAAAGTTTCAATATTTTTCAGAAATATGGATGATGTATAGTTTGAGAATGGTTAAGGGAACCATGAATTCCAACCATGCTTCACTTGGAAGTATAGAAACTATCTAATTCATGGTTAGTGTATGAATTCAGTAACCATTAAATCTAAATTTAAAATACCATTTCTTGACCTGAAGATATGTTATTCATGTATAAACATCCAAAGAACCATTGAATAAAAATATGTATTATTTTAGTGATGTTATTGAATATTGTTTATGCATATATAACTTATGGAATGAATTTATTATAATTAGTTTACATCATTATCATGTTATTTATGTGTTACATATTAATATTATTATATTATATTATTATTTTTATTTTTCTTATTATTACCATATGATATAGGTTAATGACATGGGAAAGTAGAGTCATGGTTATTATTATTATTATTAGATTGAAATGTCTTAGTTTATGGATATTTCTATAATGAGTTATTATTATTACCCATTATTATTATTATTACTAATAATATTATTTCCATTATTAGTATTGTTATTTTTGATTAATAGGAATAAGGGTAAAAATCCCCTCCCTTATTTCTATTTTGGCTGAGATAGCCATATAAAACCATAAGAGAATATTTTATCTCTTTCCCTCTTCATCTGCCATATTTTCCTGGAAGATCCAAGTAAGTAATCTTGTGTTCCTCTCATTTTCTCCTTCCTTTAAATTCCATTATTCCTCTCATCCATTATTTTGACACAGTGTTTATGGAAAGTGATATTTTTCCATGGTAAGTAAAAATACATAAATCTAATGGAAATTTCAGTACCAAAGAGAAGAAACCATCATTTCTAAACATAATTATTCATTGCTTCTTGAGAGCTCTAATGTTTCATCACAATATGGGTAGATATCTCTACGTAACCAATTTTATTTAACATTATCCTTATTATAGGGTTTTCTGAAAATATTCTTTATCAAGATAATGACTATATATTAAATCTTGATGAAATTATAACTGATTTGAAATAAACTTATTGACTTTGATATTTACATAAAGGTTTCTTCAAGGGTTTTCATGCTTTACAATTCTATAATTGTATTTCATGCTAATAAGGTGTTTGATAAAATTTCTTAGAGGCCCATTTTAGTTTAAATATATTTGATTGTGGATGTTTTGAATTGATTCTGATTTTATAAAAGGAATTTCATTGGCTTCCACATATTGGATTTCAACAGTAATACTTTATATGAGTAAAATGTGTTTAATGGGATGTCCTTGAAATTAGTTTTGGGTCAAAAAATTTATTACATTGGTTCGGGACATGTTTATGTTTTATAAAAAAATTATATTATTTTCATGTTTTTAGATGATTTATAATGGACCAATTAACATTGTCTCTATTTTAATGTTTTGTTGAAACTCCCTTTTTAAAATCCCCTTGTTGTTATTGATAAAACTATTGTATTATTTTATATTGATTATTTTGTTAAGTAATTGATAAAGGGTAAATGGTTTGATATTTTTAATTTATTTGGGAGCCTTAGGTTTTAATCAGAAAATAAAGGATTGTTGCTACATATAGATGATACACCATTTGATGATATATATCTCTCCAAGGAATTTTCACTTAATACAACCATAGGGTAAGTTAGTATTTTTATTAGTTAGTTATCACTATGGAATAATAGGTAGTTCTATAATGGAGGTCCTAGGTTATATCTATAAAACTTTTGGTTGTTATCCCTTGAGTGTTTCTTTTAGATTGCGACTTGAATTATTCTTTGATTCCCATGATATATTTTATTTATGATATGTTTAAATTAATGATATAATTAATTTATATCATGTTTTACCTTATTAATTGTTCCATTTTTTACACACTAATCCCTTACATTATTAGTTCATGGTTTGTTTTCTTTTTAAATAAAAATGTGTTTTGTTATAACAAGAATAACATGATTTTCATTAATTTTTATAAAAAAGAATAATGAAATTTTATAATTTATATTTCAGACTAGTATGGTGTTTTAAAAAAAATGAGTTGCATAGAGTCTTTGTGGTATCCTACTAGTCTTTGGATAAAAATCTAGGTACACACCATGATGTGTATATTTTTATGTACCCCTAACATTATTTTACATGTATCACCATCAATGTTGTTATTTGGAGTAGACCATAGGATCGATAGTGGAACTATGGAGGAGCCACAGATTCTAGGTTCTAGATGATTAATAATGTTTAGTTTTATTCTAGTTTTGTACTGTATTTTTGACATTATTTCATATTTCTATTTTTTATTGTACTATATATGGTTGGATGTTTTCTTTATAATTCACAAGGTTATTATTTATCCTTTATTGGTAATAATGGGTAGATAAATCCCATTAATTCATATGACACCACTAAAATTTTATGATAGCCAAGGGAGATCAAGAATTCAACTTAGTTAATTGGAATTAAGATTTTGGTATTTGGGATAGTTTGTAAATTTTAATATTAAAAACTTGGTCAAATTATTATTGTATCGTTTGAAAATGATGCTCCATGTTGATTAAGAGACAAAGAAAGAAAATTATTTAGTATTTATGAGGAACAATAATATTAATAATTCTTAGATATCAACGTTAGTGTTAATTTAAAAGGATCTTAAAAAAATAATTTTAATAAATAAATGATCCTGAATGATATAATTGAGAAGGAATCTATTTATTTATCTTTGGGTAATAAATTCAATTTGAAGAAGAACTGCAATAGAATTAATAAGCAAGGAGAATGTTCTGGTATATTCATTTTTATTACACCCTAATATTTTTTGAAATATAATTTTTAAAATAAATTTAATCTTTCAATTACAAAAAATTTGGTGTTTAACTATCATTATTCACAAAACTTAGTTTATCTTGTGTCACACGCAACACTGAGTTTATACTAAACATGGAATACTAAAAAAAATTATTATTTAATATGATAGATGTCACCTATACATTTGAATTATACGTATGAATATTATTAACTAAATTATGAAAATATATGGTTTAAACAAGTATATGAAATTAATTCTTTGGTGAAAAATTAATTAGAAATAAAAATAAGTACTATTTGAAAACAAATGAAATCATTTTCTGAAAAACCATTTTTATGCACACACATTCATTTTATCTAAATAAATTTAAAAAAATTTGGTGAATTATTTTCATTAAATTTATATACTACATATTAAATAAAAGTTTTAACATTCATATTCTGTTCTTTCTAGATAAGTGATACCGATAAAACCAATTTTACACTTAAAAACCTTTTTAAATAAAAGATGTTTTTTTGCCTTTTTCACACTTATTATAAAATTATTTTTTTGATAATTTTAGAAATTTATTTGAAAAAGTAAAATTTATTTCTGAAATCTATATTTCAAAAATATTTTTGGCTGAATTTTTGATAATTTTCTAAGAAGATTACTTTTTTTTACGAATAGTGAAAAATAATTTTTTTATTAAAAAATTTTATTTCTATTACGGCCTTGAAAGAAACAAAAAAAAATTATATAGATTTAGGAGTATAATTAGTTAAATTATGTATCTATTTATCTAATTTATTTGATTTTAATTAATTTTATACTGAAATTTTTCAGTTAAAACATTCTATACTTATGAAAGTTTTCCCTTTCAAAACCTGCTCTCTCTTTACATTTGTGAGTCTAATTTTAAATTAAATTGTGATAAATTTTCAGGTTTAATTTGGAAAAAAGGATTCTATATTTGGAATCATCAAAAATTATATTACATAATATGGTAAAATTAAATCTTGACCATAATGAATAATAAAAACTATAAAATTTATTTGTCACTGTTAAGGGAAAACGGGTTTTATGGGGGTTAAAATAAAAATATTAGTGTTAAAAATGACCTAAAACATATAAAAAATACATTTTATGGACATATTGTTACCTTAAATATTCTATGTTATAATATTGACCATTTTGGATCCTTTTTTTCATGTGAAAAATGTGGGTACACCTTTTTGTTTTTAAAAATTACAATTATACCACTCACCTCACCTATAAAATTCCACCCACTCTCATATTCTATGAATGCTTAAAACCCCATTATTTTGAACAATATGTCTCCAAATATCTTCCTTAATTCCATCCTATCATCCTAGAATCCTTATTTTTGTCATAAATCAAACCAATGAATCCTTTTTGTATAAAACAAAAGAAGTTGTCCAAAAAAGAGGTTATGTCCATAACCAAGAATTTTATTTTATTTCTTCCTCCACAGACATAAATTATTATTAGAACATGATTATATAATAACATGAATATATTAAAAATAATTATATGTTATTATTTTAATTTTATAACCTAAATCCTTCTCCTCTTCCATCAAACGGGTTATGAAATCTTCAATCGTGGGTACAACGGACTACCGCCTCATGAACTGATGTTATTCTTCTTCCATCATTATGGATATTGGATGGATATAATGATATATTAAAATTTTCTGTATTATTTTATTATATTATTATAATAGAGGAGTTATTATATCACATATACCTTCTTACTTTCCATTTTGAGGGAATATAATAACGTCGCTCGTGGGTGCTGCAGACTTCCAGCTCTTGTAACGATGTGATTTGTTCATGATTTATATAGAAGGTAATAAGTAGGTATTTAATGAAAATAAATGATATATATATATATTGAATAAAATTATTTTTTAATTTTAATATATCATTTACCATTCTATCACTTCACCCATTGAGAAAATGGAAACTACGTTCATGCATACGTACGACCTACCTTCTCCATGAACAATGTATTTTTTTTATCTCTAACTTTTATGGATTGATTTAAATAAATATGTATCGAATAAATGTTATATTTATTTAGTTTTTATAATTTTTTATAATATTTCACCATGGTGAAATTAGGACTACTTAAAATAACAAATCAAAACATACTTGAAGATTAAAGCATATATTACGAGAAGCATGAATTTAATAAGGAATTGTTAATAAACGAGTAATAAAAAGTCATAATTAAATAATATATGGTATAATATATATAATTATGGTTCTATAATTTAACTATCATATACTTATATTTAATATAAATTAGTTTAAAATATGTACCAAGGAAGTCGAGACTTAAGGTTAGGGATTTATGTCTCACTTTTTAATTCTTTAAGACACATAAAATATTCACCCCCTATTTATTTTATGTGGTATATATACTACCCATGGATATATTTTATTATTATTAATTTAAAAATTATTTTAACTTTTATATCCATTTTATTATTTCTCTTTCATTGGGTTTACAGTTTAAAAGTTACCAAAGTGGTAATGGATTTTTTTCTCAATTTTCCTTATTTAAGATATATGTTATGTTATAAACCTATCTAATTTTATTAGGTATATTTAAAATAACATAGAAATTTAATATCATGATATTATAAATTTAATTTAATGTTATTCTTTCATGAGTAATGTGATTTTAAGTTACCAAATTTGTAAAGGTTTTATGTTACAATCACATTTTGTGTTAGGATTGTTAATGATTATGCTTTCAATGATGAAATATTACGATATATTTACAAATAAATGAATATATTTTATTATATTCTGGTTATATGATGAAAATATTATGATTGTGTTTGTGTGTATCCTTGAAATATGATTTTATATTCATTTTTGTAACAAAAAATCATTGCATTATTCCAATTTTGTTTTATCTAAGCTCATGTTTTTTTATTCCATTATGATTCATATCTTATGAATAACCAAGATTTATTCCATGACTCATTTTTATGATATTTGATATATGGGGTGTTTTTTTCATATATTATACTCATGTTCTCACACATTTATGGTCACATTATGTTTATGTATGAGAAGTTTGGATGGTTATAATTTTAGAATGTAAAATTTATAAATCTACAATTTGGCTATAAAATATAATTTTTTACATAAAAATATGAGTCTATATATATGAACCTATTTTATCCAAGTATATTTTTGAGAATTGAAGCATAACTTCAAGAAAATTATATAGAAAGTCTTTCTGTATTAAGTATATAAGATTATCCATTCATATTTTCTAGTGTATTAATTATCAATTTTGTAAATTGTATTAATTTGTTTCATTTAACCACAACAATATTAATGTTTCAATTATAGAAATATGTGGATTTACTTGAATATTAAAAATAAAATGTCACCTAAGATTATGGAAAAAAATTTAAATTATGTTTTGAATACATACATGAATGGGTAAATAACATGTTAGTAATACATGATGAATTAAATTCACAAGACTTAGTGGGAGTGATTATTATAATCCATTACTTTTACTAATGACATCAGTAAATATAGATATTTCTATTTAATTAGGTATAAATCAGATTCATTTAGGTTTTTATGGAATATAAAAGTGATGTTGATAATCAATTTTGTAAGAAGATAAAGAAACAAAAATTAGAGTGATTAAAAGAATTTCTCAAACAATAATTCATTGATATTATGTAATGAAATGATTTTATAATCCTTTTATGAATCTTTATTATAAACTAGAATCTATGTACTTAACCTAGTATGAAAACTAAAGTGGTTTATATAATCTCAATTGAGTTACATTATAATGGAGAAACCCAGTCTATTATATATTCATATATAAGTATGTGAAGACTTTTTTAAGTACAATACTTGAAACAAACTTGCATCATATGGAATGAATTTTATATTTTTGGGATTTCATAAAGATGGAAAAGAATATTACCCATATAATTATTTAGATAGAAATGTATTATTTAAACTAAGTTCAATATTTCTAGAAATAATATACATCTTAAAATTAGTGAGGTTAGTTTTTAACAAATTATTTTCTCTTTAAATTATTCAGACCTCTATAAATGTTAGAATGAACAGATCTTGACTAAATCAAATAATTCACTCACATTAGAAGAAATCTTGAAATTAAAAACAATATAAGAAAATTATATTTTTACAAGGATCACCCATGATATGGGTGACTACATTCCTATTGTGGTCAGTTAAACTCTAATAAACATATATCCACTATTATCAATAAGTTAATACATATGGTAAAGGTATCATACATAAAATATAAATGGTTTCCCAATAGTTACTGTCACTCAAAAATTTATTTATATAGAATACATCTTATTTCTAATGGTAATTCAAACCTAATCCAAGAAAAATTTCTTCAAAACACTTTTGGATATCACAATATCAAAGAATAGATCTTATTTATCACATAAGAACTTCAACTACTAATATATATTGAAAAAAATCATGCACCCTAATTCTTCTCACCCTTGTGATGATAAATGAATATATATGGAAGTAATATCTACATTCTATTTATTCCTCAACAAAAAAGTATTTTTTTGATAATATGGAATGAAAACAACTCCCATAAACAAAAAATAATATCTAATAGTGGCTACTTATCAATTTGACTCTCTAATTATTCTTCAAGAACCTAGAAACCCAAGTCATTAAATATCAATTGGTCAGCATCTCAATATTTCTTCATTTATAACTATTTTTTATTTGAACATCATTATATTTATAAATGTATCATTAATCATTTAGGTACTTTTAAAAATTAAATTTCATTACTCTTTAAAAAGAAGAAATAAGGTGATCTCATTTTAAAACTGGTAAGACATTAATCTTGGAAAATACTATCTTCAGTCATAAAAAGAGGTACCAAATATTCTATTTTAAATCCCCATAAATATCATCCAAGTATACTTATAATTTTTTTTTTAAATTTTCATCCAAACTAGTCACATATTTATTTGTTTAAGATTAATTAAGTTAATATCTTTAATAATCCCCAAATCTTGGATTCACTATTCATTCAAACTTCGTCAAAGTTGATAACTTATTTTTCCACATTTTCATGTTCACATGCACATCACTACTCAGATTTCATATTTTTTTAAAATAAAAAATCACCTTTAGTAATAATAGATTGGATAAAAACACCAAAAATCATTGAGATATTTAAATAATTAATATCATTATAGAATCAAAAAATTTAACCTTAATTTAAAGAGAAAAAACTATTTAATATTAACTAAATTCGAGAAATATATTATATCCATTAAAAGATTGTATTAGTATTAAGTTTCCTTAGAATTAATCATACATAATCTATGAAACATCAAATTTATTATTAAGTACCACTGGATTATTCTTATGTATTCTATAAGTTATTAATATGAATCATTCAATTTAATCTTACATTTATAGTTAAAATTTAAATTTATTCATATATATTAGAAAAATCCGCATGGAATGTTTTTTTGGGTTATGTTTGTTGTTATTAAAACTAATGGAACTTTGAAATCAACTGATGAATTCATAGGGAATATAAAGACCATGCCCCTAGCTGTCCAGTGATAGTAGTTACTTTATTACACTTATAATATATATATATGTGATCCCATCCCAAAATTCCAAACAGTTTAATATTCTTCGGAAACAAGATACATTCTTAAATTTAAAATTATGTTTAAAAACATAAAATAAAACATATTTTATTAGAATAAAATTATTATTTAATGGATATACATTTATACACCATTTGGAATCTTTGGGAAAAGAAAAATAAGAAAGGTTAGAGCTCAGAATATTAATAATGGTATGTATAAAATAAAAGATAATAAGGAATGAAAAATATTTTTAGAATAAATATAGATCAAATAATTCCATATAAATAATCACATGAGATTACAAATTATATGTGGATATAAAAACTTTTTGAATAATCACATGGACATTAATAATTGATTTTATAATGATTGAATGTATAATGTCAAACATCTTAAAATTACCATCTTGGCCTTATGCCAATACATCTACATAAATGGGTAAGGACTCTGTTGAATACCCAACCTATTTTGTCTCATGAGACCAACCGATGTGTCAAGGGACTATGCAATTATGGGCCCACCCATCACCAAACAATTATAATGCATCCATCATATGAATAAACTATACAACCTAATCAATATGCCTTAAAAATAAATAATTGTCTTTATTGGAAGAACTATAATATCAAATATAAATACTTCTCCAGTAAAAATTATCATAAACAAAAATAGTGAAATAAAGTGGATGGTACAGTAATAATATATCCTCAATACATTATTATATTCAACAAAGGATGTTGATATAGATGAATGTAGTAGAAAATTTCCTCTCCAAAATACCATTTTCACTACAAGATCACTTATTTTAAATAAAAAAAATTCGAAAATATTAAGTAAAAACTTTTCCTTGAAATCAAACTTGTAAAATTGTAAATTAAACATAAAATCATTTAGTTTATATGGTGGTGGTAAATTATGTTCTTGTTGTTTATGTTTAAAGAAAATATTTCTTTCACATTTCTTTTAAAAAGTCAAAAGTACCAATTTTATTAAATGAAAAGAAGTTTCATTTTAAAACATTTAATAGAAAAAAAACTTGGTTAAATATGAATTGAAAAAAATTATTGGAGAATTGGGAAAAACTTCTAGATTTTTTTTGGAAAACATGGGCATGTACGAAGAGGATTTTTGATCAAAAGAGAAATAATGTCAGTTTTCCTTAAAAATATTCTTTGTTTTATAGAATAATAAATCCTTACTACTATGGTAACTTTTGAATCATAACCCTCATAAAATATAAAAATTCGAATGAAACTTTAAATACCATGAAAAAAATAGATTCATGATATAATATATTAAAGGGTATGTATATACACTATATAAAAGGAACATGTGGTGAATATGAGATAAGTCTCACCGAAACAAAAGTGTAATGATAATCCCTTTTAAATATAGTGTCACTGAAGTGAGAATTAATTAATGAAGTGATTATGTGTAAAAATTTAAATACATATAAAACAGGTGTGAATAAAATACAAAATAATCAATTTTCATTACACACATAATCTTGGAAGAACATAGATAATAAAGAAGTAATATAACCCAATGAAAAGAAATCGAGTTATGAAAACTCTTACCTCACACATCCACTTTGTTGAACATGAATTAACCGGCTATATAATTGATTTAATTTTTTTAATGATTTATTAAATAAAAATATGAATATAAATCATTATATATATTTTACTTATATCCATTTATTACCCAATTATTTACAATTCTTTATTAAAATCACGATTCTGGTAGACAAATGCTTTGTTTTTCACGCATGTTTTGGTTTGAAAAATTTGGTCATTATAATTTTATCATGGTTAAATCACAAATTTTTTTTAACCATGATATAAATATAATTTATATTAATTATATATATATATAAATATATATTTATAATCATCTACAAAATTTACACATAGAAAAATGAATTACACTATTCTGAGAGATGGTAGGCCTTTGTACGCATGAATGTTGTTTCCAATTTTTGATGGCCAAAATATTAGAAACATGTATAATAATTGAAATTTAAATAATAATAATAATATAATAAGTAATATATATATATTTATTTAATACATAATTATAACTGTCCAAGTAAAGTGGTGATAAAAATTGAATTACACTACTTCATGGAGACAATAAGCCATACACACGCATAAGTGTTGTTTTTTTCTTTTTTATATGATATAAAAGATATTGAAAATGGTTGAACAATAATAATAATAACATATCAACATATTTATGATATTATATTTATTATTTTAGTACAATTATAACATATGTTTAGTAATTATACGAGAAAAATAAATTTTAAAAGAGTTATAAAAATGATTACATTATATTAGAGAAACCACTTTTCGATCTCATCTTAAGAACCCTAGGGTATGTATTTTGGTATGAAATAAAAAATATATAATTTTTATAATGATGTTTTAGGGAGATTTTTTCTTAGTTTGGTCAAGTGATATGGCTCAATTGGTTTCAATAAGTGAGGGAAATTGGTGCCAATTTTATAATTATGGTCAATGACAAACTTGCATTTTTTCAATGTTTTAAAATTTTATTAATTTAATTTCTTTCTAAAATGAAAAATATTATAATTTGATTACTTTATTGTAAAAATACAACAAAAAATATTTTTAATAAAGTTTTTAATCCATTTTAACACTTATCTATTCGTTTTAACCACCATTAACCATTTGGACAGTTATAGTAAAATCAATGTTTTATACAATTTAAAAGAAAAAAATGTGACCATAAAAGAAAAAGTGACCAATAAATGGAACATGGTTGATAATATAAATTATATGCTATCATATTGGAAAATTATGAGATAATTATAAAATTAAAATAATTTAATAAAATTTTATTTATTATAAAATATCACTAATGTCATTTTTGGAACTATCCATTCACTTGGAATTTAAAGTCCTCAATATAATTATGGAATTTGAATAAAAACCATTAAAATCTTCAAAATATGTTATATTTATAAGTAATATTATTAAGATATAATTATTTTCCCATATTATATTTCTTTTAATATTTTTAATAGCTTTTATTTTATTTTTCTATTAATTGAGTAAATACTATGTCGACAAGGCATAAGTATTTAAAGTAATTATCTAGTCATTGAAAATTATAAAAAATTACCATAAAAAAATTAATTTCATTATTATTAAAATTTATATTAATATTCATTAATTTTTTTATCCATATGTGAATACATAATAAAAAATTTAAAACAAGAGAGTGACATTTTTTATTTCTTATTAAATAAAGAATTATAATGGGCATCTTAATGGAAACATTTCCAATAAAAAATAATGTATAAAGAATAATGTTAAAAGTTTAAAAATATATTCATCCAATATGAATTATTGTAAAAAATGGTGGCCTTATCACTTAGTTCAAACCTAGGTTAACCTGATTTACAATTTTACCATGGTGAATTTTTTTTACTGTCGTTACTATTCATTAGAACAAAAAATTAAGTTAAAATTATAAAATAATATTAATTATGTTGATTAAAAATAGGGAATCAATTTTACTAATTTTAATCTATATAATTTTAATAAATTAATTTTATTTTAATCTGGAAATAAATGATGGGATATGGATTTCTCAAAAAATGCTTTTTAAGTCTATAGTTATTTTTATACCAAGATCATTTAAAATAATGATTCCTGTGTAATTATTTAGTTTATTTATTAATAAAGTATACTTTTGTTAACTTATTATGAAATTAAAAATATTATGGGGATTTTAAAATTAAAATAAATGAATGTTTTATAAACAATCATTATCTCTGATTATTCACTGAAAAATCTGTTTTTTTAGAAAATCCCAAAATTTCACGCTAAAATAATTTTTATATGATATTTTCAAAAATTATATTATTTTTATAAAATGAAATATCTACAAGTTCCATAAATTAATTATAATATTCACTCAATAAAAAAAATAAAAGTTTTTTTAAAGAAAACATATTTTTGAAGAATAAAATGACTACTCAAAATTGAGTTATTATTTTCTAATCAATCATTGATAAATTTATATTGAGGATAAACTTTATAAAAATTTCAAAAATTATTTTATCCTATTTATACCCAACAATTTAATGGCTAAGTTATAACTATAAAATTTAAATAATAATATTTTAATTGTATATCACAGTTTGTTTAAACTTGATATTGGGTGTCACAAAAACTATCAGAGAAATTAAATTTATTTTAAAAGGAATATATCCTTAAACATATCAGTGTTACATTATAACCCCTAAATCAATTTTAACCCTTTATATTTTATCTCTAAAATCAACGATTTACCCTTTTTTGAAAACTTAGATCATACAGGGGGATAATAAAGCATATTTTGAAAAGGGAAAGTATAAATGTAACATGAAATACCACATTTTTGAGTTCTTAGATAAAGAGAAAATTGGAATGAGGTTAAAGTATATACATGAATAAAAAAATAATTTTTAAATACTAATATAATGTTATATATAACACGGTCAAGAGAAATTTTATGACCACAAAACTATAAATCAGTGAAGGGTAAAAAGACCATCTATTCCTCAAAAATAAAGTTAATAATATAACATTTTTGAATCAAGATCCTTTTAAAGAGTTGAAAAATTACTTCAACACATAAAATAATAACATAAGTTAATATACTTAATTGACATGTATAATTTCATCTTTAAACAATTTCCTTTATAATATGCTTTTTTATCAAAACAATGAGTATTTAAGAATATTTTTTAATGATTGAAGAACTAAAATTAACTTATAATGGATCAAATAATCCCAAAACATTAACGAGTTATCCCCTTATATTTACTAAAATTGAAATTGTTATCATATTCAAGATAATAAAAAAATAAATAAAACTTCTTATAAAGAAAAATAACATTAATATCTAAAATTAAAAAATAAAACTAAAGGTTTAACATAAATCATTCCATAAATAAATAACTTTATATTCAAAATAACCTTAATAAAATCAAGAGTAAAGAAATTTTTAACCTCAAAGGTTTCCTCATACACTTTATCTTACAACTATAAAGAAAAAATAGAATTTTTCCGAAATAATCCTTTACATTAAACTTAAATTTCATATATAATAGAGCCCAATAAAACATCACCATAAATATCATTAATCACCTTAAATTCCAAAAAATTCAAAAATATTTGATCCTATATTATTTTAAATATCATCCTAACTATTATCTATAAATAATATCAATCACTCATAAGTTCACATAATAAAAATGAATATACCATAATCATATTCACCCTAATATATTCTAATCATTTTAATAAATATCCAAAAAATAACTATAAATCCTCAATAAAATTACATATGCTTTTACAAATTAACTTAATATTTATTCCTAAAATTATTTATCCTTTAAAAAATAATATGCCAAATATAGTTTAATTCAAAAAAATAAATATTCACTTATTCCCCAAGCCAATTTTCAATACCATGTTAATCTTTATGTTAAAAATATATTCCCAAAATTTACTAACACTTTTATCCTAGTCAACCATAATTACCTCAACACCAGTAATTATATTGACCCTAAATTTTATCAATAATATTAAACTTGTGTACACAAAATATAAAAAAATTACTCCTGAAATAATCTTTTCACTAAAATATATAATTACCAAAAGGGATTTATTCAAATAAATGTCACCAAAAATAACATTAATCATCTTAAAAATTAATCACATGAAACCTAAAAATGGGTTTCTATGACTTTAAACTTGAGATCAACCTTAGAAATATCAACCAAGACATATTTGATTTATCAAATATAGCTATAGAATATCCTAGGTTTCTATAGTTTATATTGTCAAATACATCATAATTATTAATAAAGAAAATGTGAATTAACCCTAAAATATCCACCAACAGTTCCAAACAAGGAGTGCAGTAAGGGAAAAGACATCTTGAACTAGAACAATGGCCGCGACATATGTGACCAAATTTTTTTGGGTGATTATCCTTAAATGCATCTTTTCCAAAAGATCATCCACTTATAGTATCCAAATTCTTATTTATTACTAATAAAACAACATAATATCTGAAATTTAGGATATTATCACAAACTAAGACCTATCCTTAAAGTCTATTATTGGTTTATGTTCTCTAATATATATTTTTATAAATCTAGTAATTATGTTTTCCACTAAAATTACTTTGATTAAAACTATAAATACCATAAACCTAGCATCCTAGGCTAGGTAGTAACTTTGTTAGACTAGTAATATATACAAACAATCACTTTAGAAAAGATTGAATAGTTTAGTAGTCTTAGAAAACTAGAGATATTCTAAAATATAACATTATATTTGAAAACATAAAATATGATATAGTATTTTATTTAATAACCCTATTATTACCTATATAATATCATTGAATACCAATAATAATACACTTTCTAGAATCCTAGGGAATGAATATATTGTAAAGGGGAGAGCCTATATGTTTAGTAAGGGTATGCGTAAAACAAAAGTTAATATGGCATGAATAATACGGTAGAAATAAGTGATGACTAAATAATTCCATATAAATAATCACTTGATCTTGAAACTTATCGATGAATATCATAACTATTAAAATAATCACATGGACATCAATAACTGATTTTATATTGATGAAATTCAGAATACCGTATATCTTAAACTTAAAATGAGGCCTCATTCTAAGAAATATACATAAACATGTATGACCTTGACTAAATACCAAACATGTTTTGTCTTATGAGGATTATCAACGCATCTACGTGCTACTTAATTATAGACCCCACTCATCACATAATAAGTCCAATACATTCATCAAATGAATAAACAATACAACTTAATCAATATGACTTAAAAATCAACAACTCTATGTATTAGATGAACTAGCATATGGAATGTGAATCATTTCCCAAGTCAAATTGATCATAAACCATACATAGAAATATGGTGAATGGTATCATTAGATAATATCCTCAATAAAGCATAATACCCAACAAAATATATTATCATGGATAAAAATAATGTAAATTTTCGTGAGGAAAATAACATTTTCAATTTGAAATCAATTATTTAAAATTTATATTTTTTATAAATATTAAGGAAATTATTTTACATTAAAAGAACCTTTTAAACATGTAAAGTAAGATAAAAATATTTTAGTGTCCATGATGGCATGAAATTTAGTTCAAGCTGTGTATGTTAAAATAAATTCCTTTTACATCTTTGATAAATAGTCAAAAGTACCTTATTTAAAAAATGAGAAGATTATTCAATTTAAAATATTTGTTTAAAATAATTAATCATGGGTGAAAATGAATTTTAAAATCATAATATAATTGTGAAAATACTATTGAAAATATTTTTAGTAGACATGGATGTGGAAGAAAAATGATTTTCAACAGAAGAGTGAAATAAAGTTTGTTTTATTTAATTTTTTTGATATATTGAGTTATTAAAGAAGGAAAAATTAGAGAAAAACTTTTATTTTATTGAAATTAAAATAATAGAATAAAATATATCCTTTTTAAGATTAAAAGATAAAATAATTATCCTATTGGAGAGTTAAACATAAAAAATCTTAGATAATGATGAGATTGTGAAATAAACTCTTGTATATGTGAAAACATTTGAATCATAATCCCAATGAAATATATAACTTCAAATTAAACTTTAAATACAATTAATATAAAGGGATTCATTGTATAACATATCATAGGTTAACTATATTCACTACATGAATAAAATAAGTGGTGAATATTACATATGTATCACAGAAGCAAAAATGTGACGAGAAACCCTTATAAAGATCATATAGTTGAAGTGAGAATTAATCAATGATGTGATTATGTGTAAAAAATTTAAATACATATAAAAAAATATAAAAAAATATAAAATAATAAGATTCATTTCATAAATAATCTTTGTATAAAATATAAAATAAATAAGTAATATAACCCAATAAAAATAAAATTAATTATAAAAACCCTTTTCTTAAGCTTCCAATTAATTGACCATGATTTAAACTAATTTATAATGGATTTTAAAGTTTTATAAATTTAGTTCCGAAAAATATTCATATATATCATAAAATATTTGATTTATATATTTTTGGTCTGAGTAGGACACTCAAGATGTGGGTGAATTTAGTTCTTACAAAAATTTATCTCTTAAAACACATAAATAAAAATACCCCAATTTTAAACCAAATACGCCCCAATTAACCAAAGTTATAGATTTATAAATGTTTTGATATTTTGAAAGATTTCTGAAAGAGTGATTTGTATTTTGTTAAAAAAAATGGATTATTATTTTAGATTTTTAAATCATTCTACTAAACAAAATTTTAATATAAAAACTATCTAAGATTAACTATCAAAGTAAAGTAAAGTAAAGTTTTCAGATAAAACAGTTAAAACAAAACATTTAAAAGAACAATGGACTTTGAAACAAGAGGTAAGATATCAAGCTGAGACTTAGTCCTATCCACTTGGTGATCAACTAGAACCATGAAATTTATATAAATAAATTTGATCCACACCTTGGATCAGGGTACACAACAACATACACAACTGTCCATGTAAAATATACCTCTTTAATAGTTTTCATGGGAGTGGAAATTACAAGCAGGTCACACATTGATCTCTTACACTATTTATCGTGGAAGTGTAAGGTGTAAAAAGATAGGTCTGTGAGGATATAAATGTATCTTCTAGTTGTTCATTGGATACTGTGTGTCTTTATATAACCAAGATACACACAACTTATATTTTAAATAATGTACACAACTAGAGCTGAAATTTTTGGAAGGGTGTTAGAAAGTTCTATACGTTTAGATATGATTCTTTCAGACTCCTTGATAATATATTGAAGTGAATTTGGAGTCTAATTTCAAGAATAAATAAAAAAATAGAGGATTTTGATGCCTTCTGTCTTCTGTTCTTAATAAGGTAAGGATTTTCTTGAAGTGTTCTTCTCCACTCTTCAATTGAACTACAAAAGTTCTTCAAATAAAATTCACAACACTCTTTTTTTTTCAAATAGATGATAGTTCTTGTGTTGTTATAAGGTGAATTTGAAGCTCATTATATTCTCTCGAATCACATCCTTTTTCTTATTGATCTAAATATTCCCTTTATATAGTGTAGAAAACAAGCAGCATGTTCTCTAGTACCTCGTACCTCGTACTGGTCTCTGAAATCCATTAAATTTTGTCTAAAAAAGATAGACAAGCTCATTAATATAATAAAAAGTTATAATTTTCATAAATATGACTACTAGAAGTAATTTAAAATTTGAATAGAAAAGGAAGTAATGACAGTGTCTCAGGGTCAGTTGGTAAGTCTATTAGTGTCTCAAACTGTCAGTAGGTTTGTTTTTTAGCAAGTCACTATGTCAGTAGGTAATATTTCAGTAGGTAATGTATCAATAAATTAGCTATCAATAGCGTACACTTGATGAAAATTATGAGTATTAGTCAGTCACATTGTTGGTAGGTCAGGTATTAGTGACTTATACTTATCCAAATTCTGCAAACCTCTCTTATGATATAAACAAAAACAAAAGAGGTTAATATTAAATGTAAACGCAGTTAAAAAAGATATAAATTAAAAAAACATAATTAAGAATGATTTTATACCATTAAAACTAGAGGATTCCAACACTTATACACCTTTATCACTAATTTAATGACAGAACTTTATTAAAATCACTATTTTTGGTGATAACTGCTTTTTTTCCACATATATTTTGGTTTGGTAGTTTGGGTCATTATACATAAATAATAGTTTCATAATATAAAATTTTAATCATTATATAAATATAATATATTTATTATATATATATTAATAATCATCTATAAAATAGATAGATAGAAAACATAGTTACACTGTTCATGGAGACGATTGGCCGTACTTACCCTTGAACACTCTTTACATTTTATGAGTGTTGGAATTAATGAAAGTTAAGTAATAATTAAAATTTATAGAATCATAGTAATATCATATATAACTTATATAGATTTTAAATCCATCATTATAACCATCTATGTAATGTTGTGGTGAAAAACAAACAACCCTACTACCTAGAGATAATAATTAGTATGTATAAACTATGTTTATCACTTTTTATAGGATGGAAAAGGTATGGAAAATTATTATTCAATAATATTAATAATATATTAGTATATTTATGATACTTAATTTATAATTTTATTATGATTATAACATATTTAGAGGAAGTATAAGAAGAAATATATTTGAAAGAGATGTAATAATGATTACCTTCTCTTAGAGAAACCTCTCTTGGACATCTTTTAAAGGTCCCTAGGGTTGGTTTTTGGAAAGAATTAAAATTATATAATATGTATAAGTATTATGGGGTAATATTTATGTTTTTTTGGTTGAGAAATATGTCTTAATAGTTTTGATTAAATGATAGGATGAGGTTCCATTTTATAATCAAGGTTAGTGGCTCCCTTATAATTTTTAAAAATTTCAAAATATTATCGAGTCAATTTCTTAGAAAAATGGAATTATAATGAATAATATTTTTTTAAAATAGTTAATGTTTTAATACATCAAAACAATGGTTTTTAAGTAAATGTTTTGGTCATTTAACCCTTATCTCTTAGTTTTATCCCCCATTAACCCTTTTGACAATTATCACAAAATCAATGTTTTCTACTCTTTAATGGCCAACAATTTTTCAATAAAAGGTGAATTGAACCAATAAATAAACCATGATTAATATTATCAACTATGTAAAATAAAATTTTAAATATTATATCTCTATTAATTTTCAATCATTTAGCAAAATATTGTTTATTATAAAATATCACTAATGTCATTTCTAGAACAATTCAATTTCTTTGACTTTAATTCCATCCAGATAGTTTTAGAATTATAATATAAAACTTTAACACATCACAATTTTTCTAAACTAATATATAATTTATGGGATATAATAATTTTCCCAAATTTTATAACTTTTAATATTTTCAATATCATTTATTTTATTTTTCTATTAATTGAGTAAATACTTAGTCGGTGTTCTGTAAGTATTTAAGGTGATTTTATAATCACTAAAAATTATATATAAATTTTAATCATAAAAATAATACCATTATTCTCAATATAACCTTTAATATCACTTCTAAACATATTTTTATCCATACATGAACAAATAAGAGAAATTTAAAACAATGAGAGTGATATTTTGTATTTATTTTACTTAAAATATTATATAGTTCATTTTCATGGAAAATTATTACATAAATAATTAATTCAAAATAATAAGGCGATAATTTTGGAAATAAATTCATAAATATGAATTAATATGAAAACTTATGGCCTTATCACTTAGTTTTAACCTCGGTTAACCCGATTTACCCATTTACCATGGTGACAATTTTTTATTAGTTTTACGATTCATTATTACCAAAAATTATGTTGGGATTATTAAATAATATTAATAAAATAATTAAAAATAATTAATACATTTTATTTTTTTTAAAAAGATAATTTAACCAAATTCATTTTATAACAATTTCATAATACTCGACAAAAACAATTTTCTGAAAAAGGCCTTTTTAACCATAATGGTATTTTTATATAAAGATCAAGTATAATGCTGATTAATATATAATTAATTAGTTTATATATAAATAAATCAGCCTTATATTAATTTTTTTTTTGAAAATAAAAAAATTATTGGGCTTTTTTTGTTAAAAGAAATGTCAGTTTTACAAAAGAATCAGTATTTTCACTAATCCTTAAAAAATAAATATTTTCTAAAAAATCAAAAAATTTAAACATCACATAGTTTTTATATTATGATTTAAATAAGTTTTTTTCTTTGATCAAATAAAATCCTAAATTTTTAAAAAATAATTATAAAATTCACTCACAAAAATCAATCAAAATCATTTTTGAAGGAATCATATTTTTTAAGAATAAAATAACTACTAAAAATTGAGTGCTTATTTCCTAATAAATAATACATACACTTTTATTGGGTATGACCAATATATACTTCATAATGTGGTTAATCTAATTAATACTCAATAATTTAAAATATAGGTTATAACTTCAACAATTAAATAATAATATTTTAAATGTATATCATTGTTTGTTTAAATTTGGTGTTGTATGTAATGAAAACTATCAAGAAAATAAAGTTTATTTAAACTGAAATATCTTATAAAATCTTGGGATGTGTCATGTAGAAAATTTCATGAATGATAGAGGCTTGGAGGAAGAATTTTTTTAGAATTCTAGTCATTCTAGTTTTTAGAATATATATAATTGAAAATAGACAAAGTCATGAAGTCTTCTCTCGTTTTATAAAACTTATGGGTTTCATCAGGCTTTTCAGGAATTTTAATTTTTAAAATGGATTGAAGTTTCCCTATGTGTATTATAATTTATCTATATTTCATAAGGATTTTCTAAGTTAAAGGATGATTTTTATGACTTAAATTAACGTTGCAAGGCTTTTATATGTATCATGTTATACTTATCATTGAACTAAATAAGAATTTTGGTTAGATGTTATAAGTTTTCCATATTTATATATTATATTTTTGAATTTCAAAAAACTTGTATTTTTTTAAATACTTAGTAGGGTTTTCTATGATTAAATAAATTTTGTAAGACATCATTTCATTATACATTGTTGATTTCAAAAGAATTTTTTGGATTGTCTAATACTTTTATGACCTCATAAGACTTTTTTTGATGTTTTCAAAAGATTATGGTTTCTCATAAGACTATATCTGGTTCTCAAAAAATCCTAGGAGGGGGTTCATCACATTACCCATATCAGATTAGTCAAGACTACAATAGTTTAAATAATATTATTTTAATAATACAATATGATTAATAGATTATTTTTTTGAGGAAGGATAAAATAATGACACGATTAATATGAGGATGAATCCTTGAATTATCAGTGAATTAAATTGTACTCTTACATGGATTTTGTGGAAATGGGTTTGAAGAAAAGACATTGCCTAAAGAGTCGTGCTGCATCGTGTGGGTAGTAGTGACTATTTAAATTTTAAATTAAAATGTGAAATTTATCCAAATATTCATGGGATGATTATTTTCAAAATATTAGGTAACTTGGTTAGAATTGAATGTTAGAGGAAATGAAATTTCTCACTTTGGTTTTCTATATTCAAAAATTGAAATATTTCACACCTGGATATTTAGTAAAAAAATATTAAAAAAAAGAGATAAAATAAAAAAAGGAGATTGAGGGGAGAATCTTGACTTGGTTAGGAGACATATATTTATATCTAAAAGTGATAAAGGATTAGAGGAAATGATTATTAGAATTAATTAATTATAAAGTCGAAGGATATGAAATATATCCACACACAATAAAGTTTCAGAAGAATATGAAGGTGTTCTAGGAGGTAATATCGCCATGGAAGAAATTTCAATTTCTACACCTTACTCGATGTAATTTAAAAATTATCATCATGGAATAAGAAGGTAGTTTTCAAGTGTGTAATTGAGTTCTATATTATTGGAAGATTAGTAAGTTATTTATTTATTTTTTTTAGCTTTTAAACTTAGAGTGACAATGCATTCTCTTCTTATTGTAAAATAAAAAGTAGTGAACTTATAATTTTAGTGGAATAAACACTTTAATGTTGCTTGCTTCTTAGATTACCCTGATTTGGGTTAACCAAGTAAATTTATCTTGTCGATATTTTTCAATACTTTAATTATTTTATCTAGTTTTGAGGGAGGTGGTTCCAAATAATTGTAGAATAAGATAATTGGTGATGATAAATTAAAAATAGAAACAAATTTATTCACGCCACTCTTAGGGTGTTAAACTTTTTTATGATATACATAACATATCCCAGATTTATTATTACATATGTATTTTCTGATTTATAGCTCTGTGAGATCTTAAGAACATAACAAAAAATTATAGTTAATCTGACTTATCTTAACTGAATTCCAAGTATTCTTCAAATATTATTCATCCATGTTAACTAAGCTCAAATAACCTAATATATCTTTTAGACCTCATCAGATTTCCATAGAACACTTCAACATAAATTTGAAATCTAATGAAACAAATAAGTACACATTTTATCTTTACAATTTACCATCAAATACCTTAATAATCTCTGAACTCCATACTGAACAAAATAAATTTATTTTAAATTTCTTCAATCAATTAAAAATAAATTCAGCACCTATATCACCTTTGCACTAACCTAATTCAACCATACAAGTGTGGAGATTAAGATATTGCACCAACCTGCATCCTAATAATATAACGATGGATTATAAATATAACTATTTATTTTATTCTATATAAAAATAATATATTTGAGTATATTTTTACTTTTTTCACATCATATTAATTTTCATCTTTGAACTTATTTTCTTTATGATCCAAGTAATTTAGTCCAAAAGCCTCTTTAAATGAATATATTTCCTTGAATCCAGAACAACATCCATAGTTATCTCATGTATATTTTTAGACCTATCTTGATAAAAACAACTCCTCCACCCCTCACAAGATTTATTGATCCTCTAAATATAATCTTCTCACGAAACATCATATGGGGCCAACCTCAACAATGTTTTTCAATCTATAACATATGAATTAATTCTTTTAAAATGAATGACGGTAAAAAATCAATCTTTCCAATAATAATTTATATTTAGTAATAAAAACATGGTGTATCTCAATCTATTGGTTTCTTCAATCTCATAAAATATATCAGGTTTATTTTCCCATTATAAACTCAAAAAATCCCACAATATATGTAGACTTTATCAACTATTGAAAAAATATACAAAACTCTTCATCACAATCCAATGAGCACTTCCATCTCTTTCTTAGGATTTATTGTTAATAACTATTTTAAATAAAATTATTATTTTAATTTTCTCCCATATTATTGAAAAATAAATATAATGGTTAATACCACATTTTTTAGTCATCACATAACAAACTCTTAGTCTACCTGGGAAGTGCTCATTGTTGAAAAAAATAATGATCAGTTAGTTTTCCAATATTCTCCTCAATAGAATTTTATAATTTTTTGACTTTTAATTTGTTTTTTATTTATTCATCTAGTTTCTCATCAGTAATTTTGAACTGAATCAATTTATAAAAGAATGATAAAATTATATCCTAATACCACGACAATGACATGTATTTAACCTTTTAGATTTCTATTTTTATATAAAATAATGATATCTTATAGTTTTCTCAACACTCCTCCACCTCAAGGGTAGAATTTATCAACTCTTAAAAATTATGGATAACTTTATTGAAATCCCCTTCAATTATGCATTTTATTAGTTGTCTTCATGAACTTGTGAAATATTGAGATTGATCCCTCTAATATGGATATATCCTCCTCCTATAGTACTTGCATGACAGTCTAGTTATCTCTCTGAATACACCACCTTTAATTTAGAACATAGAAAAAAATGAAATGGGATTATGGTTCTTTCTTCTTTTCTCAACTATGTGAACATAAATTTTAAAATTTTTCTCTCAACCCAAAATCTCAATTCTTTTCAGATCTAGTTTTATGAAAACTATTCAATGTTTCTACTATAATTTTCTATAATATTATCTCATTGGGAAGAAGTGTATTTTTTTCATTAAATATTGTACTTGTGCGTGAATATATATTCAGAATAATCTTTCATAGAACATGTATTTCTTTGTTCTTTCTTTATTTTCTTCAACATCTCCTCTTATGGAGGTATTATTACTATAAATTATCTACGACTTTGTTCAAATTTATTACAACATCCCCAAAACCTATCTAAATATTTTTGGTTACCTATTTTTGAAAACATCATAAGAAATTCAATATATTATTCTCTCTCAAATATTCCTTCCACAAAAAAATCCTTTTTTTCTTGGATTGATTATCATATTTTTTGTTTAACGTTACATCCACAAACAATATCACTCATGAATTGTTTACAGTAATATATGATGTGTCCTTTTCTTATACAATAGAATCATATTGATATTTTTGGTGTAGAATCCTTCTTAACCTTCTTGGGTGTTTTTATAATATTTACCCTTTAATTATACCCCAAGGTGAACCCCTCTTGATTTATACTGTGTTTCATCCACATATTTTAGGGTATTATCTCATAAATATCTTGTGATACATTATTGGTAGATTTAGACTAGTATTATTTATCATAACGATGAAATTTATTAGAATTTATATGAAGATTTTATAATCATTGAAATCTATTTGAGATACATATAATTTGTTGTCCATATTATGTGAATTTTTACTAAACTTATCCGAGCTTATTTTAGTTTCAAATCAATAGACCCATGATGAATTCCTTCTTTTTATTCTATGAATTAATATATTATTCCAACAGTAAATAAAATTATGTAAAAACTTTTCATAGAACCACAAATAGTATAAAAATATTGATTTTTCTGAAATAAATTCATTAAAACCATAACATATTTCTCTTTTTGATCCGAACTACTATTATTTGGAGAATTTTTTAGTTAACCAATTTTTTCTTGTAATACCCTGGAATTCCATGTAATTATGTTTAACATAAATGGGATTATTTTAAGACCAAGATCTGAGAAAAAACTTAATTCCAAGGCCCATAGTGTTCAGAACTTATTTTTAAACTATTTTTATGGTTCATCAAATAAACATCCGAGAATGTTTTTTTATCATTTAAAATATTACCTTGATAAAAAATGCTGGGGCATTTTTGAGATCAGAGTATCAAGATTTAATTAGAAAAGTCATAACATTCGCCACCACAGCCAATAGTGAAAAGTTGTTTTTTGCCATAAATAAAATAATTAAGTAATGAATATTTTATATTGAAATAATTATAACTCCTAAAGAGTAACTTAGATTGGAAATATGAGAGTACCGCTAATCTAATGAGGGCTTTCTTCCCTTAGGAGGAGGCTAACCTGGACTTGCACAGGTCAAGGGTGAAAGTTAATATTTGGACTTTTCAAAAGAAAATTTAGATAACTTTAAAAGTTATTTTATTTATTTTCTTCATAGTTAAGGAGTGGCACATCAGCACTGTGGTCTAGTGACTAGGAAACACTGAATCTCATTAATAAATGTCATTAACGAACCTCATTAATGGAGTAGGGTGGTGATACTTCAATGTGTATATTTCTACCTTATTTAATTAAATAAAAAATTCAGGATTAATGAACAACCCTGGAATTACTTTGACGAATGATGAAGGAATCCTTTACAATGTACAACGCTGATGAATAGTTTAATGATGATGACACCCTTGGAGAAAGGATTCAGGATCAGAGATTGATGGACAATGATGAACGATTATCCTCGAGCAATATCCTTTCATAGGTCGGGGTTTAATAAATTTCATATGTCTATTGTTTTCCCAGTTATTTAGTTTAAGTGATGAATGCAGGTTAACTCACAAACAAGTCAACCTCTAGATCGACCATTTATGCGTGATATTCTTGGAGAACTGATCTATGTTTAAATTGGATTAATTTTATTCACTCTATTCAATCTTTCTAATAGAAGCAGATCATCACTGTGACGAATGATGACAGAGATTCATTCCTCAATTTTTTTATGTGGATTTATCCGCCTTTTTACCCTTTGTTATTTGTGTTCTTCGTGGTGTTATGAAAAATAGATCACTGCATTCCCATTCCTTGGTGCAATGATCCCAAAATGTTGAACAACCATCGTGGTGACCCAACGGAGGCACGACGATGATGGAAGCGGATCAGAGAGGCAAGCATATTGTGCGAACGGTGTTCCGTAGTGGAGGATTCCATAGAAGAGTGGAGGCAACATGCCCCAATGGCATGCCATGGTAGTGGAGGCCGTGACCAGTTGGGGCCATGGAATTGCATGGTTGCAGCGCTGGTCAGGCATCATGTCTGGTGGAGGTGGCCTTTAGAAGGCAGAAGATGGCAAAACAGAATCTCGGTGCCAACAAGGCATCCTGTGAGGCTAGGAGTCCGCAACCCGCAGGCTGCGACGGTGGAGGACCATGTGTGGAGGGGAGCTGGATGGCCTCACCTGGCCACGTGTGGCACGAATTGGATGCCATTTAAGAATCCAGGCAAGAGCGAACCAACCCGACATTGAGGGTCAGGACGGTGAACTAAACTGGGACGCTGGGTGGCCCGAGCTGGAGGAAAACCATCCCACTATTGCAAGCTGAGCCAGAGGGGAAACCAAGATGCTGGGTGGCCAAACTAGGCAGTATGGGTTTGACCGAGTTAGACCGGGTCTGAGAACAAGGACAAGGTCATGGGGTGACCCGATGGGCTGGACCCATAACCGAACTAGGCCAGGTCTAACAAAGGCCATTGGGCCATGCCAGACCGTGTCAGCCCAGACCAAAACTGGTTGAGTCAGGTTGGTGAAAATGGGTTGGGCCATGTAATCCCCCTGGTCCGGGATGGTCAGGTCAGTCTGACAACATCGGACCGTGTCCGGACATAACCGACACCTATTTACTAAAACTCCAAAATCTTTCAGACTAGGTGTACGATTGACGTGCCGCCTTGGGCCTTGAGACCCAAGAGTTATAAAGGACCTTTGGAGAAAATCTAAGATATATTCTTTGATAGACATGTGTACCTCAACGGTTCAGTAGATGGGTTTACCTTAGTGGTTTAGGAGATGAGCGTACCTCAGTGGTTCACCAGACCAGCGTACCGTAGTTATTCAGTAGACTAGCGTACCTCTTTGTTTTATTAGATGAGCATACCTTAGTGGTTCAGCAGATGAGAGTACCTAAATGGTTCAATAGAAGAGCAGACCTCATTGGTCCAGTTTCCGAGAAGACCTTAGTGGATCATCAGAGATAAGTTCCTCAACAGTACGATATGTTTTAGCTTTACGACTAATAAATATTACTTTCTATACTTTGAATTATACTTGGTGTGATCTATCCTTAATGTGTGATTTTACTATTTTATGTTGTAGTGTGGTCTAGATTTTTAGTGTTTCCATTGTGGATTGGGGTCCCTAATAAGTATTGTGATACTCACCCTTGCACGGGCTTCGCCTACCCATGTCTTGTCTCATGCAGGTGGTTGACGCTTCGATAGAGTCCTTGTTAGTCTAGGACCAGGTTGTAGTCAATGAGATGGGATGAATGGGATATAATTCTATGGCTAAAAACTTTTAACATCCACATACCCTTCAGTTAGGGTTTTAGAAGACATACCTTGGCAGCTGTTCTTTCCTTTATGGTTTTGAGCTTGTATTCTGGCCCCTTTTTACTTTTATTTTATTTTGTACTCTCTATAGTTGCCTTAGTGGAAGCTATCATTTACTTTGTGTTTGCTTTCCACATTTTGATATTTGTTCATGTATACAATTTTAAAGAAAAACGCCTTCCCTTTTTTGGATATAACTATTCAGTGCTTGTCTACAGCCCCTGGCCTAGGAAGGAGGGCTTGGGGTAGTCACAACACGATCCTTGGGGGATGGTTCATGAAATTTATTGTACTCACAGACCCCATTGTTGTAGAGGTGTGTTTATTATCACTTTTCCCATTCCATATTTTTCCATAATTAATTTTTTATCTTACACTTTTAATATGAATAACATTAATGAAAATAAGATTTTCTAAAACAAATTATACAACTTTTTTCTCTAAGCCTTTAGTATATTTATATTTGGATATCCTTAATATTTATTTTCCCATAAGGTGATATCTTTTATAATAATGGATCTCTTAAGATTTTTTTTGTAAAAACCACTTTACTGTATAAATTGTGAGAATTTGGCTTGATCCACTTCAAAATTTCTCAGTTTTAACTCCATATCAAAACACTTTAAATTCAGAGCATTGTTCTCAAATTTATATGATTTTACTCTTTATTCACATTCTTTTCTCATCATCTCAATATATTCTTCATATATCTTACTCTATTATTGAAAATAATCTTTAATATACTGTGTTATTTTATCCTTTTTCTAAAATTGAGAATTCTTAACACCAATTATAGATATATGAATTTATTTTAGTGCATGAATCCTTTCCTCAAAATTTTTTGTGTCTCAAAATTTTAATCTAATTTTTTAAATTATTCTTCTAACATGGAATATTTTTCTTCACAAGGTGGTAAAGATTTATTCTTGAAATTAATCACTTTGGTGTGTTGGTTACACTTTAGAAACATCTTAGTTAATTCATTATCTAAGTAGTCTATCACTATCTATAGTTATGGTTCTTCATCTTATAGATCCTTTATATAATCTAATTTGAAATTTAAAACTCAAATTGGGATCCTTTTCTTATAACAATTTATTTAAGGGTAATAATCAGAAAGTGATTTAATAGCTAGAAATAAATAACATCCTAAACTATATTCTTCAAGGGGATATTTATCATTAAATATGACAAAAGTTTCTCTACTATTATTTCATTCAATTAGTAGATAATCCTATTCAATTTTATCATATTTGATATCTTTGAAAACCTCATGGTTTATCTCTTATTCATGTTCTTTAATGTTTTTTAAGAAACCTCCATATTTTTTTAACATGGAACTCAAATGATTATTCAAATATATAATTCATATAAGAAAATTGAAAAATAACTAGCTGTGTGATAGATCCCATAAGAGGTAAAACCTCATCTCTGATACTAATTGAGTTTCCCAAAGAACATATGCAGTTACAGTAATTGGGTGGGGGGGGGGTGAATTAGTGTGGATAGTTTTTCCAAAATTATTTTCTCCTTTAATTATTCAAACCAGTGCACCTGTTTGGATGAATATATCTTTATCTAATCAAATAGAATATTTAGACTATTTATATGATAAAAGGTAAAGAGGATAGTATCACACGATATTTTTATAGGGTTTATCCTTGATATGGGTGACTACATCCTTACTGATTTTAGGGAAACATTAATACATAGATATATTCAATTATCAAAAAGTAAATACAAGTTTTGAAGGTCCCAACCTTAACCAAAATAACATTTCCCAATAGTTAGTGTCTCTAAGAATGTTCATTATATAGGACACCCTAATTTATAATGTCAATTAAAACTTCTTTATTTAATTAAACATTCAGAAAACTTATAGATGTCACAAACTCAAAGAATATATATTTTTTAACACATAATAACATTAGAATCTAGAATATTTAGAAACAAATCTTACACACTGGTCCATATCACCTTTATAATTATCAATTAATTGGAATTGTGGGGATATATATATTATCTTATTACTCAAAAAATAAAGATAATTATCATAATAAGCAATGATCATAGGTACCTTTGATAAAAAATTATATGTCTTAGTGGTTACATATTAGAATCACTCTTTTATTCAAGAAACTCAACACTCAAGATATTTAATAATAGTAAGTTAGCATCTTAATATTTCTCACTCTTCTACTATTTCTTCTTTTACTCATATTTTCCTTATAATGTCAACATTGTTCATGAGGTTAATTTTCACATTAAAATTTTGAAATTATATGAAAATTAGAAAATACAAGTTCTCCTTATAAAAATAGACAAAGATTCCTAAAAAATCCCACAAAAATAAATATCAAATATTCTCTTTTTAATCAGTATAATTATAATCCAAGTATCCTCAATTTTTTTTCTCAATTCACAATAAAAGTAGTCAAAGATATCTTGATTTATGATTTTTTAAGATTCTATCTTTAATTCAACAATAATCTCAAATCATTTGTTTACTCAATATTCCATAAAAATCACAACTTGTTTTTCAAATACATAAAGTCACATGAACAGTAACGCTCATGTTTCATATTCTTCTTTGAATTGATAATTTACCTCAGTGATAATAGATTGAATCAAGATCTCCACGAACTATAATTATATTAAAAAATGTTAATCAGTATAACATCATTATATTTAATATTACTTAACTTGAGAAAAAAAATCCTTATTATTCTTAACACCACTAAAAAGATATTAAGTTTTTTATTGAAACCACAAGTTAGTTATATGTATCCTTAAAACTAATCTTAAATAAGATATGAAACATGAGAATTATATTTATAAAACAATGGATTATTCTTACATATTCCCTAAGCTATTATTATATATTATCATAGTTAATATTATGTTCATAGTTTATAATTAATGTTTCCTTAAATATTATAGATTTATTATTACATACTTTTCATATTTCCACCTTTGCGAGATATTTTGTACATATCAAAAAATCAGAGTCAATCTTATAAATTTGTTTAGGTCAATTAAGGTATTTATTTATAGATACCATGAGAGGGGTGAGGGGGAACATCTATTTATTAAACTTATTATAATTTAGGCCACAAGATCCTATAGTCTGATCAATGTAAATTATTTTTAAATAATTATTAGTGAAGTCAATATTATGTTATTCTTTTGACTGTGATCTAATTTTATTTTCTATTATATAATCCTTAATCTAATTTGGTTGATGATTACTTAACCCATACTCACTGATTTATGTTTTGTAGAAACTAATTAAATAATGGACACAGTACATACTAATTTTACTTGATTCACCCTTATTATGATAATCAAATTGAGCTTACAATGCTAATATGTTGATTTACCAGAATCCAAAAAATTAACTATTATATGCTGTATTTAGGAAAATTTATTTTAATCATAGGTTTACTCCATATATATTGATTTAGGGATAGTTAACTACAACCCAAGGGACATTACCTCACTTCTATTTCTTTGACTGATTCTTTAATAAGGTGAAGAAAACTTTGGTAAGCAAGACAATACAAGAATATTATAATTATATTAATTTATACACCAAGTATAGATATGTTCTTGTTGATATCCACATTACTTATCCTCTTTTCATGGAAGTTATTAATTCCCCCTGGAATACAACTCGACTTTGCTTGATTATCTTCATTGAGTTTTAAGGAATAATATCTTCTTCTTCTCCCCTATAAAGATCTTAAATGAGTTATAGACTTCTTTTATATTAGTTCCCTTTATATAATTCTCTATATTTTCCAATCCTTAAATTTATTTCATTCTTACACACCTTGAAAATTAAAAAAAAACATATAATTATCCAAAATTTTCTTTTATAAAATTTTATGTTCTCAATTCAGGAGAAATTCCCTTTCCTTCCCTCATTTTATGGCTAAAATTTAATTTTTTATTACGATAACCACATTTAAAGGGAGAGGGGGAACCCAACATGATTTTAATGACATAAAATAAAACTAAGCCTCATTTTACAAAGTCCCATGGAAGAAAAAAAATCCAATTTAGGCTAGAAAAAAGGCCCCTCCCCAGCATTAAATAATTAAGATCAGCTTCCACCATATCATCGCTGCTTGGCTAGCTGTCCCGTTCAAGAATGCACAGGCCTGGTACCAATGGCGAACACCATACCCTCTCAAACATCCAATTATGGATAGCAATGATCAGATGAATGCTCCCTACTCTAAACAACTTCTAGGACAATCCCTTGTAGATGAAATGAATGCAATGTCCCATAGACTTCAAACCAAGAGCCACAATTCAAACTGACCAACACAAAAAACAGTCCATGGAACTATAAAATCATCCCCGGCACACTTTAAAACAAAACTCAATTATTCCTATAATATAACATGAAACTTCACACTTGAAATGACAAAGAAAAAAACACAAACCAACCCATTTTATAACTTCAATTAATCCTAGGAATTATAATAAAATACATACAGTCATCATTTTCAAATTTTAACCAAATTAATCAATCCACATGTCAATACGGAAATGATATAGATATTCCGAAAATATATCTATTTTAAATGGTTAAAAAAATCTTAGTAAATTCTTCCTTTTACATTCCATAGATATTTTATAAATGTTTCCAAAAATTTAGAGTTAAATATTTCATTATGAATAGATCCGAGGTCAATTCTAATTTTGGGAATATTATCTCTCTATTAAATATGTGACAAGTAATTTCTATGAGTTTGAACAAATAATTCCCCTTTATAGATAGATCCAATGAACAGGAATATATGTTTCCCATTTCCTATTTTACCATGTCAAATATCAATATCAATAAAATTTTAAGCATAATCAATTCCCCATAAATATCCTATATAGCCAAATTTTATAAGATGTCCTCTTTCATTCACAGAAACATTATCCAAAATATCACCTTTTACTCCCATCAATGAATTAATCTAAATTTATTTAAAAATTACACAACATATTCTCAACGAAATACCATTTATTTTATATATGTAAAACCTCAAAAAATCTTTTTTAAAACCATATTATTTCTTGAATAATAATCTCGTTATAGAAATATTTTTTCAATAAAATAATATAATATTTTTAGTTTGGATATATTCCATAAAAATATTACTCTAAATCTTAAAATTTGGACAAAAAATCAGTCCATTTATTCCACCAATAATAATTACTCAATCTATGTCAAAATATTCCTTGATTTACTATTTTTAAATCTTCATGAATATCATCCTAAATTAAACAATTAATTCTGGCCAATGTTATTCATGTGACCCATTATCTATGAATTTCTCTTTTTAATATTTAGATAAAACTATGAAATATATCATACTTGTTGATATATTTATACTAATTCATATATATTAGTTACATGTTCTAATTTAATATTACATATCTCTAAAATTTTACAAAAATACAGATGCAAAAACAATATATTCCTTTGTAACATCAAAATGCATCTTACATATCAAATTGTTCTTAAAAGTTAATTTCATGTATTGAAATGTATAATGTTAATATTAAATTAAAATATAGAGTATATATAATAAATATTATTAGATTCATCATATGTATACTCTAGTTCAACTTCAGACTAATATTATGAAACAACTAACTGAATGTTATGTATACTGGGAACTTCATGCCTTTTCCATTTTCTTGTAAAATAAATTATACTTGGAACACATTAATATAAATCAACAACGGGTATCTTACATATAAAAGGTGTATCTTATGTAAAATGTACCATTTTTTCCACTGCCAATTTTCTACAAATTGAATATATAATTACTCTTATGCACCGTCAACTTTGATAGAACCTAATCTTCATATGAAATCTAGAATAATTTTTTTACAATCATGAAATCAATCCATTCTATATGTGATAATTTATAATTGATATAATGAACCTTTACACATAAATTTTCTATAAATATCTTTATAAATTTAAAATCTAAGAATTCACCATTATTTTTACAATGAAATTATTATCATATCAACTTCATATTCATTGATGTTTGGAAATATGATTGATAATAACTCGATGTTTGCTAAAAAATACATGGATGAAAATAAATCCATCACAAAAAACTTTGACTGAAAACAAATCAAATAAGTTTTATTCCATTCTCAATTGGATTCCAATAACCCCTTATTATATATTTTTCAACAATAATCTGGAATCCAACACCATGATATTTCTATATTTGATACAAAAAAATGATACCTTCAACCCATGCTTAAATTCATGATTTTTTTCAAATCCCCATGTTTTCCATTAAATTAAAAGACAAATATCCCTAAAAAAAATTTAAAAATCATTGGATATACTTTTTATTATGAGAAAATGGATTTGTGGTTCTACTTTGATATCATATTCCTATATCTTTTTGTTTTCAAATGTCACAAGAATTTATACTTTGATAACTATATTTATAGGATAAAATACTCCTTTATAAAAAATTTAGTGTCAGAATCATCTATAAGACTTGTATACCTTATTAAATGCACTCCCCACACATTATATAGAGATACTAGGATATCTATTTTCTATAAAATTCTTCATACCATTAATTTAAAGTGCTATTTTATCTAGTTCATAGTGATTTGTGATCTAAATTTGAGCTGAAGAACATCCCTTAAAAGTGGATAAATTGAAAATTATTTTTAGTGAGTGAATTTACTAGTTAATAAATATTCATAAATAAATCCTATAATCAAATTGAGTCGGTATGTAGTGTCAGAAACAAGAGTTTATGTAATTAGCATCACATTTTCCATTTCACTCACCTACTTACTTAGACTTCATACAACAATATATTTTAGAATATCCTAATGAAATCCCAGAGTTAGATAAATCACGTTTTCATATCACTATTAATGAGTAACTTTGACCCACAAAGTGTTGGATTTATACCACTTTTCCTTTGAAGGACCAACTTTAGGAACTAATTTATAATTCAGTATCATGTCTTGACACTACATTATAACCACCCAATGGACTGCATCTCCTCTTAGTAACTACAACATTTTAACAAAGGTAATTGTATTTAAATACACGGGGATGTAGGAACCTCCATTTTCCTCAATTTGAGAAATATATTGAGTCAGTATGGACCACTTATTTTCCTTTATCATTTAATTTATAATCCTTATAAAGATTTAAAATGTTTTTCGTATTGTCTAACTTATCTTTATATTCCTTTTTCTTGATCTTATCTTTATAGTCCTAATCATAATATTTTTTCTCCTTGGGTTTTCTTTGTAATAAGTATATATTGACAAGTTGTTCTTTAGAATTTTATTTTCTGAACAATCTTTCTAACTTGTTTATCCCTATAATAATCACGATCTTTCACAACACAAACCATGCTTTATGATACTTTTCTATTTTCACATTAAAGTTTTTCATTTTTCATTTTTTTCTTTTCCTTACAAGACACTTTTTTCAAAAAAAAAAACATTTAATTCCTATTATAAACACTACTTACATGATTTTTTCAACTAACCGATGAACTTTATTTCATGAAAAATATATTTGTTATTGAATGCACACCAATTTTCCTAATTCATTCCAAATGATGTTCTCTTGAAATATCTAATGTATAATTGTTATAAATGATCATAACTATTAGAATGATAACCATATCTATTTTTATATGGTTGGAAATTATGTTATTCAATACTTACATAAACATCATTGATTTTTTTAATCCAATTCCTTATAATGAAAGCTATAAATGTAGCCATGTATTCCAAAATAAAAGTAGGTGTCTCCATAACTTCTCCTAAAAATCATATTTTTTTCATTTCCTCTTGTAGGGATCTTATTGACTTCATTTCCATTACATCTTATATTTTATATTCTCTTTAAAATACCATTATTTTATTCATCTATAATAAAAAAGGATTTAGATCCTTTCCAATGTTGATTTTTCCTTTTGAATATAACCTTTGTGTCATCATGATTTTTTATACTCCTCCACCAATTTAGCATAATTTATATTTGTCACACTAAAAATTAATGAGGGATAATCTAATTATAAATGTAAATAATATTTTAGAATAGGTTTTCCCCCAGAATTGAGTTATTACACTAGTTTCCAAACCATGATAAACTCCACTTGAGGTTGTTGGATATTTTTTATTTTTTGTTCAAGTTGATCATTCAAGTATTACTTAAATATATTAACTTTATAAATTTTATATATCAACGCACGGGAAGGGTCATTAAACATGTAACTCTTTTCGTTCATCTTGATGTTCATATGAGTAATGGAATACTTAAGGATCTTCTTTTCTTAGTTATATCATTAATTCACCTCAATTTTTTATTCCATGTGTGAAACAATTTAATATTTTTTAACATAAAATTTTGAATTTATTTTGGTTCAATAAAATTATATTGGGAAGTAACATTAGATTTTTACATTTTTTAATAGAAATACCTTAATTATTCATCTTGTGAATTATTATTTTACCCTATATAGAAATACCTTATTTATGTTATTTCTTTCTTGAAACATTCCTTTTTCAATGATAGTAAAATAATGCAAGGGCTGAATAAAACTAAACTCTAAGAAATAATTATATCAATTCATAAAAAATAAAATTTGTTATATCTACTATTTGATACCAATTTATATGTCCATATGTTTGTTTAGTGATATATAAACTAATGGGGGGGGGGGGGTGAATCACGATATAGAAGTTACTCTAATTTAAGCTACTTAATCCTCAAATATCACCACTCAAAATGACATTGATTTCATTTTTTGAAAGTTTAGTCTTAAGTTTTTATTTTGATAATGATTCTATTTTTATTTTTCTATTTATTATCATAATATTAATTGATCATTAATTACTTAAACCCAAACATATATTTATGTCTTTCATAATGTAAGTAAAGAATGTAAGAAGACACAATAATTTCACACAAATTACTTGTGCTAGGCTAATCCATAGAGTATATAATGAAAATGTGTTGAAAAAATACAATACAATAAATAAACTATTAAGTGATGGGTTTAGGAAAGGTCACCTCAAGATTATGGTCACTCCTCTTATAATAATTTTAGGTTGGTGAAATACCTCCCAAGGCTTACTCCCTCACTCTTCTCTCTTTTCTCAATACTTTAATAGAGAAAAATATACTCGAAATGAAATATAATACAAAAATAATATCTCAATTTTCATTTTTACAAAATGTTTTGATAGGTGATTTTTTATCAATATGACAATTTCTACTTAACCAGAAAGTGGTGAATACCACCTTAAATAGTGACGAGACTATCACATAGTCCAAAATTCATTAATGTTTCCCACAGTTCTTCATTAAAAAATTAAATGATTACTTTCCATGTTCATGATGTCTGGTGGTTCAAGGATGGTATCTCGAAACATTGGTCCAACTGATAGTGTAGTGAGGGAAAAACTAATGAGACATGACAGTGAATTAGGTACAGTATGGTGGTTCATTGGGTGATGAATTAGGCATAAAATCTACGGTAATCACTGATGAGGGAAAATTATTGGATCATAGGTGATTGGTGGAGGCTAGCTGAATGATGGTGATTGGTGAATATTATGGTAGAGGTTATAGTGGTGGAGTATATAGAGATGAAATTGAATCTGGAGAAGTATATGTGATAACAGAACTTACAGTCCCTGAACGCACACAATTTTCTATTTTTATTCTATGAATTGAGTCTCTATAGAGGATTTAAATATTGCAATGTGTTTGAATTATTAGATTATGAGGTTCCCATCTTCAATTAGTGGATATGATTTTTTAAGGAGATAAATGTTATATTTTTTATAGTGTTGATGTGCACACTCTGTATATCAACAACAAATGATCCAGGAAGTATCGAGTTCACAACTGATTATCATGTTGAATACATATACTTTGTAGGATAGTGAAAAAGAATTTTTGATAAAATGAAAATAATCAGGCCACTGAGCTATACATTTATCTGAGTTATGTATCTCATAGGACTTGTCACCAAAAGGGAATATTTTAAAGGGAAACACCATGAAATAATGTTGAAAGTTCATACCTCGATACTATAAAAGGATTATACACCATGTATGGATAAATAAATTCTATGTGTTGTGTGTTATTTCTCATTCATTTTATCTTCTCAACTATGTATAAAAATTGGATTGGAAAATAGCTCATTTTGTGTTTTTTTCCTTATAGAATTTGATGGCATGATCCTCCTCATCATCAAAGAAAATTTGTGAAAATATTTTATAGTTTAATGATCATAGCTTCATGAATATGATTATATGGTTTGATTAAGGTGTTTTAATCCAAAATAGAGTTGGAACTCCCCCATATGTTGGGAATAAATCCTCTAAAGAGGATCAATTACAACACTAAAGACATAATCCTAAAAGGGAAAAGTCACCCTTATGACTGATGAAGTTATAAAACTCCCTCACGTTTTCAAGGAATAATCACATATCTTTAGAGTGAGTTATTCTATGATTGATAGAATGATATCCTCCATAGGGGTTAGTTACACCTTCTATCAATGTCCATATTCCTTGATAAATCATAGTACCCTATTAATATTATAATAAAGTAGAATTGAATTTATGAAAGATATATGAATTGGGTGCTACTGATCTTGAGACAAATCAAGAAATTGTAATTGGATTTGAGATGTGACCATCAACTGTGTTATTGTCTTGGGTACTTTTTATAGTGTTAGATGTCTCAATCCTTATAGTATATTTACACTTCTTTGTGGTTTAACCCTTTATTTTTTTAAATGGATTATATTTTTTATACTCTTCTATGTTATTAGTTTGTCCAACATGGTATATTTATAATCACCCTTATACAAACCTTCATTAGACATGTGTTCTTTCTATATAGATAGTGCGTAATACATATGCGACTTTAGTGGATTTGAATCTGGTGGAGATACACCATAGTGTCACTCGACAATGATGGTTTGAGCTAGTGTTTTGGTCAGAGATAGTGTGGTGATGAGTTTACCCTTTATAGTTATACAAATTCTATATTTAATATGATATGTTTGGATCTTATGTATTCTTTTACTTTCTGATGATTTTTTTTTACACTTTTATGGTGGTTTAACATGTGTTACATGCATATCATATTATAAATAACTATAATTTTTAGTTTTTCATTATGATATTATATTCTATAGATATTGGGTTGTGTTTATGTTTATTAGTCTAAGGCCTCCCAAGTATGTTATGTTCCTTCTTGGTTCTAGTTACAATACCTTACCCAATTGGATTTAGGCTTAGAGTGGTACACTTAAATTATAACTAACCTAAGTGGGATCTCATTGGTGTTAGTCATATCAGAGAGGTTTTTTCATAGGTTTTTCTAAAGGAAAGAGTTTGAAGTTATTATTCTAGTTGTGTTTGGTTTGGGAAATATAAGGAAAAGTTGTCAATGTTTCTTTAATTTAGTTAAAAAATAGGGAATCTGATGTAGCTATGAGCATGTAATAAATAATTTCATTAGGACTCTGAAAATTTGTTATTCAAATTTAAACTCTAAGGCATTGTGTACAAGGTAAAATGGGAGAGTTTCTTCATAATGTAACAAATTAGTTTTGATTTTCCACATGTACTTCTTGGGTCATCTACCCTAGATATTTTTTAATAACTCTAGGTTAATATTGTAAAATAATAGATATCCCCCCATAGATAGATATCTCATATTTAGAGGCATAATTGTTATGAGGTCAGGCCCATGATATATACTCTAGTCACTGATTAGATGAGTGATGAGGCATCATTTTAGGGGCCTGAGTTGGAGGTATCACTTCCCTGTGGGATGAGGAAAGATTATTTACAAATTGCGAGGAGATAATTCCCTATTCTTATGGTTTAAATGGTTTTCAATACTAAATTGGATGATAATAACTAGAGTTTTAATGTACTACATAAGTTTTAGTTTATGAATCATCAATGGTTTCAATGTGATCTCAATCCTTTGGCTGCATATGATTGTATAAAGACGGGTTTTGAGTATTTATTTAGATAAGAGTACTATTTTGTGACATTGAGTATGGTATTATTTTAGGAGGAATTGGATCATTAGAAGGTAAGTATGACTATGATAATGTACTTTTCTAGGTTAACGTACCTCATGTGGTACTCTCTAATCATACTGTGTGATTAATTTATATGAGTATATATATATGAGAGTAGAATATAGAGTGATATTTGAGTTGGAATTGTACCTCTAAGAATTACGACCCATGGTGAATTACTAAATAGATCATTTTTCATCAAGATTTACTCAAGGGATACACTATTCATGATTGAAGGAGGTACTGATCCCTCAAATATGGAGCCAATGACAACTTATAGTTGTAAACAACCATCAGGATTCCCTTGTGAGAGGAATTAATATTCCAATTCTTAGTCTAATAGATCAATAATGAAGGGATTCCTTATGGGATCCAACTATTATAGATAAAAACATTTATATTCTAGTTTAGGCATAGGTCGTATGGATTAATATTATCCGTTTGGGAAAGAAAATTAGGGAATCCAAATTGACACCATAAATGGAAAACTTTGAAATATGTAATATAATGAGTAGGGGCCTCTATGTTTTAAAAGGATAGACCTAAAAGAGGTATTTTAATCATAGGAATAGATGGAACAATAGGAAGATATGGTGGAAGATAATCCTTCAATCCACTCCCACCACCACCCCATTCTAATTTCCCATGTTAATCTTATGGTGTAGGAGGATAAGTTTGGGGAAAAATAATCACGATGAAGGATTGTGATCAAGTGGTTCCAAATATAGTTTAAGGTATTATATATGTTTTCTCTTCTTTGGTACTCATACCTATCAACACTGGTATAAACCATTATTTTCTTACTATATCTTTAGTCATGGAGTTAACAATACCATTAGAGTATAAAACATAACCTATTAGGCTTGGAAATCTGATTGGACATGATAACCCTCTCACCCACTTCCACAATTTTTCAATCATTCTATAAGTAGAGAGAGGTTTTCCTAGGATCTCATCATACTATAGAAAAGACCCTATAATGTTATCCCCCTCACAAACTAGTTATAAGTAGATTATAATTGGGTAAATTTATATCAACACAGGGTAATTTTCTATTTATTGGATGAGTCCTTGTTTACCTATACATGTGAGTGGGACCTTTTGGTGGAATGAGAAGGGAAAACCCTTTAGAATCTAATACCATTTTCCCACCTGTTGACCAACTTGTTTCTATTATTTAAATTCATTAAAGTAATAACTTCCTATTACTATGGAGGAGTAGATGTACATTTTCTATAGGAAATTCTTGGGTTTACACCTAATTAGTAGATTTTTTCAGCATAAAAATATATCCCAATACCACAAAAATATCTATTGTAGCTTATCTAATAGACCTGACCAAGCTTAGGGAATGAAAGGTATTGTTAAAGGAACTTTTACAAAAAAGTTTTATTAAACCCAATGTTCCATGTTGGATACTTATAATCAATTTTATATGAGAATGGATGACAACTCTAGGATTTATATAGACTATAATATTATAAAAAAGGTAACATTTAAGAAAAACTATCTACCTTCAAGGATTGAAGTCCTCTTTCATTAGCTTAAGGGTGTGAAGTAATTATCAAAAACCAAACTTAGTTCAAGAAACTATCATATTAATGTTTGTGTGAATTATATCATGAATACAGTTTTAAGGTGTCTTTATGGAAATTATGTTTTCATATTGATGTTGTTCAGTGTAATGGACATCCCATTCATGTTCAAAAGACTCATGAATTGGATCTTCACTGCTGAAAATTTAATTTATACTAATGGTCCTATAACAATAGTTTAAGAAAACTATTGGTATTGGTATGCTTTTTAATACTTATACCAATGGTTTGACCAAACCATTGGTTCCATTGGAAGAATCTATTGGCATAGGTTTGGCTTTAGGCCACCTATACCAATAGTTTAGACAAACTATTGGTATAAGCACCCTATTAAAAACATTTCATCACTAAGTTTTGAACCTAAGACCACCATGTTATTTTCCTAATACTTCCCCACTCCTTTGCAACATATTTTATGTTTATATATATATATATATATGTATGTAAAAAAATATTTTTTAATTCTTAATAATTTATTATTTTTATTACACATATTTTAATATACAAATATATTGATATTGATGTATATATGTATATATATATACATATAATATTTTATTAAATATATATCACATATTTATATATATATATATATATTTTAATATATAATTATTTTAATATATATATATATTTATCTTTAAATAACATGGGTAATATTTTTTAACAGTACAGGAAAACCGCCTATTAGCGGCGGTTTACAGAAACCGCCGCTAAACTGGGCGTCGACAATATATTAGCAGCGATTTTATGAATTTTGTGGCGGTCAAAGAAAAGCGTCATAGTACCTCATTTCGCGGTGGTTTTTGGTAAATTTAGCGGCGGTTTTAAGGGCTATTTAATTAGTGGCGGCTATAATTGCCACGAAATTCAGGCGTGTCATGCGCCTACTTAGCGGCGGTTAAAACTGCCTCTAATTCCGACGTGATTTCACGGCGGTTTTAACCGACTCTATGTGTATTGACGATTACATTTAGCAGTGGTTTAAACCACCACTAAATGTATAAGTGGTAAAACATTAGCGGCGGTTAAAACTGCTGCAAAATGCTGAACTGAAAAAAATAACATTTCTGCTTATACTGCACCACTGCCCTGAAAAACAAACCAAACAAGAAACCATTTATCATGCCAAACATTCTCAACAGGAAGGAATTCATCAAATGTTTCCACTAATAGAAGTATTCCCCCAATCTTAAAAATATTTCATAGGCCAATTTCTACCTCACCATGGTCTAGATAAATAGTTTTGGTTCCTAGAAACCATCAACTAATCAACTCACTATAGAATTATGGTTTATGGTACATGATAAACTAAAAAATATATGTCTCCTAGTAATGATGAATAACATGCACAACTATCAAAGAAGAGAAGGTTTTGTGTTACACCCAACATGGTTAACATCACTACCAACACATGTACTAAAAACATTCATGGTTTTAATCACACCCAACACAACTATCCAAGAAGAGAAGGTTTGGTGTTACACCCAACATATATACATGAAGATAACAATGGTTAACATTACACCCAACCCATATAATAAATAATAACAATAGTTGGAATTACATTCAACCCATGTAACTAAGAAGAACACTAGTTTTAATTACACCCAACCCATATAAGAAGTCATAGGAATATTTTGAATTAAGACCAATCTATGTAAAAACCAAGATAAATTGTTAGAATCATGTATAACCTACATAACCACAAAAATTTGGTTGGAATCACACCCAACCCATATACAGATAAGAATGATAGTTGAAATCTTATACAACTTATTATAAAGTGTTCAACATGGTTAAAAAATAGCCAACCTATATAGCATGCCAAATAAATGGTTAGCATTATGACAAACCTAATTAAAAATATAGAAACATCATTGGAATGAAACCCAACTAAAGCACCAAGTAATAACAAGAATTTAATTACACCCAACCAAAAATATTCATCATTTTACTCAAGTCACTCTTACTTGGATAAGATCTCTACTATCAATTATGTTGTATATAATTCACCATCATTGAGGAATTTCTTTAAATAACTTTTAAGATATTATCATTTCACAATAATACATACCCCTCTTGGTTATCATTCTAAGTTCTACCACCAATTTCAATTTAATTCATGGATGTACATGATTAATAATTATAAACCAGAGGACCTTACACAGCCCTAACAAACGTTTCCTGAATCTCATCTATGAGGAAATCTAATTTTGTTCCATCCTAATCCATTGTTACCTTCTCTTCTATACTAGTGCATCAAACAACACATACAACATATATATAATAAGGAGAAAATTTATGCACCACCTACGCAATATTCATAAACACCCTTTCATTTAATGTTGATGAAAAAGTTGATCCAATTCAATAAGAATCCCTAAAGCATAAAAAATACCTAAAATTATGGATTTAGAATGAAACACAAGATAAAATCAAATGAAACAAGAGATTGGGGGTCACATGGATTTATACTTATAGTTCAGAGATGATCAAAATTGAAAATATTTGATTCCATAAAGGATTAAAGTGTATGGATCAAAATGTGCCAAAGAATAGAGGGGAGGGATCACTACTAGTAGTTTGTCCTATAAGGAGGAGGAACGAGGATTAAATGGGTTGATGTTCAGTCAGAATAAGAACCTTTAAAACATCATTGTTATAAAATACTTTGTATCGATGATTGACATTATGGTTCTAGGAAATAAGGTCTCTCCAGTCTACTACATAAGAAGAAATTTGAGAAAGAGGACATATTTAAAGACAATAGAGAATATATTAGAAGATATGTAACCATTAAGAGAGAATCAGTTGTGCTAATCAAACAAAATGAGTGCATAACATGGAAAACATTACGTGGACCACGTGATCGATTCTAGGTCACGAAAATCACATAACCCATAAAACATATTTTGATCACATGATTTTTCTTAATACATATAATCATGTTACCATGTGAAGGTCACATGAATCTCCTAAAGATTAGTAGATCATGAAAAAATCCTCAAGAGACAACCGAGTCACATAAGATAGACTAATGGCCAAGGGTGTGCATCAAAGTTCAAATAAATTACCATTGATTAGTTCATGGATTGATTAAGTGAGATATATAGACAAGGTGATCACACAAAGAGGTCAAGTGACATGATCAAATGATTAGGTCTCTTGTATGGTTCTTGTGATGAGGTCATGCAAATTTGTCTTGCAAAACAATCGCATGAGAGAGGAGGTTTTGAGAGCTATGTAGCTTCATGTCACCGGTCAAATGACCAGCCTCTCACCCCTTATTTATAGGGAACCTCAAGGAATATGAATGGACTTATAGAAGACCAAAATATGTTTTGAATTCTAACCAGATAAAGCATAAGAGACTCATGAAGTCATTTCCTACCTCATAACTGACTCCTTGTTCCTTCGAACATCACTTTTGTCGGGGGGGGGGGATTTTTTGACGCTAGCCAAATGAGAATTGTATATTTTAGGAACAAAGAAATACCAAAATCATAGGTATTAATATATACCCAAAGGAAATAAAATTCTAGCATGTATACATATAGATTAATCACCTAGGTCACAAGGACCATGTGAACTTCAATGAGGCTCATGATCACATGACCCTAGGAACATCATGCAAAGGGGTTATGCAATTCATGTGATCTATTCCTAATCATGTGAAGCCCCATCAAATAGACCAATTAATCATGTCAAACCCCTCTGATTATTCTTTTTTATCATATGAAATGTCATCTAACAATCTCCCAATATGTTCATAAAATAAAAGTTACAAAATAGCAAAGCTTCATGGGAAGGGAGTTGCATTGGTTTTCATGTGATATGGTTACGTGCCTCATAAAAACTATTAATGATCATGAAAATCACCTCATAAAACCATCTTGATCTAGTGATATCCATTCAACATGGCTGTTTTGACATGCAACACCCTAATGAGTCCAATTCCCAATGCTAAATTTACAACAGAAACATCAAAGAGCCTATTACCATAGATCTTCTAATCAATGAAACAAACACATGATTCTCCTTACCACCTGAGGTTATTGTGATCATTCAAGGTTATCCACTGATGCTCTTCTAATACCAATGGGTTTTTAAAGGTTCCGTACACCAACAATGTTATATATACAAACCAAACTTTCCCATATTTGTTCAACACATCAACAATACTACTCATGGTCCGATGAGGCATCGTCACCCTCTCCACCTCCATCTCCTGCTACCACCTGTAAGAACATTATATTGAGAATTAAATATTGTTTCATATTAATAATTAAACTTAAAACCAATAAATGTTTTCAAACTAAATGATTTTGATTTTTTGTGATTTACCTGCTCACCACCACTCGGTACACTACCACTGGGGGCATATCTGTTCATCTGTTGATATAAATTAGTCAACACTTCCTGTATAGCGGATATCTAAGCCCCTTGGTCTTGAACTCTGGATCATAGAGAAAAAATCTCCCTCTAAGCATCTTCAGGTATGGGCTAACTATAACCAGGAGTAGATGCGGCTGGAATCCCTGATGGCCTGCTAAAGACCTCAGATGGTACGGGTCCCAAACCCATCCCGCGCACTCTACCAGGATGCTCCTTCCCAAGGACTTGAGCAACCAGGTCATCCTGGGAGACTGAGTAGGACTTCCCAGGATTGAAATCCCATAGATCTTTAATTTTTACCTATAAATCAAATATCAATACATATTAACATAGTAAAAACTAATAATAAGTTATTATAATAAAAATTTGACTTCATACCCCAACTTCTTTGGTAGGCTCATTTACAAAAGAGCCATCTGATTTTCTGTGAACATCCAACCACAGTTTAGTTCGGGAGGCTTCGTGCCCTAAATTCTGTGACTGCATTAAGAAAAGATAAATAAAAAATTCAATATATTAAATAGGTAATATTGTATTATAAATATTTAAACTATTTAAAATATTACCAATGACATTCGGCTTCTAGAAATGCTTTTTGAGCCCGCCGTGTGAGGGATGACTTGCTACGCCCTGTTTGATGCATTCTGTCGTGAGAGATCCTAAAATAAATAAAATGAAATTTAACAGTAATGTACCCAATGTCATCTCCTCTTCATATACATGTATTAATGTAAAATGAGGATAATATAATAATATATATTTCAATACCATCCACTTCTCATCACGATGCCTGTCAACAAAAACTTTCCACTTCTCTTTCGGTACCCCACTGGGTAGCTTGTCATACATTTTTTCTAAGGTCAACGAAGTATCGTTGACATCACACCGCAATCTCCATTTGAAATCTTTCCATTTTTTACCAAGATTTTTCAAATTCCACTTTCGTGCTATCACATCCGCAACTGTGAAGTGGAAGAACATCTGTATACAGAAATTCATTTTGAACATATTAGTAACATGACATTCAATTAAACCATAATGTAATAAAATAACCTTTATTTTAGAATCAAAAACTTCATTTTTCCAGTTTGGAGGCATATATCTACAATCATCATATTAAATGGGAAGGGAAATGGACTCCACTGCGAACTGACCTATAATCTGGCCATGTAACCCCGCGGCATCATCCGTAGGGACCCCATAAGAATCAAATGGCATGACTATATTTTCGCCATTCAAGTTCCAAACATCTAAGCTTTTTAAGTGTTTATCCATGGTTTTATTTTTTCATCTTCAATGAGAAAACAATTATTATAAAAAAATGCAATAAATTTATTTAATTAAAATTTATACCTATGACTGTGACCCTCCAGTATGTCCGGGATGAACTGGAAGGGGTCTGTCGCCACCCAACTGATGAGGAACCTATAGGGGGAGTCGATGACTCAGCCTCTAATGGGATCCCCTCTGATGGCGTGATAGATGGTGCCAGGGGAGATGGTGCGGGGGTGTAGGTAGCTGGTGCCTCAGATGTCGTTGGGAGTGACCCAGATTGATCGGCATACCTCGCAGAACTAGAAGAAATAGTATACCGCTTCCTCCTTGGAATTCCTGTAATTTAATTAAATAAAATTATGTTCAGAATATATATTTCAAAAAAATTATATAGAAAAAAAATTAAAAATGATAATAGATGCCCAGTACTAACAAACAAAATATATATGACAATGATAATGAATGAATGCAGAAATGAAACAAGTGGTTGCTGTATGAATGAATAATTGTACATACAATCATTTTACCCTTCAATCATGCCGGTTTCCTTCTCCATTTCTTCATCCACTTCATTCATCCTTGCAAGACTAATATTTTCAATATCATAATGGACAAATAATTCTGCTTCCTATTGTTGATGACATTCAATTTCAGAGGTCAAATATTCCACTTCATCACCCATATAATACAAATCTCTTTGTATTTTGTGAGTAACTACAATCCACCCTTCATTCTCAACATCATTCACATAATATACCATTTTTGCTTACAATGCTAAGATATATGGATCATGCATTCCACGATCACCAACATCCATCAAGCGAGAGAAGTTCACAGAAGTAAATTGCAATGAATCTCTTTTAACACCTTTGATAATATCGACCCATTTGAATTTGAATAAAACAACAGAAAAATGTCCATGGTAGTTTAATTCAATAATATCATGAATCTTTCCATTGTATCCCACTTCAGCAAATGTAAATATACCACTATTCTGTGTTTTCAAACCCACTTCTCGATCAACTGTACGAAATCTAAATCCATTCACATTATAAGCGTCGAACTTTCTAACTTGCTTTATAGGACCTCTAGCAATAAACTTCAAATCTTCTGACAAGTCTGCTCTAGTATCAATATTCATGATCTGAAAAAAGAAATATAATTTAATAGATTTACAAATTGTATGTGTCAAACTAATATTCTTATTTATTGTAATATTTATGAACTTACACGTCGTGGAAACCATTATACAAGCTCTTTATTCACAACTTTCGTTATATCTTTCTCATTTCGTGTTCGGCCTCTCATTAGTATCTTTGTTTGTATCCTCAACTCTTCAATAAATGGATCTGCAATTTCACTATTCAGCAACACATATCTATGTGCCTATAATAATTCCAATTCTGTCAGTGTCACATTTGAGGTCCTCCAAACTGATCGGCCAATAACAGGAAATATTTTTGATTTCGGATGCATTTGAGATTGAGTTAATGTGTCGCCAACACATCCAACTCGATTAAATCTTGTCTCAATATCATCTAAATACCTGGAACAAAAGCTAAGACATTCCTCGGCCAAATAGCCTTCAGCTATAGAGCCTTATGGTTTAGCTTTATTTCTCACGTATGATTTCAAATGCCCAAGATATCTGTGAAATAAAATAATAATATTATGCATTTATTTTAATGTCAAAAATTGTTTACTTAACTGGAAAACATATAAATAAAATACCTCTCAATTGGATACATCCATCGATAATGAACGGGGCCTCCAAATTTAGCTTCTTCAACCAAATGCACAGTTAAATGCATTATGATATTAAAAAACTATTGAGGAAAGATCATCTACATTGCACAAAGAGTCAATACAAACATCTCCTAGAGGTTGTCAAGCTGAAATGGATGTACAACTTTCTCACATAATATCATGAAAAATGTGCAGAATTGGAGTACAAAAGCAGTAACTTTTTCAGGTAATAATGTACGCAATGACAATGGTAGTAACTTCTGTAACAAAATATGTGAATCGTGACTTTTCAATCCATGTAACTTACAATTCTTCAAGTCAACACACCTCAAGATGTTACTCGAATACCCATCAGATACCTTCACATTCTTTAAAATTCTAAGGAACGTATCTTTATCCCTATTTTTCATTGCGAAAATGGCCGGAGCATACTTTTCATTCTCATCTGGCCAGAGATCGCATTTTATGTTCATTAATTGTAAGAATTTGCGAGCATTAAGATGATTCTTTGACTTTATTTGCTCATTAAGTAATGTGAAAATAAAATTATCACAGAAATTCTTCTCAATATGCATCACATCAAGATTGTGGCACAACAAATTAAATTCCCAATACGAAAGTTTAAAGAATATACTTTTTTTCTTCCATTGTTGCGTTCTGATTTCACTTGACGATGCACTTCGGACCCATTTTCTGCTAACATTCAAATGATGAACCTTCCCAAATTCTGTTTTAACATTTTCATGTTGTGTCAATATTTCAGAACCGGTTAACAACTTTGGAGGTGGTCTACGATCAATGAAACCATTAAATTTTGATTTGTTCAGCCGAAATCTATGAGATGCATCGAGAAATCTTCGATGACATAAGAATCACCATTTTCTACTGTGATGTAGCCGTTTGGGCTCAAAATCCAAGTTACAAACGGGACAAGCCAAACCCATATAAGTGTTCCAACCAGATAAATTACCAATCCGAGGGAAGTCACTAATGGTCCACAGTAAAGCAGCATGCATTTTGAACATTGTTTTAGAAGAAACATCAAATGTCTCAACACCGTTACTCCATAACTTCTGCAATTCTTCAATCAAAGGCTACAAGAATACATCAATATCATTTCCAGGAATTTGTTTTCCAGGAATAATCATTGAAATGATAAAAGATGATTGTTGCAGACACATCCACGTAGGCAGATTATAAGGGATAAAAAACAACTGGCCAAATGCTATAACTTGTACTCAAAGTCCTAAATAGGTTGAATCCATCGGCAGCCAATCCCAATCGATCATTCCTAGGATCAGCTGAGAAATCTGGATGTATTGAATCAAATGTCTTCCATGATTGGGAATCTCGTGGATGTCTCATTAACCCATCATTGTTATTATCTACAGAATGCCACTTCATGTGTTCTGTGGTTTTTGATGACAAGAATAATCTTTGCAAACGCAGATTCAAAGGAAAGTAACGCAAAACCTTTGTTGGTGTGTTCATTTTCTTCTTCTTCATGAAATTATGTTCAGTCAGACTTCCAACATCACCCTTTGACTACCATCTAGAAGAAGAACATTTCTTTCAATTCTGTTTACTTGAATCCTCTCCCCAATAATGCATACAATCATTGGGACATGCATGTATTTTTATATAATTCAGACCAAGCTTGTTAACAACTTTTTTCATATCATAAAAAGATTCTGGGATTTTTTCTTCAGGAAATGCATCACGAATCAATTCCAATATCATGGACATTGCCTTATTTGTAATTCCACATAGACATTTGATATGGTACAACTTTAGCAGAAATGAAAGCATTGAATATTTCAAACACCCACCATACAACTCTAGATTTCCATCGTCAACTAAATCATGAAACACATTTTTATCAGTGAAGTTTTCCATTACATTTGGCTCTACAGAATCAAGAGTAGGATCCAATGATATGTTCCAATCTTGATCTAATTGTGTTACAGTCTCAAAAACAACACTTGTCAGGTTGCAATTTGTAGCACCCTCTTCTGGTTGTTCTGATATGTTTTGATGCTGATAGTGGTGTCTTGCAGTGCCGAATGCATCATTTATGAGGTTTTGCATTTCATTTTCCATTATCGACGAACTTGGGACCTCATTCTATGGATTAACATCAGTGCTCAATATTTCTGTATTGTTCGACTCTCCATGCCAATTCCAACACAAATATTGACCAGAGAATTGCTTCAGTATTAAATGTTCATCAAATTCATCTCTCTTCAACCATGTTCTAAATTTACATTTAGGACATGAATATCTTATTCTCCCTTCAACAGATCGATTAGAAATCACAAAATCTAAAAACTCATTCAAACCCTTAACATACTGAGGTGTGTTCCTCAGTAATGTGATCCAGCTTTTATCCATGTATATCACAATGTGCCTACACAAAATATACGATAGTGTAAGATTGCAGAATCATAATATAATAAATATGACCCATTGATATAAAGTATGCATAATATAATAAAGATGATTCATTGATCACATTTACCACTTACTTAGCATGCCCAGACAAACCAAACAAGTCTGGTCCCTTGGAGACATCGTGAACACCTCATTGAGGAGAAGTAAGAATACCGGGTTACACAATTATCATAACACTGTCAATCACACATTTATTTTACCTCAAACCATTTCTATCCCCACTACATTAATGAGATACATTGGTCCACTCATATTACTTCCACACCCTCACAAAACATACTACAGCTTTCCTGAACATCTCATACACTCACATGCTTGGTCATCTCAATTAAATGTTTTATTTTATTTTCCATATCTAGAAATGGGATACCAGTCGGTATTTATAACATCCATCCAAAATCACTAATATAGAATACCAATGCATGGGTTCCCATTTCTAGAGTTTCCCCTTGTTGGATTATGTTTAATAATCATTACCTTCACTTATCAATATTATAGATCAATAAAAATAATATGGAATATTTTTTTACCATATTTAGTTTCATAATTTGAACAATGTTGTTGATACTTTTTTATAAGCCAATGAATATTCTTCTCACTAGATCCAACACAGTGATAACACATTATGATAATTCCCCCACTTAATTTCAATGTTTTTTCATATATTAACCATTTATTTAGTCGTGATTACCTATTCTTCAAAGATGGACAAGGATTATTTAATTCATTAAAAAGATGAGTTTTATTTTTTTGGCCTTTATCAACATCACTATAAATTATTATCTTTTCATTACATATAATCAAGTACCTTTTATTTATATAATAAGCATATGGTTCAAGTGATCTTTTATTTTGAGTGAAGATACTTTTTTTAAAAGAATTAAATGGTTCTGTCCCATTTATCATCATAAACCGAAGAAAAATATTCATATATCTATTATCCATATATATTACATGGTTTTACCTTCCATGAGTTCCTCATGAGGGTGTTGTTGAGTTAGAGACAGAGATATGTTAGACCTTTTGAATTGATATTTGTTCTTTTCTGTTGGCTCTAAGATTAGTTAGACCATTTGAGGTCACTTATAAGCTCATATAAGTTGCTTATCGATTAGCATTATTGGTTTTTATGATAGGTATTCATGATTATTTCCACATGTATCATCTGAGGAAATACCATCCTGATCCCGCTCACATTCTAAGTTGGGAAGAAATTGACTTTGAGCCATATGTTTCTATTTTCGATAAACCAATTGAGATTTTTGACTCTCAAGTGAAAGTATTTTGTGGGAATTTTATTCCATTGGTTAGGGTTCTATGGAAACAAGGATAAAATTATCATGAGAATTGGGAATACGAGTCGTTGATGAAGGAGCGGTGAACTCATATTTTTCCATGGATTACATCTTTTACATGACTTATTGAGGACAAAAATTATTTATAGTGGGGAGTTTGTAAGATCCTATTACTGATCTATCAGATATTTTTTTATCCTCTTCATGGTTTTCCTTTTTTCCATTGTCTATAAAGGACTAGGAAGGAATTGGTAAGATACCTAAAATGGTGAAGTCAGATATTTGTTGTACTTTCATATTTAACCAGCTTTTTCTACATGATTCAAAATTCTTTCACACTGTATAACTAGGTTACACATCGTGTAACTATTAATAGATACAAGTCATGAAAGGGTATTCATTATGTTAATGTTTACTCCTCAGGAAGAGTGGTTTCACATTGTAAATTTTAAAATAATGGATTTTTAATTCCAGGTGAAGGATTTTTCAACATACTAGAACACCATGGATTTCACAGCAGGTAATAGTATTACACATCATTAAATGCGCCTCGTGTAGTTTTTAAAATAGGTGAGTGGCTATTTTGGTTTCAGTTCTTTTCTCTAGGCCCGTGGATCCCTACCTAGAGATCTTATCGGGTTATTGTGGGAGACTATGCTCCATCTAGATTGATCCATTCAACATTGGATATTTTATTATAGTTGTGGCACATCTCTCTGGGTAAGAAATATTTCTGATTCTTCATTTCTCTTGATAATGGTGGCACCCTAGGGTAACATTATCAGATCTGGTGGCCTATGTTTTTTAATCGTTGTGTATTCTCTTAGATCCTTTGGGAGATCTCATTATGGAGGCCATTCCTTGGTTAATTGTGGTGCGACATATGTCTTTTCTTGAGGTATTTGGTGTTTTCCCTTTCCACCAACCCCTTCTTTTCTAATTTATAACAATATTAATGTTTTTATTATATTCTAGGACCTCAGTTTTCATCATTGGGTTTTCATTGTTTGTGGATCCCATTACGGGAATGTGTGACTTGAGCTTTGAGGTAGGTGGTTCCATATCTAGCCTATGATAATTAGCCTAGTTTCTCTTAATTTATAAGTTGATATATCAAATTGGAATGACTATTTTCATTTGTTTAAGAAGGGGTTTTGAGAGAAATTTTTTTCCATGATTTTTGATAAATGAAAATGAAATGGGTACTTTTAAAATATTGAAATTGATTTGTGAAAATGAGCACTTAGGTTACCTTGGGTACTTAGGTGGAAGGTTTATCTTGAGTCCATCGTCCATGTTTTGTGATTATTAGGAGGTTTTCTCATGGGTATTTTCTTGGTTTCCCTGTCCCATTGTTCTAGGGGACAACTATTAGCATTTTTTGGGGGGTTTACTCGTGGGGTATTCCTCTTCTTCCTAGGCATGTGTTATAGGAATTGGATTGTGAACATGATTTATTATAGTATAAGTATTCTTTTAGTCTAAACTATAGTGTTCCTTGGTACTTATGCCTCTACTGATTATTTTATTTTGTACTGATTGTATTTCTGAGTTATAATTGAAATACATTTTGTACCTACTTTTGTTTAGAACTCGGAAAAAGGGAAATGTTTACCCATGTTTTCTATAAAATTACATTACTGCTTATCATTCCTTGTTATATTTAAAATAAGAATACTTGAATAGTTATATAGAGGCTTGATATAGAACGCCTGGGTGGGATCCTATGGAGGTTGTTAGCTCACACCTTATGCACCTCCTTAGGGGTACATAGACATTTGTATGTCTTCCAATACTGGGAAGGGAAAGGCGCTGAAGTGAGGTGGTGAGGTTTGGGTTATCTGGTTTGGGTTAGCTGGTGGTGATATGGAGGGAGTTCATCCACACCATCTCATGGAGTAGTTTTTGGTTTTAGTCCATGTAGTTAGGCTTGTTTTCGAAACATTGACTACTTTTTTAATTGTTCTTTTCTACTATCTTTTCACTATTATGGTATATATATTCATTTAGTATTCCACATTCCTTTTCATTTTGTGTATACATATATGCAATGTGTTTGATCATGTTGGGATAAATTTTTCCCATTTTTGTGTTTTTTGATGCATTGGTGCTTGCCTCCAACCCATGAGGATCAAGAATAACCTTCGGGTATGTAACAGAATGGGTCAGTTACCACGTTTGAGGGTTACCCGGGTCAATTCAATACACAACCTCAATGGAAACTCTTCCTAGAATTAAATTAAAGATGGGAGTGACCCCCCATATCCAACCTCTTATAGGCCCCGGGTTGATGACTAGAATAGGGGTATACAAAATAAGGATGAGAGGAATTACCATCATATGTAGCAATTATAAAAAAATAATAACATTGAACAACATCATAATATATATATATATATATATATTTAAATCAACAATAATACTTTAATGAATGAATACGTAAAAAAATAAAAACCCCAAGATAAAAATACCAAATAAATCTCCACAGTAGTGATTTCACAACAAACACCAAGAAAAAAGATAGTACGACCCAACTTAGTCACAAAAAATATCTTAGGAATCTGGAATTTTTTATATATATGGGGTCTATCATAATATGTATCCTTAGTACGATTATACACAATACCTCCAATGAAAAAGTTAAAGGATTATAATAACACATCATTGAACAAGAAACATAACTAGTAAGCACCTAGTAAGTAGGTCGCCAGAGATGGAGGTCGCGGGGTCACCAGAGATGGAGATCACGGGGTCGCCGGAGACGGAGGTCGCGGGGTCGTCGGAGGTCGCGGGTCGCCGGACAGTTGGGGGTCGCCGGACAATTGGTGGTTGAGGGTTTTGGGTCGCTGGGGGGTTAGGGGAAGAAGGGAGGGCGCAAGGGTTTGGGGGAACGATCAGGGAGGGGGAAGAAGGGTCGGGATTGTTAAAATGAATTTCGGGTTTTGCGGCAGTTTATTAAAAACCGCCGCGAAACCTTTCGGCGAAAATGTTTAGCGGCAGTTTTGTGAACTGCCACCACAAAACCGCCGCTAAACCTAGTTTTTGTTGTAGTGTAATTTCCATATAGTTTGTATATTCACTGCATTATTATATTTGTAAATGTGTTTACATACGTGTTTCTACAATTAAATATATATATATATATGTAAATATGATTATGGAGATGTATATTTTTAATTATAAATTACACTACAATATGAAAAATTATAAAATTTGAATTCCATAATATCTATATAAATGAAATTCATGGAAATAAATTCTATATCAACAGATAAAAATGAATATGACCCTCATTAATTATTATTAAATTCCTTATAAGGTTCACGAATTAGGGTATCCCAACTAAAAACATAATTTTATTGGACTTTCGAGACTTTTTGATAGAAAAATATTACGACCAAGGTCGCTACTATACCAGAAGGAATATATCATTTTACAGGCTTCGATTTGATATCTTGTGGAGCCCAAATGGACACCTAGATCCTATGTCACGGTTGTTTCATTTTTTAGTCAAATTTTCAACTTTTGACAAGGTATTAATTAATTTATTAATTTTTATTTCAAAAAATCATTATTAAATGTTTATTAGTCAATTTTAATTACCAAATTATTAATAAATATTCATTATTAATAAATTTTTAAATAATTTTCACTAAATTTATTATATATTATGTGTAAATAAAGATTTAAAAATATATAAATCATATTTAAGAAAATATATTATATATATATCAATATTAATATATTTATATATTAAAATATGTATAATAATAATAATAAATAATTGAAAATTAATTTACATATATATATAATTACGTATTTATAAAAATAAATGATGTTTTTGTATATTGGTAGAGGGTTCAGAATACATCCCAAATATCTTGGGTTCAAAATCCGATGTTGAATTTTTTTAAACATGAATCCTATAATGACGGTTTGACCAAACCATTTGTATAATTTTTTCCTATTAAATTGATTATACCAATGATTCATATACCAATATTTTGGTGAAGCTATTAGTATAGGCATTGATTGTTGTAAAATGACCCAATGGTTCAGAAAACCATTGATATAGGCAATACTAATGATTTAGAGGCCTATACCAATGTTTACAAACCACTAGAATAACCAATATTTGTATTAGTACTTCTGAAATTTCTTGGATTGGTTTTTAGTGGAGATCATTAAAAACATCCTCACCTATTCTATATTGGAGGTTGAGTAAAATTGGTATCTCAATATCGTCTTGGAATTTCTTGGGGAGAACTAATTGTATCATAAAATATTAAAGTGTATTTTCAAGATTTGGAAATTCCATTTATTAAGAAAATCCATTTTTAAGGGTAGCGTAGTAGTTAAACTGAAAAATACTGAGGTTGTGATGGTTTGGGATCTGTATAAGACTATGTTTGAGGTGAAAAAATCTCTTAGGATAGTGGGTTATCACTAGAGATTCAAAGAAAAAATTTATTTGATAATTGATCCCATGAATTCCCTTATCTAAATGGGAGAACCATTTTTTGAGAAATCTTATTGTGTTTCTTAGAGGTAAACCAGAGGTTGACTAATTCTTATTTACTTCATTTTCCTATAGTAGGTGTTGATTATGTGTTATTTTGAAATACCCTCATGATCGGTTTGGTTATATTCTTTTATAAATGAATGTGATTATTATTTATGGTTCTTGATTGATAATTACCATTGATTAGAACGACACAACCCATTATTTAGGGCTTATATTAATTATTTGTTATATAAAAACCTTGAGATAGTTCATTCTTGGTGAGAGATTTATAGTTTCATAGATAAAAAGAGTCTTAGGTATCTATTATCCATGTGAGATCTTAAATTGAAGTTGAGGGAATGAATAGAGTTCATTAAGGATCATTACTTTGAGATACACAACACTATGGGAGAGGATAACATGGTTGTTTATTCCCTCAGTAGAAAATCCCATTCTCAGCTGGTGATGGAGGTGATTAGGTAGCTTGTTTCATTTTACTTTACCTTAATGGGAGAGGTAGATTTATCTTATCTTTAATTGATGGTTATAGATACACACATATTTTATTAGGTGAGGGAGGCCCATATTGGGGATATTGATTATAAGGTTTTTTGTGACCAGGGTTTCTCAGGATATACAGCTGAAGGATTCACTGAAGGTGGGTAGCATATCGTTATATTAAAGGGTGGATGATGATTCCTATTGGGGTGCATGGGGAGGCATTGAGGAAGTTTCATATCTCTCCTTTGGGGGTTTATTTTGGGGTTATAAAGATATACCAGGACAAAAACCATCTGCTTTGGACACATGGAATGAAGAAGAGTGTTATAGAGTTTGTGTCACATTGCCTCACTTATTTATAGGTGAGGGATAAACATAGGTCCTAACTAGTTTGATTCAACCCCACTAGGTTCCATAGGGGAAGTGGGATATTATATCGATAGATTTAATTATTTGAATTCCACTTTTGGTGAATTATCATGATACTGTATGAATGATCATTGAAAAAAATAATAATGTGATCTCCCTTCCTTCATATTAAATAGTTGAGTTTGGAGGATATATTAGGATTCCTGTACATAGATGAGGGCATATTTTTATATAGAGTACCCACGATGATCATTTTTTAACAAGAATATTGATTCATTTATTTTTATAGAATATATTGTAGGTTTTATTAGTTACTTCATTATGGTTAATTGTGATATTCTGTTCCTTGATATATAATCTCATAGGGAACTCATGGACATATTATGATCTTTCATGGTGAATTTTAAAAGTTTCTGAGCTAATCGATCATCATTTTTCAAGTTCAAATGAACCAATATCTATCAATAAATTACTATACATACATCTTTTGAGGAACTATATGGGAGGCACTATAGGTCAGCCATTATTGAACGAAGATAGATGAGTCTTCTCTAATAGAAATTATGTTGGTGAATTTGATGATTGAAAAGTTATAGGTGATCAAGGAGTGTATGGGGATAGATCAGAGCCATAAATTTTCTTATAAAAACCCAATATATAAAAATTTAGAGTTTGAAGAGGGATACCATGTATTAATAAAGGTATCTCTATGAAAAATATTGAGTATTTTTTTTGGGGATGTGAGAGACACCATAGGTATATCAATCCATTTCTGATTCTATATTGGGTAGGCATAGATATTTTTCTTCCTAGTATTACCCAAGTAGTTAGAATGGGTTCACAACATTTTCTATGTGTCACAACTTATAAGATATGTACATGAACCATCACACATCTTTTAAAGAGGGGATCTGTATATTGAGGATGAAACCACATTTGTGGAGTACCTAGTGAAAATAAAGGATTAGTGAGAGAAAACCCTTTAGGGGTGGGTATTTCCATGGGAATCCATTATATAGAAACATGTGAATCATTAATTGAGCCTATAAAAGTGTGATAATTAGATTTTTTCATGGTAATATCACCACATTGAGTGAAATTCACTTGGGATAAAAATACTTGATGGGGGGGGGGGGATGGTGTGTAGACTCAATTTTTTTTATTCTAGAAAATTTGAATATTTTAACAATATTTATTAAACTGGCATCGTACCCAAATAATTTTTTAATGAACCACTGTGGTTTGAAAAATATATATTATTTTAAAAATATTATTTTATCTTAACCATGTTTAAACAAAATAAATAATTTATATCACCTAAATGATTCTCTTAATGGAACATGGAGTTTTACCTTAGAGTGGGGTGGTTTTTGTGTTCGGGCTTCAACACTAAAATATAAAATGATTCAAATTTTAATTTTGTTTTTTGTGAACCTAATTTAAATACTATAAATATATTATATAAACCTCAAATGAGTAATTTTCCATTGATTCTATAACCCCAAGGAATATTAGAGATTTATGGAGATCATTCTTTATGGAGTTCGTGGGAAAGAAGATTGAGGAAAAACATTAATGTGGAAATGAATGTGATCATCAAGTTCAGAATCCTTTTATTTTTATGTATATCCATACATAATTATTTTTCAATTTTATTTTTGGTAAACCTAGTTATATAAAATCATTGTGAGTTTAATTAATCATTTACACCCATTAATTTTTATTTGTGTTTTCTTCAACAAAGGAAAGATTCATGTTTAACGAACCGTGTTCAGACTATCACAACAACCAAATATCCTTCCCCTTTACCATTATTCCTCCATATCATGTTGAATGATCTTTTATAGACTTCAAAATGGAAAGTAATTTGATTATGGAATCCCAAAATGGTGTGTTAGAAAATGGTGTGGTGAGGGAAGCACCGAGGATGCATGAAGTTAAATGTGTTGCACTACATATTCCACACGAGTAATGAGTCAAGCATGGAATCTATAGAAATAGTTGGTGAATTAAAATATATATCGTTACGTTTTGAGAATAAGGAATAAAAATGAGTGTAAATAGGTGCATATAGTGGTAGATTCCACGATGATCATGATGACAAATTAAACATTTTAGAAATCATATTTAGTAAATAAGACATTATCCTAAGTCATGTTGTATTAGAACAGACTCCATGTTCCATTTTCTCTTAAAAATAGTGTTTTTAAAGGTCATATGATTCCTGAATTCTTATCATACACCATTTACCATATTTTATGGTTCTCTTATGTTTACCTATGTAGATAAATATTTCATAGTGTATAGTATTGATACATACACTGTGTACTGCCTAGACATATCAATTGGGATATACCAGATACACACCCGTATATACCCTGAGATACACATGCTATGTGGCCTAGGGAATTTGTGATAACTTTGTAAAGGATATTAATCAGGCCTCTATGGAACACATAAAACTAATTATAAAGTCCAAAAGACTATGTTACCTAAGGTAAATGTATTGTAGGTTGACCTCACATGATTGAGTGGTGGTACTACAGACTTGAACTTTGATTGAGGCTTAGACATTATGTTTTATAGATTAAATGTTTCATTATGTTCATTTTTTGGTATTACTCATATATTCTCAGATGGATTCCATAATTGGGAAAAGAAATAGGATTTTTTAGTGTTTTTCTATATCATAAGTGGTAGTTAAATCTTACTTCTCATCAATGACCATCTGTGATCCAATTAGGGTATTTTGATGATCTTAGCTTCCTATTGATATTTGAAAGGTTTGGGTAAGTTATTCAAAGATGAAATAGATTTAGTAATCCCTTTTTTTTCAAGTTATGATCCTCCATTGGGGTTCAATTACTCCTTAGGTGATTGAGTCATGAAAAGTCATAGTACCAAATATGAATGAAGGAGTTGCATCATGCACTCATGTGTTGAGGCATGGTCACCCATCCTTGTACTTAGTAATCCAACATATCTTATAGAACTATCCACTATAGAAGTTAGGTACTCCCTTGATAAACACTCATATCCTACAGTGAGGCATGACCCTCCCCTAAATTTTAGAATTGTGGCCATGAATTCATAAAATTTTTGTGTCCCAAGTTCTTTAGATCTTGAAAACTATTATACATGCAATGTTACATTTGAGTCATGACTTATAGCTTGTCTATATACATGGGGGTTTTATGGAATTTAATGTCTCAATACATTAATAATATATAGGATTAATTATAATTTCCCCAAATCTTTAATGTTTGGTTTTTTGTTATCAAATTCAATTATAAAGTTTTTTTAGTTTTCTATAGGTTTATTAATTTAAGGCCTCTAATGCACGTGTCATTCTATATTGGTGATAGTCATTAGACCCCAACCTTTTTGAGATGAGTCTTTGCTGACAAACTTAGCTTAACACCAACCAAATAGTGGTCCCAATGGCTTTATTCATATCATATTTGACATTCAAAATTGTATAATTTTTTAGACATGATTTGAGTCTTGTTTAATTCTTGAGAATTTTCATTTATCCATTTGTGAATTATAGGATCAAAACACTATGAAATGGATTCAAAAGTGTATTTTAATGGAAAAATAACCATTTATTATAGTTCATAATGTTTACTAAATGTGAAAATATATCAAATTACACTTTTATATCCATCAAATTATAAAACAAAAAACATTGGGGAGATGTGAATTGTTGGAATGAGTGGTGTGTGAGATTTATTCCTGAGTCTTGAGTTATTTTAAAACAAGTTATTTCATTGTATAACATATCAAAATAAATTTTAAAATGGATGGTTTGAAGTAATTTATAATGATATGAGCCTTATTATATTTTTGAACAACATTTATTGGATCATTTGTGACCATTAATATTGAATGAAGCATGATAATGAAACCCAAGGGGTCAAATATTTCGAAATAACCATATACCATAATGTTTAATTTATATTAAACCTGAAAAAATATATAAATATATATTGATAAATTTAAAATTGTATCAAATTTAAACATGGGGAAGAAATGACCTATTAAAATAGGCAGTGTATGAAACAGAATCCCTAGTCACATGTTATCTAAAAATAAGTTGAGTTTTATAAAATCTAAAACTAAAAATTTATCATTTAGTAGTCAATTGTCAACATAAATTTTATTAATACAATGAAATCTTAGAAAATATTACTTATATAATTTTTGACCTTCATGGCCAAATAATGTGTGAAATTTAAAATTAAATGGTTGTAAATTAAAAATATATTCATATATATGTTTTTTTATAGTGCATAACATGAGCTAAATGTAAAAAAATACTCAAAAAAACATTAATATGTATAAAATTTTATAAAAATGAAACATAGAGTTAGATGTAAGATTTTTTATTGAGTAGTATGTGAGATAGTCACCCTAGTTATTTTTTTGAAAATAAGAAATCTCAGCATATAGAGTATAACTAAACAATTTATGCTTTTGTAATGAAACATCAACAAACTTAATTTCAATCCTGTATAATTTTGGGAAATAAATAAATGGTTCATTTATAAACTGTAGTATTGAAAAAATTAATGAATTTGACAGTCGAGGGTTTATAAATTATAAAATTATCATTTGTCAATTCTTTACAGTGTAAAAGTGGTGCTAAATATACAAAACTTCATAAGATGACTCTGATGTCCAAAATATTATTGAAAAATGAAACATATTGGATACATGACATATTTTAATGAGTGTTTTGTGGAATAAATAACTTATAAATGTTTTATTTTCAAATTAATAGTTTTGTTTTATAATTTATAATTCAAATTCTCCTCTTTGATAGTTAAATGTTTTAAAAACTCATCAAAATCCACACTGAATTTAAGAAAATGTTTCTTGGATAATTCATGACCTATATAATCAAATGGAAAATTAAATTGATACATGTGAGATCATAAATTGTAAAATAACTATATATCAATTCATCATAGATCATAACATGTGATTAATGTTCCAATCTATGTAACTAGACTCTGACATCCATCAGATTATTTCACAAAAAACACATCAGAGAGTCATAACATATTAAAATGAGAAACATGTGAAACAAATGACCATGTCCTACATTATCTGAAAATAACTATTTATGTTGTATAACATATTAATCAAGATATCCTCTATGATGATCAAATTTCATTAAATTTTGGTTGATTTTTTTTAAAATTTTTAAAAATTTTCCTTTGGTCATTTGTAACATATAAGATTAAACAATCCATGGAACTAACATCTAAGGTTTCTAGAATTAAAAAATAACCATATATCGACTCATAAAAGTATATATTATGTTCTAAATAAAAATAATAATGAAAGAGACTCTAATTTTCATCAAATTATAGCACATAGTTACTTAAGGGAGACATGAATTATTTGAACAAGTGGTCTATGAAATAAATATGAGTCATGTGTAATCTAAAAATAATTAATTTTAATGTATAATATATAACTAAAAATATGTTCTTTGATGGAAAAAATTTGTAAAAATGCCTTGAATCCTTAATAATTTTTTGAAAACATATCTTGGGTCACTTCTGAACTCTAGGAAAAGAGGATTCAAGAAATATGCACATATTGGGTAGTAAATTTCAGTATAACCATATATCAATTTTTGTAATTTATGGTAAATGTGTAAAATTTTGCAAACACACTTCATTATAGATAAAATTATAGCATAATTATACTTGGGGGATATATGAGCTATCATGATGGTTGATTTATGAGATATACAATATAGTCATATGTTATCTGAGAAAAAGAATTTTAGTTAACTCAAAATTTCCACTTTGATTTTGAAATGTACTTTGAGTCCTATATATTGTTTTTAAAAAAATTTATGAGGTCATTTTTGACATGTAGGATTTAAGGATGCATGAATCCAACACCCAAGGTGTTATAAATTATAAAACTAACTTATATTAATTTATTATAATTCATAACATGTGCTTAATCTATAAAACTATCTATACATGATTTGATATCTTTCAAATTGTGTAAGTATGAAAATTTTGTGAGATGCGACCTACTATAATGATCTGTGTGTAAAATAGATGATCGAGGATATTATTTTTAAGGGTTCATCCTGTGATCCTAAGTAGTATAAGAAAAAAAATACAATCCAATCTACCCTAAAAAATCAAAATGTGCCAGAAAATGAAGAACACCAAGAATCATAACATACCTAAAATGCTTGTTCAACAAACTACATCTTTATCATTGATGGTGTATGGTTTGATAATGATTACACAATTTCCAAGATTTGATTTTACCCCTATAGGTAGTCCCCCTTCCAAAGATCCATGATTGAATCATGAGGATCTCAAAACACATAATGGGTAATAACACCCTCACCTTATGGAAAACTACATTTCTGAAAAAATAATGTTTCTATAAACTTTTCATGAAATTGATCATCATTAATAACATCCTACACATGCATAATCATACCACACACTAATGAGAAAAATCTCTCTATATATGATTTTCTCGATTCTCTTCAATAAATGATGAGTATTGACTATAAGTTCTTACATTTCTACTCATTTGATTATTCTTCATTGAATGCTTTAATGAAAATTTTCAAGCATCAACTAATATATCTCATGGATTATTAATCATTTTAAATCATTAAGATTTGGTGTTGTATTTACAGATAAAGGATAACATGCAGCTAGATTGCATCACAGGAAATTAGGTTATTAGAATCAACCTAACCTCAATCTCATGGTTAAAGAAATGTTTGTTCGAATGTATCCTTAAGAAATATGAATCTAGTGAATATATTTTTAGTTCACTCCCAATAATATCTCACTTACACTAAAAATATAATTATGACTTGGTGAAAAATATCACAACTCGTTTTGAATATTTGGAATCTCTTTTAGATATTGTTTTCTAAATATCTATTCATTTTGGAACAAAAACTTTTCCTAAAAATTAATCCTTATTCAAATTCCTATCCATTTGACTCAGCTATACTTAGTCGCACTGAAAATAGACATGAAATTAATATTTCATCATTGTAATTGAATAGAATCCTCTCTAAAGCATCAATGATACTCTATCTATTTAGGGGTCTAGTGTGGTCTCTATCAAACATATTAATATCACTATATTTACATTCCTACTACAATGTGTGTCATGTACATCATATGACATTTTAGGAATACTAAACTCAAATAAAATCCAATCTAGTAGAAACCATCTCATATTTTCTTGATACCCCAAAATAGATTTTCAAGGATAATGAATAAATCACATGTCATTTGTCTGACATATAAGTACATAAAATTTCTCTAATACTAGTATTAATATAACACATTATATGTGACTCAACTGATAATGGCTTCGCATTTTGATAGTCTAATTCAATGAAGACAAATATTTATTTACTTTCTATATAAATGAAAAAAATGCATTCTTTGTTATGATAAAAAAGATAAATGGACTAATAAAATATTGAACCCACACCTGATTATCTAATTCAAAATGAATTAAAAAATGATTTTATATTATGAGGGTTCTTATTCTTGGTATCTCAGAAACCTCACGTAAGAAGGAATTATTATAATCACAGAGCCCTAAGTATATCAATTATTGTGTGACATTCCCTGAGATATACATTGGTAGTTTAATCCAAGTAATAAGACACTACTTATCCCATAATCAATCCATTATTCATAACGCATATCCAATTATTATGAGTAAAAGATCCTATTCAGAAAAATCTTAACATATAATCATAACCCATAACACTCCATGATGATAATCAATTAGGGATAACTAAAAGCCATAATTTTAGGTAATGTTATCATTCAAGCATTCATATAAAGTTTTAATTACAACACACTTGAATATATGAAAAATAGAGATTTAATTTACTATAATAACTTGATATAGTATCAACCATTACATCATCTCACTCCAATAGAGTCTTCATGAACCTCAAGCTTCTAATACAATAATGATTTTATCAATTGTTTCACCACATTGTCATCTATAGCCACCCAAATTAACCTAACATCAAGACTCTCAATAAAATATTATGTAAATTTTTATTTCTAAAGAATGTGTTTAGTCTTCTTGTGGGACTAGCATTATATACCCAAATAAATAGCGCTATTATTTTCAGATTAAAGATCAATTGCCTCTTCGATATAGTGAACCACCTCCTGTTTAAAAATGAACTTCTTGATCCAAACATTCTTCTTCACATCATCTGATAAAGTGATGCAATCTATAAATATTCTTCAGTATGCTATGGTGTCTTGTTTTTAACACTTCAAATTGACATATCCACCATTTAGGAAAAAAATAAAGCAACATTTAGACTTTATGTCATTTCTGTTAGATTAGAAACTAGTATCTATGTAACCATTTACATAGATATTAGCATCTACAACAAAGACCAAAAATATAAATTTTTTCATTCTCATGTAATTAAGAATGTTCTTAACATAAGTCTAGTGAATCAAAAAAAGATTAGATTAGTATTTTTAATTAATTATAAGATAATATATGACATTAGGTAGAGTAAACAACATGAATTACATGATAGATCCTATAAATTATACTTAGGGAATTCTATCTATCATTTATAACTCTTTTGAAGGATATGTAATCTTTATAAGATTCATGATACGAAGAACTACTGAAGACCTATTCTTGGAGATATACATAAAAAACAATTTTATAAATTTGCTAATGAATGTTTTTGATCTAAGTCTAGGAAACCAATTTTATCCATCTTTATAGATCTTCATACCCAGCATGTTGGTAGCTTCATACTTGTATTTCAATGAGAATACTTTACCCATCAAAATCTCTATATAGTGATGTTTTAGTATTTCATTTCTGATAGTGAGTATTTCTTCCACATACAATATAATAAATAAAACCACACTCCCACTAATCCATTTATATACATATTAATCATCAACATTCTTTATGAAACCAAACTATTTTATTTCATCATAAAACTACATATTCCAACTCTGAGATAATTAATTCTATCCATAAATAGACCATTATAGATTTTATCAATTTTAATTCTTATTTTTAAGTTCAAAACCTTTCGATGTATTATATATATATATCCTCAACTAGTTTAATGTTAAGTAATGTTGTTTTCACATCCATTTCCATCAGGTGTGATTTATTGGTCGACACTCTACTATCCAGGGAATTTTTCTTATTGAAATACTAGTTTCACCGTATAGTTCTTACCTCTTTAGTTGAAATCCATTTTTTTCTAAAAAGTGTTAGTGTACATGTATTCCATTTCACATTTCATTAATTTTAACCATTTTTTTAAAATCAAAAATCTCAATGGTTTCTTGGATGGTGGAAATTTCTTCACCTATGAACACTAACTTAACATCATTATCTATGAGAAATCCATTTCTTCAGAGTTCTTATTGAATTATACCAACTGTAAAGGTTTTTTTGTCACTTGGGTCAGTTATTCTTCAACAATTTTTCATGGAAGTGTCTCAAGTTACATCTTAGGAAAATTTTCCTTTTATTATTCTTTAATTTCTCTAATTTATAAATTCCTCCCACTAGAACCATGAATGATAAATTCATTATCATGGAGGGTATGAAATTGGACCACAATCACTTTGTGCTCTATTGGGTTATAAAAGTAACATCCCTTGATTTCCTCAGTATAACCAACAAATAATAACTTATAATATTTCCATTCAAGATTATTAAAAGCCAAATATCATAGAGATACATCACATTCCCAAATCCATGTAAAATACATAATGGGATGTTTCCCATTCCATGTCCCATATGGTGTCCTTATGAATGATTTAAATGGAATATGTTTTTGATAAAAATTTTTGTATCTAGAGAATAAACCTAGAATGAAATAGGATGTTCAAACTAACTCATCCTCAATCAAACCATCTATGATAATTTACAGTTTTTCTTATCAGAAAAACCATTCCATTATGGTGTTTGTGGAGGATTGAGTTTTATAACAATTACATAATTCCTCATATGATCATTGAATTTTTTTATTAAGTATTCACCACCTTGGCATGATTATAAAATCTTAATACCCTTTCCCAATTAATACTATATATTTTCCAAAACTCTTTCGAATTTTAAAAATTTCCATACAAGTGTTTCTTTAAAATCACATGTTCATACTAGCTAAATTCATCGATAAGAGTAATAATGCACCTAAAATAACTACATTATTATGTTATCATTGATCCATATATGTAATCATCTATGAGATATAATTTTCCACTTGTGCTTTTAACTTTTTGGCTAAATGGTGTTTTGGTAACCCTACCCAACAAACAAAATTCAAAATTTTTAAAGAATTCATAATATAATTGTCACAATAATCTATCTTTACAAATTTTTTGTATTCATTTATCATTTATATGACTAAGGTAAAAATTTGGGATTTGAATCAACACATACCTTCTTATTCTGAATGTTATAAATACGATTATACATATCTAAAATTATAAATAATTTATCATATTTCCAATACCTTAAATATCTCATTTATATATATAACAACTCTTTTTATGAAAGGTGAATGAGAAAAAAATATACGGAAATAAAATCTCTATTTTGGGTAGGATCATAATAATATGTCTACAATTATATATCTAATCCACTTAAAAAAAATAGATCATAAGTGTCTACTTATTTTTTATTCATTAATTCTCCATTACTAACATGAAGATCTAATTTACCTGAAGTGCCCAGATCAGTGTGAATCACTGAGAGGGGGAGGGGGTGAATCAGTGATCCCTTAAAACTTTTACTAATTGATTCTTATCAATTAAACCTCTATGGATGGTTAAAGCCTCGATCCACTCTTCTTGTATCTCTCAACCTTTCCCGAATGATGCAGTAATGAAAAGGCACAGGACACAAGGATTTACAAGGTTCGGCACCAAAGGCCTACATCCTTTCCATGCTCTCCCAGCATGGATTCTCCCATTATAACTTGTTAGAATTACAATGGTCGATACAGCTTCCCACCGTATCTCTCCTGAGTCCCACAGGAGGGTCTTTATACTGCGTCCCACAGTGTTACCAGAGTCCCACTGGCCTGCTCCAGAATCCCACTGAAGACTTCTTCTCCCTGAGTCCCACAGGGTCTTCTCTTGGCTCCTCGAGTCACACGAGTAGCTCTTCTTCACTTTAAGTTATTCAAGTATCCTCAGCAGCCTGGGATAAAGGATGATGGCCTTGCTCTTCTTCTGATCACTTGTGATGAACATGTCTTCTCGTCTTGCTCAGGATTTATCTCCTTCTTCTAAGGATGACCTGGCCTCTCTCCAATTACTGAATACTCAGACAAATAATATCTTTAACTTCAGTCTGGTCCAGTCTCACTTCACTTCAACATCATGCACTGAATGCATGGCAGCTCTCCTTCCTCATGCACTGACTGCATGGTCTTCTCAAATCTCTTCAAGAACTCTTGGTCTTGGTCTCCTCAAATGCACACAAGCTGGTTTGGCTTTGTTCACGTGTGCATGTGCATGCATGTATGCATGCACTCTCCTTTCTTCCTCTTGGTGCAATAAACCCACAAAGGGTGTAATCAATTATAGCACACACCAACTCACTTCCTTCACACACTTAATTCAATTTGCTTACACACTTAATGTGTGTTATACTTTAGTGTGGATGTCCTCTTCTTCTAGGTGTTTACACTTTTAGTGCACACACTAGGTTCGGCCTTCTTGCTTTGTTTGTACACACACACTTCCTTTGATCAATTAGCAAACACAAGTCTTGGCCTCCTTCACTTGCACACACTAACTCTCGACCTTCTTCACTTCACACACAAAGTGTGGCCTTCTTAGCACATGGCACACACATAAGTGGTCGTAGGGTGTTCTTGTTCTTCACTTAGCATACACCCAATATGCTAGGTCTTCACTTGATGCTCACATAAGGTGTGGTCTCGGCCTCTACTTGCACACACCCGAACAAGTGTGCTCTTCCTCTTCACTTAGCACACACAAATACACTTAGGCCTTGGGTCTTCTTTGGTTGCACAAGGCTTCGGCCTTTCCTTCCCTTCTTGCACACACACAAGGCTACTGCCTTTTCTTCAAATGCACACACAACCCGAACACTGTAGCACACACACAAAGGTGTGGTAAATTGCCTCACTCAAACTCCCTGCCAAATGAAGGCGTGCATGGGGTGCGGCCAACCTCTTCTCCACTGCCGCGCAGGGTCACAAGGCGCAAGGGTGCGCGAGTGCCGCGAAGGTGCCACTGCCGCGGGGTGCGTAAGTACAACACCCGCGCGCACTTCCTCCTGCCGCGCAAGTACGCGGGCAGTGAGGGTGACAACCTCAAGCGCGCAAGGAGATGAGGCTTGGGTTCTTCCTGTCGCGCAATGGAGGCGCGCAGGGGACCTTCGGGCCTCGGGTGGCACCGGGATCTTCAGCCGCGCAAGTAATTTGCGCGGGGCTTCTTTCTTCGTGAGGCAGAGAGCTCACGGGACTCGGATTTTCAACAGAGTTTCAGCAAACATCTTCATGCCTCGGGTGCTCCTTTTATAGGCAGAGAAACGCTTCTAAACATCCGCGTGGGATATCTTGAATCACCGAGATTTTCGGTTCTTTAAAATCTTTTCAAATCTTTATTTTTATCCTCTGTTTCACCGCGGGTTTCCTTTTCTTTTCCTTCGGTTTCCTCCATGTGCATGCGACTTAGAACACATGCACGGCCTTCGTTTAGGCTTATGCATGCAAAGCATGTTCTCCACGTGGCCTCGGCAACTTCGCATGCCTCGGCCTAACTCCAATTTCCCATACATCGTGTGCATTCTCCTTTTTTATGCATGGAAATGTTCATACGGCTCAGACGAACTCCATGGACGTCTTAGATCCTTAAGAGGTGGCCGGGAACTCGAAAACCGGCCTCGGGTAGCCTCTGGTTCATTGGCGGCTGCGGGAGGTGCCTCGGCTCGAGCTCGAGGAAGGAGATGAGCTACGGCCGTCGGATCAGGTGATGGAGATACATCGGGCGGCCTGGATCAGATCGCGGCGCCGCGGATGGATCGTGCGGCGCAGATCAAGCGCGCGATCAATCGAGCGGCTCAGATTCGCTCCCGGGAATTTTTCCGCGTCCCACATCGAAACGGGCCGCGGAATTCTCGCGCTTTATCACCCTGGCGCTGCCGGCTTCCCATCAGTTGCACTTCTCCCCTCCCGGTGCCGCCCCGCACCGGGTTCTCTCTGCGGGCGCGCTCTTACGCCCACTATGCTCCCTGCGGGCGCGCCACTGGCGCCCAATATGCACGCTGTGACACTCGCGGGTGCGCTCATGCGCCCCTGCCGCGCTCCTCCGGGCGTGCCCCAGGCACCTAGCGGTGTCTTGGGTGCGTCCTGCCGCCCTGGACTCGCCCCACGGGTTCCCCCTTGGGCGTGGCGCCTTAGGCCCACATGTGCCTTGGGGTTGAACCCTCAAGGTGTCCACGGGCTGGCCAATTTTTTGGCTAAGTCTTGAATAAGACTTTGTAAAAAACAAAGTCCTCCATGTAAAATGCCATATCAAGCCCTTTCATTCTTCTTCTCAATTTCTTCCCTTCTCTACTTCTTAAGAATTCCTTAATCCTCCTCAACATATAATCTTCACTTAGGATATGGAATTCAAAAGGTTTCTTCATCTTTAACAGAGCTCCTGAATCAAATATTTCTTCAATAAACTTCATTGATCTAATCAGAGATCAATTGGAACATCTTCTGATTCACATGCACTAAGTGATAGTGCATGGACTTCATTAAACCACTTCATCCACTTACAACTTATGGATGGATCACTTTCAACTCCTCATGCATTGTTACTACAATGCATGGTCTTCTAATCATGTTGTGACTTTGTATCATCTTGATACAAGTTCTATGAACTTAAAGAACAGCTCAACAATCGTCAGATGTTCATGGAGAATGTTTCAACCACAATTTCTAATACCACTTAGTGAATCTTCTAAGTGACATGCATCTTAGTACCATGAACATTCTCCTTCACCACCAACACCATCACATCCTTTGACATTCACATCTTGACTCCTTGACATCCATTAATTCCAAGACAACTTCATGCCTCATTGACAACAAATGCAACACAATGCACTTCAATCTCCCCCTTTGTATTTGTTGTCAATACACCACTTCAGCACATATGAATGGGTCAATATGTGTGCCAATATTTTCTCCCCCTTATTGGCAATAAAATGCAAAGGTGTGGTGTGGTTCTCTTCCAGAAATATCTTCCTCCCATTGAAAAGTATCTTCTTGAAAAACACTAGGAGAGGGATGATGCCACATGTTCTTCTTTAGCAAAGAACCTTTAGTAAATCAACTCTAAGTCTACTTGGGCTAACCCGGTGTAGAAAACAAGAGTGATATAACCAAGGAATTCAAAGCTGTCCATAATTCTCTACACATGTGAGATCATGCTTCAGGGGTTTGAAAATTTTTCAGATATACCAATGAATTGCTAAATCCTGCACATACTTCACAAAACTCATTAGAAAGTTCAGTGCAAAGATAAAGCTCCCCCTTTCATCCATTTGTCTTCAATCAATACTCCCCCTTAATTGTCATGATGAATACAATTAAGAAACAAGGGATGAAAGTATGATTGGAATACCTTCAACTTTTCTCAAGATAGTATTAAATCTTACAATACCATCTTCTCCAGATTGGCTCCCCCTCAAGGGGTGCACTCCATTCTGTCCAAACCACTCTCCAGTTGAGAATGATCATCATCTTCAATTCCCTGCAATGTCAGCACATGTAAATACCAATAGTATAAGGGAATAAGATGGAACCTCCTTGGTTCATTAATGTGAACAACAAGGTTGAGAAGATTCTCTCAACCGAGATGTCCCATTTTCACCAGTCTTCACACTTGCACATTTGATCTTCAATGATGTTTGTGCTGGTGTCGATCTCAACCCATCTTCATGTGAAATCATTTTCTTCCCTTTTGCTTTAGCAAATGCCAGAGCTTCATCTTCAGCTCTTTGTAGTTCTCTGGAAAGTTGCAACTGATGTGACCATTTGACTAGTGAGTCACTTGGAAGTGTGGCATCAGTTCTGGATATTCCACATGGTTCTTTTGATGCTGTCAAGCTACCTTTCTTAGGCAACTTGTTTTCAATCAATCCCTTCTGCTTCTTTTGGATTGATTGTCTGTTTGAGTTCAGTTGGCTTCTGTTGATTTCCATGGCTTGTTTGCAAAGATCCATGGTATGACCTTTCTTTCCACAGTAGAAGCATGTCTTTTTGGTGGTCCTACTGGATGACTCACCCTTCTTGGACTTAGACTCCAAGGTCTTCTCTTCATTTTTCATAATCTTCTTGGGAGCATCTTCCACTTTCTTCTTGCTTCCCAAGGATTCTTTCTGAGCCAGGTTCTGTGATCTTTTCTTCTTTTGAGCTCTGGATACAGTTGGAGATTGACATGTATCATTTTGACCACTTTTGCAATCATCCCAGTTGTTGTCAAGCAATCCAAATCTGTTAGCAGTAAACAGATGTCTCTGGACTTGTGGATGCTGCTTCTTTTCTTCTGGGTTGCTCCCCCTTGGCATGGGCTTCCTCTGTGCTTTGGCATTCAGTGGATTGTACCAACAATCCTTTGCACAATGCCCATACTTGTTACAACACCAACACTGACCCACAAATCTTGACCTCTTCAGTCCTTCTGATTGTTGGGTACTTTTCTTGACTTGCTGTGTTGTTTTAGGAGAGCTCTGCTTCTTTACTGTCTTCATCCATATTTGTTTGGAACTATTCTTCCATCCTGCACTTTTTGTGGAAACACATTTAGAGGCATGAGTACAAGATGGGATGGATGGTACCTTCTTTTTAGAAGTTGTTGCCCTTTTATTAGAGGATGTCTTTCTTTTAGATTCATCCTTCTCAATTCTCACTTGAGTAGCAACATTTCTTCTTTCAGCTGACTGGGAGGCTTCAGCTTTGGGTGATTGCAGATTTTTCAATATCACCTCTAGTTCAAAGCACTTCATGTTAAGGGAGTTCTTCTCATCCTCAACAGCTCTTAGCTTTCCTTCCCAACTTTCTTTCAGCTGATTCATCTGGTCATCATGCACCTTCTTCATTTCTTGCAATGAATTGTCACGCTCTTTCACCAATTTGACTTTGTCTTCGAGTTGAGCATCTCTGACATTCATTGACACTTTGTGCCCGTTCTCCAGTGCATGGAAAACTTCTTTGACCATTATCTTAAAGAATTCATTCTCAGAAAGGCTTCTTTGCAATTCTTCAGCAGTGTCTTCATATCTTTCATTGCAAAGAGATACTGTTTCATCTTTGGCATTTACCAGCTTTCTGAGAGTGTTGGTTATGCCAACCCTTTTTGCCAGCTGATCTTCCATAGCATTGGCTTCTTCTTCTAACTGTGATTTTTCTTCTCGAAGATCATGGATGCCAGTAGCTATACACTTTGCCACTTCCATGGGGACAGTCTTCTGAAGATATTTTATTGCACTTTGAAGATCTTTCATTATTCCAACTTCATCACAGCTAGGACAGGCTTTCTTCATCTTCTTAGCCTGTTTCTTCTTTCTATTTTTCTGAGTCTTGGCAGATCTCTCCATTTGAGGCTGGTCATTCATTTCCTCAAATCTGCACTTCATAAAGACTCCCTTGGATCTTTTAGAGGTAACCTCCCTCTGATACCAATTGAAGTGCCCAGATCAGTGTGAATCACTGAGAAGGGGAGGGGGTGAATTAGTGATCCCTTAAAACTTTTACTAATTGATTCTTATCAATTAAACCTCTATGGCTGGTTAAAGCCTCGATCCACTCTTCTTGTATCTCTCAACCTTTCCCAAATGATGCAGTAATGAAAAGGCAGAGGACACAAGGATTTACAAGGTTCGGCACCAAAGGCCTACATCCTTGCCATGCTCTCCCAGCATGGATTCTCCCATTATAACTTGTTAGAATTACAATGGTCGATACAGCTTCCCACCGTATCTCTCCTGAGTCCCACAGGAGGGTCTTTATACTGCGTCCCACAGTGTTACCAGAGTCCCACTGGCCTGCTCCAGAATCCCACTGAAGACTTCTTCTCCCTGAGTCCCACAGGGTCTTGTCTTGGCTCCTCGAGTCACACGAGTAGCTCTTCTTCACTTTAAGTTCTTCAAGTATCCTCAGCAGCCTGGGATAAAGGCTGCTGGCCTTGCTCTTCTTCTGATCACTTGTGATGAACAGGTCTTCTCGTCTTGCTCAGGATTTATCTCCTTCTTCTAAGGATGACCTGGCCCCTCTCCAATTACTGAATACTCAGACAAATAATATCTTTAACTTCAGTCTGGTCCAGTCTCACTTCACTTCAACATCATGCACTGAATGCATGGCAGCTCTCCTTCCTCATGCACTGACTGCATGGTCTTCTCAAATCTCTTCAAGAACTCTTGGTCTTGGTCTCCTCAAATGCACACAAGCTGGTTTGGCTTTGTTCACGTGTGCATGTGCATGCATGTATGCATGCACTCTCCTTTCTTCCTCTTGGTGCAATAAACCCACAAAGGGTGTAATCAATTATAGCACACACCAACTTACTTCCTTCACACACTTAATTCAATTTGCTTACACACTTAATGTGTGTTATACTTTAGTGTGGATGTCCTCTTCTTCTAGGTGTTTACACTTTTAGTGCACACACTAGGTTCGGCCTTCTTGCTTTGTTTGTACACACACACTTCCTTTGATCAATTAGCAAACACAAGTCTTGGCCTCCTTCACTTGAACACACTAACTCTCGACCTTCTTCACTTCACACACAAAGTGTGGCCTTCTTAGCACATGGAACACACATAAGTGGTCGTAGGGTGTTCTTGTTCTTCACTTAGCATACACCCAATATGCTAGGTCTTCACTTGATGCTCACATAAGGTGTGGTCTCGGCCTCTACTTGCACACACCCAAACAAGTGTGCTCTTCCTCTTCACTTAGCACACACAAATACACTTAGGCCTTGGGTCTTCTTTGGTTTCACAAGGCTACGGCCTTTCCTTCCCTTCTTGCACACACACAAGGCTACTGCCTTTTCTTCAAATGCACACACAACCCGAACACTGTAGCACACACACAAAGGTGTGGTAAATTGCCTCACTCAAACTCCCTGCCAAATGAAGGCGTGCATGGGGTGCGGCCAACCTCTTCTCCACTGCCGCGCAGGGTCACAAGGCGCAAGGGTGCGCGAGTGCCGCGCAGGTGCCACTGCCGCGGGGTGCGCAAGTACAACACCCGCGCGCACTTCCTCCTGCCGCGCAAGTACGCGGGCAGTGAGGGTGACAACCTCAAGCGCGCAAGGAGATGCAGCTGGGGTTCTTCCTGTCGCGCAAAGGAGGCACGCAGGGGACCTTCGGGCCTCGGGTGGCACCGGGATCTTCAGCCGCGCAAGTAATTTGCGCGGGGCTTCTTTCTTCGTGAGGCAGAGAGCTCACGGGACTCGGATTTTCAACAGAGTTTCAGCAAACATCTTCATGCCTCGGGTGCTCCTTTTATAGGCAGAGAAACGCTTCTAAACATCCGCGTGGGATATCTTGAATCACCGAGATTTTCGGTTATTTAAAATCTTTTCAAATCTTTATTTTTATCCTCTGTTTCACCGCGGGTTTCCTTTTCTTTTCCTTCGGTTTCCTCCACGTGCATGCGACTTAGAACGCATGCACGGCCTTCGTTTAGGCTTATGCATGCAAAGCATGTTCTCCACGTGGCCTTGGCACCTTCGCATGCCTCGGCCGAACTCCAATTTCCCATACATCGTGTGCATTCTCCTTTTTTATGCATGGAAATGTTCATACGGCTCAGACGAACTCCATGGACGTCTTAGATCCTTCAGAGGTGGCCGGGAACTCGAAAACCGGCCTCGGGTAGCCTCTGGTTCATTGGCGGCTGCGGGAGGTGCCTCGGCTCGAGCTCGAGGAAGGAGATGAGCTACGGCCGTCGGATCAGGTGATGGAGATACATCGGGCGGCCTGGATCAGATCGCGGCGCCGCGGATGGATCGTGCGGCGCAGATCAAGCGCGCGATCAATCGAGCGGCTCAGATTCGCTCCCGGGAATTTTTCCGCATCCCACATTGAAACGGGCCGCGGAATTCTCGCGCTTTATCACCCTGGCGCTGTCGGCTTCCCATCAGTTGCACTTCTCCCCTCCCGGTGCCGCCCCGCACCGGGTTCTCTCTGCGGGCGCGCTCTTGCGCCCACTATGCTCCCTGCGGGCGCGCCACTGGCGCTCACTATGCACGCTGTGACACTCGCGGGTGCGCTCATGCGCCCCTGCCGCGCTCCTCCGGGCGTGCCCCAGGCGCCTAGCGGTGTCTTGGGTGCGTCCTGCCGCCCTGGATTCGCCCCACGAGTTCCCCCTTGGGCGTGGCGCCTTAGGCCCACATGTGCCTTGGGGTTGAACCCTCAAGGTGTCCACGGGCTGGCCAATTTTTTGGCTAAGTCTTGAATAAGACTTTGTAAAAAACAAAGTCCTCCATGTAAAATGCCATATCAAGCCCTTTCATTCTTCTTCTCAATTTCTTCCCTTCTCTACTTCTTAAGAATTCCTTAATCCTACTCAACATATAATCTTCACTTAGGATATGGAATTCAAAAGGTTTCTTCATCTTCAACCGAGCTCCTGAATCAAATATTTCTTCAATAAACTTCATTGATCTAATCAGAGATCAATTGGAACATCTTCTGATTCACATGCACTAAGTGATAGTGCATGGACTTCATTAAACCACTTCATCCACTTACAACTTATGGATGGATCACTTTCAACTCCTCATGCATTGTCACTACAATGCATGGTCTTCTAATCATGTTGTGACTTTGTATCATCTTGATACAAGTTCTATGAACTTAAATAACAGCTCAACAATCGTCAGATGTTCATGGAGAATGTTTCAACCAAAATTTCCAATACCACTTAGTGAATCTCCTAAGTGACATGCATCTTAGTACCATGACCATTCTCCTTCACCACCAACACCATCACATCCTTTGACATTCACATATTGACTCCTTGACATCCATTCATTCCAAGACAACTTCATGCCTCATTGACAACAAATGCAACACAATGCACTTCATTACCCTTTTCCAATTCCCTCATATATTAGAGTTTGTGTTTATTAATACAAATGTGTGATGTAGACATAGTATCTAATACCCATGAGTCAGAGTTAATAGAATTGATCTCAATAACATTTACATCCAGATGAAAAAAATTATTCTCCTTTACAACACTTCTCAACTATAGATTACAATATTTAACTCCTCTATAGGTCATACCTATTAGGGATATTTGTATGAAAACAATGTAATAAACTATAATCTATAATAGTGACATATATGGGATATTATCATGTATTATATCTTTTTATCATGTAATTTCAATTAAATAACTCCCATTAAAAATAATAACCCCAAACATAAAATCTATTTAGTTATTGAGGATTCTCATCCCACCATGTAATTCATCTGATTTGGTTTTCCTGTCACAACTTAGTTATTTCTAAGGAGAATCATCCCAATCAAAAAAATCATGATTTTTAAAAAATGTGTAGGGATATATTTTTCTAGATCCATAATATGGAGAAAATAAAATCTATTATTATAGTATCATAACTATTATGGTTTCCTAGCTAAATATCACCCAAATAAAATACTAATAATTAATCATGAAAAGATAATACTGGGTAAACCATATTTGGTAGAACCTACCAGGTAATTATCCAATGTTACATATTTTTTACATTATTTACCCAAAAAATATAAAGGCACTATTAGTTGGAAGAACCTACACTTTTTAAATATCAAATACTTGGAAAGTACCTCATTAAAAGGATTATCACACATTGTATTTGAGGGAGTTTCCTTTAAAAAGTATCACTAGTTTAACATATGCCAAATGCATGTTAAACCCTTTATATATCATGAATATTTTAGTTTAATCATGTTTTATTCCATTATATCTTTATGATTCTAAGAATTTATTTTTAAAATACATATTTTGTCCACCCAAACAATGTTTTCACACCATGTTAATGTGTAAATATTTATAGAATTCATAAGTTTGTGTTACTTACTAAAAAATAATGCCAATTATATTCATTTATATTAAAAATTATCACATGCATAATATATAAAAAAATTCATGTAACGGTATAATGTTATTTGGGATTGACAATATCCACATGAGTGAGCCTAAATAGATAGATAGAGAACTCCGTACCTTTCATGAATAAATCATAAGCCTCTAATTCAATGGTTAATCTAAACTTAATTCTCTCTTCATGGGGATAATTTACTCAAGAGATAATTATATTCACTATATATCTTGCATGAAATATTCAAAAAATATACTAAAAAAATATTCTCAAGCTTATAATTCTGAAAAAAAACAAAGGGCATGGTATAAGAAAACTAAAACTTATGGAGTCACACTTAGTATATAATGAAAGGATCTATGTCTTAGAATTATTTTATCATATTAATAAAGATGAAAATTTAATCAATATCTATAAATAATTTATAAACAAGAATAATATAATGGAATAAATAATTAATTAAATAAGTTATTTAACAAGTGAAATGAATATAAAATTTTCATATTTGATTATAGTGTTATAAAAAACATTGTTATTAGGCCTAACATATATCGTTTATAACTAATTTAAAAATTATAATATTATTTTTTTAAAAATTATATAAACACTTCATACATTATTATTAACAAAATTGGTCTAACTCTTAGCTAGCACGCCTGAGCTGGAATCCAGCACTCGGATTACAACTTAGTTCAAGGGTATGGAAATGGAATATATAAGAGGGTGTGGGTGCATGACAGTACAAGTACATGATGAGTTTTTGGTGATGCTATGAAAAATAAATTGTGTAGGTAATAACCAAATACCTCTAACATGTGGAAGTAATAAAGTATTTCAATGATAAACCTTATCATGTGCAGGTTAATGTACAAGAATACTCCCAATGTGAAGGGTTATGTGGGATGTATTCGATAGGGAATTATTTATCCCTACATGTTCTGAATGCATATGTTGTGCTTCAAATGATAATTAAAAGTGCATGCCACTCATAACACACTTTTGCTACATCTACATAAGAGTCCTAGCCCATCCCATACCCATGTTGATGCTTAATTGGACTCCCTAAAGAAAAAAATGATGCTCTATTTTCTGTATAATTAAATTCTAGCATTTTTTTCAATAAGTTTTCTATGTTTCTTCCTCTCGATCATGTTAACTTCTTAATGTAATTTCATCAATTGAGTATGATAATATAAAATTATTTTATTACATGACATTAATTCAAAATGAGTAACTAATTATATAATATATCATTCAATTAAATATGAAAAATTCAATTGTTCTATCAAAGATGAAAAATTTAATACCATTTATGGTTTTAATGGTACCATCTTATGATCCGAGTTAATGAAATAAAACCAAACATTGGAGAATATACCCTCAATAGAATCAAAAAATTACTAAAAATAAAGAACACTAGAAAATAATGAATAATTTAAATATTCATGATGTGGGCGCCATAATCATATTCAGTGGGGTATGTTTTGACAATGATCACATGAGAAACAGATTGAAGTTTCCTACATTTATAGGAAATCCAATGGAAAAAGGATCCATAGTCCTATTGTTAGGATCAGAAAACATATAACGGGTTCTAGAACCTTCACCTTGTTATAAACAATGTTTAAAAAAGGATAAATTCTCTATAAAATTATCTTGAAAATAATGATCATTAAAAAAATCCTAAAAATGCATCATCATACAACCCTCCAATAAACGATACCCCTATATATATATATATATTCAATGATAAATGCTCTTAAATTAATTAGAAGCACTGATCATAACATATTACATTACTTCCCTTTTTGTTTACTTCATTAAACACTTCAACAATGATGTGGAAGAATTAAATAATCCATCTCAGGGATTAGTAACTAATAAATTCCATTAGGAGGATGTATGGATGTTCTAAAAAAAGGAGAACATGTATCCTAGTTTCATTGCATACAACCATGTTATGAGGGACTCAACATAACCACGATATCATGATTAAGGATACATTGGGGATAAGTTATCCTTAATATATATATGCATTTTGGGCATATTGTTTCAGTTAAATTTTAACTTGAGCCACAATATATCTATATAAAACTTGTTTTATTATATAACTTATAACTCAAAATTCTTGTTTTAATTGTAAAATACATAAAAAAATTGTTATAATCCTTTTAAATTATAATAAAATATTTATCAGGTAGTTTTGAACATTATTATTTAATGAAATAGGAAATCAAAACTCAAGGGATCATAAATAGTAAAATAACCATATATTTATTTAATATAATGCATAATGTCTCCTAAATGGGTGAAAATTCCCAAAAAGATCAAATATTTGTCAAATCAAATAGAATTAAACTTATGGGAGACATGTCCTGTTAAAATGAGTTGTTTGAAATATATATTCCAGATTTCCGTTTTATATGTAAATAATAAGTTTAATTGTATATCTTATAACTCTAAATGTCTTATTTTGATGTAAAAAGTAATTAAGGATTCTCATAATCCCATCCATTTTTTGGAAAAAATTCCTTACTTTATTTGAGACCTATAATACTGAATCACACATAAAACTAATATGAAGGGGGTCATAAATTACAAAATTAACCTTTTAATGTAGTTTATAAATTAATTATCAAACTATCGCAATATGTTATAACATTATCTATCATTATTGATATTTTGAAATATTTTTTTTAAGATTTCATTGATAATTTTTCTAGACTTGAATATTAATAATTTTTTATTTTCAAGTCATGTGACTTATCTAGCAGGTCTAGAGTATATGAATTATAAGTATTTTATAGATCCCATTTATTTATATAATTGTGGGGTATGTATTCTTATTTTGATTATATATTAAGGATTATATATATTTATATATATGTGTGTGTGTGTGTATTTTATGGGTTGTGTGGATGGGGGATTTATTGGATGGTAGGTTTTATTTACAGGGGTGATGTTGCCAAGTTATTTATTTATTATAATTATATGATTTATTACCTTTATATATGTTTTCATGTTATTTTATTTTATATTTGTAATTTTTTATGATAATGAATCTTTTAGTTCTTCTAATTTTAAATTGTATTTTTTACAATTAATAGTATTAAAGACCCTACTAATCTCAAAGAATAAATGAAAATTGTTTATCACCTATGTTCTTTCCTTCACTAAAATATGGTGATCACTGATGATAGATTCTAATTGTCTTCATCGACCAAACATTTCATGACTACCAAAAAGTGGTCAACCATGTTGTAAAAATGGTTTTAATAACTTCTAATGGAGGTCAATAATTTCGTTTTCTCTAATAGTGTGTGCTACTAAAATACCTCAATTTTTTATTAAATTTTATGAATTATGAAGGTATGATAAATGAAAAAAATACATTCCACTAAAATTATAAATTTACGTTAGTTTTTTTAGAAAAATTTCCTAAATATATTTTTTCATTATTGATACTTTTCAAAAAAATACTTTCTTTTAAATTATAAAATATATATTCATCATTATATTTTAAAATATAATAAAAAATAATTGTATCTCTTATTGTAGAATGTAAAAAATAAAAATTTCCACCTCTAAAGAATTATGTAAATTTCAATTGGTTGTACACAATAATTTTTTCTCAAATTATAATTTATTCGATAAAAACTCTTATTTTATCATTTACAATGTACACTATTACAGTTATTAAATGATATTTGTGAATAAATAGAATTAAATACACTATTTTTTCATATATTTTATATAAAATAATATCACTGAATTAAAGTATCAATAAAAACAACCTCTTTGATTATAGTGTATAATTTTTATTATACTTTCAAAAAAATAAGTGACACTTATTTTTCAATTATATATATGTGTTTGAATATATTTTTTTAGTTTTGAGTCAAAGGATAAATGAATTAAGATAGAACATAGAGACTATTCCCATTCAACAGGTGGAATTTCAAAATATATTTTTATTGAATAAATAAAAACACTCATGATTTTGGCACCGTGAATTTTAAATACAAGAAGAATAAAATTTTTGGAATGATGAATTGATAACATTTTTTTCAGATTTAATTACAAAATGATTAGGAAATCAATACCAACCACATAGAATAATTTATGAGAGATTTAATTTTACAATTCAATTTTTAATGATCTATTTGTATCTGAAAAAATAAGATACATCTATCCTTTTTAAAGGTGAAAAATTGGGGATATTAGTTTTGTATATGAGGGAAAATAGATAAATATATCTTTTTACATTTTTTTGAATAATTTTACAATATGAAATTTAAATTTAAATGATAAAAATTATATCTAGGTAAAATATGGAGTATTACTATTTTAAACATAAATATATAATGATTTATTTCTCACCATGTCATTATTACAAAACCATGTAATGATTTATTTGAAATAATTCACATGAATTGGTTTTTAATTTTAGGAAATATTCTCTCAAAATTTTAAATTTAACATGAATTTTTAAAAGATATGTAGTACTTTTAGGTTTTACTCTTGAAAATTCTTGAATACTTTTAATAATTTTAAATTTATGTTTATATTTCCATTACTTTCATAGTGAAGTTTTCATTATTTAAAATTAAGTAAGTGAATATATTTTATTTTTCCTTATTTATTATGATATTTTCAATAGTGATGGTTTATCTGAGATGTATGTGTATACTAAAGGTACGATATGAGAAGTATTATGTTCATACAACATTTTATATTTGTTTACGAAATCAGACACCAAATTTTAACCATTTTATGGGAATTTTTTGTTCATTTCACTAAGGGAATAATTATAGATAGAATACTCAATGAATCTATTTCACTGGAGATATCGTTCATTTTGGTTTTAGTGTTATACACATTTCAAATTAATTGTACTATATTTGAACTATAATATGAAATTTTTTAATTATTAAATGTATATAGATATTCTTAATTAATTTATTAAAGTGTTTTTAGTATGAAGAAAATAAAATTATCCTTATAATGTTTATCATTTAGTAACTTGATACTTTTTTATGACATGTGATTTTCATTAAATTTTTTTATTAATTTAGTATGGAATATTTTTTGGCATATTTGTTAAGAAGGAAGGAGCTCAGGGGAAGGGTTTCACCCATGGTGCTTCCTCCAGCACTGACAACGATGGCCTCGACACCTGTTCCGCCCCCCTCATCGGGGGGGGGGGCATCATCGTCTTTTGAGGGAGCCCATATTTACACATTCCTTCCCTCATCCATCCCATATACCATTCATTATTTCCATCAAACCTCACTTTTCCACAAAGTTCCTAATCTCTATGATGGTCTTCTGTAACTTCCACTCTCTCTTCTAGAGTTCAAAGAATCTTATCCTTACTGAATTTTATGTTTATAACATGGTTTATGCACTACCACCCATTGGTGGACTCATTTTATAGCTTTATTTTCAGATCATGGGGGTTACAAGAATGATCTACTTTAGGGATTCTCAATATTAGACACATTATGATTAGATTTGCTTCTGAGTTGGATATGATTTAATCATAGTCTAGTGCTCTGTGCATTTGTGATGGATTCAAAATTTTCATATCCTAATGGAGCTATGACTTTCTTGTGGAGAGAGATTCCTCGACCCCAGCTATTTGGGTACAGTTCCTTAAAAATAGACTCCCATTATAGAATCCATCAATTATTTTAATGTTAGGAGACCTCATCGATAGATATTTGTGCATAAATAGTAGAACCCAATATTTGTGTCATCTAATATCTCATCAAATCTGTATTGAAATTGATGGGTCTAACATACCATCTGATTTCACTTGGATTTCTGTTGGTGAGGAGTTTTGGTATAATAAATTGGTCCTCCTTGAATCACAAGTGTATTTTTATTCTTCAAGCAAGATATTGGGGCATGCATTGACATCGTATAGTTGCGGGGATACGAATGCTATTCTAATTCCAGACAGGGGACTTTGAAGAGGGATTATCAGAATAGGTTCGATGGCAGTTTCCTGACTCTTGTTTCTAGGGGTTGATTGGTCTCAGAGGAAATGCAAGTCAGAAATCTCATGGATGGAGAGAAGGCAGAATTTGACCTACTTGTGGGGAACTCAAGAGAACTGTTGGTGTCTAAAGGTATAGGAAGGGACGTAGCCATTTAGAAGGAGAAACATGGGTTTCCTCAGAACCCAATGGTGGTTGATTACCATAGAGTATTTCATTGTGACATGAATATTGAGAAGGCACTGGGGCTTATGGTATCTAAAATAAATGCATATACTTTAGTTCATAATGAGGAGTTAGTGTGAGTTGATGATGGGGATAAGGACACAGATGTGTCTTTGGAAGGCAAGGAAGATGTTGTCATCAATAACCCTAGTGGAGATTGCAAGGTGTAGTTGTTTTTTATAAGCTTGAGAAGGTTGAGAGGGGCTAGAACAAACTTTAAGGTTAGAAATTAATTTGGGATCCTCTAGGTAGAAAGATCAGAACATGATATATGATATAAGATTCAAGAAAACATCCAAGTCACAACACTAATGAAGAACCTCTTGAATGACCACAGTTTATATAGGACTAATTTAGAAGAGTTTTCCAGCTGGGTCTCTGTTGAAAGTGTCGATTAAGGGAAGAAAGGAGGTCTTCACTGCCCACGTAGGATGGGGGGGGGTGGAGACTAAAAGGATACAGGGAGATGTGTTGTTCTAAAGAAAAATAAGTATTAATGGCAGAAATAATACTCTCATTTTCCAAATACGATGGTAACAAGATCCACTAAAAAGAACATGGATGTGGGAAACAACCCCATCTCTCATTCTTATAGAGGAAAAGAGAGTTATATTGTTCAGAATGAAATATAGATAGTTCACCAGGGGACAACTAGAAAATTTAGTTTCAAAATATGATGCATCATTAGACATTACAACTGGAATGTGGTTAGAATAATGTGAGGAGGAAGTGGAAAAGTTGGAACTTATCCTTCATTAAATAAAATAAATTTTTGAGTAGGCACTGATTATTTATCCTTCTAATGAGGAAGAAATTAGGATGGGAAATAGACCAATTAAAGTGGAAAAAAACCAGGAACAGAGAAACTTGATAAACAAATAATACTTAATTTGGGTAAAAGGATTTATTGGAAAAATTTATCTATAGAGTAATTATTATAAGTATGGTACAATATGGCTTACACCATCATGGATATTATCAATGATGATCTAGATCAAAAGTTAGATGACTTTTTCTGAAATCTTTATGAGGATACTTCTTCTAAAAGGTTCAATATTTCATTTAATACTTTTGTTTTCCCCTTTCCTCTTTGTTGTTTTTTGTGTTAGGCTTGCATGGTTTCTCACTTTTTCTACAAATGTTTTTTTATAATAAAATTTATTTCTTGAATATTGAGAAGGATATATAGAATTGAATAATTATTTCAGCCAAATACTGAATTAGTGGTTGTAGAGAAGGATTTTTCCTTGTGAGTTATTGAAGTCCAACATGAAAATTTAATAGATTATTGAAAGATGGATAAGATAGAGAGATAATAGGGACATGATGAGAAATTTAATATTGAATCCATTTATAAAGGATTTTTATATGGAAGATTAATTATAAATTGAGAGGAATGTGATTTAAAATTGGGATATAGTTGAATATATTTTCGACACACCTCTCATATGTTTATAACCTTTGAGAACACTATATTTTTATGTCACTATATGTAGTAAAAAAATGATTGGTGGATTGAGAATCATTCACAATTATCAATGTGTGGGATAAGAAGTTTTTAGCATATTTTATAAAAAATTCAATGTGTTTGATGGTGTATCAATGTAAAAAATCCTTTAATTATACCCATTTTATTATTATAGTGTTAATATAGGACTTTACCTAATTTTTTATGACTCATACCAATGTTGTACAATGATCATGTTATACACTAGAATTTTGTATCCCTAACATTTCATATTTTCAACACTGAACTACGAGTTACATAGGGGTCATTTCATGTTAAATAGGGGCCATACTACTAAATGTTGTTCATATACTCGAAGATAGTGAGGAAGGTAGGGGGTATGCCAAAACATTAAGGTATATGTCAAAATATCATGAGAGCCATGGAAAATGTGTCCATGACATGAAAAACATCTTCTATGGGATAATTAAATAATTTAGTTTATGTATAATGAATATTTGAGTAATTTGTTTTACATAGTTGAAGATTCATCGAGACAATATAAATAAATTATTAATTTTATTGAATTTTGTAGAAATACATATTGGTTGGTGGCTCTAGTCAATTCACATCAGGTGATAATTTTTTTGAGCATTGTTGATAAATTTTTAAATAAATATTAATTTTAAATGATTTTTGATAAACCGTAATTGGGTAATTTTGAAAGATTATATAACAAAAATCTTGATTTTGAAAAAAAAAGATTTTTTCTATCGATTATTATATTGAGAAAATTGAGGATTTTTGATAAAATGTGTTGAAATTATTTTTAATGATTTTTTTTAATTGATTTCAATTGAGAGGTTGTCTTATTTAAATTTAATTTTAAATATAGATTTTAATAAATATGTTTTCCATAAATTTTTTTAGAAAAATTATTGGTTTTGGGAATTATCTAAGAAAAGCGGTTTTTTATTATTTCTTAAAATACTGTGATACTTCAATTTTGGGTTTAATATTTTTTACATATTTTGGGTTGTATAATTTAGATGTTTTTTTTCTTAACCAGGTCCATATTACAAAACATTGTATTATTCCTTTTGTGGCTTTTGGTAAGGAAGAATCAGTTGGAATGTTATTTTAGAGTGTGAAAATTGTGTTAATATTGTTTTTATCATGTGAGTGAAAGTTCATAACAATTGGGATTTAATTAATCGAAATTTATATTATATTATATGTTTTTCACTCATGATTTTCCCTTGGTAAACCTCATCATACTATGGTTTATGTTTTGTTAAAAGGGTTGTTACCTTTTATTTTCCAGGACAATATTGTCTCTTATGACAAGAAATGGTAAAATTTAATATATACTAAGTTATTTATAATTATATGTGGATGTTACCTTCTATTATATATCTACTGTAGGTTATCACCATTTATTTATATTTGAAATATAAATATATTTATATTTAAACATTCTTATTCCCTTGTTAACTTTTGTAATATTGAGATTTTGCATGCAATTTTTTGTCAATATTTAGTTTTTTGTAAATGTTTTATAAACCATATATTATCATTACATATTAGAAATTTTCATGTAGGATTTTATATTGGAGTCATTCAGTAATTTTTATTAATTTAGACACAACCCTTATGTGCACTCTTATATGGAAATATAGATTGAAATTTTCATTATGTAGTGAAAATGAGAACTTCATTATTCATTAACAGAGAGATATAATTCAATTTTAGAGATATGGTGGGAGGATTTGGTGTTTTTTATATAGTTATAACTTTTTACATGCATTAACTTATTGAATTTATTGATTATTGAAGGTTAAATGTTTTTCACTTTTCTATGAAATTTGGAAAAAGGATTTGATAAAAACCTTTTTTTACTTCTATATTCGTATATATTTCATTTAAGTTATGTTTTTTGAGGGAAAAAATGAACCAAATGATTTTTTATCCCTTGAAACTACTTTTAAAACTCCCATAACCTGGGAACACACTTGAGTCTGTGTAGTGATTTACTTTGGGTTTCAGTATTTGGATATCTGGATCTAGTCATTAAAAAATGATATCAAGGACCATGTTTTCTAGGATGTGATAGCCTGAACCCTCGCTTCTAGATCTGGTACTGAAACCTGATGTGTATTTTTTTTTAATTAGCTAAAAAATAATGAGTACATTATACAACCAATAATATTTTCCGATATAGGTTTTAGATAAATAGAAAAAAATACAAAAAAATTGATTTGTGCAAAATTTATACAATTAACTAATTATATTATCATATAGTACATTCTTAAATGAAATAAGAGCATTTGAAATTTTCATTAAACCTGTAAAATATATCTTAAAACATTGGATGAGAATAAAATTTCCCAACAAGGTTTGATAAAACTAGTGAAAAATTCTTTGAAAACATTTTATATAAAATAAGAAATATTTGATATTATATATTTTTAAAGATAACAATATAGGATTTTTATGAAAAATATATTTCAAAACCAATTTAAAATACTTATCATTTTGAAATGTATTCAAAAATACCCTTTAAAAAATATTTGGATTTATCCTTATAATTGTTTTGAAAATAATAATACTTTTGTGCATTAAAATGGTAATTTCAAAATATTAGGAAAACCATGTTCCCAATAGAAATATCTATTGAACGAAAATATCCCTTTTAGGTCATGGGTTCACTCCCCATTCCTCATCATCTCCTTCGATACTAAGTGCTTAATTTTAAGAAAATTTTTTTAGAAGATTTTCCTTTCTCATTATAAACCCATTAAAAACCACTTAAAATCTAACATATATTATTTTCATAGTAAAACATAATATAATAACCTCAAATATTTAATTTTTTTATTTTTAGGAGAGAAATATTTTTCTAGAAAATAAGGACTTATATTAAAATGATAAGAACATAAACACTTTGAAATTAAAATAAAATGTATATTAAATTTCATAAAATTCCAATCAAAATAATAGATTATGGCCATATCGGTTGGTCATCTATTGTCTTAAAAATACTCTATAAATATTATTGATTTTGATGCTCACAAATACCCTTGTTTGTTTTACTAATGATCCTATTTTAAGTGTATTTTAGGAAGTTTATATTATTTATAATTTTTATTTTGGAATAATATTAAAGTATTTTTTTGTGAGAAATATTTGTTAAAGTGTTTGGAATGATCTTAAGCATATTTTGGAAACACTATTCACTATTTGTTGTTTTCTGGAATCATTGTTCATTCCATATGCTGAAGAATATAACATAAGGAACATAACCTAATTTTCTAGTAAAGGATATGTACGTATGGTTTATCAAACTTACATTGGAAGAAACATATAGTTAAATAACATTACGTTTGAATGAAAACTTATGTTTGTAAAAGAGAAAAAGTATGGTTAAATAACCCTATGTGAGTATGGAAACTTATGTTTGAGAATAAAATGTATGGATCATCAACCTTACTTTTGTAATCAACCTTACATTTGAGAAAATTGAACATATATATAATCCAGGTTACACTTGAATTTTATACTAACAAGGATGAATGTATGCATCAATAATAGTACATTACTTGGTTGATCCATATGTTTGGTGTTTTTTCATTATATGAACCAACCTTATGTTTGACTTTTCAACAGTTGAAATTTGAATTTTTTATTTTATCTGAGTTTTCTGTGACAATCTTTGTGGAATATCTAGGCTAGTTAATGCTTCATTTCCACTGATTCAAAGCTCATTATAAATGATTTAAAGAGACATTTACATAAAATATGTTCTATTCTATTCTTAATGGATGTTAGGACTACTTTGAGCTGTTATTATTTTGAATTCCTTCAATTTATTAGACATCTTTTGGGGATCTTAAATATTGCTGAATTAAATATCATAATATATATCTTTCTATAATGGATTTGTGGATCTCTGTCAGCAATGTTGATAATTTTTATTCTTCATGTTTTTTGTGAAAATTAATTAACAATGCTACATTGATTGAGAATCTCAGAAACAAGGACTAAATTTTGAAGATATACATGTTCTATCCTCTAAGTGCGATGCTCTATTTTTTTTCTGTTCTTAAAATTGAAGATATTTTGTGCAACCAGATCTCTTCAAACATATTTCAAAGATTATTACTCTTCTAAAGTTGAATATCCATCTTAAATCAGTTGGGTTCTCCTAAAACTATAAAGTTTATAGTGTTTTATCAACTCAATATCTATTGATTATTTTTATTATTGGCTTCCCAGTTTTAGTCACGGTGGAGTGTCAGATTCTCAGGGTAAGCTGTGGTTATTTCGGTTCCCTGTAAAAGAAACAAAAGGCTCAATTTTTAGCCTTGTTTCTAAGGGTGAAAACTGCATGCACTCAGTTGTGGATATGTCATATGGGAAGATAATGTGACTAGTGAAATCAACCAAGACCTTAGAGAGGGTAATTGTTGGAGTGGACTAGGGGATCTTTGTGCCCCGAACCACTATAAATTATTGTGCTCTATTTTTTTCCACTCCACATACTCTCATAATGAAACCTAGATATCTCTATCTAAAATTATTATTAAAAGATAGAATTGTGAATTTTCGTAAAGTACACAATTCACCCCCTCTTGCATCTTCATCATAGACTTTCTGACCTAACATTTTTTATAATAGATAGGGCTAAACATATTCTCTTTGGTTCTAACAAACAAGAGTTAAATATTCAGATGAAGATCAGTGGAGAATCTCAACGAATGAATGTCAGTGGGTCATGCTCCATATTTCAATGGTGAGAACTATAGATGTTGGAAATGTAACACCCCAAGTTTTTCTAAAAATAAATAGAAATATGTGGAACTTTGTTTTAAGTAGATATTTATAACTAGACTTTAAATCATAACTTTTCCACTTCTATGTTTTGAATCTCGAGAAACTAAAATCTAAAATTGGGTTCAGTATGTTATTTAATGTCTATGGGAACTCGCTTTTTTTGTGTGAATAGTAACATACCCATATGAATAGTAATATGAATAGTAATATGTCCCTAATGAATAGAAAATTTTATTATTATTTTATTTTCCTATGGATTTAAGATAATGACATCTTGATTAATTTTCTAATGTGATATTAAAGCAGTTATAGTTTTTAAATAATTAATTTTTGAATTAAGTATGATTTTATTTAAAAATTAAATTAAAAATATTTAAAAAATTATTTTGAAAAAATGGGCTTCATTTTTGAAATCTACATTTTGATAAATGGTTAGGGTGAATTTATGGAATTTTTCTGAAACAGTTGATTTTCGGTGAATAGTAAAAATTACACTTTTTAGTTTTAGTGTGTTAATGACATCATTAAGGATGTAATAATGATGACATAACTCTGGTCTACTTGTGTATAGTTAATAATATGTGAGGTTTTCCATGTGTCTTATACCATTGTAAAATACCATGGGCAATCCCATGGTTTTGCTAATACCACTCATGAGGTGTTCCTTGGAAATTATTAAAATATTCCATTAATTTTCCGATAAATACCAACCCATTACTTCATTAAATTCATTACCAATTCCTCCTCAATGAATCTATTCCCTCCTTACCTTCATATTCCTCCTCCTAAGGTTTCCTAAAGCCCCCAAGGTCCCAACCATCATGTTCTAAGGGTTACTCTACAAGGTAAGAAAATTCTCAATTTTCTTCTTTTTCCATTCAAGTTCTTTTTTTTGTGGTATAACTTTCAACTTTCCATAACATGTTCTTATTTCCTTCTTATTCTTGATCTAATCTATATTATTATTCATTTTGGTATGGGTTAACCTTTTCCCATATCTTTTTAATATTTTCTTAAACCATGTTGTGTAGCCGTTAGGCTGCCGAATTATTATAAGGGATTTCTCAATTATTATTTTATTTTGAGTTCCATTATTTTCTTATTATTTATTCATATATTCTTACCCAAGAGGCATGAAATCTCCAGAAATTCTTTATATTCTATATGTTCTCATGTTCATGAAAGATTCATCATCATTATTTTTCTCCTCACCCACTTATTGAAGGAATAAAAACATTGTCCATGATGTGTTGAATTACCGACATCGTGGATGATGTGGTTTCAATTTTTCATTAAGTCTACAAGTATGGTTATGAAACCATTTTTATGGTTTAAAAAAGTTATAATATATTTATTATAGCTCATCCATGCTTCTTTAATTCTTTTTAACACATGGTTTTAATTTATAAAATGTAATGAGGTTGTTTTTATCAAAGAATCACTAAAATGATCTAAATGAACATCATTTATGTTCTAACATATGAATCATCTCCATGTAAGAATTCAAAAAGATAATTTTTATAATTTTTGTTACTTGATATATGTAAATACTACCCCATTATAAATATGGAATTTCACTTCCAATCGACAAGAATTTCCACCATGAACCAATCATACAAATCATGTAAGGAACTCACCAAAAAACAGTGCAGGGAGAAATATACTAACAGTTAAAGGGTGAAATGATGTTATGAACTGATAATATAAGATGTTATAAACATAAAAATGATTTTTTAAAATACTAATAACACTATTTTAACCATTTTACAGGTGGTTTAAGCCATTTTTGAGTAAGACAAACCCGAGTTAATGTAATTCAAAACCCGATTTCCATTCCTTGGGTTAAACTTCTACTTCATTATTTATGTCCTATTCAAATTTTTCGTGTGATGGGTTATGTTTATATTATGTTTTATTATGTGTATTTACAGTATACATACATACTCCATCTACTCTATTAAGTCTCTCTTCAATTGTATAATATTTATAAGGGGCTTTTCTTTAAAAATCTACTTTTTAAATTCAGTTTTTATGAAATTCCAAAGCAATGTTTTTATTGAATTATTCATGTTGTATGATTATGTTTTGGTTCTTGGGAATTATTTATGATGAAGGGTGGGACCTATATCTTCCTCCAATGCAATGGGTATGGGTATGTTGGAGGTTGGCCGTATGGTTACTCCAAGTGTAACTGCGATGGTTACACAAATTGTAAGGTAGCCGTGAGGGTTACAAATTATAAGGTAGCTTAAAGGGTTACATGATTATGTAAGTAATGCCCCAAGATACCTATACGATTATATTTATGTTCTCATGTTTTTTGTGGATCTTGTGTAAATATCATGTTACACAAAGTAAGTATATATGGGTGACAAGCATGTTTTTTTGTAAATGCTTTCATACGATACGAGTATTCACGGACTACGGTTTTCTTTACTTCATTTCCATACCTTACTGATAATTTTGGCTCATCCCAAGTTTTCAAATAATTTTCATTGGTTAATGGAAGTGTAAGAAAATTAAGGAAGCACTTTTAGATGACGAATATTTGTCAAGGAGTCATGTTTATGTTTTATTGTTTTATACATAGAAAAAAATTGAAACTGTTTTTACGGTATTCACTCTATAGATTTGTATGTAATAAGGCTGGGTCCTTATAGGAAATCATATATAATAATCTATTTGAAAAATCTTGGATTTAAAGTATACTTAGAGAACGTTACTCCTTACGAAATCCATAAGAAACTCGAATCCTGGACTGCTACTATAAATAATGAGTATAAAATTATTTCTAAATATATAAATGCTATCTTCTGTGGTCTTTGACTAGTTGAATTCAACCATGCCTCAAAATTCCTTACAAATTATAAAATGTAGCAGATAATTAGAGTTTCTTTTGAAGGTATAAACAATGTAAGAAAAATGATATATACAACAATGAAATTGAAATTCTATACATTCAGAATGGTTTATGGAGAAAGCATCGTTCAAATTAATGAAAGGCTCACAAAAATTATAAACAAAATTACAAACTTAGGTGAACCTATCAAACAAGATGATCAAGGGTTTAAAGTAATAAGAGTACTTCCTAATCCATGGAATTAAATTTCCACTGCAATCCTCCAATCACCACTTATCCAAAATCTGACAATGAGTGAATTGATTTGAACTATAATGATGTATGAAGTTAAAATGAAAGATGAATTTAAGGATAAAAAATTCTTAGTGAAAAAGGATAATACTGGTTTGATGGTTATATCTCAAAAGAAGAATAGAAAAACAAAGAAATAAGTCAAATAAGAAAGAAATTCAGAATCATATGATTCTAGAATCTAGCTAGCTCTATTAACTAGAATGTTTAACAAGTTTTATATAAAGAATAGAGGATTCAAAAAACACTTAAAAAAATGATGACAAAGTGTTAAGGGAAGTTATATTCTAAGAATGAGAAAAGTAGGTTCATATAATACATGAAAATTCTCAATTAAAAAGTAAAAATAGAAAATCAAAAAAGAAGTTTCCAAAAAATGATGATTATGAAAAAAAGGAAAAAAGAGCTATGATGTCTACTTGGAGTGTTTCTGAAGACTCTAGAAGCCCATGAATCTTTGATTTTGAGAAGGAAGAATTGAATATGAAATCTAATATGTGATTTATGGCTAATGAAGATAAGGTAACAACCTACTATTAATTTTATTCTGATTCTAGTTAATCAAATGATATAATGGATTTCTACTATTCTATACTAGTAGAAAGCTATGAATTCCTATTAAAGAAACATAAATATTTAAAGAATATTCATAATGAAATTTTAGAAGAAATGGATAATCTACGTAAACAACATCATGAGTTAGTTTAAAAATTTATCTCGTATACTACAAACTATACTAACCATGAAAATAATATTAAAATACTAAAGGATAGAGTAGAAAATTTTAAAAGTGATGCTCTTATTTTTAAAAAAGGTTAAAATATACTGAATGAAATTCTTGGTGATAATGTAATTAACATGGAATTATTTGGTATAAGCAATAAAGGTGAAAAATCCAAACTATATAAGAATTTTATTGTTCCAAATACGGAATTGTCTATTTGTCATTTTTTTGGAATAGAAGGACATACAACAAAAAATATTTATTTGAGAAATCCTCAAATAAGTTAGATTAAAAGAGATTTTATTTGAAAAAAAACATATCTAATGTAAATGAAATATGTCAGGAAAAAATAATGAATATTTGGATTCCTAAATCCTCTTTAGATAAGACTGCTAGTACCAAAATAATATGGGTACCACTATTTTATTTTAGATTGACTTTGTAGGTAAATGTCAGAGAAAAGGAAAAGATATATGGTATATGGAAAGTAGCTGCCCCATACACATGAGTGGAAATCCATCAAAATTTCAATACATTGGCACAAATTTATAGAGGTCTTTTCACCTTTGGTGACAATTATAAAGGGAAGACAATTGGACTTGAAAGAGTTGGAGATCCAATGTATGTCTCAATCAATAAAGTACATTATGTACAAGGATTTAAGCATAGAATGATATGTATCTCTCAAATCTATGATGATGGATACTATGCTAATTTTTCTGAAAATTTATATTCTGTATTTAATGATTATTTTCTTAAATTTAGAGAACCCAGAACTGATAATGTCTATACCTTGTACTTAAATTTATTATGTAAATAGAATGTGATTTATTAAACTGCTAAGATAAATAAATATTGGATTTGGCACAAAAGACTTGGTCATTTCAATATTTATGATTTACATAAATTATCTACGAAAAAATTAGTTTTAGATTTACCTAGTCTCATGTTCGACAGTGACATATTCTTTGATACATACCAAATTGGCAAGAAACACAAATATTCCTTCAAATCAGTTAACAAAATTGTGAAATCAAATCCCATAGAACATATCTACGTCGATATGTTTGGACCATCTAGAGTTTCATTTTTTGCTGGAAAATTATATGTATATGTTTTAGTTTATGATTATTATATATTTTCTTGGTTCAATTTTATACAACTGAAAAATGAAGATTTTAATATTTTTGAAAGTTATAGAAAAATTGTTAAAAATAAAAAAGGTTTTAAATTAATTTTAATAAGAAGTGATAATGGTGGAGAGTTTGAGAATAAGGAATTAAATTACTTTTTCTCAAACATAGGTATTAAACACACCTGATCTGTACCAATAACACCACAATAAAATGGAATTACTGAAATAAGTAACAAAACTATTCAAGAAATGGAAAAGACTATTCTAAATGAATAAAATACTCCTACCTATCTATGGGAAGAAGTTATTAGCACAACCTGTTATATAATGAATAGAGTTTTAATTTAGCCTATTTTCCAAAAGACACATTTTGAACTTTAGAATAGAAGAAATACTAATGTAATGTACTTTAATGTTTTTGTATGTAAGGTGTATATCCTAAAGACTAAGGATAATATTAGTATGCTCAATCCAAAAGCTAATTGAGGAATTTTTTTAGAATATTTTGCTACTTCTAATTCTTATAGAGTATTTAATAAAAATTCAATGATAGTTGAAGAGTCAGTTCATGTGATGCATGATGAAACTGACCCTTTTAATAAAGAGAAATATTGAACAGATGAATCTTCTCACTCTTCTAACAACCCGAGACTTGAAAACCAAAAAATGATTTTGAAAATAAAATTTAGTTCAGTTCAGATGAACATGATACTAATGAACCTAAAACTATTCTACCTAGATATTCTAGAACGTTAAAGAATCACCTTTTAGAAACAGTTATAGGAGAACTAGACATAGAAATATATACTAGAAGAAATATAGGAAGCCTAGTTGAATTCTTTACCTTTCAATCACAACATGAACCTAAATATTTTAAATTTTTTTTAAAAGATGAATGTTGGATGTTAGAAATGCTAGAATAATTGAACCAATTTAAAAGAAATAAATTTTGGGAATTAGTCAAAAGTCCATCAAATTATCCATTTAGAGGAAAAAAGTGGGTATTTTGAAATAAAGAAGCTGATCAAGGGACTATAACTTGAAATAAATCTAGATTATGAGATAATTGATATAATCAGGAAGAAGGTATAGATTATGATAAAACCTTTCCCCCGTAGCTAGATTATAAGCTATTTTAATCCTTTTAGATTATGCATCTCATATGAACTTTTAATTATATTAGAAGGATATAAAATCTACCGTTTAAATGGTTATTTAATGGAAGACGTTTATGTTGAACAACCCCCTGGTTTTGAAAATTGTAAAAAACCAGATTTTGTTTTCAATGTTACTAAAGCTCCTTATGGATTAAGCAAGAACGCAGAGCTTAGTATGAAAGATTATGTTCTTTTCTCTTGAAAAATTATTTTACTATTGATTTGGAAGATGAAACAACTTTTACAAAAACTGTTTATTCTAATTTATTATTAGTTCAAATCTATGTTGATGATGTTGTTTTTTGGATCAATAAATAAAAAACATCATAATGATTTTTCAAAACTCTTGCAAAAAAGAATTTGAGATGAACATGATGGGAGAATTAAATTTCTTTTTAGGAAAAAAAATTTATCAAAAATATTATGGAAATGTATTAAACAAAATAAAACATATTACTGATTTATTGAAAAAAACTTGGGCTTGAGAACAGCAATATATATTCACCTCCCATGTATCAATAACTTATTTATCCAAAAAATTATGATTTTAATTTAAAATCATATTCAGATGATGATTTTTGAGGTTGTATATTAGATAGAAAATGCACCTCAGAATTCTATATATTTTCAGAAAAATATTTTGTATCTTGGTCGAGTAAAAAGAAACACTCATTTGCCTTATCAACAACCGAAGAAGAATATATATCTGTAGACAGTTGTTGTGCACAAGTGTTGTGGTTGGAAAATACACTAATGGAATTTGGACTTAATTTTAATAGTATAAATATCTTATGTGATAATACAAGTTCTATAAAGATTTTAAAAAATCCAATAAGTAATTCAAGAACTAAGAATTTTGATATTAGACATCCTTTTTTAAGAGATCATGTTCTAAAAATGAATATATCTTTAGAATTTTTTAAGACTAAATTTCAATTAGATGATATTTTCACTGAACCACTTCCCACTATAAGTTTTAAATTTATTTAGGTGGAACTAGGTTTATTTAATTATTAAATATGTTAATTTAATGTAATTTATTTCATTTTATCTTATGCTTATTGCTGTAAATCTAGTTTATTTTTCATATTTTTATCTTACCATATTTTTGTTATTTTATTTAATTTTAAATTTATAGAGAACATATAATTATTATTATTTTTTCATAATTACTCTTTGACATGGGAAATGAAGATATACATCACCTGTTAGAAACCCTTCGTCTCCCATTTACTTTATTTACCAAAACCATTTCAACTAACCTGAAACCATCCTTTTTTTCCATCCGAACCCTAGAAACTAAAAACATCAAACTTTCAGATTCTCTATAAATGATGAAAACCAAGAAAGTTGAAGAAGTAGAAACAAGAGATCTGAAGTGACAATGTGTTACAGGAAGAAAAATACTTCTAGAAAAAGTGGTTTATTTTGATTGGTTATATCAGAAGAATATTCTCCTAAAATATGCATTAGAATTTTAAGGGTTGGAGACTGTTTTCAATGACATCAATTCTGAATTTGTTTTTGAGGATGAATTGAAATATTTTTATAAGAGTGTACAGTTCATTTTTGGTGATTCTAAGGACATGATATTTGAAAGTATTGAAGATAAGTATTTTTTAATTTCTCCAACTCAAGTTTTGAAAATCATAGACTTCCCACATCAATTAGTTTTTCACGTCGATCTTCAATTGATTAGAGACAAGTATCACTCTTCTAAAGACATTATGGAGTTTCTTTTTAACTCAATGCACATCAGGAAAAGGTTTTTTTAAGGATCTCTTGGAAGATCATAAGATCTTGGTTTTATTCATTCAAACCGGTATTGTTCCAAGGATGGAAGAGACAGTAATTTTTTAGATCATGATATGTACATTGTGTTTTTATTTCTATGTGACATTAAGTTTAATTTTCTATGGTATATGTTTCAATATTTTCATTAATACTGTCAACTAGATGCTATAATGTATTTCTATCATTATGGTTGGATACTCTCTTGAATTATATTAAAAAATGATATGATTCAATTAGTAGATTTGAGGACAAAGTGTTATCATAACAATGATTAAAATACTGGAACTCTAGAAAAATTAGGATTTTTCAAGAGTATAGTGAAAGGAAAGATTTTACATGTTAATGAAGAATATGAAAAGGGATATGGAACTTTTACTCCGGGGGGCAAGGATCTTTTCAAAAGGAGGGTGTTCCTGAATCATGAACTAATGCAGTTTCTGAACCATCTGTGAGAAGGATTAGATTTAATACTGAAGAATTGGAAGTTGAGGATGAAAAGAGTCTAGAAGGACTTGTTTTGAATCCTAGAAATAGAGATGTTTTACATGTTGAAGAGCATGTGTTGGTTTCTAGAGAAGCACCCACTTATTTGATTTAGATGAACTAATTCTTGAAAAATAAATGCCAATGGATAATCAATCTAGAGTGATTCCTAATGTAACTCTAATAAATGATGAAGTAGAATTGAATATTCTATAGAAGGTGAATATTCAAGAAGAAATTGTTGAGAAATAATCTTCTCAAGAAATTAAAACTGTGGTAGTGAATCCGAATGTGGAACAGTCTGGACATATTCTTGGAGATCGTACTGAAGTACTTGAAAATATGTCATTTTCAAGTAAAAAATCAGTAGAAATGTCAGTGGAAATTTAATTTCCAAGTCCTTATGTGGATCATACACTGAATGTATATGAATTATCATCTGATTCGTTATCACATCTAGTTGAAGAAATTGTGATTAAGTTTAACAAGTATTGGGAAGAGAATGAAATTTCATGACAAGAGCTTGAAAATACAAAGAAATATCAAGGAACTTAATGGGAGTACTATTTATAGAAGGTATTTTGATGCCTTTAAGAGAGACATGTTGAAGTTGTTTCTAAGAAATATTTTGAGATTTAAAGTGGTACAAGGGTAGTCAGTTTGAGTTAGTGAAAAGTTCAATAAATCAGACCAATAATTCTACTCCTATTACCATCTCAGATTTGATTCAGATATTTTAGGGCATTACATCTGTTATGGAAGACAGAAATTCTTGTTTTCAGGACCTTCAATGCAACAATGATCCTTTATTATTTTTTGGAAAATTATTAATTTATAATTAATCAACTGACTCAGAGTGAACCCCACATCAGTTTTATACTAAATTAGTTTATAGAGAAGTTTGAAAAATTTATGAAGTAAGATGAGAAACTTACATAACTTTTTGAAAGTTATTTCACTCTATTTTTAGAAAATTCTAAATTATGATACCACTTTTTAAATTTTAATTTATGGGTTTTATGATCATCAGAAAGGGGGATATTGTTGGGCATGTATTGTCTCAATAACCCTCTATAAATACTATTGATTTTGGGGCTCACAAATAACCTTGTTTGTTTTACTAATGATCTTATTTTAAGTGTATTTCAATAAGTTTATATTCTTTATAATTCTTATTTTGAAATAATATTCAAGTATTTATTCATGATAAATATTCTTTATTATGTTCGAAAAACTCTCAAGCATATTCTAGAAACACTATTTACTATTTGTCATTTTTAGGATAACTATTTATTCCCTATGCTGAAAAACGTAACGTAAGGAACATACCCTAAGTTTGTATTAAAGGATCAACACGTATGGTTTAACAACCTTACGTTGGATGAAACATATGGTAAATGAACATCACATTTGAATGAAGCCTTATGTTATTCAAAGAGAAAAAGTGTTATTAAAGAACCCTACGTGAGTATGAGACCTTATGTTTAAGAAGAAAATGTATAGATCTTCAAACTTAATTTTGTAATAAACCTTACGTTATGAACATTATGTTTGTAAAAATTGAACGTATGGATAATCAATGTTACGATTAGAATTTTATGCTGACAAGGATGAAAATATGAATCACCAACCCTAAATTACATGGTTTAACCCTACGTTTTGTGTTTTGTAGTTATATAAAAAAACCCTACATTTGTATTTCAACACAAAAAATTGAATTTACGATTTTATCATAGTTTTCTATTATAGTCTTATGGAATATCATGGTGATTTAAATCTCGATTTTGATAGATTCAAAGATCATCATAAAAGATTTAATGATCCATTTATTGTAGAGATTTTCTCTCTAATAATTAAGGAAAGTTATGACTACTATGAGCTGTTATTATTTTGAATTATATTTATTTTAAGCGTCTTTTTTAGATCATAAATCATGTTGCATGATAGATCATTATATATATATTTATATTACTACGTTGGATTTTTAGATCTCTCTTAGCTGTGTTGATAATTTTTATTCTTCATTTTTTCTTGTGAAAATTAATTTACAGGGCTACAATGATCTAACATCACAGAAACAAGGACAACATTTTGGACATATAAATGTTCAATCATGGAAGATCAATGCACTATTTTTGTTATTGTTCTAAAAATAGAAGATCTTTTGTGCATGATTATCTCCTCAAACATATTTCAAATATTACTATTCTTATGAAGTTGAAGATCAATCTTCAATCAGTTGCATGCTTCTGCAAATGTGATGTTTAATGTTTTTCATCAAATCAATCTCTATTTATTAATTTGAGTATCAGCTACTTGATTTTAGTCCTGGTGGAGTGTTTGATTCTCATTCTATGATGTGGTTATTTTGGTTCCCTATAAAATAACTTTAAGGATCTATTTTTATTCTTATTTGTAAGGGTGACAACAACCTGCACTCAGTTATAGACCGATCTTATGAGAAGAGGATCTAACTAGTGAAATTCACCAAGCTCATTGAGAGGGTGATTGGTGGAGTGGACTAGGAGATCTTCATGCCCCGAACCAGTATAATTTTTTTTGATCTATTTTATGTTTTTCTTCTACACATAATCTCATGCAGAAATGCCGCCAACTCTATCTACAGTTAATATGAATGGACAGAATTGAGAAATTTTTTAAAGGACACAGTTCACACACTCTTATGTCTTCATCATAGACTTATGAACTAAAAATATCTACTATATTTAATGAAAATAAAATATTTTTCTTGATGATTTAAAATTATGTTATAAAAATAATACTTTCAAAATAACCCCCTTACCTTGAGTCTAACTCGTCATGTACGTTTCTTTATCTTCCCCTTCTTTGGAAAATCCATTTTCTTAACAACTTAAGACCACAAAGGATGGTGTTTTTCTTAAATTAAGACCTCTAAAATGTGGGTAAGGATTCTAGGAATGTATCTGTTCTAGTATTATCATGACCAAAACAATTTTAAAGTTTGAAGAAATGACAAGAAGAGGTTCCCTTTTACAAGAGAGGGGATGAGCACTCTTTGAATATCTCTATATATTTAATTATTACAAATTATTTTTCAATTATAAAGAGATAAAAAATCTTTTAATATATAAGATATGATGATTATGGGTCCAAATTACCTCATACAATAGAATTTAAATATATTTTGGTCATGTTATTACCCTTATCATTTAGGTTTAACCGTTATTAAACCCCTTTAACTTTTACTGGGACAACATTGATTTTTACCTTTTGAGGGTGATTATTTTGATTATAATATGAAAAAAACCCTTACATGAATTATGATTGATATATTAAACATTATAACGATTGGTTGGATAAATTTATAATTTTTATGAATGTATCTTTTAATAAAGTATTTTTTATTTTAAAATATCATCAATGTCAATTTTTGAAACTATTCATTACTTTGACATTTAAAAAAATAAATAAAATAATATAAATTCAAAAAAATATTTTTATACAAGACTAAAATGTTATATAAGTCTAGATAATTATTTTATAACATCAGTTTTCTCATATTATATTTATTTTAATATTTTTAATGACAATTATGTGAAATTTTTAGTTAATAAAATAATTATTTCATCAATGTTTTATAAACATTTAAAGTAATTATTTAGTGAATAAAAAATAAAATAAAATTACCATGATGAAATATAATATTTTTTATTTAAAACCAATATTTATAGTTAAAGATAAAATTTTGACTACCCGATATTTAAAATGTTATAGTTGTTAAAAAAATGAGTGTGGTGCCCATAAATTTTCTTTAAATAAAATATAAAAATGTCATAATCTCATATAAGTGGATGCCAAAGGTTTTAAATTATATTCAAGGATGATTATGGAAGAAAATAAATCATGAAATAAAATTGGGGCAATTTTTTCGGTCATTTAATTCTTTTTATCATTTTAATTAAAATTATTTCATTGATTTTTCTTCTCCTTACACATGCATCGTGTCAGTGTTTCCTAAAAAATAAAATATATTATTTCACAAATAAAAATTTATAATAAATTAATATCATAAAAATAAATAAATTATTCTCAATATAATCCTTTAAATTCTTTCATTATGTATATTTTCACATATCCATGTTAAGACCACTTATTTTATTTGTTAATTTCACTTTTGTAGCTGTATGCAAGCATTCCACCAGAATTTGGATAATTGTTTTGTATTATAAGTAAAAAATTAAAATAATATCAGTCCAAGCCATCATTTATGCATGATAATTAATAAAAAATTCGTAAAAATACGTTTTACCTTTGAATTAGTATCTATAATACTCTAAATTAGACTTTTGAAGTGCTCCATAAGCACAAAAAATGATTTTCATATTTCTCTTGAAATAAATTATAATTTACATGTTATTAATTATTTTTGTGTGATATTTATATCATAATTTCATACATTAGTCACTATTAAGTTTTATAAATTTTTATATCATAATTATGTCTTGATGATATCACCAAGGATACCATATTTTTACCATTCACAAAAAATTTACCCTTTTCTAAAATTTCTCAAAATTCTACCGTAGAATGTTTTTGATATTATTATTTTAAATTGAATTGAATTTTATAAAATTTAATTTCTAAAATTACATAAATTTGTTATAATATTCATTCATAAAACCTAAAAAAATCATTATTTTAGAAAACATATTTCGGAAGATTTAAATGAATTTACTATAAATTATTTTTTTATATAATAATAATTTAAAAACAAATTTATATTTTTTAGAATCAAAATATTGATTACATAAATAAACTACTATTATTTATACCTACTAAATTAATGGATAAGTTGTAATGACCACATTTAAATAATAATATTTTTTAGTTCATTTAAGCATGATGTGAGTTATCTTATAAGATAGTGAAAATAGTGCTTCCTTTTAAAATCATAGAATGTTACATTCTTACCCCCCTTAAATTTTTGATACCTCACAATTAATTCATTCAACATGTGAAAATTATAAATATCCATCTTTAGAATTAGGGAAAACTCTATTCTTATGGGTATTAAATGACCTAAAAGGTCACAAGAAAATTATATTTGTCAAATTTTTCTTGAAATGAAAAAACCTGATATCTAATGTTTTATAGAAAATTTATCAGATAAAAAGTGTGATATCCGAAACCCACACTTTCTGATTCCGTACTAAAACATGATATATATATTTTTTATAAAAAAATTACTAAAAAATACACTGTACATTAATCATTGTGGCCAAATTTACCCTACTGCTAAAAGTGGTCGATGTAGTACATGTAGGGGTTGAATCCACAAAGACCAAAGAAGTAACCTTGAGACACTATGATTGGATGTGGGATTGGCTATAAAGCAGCCTACTATGGTGTTGATTAGAAATGGTGATTTGATTTAAAGAAGAAAACAAAAAAAATGACTTGAATTAAAACAATTAATTAAGATGAGCCGATCCTAGGTTGTCTCTAGGGCTTGATTGGATGTATTTATTTTTCTTTGAATTTTATGTTCATCTGTTCAAGTGGTATCCATTAAATGAAATCAATCCTCAATATCATTCTCCTATTTAATCCATACACAATTTCAAAGCTAATCCCTAATTCACTTATAGTATCACTTAAATGAGCACATCAAGTAATTGGATCGTACTAGCACTCAAAATGTGTTGTCATTAAAGTCAGTGAAGACAAAGAAGAAGATAAATCAAAGAAAGGAACTCTTAAAATGAAGAACAAATTTAAGAGTTTAAGAACATAAAATAATATTCAATCCAGTCCATGAAAATCCCTAGGATCAACCCATAAAAGGTTATCCATCCATTTATGCTATTATATCAATGGAAGCGGGTAGTCGACTTAATGAAGTTGGATTGATAAAGAAAAAAATATTGAAAAATGAACACTCCATCGTTGTGTGATGAATTCACAAGTGCAGGTGTGAATAAATTCACACTTTGATTCAACGGTATGAACATGTGAAGAAAAAGAAAAGAAAAAGTGGAGAAGAAGAAGAATAAATTTTATTAAAATACTAAATGTGAAAAAATTACATTAGATGAATTGTTGATGCGATTACAAAACGAAAGTGGGAAATTACAATTGAAAGAAATACAATGGATGAAGAAAAACTTCAATTGAAAGAAAAAATATTAGATGCCTATTCCTTTAATAATAAGATCCTTATATAGGCATATTAAGAGCGTTAGTTTCACCCCTCAACAATCAATTCCCCCCCCACAATTAATAGAGTCAAAAGGAGGGTGAATAATCAAAAGGAAATTGACGTTTCGAAGTTGACCAGGAAAACTGTCCAGATTCACCCTCCATTTGGACGTTTGAATTTAACATTAAATATTGCTGAGTAATCAGAGGTCATAGAATACAAATATCTTCATCCATGCGTCCTCTATCATTTTTCCAAATTTCGGGTCATTTGGTGCATATGTTTGAACGTTATTCCCGAAATGGTGATAATAATTTATGGGAGTTCATATCGATCCCACCATTTAAATGTAAACTTCAGATCCATATATCACCTTGAAAACTTCAGAATTTGATATGTCCACATTTTAATAAAATTATCCTCATATTTTGATATTTCTACTATAAAACTTTGAGCTTCATTTTCCTTAGTTTGTGGGCCCCCATATTTTTTTGATGGGCCTTAGGCCCATTATGATTTTTCTAGGAAATTTCCGCATTCAGGTAGAAAAATATCCATCTTCCCTTGGGAATCATCCATCAGACCTAAAATAGAAAATATTCTAAATAAAATGTTCAATCATATACCAAAATATAAAATGAATAAAATGAATAAAATTTTGTCCACAAATAGATGAATTGTTGGACACAAATTTTCATTTTTAACTCGAATTGCACTTAAAATGAGAAATGAAGTTCTATTTATGTAATGAACTAAAAACAATGTTTATGGACTTTGTAATAATGAATATAAAGATATTAAAAATGAATATTATCCACTTTTAGTGACTAATCACACCCCCCAACTTGAGTTTTTCTAGTCCCGAGCAAAATATATTACCAATATGAAATTCGAATCCCCTTTTCCAAAAACATATTAGTACACATTGCTCACCCAAATATCTCATACCAAAAAAAGTATGAAACCCATAAAAATAATTTAAAACAATATAGGTCCATAAGCATATCCCAAGCCCAAACCCATTCTTTTATTCAAATTCATCGCCACATTTCATCCAATTCAAATTAAGGATGATAAAGTGTTGTGCATCAAAAAAGATATAGGGCCCATTTTATTGTTCAAGGGGAAAAAAATGGAAGCACTAGGTGGGAATCACATTAAAACATAAGATGAGTATCCAATTTTTTTGTTTTATTGTTATTTTTTTAACCACAATATATATGAAAGGACTAACTCAGGGAAATAAAATTATCGAGTCACGATCCCCAAGTGCTGTATGACACAAATATTGTCAATTCCAAGCTCTAAAATAGAGATATAAAGACTAACTCTAGGCAAGACAACTATAGAGTCACAATCTCTAAGTGTTGGATGCCACACATTTGGTCAAAACATTGCTCTATGTGGTCATTATTTTTTTTCAATTTTTTTTGTTTTTTTTTTTGGATACTCAAATTAAACTAAAAGTGACCCCAGAACCCTATGCTATAATTAAAGGGACCCAAGAACTCAAATTTACACCAATGATCCAGTAGACATGCATTAAGGAATTTTTATTAAGTGGATGTAAATTTAAACATTGAAAAATCACATTGGACAACCGCACATTCCAAAAACTATGCTCATGAGTTTAAACTTGAATTAAAATCAGAGTCATGGCATGAAAAATTATTTTATATCTAATTTCAGAGTTTTCAATGTGTGTTATCATGTTCAAGGTTAATGGAATTTTTCTTTCCAGGCATGTTCTTATTAAAAAACAAATATCAATTTTTATTTCATCTCCCCCAACTTAGAATAACACTGTCCCCAGTGTTTAAAGAAAATAAAAGTTAGAAGGGGGTAGGAGAGGAGTTCAAAGAGTTAATTGAAAATTATAAACATGGAACAAATTCACCTGGTTTTTGAATTTGATGTTCATGATGCTCTAGATTACTCCTTTGATCTCTTGGGGGATGTATCCACCTCCTTGATTGAACATGTATCACCCAAAATAGTTCTTGAACCATACAAAGAAGAACAAAGAAGACAAAACAAACAACACAATGATTTATTTAATTCCATGTATCAACATTTTTATGGTTTTCCTTGTTTGTTTTTTTTAATTTTAAAAATCAAAATGATGATACACTGTATTCTTTATATTTTCTGGGTTAGGTATTATTCAGGGATCACACTGTGCGACACAGATGAATACAGTGCTCCCCTATCAAACCAATCATTACTCATAAAAGAATAATTGGTTGATAGTCCATGGTAATTTATTATATGAAAAATAAAATGATTCAAAATGATTGGAAACATGAAAACCATGGGTTTCCTCCTATGCAGCACTTTTTTTAACATCGTTAGCTTGACATGAACCCCCAAATTATCCAATTCCAACTTTCAAAATTTTCATAAACCCATCTTTATCCAATTACAACTGGATTTATATTGATTGTTTTCTTTGATATATTGTCATGTAAAAACCCATGTTCAATAAGGGGTGTGAAAATCAATGGAATTTCAGTAATGGTTGATTCGGTTTCTTCTACACTCTTTCCAATAATTTCAAGTGTTAAACCCCCTTTGTGGGTTTCATGAGATGAATAAATTACCAATGAAAGGTAATGGTTATCACAAATGATGGGATTCCTGAGTGGGAAAGTAAGGAAATTGATTTTGAGTTCTGGTTGGATAGGACATTAAAACACATATAAAAAATTAGAATCAAAATCAATTTCATTTTCAAAATTTCCCAACACAATTGGTTCCCATTTAATTGAAGATTCAATGTCAAAATTTTCTAGATGAGTTTCATGAATGGGTATGGATTTTATGTTTGTGATTTCTTATAATGGTTTAGTTATTGGTGTTTCTAAAAAATCATCATTGGAGAAATATTCTGGACATTCAATCCATGAAGAAAAATTTCCCTCTTATAAATTCATGAAATCAGTTTACTCTTGATTTAAGCACCCATCAACAATTACTTTATTATCTTCAAATATCCCAAATACAATGTATGGTTCTTCAATAAATTCAAGTGAGGTTTGTGGGAGACAATATTCTTGTATTAGTGATGAGGAAGAGACAACCTGAGTGGGAATGAGTTCCACAAAAGTCTTAATGCTTTGTATTTCTAATCTCAGTGATGAAACTTCTGAATTCATTTTAACCATTTTTTCAAACAATTGTTCATTTTTTTTTCAGGATTAGGGTTGATAGATGTTTTTACATCATTTACTTCCTCATTATTCATCTTTTCAATCATTCTTTATAGGTATGGAAATTGATCTTTTATACATTCATCATTACAAATATTGTTCATGTTATCGAGTGTGAGGTATTCATTCAAAGGTTGATCAAAGTAATTAAAATAGGTTGGTGATTACCAATGTGGATTTTCTAACTAATTCCATCCAGAGTATGTTAAGGGATATTATTTATTATACTCCATTGGATTCATTTGAAAATTTGGAATCATGATTTCGGGAGTCAAAAAAATAGAAAGGGGAAAAGAGATGAGAAATGGGGATGAGAAAAGAGAAATGAGGGAGAATATAAATATGTTCTAATGTGACTTACTTGGTATATGTGGATTGGACCCATACATTTACTAAATCGACCTCTTTTACCAATAGGGTATATTTGGGAGACAAAGATGAATATAAATCAAAGAATGGAACTCTTATAATGAAGAACAAATTTAAGATTTTAAGAACATAAAATAACATTCAATCCAGACCGTGAAAATACTTAGGATCAACCCATAAACGTTTATCCATCCATTTATGATATTCTATAAATGGAAGTGGGTAGTCAACTTTAAGAAGCATGATTGATGAAGAAAAAATATTGAAAAATGAACACTCCACCATTGTGTGATTAATTCACAAGTGTGGGTGTGAATAAATTCACACTTCGATTCAACGGTATCAACATGTGAAGAAAAGGAAGATAAAAAGTGGAAAAGAAAAAGAATAAATTTTATTAAAATACTAAATGTGAAAAAACATACATTAGACAAATTGTCGATCCGATTACAAAACGAAAGCGGGAAATTACAATTGAAAGAAATACAATGGATGAAGAAAAATTTGAATTGAAAGAAAAAATATTAGATTCCAATTAATTTCATCACCAGATCCTTATCTAGGCATGTTAGGAGTATTAGGTTCACCCCCAATAATCAATTCACCCCTAACCATTAATAAAGTCAAAAGGAGGTTGAAGAATCAAAAGGAAATTGACGTTTCGAAGTTGACCTGGAAAACTGTCCAGATTCATCTTCCATTTGGACGTTCGAATTTGACATTAAATATGGCTGAATCATCAGCGGTCGTAGAAGAAATATATATTCATTCATGTGTTCTCTATAATATTTCCAAATTTCAGGTCATTTGGTGAGTAAGTTTTAAGGTTATTCCCGAAATTGTGAGAATAATTTATGGGCGTTCATATCGGTCCCACCATTTAAATGTAAACTTCAGTTCCATATATCACCATGAAAACTTCAGAATTTACTCTGGCCATAGCTCAATAAAATGATCCTCATATTTTTATTTTTCTACTGTAAAAATTTGAGCTTCATTGGGCTTGGATTTTGGGCCCCCATATTTGTTTGATGGGCCTTAGGCCCATTATGCTTTTTTCAGAAACGTTTTGTATTCAGGTGCAAAAATATCTATCTTCCTTTGGGATTCATAAATCGGACCTAAAAGATAAAATGTTCCAAATAAAGTGGTGAATGATATACCAAAATATCAAATTCATAAAATTAATATATTTTTGTCCACAAATATATGAATGATTGGACCCAAATTGTCATTTTAAACCTGAATTGCATTTAAGATGAGAAATGAAGTTCTATTTATGTAATGAACTAAAAACAATGTTTATGGAGTTTGTAATAATGAATATAAAGATATTAAAAATTAATATTAGCCACTTTTAGTGACTATTCAATTAAACAACTAAAATATTTTCTAGTCTAGGTTTTTGGGAATTAGATAAAACCATACAAAAAATATCAGAGTTATAAAAAATTTATACAATAAACTAATTATGTTAGCATTATCTACCTCCTCATACAAAACAAATATCTTTGTAATTTCAATGAAATTAGTGAAAAATAATATAAAATATAGGATGGGTATAAAATTTCCAAGTAAATGGTTTTAATACCAGTAAAACATAATTTAAAAATAGTCTATAAAAAATAAAAAATATTTTATAATATATATATTTTCAAAATAATAATATAGGGTTTATGTAAATATTAATTTTCAAAAGTTGTTTAAATTAATTATCATTTTGAAATCCATTAATAATAACCTTTGAAAAAAACTTGGATTTCTCCTTAAAATATTTTTTGACAACAATAATCCTTGTAAGGATTAAAATGTTACATAGAAAAATTAAGAAAACCTTGTGGCCACTAGTAGTATCTCATGAAGGACAATGTCATTTGAGGTCATTTGTTCACTCCTAATTCATCATTATCTCATTTGATAACTACGTTCCGAATTATATGAAAACATTTTGAAAGTGCTTCCTTTCTCATTCTTAACCCATGAAATCCTTTCGAAATATTAAATATATGATTTTATTAAAGTAATATAATATTATAAATTATAATCATGAAGAAAATCACATTTTAAAGACACAAACATAAATGATTTGAAATTAAAAAAAATATTGTATTAAAATGCATAAAATGTCCATAAAAATTATAGATGATTTCCAAATATAATATAATTAACAAAAAAAATATTTTCCTAGAAAATTTAAAATTATCTTATAAAACTAATACTTTTAAAATAATATCCTTACCTAGAGTCTACCTCGTCATGTACATTTCTTTATCTTCCTTTTCTTTGGACAATCACTTTTATTAACACCATTAAACCAAAAAGGAAGATTTTACGCCTAAAATAATACCTCTATATTGTGTTTATAGATTTTAGGAAAGGGTTTAGTTAGGTATTGGATGAACCAAAAGGGGTTTTAAGTGTAAATAAATGAGAAGAATATGTTCCCTTTTATAAGAGAGGGGAGGGATACTGTTGGAAATTATGAAACTATTAAATCAATATAAACTAAATTTCAAATAAAAATGGATATAAAATTATTATTCTAGAAGATAAGATGATTATGGGTCAAAATAACATCATCAAATAAAATTTATATATGTTTGTGTCATATTATTATCCTTATCATTTAGTTTAAACCATTATTTTACCCCTTTAACTTTTTATGCGACAATATTGATTTTCATATTTTGAGGGTCATTATTATTTATATAAAATGAAAAAATACCCATAAAATAATATTTTTTGACATTTTAGATCTTATTAAAATAATGTTTCTGAATTTAATATATTTGGTAATTTTATATCATTTATAAAAATACTAGTTATTTTAAAATTTCATTAATTTCAATTTTAAAACTATTCATATATCTGAATTTTAAAAATATCAATACAAAGTAAATAACATTGAAAAAATATTTTAATTCTTCCATAAAATTTTACATTCATCTATAAAATTAATTTATCACATTAGTTATCAAACATTATATTAATTTTAATATTTCTATTAACACTTATTCGATATATCCATTAACAATATAATTAATGTACCAACATTGTGTAAGCATTTAATGTAATTATATATTCATGAAAAATTAAAAACAAATTACCATTATTAATGTAAATTTTTTGTCTTTAAAATTGATATTTATATTCGAAGTATATTCTTGAAAAATATATTTTAAAAATGATATAGTTTTCAAAAATATGAGTGTGACATCTTTGACTTTTCTTTAAATAAAATATTATAAATGTAATAATCTCATCCAAGTTGCTTCAAAAGGTTATAGGTTTTACCATTAGATGATTATGGAAGAATGTAACTCATCCAATAAAATTTGGGAAAGTTTTTGAGTCACTTAATGGTTCTTATTATTTTATTTAAAATAATTTATTAAATTTTCTCCTGTTTGCACAAGAACCATGTTAGTGTTGCATAAGAATTAAAGGTAATTATTTCATATATAAAAATAAAAATTATTTACTATCCTAAAAATAAATAAATTACGCTCATTATAATACTTTAAATGAATTCATTATATATATTTACTCATATCTTTGTTCAGATCACTTATTTAATTTGTTAATTTTTACTTTTTTAGCTTTGTGCAAACACTATTCAAGCATTTAGAGAATATTGTTATTATATAAGTTCAAAATTCTAAACTATCCATCAAAACCGTAATTTATGAATTATATATGATAAAAAAGTCATAAAAACACTTTTTACCTATTAATTAATATCTATAAGACACCATATTTATCTTTTATAGTGTTAAACAAGAAAAATGTCACCACTGAAAATGATTTTCATTTTCATCATGAAATAAATAATAATTTACATGTTTTGAATTATTTTTGTATGATATTTATATTAAAATATCATAAAATAGTCTTTATATAAGTTTAATAAATTTTTTTATCACAATTATATCTTTAAAATATCACAAAATAAAATGCATTTTATAGAAAACTACATTTTTTTATATTCACCAAATTTTATGATTTTTCAGGAAAATTATCAAAATATAACCATATAATAATTTTGATATGTTTATTTTAAAAATTAAGTTCATTTTATCAAAATAATTTTTATAACACTTTCAAAATTTTATTATAATAAGCACATATAGAAAAATAATCAAAATCAATTATGAAGAAAACATATTTTTAAAGATTAAAAAGACTTTACTCAAAATTATGTTATTATTTTATAATAATTTACCAATAAATTTTTATTAGTTAGATATTAACTATTTATTTCATAAATAATTTATTCTTATTCATACCCGATAAAATAACTTATAGGTTATAATGATCACTTTAAATAATAATATTTAACGTCCGTTTAAGCTTGTTGTGGCGTATATTATACGCTATCAAAAATAGTATTTACATTTAAAATATAGGGATGTTATATTCTTACCCCCTTATATGAATTTATACCTTGAAATTAGTTATTAAAATTTATGAAAATTATAAATTTCCATCTTTATAATTAATAAATACTATATTCTTAAGGGTACTTAACTATCTAGAAGTTCAAAAGAAAATTATATTTCTTAAAATTTTCCTCCAATGATAATTCCCAATATCTAAATTTATTTAGAAAATTTCCCGGATACCAAATATGATATCTTAAATCCACACTTTGAGGTTCTATCCTAAATCATGCAATGTATATTTTTATTAAAAATAAACTCAAAAATACACAGTACATTATACAACCAAGAATCTTTTCCAGGTTAGGTTTAAAAGAATTTAAAAAACCATAAAAAATTATAGTTTTACAAGTTTTTTAAAATTAACTAATTATCTTAGCATGTGATACCTCATTATATGATACACAAACCTTTGAAATATCTACTAAACCTATGAAAAATATTTTAAAACTTTACATGAGCATAAAATATTCCATTAAAGGGTTTAAAAACCAGTGAAAAATAAATTGAAATTCCTTTAAAAAAATTTATGTCTAATGCAGTATATATTATATTATATATATATTTTAAAATAACATTCTTGGATTTTTATTACAAATAATTTTCAATCCTTTTAAAAATATTTATCTATTTGAAAACAGTTTAGAAATACCCATTGAAAAATACTTTGATTTCTCCATAAAAACTTATTAAAAAAGATTACTTTTATAGATTAAAATGATGCATAGAAAATCTTATGAAAACCTTGAGGCCATTATCTATATCTATCGTAGGAAAAAAAATTTATTTTGTGGGTTCTATCTCCATTCCTCATCATCCTATATGATACCAAAGTGTCGAATATTGAAAAAACATTTTTGAAATATCTACTTTTTATTCATTTTTAACCTATTAAAAATATTTTAAAATATTAAATATATTATTTTCATAAAATAAAATAATTTAATAACTTATAAGATTAAAAAATATCTCATTTTATATGAAATCCATTTTCCTAGAAAAAAATTACTTACACATTAAATAAAAGAGAAAAAATACATTGTAATTAGAACAAACACTTGTATTAAAATTAATCCAAGGTTAATAATAATTATAGACGATAACCATATCTACTATAATGAATGAAAATAAAATATTTTCCTAGAAAATATAAAATTAGATTATAAAAATAATACATTAAAAATAATCCCCTTACCTTGAGTCTAAAACGTCACGTACATTTCTTTATCTTCATAATCTTTGGAAAATCCATTTTCTTAAAACATTATGTCCACAAATGATGGATTTATGCATAAAATTATATATCTAGAATGTGGGTAGTGATTCTTAGAAAGTATTTTTTTACGTTTTTTCTTATACTAAAGGGGTTTCAAGTGTGAAGAAATGATAATAAGAGGTTCCCTTTTATAAGAGAGGGGAGGGGCACACAAGGAATTTCTCAAAACATTTAATTTATATAAATTAATTTTCAATTAAAAATGGTTCCAAACTTATTAATTTATAAGACAAGATGTTTATGAGACCATGTAACCCCACCTAATAAAATTTAGATAATTTATGGTCACATTCTTACCCTTAACATTTATTTTAAACCCTTATTTAAACCCTCTCTCTTTTACCATGACAACATTGATTTTCACCCTTTGAGGTTTATTATTGTTAGCATAAAATGATAAAATACTCATAAATGGTTGATGGTTGACAGTTTAAACATTATTAATATAATTTGGATTAATTTTATATTGTCATAATTTTTATATCATTTAATTAAATATATTTATTTAAAAATATATTTAATGTTAGTTTTGACACTATTCATTACCTTGACTTTAAAAAATACAAATAAAATACGATAACTTAAAAAAAGTATTTTAAAATATCCCGTACATGAAAAATTAATCAATAAAGTTATTTTATGTCATTATTCATATCTAATTATATTTATTTTAATATTTTTAACAACATTTATTTGATATGTCCATTAACAAAATAAATACCATATCAACGTTGTGTAAGTATTTAGGTAATTTGTTTTTACTAAAATTTCAAAATAAATTACCATTATGAAGATATATATTTTATATTGAAAATTTATATTTATAGTTGGAGATATCTTATCGGTAACCCTGTCTTAAATATTTTATATTTATTAAAAATTAGAGTGTGATGATATTGACTTTTATTTAAATAAAATATAAAAAATTTCATAATCTAATCCATGTAGCTTAAAAAGGTTATAAACTTGAAAATTGTATGATTATGGTTGAAAAAAACTATTTTCATAATATTAGGACCATTATTTGGGTCATTTAATGATTTTTATCATTTTAATTCAAATTTTTTTTTCTACTTACACAAGCACCATGTCAGTGTTGCAAAAGAATTTAATATAATGATATAAAATATAAAAATTATAAATAAATTAATATGATAAAAATAAATAAATTAATCTTAATATAATTCTTTAAATTCATTAATCCGATTTATTTATTCAGATCCATGTCCTGAAAAATTATTTAATTTAAAATTTTATTTTTCTATCCTTATACAATCTTTGCAAAATCATTTGGATATGATTGTTATTATATAAGTCCAAAATTAGAAAATATAAGTACAAATAATAATTTATGAATTTTATTTAATACTAATTTAATTCAAAGAATTTCAAAATATTAATTAATATATATAAGACAATGAATTTACTTTTCAAGTGCTATGCAAGGATTACGTCAATATTGGTGATGATTTTCATATTTATCATGAAATAAATTATAATTTACATTTTAGAAATTATTTTTATTTTATATTTAAATTATAATATCATATAAGAGTCATTAAATAAGTTTAATTAATTTTTATAACATAATTATATGTTGAATATGTCACAAAAGATACCGTTTTTATAAAAATCTATATTTTTTACTATTCAAAACAATTTAACTTATTTAGAAGATTCTCAGAACATCACCTTAGTATAATTTTGATATGATGATTTCAAAAATTATGTTGATATTATAAAATAAATTTTATAAAAAATCATGAAATGATTTATAATATTAGTTCACAAAAAAATATAAAAATTATTTTTATTTAAAAATTATTTCTAAAGATTAAAATGAATTTACTAAAAATTATATTATTATTTTATAACAATTTACCAATAATTTTTGTATTTATTATATCCTAAATATTTATTTCAAAAATAATTTATTATCATTCATACACCCTAAATTATGGTCTAGTCTATAATGGTAACATTTAAATAGTTATATTATGTCATTCGTTCACGTTTTATGTGGCGTATGTTATACGCTATCAAAAATAGTGTTTCCATTTAAAATATCAGGATGTTACATTCTATCCCCCTTAAATGAATTGTTACCTATTAATACATTCTTTTAATATAATAAAATTCAGATTTTCTATCTTTGGAATAAGGGAAAACTATATTCTTTAGGGTACTTAATGACTTAGAAATTTAAAAGAAAATTCTACCGCTTAAACGTTTCCTCAAACGACAACACCTAATCTCCAAAGTCATATAAATCATTATTCTATTAAAAAATATGATATCCCAAACCCAAAACTTCTAGATTCTGTACGAAAACATGTTGTTCATTTTTTTATTAATATGTAATTGGAAAATAAATATTATATTATAAAACGAAGGGTATTTCTCTCAGGATCGGTTTTAGAAAATTAAACAACACTATACAAAAAAATTAACGTTATAAAAAATTTATACAATTGAATAATTATATTATAATGTGATACCTCCTTATATGAGATAAGTAACTTTAGAATTTTTCCTAAACGTATGATAAATATTTTAGAACTTAGGATGAGTAAAAAATTTCCGAGTAAGTGGTTTTAAAACTAGTGAAAAATAATTTGAAATTCCTTTGAAAGCATTTTATATTAATTTTGTTGATAATATATATATATTTTTTAAATAAAAAGAGTCATATCTTTAAAAAATAATTTTAAAAACATTTAAAAATTATTATCATTTTGAAAACCTTTCAAAAACACCGTTTGAAAAAATGAATTGATTTTTGCTTAAAATACCTTTTACAATAATAATACTTTTATGATTTTAAATGAAACTAAGAAACCATTAATAAGAACTTGTGGATACTATAAATATCTCATTTAGGAATAAGTCCCATTAAGTTCGTGGGTTCACTTCCCATTACTCATAATCTAAATTTGATATCCAAATGCTGAATTTTATGAAAACAGTTTCGAGGATCTTCCTTTCTCATTCTAAATGCATAAAAAACCTTTTTAAAAATTACATATATCATTTTTAGTGAATATAAAAATTTAATATATTATATTATTGATAAAAATATTATTTTTAGGATAAATAAATATGTTTTTAGAAAATAATTACATAAATTTAAATGACATGATGATAAATGCTTTAAAATTAAAAAAAATCCAGTATTAAAATGATTAAAATGAATAAAAAGTAAATAATAATTATAAATTATGAGATTATATAATATAATGAATGAAAATAAAATATTTTATGAGGAAGTAAGAATTTATATTATAAACATAATACTTTAAAAATAATCTGCCTCCTTGAGTCTGACTCATCATGTACATTTCTTTATCTTCCTCTCATTTGGAAAATCTCGTTACTTAACAACTTAAGACCACAAAGGATGTTGTTATGCCTAAAATAAGAACTCTATAATGTTGATAGAGAATATAAAATATTATTTTGTAAGGTATTGGCCAAACCAAAAAGGTTTTGAAGTGTAAATTAATGATAATGAGATGTTCCTTTTTATAAGATAGGGGATGGGCACTATTATAATTTAAAAAAATATTAAATTAATATAAAATAATTTACCATTAAAAATGTATCTAAAGTTATTATTTTTAAAGATAAGATTAATATGGATCCAAATCCTCTATTAAAGTAAAATTTTGATATGTTAAGGTAATATTTGTTCCCTAATCATTTAGTTTTAACCCTTATTTAAACCCTTTAAATTTTACTCAAACAACATTGATTTTCACCATTAGAGGGTCATTATTATTAAAATAAATCACAAAAATACCAAGAAACGGGTGATTGTTGACATATTTAATCTTATCCTAATAAATTAGAAGAAATTAATTTTTTTTAGTAATTTTGTATCATTTAATAAAAAATATTATTTGTTCTTGAATATCATTAATGTCAATTCTGTCACTATTCATTACTTTTACTTTTAAAAACATCAATTCAATAATATAAATAAAAAAATATTTTAATAAATCCATAACATGTAAAAGTAATATATAAAATTATCTTATCAAACCAGTTCTCTAAAATTATATTTATTTTAACATTTTTAATAACATTTATTTGATATTTCAATTAATAAAATAATTGTTACATAAGCGTTGTATACGAATTTAAGGTAATTATATGTTCAATAAAAATTAAAAATAAATTTACATGATGAAGATAAATATTTTATATATAAAATTACTATATATAGCTGAATATATATTCTGTATAACACTATATTAATTTTTTTTATTAAAAATATGAGATTGACATCTTTGACGTTTCTTTAAAAAAATATTAAAAATATTATAATATTGTACAATTTGTTCCAAAAGGTTATAAATTCTAATTTTATATTATTATGGTAAAAATAAATCACAAAATAAAAATTTGGAAATTTTTGGGGTCATTTTTTGGCTCTTATCATTTTAATTGAAATCATTTTAGTGATTTTTCTCTTGTTGGCATAAGCATTGTGTTAGTAGTTCATAAGTATAAAAGGTAAATATTTCACGTATAAAAATTAAAAACAAATTATTATATTAAAAATAAATAACTTAATCTCAATATAATACTTTAAATTCATAATTATGTGTATTTAATCATTTCTAAGTCAAAACAATGTATTTAATTTGTTAATTTGACTTTTCTAGCCTTACTCAAGCATTGCAAAAATATATGTATAAGCTTTTTCTTGTATATTTGATAAATTAGAAACTATAATTCAAAATAATAATTTTTTTTATAATATTTTACAAAAATGTCAGGAAAATACTTGTTACCTATTAATTAATATCTATAAGGCACCAAATTTGACTTTTAGTGTGCTGTTCAAGCACTGCATCAATGCTGAAAATGATGTTCACATTTATTGTGCAATAAATATTAATTTAAATGATCTGAATAATTTTTGTATGATATTTATATTATAATATCATACATGAGTCATCAAAATTTTTAATAAATATTTATATCACAATTATGTCTTGACGATATTACAAAGGATATCATATTTTATTAAAAATGTATTTTTTACTATTTAATTTAACATTTTTATTAAATTCTTAAAATCTCAACACAATATAATTTTGATATTATGATTTAAAAAATGAAGTTAATTTTATCAAATTAATTTTCTAAAACTTCTAGAAATTAATTATAATATTCAATCATTAAAAACAATAAAAAACATTTTCAAAGAAAATATATTTTTGAAGATTAAAAAGACTTTACTAAATGTCATGTTATTATTTTATAATAATTTAACATTAAATTTATATTGATTTCGTACTATATTTTTCTATTATAAATAATTTATTCTTTTTCAGACCAACTAAACTAAAATCTAGGTTATAATGGTAACATTTAAATAAAAATATTTAGTTGTTCATTTTAGCTTTATGTGACATATCTTATACGCAATCAAAAATAGTGTTACCTTTTAAAAAATCAGGATACTTCATGGGATGTATTTTGGTCAAGTAGATTGAAATGTACATGATTAAATATATATTGATAAAGGGAAATAACATGCCTTTTTTAGGGTGAATTTAGATTTTCTAGGTAGTCTGGATAGAATAAAGGTTGATAGAGACCTTGTATTATGTTCTTAGTTTTGTTGAGAGCCCTACTGTGATTTTTTAAGATATTAAAATTGTTCATAAATATTTATAGATATGATATATATATATAACATAAAAATGGTTTTAAAAAAATGGATTTAAAATTATTTAGTGATTTTTTAGTTTTTAAATGGTCTAAAAAATTTGTTAAAAACAATTTTTATTGTTCTAGTTATCGTTTGATTACCAGGTAAGATAAATATCAAACTAGATGTATATTGGAAATGAGATGATATAAATTTAGTTATGAGTATTAATTTTAAATTATATTAATAATATATACAAGAAGGGTTCTTGATGAACATTGATAGAGATGAGTGAAATGCTCATATGGATCCCCATCTTGTGATTATGATTATAAATTTTATTTAGGAAATTTATAGGGAATCTAATTGTGATAGGTTAAGATATATTGATCATTCCATGGTGTATTTTTTAAAAATCCATCATCAAATATAGGTGATGATGAACCTAAGTATGAAAAATAACCTATGGATAAGATCAACTATATACTCTCATTCTTATGGACATTTAGATCATTAAAGGATGATTTTAAAAATTATTTACAGGAAAGAGATGATAAAAAATTGTGGGATTAAATGATGGAAGCTAAAGTGCATATTGATATTAATTATAAGGGTTTCTCTATGATATTTAATGAATAATATTTCCATCATGAGTTAATAGAATCCATATCTAAGGAATTTCTTGAATTTGAAAAAGGAAATATGTCTTTGATGCTGTATACATTAATGTTTAAAAATATTGTGTAGTATATTCTATGGTTATTAAACAATAATAACTTGATGGTTAAAAGGTTTTAGATATATCTACATTCAATTATTTGATAATGAATTATTTTTAGAAGTTTCTTAGTTATCAAGAGGTACATACTAGGAAAACTATGGTGGAATCATACATAGAAATTAAATATAACTTGAAATCATTCCTTCCAAATATGAGTGGGAGAAAGTGTTATTTAAATTTTTCTAATAAAAATCAAAGGAATTTACATAATAAATATATTAATTTTTACTCATTTATTTCTTAATGAAGGATTATATCTATGTTCTATCATTGTATGGGAAAGGGTTATGTAAAGACTCACTAATCTATTACACCTTGACTTTGATATTTTTATAGCAAGATGGGTCATTCAAAGATGTTCTATGAGTTTTTCTCTAAGGTGAATTGTGTAAGGGAGTATAATTTTACATAAATATAATATATTATAGTGGATAAAGTGAATCAATATGGACTAGGGGATCATGAAAAGTGGTAATTCCACAGGAGTAGTAATAACTCTTTCCAACTATTCAAGTGGATTTGGAATTTGATGTTAAAGTAGATCCATATAATATTTAAGTTATTATCTTGATTTATTATATTATTATTGATATAAAATGTATTTTAATTTTTATTATACAATTATTTGATTATATCACTGATAATTTCACTATATAAGATTATTTTATAATATTTATTTTATTATTATATTTTTGATTTTAATGTGAAAATGAACCAAAAAGTGATTTTAATTATTTAGTTGTATTTTTTCATAATTTTTCTCAATATAGATCAATAGAAGATATTATTTATATATAGGTTGTAAAAAATAAATGGCTATCCAGAGTGGATATTGGAAGTTAATTGTATAATCAGTGGTAGCATTGGTTAGGGAACAACAATGAGTGTCTATACTCAAAAAATGGGCACAAAAGGTAATTAATGTTAAACTATGTATGTAACACAAATAAAGTGGGATCTTTATCAGTGAAACTAACTATTCCATAACTAAAGGATGTGAAAAATCCTATAAAAATATATAGGCATGTTCATGCTTGATGATAAAGTGTGACAGATCAAGTGGTAATTATTTTTAAATCTACCAATATTTCAAATTTAAAAAATATTATCACTTGGATAATACCTATGTTCCTATAATATAATACAATATCCACCCACATATTCCCATGTTACATTCCAAGTAAGTGGTAACCTTGTAATGTAGCCTATATCACTTCCCAGGTTGGGGAAAGCTCTATAATGTCCTCCGCATTGCTGATGAATAAAATGAAACACACAGTAAAGAGAGATAATTGTGACACTTTATTTAAAAAATTTCATCTACAATTACAAAATGAATGTTTCTATGTATGATAACCACATTTTTGAGATTATATCACAAATATAGATATAGAAGATCACATTCCAGAGGCCATGTTACTAATGAAACCAAAACCAAGATAAGAAAGAATCTATGATTATAGGTGTGATCTAGAGTCCACATGGATTCCATTTGTAAGATCTAGAAGTAAAAATCCATGTAACCACTGTCTAAGTAAATTTTCCATGACAGAAATAAGTTATACACAAGGATTTTGATGATGGAAAGGGAAGAAAGAGGAAGGTCAAGGGTACTAAAATCCATGTTTCTTAAGGATTAATTAAAAAATAATTATCTACTTATATATAAAATAAATTCCCAAACAACTGATTTCCACGTGGAATAATCATAATATAAGATTTTATATAATTATGACAAATAAGTGTTTAGGAAAACATTAAATGTGTTTCGACATTTGGAGGGATTTTGTTTATATAAGGAGGAACTATTTTCTAGGGGATGGGAAGCTAAACTGTATATTTTATTCGAAGGATAAATTAGAAATATATTAATTTTGAGTTTTTTCCTATAATATATATATACTTATGTTTGTTCAATTCTAATATTTCATAAAACTTTTAAATGTTTTCATTTATTATTTTTTCATTCTCATCTGAGTGTTATGTTGTTATACTGTTAATTTTTTCTCCCATTCTCATTGTGACATAACAAAAAATTTCACTCATATGTAATTGAATTTTTATGGACACATGGACTCAATAATTCATATTAATATGTCATGGATTTCAAACTAGTAGCCTTGGTCAGTGATGTTATGGTGGGAAGACTATACCCTCATAATAAGAGTGAAGCAGAACATTATAATAAATGGATTTATAATAAAAATAGATAATAATGATCAAGAGTAGAAAAATAAATCTTCAAGAAATATAAAATAGGAAGAATAAATAACAAAGAGTGATATACACAAAAATTATTATCACTTCATGATATAAAAAATGGTGATCAAGGGGAACAAGGAAATAGTCACACATACATAAACATTCAATCTTTTTAGACGAATACTTAATAAATTTCATAAATACAAGTCAAAGGTCTGTAAAGGATTATTTTATTAGGATACTAGATACAAATTCATATTATTTTAAATGCCCGAGATTTTCATACATAAACATTCAATATTTTTAGATGAATACTCAATAAATTTCATAAATACAAGTCAAAGGTCTGTAAAGGCTTATTTTATTAGGATACTAGATATAAATTTATATTATTTTATGAAACATATTCAGTATATTTCACATATATCATCCCATTTAGTACTCTTCTTGGAGATAACTAACTTAAAACATTCTTTATAACTTGGGAAAATAAAACACAAGAAATAGTGATCATAGATGCTTAGTTGAGGTAAACATAAGAGATATCAATCGATGATCATAATAAGACATAAGATAAGAAAAGGGTATGAGTCCATGAACATTACATAAAAGGTTCATACCCAATCTATAAAAGATTATAAACATCATTCATGGACTAAGATGTTATCATTTAAAAGACATGCATCATAAGACTAATATATAATACTAAATCAATCATTAACAATAAGTTCATTTAATATAATCATGGAACCTTGAAAAGTATAGAAACAATATCATATATCAAGGTAAACTAAGAAGACCATAAAATCACAGTAGATCATACATCCCTACATTTTTCCTATAACATAATGAATTTGGAATAATCACCTATTTCCCATTGTAGATCAAGTATAATAACTTATTTCCCATTGTAGATCAAGCACATCGACCTATTTCCCATAATAGATCAAGCATATGAGCTTGTTTCCCATAATTATCTATTGAGATATAAATCTTTTCCCAATGCATTGGAGGGAGATATAGGTCCCATAAATATTGTAATATATACATTTTTATTCTATAAAATCATTAATAATTCATCATATCATCATATCATAACCTATGCCAAAAAATTTGGGTGTCGTATATATTTCATCAGTATATCATTGCATAACCCTTGGAAAAAATGGGTTTCAAAATCATATCTTCATCATGATCATAAACATACACCATCTATATAAATACTAATGTTGGAACCATTGGATCATATCCCTAGTAAAATATAACAAACACAAAAGGTTGTTTTCATTCACAGACAGAAATACTATAAATTGATTCTCAAAACATTATTGTGGAAAATATACTTTACATTTTGAAATCACTTATATAAAAAATAAAAAATTTGCAAAATATAATGGAAAAATATTACATAGAAAGTAACACTGAAAAGTGTAAACTAATTTTAAACTAATTGATTGGTCATGATGGTGGAAAATTCTATTCATTCCGTACATGTTAAAATATTTATTCATTTAATTTTTTTGGGTAAAAATTAAAAATTAAATCTTTTGGAAAATAAAAAGAATATTTATTTTAAACCATTTTTTAAATATTAAAAAATGGGTTTATTTTAATTATTAAAGGATAATATTAAAAAATTTATTTAAAACATTTTTTGAAAACTTGGACTTGGAAGGAAATGGATTCTTCACCGAATAGAGAAATAAAGTCTTTTATCATAAAAAAATTCTTTTTGTATATTTATTTATTAAATAGAGGAAGAAGAATGGAAAAAAATGAATTCTCAAAAAATACACTGATGATATTAAAATACACGACTCTTATGATAGTAAGATCAAAATATTTTATCATTAGAAAATTAATCATAAACAATCTTGATAAACAATGAGATTGTGACATAAAACTTTTACCATTTGGTATGTTTTGAATTATATGCCATGTGAAGTAAATAACCTTAGTTATATTTTTATATACCATAATTTTCTTGATAATAATAATAAAATAAATTCATGTGTATTATATACACTATATAATACAAATAAGTGGTTAATATGGCATGTGTCTCATAGAAATAAAAGAAAGATGAAAATCCCTTAAACGCTTTGTTAACATTTGAATCATAAGACCCATGAAAGAATAATTTTAAATTAATAATTAAAAAGAGTTATAATAAATAAATTCATGATATAAAATTTCATTGGGTCTATATATAATCCTTACAAAATAATATAGGTTCATAAAATAACATATGTCCTAAAAAGTTAATTTGAGATAAATATCCCTTACCTCAAGTATCAAATTTATCTGTACACATTCAAAAATCATGTAAATTAAATATTGGTTTATTATACATATATTGAATAATCATAATAATATATTTCATCCCATAGATTATTTACCTATGACATTTTATTACCCATTTATTTTCAATTCTTTGTTAAAATAAAGTTTCGGAGAATAAATACTTCATTTTTCATGTATGTTTTTTATTTTATATATTTAATCAATTTACTTTTATAATTGTTGAATAGTATCATAAATTTAAACCATGATATAAATACAATATTTATTTGTTATGTATTTATCATGATTTATCTATAAAATTTAGAGATAGAAATCTAATTATATCGTTCATGGAGATGACAAGCTATACAAACCCATGAGTGTAATTTAAATTTTCTCAGCGAATGGAATGAAATAAATGTAAAAGATAATAAAACATTAAATGATTTTTTAATCATATATTATATATATATATTCATTAAATATATCCTTACTACCATCTATGTAAAAATGAACTGAAAAACATAACTACTGGAAATGGGGTCTATCCCCACGCACCTATTCCCACGGTTCTTTAAACCGTGGGGATAGTATGTTTTTTTGCTGTTTATACCCACGGTTTTATTAAAACCGTGGGTATTAATTTTTTTTCGAGCCCTTGTATCGGGCTCCTCCTCAATCTCTCCTCAAATCCGCGACGCATCGAGCTCTACCCTACCTCCCCAAGCCGCGACGCCGCTCCCCGACCACTGACTCCCGACCCTCCCCTCTCCTCTCCGACTCCCCTCCCCGGCCTCCGACTCCCCTCCCCGGCCTCCAACCCCAGGCTCCGACTCCCGGCTCCGCCTCCCGGCTCCCGACTCGCGGCTCCCGACTCGCGGCTCCCGACTCGCAGCTCCCGATTCGCGGCTCCCGGCTCCCGACTCCCGGCTCCCGACTCCCGGCTCGGCCTCCCGGCTCACGACCTGGACCTCCCGGCCTTCTCAGTAGTGATTTTTTTTATGCTGGAGTCCCAGATTTCCTGGTAATTTCTTAGTCTTGGTTGATTTCCCATAATTTCATCATATTACCTCTTGATAATCAATTAGTGTTGTAGTCAAAGGTAGCAGTTGATGCATTCATAGGTTAATGGAGTGGTTTGATTCTAAATTTTTTTAAGCAATTTCATTTTTTTATGATGGAATACTAAAAGATGAATGATATAAATATCCTGATTATCAAACCCAGTGAGAATATTTCCCCAAATTAATTTAGCATTGATAATCCTAAGATGCACTATTTTGGCCTTAAAATAGTATATATGAATGTATGTACATACACATGTTGAGCAGTTCCGGGTGGTTGTTTATAAATCTATCAAGTTTCAGGTGTTGGCTTGGTTCCTCTTTGAGGAAGGGTACCCGTCCAATTCCTCAAATTTATTAATGCATTAATTAGTTTCTTACCACACTTTTTCTTTGTTTTTAGTTAATGCAGTGAATACATTAGATTAAATTCCTCTTAATCTTGAATTTAGTATGTTTCATGATTTAAGAGTTAAAGGTAATAAATGATTGTTTCATAAGAAATATCATGTTTATATATTAAAACCCCTCCAACGGAGGTGCGCTGTCTTCAAGTTAAAAAACAATTATTAGACTTTTAGGATTTATTGTCTTGTTGTACTGATATTTCTTTATGAATTGATGTTATGTTTGAATTATGTCATATATGACCCCTAATGGAATTAAAAAAACTAATTTTTCCTATTTAAATGATTAAATAACCAAGGAACCGTTTAAGTTCTTTGACCGGTTTTTATATTGGAATTACCCATGTAGAATTGTTTCCCATAATTTTCATTTTAGTATGTTGACATGTTTGAGCCACCATTCGGTGAGCCTTAGATTTAAATTTCTAAGGGTATGATTTTCTATATTAAATGGCTTGAATTATCTTTTGAATTTCAGAATGGAAATTACCCTGTATGCACAACATTTAACCCGCCTAATGTAAGTGCTTCAATGTAATAATTAAATGTGAAATAGAAATTGTAAAGTATACTAAGTACATGAATTAGCCGTATTAGATGTAATTGAAAAATATGTTGCGTATTCATAGAACCCCTTACCATGTTAATGGAAGGTACCAGAGTGAACCTTGATTATTGAAAATGCCTTAAATGGATTAAATGAGTGGTTTCAAGCTACATGGCCTTGTCACACTAATGAAAGGCCAGGGTTGAACAAAATTGACTTATAGATTAATTATTACTTGATTAAAGGGTTTCATGCTACTTGGCCTTGTCACACTAATCAAAGGAAAGGCTTGAACCAAATGGAATATTATATGAATTCAATATCAAAGTAGGTGTGGCCTGACTCAAGCTCTCCTTGGATACTTGAGAGAAAGCCTTGAGCACTCAAGGACCCTATTCCGAATTCAAGGATACAACTTTCTTAGGTTGAGACCTACATAGAACCTGATCCTTGTCTAACTTTAGATGCCTGGTATGACACCATATAATCCCTCATGTATTACAACAAGATTCCTTAGATACACTCCTTGGTTCCAGAATTGACAAGTAGGTGCCATGGTTAAATCCTAGCCCAATCTTTTCTTAGACCCATTTTACCTTGGATGAACTTCTTAGACTAGATAGTCCTCTTATTGTGGAATTAGTTGGACTGTTATCCTTGGATTACACTCTTACCCCATGTGAGGCTATAGTTATTACTAAGTTGTTGACACTTTAGGTCTATGTTTCCTTGGTTATAACCTTGGAACTTCATTATTAAATATCATTACATGTTTTATTCTCACATCTTAGAACCTCAATATCTTTCTCATATAAATTATATTTAAACAGGATAAAATTGATTAATGAAATGGTTACACATTCTGACACCAGTCAAAGGCTAAAGAAGGTATAACTGCTATGTGTCCCATAGGAACCTATACGGGTGATGTTTATTTATCTCTCTATTATTATTCTATATACCAGTGAACTATATATTTTATACTGCACTATCTAGATTGGGCTGGACATCAGTGGTTCCATCCTATTATTATTTATATCTCACACCCTACTCAGGCCGCTATTACATTGGGATACTCGAGTATACTTTCATTTTCTCAGGACCTTGGACCTTGCTTTTCAATGTATGCTTGTAACTAGAGTTAGGAGAAAAGGACTGAGTTGGATCTCGGGATGCTCAAGGAGATCTCCCATGGGGTTTTGATGTGACTTTATTATTTTTTTATTTTATTGAAAATAATGATGTAATGTTTACTACTTTTAGATATGTATCATTACCATGTCATGCGTTCATCTGTTGTTTAAACTACCATTGACCACTTTAATTCAGTTATAATAATATTTATCTTATGCTGCTTTGTCATTTATTTACTACCTCTTTCGTTGTTGATTGTTATTTATTCAATTTTACCACTGTGTATATGTGATAAGAGGGTATAGTCCCCACTATCACCTCTCGAGACCCTCACTACAAGTCAAAAACCTCTAACGTATGGGGAGACTCACCAGCCCCCCTGCCCTACACAACCTCTCCCCCTCCCTCTACTGCACCAGTCCCTCCCCCTCCCCCTTCCCTTGCGCCAGCCCCTCCCTTAACCCCCTGCTGCAACATCCCCTCCCCCTGCACCAGCCCCTCCCCCTCCCCCCTCTTGCACCAGCCCCTCCCCCTACCATGCACCAGCCCATCCCCCCCACCAGCCCCTACCCCCCCACTACACCAGCCAGCCCCTCCCCTCCCCCCTTCCCTTACATCAGCCCCTCCCCCCCCCCACACTGCACCCCCACCAGCCCCTTACCCCATGCTTCCCCAGCCCCACCACCAGCCCCTCCCCCTCCCACTTTCCCTGCTGCACTGGCCCCTCCCCCTTTCCCTGCTGCACCAACCAACCCTCTCCCTCCCCCCTGCACTACTTTCCATGTGGAGTGTCTTTTTTAACTTTTTTCTTTAGTTTACATCTCAAGGAATACCTTTTTCTCTTTTTCCCTACTTATTCAATCATGAACTCCTCTTGTCATTAAATACTTGTCATTAAATATGTTTTGCTAGCTACTAATATGCTTTGATTGATTTAATAATAAAATTGATTGTAATGATTTTTTTAAATATGATTTACATTGTTGATTGAATGATAATTTTTTTTCTTGTTATAGAATGGATAGAAGCTGGATGTATCGTACCGATCGGATTTCAACCGAGTTTCAAAATAATTTGGAGAATTTTTTAGATTTTGCATTTAGCAATGCGTCAGATGGAGGTTGTATACAGTGTCCCTGCTATAATTGTGTTGGAAGACCATGGTTAAGACGAGAAGAAGTTAGTTACCATTTAACGAAATTTGGATTTCAAGCAAACTATAATGTTTGGTTTCACCATGGAGAGACGAGTCAATCTTCGACTGTTCATAAACGAAATGAACGAAGTGACATGGAGAATTTGATATTTGATCGGTTTCCATATGTGCATCATTCCGAGAGAGATAGCATGCCGGTGCAAGAAGACAATGATATCAGTACACATGAGGAAAATGCTGAAAATGATGATGTTGACATAGTGAAAAATTTATTGGATGATGCCAGAACTCCAGTATATCAAGAATGTACTAGAATGACCAAGTTGGAATTTTTAATGCGGTTATATCATGGGAAAACTATGTATGGGATTTCTAATACTGCCATTGATTATATTCTTACATTTTTGAAGGACTTGCTTCCTGATGGTGCAGATATTCCCTCAAATCATTACATGGCATGGAAGTTAATTAAGCAGCTTGGATTTGCTACTAATAAAGTCCATGCTTGTCCGAAAGATTGCAGTTTATTTTTGGAGGAAACAACTGACCGTAATGACTGTAAAGACTGTAGTACATCTCGATGGAAGACAAATGCAGATGGAACACCGTCTCGTGTGCCACAGAAAGTCATGTGGCACTTTCCATTGATTCCCAGACTTCAAAATCTATTCATGTCTCCAGAAATCTCAGCCAATATGCGATGGCACGATGTTGAGAGAATTAAAGGAAATGATGAGCTGGTCCATCCAGCAGATGGATTAGCATGGCAGACATTTGACGCACAACATCCTGATTTTGCAGCTGAGGTGCGTAATGACAGATTGGGCCTATCATGTGATGGTTTTAATCCGTTTGGTCAGATGCTTACTGCTCATAGCACGTGGTCGGTTTTTATTCATGTTTATAATCTTCCTCCGTGGATGTGTATGAAAAAACCTTTCACTTTCTTGAGTATACTGATATCTGGACCTTCGGATCCTGGTAATGACATAGATGTATACTTGCAGCCTTTAATAAAAGAGTTGAAACAACTTTGGGATTTAGGTGTGCAGACATTTGATGCTTCTTCAAAGAATACGTTTCAGATGCGTGCTGCCCTTCTATGGACCATAAATGATTTCCCTGCCTATGCAATGATGTCTGGGTGGAGCACGAAGGGAAAACTTTCATGTCCCGTTTGTATGAAGAATACACGATCGAGAAGGCTTAAATATCGTCGTAGTTTCAGTTTCATGGGGCATCGCCGATTCTTGCCAATGGATCATCAATACAGGAAGAATCGTCGGAGGTTTGATAATAATGTTGACACTGAAGAACCACCTCAACGTATGTCAGGAAGTGATGTGCTTGATGAATTGAAAGATTTCAGCTTTTCATTAGGAAAAGGTCATTTGACATCTCGAAAGAGGAAGAATGCTGATACTGAAGTCATATACAATTGGAAAAAGAGAAGTATTTTTTTTGTGTTGCCATATTGGTCTACTAATTTGTTACGTCATTGTTTAGACGTAATTCATATTGAGAAAAATATATGTGAAATGTTGCTTGCAATTCTTTTGAATATTAAGGGGAAGACCAAAGATGACTTCCGATCTCGTCGGGATTTATTGGATTGGGGTATTCGACCAGAACTACATCCTGTTTGTATCGGTGAAAACAAATGGAAAGTTCCCTGTGCTTCTTATGTGATGACACAGGCAGTGAAAGATCAATTTCTGGCAGTATTGGGGAATATTAAGGTTCCAGACGGCTATTCCAGCAACATATCTAAACGAGTCAACAGAAGACATTTGAAATTGAAATCCCTAAAAACTCATGATTACCACATCCTTCTTCATGAATTGATTCCAATAGCAATTCGACATTTTCTATCCAATAATGTAAGGGTGGCAGTGATTCGGTTGTGTCATTTTTTTAGAGACCTTTGTGCTAAAAGGTTATCCAAATCATTGTTGATAAAAATGCAGCAAGAGGCACCATTAATTCTGTGTGAGTTGGAAAAAAATTTTCCTCCATCCTTTTTCACTTGCATGCTGCATTTAACAGTTCATCTTCCAACTGAGACACTTCTTGGGGGACCAGTTGCTTTTCGGTGGATGTATCCCACTGAAAGAAATATGTGCACAATGAAATCATATGTCCGAAATAAGAATTATCCTGAAGGTTCCATTGTGAGGAGTTATCTGGCCCAAGAATGTATGGATTTTTGTTCAATGTATTTGTCTGATGTGAGCACAAGACATAATCGACCAATGAGAAATGAAGATGAGCAGTATGAGGAAATTCAACCCTCGTTTCCATCTCTTCCCCAAACAGGTGGAATTGTCGGGTCATATACATTGGTTACATTGAGCTCTGAAGAGCGGAATATAGCACATCGTACAGTCTTGTTTAATTGTGGTTTGTTCGATGCCTATATCAAGTAAGTAATTTGAATATATATATGTTATCTCATATGATATCATATCACATATACCTTATACTTTTATTGTCATTTTATGTAGAGAACATAAACAAATTATAAGTAGAGTTCATCGGTCTTTGCCGTTGAGAAGGAGAGAGGCTATGCATAGCCAAGAGTTCCCAGCTTGGTTGAAATAAAAGGTATGACCATTACATTAAATACCTTAAAATATAGATATATATTTAATTATATTACTCATGTATTCCAGGTATTGAGTTTACCTGCTGACTTCATTTCTCAAGAATTAAGAGCGTTGGCTTTTGGTCCCAATTCTTTGGTTCGTGACTGCAAATCTTTAATAATCAATGGATACATATTTGTTACAACTGATAAAGCGGTGAAAATGAGAACACAGCATGATGGCGTTATGTTAATTGCTAGAACGGACTGTTATGCCAGTGCATCTGATAGTCGACCTCGATATGAAGATGTGTATTATTATGGACTGCTTGAGAAAATATTGTTATTGGATTACTACTCTTGAGGTCGAGTCACTATGATGCAATGTAAATGGTTTGATTCAATGACGCGCCATGGTACATTTATTGATGATTGCGGATTTAGAGTTATTGACATGAGTCGATTCCTGCATACCGATGAACCATACATTTTGGCATCAATGGCAAAACAAGTGTTTTATGTGAAAGATCATCTGAACCCTGATTACGGTGTCATTAATGAAGTAATCCGAAGACATATTTTTCATGATGCTGGGGATGCAATTGTCACCATTGACGCCACCATCGGTGTTAGCCAAAATATTGCATTTGATGACACAAATTGTCCCATTGTGAGGGATGATGTTGAACCTGAGGTAGTGGAGGGTAATATATAAAAGCAACCATATATATTCAGAGTTCATTCAGTTTACCTTGACGTGAGTTTCTCAGGTTGGTACTAATTTAATTACTTTAATTTACTTTTAGTTTGAAATGATATGTCTGTTTTAGTAATGTTTGGTTTCGTTTCATTTAATTCTATTTCTTTCAATTCAGAAAACTGGTTTTAAAATGTGGTTTTAAAAATTGTATAACTTGGTTGTAAATTATCATTACTGAAAGATGTTACGAAATTTTTTAAGTAGTATCTATGATTTGTAAAAATTGTTGCTAAAAATATTTATTTCATTCTTATGCAGATTATGAAGAAAACTACAGAAGCTCGCAAGAAGAGATTATTTGATGCTGATCCTGTTAGACGTGAGCGCGAGTTGTCTTCAGTGAGTATATTAATTTAAATATTTATCTTCTGCATTACAAATAATATCAAGTTCATATTTTTGATCCAATTTTTTTAGGGACATGTAACTCCAGAGAATCCTCTTCCCAGTATGGGACCGAGTAGGGATCCTCCTAGACCTAGGCGGAGCTCCCGTCTTACCACTCCCCACACTGACCCATTAGTGGACATCCCATCTACCACACATGTCTGCCCTCCGCTTGAGACCCCTGGGATGTTCCCATACATGCCGCCATCATCATCCCGTTTACCCTCTTTTTCCCATTCCATGTCCACGCCGACTCGACCGATGTTCTCACCTGCACAGTTTTCATATCCATTCATGTATCCCCAGACCTACTATGCATATTCTGACATGTCTACGCCACATCCTTTTCCTACCATCCATCCTACACATATTGAGTCTGTTCCTTCAGTTTCCACTCCTGTTCATGAAGATCAGCCGGAGCATGCTGTGGAACAGATACTTCCTTCGGAGGATGCTGATCCAGCACAGTCTACGGATGCCTCACAGCCTATTCAGGAGGATGCTGATCCAGCACAGCCTACGGATGCCTCACAGCCTATTCAGGATCCTGCATCAGGTTTTTTTATTATAAATGTTTCAAATTATAGCATTTCACTTTTTTTCTATTGTATTGTCACCTAACTCTTCTCTTTTCACCTCTTATCTTATTTAGTGGGATCTTCTAGTAGGCGACGTGGGCGCACTCGAATGCAGGATGCTTGGAATCGTGAAACTCAGATTATGGTGGATTACAATTCTCAAAATCAAATGGTAGGTAAAAATGCCTAAGGAGTGTAGAAGTTTCATGGATACTTTAGCCAAATATCATGATATCGTTCTCGGTGGAACCGATCTCATGGAGAAATATCAGTGCCGACATCAAGGAATAGGGCATGGGCGCAGATATGGGTACGAAAATTTTATAAATTTATATTGATATTAGTAATGTATTTATATGACTTAACATGTTTGTTGCAGAGTCGATTAACTTTCCTAACGGTGAAGCTGCCAAAGCTGCTAGGTTGAGTGATCTTGGAGAGTATTGGCGGGTCATACAAGTATGAGTTACATATTGGTTGGAGGAGCAGAGTGGGTACTGAGTTAGAGGGTGTACCCACAAACCCTGACTGTCCAAAAAGTCAATATCAAAAAATGACCGCACATTGGAATACTGAACAGTATAAGGTACTACCCATCTTTACTGTTTTTTATATAAAATTTAATTTTTATTACTTGTATTGTTTTTTTGTTTCTTAGGAAGTGTCAGCGAAAAACAAAAAAAAACAAAGATGAAATGACCATATCTACACACATTGGTGGCGCACTACAATGCCCCGATAAAGAGAAGCGGCTGGTACGTTCATCTGAATTAAAATAATGTCTTTATTTATAACATGTCATCATAACTTATTCATACTTTCCCTTAGTTAGTCCATGTCTTTACCTCAACGTTTGTGGGTCTTTGTTGCAACTCACTTCAATCCAAATATTTTGCATTAATCATATATGGTTGTAATTCAAATTTGTGCACTTGTTATATGCAGCAAGCTGAATTGGGCATTGAAGGTCCTGTACCTCGTGCCAAATTATTCTGCTTCAGTAGGAAAAAAAAAGATGGAACTGCAGTTAATTCACAAACACAAGATAAAATTGTAATTTTGTTTATTTATATTTCAAACATTTATACGAAATTCATAATTTAATATGTTTATAATTTCAACAGTCCTGCCTTGGAGGCCATGGATGAGAAGAAGCTGACAACTTAGGGCCAAATGATCATTTCAGTCAGGTGTTAGGTGTGGGAGCATCCAGGAAGAGTCCGTTGTAGACCAGGAAAAAACATTGTCCCCTCAAGGTATTGGTCATCATCAGACTCCTCTAAGGCCTCTGAGTTGGAAAGTGCGCATGCTGAATTAGCTGCGACAAAGAAAATAGTATTAGAGGAGCGTGAAAAAAGTAAGCTGATGAATGAACATTTCATGAAAGCTCTGTCAGTTTTGAGTCAGTCACTACCATCAGAGGTTGCTGCCACTTTTCATTCATGTATGACATCAATGCGCTCTTTAAATAATGCCTCGGGTGATTCCCATGAGGATCCTAGTGGCGATAACGGTGGTGGCGATAGAGCTGACGAGGATGTTACTGATGATGTTGTTGGTGATGAGATTGCTGATGATGATGCTGACGGTGCGGTTGGTGATGATGTTGCTGTCGATGTTGCTGCTGATGATGATGATGCTGGACATGAGGATGACAGTGATGGCGATGGGGGGGATATTAATCCCCTCCATTTTTGACTTAGTTGAGAGACGTGTGTTGGAGTTTAATGTTTTTTTTGTATTGGTGGACTGCTTGTATGTGAATTTCTTTATGCAATGAAATGCATTTTGGATTATGTTTTCATCAGGGGTGTTATTTGTCAGTTATTTAGGTAATTTTCACATGCCATTCTGTTTACTCCTTGTTTTTTCCTGAACTTTCTGCAGGGGGAGGTGGGGGGGGGTGGGCAGGGGGGAGGGGGGCTGGGCAGTGGGAGGGCTTGGCAGGGGGGGAGGGGAGGGGGAGGGGGAGGGGGGAGGGGCAGTGGGGTGCTGGGCAGTGGGGGGCTGGGCAGTGGGGGGGAGGGCTGGGCAGGGGGGGGAGGGGGAGGGGGAGGAGGGGGGAGGGGGTGGCTGGGCAGGGGGGGAGGGGGGGGGGGGGCACTAATTGTTTTGAATATCACACTTTATCTGGTGATATTTCTGGATCTGTTTGACCACGATCAAATCACATTCTTATTTATTCTCAACTAGTTTAGTGTGCAAGGATGTATACATACATGTTTTGATCTACTGCTACTATTTATTCATCAAATATCTTTTTAAGGACTACAATTTGGATTCATACATGTTTATCATCTGCTGAAGTATTCATCCTACTACTATAATAATATTTTCTATGCTACTGCTATGCGTTTTTGAATATTTTTTCTACAAAAAGATCTTATATTCTTCTGAAGGAGCATTATTTGAAGATTATTTTTATTTTCTGGGGGGGAGGGCTGGGCAGGGGGGGAGGGGGTGGCTGGGCAGGGGGGGAGGGGGTGGCTGGGCAGGGGGGGGGAGGGGGGGGCTGGGCAGGGGGGGGGGGGGGGCTGGGCAGTGGGGGGGGGGGGGCTGGGCAGTGGGGAGGGAAGTAGGGAGGGAGGGGGGAGGGGGCTGGGCAGTGGGAATCCTGCACTAATAAGTGCGAGATCTCTACAACAGGTATGTTTTCCTAAAATTGTGGAATAAACCTCCCTACCATGCATCATTTTTCATTTGCATTTACACACTATATGAATGCAGGTTATTGGTTGTAAAATCATGGAGTTGACCCCCTTTTCATCCAACATATGAATGCAGGTGATATGTTTTAACTATTGACTCCATTGTATATTGATTTTTGTGGGTCATGTCTAAGAGTTGCTAGACATACTTTGATTGTTCTCATCCCAGCATAGCGATGAACCCAAATATTGGTGAATGTGCATGGGCTAGATGGAATGAATGCCTTCAATTTACAAGCATGGAGAAGAAACTTAAGAGATGTGTATCATTTATGTCTCAGGGAGGATTTATGATGGTATTTTTTTCCCAACTAACTCTTCAACAGGATAGGATGTATGGAAGTTTATATTGTTTACAACTCAAGCAGTAAATGATACAGTGATAATCACATAAGAAGGCCGACATGTTGTTTTTGATCGTAGATATTGTTCCCTTGGGTGTGATAACTGAGAAAAATGCGCATGGGTAGTGGGAGGGGGGAGGGGGGAGGGGGGCTGGGGAGGGGGGGGAGGGGGGGGGGGAGGGGGGAGGGGAGGGGGTTGGGCAGTGGGGCGGGGAGGGGGATGGGCAGTGGCGGGGGGCGGGGCAGGGGGGGAGGGGGGGGGGGGGCTGGGGCAGGGGGGAGGGGGGGAGGGCGGGCTGGGCAGTGGGGAGGCAGTAGGGAGGGGGGAGGGGGGCAGTGGGGGGGTGGGAGGGGGGGGAGGGGCTGGGCAGTGGGAATCCTGCACTAATAACAAAATTTCTTTATGAAATTTCTTCTTTCATTTTTTCTACTTTTTTCAGCATTTGTTTTAGTTCTATATGACATTTCATTGCTTTATGAGTCTTATATATTAATTAATAATAATTCATGGTTTTATTTGTTGCATGTACAGATTGTAGCAAATTAAAGTATGATTAGCAATCAGTGGTTTTGCCATTCGATCTTTATCAAGGTGAGCTGACAAATCTATGTGCCAATCTAACACGGCATTTGAGCTTATTCATGCATGACTCATCAATGTGAATTCTTCTTTGAGTTATGAGTCTAGCTGAAACGCGGGGAGGGGTTGGGCAGTGGGGAGGGTAGTATGGAGGGAGGGGGAGGGGCTGGGCAGTGGGAATCCTGCACTAATAACAAAATTTCTTTATGCAATTTCTTCTTTCATTTTTTCTACTTTTTTTCAGCATTTGTTTTAGTTCTATATGACATTTCATTGCTTATGAGTCTTATATATTCATTAATAATAATTCATGGTTTTATTTGTTGCATGTACAGATTGTAGCAAATTAAAGTATGATTAGCAATCAGTGGTTTTCCATTCGATCTTTATCAAGGTGAGCTGGACAAATCTATGTGCCAATCTAACACGACATTTGTTCCCAGGAATAATCAGTTTTCTTCTTCTTTATATCACTTCATCTTTATTTGAGTAGTGGGGAGGGGTGCTTGGGTAGTTGGGGGAGGGGGGGGGGGCTGGGCAGTGGGGAGGGGGGGGGGGGTGCTGGGCAGTGGGGAGGGGGGGGGGGGGTGCTGGGCAGTGGGGAGGGGGGGGGGGGGGGGGGCTGGGCAGTGGGGGAGGGGGGGGGGGGCGGGGGGGGGGGGGGCTGGGCAGTGGGGAGGGGGGGGGGCTGGGCAGTGGGGAGGGGGGGGGGTGCTGGGGAGGGGGGGGTGCTGGGCAGTGGGGAGGGGTGCTGGGCCGTGGGGAGGGGGGGGTGTGCTGGCAGGGGGACAAGCAGGACGACACCTTGCGGCCGTCACGCCGCGGTCACGCCGCGGGTCACGTCGCGATTTGGCCCTGCTCCAGGACGACACCCTACGGCGGTTACTCCTCCTTAGAGAAACATTGAATGGTTAGCTCTATAATTTTTCGTATTTCCTCATTCCTAAACTATATCTCCTCTCAGCGCTGCCTCTCATCCATATTTCCACAAAACGTGCATAGCAGGTGGTACAAAAGCTCAATTCAACTGAAAACATTGGTTTGGAATTGTCTGGCATATTTTATTCCTCTAGGTCTTCCTACACATTTCTAGATCTCCAAACCTCACCGAATTAGGTATATCAGGGGTCATCCAATCCTCTATTCATCACAGATTAGCATTCATTTCTTTAAATCTTCATGAGAAAACATCCTCTCATTCCATCCATATCATCCTATTTGAAACTAAGTGGAAGATGTTGCCCCGCGGATGTCGCTGGACCGGGCCAACACGCTGCGGTCACGCCGCGGTCACGCCGCGGTCACGCCGCGGTCACGCCGCGGTCACGCCGCGGTCACGCCGCGGTCACGCCGCGGTCACGCCACGGTCACGCCGCGGTCACACCGCGATTTGGCCCTGCTCCAGGACGACACCCTGCGGCGGTTACTCCTCCTTAGAGAAACATTGAATGGTTAGCTCTATAATTTTTCGTATTTCCTCATTCCTAAACTATATCTCCTCTCAGCGCTGCCTCTCATCCATCTTTCCAAAAAACGTGCATAGCAGGTGGTACAAAAGCTCAATTCAACTGAAAACATTGGTTTGGAATTGTCTGGCATATTTTATTCCTCTAGGTATTCCTACACATTTCTAGATCTCCAAACCTCACCGAATTAGGTATATCAGGGGTGATCCAATCCTCTATTCATCACAGATTAGCATTCATTTCTTTAAATCTTCTGAGAAAACATCCTCTAATGCCATCCATATCATCCTATTTGAAACTAAGTGGAAGATGTTGCCCCGCGGATGTCGCTGGACCGGGCCAACACGCCGCGGTCACGCCGCGGTCACGCCGCGGTCACGCCGCGGTCACGCCGCGATTTGGCCCTGCTCCAGGACGACACCCTGCGGCGGTTACTCCTCCTTAGAGAAACATTGAATGGTTAGCTCTATAATTTTTCGTATTTCCTCATTCCTAAACTATATCTCCTCTCAGCGCTGCCTCTCATCCATCTTTCCACAAAACGTGCATAGCAGGTGGTACAAAAGCTCAATTCAACTGAAAACATTGGTTTGGAATTGTCTGGCATATTTTATTCCTCTAGGTATTCCTACACATTTCTAGATCTCCAAACCTCACCGAATTAGGTATATCAGGGGTCATCCAATCCTCTATTCATCACAGATTAGCATTCATTTCTTTAAATCTTCTGAGAAAACATCCTCTCATGCCATCCATATCATCCTATTTGAAACTAAGTGGAAGATGTTGCCCCGCGGATGTCGCTGGACCGGGCCAACACGCTGCGGTCACGCCGCGGTCACGCCGCGGTCACGCTGCGGTCACGCCGCGGTCACGCCGCGGTCACGCCGCGGTCACGCCGCGGTCACGCCGCGGTCACGCCGCGATCACGCCGCGGTCACGCTGCGATTTGGCCCTGCTCCAGGACGACACCCTGCGGCGGTTACTCCTCCTTAGAGAAACATTGAATGGTTAGCTCTATAATTTTTCGTATTTCCTCATTCCTAAACTATATCTCCCCTCAGCGCTGCCTCTCATCCATCTTTCCACAAAACGTGCATAGCAGGTGGTACAAAAGCTCAATTCAACTGAAAACATTGGTTTGGAATTGTCTGGCATATTTTATTCCTCTAGGTATTCCTACACATTTCTAGATCTCCAAACCTCACCGAATTAGGTATATCAGGGGTCATCCAATCCTCTATTCATCACAGATTAGCATTCATTTCTTTAAATCTTCTGAGAAAACATCCTCTCATGCCATCCATATCATCCTATTTGAAACTAAGTGGAAGATGTTGCCCCGCGAATGTCGCTGGACCGGGCCAACACGCTGCGGTCACGCCGCGGTCACGCCGCGGTCACGCCGCGGTCACGCCGCGGTCACGCCGCGGTCACGCCGCGGTCACGCCGCGGTCACTCCGCGGTCACGCCGCGATTTGACCCTGCTCCAGGACGACACCCTGCGGCGGTTACTCCTCCTTAGAGAAACATTGAATGGTTAGCTCTATAATTTTTCGTATTTCCTCATTCCTAAACTATATCTCCTCTCAGCGCTGCCTCTCATCCATCTTTCCACAAAACGTGCATAGCAGGTGGTACAAAAGCTCAATTCAACTGAAAACATTGGTTTGGAATTGTCTGGCATATTTTATTCCTCTAGGTATTCCTACACATTTCTAGATCTCCAAACCTCACCGAATTAGGTATATCAGGGGTCATCCAATCCTCTATTCATCACATATTAGCATTCATTTCTTTAAATCTTCTGAGAAAACATCCTTTCATGTTGTCCGAACCAGATCATCCTCATCCTCTGCACATGTCGTCTGAACCGGATCAGCCCTGTTGTGATAGAAATTCAATGTCTGCTTTTGACTGAATTTCACACCAAACCAGGAGATAATAAATGAATCAAACAATCAGACAAATGGTTTAGGTTCTTTTTCCTCTGCTCACTACACCTATGACTCTAAAACTCTGGATGCCACTGGCACTGCTATAAAAACCAGAAAACTCTCCACTAATCTAAACGTCATTCATACCACTGGTTGTCCTATAAAAAAATAGGAATCCTCATATTAGTCTAAAGTCTCTTTAGGCTAAGGGCACAAACAAAAACACACTAACATTGATAAACAAGGTACCTTGACACTGGAACCTATAAAACATACAAAAGGAAGCACAACCTCTGTACAAGACCCCACGCTAATGCAGGCACATTTTGAACCCGAATCGGGCAGAGGCCCCTTCCATTAGACCTGGACGTCTATAAAGATGCAGAATATAGATGATTCAAAGGACCCAGGTACACCTACTCTTCATTCTATTAATTTAACTTTTGTTGGTTCTAAATCTGTAGATAATATGAACTATTATGAACAGCCTGTATCCCTGTTCATCTAACCAAAATACCATTTCGTTGATGCTATATAACACGAACATTACAAACTCAATTAAGAATGCTTCAAGAAATGAACCAATAAAGAAGAACTCTGGCAGGGGGACAAGCAGGGGGCAGGGGGGGGCTGGCAGGGGGGCAGGGGGGGGCTGGCAGGGGGACAAGCGAGGGGGCAGGGGGGGGGGGGCTGGCAGGGGGACCAGCAGGGGGCAGGGGGGGGGGGGGGGGCTGGCAGGGGGACAAGAAGGGGGCATGGGGGGGGGGGGGCTGGCAGGGGGGCAGAGCAGGGGGCCAGGGGGTGGGGGCTGGCAGGGGGGCAAGCAGGGGGCAGGGGGGGGGGGGGGGGGGCTGGCAGGGGGCAGGGGGGGGGGGGGGGCTGGCAGGGGACAAGCAGGGGGGTGGCAAGGGGGGGGGGGGGGGGCTGGCAGGGAGACAAGCAGAGGGGGTGGCAGGGGGGGGACTAGCAGGGGGGCAGGGGGGGACCAACAGGGGGCAGGGAGGACTAGCAGGGGGGTGGCAAGGGGGGACAAGCAGAGGGGGGGAGGGGTGTGTCCAGGCAGGGGGGAGGGGTGTCCAGGTAGGGGGGAACTGGTATGAGGGGGGGGCAGGGGGGGGGCTGGCGGGGGGACTAGCAGGGGGCAGGGGGGGGGGCTGGCGGGGGGGGGGGGGGGCTGGCATGGGGACAGGGGGGGGGGGTGCTGGCTGGGGGGACAGGGGGGCTGGCAGGGGGGGGGGTGTCCAGGCAGTTGGGGGAACTGGTAGGGGGCAGGGGGGGGGGGGGCTGGCGGGGGGCAGGGGGGGGGGGGGCTGGCAGGGGGCAGGGGGGGGGGTGCTGGCAGGGGGCAGGGGGGGGCTAGCAGGGGGCAGGGGGTGGAGGTAGTT